>JBBDGP010001118.1:0-1370000 GCA_037952835.1 Lithobates septentrionalis
TATGTATATATGTATATATATATATGTATATATATATATGTATGTATATATATATATGTATATATGTATATATATATATGTATATATATATATATATATATGTATGTATATATATATATGTATATATGTATATATATATATGTATATATATATATATATATATGTATATATGTATATATATATATGTATATATATATATATATATATGTATATATATATATGTATATATGTATATATATATATGTATATATATGTATGTATATATATATATGTATATATATGTATGTATATATATATATGTATATATATATATGTATATATATATATATATATATATATATATATATATATATATATATATGTATATATATATATATATATATATATATATATATATATATATATATATATATATATATATATATATATATATATATATATATATGGTGGGGTATGGGTACCTTCCCTATCTGGAAATTTGGTCATCCAGCTGTATGGTGCAAGTAGGTGATAATCATTTGTCCCTGTGCTGGTGGGATCGCGACTAGAGGCCAGGATGCTATGATGGTGGTGGTCAGCCGATGAGATAGCATTACCTTCTTTCAGGAACCTCAGACGTAGCAGTCAGGTAATTGGTTGGGTTATATATATATATATATATATATATATATATAAAACCCAACCAATTAACTGACTGCTACGTCTGAGGTTCCTGAAAGAAGGTAATGCATGTGTATAATTTCATTTGCTGTGAAGCCCAACAGAATAATGAAAACATGTGTAAAATGCACTACAACAAATGTTAAAATGCACAAAAGTCGACACGGATAGATGTGAATCCAGCCTAATATTGCTATTATTTTATTAACCCCCTGTAGGTATACCCTCGTATGTTCAGTCCATCATAAAGAAATGTGTGCATCATATAGATACTAGATAGTCATTGCAGTGTGACAGCCCATAAGCATAAATATGAAACCACACCATTTCCACCAAAGGCACAAAAACATTATAAGGCAGCTAATAACTGCTATACATTTTGAATTGGGCATTCTGTTGAACGAATATGTGTTTCACATTTCTGTGGAAAAAAAAAAAGTCAAATTATTCAAAGTACCTTCATGTCAACTAACGGGTCTCCTCGGAGTAGCGTCCATTCATAGCGAACTATGGCATGGTCATCAGTGCTTTCCCGTCCATCCAGTATGACCCAATCAACAGGCAGCTGGAGCATCACATCTTGTCCCGCATTGCTGATAGGTGGCTTGTCATTCTCTGTTATAAATGTAATTATATCAAGGTGGTATGGTTATTTTCTGTTATGAATTATATAATTATATCAACATGGTATGGTTCAGGTTATTTTTTGTTGAAAAAAGACCAATGGTCATGAAGCTGATATTTGAAGAATCAAAGAGGAACTGAACTGAAGCTATGCTCAGAACAAGGCAGTCAGTGGGCAAAGGATTAGTCTTTAGTATTATATGTGGACTTCCTGCAGCTGATCTTTTCCCACCACTGATTCACCATTCATTGTTCTACACTGTGATGACCATCTTGGTAGAGGCAGGGCTTTGCTTCTTCATGTCAGACCCTTCATGGAAGGAAGACACTAGTGCCATCACCAAATCTCACAAAAATTTCTTGAGATTAGCAGTCACTGGCAGCAGTGCCTTAGATCTCAAACTGCAGATATACAGCTATAAGCCTGTAGACACAGAAGTGCCAAGGCATACTCATATACCAGAAGGTGCACTGCTATTTTTCAGGAGGAATTCCAGATTTTTTTTTTTAGGGTAATACTTAGGCACAATTAACACTTTTAGATGTTCCCTATAATATAGCAATTCTTTACTTTTTAAGTTCAGTTCCATTTTAAAGTAAAATGCGAAATAAAGTACAAAACAGTAACATTTCCAACCAAAATAGACCCCCAACATAACACATAAAAGAAAATTGTACTTTCTATCAAGGAGAATTTTTTTTTTAATTCTGCTTTGACGTGTGCAAATAACTTTTTGTAAGTGTCCAACTTGGCATATAACTGCATTTCCCAACCCCAATGCCCAACTACCCCTATTAGCAGCAGCATGGGGAAAAGGTTGCCACATTTGCAACTCTACTACTATGTACAGCAGAGCATAGTTGCTGTGGTCATGTGCAGAGGACAGTGACTTTTCCCCATGGGTCCCAGCTTTCACTCATGCAACACAACAAATAACATGGCCAGGTAAAGGGGATACATGGGGCTGTTGCAGTCTGCACCAATAACTTTATGATCTTGCATCAAATAATGAGTAGGTCCCCTTTTTTCCAGCAAAATAGCTCTGACCCATCGAGGACACCTCTAGACCTCTGAAGGTATGCTGTAGAATCTGGCACCAAGCTGTCAGTTGCCAATCCTTAAGGTCTGATAAGTTGCAAGGTCAGGCCTCCACTGATCGGATTTGTTTTTACAGTACATCTCACTGATGTTTAATTAGACTGAGATCTGGAGAATTTGGTGGCCAAGTCATCACCTTAAACTTGTTGTTGTGTTCCTCAAACCACTCTTGAACCATTTCTGCAGTGTGGCAGGGCAAATTATCCTGCTGACAGGGGCCTCTGCCATCAGGAAATACTGTTTCCATGAAGGGGTGTACTTGGTCAGCAACGTTATTTATGTAGGTGTTTGTGACAAAGTAACATCCACATGAATGGCAGGACCCCAGGTTTTCCAACATAACCTTGCCCAAAGCATCACACTGCCTCCACCAGCTTGCCTTATTCCCATACTGTATCCTGGTGCCATCTCTTTCCTAGGTAAGCAACACATCCAGCCATCCATATAATGTAAAAGAAAATGTGATTCATCAGACTAGGCCACCTTCATCCCATGTTCTGTAGTCCAGTTGTGATGCTCACATGCCCTTTGTAAGTGTTTTTAGCTGTGGACACAGGTCAGAATGGGCACCCTGACCAGACTGCAGCTACGCAGCTATATACACAAACTGTGATGTCCATTTTTTCTGCTTTCAACACATCAACTTCATGGACAACAACTTGCTACCTAATATATCCCACTGACCTTCAGATGCCATTGTAACTAGATAATCAATAATATTCACTTAACATGTCAGTGGTCATACAATTATGGCTGATCAGTATACGTGAGCAGTTCTTTTTCTCAAATATAATTGCACAGCACCTCTCTACAAAATACAGTGCTGATAAAGGGGAAAATTTATATGAATCTTAGTATAGTAAAATGCTGAAGGGGTGCAGTCAATGAAGCCCAACACAAACATGCAGTAGAGTCTCCAGACACCTGCAGCTTTGTCACCATACATTTGGTCTTGTATTGCTATTTTCCTTATCATTCCACAGATTCAATCTCCTTCACTGGTTTAGTAATTAACACAATAGCATTCATATAAGGCCCTTGTAATATATGGTCACCATTTGCCACTTATGCCGTGTACACACGAGCGGACTTTTCGACAGCAAAGATCCGACGGAACGAATCCGCCAGACAATTCGATCGTGTGTGGGCTTCATTGGACCTTTGCTGTCGAAAAATCAGGCGAACTTTAGAAATAGAACATGTTTCAAATCTTTCCGACGGACTAGAGTCCGGTCTAAAAATCCGTTCGTCTATATGCTAGTCCGACGGACAAAAAGGGATGCAAGGGCAGCTATTGGCTACTGGCTATGAACTTCCTTATTCTAGTCTGGTCATACGTCATCACGTACGAATCCGTCGGACTTTGGTGTGATTTTCTGTAGGCAAGTCCATTGCGTCGGAACTCCGTCGAAAGTCCGTCAAAAAGTCCTTCGGGGTTCAGTCCGTCGAAAGTCTGCTCGTGTGTACATGGCATAACTGTTGCTCAGTAGTCTATAATTCTAGTTTTAATATGCGCAGAGCTTCAAAGATATCTTCTATCTGACTAAACATTAAACAGCTGTCCCTTGGCACTCTGTTAAGTTATCCGGAAATAGTTTCATATCTCTGATTATTTGTAAACTGAAGTATGCCATTGTGAGCTGTTTGGCCTCAATAAGCCTTGCTATAATAAACTAGAAAGCACCTTACTTAATCCATAGTGCTACTATCGTCCTTAGGCTCTGTCAGGATAAGTGCCAATTTGCTGTCTGTGTCCCCATGAGGGAGATTTCACCTTGCTTTCTGTTTAGGTGACAAATGCCCAGGTAACAACACAGGATAAAAACAGAAATCTTCTCTGCAGAGACACAGACAGCATTTAAAGACAGACAGTATTTAAAGTGTTCCCCAGTTACTTTATTTTTTCCATACTGCATCCCAAAAGAAAAAAAAAAGGTTTTGCTGCGATTAGGCTTTTTATTTTTTATGCATGTTACAATATCTGGTTCTGTATAAAAAAGTTTGCTAATTCTTCATCTTATTATCCATTACCAGGATTGAAAGTGAGGGCAAATCCAAAATCTTGACCTTTCATTGAAACTAGAATAAGGGGAAAATCTTCTCATGGGCACAGTTTTTCAGGTGATACGGGGGGGGGGGGGATATAGTTATTTAATCCCACTTACAAAGAAATGAAGGGTTTATAATTTTTATCATAGGTGTATTTAATTGATAGAGACAAAAAAAAAAACCACATAAAACAAATGCTATAAATTAAGTTGCAGTTCAGTGAGTAAATAAGTACTTGATCCCCAAGCAAAACATGACTTAGTACTTGGTAGAGAAACCCTTGTTGGCAGGCACAGAGGTCAGACGTTTCTTGTGGTTGGTGACCAGGTTTGCACACATCTCAGGAGGGATTTTGGTCCACTCGTCTTTATAGATCTTCTCTAAATCCTTAAGGTTTCTTGGCTGTCGCTTGTAAACTCAAAGTTTCAGCTCCCTCCATAAATTTTCTATAGGATTAAGGTCTGGAGACTGGATAGGCCACTCCATGACCTTAATGGGCATCTTCTTGAGCCACTCCTTTGTTGCCTTTGGTCATTGTCCCATTTTCAGTGCTCTGGCTGAGGGCAGAAGATTCTCATCCAAGATTTTACAATACCCCTCAATGCAGCAAAGTGGGCCTGTACCTTTAGCAGAGAAACAACCCCAAAGTATAATGTTTTCAACTCAGTGCTTGACTGTAAGGATGGTGTTCTTAGGGTCATAGTCAGCATCTTTCTTCCCCAAAAACGACGAGTCGAGTTAATGCCAAAGAGGTCAATTTTGGTCTCATTTCCACAGCACTTTCTCCCAATCCTTCTCTGAATCATTTAGATGTTTATTGGCATGACTGTACATGTGCCTTCTTGAGGAGGGGGACTCGCCGTGTTTGGAGGAAGAAAAATGCTGACTGTGACCCTAAGAACACCATCCCTACAGTCAAGCACGGTGGAAACATTATGCTTTGTGGCTGTTTCTCTGCTAAAGGTACAGATCAACTTTGCCACATTGAGGGGCCAATTGGCAGGGCCATGTAATGTAAAATCCTAGATGAGAACCTTCTTCCCTCCCTTCAGAACACTGAAGATGGGTCGTGGATGGGTTTTCCAGCATGACAATGACCCAAACCATACTGCCAAGGCAACAAAGGAGTGGCTCAAGAAAAAGCACATTAATTCCATGGACCTTAATCCTATAGAAAATTTATGGAGGGAGCTGAAACTTTGAGTTGCCAAGCAACAGCCAAGAAACCTTAAGGATTGTGGACCAAAATCCCTCCTGCGATGTGTGCAAACCTGGTAACCAACTAGAAGAAATGTCTTACCTCTGTGCTTCCCAGCAAGGGTTTCTCCAAGTACTAAGTCATGTTTTGCTTGGGGATCAAATACTTATTTTACTCACTGAACTGCAACTCAATTTATAACATTTGTATCATGTGTTTTTTCTGGATTTTTGGTTGATATTCTGTCTCTATCATTTAACATACACCTATGATAAAAAATTATAGACTCTTCATTGCTTCGTAAGTGGGCAAACTTACAAATCTGCCCATGATTTAAAACGCCCAGGTGTGAATGCAGCCTCAGAGAATGCCTTGCTTTTTTTTCAATAAATAGAAGGAGTTCGTTGAATGAAGGTAGATCATGATATCATCCACCCCTTCTTTCCAACTCGGTAAAATCTTCTTAGAGAAGGCACACACCTTATCAAAAAAGTCTTTTTAAAAGAATTGTATTGTATATGCATAGCCACTCTAACCAAAACTAAAACTACTGCTTATTAGGCCCCTTTTACACGGGGCAAACTCTGTCAAGCGGATCCACCTGCTCAGTGGGGGATCAATGACGGCACAAGTGTCCTCATTGAAAGATTTTCCCTTTGTTTCTGTTCTGGTGATCACCCAAAATTTGTGATTTTCTTTCGGTTTTGGTGATCACCAGGACAAATAGAGAGACAGCAATAAACCTTACCAGTGCTCTAAGTCCACTCTATTAAAAAAAAAACAAAGTTTTGCCTTTAGTTATATGTTTAGAATTGCTTTGCAAACAATTGCAAATTCAGTAATATCCTGGTTATTATCCTTATACTTATGGCTTGTTCTTTGTTTGATACATATCACTGGTGCACCTACTTTTCCATGAAGGAGTTAATATAGCCCTATGGCCAATCACCATCTTGGTTAGGTAAGGATCAGGTTATCCATTTCCACTTGTGTGCAGGGACACAGGTGGTCCTATTAATAACAATGTTAGCCCTTGTTCCCATGGGGCAATTAGCTCTGTGCCCCATGCAGGGCTGTCTTTTACTGACACAGAGATGCACAGGTTTTGCGTGCATCCCGGTCCTGGTGCTTCATTGCTGTCTACTGGGACAGGCGGCTGTAGGGACATAGCCGCTGTGCCCCAATATGACATGCCAGTGCGGGTCCCTGAACACAAACAGGGTGAGTTCGGAGTCTACACCCTCATGTCAAATTGGGAGACAGTGGCTGTGTCCATGCAGCTGCATGCCCCAATAGGCAATGAGACTTAGGTACATGGATGCACGCAACACCAGCAATGGCAATCTAAATTAATACAGATGAATCCTATATAAAAGCGGAAGCTGCTTTTTATTCCTAGTACAGAGATCAGAAAAAAAACTGCAGAACTGCTTTGTGCTTTTTTAGTAAAATACTGTAAGTGTATTTAAAACATATCGATGTTTTGACTTGGTGTGTATATAATACAGTGGTGTAATGTGAATGGGGTATGTTACCATCTGCTATGCCATCTGGGATTTCCAGCATATCCTGGCACTATCAATAATTAACTAAGAGCTAGGGAGATCGTCCTTTGCCTATGTTTCTTGATTTTTCTGTGTGTCAGGTAAGTACTTTCACAGGAAATAATTTTCTAAAATAAAAACACCAAGGAAGGGCAATAGTATCTGGGCAGTTTACCTAATGGCAGGTGCAGTGGGGAAAATAATTATTTGATCCCCTGTAGATTTTGTAAGTTTTCCCACTTACAAAGAAATTAAGGGTTTATCATTTTTATCATATGTGTATTTTAAATGATAGAGACAGAATATCAACCAGAAATTCTGAAAAAAACACATGATACAAATGTTATAAATTGAGTTGCAGTTCAGTGAGTAAAATAAGTATTTAATCCCCAAGCAAAACATGACTTAGTACTTGGTGGAGAAACCCTTGTTGGCAAGCCCAGAGGTAAGACGTTTCTTGCAGTTGGTCACCAAGTTTGCACACATCTAAGGAGGGATTTTGGTCCACTCTTCTTTACAGATCTTCTCTAAATCCTTAAAGGGATTGTAAAGGCAGAAGGTTTTTTTATCCTAATGCATTCTATGCATTAGGATAAAAAGCCTTCTGTGTGCAGCAGCCCCCCTCAGCACTTACCTCTGTCCAGCAATGTCCACGAGTATCTCAGCCATCCGAGATCCTCCTTCCTGATTGGCTGAGACACAGCAGCGGCGCCATTGGCTCCCACTGCTGTCAATCAAAGCCAGCTAGCCAATCAGGGGAGAGAGGGGGCAGGGCCGGGTCGGTGGTCAGTGTCTGAATGGACAAACGGAGCTGTGACTCAGCTCAAGTTCCCCCCATAGCAAGCTGCTTGCTGTGGGGGCACTGAACAGAAGGGAGGGGCCAAGAGCACAGAAGAGGGACCCGAGAAGAGAAGGATCGGGGTTGCTCTGTGCAAATCCACTGAAACAGAGCAGGTAAGTATAACATTTTGGTTTTTTTATAGGGAAAAATACAGACTTTACAATCACTTTAAGGTTTCTTGGCTGTTGCTTTGCAACTCAAAGTTTAGGCCACTCCATGACCTTAATGTGCTTCTTCTTGAGCCACTCCTCTGTAGACTTGGCGGTATGTTTTGGGTCATTGTCCTGCTGGAAGACCCATCCATGAACCATATTCAGAGTTCTGGCTGAGGGAAGAAGGTTCTCATCCAAGATTTTACAATACATGGCCCTGTTGTCAATACATGAAACATTGTCTTGTACCTTAAGCAGAGAAACAGACCCAACGCATATTGTTTCCACCTCCGTGCTTGACTGGGATGGTGTTCTTAGGGTCATAGTCAGCATTTTTCTTCCCCCAACACGGAAAGTCAAGTTAATGCCAAAGAGCTCAATTTTGGTCTCAACTTACCACAGCACATTCTCCCAATCCTTCTCTGAATCATTTAGATGTTCATTGTCAAACTTCAGACAGGCCTGTACATGTGCCTTCTTGAGGATGGGGAACCTTGCGGGCGCTGCAGGATTTCAATCCATGGGCTGCATATTGTGTTACCAATGGTTTGTTTGGTGACTGTGGTCCCAGCTGCCTTGAGATCATATACAAGCTCCTCCCATGTAGTTCTGGGCTGATCCCTCACTTTTCTCAAGATCATCCTTACCCCATGAGGCAAAGTTTTGCATGGAGGTCCAGACCGAGGGCGACTGCTGGTTATTTTGTATTTCTTCCATTTGGGAATAAACGCTCCAACAATTGTCTCCTTCTCACCAAGCTTCTTGCAGATGGTCTTGTAGCCCATTCAAGCCTTATGCAGGTCTTGACAATCTTGGCCCTGGCGTCCTTTGACTTTAATCTTGCCTATGATGGTGGGTTTGAATGGAAGAAAGAGATTCTGTGGACAGGTGTATTTTATACATATAACGACATAACGAGTTGTCATTAAGAGCACCTTCTTAAATTTAGGACTAATCTGTGTACCACATGAGCACATACTGTAGCCAGTCTGTGGGAACCAGAATTATCATTGGTTGGTAGGGGATCAAATACTTATTTTACTCACTGAACTGCAACTCAATTTATAACATTTATATCATGTGTTTTTTTTCTGGATTTTTGGTTGATATTCTGTTTCTATCATATAAAATACATACATTTCTTTGTAAGTGGGCAAACTTACAAAATCTACAGGAGGTCAAATAATTATTTTCTCCACTGTATATACTGATTACATACACTGATACCATTCTGAATTCATGATAAGCTTTCTAAAGATACTGAACATGTCCAATTTGTTATGGCACCTGACAAATGTCATACTTGTAAAACAGTGAGACATCAATAGATTTTGCAATAAGTTAGTTTTGGGTCCCTAAATCCCTACTGCTGTACATTGAACAAGACAACCCAGGCTCCACCCAGCCAACATCCCTTGCACCTATGGTACATCAACAAGTGGAATAAAGTTCGGATTTGAATGACACATGTGAAAGCATTTTCCTTGCAGCCTAATTCCAGTTTTCCAAGGTCTACTACAATTTTACTGTATTTTAGCACAACTACTTTTTTTCAGTCCCAGCACACCTTGTATGATGATACTCACTGGTCAGTGCAGTGGTCAGCGCTTATTGGTCAGCACAGCTACGTGACCGTGCTGACCAATGAGAAGCACTTCTTGCTTCTGGGACACCTTAGCAAAAGAAGCCTCAGATGTGCTTTTCATTGGTCAGCTTTGCTACATGGTTGTGCTGATTAGTGAACACTTGCAATTGCGAGCATTATGATACATGGTTGTGCTGATTAGTGAACACTTGCAATTGCGAGCATTATGATAGATACTCACTGTATTGCGCTGTATGGGCCAGTAGACCAGCAGCATGGAGCATCACCAGGGCTATGTGCAGTAGGGTCTGGAGGGGTGGCCCAGATACTTGGAGTTAGTTCACCTATTACTTATCCTTGAAGCTAAAAAAAAACACTGAGGGATTTATACTGCATTAACCCCTTTTCACTGAAGGCTTGTACCTATGCACCCCACTAATGTATGCCTTTTTTCCATGGGGTCGCATGTTGTGTTTGTGCTGGGAGCACGCTGCACAGCACAGTGTTGTTACTGACAACTCTGAATCTCATCTTAATGGAGGTGGAAGGACTGACTCTAGATTACATGATCGCGGTGATAGCCTATGATTGGCTATCAGTGATCAGTAACTGAACAGCTCACTTCTATACTCTTTATCCTCTTGAATGGAGAAAAAGTTATAATAAGGAAATTTATCAAAACTGGAGCAACCAGAATCTGGAGAAGCTGTACATGGTAACCAACTGGCTGCTTGTTCAGTTAGGCTTTCAGAATAAAAGAAAGTAGGCAAATTGTTAACATGCACAACTGCTCCAGATTTTGGTCGCTCCAGTTTTTATAAACTCTCCCATTGTATCGATTTCTCCTTGCAATAGGAGAAAAATGTAAATGTGACAGTGTGAGGCCCTTCCGCTGTAGAAGTGGTATTGAAGACAATACTGGGTTCTCATGTATGCAGAGTGAGAGGCTCCGGAATGACAGTTCTGAGCAGATAAAGTTGTTTTTTCATCTTTCTGTGGGTTATGTAATTCCCGCATTAGGGTCTGGAGTCCGGAGACTTTAAAGAGCTTTGGGAGGGAAGAAGCCTCCAAATTCAGTGTTTGGGTCTTGCCCGGGACCAGCAGGCTAAGTATGCAGGTGTCCACACCTAGGATCTAGGATCTGACAGCAGGTCAAAGTTCAACCCCACCTCAAGAGTCCATTAGACTGCAAGGGTGCAGCCAGAGTGTGCATGTCTACACAGTGCAGGTATAGTCTGTGATGGAACAGATGGAGGCCCCAAACCTGAGGGCCAGAGCAGCAGGGAGCTGCAAGAGAAAGAGCTGATTATAAGGTGCAGGGGTTTCAGGAGAGCACAACGGTGCTGTGAGAGGTGGTCTGCGGGACCTTACCAAGGGCCTGAGGTTAAGGCCTGAGCAGTGGTGCTGCGAATCAAAGCCAGATGGCTTGATGATGTTTTCTTTCATGTTTAAAGCAATGGTGGAAACCTTTGTGAGGGCAACTGTTTTGTCTAAACTTTTTCTTTCATTATAAATAAATGTTGGCCACCAAACCATCATTATTCTGGCGTCGGTTGAACTTATTGGGACACACTACACTTGAGTACCAACCCCCCCAACATATCAAAAAATAAAAAGTTTGTGTAAAAAATAAAGATAATATACCTAGATCAGGGGTTCGATCTAGGTTAGGGTCAAAGGTCAGTGTCAGTGTGTTAGTTTTTGGATTAATCGTTAAAAAAATCGTGATCTCAATTCAACCCCCCTAACGATCTCTATGCAGAATTCCTTGATTCATTCATGTAACAAGTGTAGAGAGTTCTCTGCTCACTGAGCTGTCAAAAGAAAAAAAAATGGGCAGCCTGACAAGTTTTTCACAAAATTGTCCGCGCTGGTAGATAACTATAAACCAGGCATGTCCAAAGTCCGGCCCAGTTCTGGTTTCGAACGCCCCCCCTGGTAATTTGGACATGTATATCTTTTGTGGCCCCAACAAATCCCCAAGCACCGGGGGGCCACAAAATATATATATGCTGGCTGCCTTGGAGGGGGCGGGACGAGTACTGTACATACAGGAGAATTTCCTGTTTACACAGCGGCCTCTGTAAAAGGAAGTCCTGTCTCCCGAGCTGCCATTGGATGACTGTTCTGACATTACGAGGAGAGGTGTATACCTAGGACATTACGAGGAGAGGTGTATACCTAGGACATTACGAGGAGAGGTGTATACCTAGGACATTACGAGGAGAGGTGTATACCTAGGACATTACGAGGAGAGGTGTATACCTTGGACATTACGAGGAGAGGTGTATACCTTGGACATTACGAGGAGTGGTGTACACCCCGGACATTACGAGGAGAGGTGTATACCTAGGACATTACGAGGAGAGGTGTATACCTAGGACATTACGAGGAGAGGTGTATACCTAGGACATTACGAGGAGAGGTGTATACCTAGGACATTACGAGGAGAGGTGTATACCTAGGACATTACGAGGAGAGGTGTATACCTAGTACATTACGAGGAGAGGTGTATACCTAGTACATTACGAGGAGAGGTGTATACCTAGTACATTATGAGGAGAGGTGTATACCCCGGACATTAGGAGGAGAGGTGTACACCCCAGACATTACGAGGAGAGGTGTACACCCCAGACATTACGAGGAGAGGTGTACACCCCGGACATTAGGAGGAGAGGTGTATACCTAGGACATTAGGAGGAGAGGTGTACACCCCGGACATTATGAGGAGAGGTGTACACCCCGGACATTACGAGGAGAGGTGTATACCTAGGACATTACGAGGAGAGGTGTATACCTAGGACATTACGAGGAGAGGTGTATACCTAGGACATTACGAGGAGAGGTGTATACCTTGGACATTACGAGGAGTGGTGTATACCTTGGACATTACGAGGAGTGGTGTACACCCCGGACATTACGAGGAGAGGTGTATACCTAGGACATTACGAGGAGAGGTGTATACCCCGGACATTACGAGGAGAGGTGTATACCTTGGACATTACGAGGAGTGGTGTACACCCCGGACATTACGAGGAGAGGTGTATACCTTGGACATTACGAGGAGAGATGTATACCTTGGACATTACGAGGAGAGGTGTATACCTAGGACATTACGGGGAGAGGTGTATACCTAGGACATTATGAGGAGAGGTGTACACACCGGCATTACGAGGAGAGGTGTATACCTTGGACATTACGAGGAGAGGTGTATACCTTGGACATTATGAGGAGAGGTGTACACCCCGGACATTACGAGGAGAGGTAAGTGATATAAGGAGAGGTAAGTGACATGAGCAGAGGTAAGTGACATGAGCAGAGGTAAGTGACATGAGGAGAGGTACCTAGTACATTATGAGGAGAGGTGTATACCCCGGACATTAGGAGGAGAGGTGTACACCCCAGACATTACGAGGAGAGGTGTACACCCCAGACATTACGAGGAGAGGTGTACACCCCGGACATTAGGAGGAGAGGTGTATACCTAGGACATTAGGAGGAGAGGTGTACACCCCGGACATTATGAGGAGAGGTGTACACCCCGGACATTACGAGGAGAGGTGTATACCTAGGATATTACGAGGAGAGGTGTATACCTAGGACATTACGAGGAGAGGTGTATACCTAGGACATTACGAGGAGAGGTGTATACCTTGGACATTACGAGGAGTGGTGTATACCTTGGACATTACGAGGAGTGGTGTACACCCCGGACATTACGAGGAGAGGTGTATACCTAGGACATTACGAGGAGAGGTGTATACCCCGGATGTTACGAGGAGAGGTGTATACCTTGGACATTACGAGGAGTGGTGTACACCCCGGACATTACGAGGAGAGGTAAGTGATATAAGGAGAGGTAAGTGACATGAGCAGAGGTAAGTGACATGAGCAGAGGTAAGTGACATGAGCAGAGGTAAGTGACATGAGGAGAGGTAAGTGACATGAGGAGAGGTAAGAGACATGAGGAGAGATAAGAGACATGAGGAGAGGTAAGAGACATGAGGAGAGGTAAGAGACATGAGGAGAGGTAAGAGACATGAGGAGAGGTAAGAGACATGAGGAGAGGTAAGAGACATGAGGAGAGGTAAGAGACATGAGGAGAGATAAGAGACATGAGGAGAGGTAAGAGACATGAGGAGAGGTAAGAGACATGAGGAGAGGTAAGAGACATGAGGAGAGGTAAGAGACATGAGGGGAGGTAAGAGACATGAGGGGAGGTAAGAGACATGAGGAGAGGTAAGAGACATG
This sequence comes from Lithobates septentrionalis, assembly GCA_037952835.1. NCBI lineage: Eukaryota > Metazoa > Chordata > Amphibia > Anura > Ranidae > Lithobates > Lithobates septentrionalis. The sequence continues at coordinate 14,004 of JBBDGP010001118.1, forward strand.
AGGAGAGGTAAGAGACATGAGGAGAGGTAAGAGACATGAGGGGAGGTAAGAGACATGATGGGAGGTAAGAGACATGATGGGAGGTAAGTGACATGAGGGGAGGTAAGAGACATGATGGGAGGTAAGTGACATGAGGGGAGGTAAGAGACATGATTGGAGGTAAGAGATATGAGGAGAAGTAAGAGACATGAGGAGAGGTAAGTGATATAAGGAGAGGTAAGAGATATAAGGAGAGATAAGTGACATGAGGAGAGGTAAGTGACATGAGGAGAGATAAGAGACATGAGGAGAGATAAGAGACATAAGGGGAGGTAAGTGACATGATGGGAGGTAAGTGACATGATGGGAGGTAAGTGACATGATGGGAGGTAAGTGACATGATGGGAGGTAAGTGACATGATGGGAGGTAAGTGACATGATGGGAGGTAAGAGACATGAGGAGAGGTAAGTGATATAAGGAGAGGTAAGAGATATAAGGAGAGATAAGTGACATGAGGAGAGGTAAGTGACATGAGGAGAGATAAGAGACATGAGGAGAGATAAGAGACATAAGGGGAGGTAAGTGACATGATGGGAGGTAAGTGACATGATGGGAGGTAAGTGACATGATGGGAGGTAAGTGACATGATGGGAGGTAAGAGACATGAGGAGAGGTAAGTGATATAAGGAGAGGTAAGAGATATAAGGAGAGGTAAGAGATATAAGGAGAGGTAAGTTACCCCGGGTATCAGAGGAGGCTCTGGGTGGAGTCCAGGTAGCATTCCTTGGGTTGAGGGTGAAGCTGCTGTAATCTCTATGAGGGGAGAAGTGACAGACATTGCGCCCCCGGTGATTGCAGTTGAAGAGGAAGCAGCTGAGGCCCCGGGCTGAGCTCTCCACCACAGCCGCCGTACAGCTGGTCTCCATACAGCACACCTCCAGACATTGCCTCCAGCTGTACACCTCCCCGGGAGCCTTCAGGAAGGTGGCTCCGGCCTCCAGGGAGTCCTTGGTACGGATTATATAGTCTTCCAGCTGATTAAAGTTACACAGATCCTCCCCCACATCCCCGGCCGGCCGGACGGCCACTTCTTGGAGCTGCTGCTGCATGTTGTTCTCCTCCTCCTGGTCCTCCGTGCCTCCTCCGGCCTCCTCACCATCCCGGCCATTACCGTGCCTGTGCCTGTCCTGTGCCCAGCCCCCCTCCTCCTCGTCCTCCTCCTGCTTGTGTCGCTGTTGTTGGAGCTGTTTGCGGAATTCTTCCAGCAGCTCCTCCACCCCGGAGATCTGCGATCGGAGATCAGTGAGTTGTGGGGCCGGGGATCCCGGGGACACCCTCCTGCACCCACCGATCTCACAGCACAGGAGCAGGCAGAAACAGGAGATCAGAGGCCTGACCCCCAGCACCGGGCTCTGGTACCCGGGGAAGGGGTACATCGTGCTGGTCTCAGGGTACGATCCGGTGATTAGATCAGAGGTGTGGGGATCATTGTGTCCTGGGAACAAAATGGTAGGGATCAGCCTGAGAGCAGAGCATGGCTCTTGTCCTCTCACCCCGCCTCTCCTCAGTGTGGATCCTGTCTTCTCCCAGCGGAAGGATGGAAAGGAGAGGAGGATCTGTCATATACAAGGTGGAATCAGCACCCTGGACCAGTGACAGCTCCCACATCCCCCCTCCATACAATGACATCACACCCAAGCACTCATCTGTTGCTTGTAGACAAAGATTAAACCACAGCTGCCATCCTAGAGGTCTTCCATCCTGGATACAGACAGATGAGCAATGCTGATGACACTTGTATGTATGAGCAGGTACAACAGACACTTTTGGGGGAGGCAGCATCAGTCACTGACAGGTGAAATGTTCCAGAGGATAGTGTACATTCTACCACTTGACTTTCAGAAAATGTACCCCCCTTCTAGGCCAGGCCATTTTTTGAGATTCAGCATTGCGTTACTTTAACTGACAATTACGCGGTCATGCGACACTGTACTCAAATAGAGCTCTCTTTTGGTGGTATTTGATCACCTCTGCGTTTTTTATTTTTTGCTCTATAAACACAAAAATGTTGAAAAAAATGTATTCTGCTAAAAAAATCCCAATAAGCATGTATTGATTGGTTTGTGCAAAAGTTATAGCGTCTACAAACTATGAGACAATTTTACTAGTAATGGTGGCGCTCAGCGACTTATAGTGGTACTGCGATATTATGCCGGACATTCGGACACTATTTTGGAACCAGTGACAATAATACCATGAACAGTGCTAAAAATATGCACTTTCACTATACAAATGACACTGGCTGGGAAGGGGTTACCATCGAGGGGAGGGGGGAATCAAAGGGTTAACTGTGTGCCTGACCAGTGTTTTGCTAAACTGTGGAAAGGTGCTTTTTACTAGGGGAAGACATGGATCCTAGTCCCTGCTTTGCAGAGACACAGGGTCCATGCCTTCCCTCCTGTCAGAACCGCAATCTGCCTTGTTTACATAGGCAGATTGCAGTTCTGTCTCTGTGGCTGATGATTGGCGGTTGCCGACATACATCGAGTGAGCCGCCAGCACAATTTGCTCCCCCTACCTGCTGCAATAATACTGCTATAGGTCTTCACTAGGGATGAGCTTCGTGTTCGAGTCGAACCCATGTTCGACTCGAACATCGGCTGTTCGGTCGTTCGCCGAATTGTGAACGATATGGGCCGTTCGCGCCAAATTCGTGTGGCGCGTCACGGCCCATAATTCACTGCGGCATCGCAGTGCATTGCTTGCTGATGATTGGCCAAGCATGCACTATGACCCACATGCTTGGCCAATCACAGCCCCGCCTGAACAGAGAGCCGTAATTGGCCAAAGCCAAGGAGGCTTTGGCCAATTATGGCTCAGGGGATTTAGTACACGCCCCACACTATATAAGGCCGCCTGCACGGCAGCCCTGTGTAGTGTGTGTTCCAGCGTTGAAAGAGATAGACAGAGAGAGAGACAGTGTCATTTGATTTGAGTTAGATAGATTAGGCAGAACAGTCAGTCATTTAGCTGCACTTACAGTGTATTGTGTATATATATATATATGCATCCCAGGTGTTGCATATATATATATATATATATATATATATATATATATATATATATATATATATATATACACTGTATTCAGTTTAGCTAGATCCGTTCCTGTTATCTTCTAGACTATTTACATTTAGTGCAGTGCGTCCTGCTCACAGTGTTCAGCTAGATCCGTTCCTATTATCTTCCTACTGACAGGCAGGCTTGTCTTGTTACAGTATTAACAGCTACCTAAAGAAAATTACTGGTGTTCTTTTGATCCTATTAGTACCACGGTCAGGCAGCTAGACTATTTACATTTAGTACAGTGCGTCCTGCTCACAGTGTTCAGCTAGATCCGTTCCTGTTATCTTCTAGACTATTTACATTTAGTGCAGTGCGTCCTGCTCACAGTGTTCAGCTAGATCCGTTCCTGTTATCTTCCTACTGACAGGCAGGCTTGTCTTGTTACAGTATATAAAGCTACCTGAAGAAAATTACTGGTGTTCTTTTGATCCTATTAGTACCACGGTCAGGCAGCTAGACTATTTACAGTTAGTGCAGTGCGTCCTGCTCACAGTGTTCAGCTAAACCTACAAGTTAGTGGGGTGCGTCCACCTCACAGTGTTCAGCTAAAGCTACCTGTAGAAGGTTGGTGGTGTTCTCATACTACAGGCAAGCAGTTGATTTTGCTAGCTGCAGTATATATATATATATATATATATATATATATATATATATATATATATATATATATATATATATATATATATATATATATATATATATATATATATATATATATATATATCCCAGCTTAGTGCAGCTACAGGCCATTAGTATGTCTGGAAGGCCAAGAAGGAGAGGCAGACAGTCACAAGCCAATAAGAGAGGGCAAGCAGGCTCTGTGTCTAGTGCTGGTCGTGGAGACGGTGCATCCTCATCAGCACGTGGCCATGGGACACGCTTGGCCTTTTTTTCGGCAGCTGGCCGTGTTGAGCCGCAACATGCGGAAGACTTGGTCGAGTGGATGACCAAGCCGTCCTCATCCTCCTCATCCTCTCTCACCCATGCCCAGGGTGCTTTGTCTGGCAAAGCAGCGGCCTCTTCCCTCGGCTCAATGTCATCAGTGACTCCTTCCCTAGCTCCACCATGTCCTCCTGAGGAGTCCCTCGAACTGTTTGACCACAGTGTTGGGTACATGCTCCAGGAGGATGCCCAGCATTTGGAAGGCTCTGATGATGATACTGAGCTCGATGAAGGCAGTAACATGAGCACGGACAGAGGGGGTGCCCAAGAAGGACAGCAATCTGGCAGTCATGCTCCCCCTGCTGCAGCATACTGCCAGGTTTGCTCCAGTGATGAGGAGGGAGGGGATGATGAGGTCACTGACTCAACGTGGGTGCCTGATAGGAGAGAGGAGGAGGAGGAGGCGGCACATCACCAACGAGGCAGGATGCCCTCCAGGGGCCAGCCTAAGGGCAGCACATTGACTGCATCACACCCTAAAGCTCCACATGTGCAGGGCGCTGCAGTCTCTGCGCGTTATTCAAAAAGTTCTTTGGTGTGGGCCTTTTTTGAGACGAGTGCATCAGATCGCACCGCTGCTATTTGCAACATATGTCTCAAGCGTATCTCACGTGGCCAAAACATCTCCCGCTTGGGTACCACATGCTTGACCAGACATATGTTGACCTGCCATGCAGTTCGTTGGCAAGCGTATCTAAAAGACCCACACCAAAGAACAAAGAGGATCTCTCCTTGCTCCTCATCAGCTGAGATTTCCAACCCCACTAGACCTCCAGTCCTCTCTGAGACCTGCAGTGAGAGGAATGAAGGTGTAGAATTAGGTGTCTCACAGCCAAGTACTTGTGGGCAATCTGCTTTTGGTACACCGACGTCAGATTGTACCAGGCAAATTTCCCTGCCCCAGCTGCTGCACCGCCGAAAGAAGTTTGCTCCCAGCCATCCACATGCCCAGCGGTTGAATGCTAGCTTGGCAAAATTGCTAGCACTTCAACTGCTGCCTTTTCAGTTGGTAGACTCTGCCCCCTTCCGTGAGTTTGTGGAATGTGCGGTTTGTGGAATGTGCAGGTACCCAAACGCCACTTTTTCTCACGGAAGGCGATTCCGGCTCTCTACCGGCATGTGGAAGGCAATGTCCATGCCTCGCTGGACAGGGCGGTCAGCGGTAAGGTGCATATTACCGCTGACTCATGGTCCAGCAGGCATGGACAGGAACGTTACCTAAGTTTCACGGCGCATTGGGTGACTCTGCTGGCAGCTGGGAAGGATGCAGGACAAGGTGCAGTAGTGTTGGAGGTTGTTCCGCCACCACGCCTCCAAAATGCTAATGATTGTGACACACCTCTCTCCTCCACCCCCTCCTCTTCTTCTTCCTCCATGGCCTTTTCCTCGGAACCAGCGGTGCTCCGTAGTCGTTCAAGGGGCTACGCAAGTACACAGGCCAAAAGATGCCATGCGGTGCTTGAGCTGGTGTGCTTGGGGGACAGGAGCCACACTGGGGCAGAGATTCTGTCAGCTCTGCAGGGGCAGGTTCAGAGGTGGTTGACGCCACTCCAACTTAAGGCAGGAATGGTGGTTTGCGACAATGGCACCAACCTCCTCTCTGCCCTCCGACAGGGACAAATGACCCATGTGCCCTGTTTGGCTCACGTCCTTAACTTGGTGGTGCAGCGGTTCTTGGGCAGGTACCCAGGCTTACAGGATGTCCTGAGGCAGGCCAGGAAAGTCTGTGTGCATTTCCGCCGGTCATATAATGCCAGTGCTCGGCTGACGGACCTCCAAAAGGAGTTTAACCTGCCCAAGAACCGCCTAATCTGTGACATGCCCACCAGGTGGAACTCAACGTTGGCCATGCTGCAGCGGCTGCACACGCAGCAGAGGGCCATCAATGAGTACCTGTGCGACTATGGCACCAGGACAGGGTCAGGGGAGCTTGTTTTTTTTTCCCCACGCCAGTGGGCCATGATCAGGGATGCATGCACTGTCCTGTCACCATTCGAGGAGGCCACGAGGATGGTGAGCAGTGACAGTGCATGCATCAGTGACACTGTCCCCCTTGTCCACCTGTTGGAGCACACGCTGCGTGGAATAATGGACAGGGCACTTGAGGCAGGAAGAGGAGGACTTCCTTAGCTCTCAAGGCCCCCTTTATCCAGACAGTGTTCCTGCGTGCCCGCCGATCACACAGGAAGAGGAGGAGGAAGATTGTGTCAGTATGGAGGTGGAGCCTGGCACTCAGCATCAGCAGCAGTCTTTAAGGGATCAGTCCCAAGAAACACATGGACTTGTACGTGGCTGGGAGGAGGTGGCTGCGGACGTTGTCGTCCTTAGTGACCCAGAGGACTCCGGACCGAATGCCTCAGCAAACCTACGCTGCATGGCCTCCCTGATCCTGCAAAGCCTGCGTAAGGATCCTCGTATTCGTGGTATCAAGGAGAAGGACCAATACTGGCTGGCAACCCTCCTTGATCCACGTTACAAGGGTAAGGTTGCGGACCTTATCTTGCCATCGCAGAGGGAGCAGAGGATGAAACATCTTCGGGAGGCCTTGCAGAAAGGTCTGTGCAACGCGTCCCCAGAGACTGGGAGGTTACAAACTCCTGTTTCTGGACAACGTGTTGCTGAGGCTTCGGTCAGTCGGAGAAGGTGGCCGTCTGACCGATGCGTTCAGATAATTTTTTGGTCCGCAGCCCCAAGGTATGATCGGTTCCAGCAACCATCGCCAGCGTCTTTTTTTTTTTTTTTTTTTTTTTTGATTTTCAAAAGGTTTATTGAAGATCAGTATCATACAATGTAAGAAAAAAAATTTCCATATACATAGAAAATATCCTGTAACAGTTATTGCCATGTCTATACAGAACTTAAAGCACCTATAAATTGTGGTGGTACCAAATTTGCCAACCTTTGTTTTGAACAGTAAGGTGTGAGTCAATCAGCAGTGACAAACCAATAGGGGGACGGTACGGTCGGGAGGCTACCCACCCAGAAGGTGATCAAAGAAGATACTAGCCTAATACTATCCGGTGCTGTGACCGCTCTTTCTCCCCTGGGTTCCCAGAAGCCCCACCCCAATGGGCTCTTACTGTGGGGACATCTGGGGTGACCCCTGGGGTAAGAAATCTATGTACCAACTCCCTGTAATATAGGAGACGGATCTCCCTGGGGGGTAGAACTCCAACCCGACCATCCATTCCCTGCTTAGAAAAAATCAAAATACGTTAAACATAAGCCACCAAAAAAGAAAAGACCAAATACTTCAGAAGTGCTTGTACAAAAAAGACTGTTCGTCTGATGAGGAACGGGCAGAGTGTCCCGATAGAGAAGAGAAGAAACGTGAGAAAATGAGGGTAAGGTTAGAGAAGTAGAGGTCAGAGAGGAGGGGAGAGGTTCCAAGATGTATTCTCCACACCAGGCAGGATTGAGATACCACAATGCGTGGCCCATGGTTCCCAAGTAGTGTTAAACCTCTCAATCTTATCAGTAAGTTTTGCCACTATCAGCTCTTGTGCCATTATCCAAGAGATTTTCCTTTTGCAAGCCTGAAAGGAGACCGAAGGCTTCTTCCAGGCTTTTGCCAAGGTAATCTTGGCTCCCACAAGTATGAAGAAGGAAAGGGCTTGTAGACGTTTAGTCAGATTAGGAATGTGTTGATTAAGCAGTGCTATCGTCGGACTGGGAGCGATTATTTCACCCGTCAATGTACTAATGGTGCGGAAAATTCTCTTCCAGAAGGATCTGATGCGGGGACAAGTCCACCATATATGAAACATAGAGCCTTCTAGCTCACATCCTCTAAAACAGATCGGGATGTTCCCGAGTAAATTATTGCCAGTCTGGAGGGAACATAGTACCATCTATTCATTACTTTTAAACTGGCTTCCATTAAGGATACATTGCATATACCTTTGGATGAGCGTAGGGAAGCTCTAAACCAATCAGATGCGTTCCAGGAGCAGCCCGTGTCCTCTTCCCAGGCCCGTGCATAAGATGGTTTTTCCAAGTTCGATTGAAGTGCTGCATAAATTAGAGAGATTCCCCCCCTCTGGTTCGTGGAGTCAGAGCACCATTGCTCGTAAGGAGTAATATAGGGAGGGTCCTTCCTAGTAGACCAAATAGTGTGTAAATAGTGGGAAATTTGTGTGAATCTGAATTTTTCGGAATCCGGCATGCCTAGATTTTTCTTACAGTGGGCCAAGGTAATCGGACCCTTTGAGGACAGGAAGTGCCCTATGCGGTAAAGGCCCTTGTCTGTCCACCAGCGAAACGCCTTTATATTAAGTCCCGGTGGGAACTTTGGGTTATGAAATAGGTGAGCCAAGGGTTTCAGACTGGAAATCAAAGAGTGATTTGTATAAAGCTTAGTACCTAAAGCTATCGAGTGTGACAGGGTGGGGGCCAATATGGCTGGCCTACTTCTGGTGTCTGACCACAGGAGGTAATCAATAGTGTTAAGAGGGATCACTTTCCTCTCCATTGAAACCCAATCCGGTTTGTAGTTTCTGGAGTAAATGATTGACAGTTGTGCTAATTGTGCCGCCTGGTAGTAACCCCACAGGTCTGGCAGTCCCAGTCCCCCCTGTGATTTTAAGCGTACCAAAGTGCGAGAAGGACATCTGTAACCCTTGCCCCCCCCCAAACAAAGCGTGTTATGTCGGACTGGAAGCTGCCTAGGAAGTGCTTCCGGATGGGAATCGGAAGGGAACGAAAAAGATATAATAGGCGTGGGAGGAGTGTCATCTTAACCGCATGTATCCTACCTAGCCAGGATAGACCACCCCTTGACCACTTTTTCAACTCTGCTCTGCATTTATTAATCATAGGCGGGTAATTAGCTTTGAAAAGATTGTTTATATGTGATGTTAGTTTGATCCCTAGATAAGGGAGAGCATCTGGAGCCCAGGAGAAGTCGAAGTTATTCGAGAGGAGTGTGAGAGAGTCATTAGGGACGGTGATATTTAGGGCCATGGATTTAGTCATATTGACTTCCAGTCCCGAAATCGGAGAACTCTTTCAGCGTCCTATAAATCATAGGCGTAGAGATTAATGGGGAGGTAATATACAGAAGAAGGTCATCTGCATAGAGTGCACACTTGTGTTCCTGGCCCCCACACATCACCCCCTTTATGTCAGGATTCGATCTGATCGCTATGGCCAGCGTTTCGATGGCCATAGCGAATAGGAGGGGGGAGAGAGGGCATCCCTGTCTGGTACCCCTGTTGATACTAAGAGAAGATGAGTATCTGCCCATCAGACGTACTTGTGCTGAAGGGTTAGAGTAAAGTGTATTAATTAAATTCAGAAAGTGAGAACCAAAACCCCATCTCCGTAGGATACCAGACAGGTAAGCCCAGTCCACCGAGTCAAAAGCCTTGTTCAAGTCAATCGATAGGAGAAAGCCTTTCTGGGGGGGTCCCCCGTCCCACTGTGATCGCAGAAGAGAGATAATGTCTATGGAGCGGCGAATCTGGTCGGGGCCTTGCCTCCCAGGGATAAATCCCACCTGATCTCCATGTATATATAGTGGTATGAAGCTCGCTATTCTGTTTGCCAGGATCTTAGTCATGATTTTGATATCATTATTTATTAACGAGATGGGTCGATAGTTGCCCACCTCGCTGGCGTCCTTGCCCGGTTTTGGTATAACTGATATATATGCCGAGTTAAGGTCAGCATCAAGAAGAGACCCTTCCCGAAGCGCATCAAAGAGTTTCGTCAGATGGGGAGCTAGAGAAGCGCCAAACTTCTTATAGTAACCGTTTGAAAAGCCGTCTGGGCCTGGTGAAGATCCTACCTTTAATGATTTGATTGTATCTAGTATTTCCTGATTGGAGAAAGGAGCCTCCAGGAGGTCCCTGTGTTCGGATGACAAGGTAGGTAGTGTCAAGGAGTCCAAGAAAGTATGCTGAGTGCTTTGGGTGGGGGAGGATTTCGGTTTGTAGAGTTCGGAATAGAATTTATGGAAGGCTGTCATGATCTTTTCGGGATTTTGAGTAAGGTCCCCCGAGGATACTTTAATTTTCGGGAATGCTAAGGAGCGGGGTCTGGGGCTCAGTTTGACTGCTAGCTTAGATCCTATTTTATCTTTTTGCGTGTAAAGTTTAGCCCCCGTCCATCTAAGGTGTTGTTCGGCAGCCGTGGTCAACTGAAGGTTTAGGAGGGTTTTGGCCTTATCCAAGTCCACCAATGATTCAGGCGAGGGATTATGTTTATGTGCCTTCGAAGCTTTATGGTATTCCTCTGTCAGTCTGATCGTGTCTATTCTGTGTTCGGCTTTAAGTTTGGAAGACATCTGGATCAACTTCCCTCTAATTACTGACTTGTGTGCCGCCCATACTGTTACCGGGGAGACCTCACCGGTCGCATTAATTTGGAAGTATTCTTTGATGGCCTCTTCCAATAAGGAGCATTGTACCGGGTCACTCAAGAGTGATTCCTGCAGGCGCCAGCGAGGCGGGCCCCCTGTCCCCCCGTCCCCCCCCGACCTCTGCATGAGGAGAGTCACCATCGAATGATCTGACAAGGGGGTATCTACTATCCTAGATCTCCTGATTAGGGGAATAGATGCTGACCGAGAGAAAATGTGGTCTATCCTGGCGTAGGAATTATGCGGTGCTGAAAAGTGGGTATAATCTCTCTTACGTGGGTTAGTTTCCCTCCAGACATCAATCAGTCCCTCCTCATAAAGCAGCTTCGCAATCTTAACACTTTGTTTGGAGGGGCGTCTAGAAGTCGGCCTATTCCCAGCAGATTTGTCAATAGAAGAGTCGAATGCCATGTTCGAGTCTCCCCCAACAATGATCCTGCCTCGTAGGTGGGGTTTTGTGTAGTAGTGTTTCAAAGAAGATTTTTTGTCCCTTATTAGGAGAATAGTAGGAGACAAACGTGTAGAGTTCACCGTCTATATGGCCAGACACCAGAATATATCGGCCTTCAGGGTCAGTTATTATTGCTGATTGTGAGATGTTGATGTGTTTGGCAAAGCAGATGGCCACTCCTTTAGTTTTATTTTCTCCGGAAGCTAAAAAAAATTGTGGGAAGCGTTGGTGGAGAAAGGAGGGCTTATAAGTGGAAGGGAAATGGGTCTCCTGAAGGAGTAATACATCTGCATGCATGGTGTGATATAATTGGAACAGTTTCCTACGTTTAACGGGGGAATTGAGTCCCTGTGTGTTATGGGATAATATGTAAAGGGAGGGGGAAGGGCCATGCGTGTCAGCCATGAACCAGAGGGGGTGCCCCTATAATGAGAATTTTTGACTTACCCCATGCGGGCAGAGATATCAAGTCAAGCAGCCACACGAACCCATGGAAAAGATAATCTGGACCTGCGGTGAGAGGACACGAGTCCATCCGGAACCTTGGAGAGCTCAGATGAGCAAAGAGAAGTAAAGAGAAGGGAGGAAGAAGATGAGAAAAGAAGAGAGGCAAAAAAAATATTATGTTAGGCAGAGGTATATGTATAGCAATCCAGTACATTCCCTGATAACAATGAGCCTTAGGGTCCTTGGACCCCTTCCCACCCCTGGGTTGAAGTGGGCTAGCCACCTCAACCCTCAGATCCTGAGAGGACCAGAAACCCCTACTATGGGGATCTGGAAAGGAAACCAGGTACACCTACTGTGGACCTGGAATCCGCTGGAGGCGTGCTGGGTCCACCACAGCCCCGACGCCTAAAATATAAATGTACAACTAAAGGCCAAACGGAGGCCTATGCTATGTAGTGCCCTAAACAACCTAATAACAGGTATAGTGCAACTGAAAAATATTTGAGTCACCGGGTGTGAATAAAAAGGATAAAAGGTAAATAAAAAAATAAAAAAAAATAAAAAAGGGGGAAAAAACCCCCCCACCACATAAAACCTGCCAGATCGGCAACCCGATCCCCAGCTCTCAAGGCTGGGAACCCGGGAGCGCCGACCTACCAAAAGCTAGTCATAGACGGGTGGGTCCTATGTGATTCACCCTTCTCGCCCCTCGCGAAGTGTCCCTCGCCAGCCGCGCGAAGGGGGAACCAGAAACTCCAGGGGAGATGAGGAATAAGTATATGAAAAATAAATAAAAACATAAACCAACTTAGATCTCCCATGACCTGTTTGGGAGTCCCTTAATGTGTAAAAGAACGACGCCTACCCTAGAGCGTCTAACCGCGCTAGAGAGGCCTAAATGCATAAACTAGGATTTCAGAAAATGGAAGGAAAGAAAACTAGGGGGGACTGTAGGAGAGTACTGCCCCCATCCCTTCCCCTCAGCAATGTCCGACCCCAGTGGGTGTAGGTAACAACCATTCTGATATGAACTTGGATTAAGTCCCCCGCTTGGATAGAGATGGTGAAGATCACGGTTCAAAGGGGGCCCTCTAGTGAGGGGCTAGTCCCGGAAGTCCTAAGGGACATCTGTGGCCAGACTGAGGGGAATAAAGGAAAGTCTCCATACAGTAAGAGAAGTGATGAATACAGCCTGAGAGTCATGTCGGGGCATTTTCTTTTGATCGCTTGTAGCTTGATTGAAGCCAAGTGGGTTGCAGCGGGCTAGCTGGTGGAGGCCTTTTTAGATGATGATGAGGATCCCTTTGTTGACTTGGAGCTGGTGGGTTCCTGCTCAATTAGGCCCAGGTGCAGAAACAGGCGTTCCCCTTCAGCAAACGATGAGAAGGCATGGCTCTTATTTCTGTAGGAGAAATTTAAACGAAGCGGAAAAGACCATCTGTATGTAATTTCTTTTTCCATCAAAATCTGCAAGAGTGGTTTCAGTGCTCGCCTCTTCTGTACTGTGTATGGCGATAAATCCGCAAACACCTGGATTTTATGGCCAAGAAGCATGGGATTATCAGATAGCCTAGACCTTTTCATGACCTCCTCCTTCACCGAATAAAAATGTGGTTTCACTATGATGTCTCGAGGGAGGCCATCCGAGCGGGGGGGTTGAAGAGCTCTGTGGGCCCTGTCTAATTCCAAACGGTGTTCAGGGATACCTGGGATAAGAGCCTGGAGCAGGGATTTTACAGCAGCCTGCACGTCCTTTTCAGACTCAGGGAGCCCCCTGAGTCTAAAGTTATAACGTCTGGACCTATTCTCAAGGTCATCGATCTTTGCCAACGCCACTTCTAGCTGGTCCTGGACGTCCTGAATTCTGGCTGAATTCTGGTTAATCCTTGCGACTGATTGATCAGCCTTCTTTTCTATAGTGTCCATTCGCAAACCTATTTGCTGCAGGTCAGCATGGATGGATGATGTAATTTGGGCTGCATTTGCTGCTAAACTTTTAGAGAGCAGATGAGAGAACGCTGTCATCATGGAGGGGAAATCATTAGGGGCTGGGATGGAAGCCATTTCCTCGCTCACTGACAGGAGCATGCCTGTGTGTGGAACAAGCTGGGGTGTGGAGGGGAGACCGTCATTCAGTCTGTTTAAAAGGGACTCCGTGGAAGCAGGGGAAGCAGCCCATTCCCGGGGGGAGAGGAGATACCTGGAGATTGCGGTGGTGGCAAGTCTTGATCCGCTATAGATGCCTCAGCTTCCTCCGCGCTGAGTAGGCCTCTGGCCGCCATCTTAGCATAGCTGAGGGGAGCGGCCGCCGAGGCCATCCGTTCGCTCAGGTTCCTCCTCGCTTGTGCCGCTGACATCGGATGATTCCCTGATGTCTCCCCTACCCGATCCACCCGGTGACAGGATCGTGGGGTCGTTTTGCGGGCTCCGGCGGCGATCACAGGGCTGTGGTGGAGCGGAGCTCTAGCAGGCAGCGGCCATCTTGCGAGCTACCGCGCATGCGCCTCTGCCAGCGTCTGTTTTACATGGTGCAGGAATACCTAGGGGCAAGATCAGACTTGGACACCTTTCCCACCGAAAATCCTCTGGGTTACTGGGTCTTGAGGATGGATCACTGGCCAGAGCTTGCACAGTATGCAATTGAGCTACTGGCCTGTCCTGCATCCAGCGTTCTTTCAGAATGCACATTCAGTGCTGCTGGAGGCGTGGTAACCGATCACAGGGTGCGTCTGTCCACCGACTCGGTCGATCGACTGACCTTAATAAAAATGAATCAATCTTGGATCACCACCAGCTACCAAGCACCTGATGCTGATGTAACCGAATAATTTTTTTTGAAATCTCAGATCCCTTCAAAGACTGCCTATGCTGATGCTGAGTGACTATCCCTGAGTAATTATCCTCTTCCTCCTCAATCATCACGCTGATAGCTTGTAAGAACATTTTTGGTTCTGGGCGCCACCACCAGTGCCTAAGGCCCAATTTTTCTGCCCCTGTCTAACAGGGGCGTGTAATTACAATTTTTGATGCAATACTTTGCAGCAGGGCTCGTTCCTGCGTTCCAACTAGAGTGTCTGTGAGGGGTTGCAGTGTTGTGGCACCAGCACCAGTGCCTAAGGCCCAATTTTTCTGCCCCTGTCTAACAGGGGTGTGTAATTACAATTTTTGATGCAATACTTTGCAGCAGGGATCGTTCCTGCGTTCCAACTAGAGTGTCTGTGAGGGGTTGCAGTGTTGTGGCACCAGCACCAGTGCCTAAGGCCTAATTTTTCAGCTCCTGTTCAACAGGGGCATGTAATTACAATTCTTGATCTAATATTTCACAGCAGGGCCCTGTGAGGGCTTACAGTGTTGTGGCCACAGCAACACCTAAGGCCCAAATTTCTGCTGAGTATATAGGGCAGGACCCTACTTTCAAACATCTAACTTACAAACGACTCCTACTTGCAAACGGAAGGAGACAACAGGAAGTGAGATAAAATCTACCCCTAGGAAGGGAAATTCTCTCCTGTAAGAGTTAATATGGGAAAAAAATTCTCCTTTCCACTGATGCTTTCCAATCCTTGTTCCACAAAAAAACCCAAATTTTCAAAAAACATTTTTCATTGGGACAAAAAGTGAGGTTAAATCTTCTGAAGAGGAGGAAAGACAGCAAAACAAATGTCACAGGGGTGATAACCCTTCCCTATGTTTTCCAAAAAGATTAAAAAAGATTTTTTGGCTGGAGCTAAACACGTTAAAAATGTACCCGTTCAAAATTACAAACAGATTCTACTTAACAACAAACCTACAGTCCCTGTCTTGTTTGCACCGCCTGTATACTGCTGTTCAGAGTATATAGGGCCTGGTGGCCCCACACCTTTCCTTATTTTAATTTGGGTGCGGGGTTCCCCTTAATATCCATACAAGACCCAAAGGGCCTGGTAATGGACTGGGGGGTACCCATGCCGTTTGTCTCACCGATTTTCATCCATATTGCCATGACCCGACATTACATTAAACACGCAAGCAGTTTTAAATGAGATTTTTTCCTTTAAAAATGACATTTGGTGCAGGGACTGTTCTAAACACGGGAAACACGCGTCACTTTACAGGCATACTATAGACACCCCCCAGGTACGATATTTAAAGGAATATTTCACTTTTTTTTTTTTTTACTTTAAGCATCATTAAAATCACTGCTCCTGAAAAAACGGCCGTTTTTAAAAGTTTTTTTTGCATTGATACATGTCCCCTGGGGTAGGACCCGGGTCCCCAAACCCTTTTTAGGACAATACCATGCAAATTAGCCTTTAAAATGAGCACTTTTGATTTCGAACGTTCGAGTCCCATAGACGTCAATGGGGTTCTAACGTTCGTGCGAACTTTCGGTCCGTTCGCAGGTTCTGGTGCGAACCGAACCGGGGGGTGTTCGGCTCATCCCTAGTCTTCACCATTCTCCCCTCCTTTCTAACATATTATTTAACCTGGTTGTACCTGACAGCTTATCTTTTACACGTATATTACCGTGGCTGCAACCCCCACTTTTTCAACTCAGCAAGATAGTCCAGCCTGTGTCCTGCACGCCACTTACTTTTGCAGACCTTTGAGAAAAATATAATATTCCCAAAACTATTTTCTATTTTTATTTACAAGTTAAACATTTCTTCCAATCACTAGCTCCATCCCTTACCCTAGACAGACCCACCACTTTTGAGTATATACAGTGGGGACGGAAAGTATTCAGACCCCCTTAAATTCACTCTTTGTTATATTGCAGCCATTTGCTAAAATCATTTGTTCATTTTTTTTCCTTATTAATGTACACACAGCACCCCATATTGACAGAAAAACACAGAATTGTTGACATTTTTGCAGATTTATTAAAAAAAGAAAAACTGAAATATCACATGACCCTCAGACCCTTTGCTCAGTATTTAGTAGAAGCACCCTTTTGATCTAATACAGCCATGAGTCTTTTTCTTGAAAGATGCAACAAGTTTTTCACACCTGGATTTGGGGATCCTCTGCCATTCTTTCTTGCAGATCCTCTCCAGTTCTGTCAAGTTGGATGGTAATGAATGGTGGACAGCCATTTTTAGGTCTCTCCAGAGCAGTGGCGTCTCCAGCTTTCATATTTAGGGGGGGCACATGGGGGGACAGGGACAAAAATAGGGGGGCAATATAAAACGCAAATATATATATATATATATATATATATATATATATATATATATACGGCCCTTTCACATGTTCTGCAGTGAGCTCCCTTCCTACTGTATTGGGGCCCCCCCAGGCTGACAGAAAACAAGAGATATATGTCACCAGCATACCAAGAAAATATAAGGGTCCAAAGCAGTGAGAGAACTATCAGGGTTGCAAAGGTTGTCTTGCCACCGGGCCCTGGTGTTCTGCCACTGTGGGGTTCCCCAGCCTCCTCTTGCTGTCCTGCCCCTGCCCTCAGTCTGTTTTTTCAGTAACTGAGAGTCCTGGTGGAGTCCTTCCTGCAACTCGCTCTTCTCCCTGCCAATGAGGATGCAGGGGAAGGAGCAGATCGGGTGGCCGTGATTGTGTGAGCGCTCGCATTATGCAGTGTCAGCGAGCAGAGGGAGGGGGGAGGAATCACCCACTGGGGACGTTCTCCCTCTCAATAGAGACTGTGTTACCCCAGCAGTGGCCCAAGTAAGATGTGGCACATCCGATATGAATACAAACAAAAAGAAATTGCCTTTTTGTAAAAAAAAAAAAAAATTAAAAAAAAAAAAAAAAAATTTTTTTTTTGGGGGGGCACATGGTGGGGCCCAGCATAATGTTGGGGGGGTCAGGGCCCCCTCTGGCCCCCCCCTAGGGTCGCCATTGCTCCAGAGATGCTCAATTGGGTTTATGTCAGGGCTCTGGCTGGGCCATTCAAGAACAGTCACAGTTACCTGTTGATAGGTAAACCTTCGGCCCAGTCTGAGGTTCTGAGCACTCTAGAGAAGGTTTTCATCCAGGATATCCCTGTACTTGGCCGCATTCATCTTTCCCTCGATTGCAACCAGTCGTCCTGTCCCTGTAGCTGAAAAACACCCCCACAGCATGATGCTGCCACCACCATGCTTCACTGTTGGGACTGTATTGGACAGGTGATGAGCAGTGCCTGGTTTTCTCCACACATACCGCTTAGAATTAAGGCCAAAAAGTTCTATCTTGGTCTCATCAGACCAAAGAATCTTATTTCTCACCATCTTGGAGTCCTTCAGGTGTTTTTTTTAGCAAACTCCATGAGGGCTTTCATGTGTCTTGCTCTGAGGAGAGGCTTCTGTCGGGCCACTCTGCCATAAAGCCCCGACTGGTGGAGGGCTGCAGTGATGGTGACTTTCTCCCATCTCCCGACTGCATCTCTGGAGCTCAGCCACAGTGATCTTTGAGTTCTTCTTTACCTCTCTCACCAAGGCCCTTCTCCCCTGATATCTCAGTTTGGCCGGACGACCAGCTCTAGGAAGGGTTCTGGTCATCCCAAACGTCTTTAATTTAAGGATTATGGAGGCCACTGTGCTCTTAGGAACCTTAAGTGCAGCAGAAATTTTTTAGTAACCTTGGCCAGATTTGTGCCTTGCCACAATTCTGTCTCTGAGCTCTTCAGGCAGCTCCTTTGACCTCATGATTCTCATTTGCTCTGACATGCACTGTGAGCTGCAAGGTCTTATATAGACAGGTGTGTGTCTTTCCTAATCAAGTCCAATCAGTGTAATCAAACACAGCTGGACTCAAATGAAGGTGTAGAACCATCTCAAGGATGATCAGAAGAAATGGACAGCACTTGAGTTAAATATATGAGTGTCACAGCAAAAGGTCTGAATACTTAGGACCATGTGATATTTCAGTTTTTCTTTTTTAATAAATCTGCAAAAATGTCAACAATTTTGTGTTTTTCTGTCAATATGGGGTGCTGTGTGTAAATTAATTAAGGGGAAAAAAATGAACTTAAATGATTTTAGCAAATGGCAGCAATATAACAAAGAGTGAAAAATTTAAGAGGGTCTGAATACTTTCCGCCCCCACTGTATGTGCCCAAGGGCAGTACCAATTTTGTTTTCCTCCATATACAAAATTCTCCATGAGCTGACCTCTCTTACAGAAAAAACACACCTTCTATATGTGAAAATGGGCACATATTCTTCAGAGACTTATCCCACTATATCTCTGGGATTAGATCTGGACAGCTGCCTTTAAATCATCCAAATCTGTGGTGCAGAGAGAGACTACTTTGAAAATACTGATGTTCTGGTACAAAACCCCAGATATGTTACATCGCCAAGACTCCTCGCTCTCAGCTTTATGTTGGTGTTGGGTTTTAGAGCAAGGCTCCCTCTATCATATTTTTTGTCAGTGTGTGCACTTACAGTCCTTTTGAAATGACGTACTAGAATGAGGTTATTACTCGAACAGTTGTTTTAATATGTCATTTCCACTCAATTTTATTCACTATTTACTAGGCCTTTCTCTTCTCAGGTGTTACCAAATAAACAAAACGTTTGATTTCCTATATACTACTTGCTGCTCGGAGAGTAATCCGCCTCAACTGAAATTTCACTGTTCCACCCTCTAAAGCTTAACTGTTACATATTTTGGCTGACATTCGGAGAATGGAATTACTTACAGCCACTGCAACTGACGCTCTTCCACAGTTTAACCACTTGCCGACCGCCTCACGCCTATATACGTGAGCAGAGCGGCACGGGCAGGCAAAATCACGTACCTGAAACGTGATTGCCTTCCCGCGGGTGGGGGGTCCGATCGGACCCCCCCCCCCCCCGGTGCCAGCTGCGGTCGGCATTTGGCTGGGAGCGTTGGGAGACGAGGGGGAGGCCATCCGATCGTGGCCCCCCCCTCGCGATCGCTCCCAGCCAATGAGAAACATCCCCTGCCTCTGTATAGTACACAGAGGCAGAGGATGTGATGTCATCTCTCCTCGGCTGGCCAGTTTCCGTTCCAGCGCCGAGGAGAGATGACATGTAAGTGCACCAAACACACACACACACACAGTAGAACATGCCAGGCATACATTACACCCCCGATCCCCCCCCGATCACCCCCCCCCCCTGTCACAAACTGACACCAAGCAGGTTTTTTTTTTTTTTTTTTTCCTGATTACTGCATAGTGTCAGTTTGTGACAGTTAGCAGTGTTAGGACAGTGAGTATTACCCCCTGTAGGTCTAGGGTACCCCCCTTACCCCCCCTAATAAAGTTTTAACCCCTTGATCACCCCCTATCACCAGTGTCACTAAGCGATCATTTTTCTGATCGCTGTATTAGTGTCGCTGGTGACGCTAGTTAGGGACGTAAATATTTAGGTTCGCCGTCAGCGTTTTATAGCGACAGGGACCCCCATATACTACCTAATAAATGTTTTAACCCCTTGATGGCCCCCTAGTTAACCCTTTCACCACTGATCACCATATAACCGTTACGGGTGACGCTGGTTAGTTCGTTTCTTTTTTATAGTGTCAGGGCACCCGCCGTTTATTACCGAATAAAGGTTTAGCCCCCTGTAGGTCTAGGGTACCCCCCTTACCCCCCCTAATAAAGTTTTAACCCCTTGATCACCCCCTGTCGCCAGTGTCGCTAAGCGATCATTTTTCTGATCGCTGTATTAGTGTCGCTGGTGACGCTAGTTAGGGACGTAAATATTTAGGTTCGCCGTCAGTGTTTTATAGCGACAGGGACCCCCATATACTATCTAATAAATGTTTTAACCCCTTGATGGCCCCCTAGTTAACCCTTTCACCACTGATCACCGTATAACCGTTACGGTGACGCTGGTTAGTTTGTTTATTTTTTATAGTGTCAGTGCACCCGCCGTTTATTACCGAAAAAAGGTTTAGCCCCCTGATCGCCCGGCGGTGATATGCGTCGCCCTAGGCAGCGTCAGATTAGCGCCAGTACCGCGAACACCCACGCACCGTACACGCACCGTACACCTCCCTTAGTGGTATAGTATCTGAACGCATCAATATCTGATCCGATCAGATCTATACTAGCGTCCCCAGCAGTTTAGGGTTCCCAAAAACACAGTGTTAGCGGGATCAGCCCAGATACCTGCTAGCACCTGCGTTTTGCCCCTCCGCCCGGCCCAGCCCAGTCCAGCCCACCCAAGTGCAGTATCGATCGATCACTGTCACTTTTTTTTGTAGCGTTTTGGTGAACTGGCAAGCACCAGCGGCCTAGTACACCCCGGTCGTAGTCAAACCAGCACTGCAGTAACACTTGGTGACATGGCGAGTCCCATAAGTGCAGTTCAAGCTGGTGAGGTGGCAAGCACAAGTAGTGTCCCGCTGCCACCAAAAAGACAAACACAGGCCCATCGTGCCCATAGTGCCCTTCCTGCTGCATTTACCAATCCTAATTGGGAACCCACCACTTCTGCAGCGCCCGTACTTCCCCCATTCACATCCCCAACCAAATGCAGTCGGCTGCATGAGAAGCATTTTCTTTATGTCCTCCCGAGTACCCCTACCCAACGAACCCCCCCCCCCAAAAAAAGATGTGTCTGCAGCAAGCACAGATATAGGCGTGACACCCGCTATTATTGTCCCTCCTGTCCTGACAATCCTGGTCTTTGCATTGGTGAATGTTTTGAACGCTACCATTCACTAGTTGAGTATTAGCGTAGGGTACAGCATTCCACAGACTAGGACACACTTTCACAGGGTCTCCCAAGATGCCATCGCATTTTGAGAGACCCGAACCTGGAACCGGTTACAGTTATAAAAGTTACAGTTACAAAAAAAAAGTGTAAAAAAAAAAAAAACACAAACAAAAATTAAAAAAAATAGTTGTCGTTTTATTGTTCTCTCTCTCTCTATTCTCTCTCTATTGTTCTGCTCTTTTTTACTGTATTCTATTCTGCAATGTTTTATTGTTATTATGTTTTATCATGTTTGCTTTTCAGGTATGCAATTTTTTATACTTTACCGTTTACTGTGCTTTATTGTTAACCATTTTTTTGTCTTCAGGTACGCCATTCACGACTTTGAGTGGTTATACCAGAATGATGCCTGCAGGTTTAGGTATCATCTTGGTATCATTCTTTTTAGCCAGCGGTCGGCTTTCATGTAAAAGCAATCCTAGCGGCTAATTAGCCTCTAGACTGCTTTTACAAGCAGTGGGAGGGAATGCCCCCCCCCCCACCGTCTTCCGTGTTTTTCTCTGGCTCTCCTGTCTCAACAGGGAACCTGAGAATGCAGCCGGTGATTCAGCCAGCTGACCATAGAGCTTATCAGAGACCAGAGTGGCTCCAAACATCTCTATGGCCTAAGAAACCGGAAGCTACGAGCATTTTATGACTTAGATTTCGCCGGATGTAAACAGCGCCATTGGGAAATTGGGGAAGCATTTTATCACACCGATCTTGGTGTGGTCAGATGCTTTGAGGGCAGAGGAGAGATCTAGGGTCTAATAGACCCCAATTTTTTCAAAAAAGAGTACCTGTCACTACCTATTGCTATCATAGGGGATATTTACATTCCCTGAGATAACAATAAAAATGATTTTAAAAAAAAAAATGAAAGGAACAGTTTAAAAATAAGATAAAAAAGCAAAAAAATAATAAAGAAAAAAATAAATAAATAAAAAGCACCCCTGTCCCCCCTGCTCTCGCGCTAAGGCGAACGCAAGCGGCGGTCTGGCGTCAAATGTAAACAGCAATTGCACCATGCATGTGAGGTATCACCGCGAAGGTCAGATCGAGGGCAGTAATTTTAGCAGTAGACCTCCTCTGTAAATCTAAAGTGGTAACCTGTAAAGGCTTTTAAAGGCTTTTAAAAATGTATTAATTTTGTTGCCACTGCACGTTTGTGCGCAATTTTAAAGCATGTCATGTTTGGTATCCATGTACTCGGCCTAAGATCATCTTTTTTATTTCATCAAACATTTGGGCAATATAGTGTGTTTTAGTGCATTAAAATTTAAAAAAGTGTGTTTTTTCCCCAAAAAATGCGTTTGAAAATCGCTGCGCAAATACTGTGTGAAAAAAAATAAATGAAACACCCACCATTTTAATCTGTAGGGCATTTGCTTTAAAATAATATATAATGTTTGGGGGTTCAAAGTAATTTTCTTGCAAAAAAAAATAATTTTTTCATGTAATCAAAAAGTGTCAGAAAGGGCTTTGTCTTCAAGTGGTTAGAAGAGTGGGTGATGTGTGACATAAGCTTCTAAATGTTGTGCATAAAATTTCAGGACAGTTCAAACCCCCCCCCAAATGACCCCATTTTGGAAAGTAGACACCCCAAGCTATTTGCTGAGAGGCATGTCGAGTTCATGGAATATTTTATATTGTGACACAAGTAGCGGGAAAGAGACAATTTTTTTTTTTTTTTTTGCACAAAGTTGTCACTAAATGTTATATTGCTCAAACATGCCATGGGAATATGTAAAATTACACCCCAAAATAAATTCTGTTGCTTCTCCTGAGTACGGGGATACCACATGTGTGGGACTTTTTGGGAGCCTAGCCGCGCACGGGACCCCGAAAACCAAGCACCGCCTTCAGGCTTTCTAAGGCCGTAAATTTTTGATTTCACTCTTCACTGCCTATCACAGTTTCGGAGGCCATGGAATGCCCAGGTGGCACAACCCCCCCCCCAAATGACCCCATTTTGGAAAGTATACACCCCAAGCTATTTGCTGAGAGGTATAGTGAGTATTTTGCAGACCTCACTTTTTGTCACAAAGTTTTGAAAATTGAAAAAAGAAAAAAAAAATTTTTTTTCTGGTCTTTCTTCATTTTCAAAAACAAATGAGAGCTGCAAAATACTCACCATGCCTCTCAGCAAATAGCTTGGGGTGTCTACTTTCCAAAATGGGGTCATTTGGGGGGGGTTTGTGCCATCTTGGCATTTTATGGCCTTCAAAACTGTGATAGGTAGTGAGGAGTAAAATCAAAAATGTATGCCCTTAGAAATCCTGAAGGTGGTGCTGGGTTTTCGGGGCCCCGTACGCGGCTAGGCTCCCAAAAAGTGCCACACATGTGGTATCCCCGTACTCAGGAGAAGCAGCTGAATGTATTTTGGGGTGCAATTCCACATATGCCCATGGCCTGTGTGAGCAATATATCATTTAGTGACAACTTTTTGTAAATTTTTTTTTTTGTCATTATTCAATCACTTGGGACAAAAAAAATAAATATTCAATGGGCTCAACATGCCTCTCAGCAATTTCCTTGGGGTGTCTACTTTCCAAAATGGGGTCATTTGGGGGTGTTTTGTACTGCCCTGCCATTTTAGCACCTCAAGAAATGACATAGGCAGTCATAAACTAAAAGCTGTGTAAATTCCAGAAAATGTACCCTAGTTTGTAGACGCTATAACTTTTGCGCAAACCAATAAATATACGCTTATTGACATTTTTTTTACCAAAGACATGTGGCCGAATACATTTTGGCCTAAATGTATGACTAAAATTTAGTTTATTGGATTTTTTTTATAACAAAAAGTAGAAAATATCATTTTTTTTCAAAATTTTCAGTCTTTTTCCGTTTATAGCGCAAAAAATAAAAACGGCAGAGGTGATTAAATACCATCAAAAGAAAGCTCTATTTGTGGGAAGAAAAGGACGCAAATTTCGTTTGGGTAGAGCATTGCATGACCGCGCAATTAGCAGTTAAAGCGACGCAGTGCCGAATTGTAAAAAGTGCTCTGGTCAGGAAGGGGGTAAATCCTTCCGGGGCTGAAGTGGTTAATAAATGTTGGGAGACCTGGGATCATTCTGTTTATGGTGACTTGACTCTCCCTAACACTCCAATTCCTAATCAACCTGTCCCCCTTGCTGATGATTCCTTTACAAGCACATCCCCCCCCCCCCCCCCCCCCTCGGCGTGTGTATTCCAATATGCCCCAATGTCTTTCTTTATGTCTTAAGTTGGGTTGATTATATTCCTTATTTTGGCCATTTTTTATACACGTCTTGATTCATATCCCTTATATGCAAAGTTCTTCTCAGGCCCTTTGTTGTGTTTGTATACTGCTTTGTGGATATATCCCTGATGTATGTCATGTTGTTTCCTTCTGCTTGTCTGTAACTTGATAAACCTTTAATAAAAAACATAATTACAAAAAAAAAAAAACTGCTATAGGGCGGTCAGCAAGTAGTTAAAGTGCAATGGGAGTCAGTCTAAAATACTGACTCATACTGAGATCTTTGGCAACAAGGAAGCAAACTTTCCATAGAACCCAAGAGTGGGAAGATGGGTAAATTTAGTTAGAAAAATATTTCTACAATGAAAGAAAAAGGAAAAGAAATAATTACAGTATCTCACAAAAGTGAGTACACCCCTCATATTTTTGTAAATATTTTATTATATCTTTTCATGTGACAACACTGAAGAAATTACACTTTGCTACAATGTAAAGTAGTGATTGTACAGCTTGTATAAGAGTGTAAATTTGCTGTCCCCTCAAAATAATTCAACACACAGCCATTAATGTCTAAAACGCTGGCAACAAAACTGAGTAAACCCCTAAGTGAAAATGTCCAAATTGGTCCCAGTGTCAACATTTTGTGTGGCCACCATTATTTTCCAGCACTGCCTTAACCCTCTTGGGCATGGAGTTTACCAGAGCTTCACAGGTTGCCACAGGAGTCCTCTTCCACTGCGATCCGATTAGGATCAGAGCCCTTGGCTCGCACTGGAAAAGCGGTCTTTTTTTGAAAAAGACGGTGGGGGCAAAAGGGGTGGTCGGAGGAGGGGGGGCGGAGCATTAGCAAGACGTCGGCTTGGTTTAATGCCCACAACGCGGGCTATACAAAGCTATAAAGTACACTCTTTTGCAGGTGCACACAGCTAAAGGAGGGACACAGAGCAGATGGATGGCACGTGAGTGTGGGTGACACAGGCATTCCCAGGCAAACATTTACTTAGCATCAGACTGAGCCGTGATAGCAGCGGCAGTTGCTGGACTATTTTTCTCAGCAGTGGGTGCATTTCTGGTAGTACCTCTGAATTTGTGCTTGGCACTATGGGCAAAAAAAGGAGGTACAAAAATCCCAAGAAATAGGGGCTCAAAGGGATCTCCCTCAGGCTCTGAGGAACCCCCCTCTGCAGCACCATCTCCCCTTAAAGGACCTAGAGAGGCTGGTCAGAGTGAGCCATCTGGGTCAGGGTCTGCAACTGCTTCTGGCATTTCAGTCCCTGTATATATTAATCAGGAAGTTTTTCCTCAACCATAAGTGGATTAGAGGAAAGATTAATGGCCTTAATCGCATCTTCACAAAGTGGAAGAAAACGCATTCGTTCCCCTTCTACCACCCAGGACCCTCAAACAGAGAAACTCTGGGAAAAGGGAGACAAATCCCCCTCAGAGGTCTTCTGAGGAATCAAGTGGGGAAGGACCCTCTTCAGCTTCGCAGGCTGAGAAATTGCTAGTGCAATTTCTTGCTGAAATGGTCTGCTCCACATTTAAGTTACCCGTGACTGAGTCGGTTGAAAAACCCACGTCTTGTTTGGGTTCACTGAAGCCTCCTCAAACTGCGCATGCTTTTCCTGTTCATTTCTTGTTGGAAAAGCTTATTTATTCTGAGTGGGATCACCCAGATGAAAACTTTTTAGGAGGAAAAAAATGTTTAACACTTTATCCTATGGAGGAAAAATTCACAAAGATGTGGGGTATACCGGCAATTGACGCCACTATATCCTCTGTGGATAAAAGTCTGACTTGTCCTGTTGACAATGCTGAAATGCTTAGGGATCCAACCAATAAAAAAATTGGAATTCCTTGGCAGGTTCAGTAGCTCAACCTGCAGTAGTGGCAATTGGGGTATGTCAATCCTTGAGAGACCACTTGAAGCAGGTGCTCAAGGTTTTCCCTGAACAGCAGGCCCGGGAGTTAGCCAACCTGCCAGCGGCTTTGTGTTTTGCAGTTGACGCAATCAGAGATTCTATCCTTCAGGCCTTATGCTTGAGTTGGTGCATATGCGTAGAATCTTATGTTGAAAAATTGGTCAGGCGAAACGCCATGCAAAAAGCTCCTGGCTGGTTTTCCCTTCCGTGGTGTAAGGCTGTTTGGGGAGGATTTGGACAATTATATCCAAAAAATCTCAAGTGGGAAAAGTACCCTTTTGCCAGTTAAGAAAAGGAGTAAACGTCCCACATTTAAACGGGCTCTTTCTCCAGTGCCAGGGGCATCAGCCTCCAGGCAGTCATGACGGGTTCCACCGTTAGGTTCAAGAGGTAAAACTCAGAGTCAATCCCAGGGACAAAAGAAGTCCTGGGGGAGGAAATCTACAAGACAGAACGCTAAAGCCTCTTTATGAAGGGGCTCCCCCGCTCGTTCAAGTGGGGGGAAGACAGCTACAGTTCTCAAAGGTCTGGCAGGAGGATTTTCAGGACAGATGGGTGGTCTCCACAATAACTCTAGGTTACAAACTAGAGTTCCAAGAATTTCCGTCTCCTTGTTTCCTCAGATCAAATGTTCCCAAAGACCCAGAGAAAAAGAAGTCTCTCTTTCAAGTGTTGCAGCGACTTTTGCAAAAAGTAATCATGGTGGTTCCCATGCAAGAGCAGGGATTGGGGTTTTATTCAAACCTTTTCACGGTGCCAAAGCCAAATGGAGATGTCAGACCCATCCTAGATCTCAAAGATCTAAACCGGTTCCTAAAAATGTGATCTTTTCGCATGGAATCAATCCGATCAGTAGTCTCCATCCTACACGGAGGAGAACTTCTGGCATCAATAGACATCAAGGATGCATATCTGCATGTACCTATTTTCCCCGCTCATCAGAAATATCTTCATTTCGAAGTGGAAAAACTTCATTTTCAGTTTGTAGCTCTGCCTTTCGGTCTAGCTACTGCACCTCGGGTGTTCACAAAGGTCCTGGCTCCTCCTCTGGCCAGATTAAGGGCCCAGGGTATAATGGTTATAGCGTACCTAGACGACCTGCTCTTAATAGACCGGTCGGTAGCCCGATTAGACCAAAGCTTGGTCACCACAGTCAACTACCTGGAATACCTAGGTTGGGTCCGCAACCTAGAGAAGTCTTCTTTAAAACCAGTAAGAAGACTAGAGTACTTGGGTCTGGTCATAGATACAACCCAGAAGAGGGTGTTTTTACCCCAGGCAAAAATCGGTACCATAAAAGGAGCTGGTTCAGGTAGTCAGGGCAAAGAAGGGTCCTTCTGTTCGCCTTTGTATGAGGTTGTTGGGAAAGATGGTGGCTTCATTTGAAGTGGTTACCTATACTCAGTTTCATTCTAGACTGCTGCGAAACAGTATCCTGTCTGCCTGGAACAAGAAAGTCCAGGCGCTAGATTTTCTGATGCGCTTGTCAGAAAAGTGCGTCAGAGCCTCAGTTGGTGGTTGGTACCCGAGAATCTGCGGAAAGGAAAATCGTTTTTACCAGTTACCTGGAAGGTGGTAACAACAGATGCCAGCCTTTCGGGTTGGGGAGCAGTTCTGGAAGAGACGACTGTCCAAGGGAAATGGTTCAATACCGAGAGGACCTTACCCATCAACATTCTAGAGATTCGTGCGACGTACCTAGCCCTAAAGGCCTGGACATTCCAGTTGCAGGGTTGTCCTGTCAGGATTCAATCCAACAATGCCACAGCAGTGGCTTATATCAATCACCAAGGGGGCACCAGGAGTTGTGCAGCCCAGGGAGAGGTAAACCAGATCCTAATCTGGGCAGAAAAGCATGTGCCATGCATATCGGCAATATTCATTCCAGGGGTAGAGAACTGGCAGGCGGACTACTTAAGTCGCCAGCAGTTGTTCCCAGGGGAATGGTCTCTTCACCCCGACATCTTCCTGGCTATATGCCAAAGATGGGAGATCCCGGATGTAGATCTGTTTGCATCCAGGTTCAACAACAAGATCGACAACTTTGTGTCAAGAACAAGGGATCCACTTGCATGCAGGACAGATGCGTTGGTGAATCCGTGGCATCAGTTCTCACTGATTTAGGCATTCCCTCCTATTCTGCTGCTACCACAACTTCTTCACAGGATCAAGCAAGAAAAGAAGTCAGTGCTTCTAGTTGCCCCAGCGTGGCCCAGAAGATCTTGGTATGCAGAAATAGTGAAGATGGCAGTAGGGTCCCCATGGACCCTACCACCATGTCCAGACCTGCTATCGCAGGGACCAGTGTTCCATCCTACCTTACAAACGCTAAAGTTAATGGTTTGGCTATTGAAACCCACATTCTGAAGAGTCGTGGGATTTCAGGCCCAGCAATTTCTACCTTGATTAATGCAAGGAAGCCCGCTCCCAGAGTCATTTATTATAGAATCTGGAAGGCATATAACTCCTGGTGTGAATCCAGGGGTTGGCATCCCAGAAAGTATGTCATTGCGAGAATCCTTGCTTTTCTGCAAATGGGGTTAGAGATGAAGCTGGCCTTGGGTACTATCAAGGGCCAGGTCTCGGCCTTTTCGATATTGTTTCAACGTCTACTTGCTTTGAATTCGTTGGTCCGAAGCTTTATACAGGGGGTAACATGGCTTAATCCACCAGTTAGACCTCCCCTGAACCCCTGGGACTTGAATTTAGTTCTGTCAGCAATACAGAAACAGCCTTTTGAGCCTATTCGACATATTCCCTTGGTCCTGTTGACAAGGAAGCAAATTTTTCTGGTAGCCATTTCTTCTGCAAGAAGGGTATCAGAATTGGCGGCTCCTTCCTGTAAAGAGCCATATTTAATTTTTCATAAGGATAGAGTAGTACTGCGTTCTCATCCTAGCTTTCTACCGAAGGTGGTTTCAGGTTTTCCTAACCAGGATATTGTTCTGCCTTCATTTTTTCCAGATCCCTGTTCTACGGAGGAAAAGTCACTAGATTCTCTGGATGTAGTGAGAGCATTAAAAACCTATTCGGAAGCGACTGCTCAGATTTGCAAAACTGATGTTTTGTTTGTGTTGCCTGAAGGTCCTAAAAAAGGACAGGCAGCGTCAAAATCTACCATTGCTAAGTGGATTTGACAGGTAATTGTTCAAGCTTATGGTTTGAAGAGGAAAGTTCCACCTTTTCAAATCAAAGCGCACTCCACCAGGGCTGTTAGTGCCTCGTGGGCAGTGCATCACCAAGTCTTCATGGCTCAAATCTGCAAGGCCGCAACTTGGTCTTCAGTCCATACATTCACCAGATTCTATCAGGTGGATGTGAGAAGACATGAGAATATCGCCTTTGGGCACAGTGTGCTGCAGGCAGCGGTACAAGGTCCTCAGGTCTGATTGCATCCTACTTTTGTTGTGTCTCCCTCCCCTCAGATAGCATTGCTTTGGGACATCCCATCAGTAAATACTGTGGCTCTGTGTCCCGTGATGTACTTGAAGAAAAGGATTTTACAGGTAAACTGTTATAAAAATCCTATTTTTATTATATAGTACAAAAATCTATTTTCTGCAACTGCAGATGGAAGGTGTAGCACTACCCCTAGAGGAGCCGCTGAAATGTTTTACGATTTCTTTGCGCACCTGAAGATTATACACCTTACTCCTCCAGCACTTTCCAACACACTTTGAGGTATTTCAAAGAATTTATTAGGCCAAACATAGCCTAAAAAAAAGAGAGGATTAGCAAGTGTACGTATACAATTAATAAGACAATAATGTTACTCTGATATGGTTAAACACCTGCAGTATTCTGAATAACAGTAATTAACAGAACTGAACTGCATTTACTTAGCAACAGTATATAAAGACAGTCCTAACTTACTATATCAGTCCCTGTTTTGTCATACTGACCAGTGAATGGAGAAATAAAAATGTTGGCAGGCAAAGTTGGGGCCCTTGAAGAAAGCACAACAGCTCCCATCAGACAACAGATTAACCTTTGCAATGTTAATTTCTTACCAGATCCTAGGCACCCTCTTTTGGGTCTCTACACATGTGCTCTCATTCAGTTCAAGGCTATAAACAGAAATAGGAGTTTTTGGGATGTCTCTCTTTCAATCCTGCTGAGACATTCCCTTTTTTTCCTTCTCTACAAGCTGTGGGAGTGTTCTGTAGTACAGCAGTCTGATCTAACCAGGCATCCAAATCACACCTTCCTAGGGAGAAAGTTCCCAACTCTGAGGCAAGGTCCTGTGTGATGAGCAGTCTCTGAGTTCTCACCTGATTGTGATCAGGTTCCATTCGGGTCAGTAGTCCGGTCTTTTTTTCTCACCTCATCATCTCCTTTAATACTATGCTCTCTTCTTCTTCTCAGCAGCATGCACACCCTTCTCACCTTGCTTTGTTGCCATTTAACCCTGTCCACACTGCATAAGGATAATACAGCAGTAACAAAGGAAAAAGTTCTGCAGCACTTATCAGCTGTAGTCTAGGTTACATACTCCCCCCACCAAAAAATCTTTGGTCTTCCAAAGAGGTGAAAGGCAACAAGGAACTAAATGCAAGTTAACAAAGAAGTTACTTAGAAACTTAACTGATTTTATGACATTTCCTAAATAACAAATAAGGTAATGGAGGCTGCCATGTGTGTTGGGGGTGAAGCAAGAGGCCCTCGCCTCTGATGCTGTTATGGATAGCATGAAGTGTCAGAGGACCAATGCACAGTTGGAATCAACTCCGAACTGCTTCCCCATCAGTCATATGCAAGTCTAAGTGGGGGGTCATACAGTCTATTTGACCCACTGTTCCCTGGGTTCATACAGCTATAGGGTAGATTCTTCTTGTTCAGACTTGGGCGACTCCTGCGGCAAGGGAGAATATACTGAAGAAGGTACTGAAAGAATTCTGCAGAGATCCCTTCTTCTGAGTCCCATAGTTCCTCTTCCACTTGAATTTGTAGCACAAAGTCTAGGGCTTCAGGCCCAAACAAACTGGACCAAACACCTGAAGCAGAAGTGGATGAAGTGGCATCCATAGGCTGTGGGTGATAGTGTCCCAGTTTTTGCAGGTACCTTGATGGCTTCACTCAGGGACAGTAGATGATTTTCATGCCAGGTCTTCAGAGGTCCCTCCTCCCATCAGGACAAATCTGGTATACGGTTAAGCCAGGCAGTTGCTCCACCAATAACCTAACTTATGCTTTCCATGAGATCCCAGATTCCTTAGCAACAGCAAGTCTACTGTACTCAAACTCTGAGATCATAACTCCTCTCTTTTTTTATAATGATAAGCTTTTATTAATCCTTCCACAGAGTTGTGTAGCACGTAAAAAAGTATCATTTTACATAACTCATGCCATCCCAAAGGCAAAAAAGAGAATTGACAGTAAAAATGCATAACACTGTAACCGTCATGGCAAGAGTATTATGAAAATGTACCTAATAGTGTGAAAAGAAAATGGTATACCTCTGGGGCATCCTGAAAAAGGAGTGGGGGAAGGGGATATCTCTTAGGTAGTACCATGTGAAATGGTATCTAGAATAGACCATTCAGTCTGTATTAGACCTAATATATAACATTTATTGATAGAGGTAAAAACAGCGGGAGAACTTGAACGCGTTCCAATAAAACCATGTTTTCCAGTATTGCTCTTTTTTCAGTTTAAGTTTCAGTTTAATTGTTCCAGTACGTTCCTCCATCAGTTGGATATCATTAATCACAGAAAACCATTGTCCATCAAGCATCAAGGGGGGGGGGGGGGGGTTCAGTGCACTTCCACATCTGAGGTACTATATATAGATCCTGTCCGCATTTATTAAGAGTACTAGAAGCAATTTCTTATTGCGCTTCTTGGGTAACAGCGTTAGATGTAGTAAAAACATCTCAAGATGGTTCTCGAGCTGAATATCAGTGAATTAAAAAACAACCAAAATGGGCGTATTAGAGGGCAATGCCAGAAATGTGAAGGAGAGTCCCACACTCCTTTTGCTACCTCCAACATAATGGTGAGGTGGCTGGAAACATTTTTTGTAGGAGAGAAGGAACCCTATACTGGTTAATAGTTTAGCCCCAGCTTCCTGGAATCTGCTTGAGATCATTGACTTATGTGCAAAACATAAAATATGATCCCATTGTTTGTAAAAGAGAGGCCTAACTCAGTCTCCCATTTGCTCAGAAAAGGCGGGACATACCCTTCAACTGTACTTGAAAGGAGATTGTAAACGATAGATCAGTCGTGTCAAAGTGGGGAGGCATCCTCACAGTAATTTTCAACGTAGAGCAATTTCTTGTTATCATTAATTGGATTTCTGAAAAGAATCTCCAGCCACACCCCCGTTAGGAAATCTTTGAGCCGGAAATAGTTTGAGGTAAGGAAAGGCCTAAAACATGGGTCAGAGGAGAAAGAAGGGAAGTTCATGGAGCCAATAACTGGTGACTTACCCGAGATTCCAGAGGAGGGAGGTGAGACATTCTGATTTAGCAAGCACTAGAAGAGCATTACCTAATAATGGATTGAGTTTTACTGCAGTGGGGAAAAGGAACAGTATTGTAAAGGTAAGGTTTGCAAAAGGAAGTAGGGGACATCTGCTGCTCTAGACCCACTCATCATTTAAAAGCTGCGTGTTTGATCCAATCAAGAATCCTACACATGATCATAACTCCTCTTGTTCCGCTGGCCTCTGGCATCAGAGGCTTCTTGAGCTTTCTCATAGGCCCGCTTTAGGTTCTTCTGGAACCTGTCTATTTAGTCTTTGTGAGTTGCTGCCGACATTATATCTAGGAAAATGCCAAAGGGCTAAATCCACTGACAGACTAGCTTCTCTCTGGCACACAAGTCTATAAGAGGAATATCAAGTCGCATTTTTCTCAGTGCTGTTGTAAGCATGAACCACAGCGGAGATGTCTGGTCCAATGCGGTTTTCTTTCTGAAGGAAGGGTCCCTAATATGTCAAGGAAGTGGTAAGGTGTCATTTTTGACTTAATTTCCACCAAATTAAATAGCTATTTAACAGTTTGCCAGGTCCTATAACACAGATATACGGCAGCAAGGTGGCTTATTTGCGCTGGATCACGTACTGGGTACATGATCCAGCACTTCCGGGTAGGGGGCAAGCACGCTGCCGGCAACCCAGCTTTGCTGTGATTAGACACAGTGGGTGCCGACCAATGGATGACCACCGGCACTAGCTGATCGTCTGGAAAACACAAAGGACAAAACTCCGCAAATCAGGGAAAGAAAATCCATCACTTACCTAAGTAAAAGCAGCACACAGTTTACACTAAAACACTGGCTAGACACACATTTAACCTTTTGATCGCCAGGGACAACCCATATTTTTATGTCACTGGTTCGCAGCAAAAAGAAGTTGCAGATTGCCCATATTACTAGTAAAAAAATAAAAAAATCCAGTATATATCCCATAGTTTGTGGTTAATAAACCTGCTCTTGAAATCTCTTCCTTGATCAGAATGGAGTCTCTGGGATAAGTCCATAGTGAGCAAACTTCTCCATTAATATACTTTGGCGACTGTAGCAACTCATTGATCTCTTGTTGGAAAAGCTTGGGTATAACGAGTGAGGTGATTAGTCATTACCAGTATGTTCCCTTGGTCACTTGTGTCGGGATCAATACTCTAGAAATCAATGCACACTAAATCCATGGTACCTTCACTCTTTTTTTCAATTGGGGCAGCTCTGGAGGGCACAGTATTCCTCTGAATGCAGCAGAGATAGGAGTGACAATAGTCCAAGGTCCATATTCCCATCGCACATGTTCCTGGAGTAAGCTCTGAAGGTATTGGGTGCTGTAGCGACAACCAGCTGGATACTGGAACCAATGCGATATGTAGATTTTTGCCAGCACACCAAGGATCATCAATTTCGTCCAAACAGTTTTTATTTAAAGAATGATCACATCACAAAACGGTGTAGTGCAACGCTGCGGAGCCAAGCAGGGCCCCTTCATCAGGCATGTGATGACGAAGGGGCCCTGCATGGCTCCGAAACGTTGCACTGCAGCGTTTTGTGATATGATCATCCTTTACATAAAAACCGTTTGGACGAAATTGATGATCCTTGGTGTGCTGGCGAATATCTACATATAAGAGTGACAACAGCTCTCGACTTTGGTCTGCACACAAGGCCATTAGAAATGGTCTCTAATGAACTTGCATGTTCCATCAGGTTCCATGTGTCCATGTTCATTATGTAACAAATTCAGCACTGTCCCCCTTTATTTTTTAGGGAGGAACAGTTGCCATCTCTTTTCAGGCTTATCCAAGGAGCCCCTTTGGTAGACCACCTCATGCAGCAACTGTAAGCAATCCAACTTATTGTGTACTAGGCGAGCCTCCTTTGGAGAATCTGTGGCTAGTAGAAGCTCTGGGCAACCACTTTCTAAGGCTTTCAAAATCAAACAGCAGCAAGGATCTTCTGCTAGGTACCTCCTCAAGTCTTTCTTGGGGAGAGTAGGCAGACCCTCATTCAGCACCTGGGTCAAGTTGCAGTAGAGCTTTGGGATGCCAGCAGTGGTGACTCAGATGGCTATGGCCCCTGTTACCCAACATATGTGAACGGGTTATTACCTCTCAACCTCAAATCTTGCCCCATACAAGTATTCTTTCAGCTTGTCCACAACAGCTCACTTCAAAACACCAACTTGTGGGTAGGATAGTTTCTCTCAGATGGGAAAAGGCTTTGGTTCACATAAGTGACAGGTCTCAGGCATCCATTATGTTCTTGATACAACACACCACCCAGTAGTTCTCTGATTATGTCAACATGCAGCTTGTAGGGCTTGGCAGGGTCAGCATAGGCCAAGGCTGGTACATTGGCAAATGTCATTTCAACTCATGTTCACCCTGTTCACATTGGACCATTCCCCCTCTATGGACACTCGGGTCTTTCTCAGCCCTTTGGCTTGATGAACTCCTTCTGAGGTCTCTTGCCGTTCATCTTCTTCAGTCATTGAGGATTGTAGATGCAGTGGTTGGCAAAGGAAACTTAATGCAGCAGATGAGAGACACAATGGGGGTTATTTAGGCAAAGGCAAATCCACTTTGCACTAATTGCACTTGGAAGTGCAGGCGCTGTAGATCCGAGGGGGACATGCAAGGAAAGTAAAAAACAGCATTTTAGCTTGCACATGATTGGATGATAAAATCAGCAGAGCTTCCCCTCATTTCAGATCTGCCCCTCAGATCTACAGCGACTGCACTTCCAAGTGCACTTTCACTTGCCTTTCGTAAATAACCCCCAATGCTTACTTCTCTAAAACATCAGAAGATGTCCATCAGTACAGAACTGGTGGAAATCAGTGGGACCCAGGTATACTAATCTATGGAGGGCGAAGTCTGGCCAGAAGTGGTCTTCTTGGAAGAATCATGCCAAAAACCATACCTACCATATGGAAAGCTAACCGAACAAGCTATGCATGAAAACATAGGAACTGGTGTGCAGAAAAATGTCAGCAGGTGCTCTGGACTGACGAGTCAAAATTTGAAATATTTGGCTGTAGCAGGAGGCAATTTGTTAGCCGTAGGGCTGGAGAGCAACATAATAATGAGTGTCTGTGGGCAATAGTGAAGCATGGTGGAGGTTCCTTGCAAGTTTGAGGCTGCATTTCTACAGAGTTGGAGATTTGGTCAGGATCAATGGTGTCCCCAGTACTGAGAAACACAGGCAGATACTTATCCATCATGCCATACCATCAGGGAGGTGTCTGACTGACCCCACATTTATTCTGAAGCAGGACAATGTCCCAAACAGACAATGTCATTAAGAGGTACTCACAAAACCTTGTAACTACTTATAATACCGCTCAAGGTGCTCTGCTGGTAAAGAATCCAGGGTCCCAAAACAGTGTACTGCCCCGTACACACGCTAGGATTTTCCGACGGAAAACGTTTGATAGGAGCTTGTTGTTGAAAATTCAGACCGTGTGTAGGCTCCATCTGACATTTTCCATCGGAATTTCCGTCACACAAAATTTGAGAGCTGGTTCTCAAATTTTCCGTCCAAATCCGTTGTCGGAATTTCCGATCGTGTGTACACAATTCTGTAGCACAACGTTCCACGCATGCTCGGAATTAAGCAGAAGAGCAGCACTGGCTCTTGAACTTCATTCTTCTCAGCTTGTCGTACGTCACCGCGTTCTTGACGTTCAGAATTTCCGACCAACTTTGTGTGACTGTGTGTATGCAAGACAAGTTTGAGCCAACATCTGTCGGAAATAATCCATGGATTTTGTTGTCGGAATGTCCGATTGTGTGTATGGGGCATTAGTGTGCAGGCTGTCTTGTACTTAATCCAGAAAGCTGTGAAGTATGTAGGGATGAGAGATACCACTAGCTCAACAAGTGGAGAGGAATGTGAATGGCCACAGCCTGGAACTCCTCCTAAGGCACATCGCCCTCTGATGCATTTTACCCTGCCCACCAGGGCTTATTCAGAGAGGTGAATGAGTGGAGCAAGACAATTCTATTTATGCATCAGCCACACAAGAATGATTGTGACACATGGAAACATTGCGGTATCCCAACAATGTAATCAGATTTTGATGCCCATTTTAAATGCATTTGAAAAAGGTTAACCTGATCTTATACACCATATTATGTTACGCCCATATTTATGGTGTAACACGGTGCCAATGGGAACGCCGCCCACACACAAACCTACCTATGACTGCATGCAGGGGGTTCTTCTCCCCCATAGCCACCGTCTGTTTAAATTGGCACAGCTGTACGAGGCTTCACTCGCAGAGGTTCTTCACTCATTCACAGGAAATTGTGAATGAATGCACTACAAGTCCAGTCTTCCACCGCAGACCACACTCATAGTCCATTGAAATTTCTTCCAGCTCTCTAACTGAAAGGCCAAAACACAGGGAGCTGGAAGAAGCATCTGCAAGAGCCTGTCACTGCACTATCAATTCAGTGATCAGGGTGCGATGCTTTACAGGTACTGTTCTTCCTCCAAAAATGTGTGCCTTTAAGGGAACTTATGCCGCGTACACACGAGCGGACTTTACGGCGGACTTTGCCCGGCGGATTTTTCGACGTACTTTCCGACGGACTTTCTGAATGAACGGACTTGCCTACACACAATCCACCAAAGTCCGTCGAATTCGTACGTGATGACGTACGACCGGACTAAAACAAGGAAGTTCATAGCCAGTAGCCAATAGCTGCCCTAGCGTGGCTTTTTAGTCCGTCGAACTAGCATACAGACGGCGGACTTTTCGACCGGACTCGATTTCAACGGATACATTTTAAACAAGTTTCAAATCTAATTCCGTCCAACTTTTGAGAAAACAAAGTCCGCTGGAGCCCACACACATCGAATTGTCCGACGAAATCCAGTCCGCCGGGCAAAGTCCGCCGTAAAGTCCGCTCGTGTGTACGCGGCATGACTGCACGTATCACCTTGTGCTTATTAGAAACCAAGGTTGCATTGTCTTCCGGCTATGGGTACAGTTTCTTATACACAATCACTAGTGTTAGGTTAGTGTTATCTCGTACTCATAGGTAAAAAGTATTGTTAGTGTGTTGGGGTCTCTGGTAAAGCACTGATAAGTACCAACTTTTTAAAGGACAGCTGCCACACAGAGTGAACCAGTTGCTTTGCCTAGTGTAGGCAAAGTACATATGTACTTTATAGGATTTATGACACCACTTTGTGCATGTAAGCTCTATAATCCAGAATTAGCTACCATATAATACAAAACTTAAAAGCAGAACTGCGGCCAAAATTTTTTTCCATGTTCTTGTTGCTCTCTGATCTCCTACCTTCACCAACTTTGCCATCCATGTTCTTCTAAGCTCTGTAGTTCCTCTGGAATAAGCTGCTGAATTTGCTGAAATCCTGTTTGTAAGACCGCTGGCTTCTATCCCTCTTCTAAGCTCAGCCAGCGGTCTTACACACTCCATGGTAGCCCTCTAAAAACAAGTAGGGAGGAAGCAGACATGTGGGGGGAAAGGGTCTCACAGCCCCCGCCTGTGTTGCCCATTTCGTCCTCATCCTCCCACACACACTCCCACTCCAAGGATTCATGGGAAATGTAGTCTGATTACAGAGAGAGAGGATATGATGCAATCACTGTCCTAAGAGATCCTCCCTGCCAGAAAAGATGATGCATTTTTTGAATCACAGAGCTGACTTCCTGAAAATGCAATCAGTCATCTCTTAACAGTTACGACATTTGTGACATTTCTTACCATTTTAGTGTTTTTTTTTTTTTGGGGGGGGGGGGGGGGGGGGGGGGAGGTGTACTAATAGGGGATTTTTTTGATGGAGTCAGAATGCAGGGGAAGCTGTACCTAACCATAATGCTCAATTACAAATTGAGCAAGGAAAAACTGTCATAAAAATAACCAGTTACACTTACCGGTAACAGTGTTTCTGGGAAGTCTTCCAGGACGGCACCCTGAGAGATGACTGGTCCACCTGACAGGAAACACAATCAAACAAGAGGTTAAAGGTCCCCACCCCTCCCGATGCTCCTCAGTTGTGACAAAGTATTGACCCACATCAGTGCACGAGAGTGAAAAACATAACCACCACCACACTCTAGACATGCAACATACCTAGATAGAACGGGTGGGAAGTAGGCCTGCCGTCCTGGAAGACTTCCCAGAAACACCGTTACCGATAAGTGTAACTGGTTATTTTCTCAGGGGATAGTAACTCCACTCTGTAATGCCTCAGGAACGTGTTCTGGCTTGACCATGTAGCGGCTCTACATATCTGCTCCACCGAAGCTCCGGCCCTTTCTGCCCAGGAGGTTGCCAGACATCGTGTGGAATGCGCTTTAAGGTTTCTAGGGGCTGCCCTACCGGACTGCCCATAGGCTAAAGAAATGGTATGTTTAATCCATCTAGCTATAGAAGCCTTGGATTCCTGTTGGCCTTTTTGGCCAGAAAAATTAACTAAAAGATGGCTGGACCTTCTAAATTCCTTAACCCTTTCTAGGTAGGATAATAAACAGCATCTGATGCCCAGACAATGAAAAGAAACTTCCCCTTCACTCTTGGGGTTACTACAAAAGGAAGGTAGCTCTACTTCTTGAGACCTATGGAACTTTGATGCTACCTTAGGGAGGTACAGGGGGTCCTGCCTAAGTATAACCCTGTCCTCAAATAAAGTAAAAAATAGTTCTTTAATAGAAAAAGCCTGAATGTCACCTACTCTCCTAGCTGAGGTGATTGCTAGTAAGAAGGCCAACTTGAAGGTCAGGATCCTAAGGGGGATCTGATCTATTGGTTCAAACGGGGCCCTTGTTAACCCATCTAGTACTAGGGTAAGGTCCCAGGGAGGACACCTAGACATTTGAACAGGGGACAACCTCTCTCTGACCAAGAGAAAACTCTTGATCAGGGGATGTAATGCCAAACGTTTCTTGAGAAAACAGGACAAGGCTGAGACCTGCGCCTTAAGGGTCTTGATCAGGGGATGTAATGCCAAACGTTTCTTGAGAAAACAGGACAAGGCTGAGACCTGCGCCTTAAGGGTCTTGGTTGCCAAACCTAGATCTGCTCCATCCTGGAGAAATTCTAAAATAGCAGGGATCTCTCTTTGTGAAGTCCCTCTCTCCTGACACCAGCGAGAGAAAATCGCCCAGGTCTTGGTGTAAATACGCCTTGTGACTGGCTTTCTACTAAGGACCAGTGTATCCACTACTCTGTCCGATAAGCCCTTTTCCTGCAGGTTCTGCCTTTCAAGAGCCAGGCCGTCAGCTTGAAGAAGCTGGGGTCTGGGTGGCGAACTTGACCCTGAAGAAGAAGGTCGCACCAGGCAGGGAGGTGAAGCGGTGGAGCTATGGAGCAATCCTGCAGGGTTGGAAACCAAGCTCTCTTGGGCCACCAAGGGGCTATCAGAATCAATTTGCTTTCCGAGAGAAACAGTTTTTGAAGAACCCTCGGAATTAACCCCAGAGGGGGAAAGGCATAGGCCAGTTGGAAGTCCCAGACTTGTGCCAACGCATCTATCCCCTCTGAGCCTCTCTCTCGAGCAAGTGAAAAGAATCTCCTTACCCTTCTGCTTTTTCTGCGGGCAAAGAGATCTATTTCTGGAACGCCGAACTGCTGACTTATCAGGAAAAAGACCTCTGGATTCAGTTCCCATTCCCCCTGCAGAATCGGCTGCCGACTGAGGTAGTCTGCCTCTACATTCAACGTCCCCTTTATGTGGATTGCTGAGATGGAAAGGATCCGACTCTCCGCTGATAGGGATAGGAGTGTTGTGGATCTGGTACCCCCCTGATGATTCAGCAACGCTACTGCCGTGGCATTGTCTGACAAGACCTGCACCTCCTGGCCCCTGATCCTTCCCTCGAAAGCCTTTAGCGCTTCGCCTATGGCCAAAAGCTCCCGTAAGTTGGGAGGAGGCCCTTCTTTGTTTTGGATCCCAGGACCCCTGAGCTATTAAATCTTCCAGGTGGGCTCCCCACCCCAAGGAACTTGCGTCTGTAGTTATCCTGAGAGGCTGAAGCTGGCTCCAAAGGAGACCCCCCTGAAGTCTGAGGAAGAAGCCACCAGTGAAGAGAGTTCTTTACTTTGACCGGAATGGCAATCTCTATGTCCAGAGAGTCTCTTTTCCTGTCCCAAGAGGATAGGAGGGTCCTGGAATGTAGCTGTGCCCAAGGAACTGCTGGGATAGATGCCGTCATCAGACCCAGTACTCTCATGATACCTCTGTAGGAGATGGTCCTTGTCTGTAACAGCGACGTAACTGCTGCTATGAGGCCCTCTACCTTGCCCTGAGGTAGAACTAACTTTTGTTCTGAGGAGTCCACCAGGAAACCTAGATACAACTTTGTCTGGGCAGGAGTCAGCGAGGACTTTTCCCTGCTGACGATCCATCTCAGGGCTTCTAAGGTCTCCATTACTCTGGATAGATCCAGAAGTAGTTGATCTTAACTTAAATCTTAAAGATTGTAAATCAAAATGTCATCTAAGAAAGGAATCAATGCCACTCCCTGGAGGTGCAGGAAAGCCACCACCTCTGCCATGACCTTCGTGAAGACTCTTGGACTAGATTCCAGTCCAAAAGGGGAGGGCCGCAAATTGCCAGTGCTGCACTCCCTCTGGACAGGCAATCGCAAATCTCAGGAAGATCTGATGGTCCTGAAATATGGGGACATGAAGGTAGGCGTCCTTTAAATCCAAGGTCACCATAAACACGTCTTTGAGGAGATGTCTCCTGAGAGAATAGACACTCTCCATGCGGAACTTCTTGTAACGAAGAAAAACATTGAGGTTCCTTAGATTTATGATAAGACGATACCTTCCTGAGGGTTTTGGTACCACAAAAATGTGGGAATAAAACCCCCAGCCCTGCTGGTCCACTGGAACAAATATTATGACCTCCTGACTGGCCAGCTCTCTTATGTTCTGAAGGATTCCTGCCGCCTTGCAGGGATCCCTGGGAAGGAAAGTCAAGAGAAACTTGGGGGGTGGAGGGGAGAGAAACTCTAATCTGTAACCCTCTCTTATAATTTGAAGAACATGGGGGCTCTGAGTGACCCTTTCCCACTGAGAGGCAAAGTGGGAAAGTCTTCCCCCTACCGGAAAGTCATTTAGGGGCCTTGTCACCTGACTTCTGGCTGGAAAAGAGAACCCCAGTTTTTTGCTTGTCTTTTTCCACGCCCCAACGTCTGTTAGGGGAGACCTTTTTCTCCGAGAAGCGGTTCTTTGCCTGGGGGCCACGAAAAAAAAACGCTTCCTCTCTCTCCTAGGTTTGGTAGGAAATTTTTTCCCTTTTTCGGTAGATCTGGCCAGGGCCTGATCTAGGCCATCACCAAAAAGGAGAGTCCCTTCAAAAGGGAGACCACATAGATGGGTCTTAAAATACTAAAAATAAAAAAAGAACTGCGCTAAGTGCAAAAATAAAATGAGTGAGTTGTGAAATGACAAAATTGTAATGAAACGTCCTGCTGCTAAACACTACACCTCGATATAAGGCAGAAACTAAATAAACAAAAATCAGTGTAGCGCTGGATGAAAAATAAAAATTAACCTAAAGTATATTATGCCCAATCCCCAATATCACCGGATGCCTAATGAGTAGGGCATCTACAACGGAAAAAAGAGGGGTATGTACACAATGAATAAACAACGTGACATTAAGCAAATGATGCAGTACATATGAACAATATAAACACATGTGATTTGCTCATCAAAAACTATGTAAACTTAAAGTGAAATCCCTGTGAGTGATAATAACCATTATTGTGAGTCCATACCCACAGGGTATATATAAGAAAAACACAAAATATGTGAAAAAAAATTTGTGAAATATTAGGTTCATAAGTGTCCCAAATAAGGAATAAGTGATAATTCCAAAGAAATCCAGAGAATCCACAGGGTTCAGGATTGCTTGGTTCACCTCGAGTGCAGCCCGCCACCAGAAAGCCTGCGACCACCCTTACTCAGGGGGGTCAGTCAGGCTTAGTAGTGGAAGGTAACTGGGGATGGTAAGCCTCTGGACTCTCAACCCACTCTGCTCACCCGACCAGTAGTCCACAGCAACAGGGGCTCCAGTGTGGAAAAAAGATCATGAGATTCCTTCAACACTCCTTCCCAGGAGGCCAGGTGCAGATAAGCCACTGGTTCCAAAAAAACACAAGAGGGGACTCCAATAGTGCAGATTGAAAACGAGGGCTCAATTTATTAAGCTTAATATGCCATAAAACACTTACAGCGAAGTGACAATAAAAAAAGGTTCCTAGGTTGTTTAAAAACAGTTCGCGCATGCGAAGTTTTTGATGAGCAAATCACGTGTGTTTATATTGTTCATATGTACTGCATCATTTGCTTAATGTCACGTTGTTTATTCATTGTGTACATACCCCTCTTTTTTCCGTTATAGATGGGTCTTAGATGAGCTATCCCCATCCCAAGTCTTAACCCAGAGGGCTTGCCTGGCTGAGTTTAGTAAAGCACCCGATTTGGCGGTTGTATGTACTGTCTCAACCGCATCCGCTAAGTATGCGACAGCATTCCCTATGACCTCCAGAGAATCCAAGACTTCTTTGGATTTGGAGGTTCGGGATACGTGGTCCATCAATTTACAGACCCACATGTCCGCATTCCTTGCGATGCAAACTGAGGCCAATGCGGGGCTCATAGCCGCAGCATTAGCTTCCCAGGCTCTGCGTAAAATGGTTTCAGCCCTCCGATCCATTTGATCCTTTAAATTACCGGTGTCTTTGAAGGAAAGATCAGACTGCTTAGAGACCTGTGCTAAGGAGGCATCTAGTCTAGGAGTTTTGAACATTTTTTCCTCATTCTCCTCAGAAAAGGGGCATCTACGCTTCCAGGTTTTATATTTCAGGAGCCTTCTTTCTGGTTCTTTCCATTCCCTTAAGATGACTTCCTTGAGGGAGGAATGCACTGAAAGAACCCTGGCCTGAGGTTTAAGCCTCTATACATTTTATCCTGCGCAGACACCTGCGCAGCAGGCTCCTGAATCTCTTCTGAGGCATAAATAGCTTTCAGAAGATCCTCTATGTCATCAGCAGAAAATATGTCTGCTAGACCTGGAGTCCTCCCTCCCATCCTCCTCTTGGCTGTCCACCACCTCTTTATCCGAAAACCGCTGATTAGGGACTTCTGACTCACACTCTTCCTCTGAATCCTGAGGGAGTGGATACTTCAGAGCATCCGCCCGGTACCTAGAACCCCCTAGAGGAGGCGGAGCCCTCTTGGAAGGAGGCATCCTTACTAGAATGAGCCTCT
Source organism: Lithobates septentrionalis (assembly GCA_037952835.1). Taxonomy (NCBI): domain Eukaryota; kingdom Metazoa; phylum Chordata; class Amphibia; order Anura; family Ranidae; genus Lithobates; species Lithobates septentrionalis. The sequence continues at coordinate 57,841 of JBBDGP010001118.1, forward strand.
AAATCCCTAGGCTTAAGGGTGGACTGAAAAGACTTTAAAGTGGACGGCATTTCAGTTTGCACAGTGAGGAACTCCTTCATAATCTGAGACGTTTCCTTCCCTGTCAACTTCTGTATGCACTTGAAACAAAAGGGCTTTGGATGATCTGGGGGTAATCTGTCATTACAGTTCCCACATCTCTTAGAGTGGGTGGAGGATTTCACGGGACGGCTGGCAACCTCACGGGTAATAGTATCGTCCCCTAAAAAAAAAACAAAAAAAAAAAAAAACACACAGGCATAACACTGCGAGACTCAGAGGAGAAGAGTTGGGGTACCCTCCCCACCTAAACCTCCGGAGGCTGGTCAGACTCACCCCCCGTGGTCTCTTCCATGGCCGCAGACCCTGCAGGTCTCTCCTTCTCATGTTCCATGCTGTCTCCGAATCTTGCACAAAGGAACGCAGAGGAGACGTGGGCACCTGTTCCCTGTGGCTTTTATATCCTTCTGTGTTTTGGCTGCATCGCTCTACCGCCGCCGCCATCTTGCAGAAGACCAGAAACGGCTCGGCACACCTGCTGAGGTCATTTCCTGCTGCAGTCTTTCCTCTTCCTCCTTTAGGGGAGGAAGTGATGTCATTCCTTGATCATCAGGAAAATGGCGCCGATCGCTCCCAGGACGCTGAGCTGCACTCAGCAAAGGAGACACCGCGCGATCCCAGCGAACGGCTGGCTGCTCGGCCGGGCGGATGCCCGGTCATACTCACTGGACGGGTGCCACAGTCCTTCTGGGAAGGAAAATCCTGCAGACACCGCTGCAAAGGCCACTTAGAAGGAAAACCAAAAACTCCTTCATCTGCCCAGGGTCCTTCAGCACTCAGGGGGGCTCTTCTTTGGATCAATGCACGGTCACCGCACCAGGGTCCAACTTCTGTTGCCCCTCCTGAGAAAAGAATTGGGAGACCCCCCAGGAAGGATGGAAACATCCGGCCGGACCCAGCGGCTTCCCAGGCATTTGGTCCGGCTCCCAGGGGGAGACCACCAGCCCCAGGCTTTGGGTCAACAGAAAAATAAAGGAGCATCAGGAGGGGCGGGGGCTTTTAACCTCTTGATTGATTGTGTTTCCTGTCAGGTGGACCAGTCATCTCTCAGGGTGCTGTCCTGGAAGACGACTTGAGAAAAAATATGTATACAGTCATGGCCAAAAATATTGAGCACAGTAGACACAGGAACGTTAGCTCTGGAGATGGACTTGTAACCTTGAGATTGTCCATGCTTTTCCACAATTTTTGTTCTCAAATCCTCAAACAATTCTTTGCTGTTCTTTCTCTTCTCTATGCTCCATGTTGCACACAGACACATAACAAAGAGTTTTGCGTGGAATGTGTCAGATTTGGCTTTTTGTTTCTCAACTTTTTTGTGTCATACAATACAAACAAAAGAATTGAATAAAAATGAAACTTGAGAATGCCTAAACATTTGTAATTGCAACAATTTTCTGGGCAAAGTGGTGCATTACCTGACAGAAACGCAAGGGTGCCAATATTTTTGGCCATGACTGTATAAATCTCTCGATCTTGCTACATACTCCTTTGTGACTGGTTACTATAGATTCTTAAGCTGACCATAGACAGATTGGAGTTCAGCAGGGGCCAGCTGAATTTCGAACCGTGTGTGGCCGCCCCCGTTCGACAGAAGTCAATCACTAGATCAACTTTTGTCAATCAGCAGCTGCAGCCGCTCATCAGTGCATTCCGATAGTGGAGAGTCCCGCTGTCAGAATAATTTGGGGGAGATTTACTAAAACTTGAGCGCTCAGTGGAGGGGCTTCTCCATACACTTGTGTGGATGGAGGAATGTGTTTGTTTTTTCCATTTAGCCTGCTGGCTGAATGAAATAGAAAAGCAATTTATGGCCAGCTTCACACTACACAACTTTAATAAGAATAGGCCAGTAGTTCTTGTAAGTAGACACTTACACAAACAAAGCTACAATTGAAAATGAGAAGTGAACAACTGTATATAAAACAAAAAAAAAAAAATAAATAAATAAAAAAAAACTGTTCTTGCTTTGATTAGGCAACAAAAGTTTTTATTTTTAACTTTGGCATACAAGTGAAATCCTTATAAGCGTTTAGTAAGTTCAGTTGGTTTTCACAATAGTTCACATTGCGGTGCATACAATTTTATTTTAAAACGAATTTTACTTGATCACAAAAATAGATCTTGCATTTTATGTTAACTGCAGCATGTCATGTGTAAGTGTATCAAGAAAAAAAAAGCCCTTGGCCATTCTATATTTTGTTGCAACATGCACTTTGTCTTACACATGCCAGTATCTTATTATGGTAATCAGTTTTCTCCCAATGCCTCCTTATTTCAAAATAATCACACAATGCAATAAAAGGTCATCAGGTCTCAGTCACGTACAAGCTACAGAAAAAATGCTACATCTAGAACCATCAAATATTTTTGACAGAAGAGTGGACCAGCACGTTAGCGATTTAAAATTTCCAAATGATACGTTTGTAGGTGAAAAAACTGCAACTGGCTGTATATAATGCTTCAATAACTGTGGTTTCTAACCCCCAAAATCAGTAGCATTCCAACATAAAATACAATAGTACAATTATATAACCTCTCATGGTAGTCACTACTCAGAAGTCAGCTTCCAGTTTTCTACATGCTCAAGGATATGAAAGTTGATGACCCTTCCTTCCTTCTGTCATCATTTTAACTCTATTACCCCCCACCCCCCTTTGTTTATGATGAAGTTAACTCCTATATCCCAAAAGCAAAACTAAGAGGTAGGAGCAATCGGAACCATAAAGTTTAGATTATATACTAGTCTTCCCTAGCTGCAATTTCAGTTGTAGAAACTGCCAACCATGACTACTAGATGCTTCCAACTTATTAGCTATTTGTACGCCACAATAAAAAAAATTGCTTAATGCTGTTTTTCATATTCTCAGTTATAAGGCTGTAAATGTTGGAGCCATCTTATAATCACCTAAATGTATGTTTTTATGTGACCCACTTGTATATTTCTAAATCTCATTTGGCTTGTAATGTATTAAGCACCACTTGTATTTAAACTATTTCTACAAAAAAAAAAAAAAATCTATTGAAACTAAATTTGGATTTTTAACTTATTTGCTAAAGTTCCTTTCAGGTCAATAATGATAAAATGCACCACTGAACTTCTGAAATCCCCAAAGATTGCTTTCTCTCCTTTAGTAATATGGTGTAATCTTATCCATCACTTTAGCAGAATTCAATTTTGTGCCCGAGACACAAGGTCCTTCCAGCCAGTGACCTGTAATGGAATATGTTTTTATGCAATACAGATTTAGTAAATTATAGAAACCAAATCAGTAATCATTGTTCTTTGTTCCAGCTTTTTAAAATTCTGAAATTTAGATTCGTAGTTGCACTTTGCTAATGAGCAATGACTTTGCATAAAACTATTAAAGGAACCTGTAGATAGCTACCCAGTCCTTGCTCCCCTATATTGCTTAGGTAGAACAAAGCATCAGTGTAAGAACACATCCTATTCAGAAAACAGGCAACAGCCCAATGTAGGCAGGGCTCAAGTGACATCTTAAATAGCCATCTGTAAATGCCTTAAATATGCCTTTTTATGTTCTCTTTTTTACATCATTTTAATATTCATTAATAAATCATGTTCAAATTGAGCCCGTGCTTTCCCCATGAGACAAAGTAACAGGTTTTTCTTGTATGCCTTTAATTTGCTCCCCTGAGTCACCACAAGCAAGAAAAAGAGGACCTGTGTAAGCTTCACACCACTCCTGTCAGAGCTTACTCGGGGTGTGAGGAAGGGGTGCAAGCCACATGCTTCTCCATACTTGGAAGTACCAGGTAATTGCTTTAAGGCTAGATGGCATGGCAGTGGAGCAAACGAGAGTGAGCATGTGCTGCCAGGTAGAGCAGCATTAAATACAGCTTTACTCCAAGTTTGAGTGAATATTACAATAAGTGTCTCACCACAAACTATAGCTGTGCCAAATACTTAATCTCACTTCAAGGCAGATCTGGGATAAAAAGCTTAACCGATTATGGTTTAAACATAGGACATACATTTTCTCTTTATGTGCCCAAGTGGAAAATATGTTACAAAATGGAAGACCACTTAAAAATAGTAGTAGTAGAAGAAAGTAAAAAATACTTGATGACACTCAGGTCAGATAAACACAAATGGTATCCCCATTTGCCCAATTAGTGCCTGTAATGCAATATCTTATTTCAAAGAGATTTGCAAGGGCTTCCAGTAAACTGCTACCCTACCTAAATTTTTCACAGTGAATATAAATGTTAACTAGAACAGGTCTTTTGAAAACATGACTATTCCAACTTTAAGGCAAACAAAAGCAGACATATACAAAAAGAAAAAAAATATAAAATGTTTCCAACAATAATTTATTTTGTTCCTGTTAAAATATGAAAAGATATCAGTGTATCAAACATGCTAACTGAAGAAAGTTTTATAGTGGCACTTTATAGGCTCAAAAGCTTGCAAAACGAAGAAGACTGTGTTACCACTTATGTAGTGCAGAATATTTGAGGTAAATTACAAAGAAAAGTATTAAACTCGAGGTGCTGATGAAAGGCGTGTACAAAAGAATGATAAGGTAGAATAGTAGAACAGAAAGTCACTCCGAGCAGCAAAGAAAAACAAAAAAAAAACACTATATTGCAAGTCCAAAGGCACTGACTATACAGTACATAGTCTTGTTCTCCCATCTTACAGTGCAGCTTCCTGAAGAGAGAAAACAGGAAAAATTTAAGGTTACAGGAGTATCTCATACTGTTAGTATACTTAGTACATATACTACATACTATACTATAACATAGCAATGTCCACAGAGATGCTGATACAAAAAAAAAAAAAAAAAAGGAAGAAGAAAGGAAAGAAATCAGCGTTTAAATTAAGGCCTTAAATCCATGAGTAAAAACATTCTGGAAGATACTGAAGGAACTTCCAGAATACTAGAATATTTCCGCTGTTTAAATGTAGAATCACTGAAGCATAATAAAAGAGAATGTCTGTACCAGCATTCCAAGGTATCACTGAAAGTATAATAAAAGAAAAATGACTGTTTATTACAAACGTCTCAAATATTGAAAATGCTGTAACACGGTAACTAGTACATATTTGTTGTAGTGCAAACTTTCAGACCATTCCAGATGATAGGATGTGGCTCCCTAAATCCTATTTAATTCACCAAAGCCTAGGTTATTTTTACTCAGTTTGTTACTTTTCGTTATAATAATAATTCTCTCACTTGCGCTTTAAAGTGGGGTTCCACCCAAAAAAACAAACATATCTAAAAAATTCTAAAAAAAAAAAAAAAAAAAAAAAAAAAACATTTGGATATTTTTTTTTACTTACCTCTAAATGCCTGTTGCTAGGTGGTCCCTCGTAATCTGCCCCTTCGTCTGCCTGGGCTGATGACATCACTTCCCCCTGGCACAGGAAGGGCTCGGCTCTTCTCCCTCCCTCCTGTCAATCATCTGGGACCCATTGCAGGTCCCAGGTGATTGAGCGGCCAATCACGGCGCTCGGCGCCGCTCGCGCATGCGCAGTGGGTGCCAGGCTGTGAAGCCACAGCCCGGCGCCCACAGTTGAAATGCCGGCGCCGACGAGCGGAGGGGGGGGACGAGCGGGGCTTCGATCCCCCGCACCGCTGGACCCAGGGACAGGTGAGTGTCCAATTAAAAGTCAGCAGCTGCAGTATTTGTAGCTGCTGACTTTTATTTTTTTTTTTTTTAATGGCCCCCCTGGGTGGAACTCCTCTTTAATGAAATGGGCATTTACCTGTTACAAGCCTGTTTTTGGGTTAAAAATCTTTTTATTTTTAGTTTTATATTTAAGTATTTCAATACAAAGGCATGAAACAATTGAAAACAAACAGTGAGCAAAAACATGTCATGGGTGACCACCCCCAAGCAGATAAATGCCACACCTATGAAAAAATAGATGTAACAACATGTAATGAGTAGAATAGGTTGCCAACCATCTATATGACTAAAAGACTTATTTTAACACAAAGCATTAGTTTACCAACACATCAAATGGCAACTTAAGTCTGCATTCACACTGTCAAATAGTAGATGCCAGGGGGGGCAACTGGCAAGAATCAGATTATTATACAAGATTTATATAGCGCCAACAGTTTGCGCAGCGCTTTACAACATGAGGGCAGACAGTACAGTTCCAATACAAAAGGTTCTTGGTGATCCTGGATTATGGCTCAGGAAAAAACAGTCAACATCCTCCTGGACACGGTAGACAGAACTGAGGCAGTATGGGAACCCTGGGCCAAATACGTTTCCGGGCCACTGAACCGATCCTCTACCCCTGCTTAAACGTGGAGGAGCGAGCACCACCCTGTCTTTTGTCGCTCTATCTACACCTCTCTTTCTTATTTTCTTTTTCCTCTCTATACTCTTTTCTGTTTTCGCTATCCCTTTATTATCTTGGTTTGAGATTACCTATTTGGTACAGCATGGTTCAATACGAGGTCACTGATTACAAGTTCAGCAATGCCATATGCGACAATCTGTGGATGTACCCAAACATACTCCTACAGGCTCTCATGACAGGTCCTCTCCAAAAGAGCGGCTCTTGCTAGACAGCCTGGAAGTGAACAATAAATGAGCGAACGGCTCTCGGGGTGGGGTCACACTCCTCGGACCCCAACACAGTTAGTTCCCATTAGGGGTGTTGGGACTGAGGAGTTACCCCTTTGCACGGATATTGATGTAGACTGCTTGATGTTTTTACTCTATATGTAGAACCTTGTGTGTTATGGCTTTGCAGCACCTCTGCAACATACAACTTATTTCTTATCTGATTGATGTTTCTTTTTGCTGTACCATGTTATTTTTCCATTGCTGAAACCTCAATAAAAATCTATTGAAAGAAAAGGTTCTTGGTGGCAGTTGTAAACACAGCATGTACACATTGGGGTTTATTTACTAAAGCTGGAGAGAGCAAAAATAAAGCTCACTTAACCACTTCAGCCCCGCTCACTGTATATATACGTCATTTTTTTGAAGATGGATATCTCGGTAACGGCAGCAGCTGCTGCCACAACCGAGATATCCATCTTTACAGTGAGCGATTCTGTACACGATAATGGTGGTCTCTGCGGCGCGTTCGCCGCGAGATCACCGTTATCGGCGGCGGGAGAGGTGCCACCCCCCCTCCCGCCGCTCTCCCGCACCCTCCGCCGCTTACCGGAGCCGTCGGTAGCGGCGGAGGCGATCGGGTCCTTTCCCTGCTGAGGTATGGAGACAAGTGAGGCCAAGATGGCGCCTACCCGTCTCCATACCATGTGACGGCCGGAGCGACGTCATTACGACGGCTCCGCCCACTCTCTTAAAGGCACAAATTTTTTTAGTGTCATTTTTTTAAACGACTTTTTTATTTATTTAATTTTTTTTTTGCATTTTAGTCTAAATATGAGATCTGAGGACTTTTTGACCCCAGATCTCATATTTAAGAGGACCTGTCATGCTTTTTTCTATTACAAGGGATGTTTACATTCCTTGTAATAGGAATAAAAGTGATCCAAATGTTTTTTTTTTAAAAAACAGTGAAAAAATAAATAAAATAAAATAAATAATAAAAAAAAAAAAAAATTTTTTAAAGCGCCCTGTCCCGACGAGCTCGCACGCAGAAGCGAACGCATACGTGAGTAGCGCCCGCATATGAAAACGGTGGTCAAACCACACATGTGAGGTATCGCCGCGACCGGTAGAGTGAGAGCAATAATTCTAGCCCTAGACCTCCTCTGTAACGCAAAACATGCAATCTGTAGAATTTTTTAAACGTCACCTATGGAGATTTTTAAGGGTAAAAGTTTGACGCTATTCCACGAGCGGGCGCAATTTTGAAGCGTGACATGTTGGGTATCAATTTACTTGGCGTAACATTATATTTCACAATATAAAAAAAAATTGGGCTAACTTTACTGTTGTCTTATTTTTTTTTTCAAAAAAGTGAATTTTTTCCAAAAAAAGTGCGCTTAGAAGACCGCTGCGCAAATAAAAAAGTATTGCAATGACCGCTATTGTATTCTCTAGGATGTTAGAAAAAAAACAATATATAATTTTTGGGGGTTCTAAGTAATTTTCTAGCAAAAAAACCTGTTTTAAACTTGTAAACACCTAAAATCCAAAACGAGGCTAGTCTTGAAGTGGTTAAGCATAGAAACCAATCCGCTTTTAACCTCGGCTTGTTCAATTAAACTTTGGCAATAAAACCTGGAAGCCGATTGGTTTCTATGCGAAAGTGAGCCTGATTTTGCACTCTCCAGCTTTAGTAAATAAACCCCAGTGTGTGTGTTTGTGTGTGACTAGTGGCAGCTGTCAACACTTGTACTCTGCACAAATAAATGGGCAGAACTGCTGCTGTTTCCATGTAACCACTCATCCGAGGTTGCACTAACGTGTTTTTATGCATTGCACCACAAACAATTCTGCATATATGCATTTTTCTTTGATGCACAGAAGGTGCACTAGTGTGGTGTGAACGTGGCACATAAACAGCAATTGTTTTTAGGGTGTCCTTGCGTTGATCTGCATTCATTATTGAATCCTCAACATTTGGTGTAAAAGAACCCTCAACAAAAAAAGAAATCCTTACCGTCTGTCGAGTTGTCCCAGAAACAAGAGCTTGCTGTGTGAAGTCCTGCACCATTCTTCTGCATGATTACACAGGTAACTGTCAAATAAATGTATTCAGTGGATCAATTATTTACATTAAAGCAGTAATTGTGGAAAAGGATACAACATAATGTTTCATTATAATTACAAGAGCTAATCACAATTTTTACTGTCAGAAAGTAAATACTGAGGCCGGCAGTTCTTCCTGTAAAACAGTAAATTATGCTCATGAAATTAGCCTGAGAACTCATATCCACAGGACACCATCACATTTTTACAAGTGCTTACAACAGAATAGACTGACTATTTAGGTATTATCTGAACATGTATGATCAAAATATTATACCTGGATAAAATTCAAACAGAGCTATGCAAAAACATATTGATTAAGTGAGGGACTTAGAGCTTGGAATAAATAAATAATTTAGATTGACATTTTGCCAATAATCTGTGCGTGTATATACATACATTACACACACATACATACATACATACGCACACCGAATACATTGCGAATATGAATATACTAATTCATTCAGGGCCTTTATGACTATGCTTTTATAAGGTTTTCAATTATACTGACATTTTGCCGGTTTTATTTATCATCAACCTCAACTTGATGTTTCTCAGTGCAGGGGTCCATTAACCACTTCCCGCCCGCCCTATAGCGGATTGACGTCCGGGAAGTGGTTGTGTTATCCTGACTGGGCGTCATATGACGTCCTTCAGGATAACATGCCGCAGCGCGCCCCCGGGGGCGCGCATCGCGGCGATCGGTGTAGCGGTGTGTCAGTCTGGCACACCGCTACACTGATCTTGGTAAAAAGCCTCCGGCGGAGGCTCTTTACCACGTGATCAGCCGTGTCCATTCACTGCTGATCACGCTGTCTGACAGACGCAAGTAGAGGAGAGCCGATCGGCGGCTCTCCTGGCAGGGGGGGTCTGCGCTGATTGTTTATCAGCGCAGCCCCCCCGCAGATCACCCCACGGGACTACCAGGGATGCCACTAGGACCACCAGGGAAGGGGAAACGTGGATGGCCAGGTATGTTACCCCATGGCCATCCACATGTGCCCAATCTGTGCCAATCAGTGCCCACAAATGGGCACTGATTGGCACTATTATTCCAAAGATCTGCCCAGCAATGCCCAGATCTGCCCAGCAATGCTATATCAGTGCCACCTGTCATTGCCCATCGGTGCCACCTGTCATTGCCCATCGGTGCCACACATCAGTGCCACACATGTACCCATCAGTGCCACCCATATATGCCAATCAATGCCACCTACGAGTGCCCATTGGTGCCACCTATCAGTGCCCATTGGTGCCACCTATCAGTGCCCATTGGTGCCACCTATCAGTGCCCATTGGTGCCACCTATCAGTGCCCATTGGTGCCACCTATCAGTGCCCATTGGTGCCGCCTATCAGTGCCCATTGGTGCCGCCTATCAGTGCCCATTGGTGCCGCCTATCAGTGCCCATTGGTGCCGCCTATCAGTGCCCATTGGTGCCGCCTATCAGTGCCCATTGGTGCCGCCTATCAGTGCCCATTGGTGCCGCCTATCAGTGCCCGTTAGTGCCACCTCATTGGTGCCCATCAGTGCAGCTATATCAGTGCCCATTATTGAAGGAGAAAGCGTACTTATTTACAAAAAAATTTAACAAACAAAGAAAAACTTGTTTTTTTTCAAAATTTTCGGTCTTTTTTTATTTGTTGCGCAAAAAATAAAAACCGCAGAGGTGATCAAATACCACCAAAAGAAAGCTCTATTTGTGGGAACAAAATGATAAAAAAATTGTTTGGGTACAGTGTAGCATGACCGCGCAATTGTCATTCAAATTGCAACAGTGCTGAAAGGTGAAAATTGGGCTGGGCGGGAAGGTGTCTAAGTGCCTGGTATTGAAGTGGTTAATGTAAACCTGACTTTAAAAAAAGGTGTTCAAAGTGGTTCTAAACCCAAAAATAACATGTTTTAGTTAGCTGCTCTGTGCAATGGTTTTGCGCAGAACAGCACCAATCCTCTTCTTTTTGGGTCCCCCGCTAGCGTTCCTAGCTCCTCTACCCACGAGTGCCTTCAATAGCAAGCATCTTGCTAAGGGGGCTCCCCTTGTGTGTCCATTTCCACACGGAGCGTGGCTCAGCCCCGACCCCACTCTCTCATTGGCTCACTGCCTGTGATTGCCAGTGGCTTCTGCTGATGAGTGAGCCAATAAGGAAAGAGAGAGACCACGGAAAGCCACTGCTCTCATGCACATTGCTTGATCGAGATGGGGTTCAGGTAGATATAAGAACTTACACCCAGAAGGTTTTTTACCTTAATTCACAGAATGCATTAAAGCGTTTGTTACCCCAACACTTCAAATTCCTGATATGTGCCTACTGTACCATGTACTTGTATGAGAAAGCGTCCTGTTCTCTTTGTATTGCTTCCTTTATGTGAAATCCCTGGTGTTCCCGCCAGTCCCTCTGCTTTCCTATGACAAACTGACTACACTAAGCAGGGGAGCACACTGTGGTCAGTTCTCTAGCTGTGCTGGGAACTCATGTGTACTCTCCTCCAACGATCAGACTTGTCCTAACATGCCCCCCCGCACAGCCATTCCCTGGGAAGCTCAGTGTGCTGCTGCTTCTCCTCCCCCAGCTCTTAAGCAGTGGAGAACAGAGGGAATGTGATCACTTAGAAAAGGGGTATTGATAATGTTGTTTTATATCTATACAAATATATTTTGCCTTTGATTTCTATTTTAAACTGAATGGGTTCTTTTACAAGGTGATTGTTTACAATCACTTTAAAAGTAAAAAGCCTTGAGCCTTCAGAACCACTTTAACCGCTTCCTGACCAACCGCCGCAGTTATACTGCGGCAGGTTGGCTCTCCTGCGCGAGCCGACGTAGCTATACGTCGGCTCGCAGGGGCGGGATAGCAGGCGCGCGCGCCAGCTGCATGGCGGGGGTGCCGATGCTCGTGGCCGGCGGTCGCGATGACCATCGGCCAAGAGCGAATCTTGACCAGGATACACAGAACATGGACGAGTGTGCGTAAACACACACTACCCTGTCCTGACAGGAGTGACAGATCGTGTGTTCTTATTAGCTAGGAACCTTCACTTCCTCTAGTCAGTCCCCTCCCCCTTCAGTTAGAATCACCTCGCAGGGAACACAGTTAACCCCTAGATCGCCCCCTAGTGTTAACCCCTTCGCTGCCAGTGACATTTTTACAGTAATCAATGCATTTTAATAGCATTGATTGCTGTATTAATGCCAATGGTCCCAAAAATGTGTCAAAATTGTCCGATGTGTCCGCCATAATGTTGCAGTCACGATAAAAATTGCAGATTGCCGCCATTACCAGTAAAAAATAAAAATAAATAAATAATAATAATAATAATAATAATAAAAGTGCTATAAATCTATCCCCTATTTTGTAGAATATAAACTTTATAACTCTATAAACTTTTGCGCAAAGCAATCAACGCTTATTGCGATTTTTTTTTACCAAGAATAAGTAGAATACATATTGGCCTAATCTGACAAAAAATTAGCTTTAAAAAAAAAAAAAAAAGAAGGGGATATTTATTATAGCAAAAAGTACAAAATAATGCGTTTTCAAAATTGTCGCTCTTTTTTTGTTTATAGTGCAAAAAATAAAAACCGCAGAGGCGATCAAATACCACCAAAAGAAAGCTCTATTTGTGGGGAAAAAGGACGTCAATTTTGTTAGGGTACAACGTCGCACGACCGCACAATTGTCAGTTAAAGCGACGCAGTGCTGAATCGCAAAAAGTGCTCTGGTCAGGAAGGGGGTAAATTCTTCCCAAGCTGAAGTGGTAAAAAAAAAAAAAAGTGTTAGTGTGCTGTCCCCCACACAAAGTAAGTTAAGTTTTACCTGTTTAAACGTGAGCCATAGATTGTAAGCTCCTTGAGGGAAAAGACTGGATGTGAATGTGCAATATACAGTATATGTAAAGCACTGCATAAATTGTTGACGCTATATAAAATACCTATCATAATATTATTAATGCAATAACCTATGGGCTCCACCATGTAAAGGCAACAGTAAGAGAAGTTGTACTTTAAAAAGTAAAAATGTACTATACCAATGTACTTGAACGGTTTGCCAAGTTTTGTCAGTTGGCTCAGTGTTTGCTCCACAACATTTGTCGTCCACTGGTTGACTTTGTTGTGCTGATAAGCATTACCACCAATAGCACTTTCTATCGACTGAAATAAAAACACACATACATAAAAGCAAAGTCACAAAACTTAAAAAAAAAAAAAAAAAAAAAAATTATAATGGAATCATGCATCTAATACACTTACTTTTACAATAGGGAATTGTTAAAAAATAAATAAAAAAACAACCACCTTTAAGTCAATAAAATACACATAGTACAGCCTTTTACCTTTCCAAAAAGAAAAAGACATACATTTTCTTTTTTTTACTACTCATACCTCTTTGATGATGTTGCTTACTTCATCTACAACAAATGATGACTGAAAAGAGAAAAAAAAAGAAAAAAAAAAAAGTGACATTTGATAAAAATATAGACCAAAAATATAAAGCACTTATGAGGGCTGTTATCAAACTTGGGGAATAAAAGCAGTTATTGCCCACAAAAATGAAGCATAAATATAATTAGACAATATATATCTATATCATTGTAAAGAGCTGCGTAACCTGTTGGCGCTATATAAATCGCGTATTATAATAATAATAATGATGATAATAATAAAACTATAGCTTGGTCCCCATTTTTATAAACAGACCCCTTTGATGCCCACTTTCTTCCATGACCATTAATTTATGAAATTTTAAGTCACGCTAAAAGCTTCTGCGATAGGGATCTATAACACATCTAAAAGTCTACCTCAGGGGTCAAACTTTTTCCACTTAAGGTCAGATTCAATGTATGTAAATGCATGGAGGGCCGCATTCACCTGCTAATGAAGATAAATTCTTTGAAGAAAAATTTTCTAATCACTTTTCTTGCTGTCAGAACTGAAGGAATGACAGTAATATGCAGTGACAAGTACTCTTTATGGAGGGATCGGGGGTCTACCAGACCCCAAATCCCTTCTTTGCACTTAAAAGCATTTAAAAACGCCAAGCTTGGCTGTTTTGAATACTGCATTTTTTTTTTAAATTTGGCGCCTTTAAGTCTTCTGTAAACTGGAAGTGATGTCATGACATTGCTTCCGAGTTACTAGATCCGATCGAAGCTGATTCCGGCTTTGTTTAGATCTCTAGCCAGCCGGCGGATATGCCGGCTGGTCTCTCAGGCCTCCCGAGGGGAAAGCTCGGGCGATCCGCGGAAGGGGGACGTCCCCTCCCACTGCTTGTGATAACATTTGAGCGGCTTCTTAGCCACATTGGTTGTTATCCCAAGAAAGCCGACCACCAGCTCTAAAAAAAAATAAAAAAAATAAAATAAAAACTGTACCGGGTGATGCGTCCTGCTGCAGGCATCACCGCGATACAGGTTGACGTGAAGGGGTTAAACAGTCCACTGACGGGCTGGACATTTAGCGTCTGTCAGTTTTTCAGGTGGACCTGATCAGGCAATCCATTCATCTCTATGGAGTGGCGGGAGTCAGTGGAGACATGTCTGCTGACATCTGCCGATATCCGATCAGATAAATCCAGACGGATGGAGACCCTACTTTTCATCCGTCTGGAGGATCGGATGAAAACAGACAGGTGGTCCGTTTTCAACCGATCTCCTCAGAAGAGAGTGGGGCTCTGAGAGGTTCATCTAAGCTCAGCGAGTGGAGACGGACCTGTCATCCACCTGCCCAGCAGGGATCAGCGGATCGATCCCCCGCTGAGCAAAGCGGAGTGCTGACAGACTGCTCTTGTGAAAGGGCCCTAAGACTTACTGATACATTCTGAAGATTTCCTTGGATCCTGCATGCAGGATACTCACAGTGTAGGTGCTACTTAAAAGAGACAGATACAAAGGACTAGGCTATATGCCATTTTTATCTCCAATGCCATAATCCTTTGCACTGGCTGGACCAGAAAGCCTTACAATTGGTCGTCAGGTTAACATTTACTTAGAAAATATTTATAGTCACTTTCCAACCAACATTACATTAGTAGCAGTGATAATTTTGCAAAACACATGAAGGGAAACAATGTAAAGCAATTTAGTCTGGTTCAAAGACGAATAGTATGAACTTCCCTAAATTGTCTAATTACTATTGCAGAATAAAACCGGCCACTTATACATATCACACCGGCTAAATAAGAAATTTGAACAAAACTGGTCAACCTAACAGTGTGCACAGGTTATACTAAAGGTAATATATACATAGTATATATAGTATATATTTATATATACATAGTATAAACATAGTCCACATCAAACAATGGACAATATCCTGAATGTTATGTTACTTTGCTATTGCTCACAAGTCTAGTACAACAGTTTATGTCACCTACATTTTTTTAGTTTGATCTGATATAATCCTGCAACAACATTAGCTCCATAGTAACAATAAACAATAAACAGTGGAAACTGTTGTATGTGTATCCAAGACATTAGTTCATCAAGATTAATGGCACTAATTAACAAAGTGAATTGTTTTTATGTTTAATATTTAAAATCTGTAGATTTTGTAATTTTTCCTGTAGGTAAATTTTCATTTTCAAAAACTGAACAGATAGAGTACCAAATTTCTTATAAAAGAGCACCACGCAGCACTTTACAAATGACATTTACTGCCACATACAGTATGTACTTTGGGGGAACATACACAGTAACTTGAAAAGAATTAGGGTATGTAAGCTCTCATAAGCAGGACCCTGGGATTCTTCTTGTATTAAAATGTGTTTTTGTATAGTCTCCCTCTATTTTGTAAAGCAGCAGTACCTAACCTCCCTGACACCAGGGACCAGCCTCAAGGGAGACAACCCTTCCAAGGATCAGCGGTGGGGCGTTGTTTTGCACCTGCCACTCACGTATTTATTTTTTCATTTGTATCTCTTTGGCTTACCACATGGGCTCAAGTTATTATTATGAGAAAAAGATTATTATAAAATCATATCTTTCTAATTCTTTATTTGTATCTGTATTGTTTGGATGATCACATAAGCTCTGACTAGCATTATTAACAATATTGAATTGAGCTCATGTAATCAGCCAAAACAGATACAAATACAGATTAAATTAAATGTTTTTTTCAATAACAATAGTATTTTTTACATAATATATTTTTTTAAATAATACTTTTTTTCCCATAACAGATTGAGCTCATGCAGTCAGCATAACAGATACAAATAAGGATTCCAAAATATATACACATTGGCTGAGTGACATGACCACAGAGAGGGAAGAGAGCAGGCGTCATCTGGTGGTGGAAGGGTGGCAGTGCAGGTTGTACTGGCTCATCTTGGCATCATGACCCCTGCCAGACCACCAGGCACTAGATCCCCACAAGGATCCAGATCCCTCTCACGTGTAGCCCACAGCAGGCCCACTGCCGACCCGACAAGAGGTGGAGCCCAGGCGGCAACGCTACTGGCTGCCAATACAGATCGAGTCTCACTCGTTTGCCTGCCACCCACACCCTGATGCTCGACTCAACCCCCAACAGGCCACTGACCGGCATTGTTGTAAAGCACTGTGAAAACTGTTGGCGCAATTTGAAAGCCATAATAATAATAATAATAATAATAATAATTGGACCTCAACTTTGTTTTCCTTACCCTAGTTACTGAAAGTTAAAATATATAAAGTTTGGGTAAGACTAGAACAGAATGCTTTGAAGATGTGGCTTAGATATGTAATCAGGCTTCACTAAATGGGAGTCTCAATTTTTTTTTTATAGAAGAGAGTACCAGTGTTTGTGATGACTGAAAACTTTACTACCCAAAACTAAAGCCTGTTTCAGTAACAACAGAAATTGTGAAGTGAGAACAAAAAGGAATGCATTATGCTTCCCAGTTTGGTCTAGACCAGGGATCAGCAACCCCCGGAATGCGTGCACGAGGACACTTCCGCCAAATGACACCAATAGCACCAGGCACCCAAGGCAGGTGCTCCAGGTCCCGAGGCAGCGATCACCTGCCTGTCACTTTTTTCAAACTACCAGCTGTGGGAATTCTGCCAAACTCTGATGAACCCGTTTGTGGCTTGCCAGTTCACCCAGCTCCCCCACCCACCAGGAACACATGCAGCTGCATGAAACCCCTCCATAAATAAGCTGATCTTAAGGATGCAGATGTGTGCAGGCAGGAATTAGTGGGACAGATGTGCAGGGGGTACAGTGGTGGATTGTGTGCACAGAGGTACAGTGGTGGAACATGTGTGTAGGTGGAAGAGATGTGCAGGGAGTAGTACAGCGTTGGAATATACATATACGTGCCAGGGGTCTAGTTGGTGTACAGTGTCTGAAAATAAGTGATGGGGGAACACCCTAGCAAAAGATATATGTGGGAGTACAGTGGTGGAACAGCTGTGAACAGCATGGTACAGTGATGGAATAGGCGTGTGTGTGTTTGTGGCATTTCAATGGTGGAACAGACGTACACAGGGTACAGTGGTGGACGAAATGTCCGAGTGGTGTGATGGTGTCAGCATAGGTGCAAGGGCAGTGTGGTGGTGGTAGAATAGCAAGGTAGGCAGTATGTGGCATGCGGGGTGCAATGGTAGTGGGCAATGCAGTGGTTGAAAAACAGATGTGTGGGTAATGAAGTAGGACAGAAGTGCGGACAGTTAAAGCGGTTGTATGCCAAAAAAAAAAAAGGGAGGGCACGTTCCCTCTGAGTTTCTTTCGGGTTCGCGGCTCCGGCGTTGCGAGTGGCTGGAGCCGCGATGACGTCACTCCCACGCATGTGCATGGGAGCCCTCTGTTGGTGCCAGTTCTGGCACGGTATGCTGGATCTTCACTGCGCATGCGCCGCTGACATCAGCGCCTCCATGCAAGGTGAATATCTCCTAAACCGTGCAGGTTTAGGAGATATTCATTTTACCTGTAGGTACAAATGACCAAGCGGA
This sequence comes from Lithobates septentrionalis, assembly GCA_037952835.1. Lineage (NCBI taxonomy): Eukaryota > Metazoa > Chordata > Amphibia > Anura > Ranidae > Lithobates > Lithobates septentrionalis. The sequence continues at coordinate 75,508 of JBBDGP010001118.1, forward strand.
CAATACAACCAATTAAAGTGTTGGTGAAACAGCTGCATGTTTGTGTGCACCGGTTAAAAAAGAATAATGAAAGCTGAAAAGCCTTTCCTTCACGCCTGTCTGCTGATGCACACCATGTATACATTTCTATATAAAAATGTATCATTTAGAAAATATACCTCTTTAAATTTTTCACCGATGTCATCTCTGAACTCATTTGCCGGTCTTTGCCATATTTCTCGTTCCCATTCTGTGGGAAGAGCTGTAGCTACCTACTTTCCCCTGCTCTACCCCTCAAACAGTGGGCAGGATTTTTATAATTCTAACACAGTGGTGGGAGGGTTTGTAGGTGTAACACGCACCACACTGTATGAAAAAGTCAATCTGGGAACAACCCCTCTTCTAGCAATGTACACAAACAGCTACCCTACATGTTAATAGCACTGCTAGGAGAGGAATGGCTTTATTTCCATGTGGGCACACTTCTTTATGGAGTTTTCTATATATGTTCTAATAATTTTTATATATTTTATGGCATCTTATCTGGGCAGTCTGGCACACAAACTTGGCAGTTGTCGGCTGCTGCTGCAGAGCATAGTTGTAGTTGATTATTGGTCAACATACTGTATATGGATTAAACTATCCTGATCTAGAAAACAAATATTTACAACTGAGCAATTTGCTATGGCTAATGGAGACTTTTACATAGCTTGTGTTCAATATGTAAAAGAATGTGGACTATTGCAATAAAGTCTTCCGGTGCTGAATTGGCCACTTCAATACAGGGCACATTTACCCCTTCCTGCCCAGGCCAATTTTCAGCTTTCAGCACTGTCACACTTTGAATGACAATTGCCCGGTCAGGCAACACTGTACTCATATGAAATTTTTATCAATTATTTGAGACAGATAGAGCTTTCTTTTGGTAGTATTTAAACCATCATTTTTTGGGGTTTTTTTTTGGCTAAACGAAAAAAATGAAAATTCTGAAAAATATGTTTCTTAGTTTCGGTTATAAAATTTAACAAATCGGTAATTTTTCTTCTTTTTGTGGTTGAAGGTAGAAGGGCGGGGCGTTGTACAGAATATAGACAGTGGCTGCTAGAGCCTAGCCCCTTAAGGAGGTCCTTTTGTCTGTGATCCAACGTGCTCCAGTTCGTGTCACCCCTTGCCGGGGCCCTACACAAAGCCTGTGTGCCGCGCATGAGAATGCAAGGCATATATATTTGGTGAGTGCGGCTTCACTAGGGGGAATCACAATCACTACCGGTGTGGTGAAGGCGTAGATGCATAACGGTTGAAGATTTATTGCACATTTACCTCTTCAGTGGCACTTCGGTTCTCTTCATTCACTGCTCACAGCCTGGACTTAAGTCTTTGAGTCTGGACTTTTGCGTTTATCTCACAGAATTTAATCATTCACCATTTGATTATATGGGATTTCAATTTAATGCATTGATTTAATTTACTTGTGTCATATAATCATGTTAAATAAATAGTCACTTCATGGTAATAGTTTGATTTCATGTTGATTTTTTGCTTACCGTATATACTCGAGTATAAGTCGAATTTTTCAGCACTTTTTTTGTGCTAAAAGTGCCCCCCTCGACTTATACTCGAGTCAAGCACTTTTCTGCAGCAAAAAAAATCATTTTCTGGACCGACTTTGGGGCTCCGTATCTCAGGGCCACTTAGTGCTAGGAACCCCAAATTTGGTGTGCAAACCAAGTGGAACTGGTACCACAACATATCCTAGAAGTTCCTAGCACCAAGTGGCCCTGAGATACGGGGCCCCAAAATCGGTTCGGAAAATGTCATTCTCTGCTGCAGAAAAGTGCTTGACATTTTCTGAACTGATTTTTGGGGCCCTGTTTTTCAGGGCCACTTGGTGCTAGAAACCCCAGCTTTGACAATTTAATGGTGCTAGTTCGATTGGGTTTGCACACCAAATTTGGGGTTCTTAGCACTAAGTGGCCCCGACATACAGGGCCCCAAATTCGGTCAACTGTGTCCATCTGCAGCAATGTCATTTCGGGACCCTTTGGGTTCAGAGACCCCAAATTTTGGCTGCAGCTAGGGGGCATCTAGGAACCCTTAACTACTGAGTTTGAAGTCCAGGGGACCTATGGCTGCAAATGGGCACAGTGAGGCATGCAAATGGGAACAGTGATGCTGCAAATTGGCATTGTTGACCCTCTTTTCCACTTACAGTAGCTGTGCATTTCTCACCCTCGTCTTATACTCGGGTAAATACGTTTTTCCCATTTTTTTTGTGGTAAATTAGGGCCTCGACTTATACTCGGAACGACTTATACTCGAGTATATACGGTATGTGGCTCATTCACATTTAATCATTATCATTTAGGATACATTCAAGTTTGTACATTAGCGCCACTATTTCATTTATTTATTTTGGAATACTGTGATATTGATTTATTCTTTTTAAGTTGGCAGCTATAATCATTCAATTTCACATTAGCGCAGTGGAGGGTCACCAAGTTTTTTCTTTTGCGCAATACTTGATCACTCTATATAAATTTTTCCTCTTTGCTGATGAGGCGGGCACTGCTGAGGTGGCACTGATAAGCTGCACCAATGATCAGTGTAAACAATGTACAATTACTGGGCCCTGTCAGACTTGCCAGTTATCGGCTCTCCTTTACTCACACAGAGACATTGTGTGAAAAAAGGAATGCCAATGACAGGCAAGTCAGTTTACATGTGACCAACTATGATTGGACACAGCTGATTACATGGTAAAAGGCTGCTGTGCTTGGCCCTTTACCGTGATCAGTTGTGTCCAAAGGACACAGCAGCCACAGAGTATGTCCTATGCACACCCCAGGAGGTGCACGGAAGACATGCATGTGGGAAGACGTCCCCGTCTTTTTAATAAAACCTTCCTGGCTATACTTTCTAATCACAAATGGCCAAGCCAATTTTGGAATTTTTTGCACATGAACCAATAGATTATACAGAATGAACTTCCCTGTTCACTAATGTGACACTAAAAATAAATATTTTATAAAACAAACATACTATAGCATAAAAAAAAAAAAATATAATAATAATATTAGTTAGAACATGATCAAAATTGCAAAACCAAAACTGCACACAGGGGATGTAGATAGAGTGGACCCTGTGTGTTTAAGGACAAATGCCGGGGATGCGCAAAAAAAAAAAAAAAAACCCTATTTATATCATTAATTTGTTCTGGATACAGGGAATAATTAAAACCTCTGGCATTGTTTGGTGTCTCCTAATGGGGAAGATTTCTCCATACTTCATGTCCCATAGACAACAGGAAGTGAAAGAAAATCCAAAAGTAACCAAAAATCCTCTCTCAAGGTTCATTCACACCACAGCGTGCATTATATTCCATATAAAGCATGTGTATTGGCGAGTGCTGTAACGAGCGCTGCTTTCTTAAAAAGCATTGCACTGATTATTATTTTTCAACTTGTCTTGTTGTTATATATCCTGAAGTTGGGCTTTAAGGCTTCATTTTCACGAGGCAGATCCGCTGCCACGGAGTCCGCAAGATCAGTGGGAGATCTCTCCGTTGATTTCAGCTGAGCCGGCGGATGACAGGTCCCTCTCTGCTCACTGAGCGGGGAGGGGCTTGTCGAGCGCCGCTGGTTGCTATGGAGAGATCGGACGAAAATGGACAGCATGTCCGTTTTCATCCGATCTCACCCGATCGGGACGGATGCGAACGTAGGTAGGGCCATCCGTCTGATTTTAGCGGATCGGACTGGGTCAGATGTCAGCGGACATGCCACCGCTGACATCCATCGCTCCATAGACTAACATGGAGCGCCCGTTCAGGTCCGCCGACAAAACTGACAGGTGGACCTGAATGGTCCAACAGTGTGAAAGGGGCCTAAAGCGAAATGAAATTCCCAGACTGTGACCAGACAGGCTCTTAATTGGAGGCATCTCTTCCGCAATAAAATAAACCTACCTGCCTGCCTGCTCACAGTCTTTTGTGGTATGTACACTGGGCTGTGCAAGCGCAGCTCAGTTTACATTCGCACAGTGCACCTGTGTGCCAAGATGACTGAACTCCTATGCATTTGCAGTAGTGAAACATTCAGTGCCGGCCATTGAAGAGAACAGCAGCCCAACACCCGAAGAAGTTGTGTAGAAGATGCCAGGGCTGGAGAGGGAAAGTCAAACCATTAAAAGGAAAGGCAAATAAGCATCAAGACTTTACTTTTATAAAACATTTGATAGTTTGTCGTAAAAATGTTTGTTAATTTATTTATTTTATAGAGAACACTTCAGTTAACCACTGCGTCTGTTAATGTGATGATTAGAGGTAAATGGATATTTTAAATCACTTGACCTGAGGTTTTAACCCCCCTTCATGACTAGACCAATAACTGGAAATTGCACAGCCATGCAACTATGTACCAAAAAATTTATATCATTTTTTTCACACAAATAGAGCTTTCTTTTGATTGTATTTGACCACTGTGTTTTTTTTAGTATATATACAAAAAAAAAAAAAAATAAAACTGTAAATTTTGATTAAAAAAAAAAAAGTTACATTTTCTACTTTCTATTTTAACCACTTGCTTACTGGCCACTTAAACCCCCTTCCTGCCCAGACCAATTTTCAGCTTTTAGCGTTGTCACTCTTTGAATGACAATTGCGCGGTCATTAGGGCTGAAACAACTAATCTATTAATTGACAACTAATCGATCATGAAATTAATCGATGAATCGGCCAGTAACATAATGGGGTTAAAAAAACTAAAATCAGTACTTTAATAGTACAAAAAGAGCAAATAATCGCTGCTGTAAATATTACTTCCACAGTAAAAAATGAACAGTACAGTAGCGATTATTTGTACCATGAAGGGCTAATTTTAGTTTTTTTAACCCCATTATGTTACTAAACGTATTAGGCCTGGTTCACACCTATGTGTTTTTTAGTGCTTTTTGCAGAAACACACTACAGTTCATTTAACATGGTTTCCTATGGGACACGTTCACATCGAGGCTTCTTTCAGCTGCTGTGTATTTGGAAAGGGTCAATGAATTTTTTCAATGCAAAACTGTGCTTTTTTGGTTCAATATACTTCAATGGAGAAGCTGCAGAAAAGAATGTAATGCGTTTTTGTAGCAATTTGTGTTTCTTTAATCGTATATCACAGGACGCAGAGCCATAGTAATAACTATGTGGGTTATAGTCCACTTTCAGGTGCTGGACAGTGGCACACCCTAAACAGGAAATTGCCTCCCTATATAACCCCTCCCATACCGGGAGCATCTCAGTTTTTTCGCCAGTGTCTAAGGTGTTGGTCACGAGTGAAGATGTGCTGTGCTGAGCTCCACTGAAGCAATCCTTGCTGGAGCTAGCTATGCAGCCGGAGCCATTCAGTGTCTTTTAGGCCAAACTGAATGGTGCCCAGGCCTTGTATCCAAAGAAACGAGGTTTTGCTTGTAAACGCTTCTCTTTTTAGAGAGCTGGACCCCGGGATCCAGTACTTTTGGTATTAAGGCCATAAAGTTTTACTAGCGGTGTGCTATTACAGGTCCAGGATTGTGGGTTCCCCGGTTCCTGAAGGTTTGTTAATGGAACCCACCGTGAAGGGTGAAGATTGGGTCTGTTGGTTTTACCACAGAAAACCCTGCGGCGGGAAAGATAAGTACAGTTTTCTAAGGAATTTTTAAATTTTCTTATGAAATGTCTCCTTTAACCACTTCAATACCAGGCACTAAGACACCTTCCTGCCCAAGCCAATTTTCACCTTTCAGCGCTGTTGCAATTTGAATGACAATTGCGCGGTCATGATACACTGTACCCAAACAAATTTTTTATCATTTTGTTCCCACATATAGAGCTTTCTTTTGGTGGTATTTGATCACCTCTGGGATTTTTATTTTTTGCGCAACAAATAAAAAAAAGACAGAAAATTTTGAAAAAAACAAGTTTTTCTTTCTGTTAAAAATTTTTGTAAATAAGTTTTCTCTTTCAATAACGGGCACTGATATGGCTGCACTGACGGGCACCGATAGGCGGCACTGATGGGCACTTATGGGTGGCACGGATGGGCACTGATAGGTGGGCACTGACAGATGGCGATGATACTGATGGGTGGCATTGCTGGGCATCACTGATGTGTTAGTACATACTGGTGCCAGTCAGTGCCCATTTGTGGGCACCGATTGGCACAGACTGGGCATTCATTTGAACATGTGGATGGCCATGGGGTACATACCTGGCCATCCACATGTTGCCCCCTTCCCTGGTGGTCCTAGTGGCGTCCCTGGTGGTCCAGTGTGGTCATTTGAGGGGGGGCTGCGCTGATAAACAATCAGCGTAGACCCCCTCTGTCAGGAGAGCCGCCGACCGGCTCTCCTCTACTCGCGTCTGTCAGAAGCGAGTGAGGAAAAGCCGATCAATGGCTCTTCCTATTTACATCGTGATCAGCCGTGATTGGAACCTCCGCCAGAGGCTCTTTACCGAGATCAGTGTAGCGGTGTGTCAGAATGACACACCGATCGCCGCGATGCGCGCCCCCCACTGGCGCGCGGCAGCTGTTATCCTGAAGGACGTCATATGACGCCCAGTCAGAATAACTGAACCACCGCCCGGCCGTCATTTTGCTATAGGCCGGGCGGGAAGTGGTTAAAGTAAATGTTGTCATGCCTAAGTGTCACCACTGGGGCTGTATGGAACATGTACCTCCTCATGCTTTGCTCAGAGATCACGCTGCGTCACAGAAGCAGCAGACTTTTTTTCCTCCGGCTAGCAGGCAGACCTCCGGTAAGTTTGGAGGGTTTTGCTTCCTCCAGACACCCCCACCTGGGCTGAACTCTTCCCCTCTTCATGAGTCTGAGTATAAGGGAGAACTGAAAACGATCGGAAATGCCGTTTTCTTTCACCATCCCTACTCAGCGATGGCTTCCAGGTCTCCTCCACGCCATCCCTCCCTCCCAAGCCGATTCCGCAGGAAAACTTTTTTTGAAAGAGAAAGGGGGGGCGATGTGAGGTGGGGGCGGGGCTTAGCGCGGCATTGGCATCCTCCAAAGCTGGGGTGTTAAAAAAAAAAAAAAACTCCATTTGTGCTGGCTGCAAAATTGTCAGAGAGACATAAGAGCAAAGAGGACCACGAAAGATTTTGGTGACACAGACATTTCCTTTTTGACACATTTACTATTTGCATCAGGCTGAGCATTAATAGCAGCGGCAGTGGCTGACTATTGCCCAAGCAGTGGATGCAATTTCTTCTGGTAGTACCTCTGCTTTGTGCATCGGGCTAAAGTCAGAGGGGGGGGGGGTTGAAACACCCCCAAAAAAGAGCTAAAAAGGGTCTCCCTCAAGCTCTGGAAAGCCTACTCATTTCTACAAATGGCATCCTCCCCTGAAAGAGGGTGGCTCGTCAGAGTGAGCATCGGGGCCATGAAATAATTGCAACTGTTTTCAACACTGCAGCCCCTGTTTAGTTTACTAAAAAGATCTTTTTTCCCCAGCCATGATAGGTTAAAAAAAAAGAAAGAAGTTTAGCGACTTTAATCGCATACCAGTATGGGTCAAAATGCGACAGGGTCTCTTCCATTGCCCAGGACCATTAAACTGAGGAACTAGGGGTGGGAGAAGACAAATTCTCTCAGGGGACCGTGGTGAGGCTGATGACTCCTCTTCTGAGGTGTCAAATGCGGGAGAATCAGCTGTTTCAATCTTAAGATTGATGGTGCAATTTCTTGCTGAATGGTCCGCTCCACATTTTTGTACCTTTAACTGAGTGTTTGGGTTCGCTAAAGCCTCCTCAAGCTGTGCATGCCTTTTCCTGTCCATTCATTGTTGGCAGTTCTCAAGAATCTGGCAGGAAGAGTGTCAAGACAAATGGGGGACTTCCTCAATAGCGCCAAGGTACAAACTGGAGTTCCAAGAGTTCCCGTCTCCTCGTTTTCTCAGATCAAACGTTTCTAAGGATCCAGAGAAAAAGAAGTCTCTCACTTGGCAAAAAGTGATCATGGTGGCCCCCCATGTAAGAGCAGAGGGTGGGGCTTGGGTAAATCCAAATGTACATTCCGAATCTCAAAAATCTAAAAAAAATTCAATTCTTGAATATAACCACTCTTTTTTCGCATGGAGTCTATCCAATCAGTTAGCTCCATCCTACAAGGAGGAGAACTTCTGGCGTCAAACAACGTCAAAGATGCATACCTCCATATGCCTATTTCCTCGCTCACTAGTAATATCTACTTTTCAAGGTGGAAAATCTTCATTTTCAGTGTGTAGCTTTGCTTTCCGGTCTAGCTACTGCATCTTGAGTGTTTACAAAGGTTCTGGCCCCTCCTCTAGCCAGATTAAGGGCCCAAGGTATAACGATTATGGTTTACCTGGATTATCTGTTCTTGATAGTCCAGTCGGTAGCCCGCTTAGACCAAAGCATGGTCACCACATTCAACTACCTTGAATATCTAGGTCGGTTTCTCAGCCTAGGAGAAATCTTCTTTAAAAGGAGGAGTTCCACCCGAGGTCCATTAAAAAAAAAAAATTAAAAGTCAGCAGCTACAAATACTGCAGCTGCTGACTTTTAATTGGACACTTATCTGTCCTCAGCCGGCATTGCAACTGTGGGCGCTGGGCTGTGGCTTCACAGCCTGGCACCCACTGCGCATGCGCGAGCGGCGCAGCGCGCCATGATTGGCTGCTCAGTCACCTGGGACCTGTAATGGGTCCCAGATGATTGACAGGAGGGAGGGAGCAGAGCTGAGCCCTTCCTGTGCCGAGGGGGAAGTGATGTCACCAGCCCAGGCACTGGAAGAGGCAGACTACGAGGGACCACCTAGCAACAGGCATTTAGGAGGTAAGTAAAAAAATATCCAAATGTTTTTTTGTATTTTTTTTTAGGATTTTTCATGTAGTTTTTTTTTTTGGGTGGAACCCCACTTTAAAACCATGAAAAGGGCCAAGATACTTGGGTCTGATCATAGGTACACCCAGAAAAGGAAGGGGGGGGGGACTGCGCTATATGGTATGAGGATATGAAAAAATTGGTGAATAAAGCAGCAATTCTAACAATAGAACACCAATTGTTATTACAAATTAAAAAGAAAAAAAGAATCGCGCTAAATAAGTGAAAAAAATGTTACATGAATTAAACAGTGACAAAATTTTAAAAAAACACAATTAATGCACAAAGTGAAAATGAATAAAAGTAAATGAAGCCTCATAAAAACTGCTTATAGTCCAAAAAATAAATCTTAAACTGCAGTGAAAGAGGTGGCCCTAAACCACCAATAAAAGTAAAAGTCCAAGTGATTAACAAATATTCATCTGTGAAAAACGGGAAGGAATCCACCACCAAGAATAGAAGGGGTCACTCCTTTCCGGATGGCCACGATCCCCCACTACAGAGGATCATAGCTTGCAGATACAGATTAGCACTGGCAACAGGAACCCACATCAGCATCCACTAGGGGTTGTCACACCATCAGCAGTAAACTCGTGGAAGGGACGCACCATAAAAAGAAAATGGAACTCACATAGTGTAAAACCATAAAAAAAAAAAAAATGTATTCCACAACTCATAAAATGAACACTTACAGTATTCCAGAGAATAAAGAGCCTTAAGTCCGGTCCGTTGGCCGTGTGGACTCGGACAAACCCGTCCTAATGGAATGGAGCACAGATTGGAGGCGACGTCAGCGCGTCGTCTAGCTCCGCTCTACGCGTTTCGTGACATCACGTCTTCCAGGTGCCGAAAAGGGTATTCTTGCCCCAGTCAAAGATCAGCGCAATAAACTGATTTAGGTGGTCAAAGCAAGATGAATTCTTCTATTCAACTTTGCATGAGGTTGTTGGGAAAGATGGTGGCTTCAGTCGAGGCCGTTCCTTATGCTCAGTTTAATTTGAGACTGGTGCAAAACATTATCCTATCAGCTTGGAACAAAGGGTTCAAGCTCTAGATTCCCAATGTGTCTGACTCCAAAGCCACATCACCCTCAAAGCGCCCGATCTCATCTGATCTTGGAGGCTAAGCAGGGTCGGCCTGGTTAGCACCCAGATGGACCACCTGGAAATACCAGGTACTGTAGGCTGGGTACGCCGGAGCCTCAGTTTATGGTTAATATCTAAAAATCTGCAAAGGGGAAAATCCTTCCTTCAGTTACCACGGAAGTGGCCCAGATCAGAAATTACCTTGCCCATTATCGTTTTAGAAATTCAGGCAGAGCACTTGGTTCTGAGGGCCTGAACGTTCAGTTTATGGTATTGTCCTGCCTAGAGGTGTGAAGGCCTGGACTTTTTTGTTTTTTCCAAAAAAAATTGGAAAAATTGAAACAAGAAAAAAAAAAAAAAAAAAAAAAAATTGCGTAAAATATTTTATTTTAACATGATGAATAACATATTTTAAGACAGGGTGTTCACCTTAAAGCGGAGTTCCACACAAAAATGGAACTTCCGCTTTTCGGAACCCTCCCCCCCTCCGGTGTCACATTTGGCACCTTTCAGGGGGGAGGGGGGTGCAGATACCTGTCTAAGACAGGTATTTGCACCCACTTCCTGGCATAGACTCCCATGGCAGTCTATGCCTCTTCCTCTCCCTCCGCGCTGTCTCCTGGGAAACACACAGGTCCCAGGAGATAGGGGTGACCAGTTACGACATGCAGCGCGACTCGCGCATTGCGCAGTAGGGAACCGGGAAGTGAAGCCGCAACGCTTCACTTCCTGATTCCCTCACCTAGGATGGCGGCGGCAGCTGCCGAGAGCGTGATCGACATCGCTGGACTCCTGGACAGGTAAGTGGCCAATTATTAAAAGTCAGCAGCTGCAGCATTTGTAGCTGCTGGCTTTTAATATTGTTTTTTTTAGGTGGACTCCCTCTTTAAGTTTTTAGAAGTTCCTAATTGTGATGACGGACAAAAAAAAAAAAAAAAAAAAAAAAAAAAAAAAAGAAGGAGCTGCAGAACCAGAGACAGATACTGACAATTTCAGCTCAGAAAATTATTCTGATTAAGGCTCCTTTCACACTTATACGACTTCAAAGTCGCACGATTTTACCGCGATTTCGCGGCCACGATTTTGCCGCGATTTTACCGCGATCTGCCGCGATTTGGGAGCAGTACTACTTTGCCACGTTTTTGGCATTAACAAATGAAAACATACAGTAGTTGGTATGAATCATAAGGGGGAACTCCACGCCAAGTTTTAAATAAAAAAAACTGGCGTGGGTTCCCCCCCAGGGGCATACCAGGTCCTTAGGTCTGGTATGGATTGTAAGGGGAACCCCCTACGCCGAAAAATCGGCGTGGGGGTCCCCCCAAAATCCATACCAGACCCTTATCCGAGCACGCAGCCCGGCCGGTCAGGAATGGGGGTGGGGACGAGCTAGCGCCCCCCCCCCCTCCTGGACCGTACCAGGCCGCATACCCTCAACATGGGGGGTGTGTGCTTCGGGGCATGGGGGGGCGCCCTGCGCCCCCCCCCCACCCCAAAGCACCTTGTCCCCATGTTGATGAGGACAAGGGCCTCTTCCCGACAACCCTGGCCGTTGGTTGTCGGGGTCTGCGGGCGGGGGGCTTATCGGAATCTGGGAGCCCCCTTTAATAAGGGGGCCCCCAGATCCCGGCCCCCCACCCTATGTGAATAAGTATGGGGTACATGGTACCCCTACACATTCACCTAGGGAAAAAAGCGTCAATAAAAAACACAGTACACAGGTATTTAAAATAATTTATTAGGCAGCTCCGGCATCTTCTTCCGACTTCGGGGGTCCTCTTCCGACTTCGGGGGTCTCTCCGGCGTCTTCTCCTGGTGTCCGCATCTTCTGCCGGCTCCACCGCTATCTTCTGGCGCTCTTTTGCCAGCGGTGGTCCGGACCTCTGGATCGTCTTCTTCCCTCTTCTCTTCCAGAGATGTTGACACGACGCTCTCTCCAGCCAGAATGGTCTCTGTGCGCTCCGCAGCGGACTTATATAGGCGGTGACCCCGCCCCCTTATGCCGTCACAGTCCCTGGGCATGCTGGGACTGTGACGTTTTAGGAGGCGTGGTCACCGGGTGATGACCACGCCCCCTTATGACGGCACAGTCCCAGCATGCCCCGGGACAGTGACCTCATAGGGGGGCGGGGTCACCGCCTATATAAGTCTGTTGCGGAGCGTTCAGAGACCATTCCAGCTGGAGAGAGCGTTGTGTCAACATCTCTGGAAGAAAAGAAGAAGGCAGATGACAGAAGTCCGGACCACCGCTAGCAATTGAGCTGCAGAAGAAAGCGGAGGAGCCGGCAGAAGATCAGGACACCGGAGAGACCCCCGAAGTCGGAAGAGGACCCCCGAAGTCGGAAGAAGATGCCGGAGCTGCCTAATAAATTATTTTAAATACCTGTGTACTGTGTTTTTTATTGACGCTTTTTTCCCTAGGTGAATGTGTAGGGGTACCATGTACCCCATACTTATTCACATAGGGTGGGGGGCCGGGATCTGGGGGCCCCCTTATTAAAGGGGGCTCCCAGATTCCGATAAGCCCCCCGCCCGCAGACCCCGACAACCAACGGCCAGGGTTGTCGGGAAGAGGCCCTTGTCCTCATCAACATGGGGACAAGGTGCTTTGGGGTGGGGGGGGCGCAGGGCGCCCCCCCATGCCCCAAAGCACACACCCCCCATGTTGAGGGTATGCGGCCTGGTACGGTTCAGGAGGGGGGGGGCGCTAGCTCGTCCCCACCCCCATTCCTGACCGGCCGGGCTGCGTGCTCGGATAAGGGTCTGGTATGGATTTTGGGGGGGACCCCACGCCGATTTTTCGGCGTAGGGGGTTCCCCTTAGATCCATACCAGACCTAAGGGCCTGGTATGCCCCTGGGGGGGAACCCACGCCGTTTTTTTCATTTAAAACTTGGCGTGGAGTTCCCCCTCTGGATTCATACCAGACAGCTGTCAGCACTGCCTGTCGCTCATCGGGAGAGGAAAAAAAAGTTTTCCTTTCCCGATCAGCGAGCCAGGCTTCTGCTTACAAAGTCGTGCTGAAGTCGTGTCTATATTATTCAGGCACGACTTGCATGCTACTTTCAGGGTTTAACATTGAGGTCTATGGAGTACAACTCGCATAGAAGTTGGACCAAAGTAGTGCAGGGACTACTTTCAAGTCGGCACGACTTAAAGTCGTGCCAATATGAATGGTAGTCATTGAAAATCATGGAGAATGACTTGTCATACGATTTTGCAGTACAAAATCATGGGACAAGTCGTGTAAGTGTGAAAGGGGCCTAAATGTCCATTGAAACTTAGCCCCACTCCCACTCTCTTCTTAACACTTCCCCCATCTTCAATTCTTTTTATGAGAATGGGGTTTTTATTTTTTGTTTAATACTGTGGACAGGAAATATGAAAAATTGTTACTTTTGGTTTTGAAAATAGTTTTGGAGGCTTTTTGACTTTTCCACATAAACTAGTAAGCAGTTCAGGAGATTGTTGCTCCCTTTGTTACAAATAAATATTACAAAAAAGTAAATTCTGTTTGTGATAATTGTTTGGCTACACAATATTATTAATATGCTAGTTGTGATAATTTTATGCCAAGTCAAATTGTCCATAGTCATATTTTATGTTTCTAAAGTAACAGAATGACTTTCAGTCTTAAAAAGACAAAAAAGTGCTAATGTAGCATTTTTTTAAAATTTTTCCGAAAATTTCAGTTCCCCCCCATAAAAAACGTTTTTTTCCCCGAGCTTCAAAATTTCTGGAAATTTTACATCTCTAGTCCTGCCAGGATTCAATCCAACTATGCCACAGCAATGGCCTATATTAATCACCAAGGGGGCACAAGAAGTTGTGCGGCACAGAGAAAGGTGAATCATATCCTATCTTGGGCAGAAAACAATGTACTTTGCCTAGCGGTGGTCTTCATTCTAGGAATAGAAAATTGCCAGGCTGACTACTTGAGTCGCCAGCAGTTGTTCCCAGGAAAATGGTTCCTTCACCCCGATATCTTCCTGTCAATATGTCAAAGATGGGGGATCCCAGACATAGATCGGTTTACGTCCAGGTTCAACGAAGAAATCAACAACTTTGTGTCAAAAACAAAGGATCCGCTAGCATGCAGAACAGATGCCTTGCTATTCCCGTGGAATCGATTCTCACCGATTTATGCATTCCCTCCTATTCTGTCTGCTTCCACGACTTCTTCGCAGGATCAAGCAGGAAGGGAAGTCGGTGATTCTTGTGGCCTCCAGCGGGGCCCAGGAAATCTTGGTATGCAGGGATCGTAAAGATGACAGTAGGGGACCCAACCGCCATGGCCAGACCTTCTTTCGCAAGGTCTGGTATTCCATCCTACTTTACAAACGCTAAATTTAACGGTTTGGCTATTGAGACCCACACTCTGAAGAAACCTGGGCTGTCAGGTTCAGTGGTTTCTATCTTGGTTAATGCAAGGGAGCCGGCCTCCATAATTATATATAATGGAGTCTGGGAAGCATATGTCTCCTAGCGTGAAACCAGGGGTTGCACCTCAGGAAATAGGTCAAAGGTAGAATCCTTGACTTTCTGCAGATGGGGTGAGAAATAAAGCTGGCCTTGAGAGCTTTCTAAGGACAGGTCTCAGCCTTATTGGTATTATTTCAAGGACCACTTGTTTCGCTTTCTTTGGTTCGTAACTTTATTCAGGGGGTAACACGTCTTAATCCCCGGTTAGGTCACCCCTGAACCCTTGGGACTTGAATTTAGTTTTTGGCGGCATTACAAAACAGCCTTTTTTTGGACCGATACGACATATTCCCTTGGTCCTTTTTTGACAAGTTAACTATTTTTTCTGGTAACCATATCTGCTGCAAGAAGGGTATCAGAATTGGCTGCTTTTTCTTGTAAAAAGCTATATTATTATTGTTCACAAGGATAAGGTAGTATGGCGTCCTCATCCGAACTTTTTACCGAAGGTAGTATCAGGTTTTTATCTAAACCAGGAAACTGTTCCATCTTCATTTTTTCCAGAACCCCTGTTCTAAAAATCACTACATTCTCTTGATGTGGTGAGAGCAGTCTACTTAAAAACGACTGCTCAGATTCAGAAAACTGAGGTTTTTTTTGTATTGCCTGAAGGTCCTAAAAGAAGACAGGCAACATGGAAATCTACTATTCTAAATGGATTTGACAAGTAATCATTCTAGTTTATGGTTTAAAGAGGTAGTTTCTACCGTCTCAAATCAAAACGCACTCCTCTAGGACTGTTAGTGCTTTGTGGGCAGTGCATCACCAAGCCTCCATGGCTCAAATCTGCAAGGCCGCAACTTGGTCTTTAATCCATACATTTACCAGATTCTATCAGGTGGATGTAAAAAGACATGAAGATGTCGCCTTTGGGCGTAGTGTACTGCAGGCAGCAGTATAAGTCCTCTGATCTCATGGTGCCCTACTTTTGTTGTGTCTCCCTCCCCTCAGTTGGCATTGCTCTGGGACATCTCACATAGTGATTACTATGGCTCTGCGTCCTATAAAGTATGATTAAAGAAAATAGGATTTTTATAACAGCTAACCTGTAAAATCTTTTTCTTTTGAAGTACATCACGGAACACTGAGGTCCCGCCCCTCTTTCTAGTATACACGTGCATTGCTTTGCTACAAAACTGAGATGCTCCTGGTATGGGAGGGGTTATATAGGGAGGCAACTTCCTGTTTAGGGTGTGCCAGTATCCAGCACCTGAAGGTGGACTATAACCCATCAGTAATTACTATGGCTCTGTGTCCCCTGATGTACTTCAAAAGAAAAGTATTTTACAGGTAAGCTGTTTTAAAAAAAACTATTTTTTTTAAATCTGCCCAACAACATATTGGCCAAAAAAAAAAAAGCATTTAAAAAAACACAAAATCGCAGCAAAACCACGTGCACAAAAAGCTAAACACACAGCAAAAAGCACTGCAGAAACAGATCAAAAGCAAACTGCATAGGTGTCCACCGTGCCTTATGCTGGTCACACGGATCAATTTTCAGACGAGAATATTGATATGAAAAATCTTTGTACATTCGCTGAATGAAAGAATGTTTGAAATTTTCACTTGCTTTTAACATTCTGTTTTAAAATGAATGTCATTTGTCAACGAAAACCACATGCCCTGTCTGAAAATTAACTTGGCCAAGAAGTTTTCTATTATTTCCCTTCACCGTGGTTCAAAACGAACGCCGATTTGACCCCACCAACGATTACAAAATCGAACAAACGTTCTTAAAATGACAGGTTTTTTTTAAGGAAGAAACTGTTTTTGTATGGCCAGCATATATTACAGTTCTGTTTGAAAATATGCAAAACAGGCTTTAACTTTTTGTTTTTTTGAATAAAAAAAATTTGATCTCTGAGTCTGATGATATTTACCAGATTCAACCTCCTAATAGTATATACAGTACATCTCTTCAGTCTGTTATTCTCAGAGTGGATTAGAGATTTTGCTCCCCAACCATACAGCTGGTTATTGATATTTACCCCTGCATATAAATATTTAAGAATAAATTGCCTTTTTTTTTTAAACTTTAGATATTAACTAAATTATAAACACTTTTTTTTAAGGTTATTAACCGTAAAAATATACGGCCAACTAATCGATTATGAAAATAATTGTTAGTTGCAGCCCTGGCGGTCATGAAACACTGAACCCAAATGACATTTTTATCATTGTTTTCACACAAATAGCGCTTTCTTTGGGTGGTATTTAATCACTGGGGGTTTTATTTTTTGCTAAACAAAAAAAGAAAATAAAAAGATGGAAAGTTTTGAAAAAAAAAATCTTTTATAGTTTGTTATAAAATTTTGCAAACAGGAAATTTTTCTCCTTCATTGATATGCGCTGATGAGGCAGCACTGATGGACAGATAAGGCGGCACTGGTGGGCAGCACTGATTGGTGACATTGATAGGTGGCACTGGCAGGTTGGCACAGATGAGCTGGTGGCAGCTCTCCTTGATTGGGACGGGACCGATGCCCCTCTGACAGCTGCCGGTGATCGGCTTTTTTTTTTTCTCACGCTGATCGGCTTTTTTTTTTTTTGAGCGTTACCAGCTCTGTTTACATCACATGATCAGCTGTCATTGGCCGGGTCAGGATTGACCCCTTACTTCGATCTGTAATGCAGCCAGTCTCATAGACTCGCTCATCACAGAGTGTGCCGTGCGCGCCCTGTAGGGGGCGCACAAGCCACTCGAGCATGGGAGGATGTCTATTGATGCCCTCCCGGCAAAGTAGGTCCGCGCTGTAGCCGTCATTCGGCTATAGTGCGGATCTGAAGTGGTTAAAACAAATCCAATAAAATCAAATTTCTTCATAAATATAGGCCAAAATGTATTCTTCTACATGTCTTTGTTAAAAAAAAAAAAATTCAATAAGTGTTAGATAACACTAAGTGTAGTAAGTGTAGTAGAGAGATCTGCTCACCCAGAAGATCACACACCGGTACGTAACCAGTTCGCCAAGAAAATTCCCTCCCGCGGCGGACGGGGGGGGGGGGGGGGGGGTGGGGGGGATATGTACAAGGCCACTTCTAGTTAAGGATAAATATAATGATGGTAAGTACAGGGACCAATTAGATTCATTTTATAGGGCCCATGGGGGGGTGAGGGGACACCAAGTACTGCACTGTACTGTGATCTTCTAGGTGCTGGTGTGAAGTTGTGGACATGCCTAACCTCATCCTTCGTGATAAGTACGATATTAACTGGGCTCTCAGGCACTACTGACTGAAAAACCACCCAAAGATGTAATGTAAACACGGCTAAACTGTGCTGCTGTCCAGTGGCATAGGATTGAATGCTGGAATACTGAAAACAAATGAGGATGACAGAACTCAGGAGCTGAAATGAGGAATGGTGAATAGTGGCTACAATAAACCACAATTGCTCTTCAATAAGCTTGCTGGCGATTTTTTCAAAAAAAGTATTAAAAGCCATACATAGTTCATAAACATAAGGCTGCAAGGCTGGTTTTGGCATTGATAGATCTCTGTAACCAGACTAGGGAAATCCAAGGGAAGGCACCAACCATCATTGCTGCAAAATGGAGCAGGCAAACCGTGTGTTCCATGCCGGACCCTCTGGCGTGTGTGGATGACGTGCTGGGTCCGGCATGGAACACACGGTTTGCCTGCTCCATTTTGCAGGCGATGATGGTCAGCGGCCTTCCTTTGGATTTCCCCAGTCTGGTTACAGGGATCTATCAGTGCTCAAGCCAGCCCTACAGCCAGCGTGGTAACCTTGCAACCTTTCATTTATGAACTATGTAATGCTTTTAATACTGTTTTAAAAAAATTGCCAGCAAGCTTATTGAAGAGAAATTGTGGTTAAGACCCCTTTCACAATGAGGCAGTTTTCAGATGTTTTAGCGCCTGAAAACTGCCTCCCATGCTTCCCGAATGTAAAAGCCAGAGTGTTTTCACACTGGGGCGGTGCGCTTGCGGGACGTTAGAAAAAGTCCTGCAACCAGCATCCTCGGGGGCGGCTTGGAAGCGCTGTATACAAACGCTCCCAATACGCCCTGCCCATTAAAATGAATGGGCAGCGCTTTTGAAGCGCCTGAAAGGCAATTCGGAAGCACCACGACACGGCGCTTTTTAAGCCCTTCTTCAGCCACTAGCGGGGGGGGTTAAATCAGAAAGCGCAGCTAAAACTGGCAGCGCTTTAGCACTAACGCATGGGCAGCCCCAGCGCGAAAGTAGCCTCATCGTAGCCACTATTCGTCATTTCAGCTCCTGAGCGCTGCCAGCCTCATTTGTTTTCAGGTAATATGTATGGCAGCTGATAAAAGTTCCATGTGTGGGCTCCTCCTGGAGGAGAGCTCTGCCTTTGTTGCAGCATTCAGCCCCACATTACACACACACACACAAGATTGTGCAGTGCCGGATCCTGCGGCAATGTGACCTGCCACATGTACAATGATGAGACAATGGCTGAGGAAGGGACTGTCAGTTCTACTGTCAGAGGGGGTCACTAATACAGGCCTGGGGGGTACACATGGACGAGAAGTTACACATTCTATGCCCCCCACACAACACACGACCTTCTCTGGGACCCCTCTCACCTCTTCCGCCGTCTGAAAGTCGTCCATCTTTCCTAATAGCGACCGCTCACCGACCACCCTGCGCGCGCACAAACACCGGCAGCTCGAGAACACTAGCAGCCCCGCCTACCGCCGGTTGCCACAGACGCGCAGGGAGCCACGCCCAAAAGCGCCCCTCAGGCGTCACGTGACCTCCTCTCCTCCTTCGATGCAGAGCTGTCCTGTGACAAGGCTGAGGAGGAGAGGAGGGATGAGGGGGATGTTCAGTTGTGTGCAGTGTGTTGTCATTACGATGTGTTACTATGAGCTCTCCCAGGATGCTGTGCGCCGTGTCTTGTTATTTCTCCCCGCAGTGTGTGGCCTGCCACGCCCACCGTGCTGCTGCTAGATCAGCGGTGTCCCCAACTGACAAAGTAGCTGTTCTTCTAACAGTGTCCTGTTTACAAAGACATGGGCTCACGTTTATAGAGTTGCATTCTCTGCCTCTATTTACTAAAACTTAAGCCCCATACACACTATAAGATTTTCTGCAGATTTTTGTCTTCGGATTTACCAAAACCATATGATATGAGGTCAAATCTTAAGAGTTTCAATTTGTATGCAATCAGGCAGGCCCTTGCACTAAATCTGAAGACAAAAATCTGCAGAAAATCTTATAGTGTGTATGGGGTCTAAGGAATGATAATTAAACCATGACAGGGCAATTGAATGAAGCATTTGTTCCTCTATTCTGACGGTATGACCATTTTAAAGGTCCTGCATCAGACTCAAAAAGCCCTGCCGCCAGTTTTGGTCACTTTACCGACACATGGTCATGGATCAGTTGGTAAAGCGGAGTTCCACCCTTATTATTTTTTTTTAAAAGACACTCTTGATGCTATGATTAATACCTTTCCAAAAAGCTAATTATATGCAAAGTCGCTGTCTTATTTCAGTATTTTTCATTCAAACTAACCTGTAGTTTGGCTTGTCAGCGCGCTGCCATCTTAATTGTGGGCATGTGAAGCCCACTAGTGTCTTTTTCCGGGATTAGGTGCCGCTGGTGACCCAGCACGCACCTCCTGATCTCACTCAGGTGTTGTTTCGGGTTGCCATCACAACAGCGTTGTTCTCGCCCCTTTGTGATGGGAACCTAATCTATCAATCTAGCGCCAGGGATCTCCAAACTACGACCCTCCAGCTGTTGCGGAACTAACTACACGTCCCATGAGGCATTGTAAAACTCAGACATTCACAGACATGACTAGGCATCAGAGCCGGTACAAGGCAGGGGCGGAAGGGGCGGATGCCCTGGGCGATAGAATTTGCTGAAGGGAGGGGGGCGCAGATGAAGTGCTGGCAGTGTGCTTCATCATAGTAGTACATACACACCAGCCGGCGCTGCTAATAGCTGTACTGTAACTATGTGCCGAGTGCACTCCTGCACCCGGCACAAGCCTAAACAGACTGCACAAGCCCCTTCCCTGTCAGCGCTTCTCTCCCCCTATGAAGGCGATTCGTAGTCCCGTCCCGGCGGCGTGACATCACTGATGGCCAGAGGCGGGATGGGAGGAGATAGAGAGCTGCTGCAGAAGCTGCAACCTAGAGGAGCCACCGAGGAGGAACCAACAAAGCAGTGGCGGAATTTTCAGGGTCGCAACAGTCGCACTTGCGACTGGGCCCTGGAATTCTGCCAGTGTGGGGGGGCCCCAAGACGCCGCACCTCCCCTGGCTGGCATCTAACTATACAGGAGAGGGGGGCGTAAGGGGGCGATCGGCAGCTATGTGATGTCTGCGCTCTGCGGGATGTCCCTCCAGGCAGCACACAGTTCACTTCCCGAATATCAGTGAGTACAATGGAGAGGGGAGGGGCCTCTGACCAGCAGATTGAGTGCACAAGTTTCTCCCTCTGCTTGTACACTCTGAGTCTTGCTAATACACGCTCAGGTCAGAGGCCCCTCCCCTCTCCATTGGATACAATGATATTCGGGAAGTGAACTGTGTGCTGCCTGGAGGGACATCCTGCAGAGTGCAGACATGACAAGGAAGCATGCTGCTTCTCATGTAAGTAAAGCACAACACTGGCCACCCACCTCTCCCCCCACACACTGTCCCCTCTCACACTGTCCCCCCACACACTGTCCCCTCTCACACTGTCCCCTCTCACACTGTCCCCCCACACACTGTCCCCCCACACACTGTCCCCTCTCACACTGTCCCCCCACACACTGTCCCCTCTCACACTGTCCCCTCTCACACTGTCCCCCCACACACTGTCCCCTCTCACACTGTCCCCTCTCACACTGTCCCCCAACACACTGTCCCCTCTCACACTGTCCCCTCTCACACTGTCCCCCCAC
Source organism: Lithobates septentrionalis (assembly GCA_037952835.1). NCBI lineage: Eukaryota > Metazoa > Chordata > Amphibia > Anura > Ranidae > Lithobates > Lithobates septentrionalis. Next base: position 96,818 of record JBBDGP010001118.1, read on the forward strand.
ACACTGTCCCCCCACACACTGTCCCCTCTCACACTGTCCCCTCTCACACTGTCCCCCCACACACTGTCCCCTCTCACACTGTCCCCTCTCACACTGTCCCCTCACACACTGTCCCCTCACACACTGTCCCCTCTCACACTGTCCCCCCACACACTGTCCCCCCACACACTGTCCCCCCTCACACTGTCCCCCCACACACTGTCCCCTCTCACACTGTCCCCTCTCACACTGTCCCCTCTCACACTGTCCCCTCTCACACTGTCCCCCCACACACTGTCCCCCCACACACTGTCCCCCCACACACTGTCCCCTCTCACACTGTCCCCTCTCACACTGTCCCCCCACACACTGTCCCCTCTCACACTGTCCCCCCACACACTGTCCCCCCACACACTGTCCCCCCACACACTGTCCCCTCTCACACTGTCCCCCCACACACTGTCCCCTCTCACACTGTCCCCTCTCACACTGTCCCCCCACACACTGTCCCCTCTCACACTGTCCCCCCACACACTGCCCCCTCTCACACTGTCCCCTCTCACACTGTCCCCCCACACACTGTCCCCCCACACACTGTCCCCTCTCACACTGTCCCCCCACACACTGCCCCCTCTCACACTGTCCCCCCACACACTGTCCCCTCTCACACTGTCCCCCCACACACTGTCCCCTCTCACACTGTCCCCCCACACACTGTCCCCCCACACACTGTCCCCTCTCACACTGTCCCCTCTCACACTGTCCCCCCACACACTGTCCCCTCTCACACTGTCCCCCCACACACTGTCCCCCCACACACTGTCCCCTCTCACACTGTCCCCTCTCACACTGTCCCCCCACACACTGTCCCCCCACACACTGTCCCCCCACACACTGTCCCCTCTCACACTGTCCCCTCTCACACTGTCCCCTCTCACACTGTCCCCCCACACACTGTCCCCCCACACACTGTCCCCTCTCACACTGTCCCCCCACACACTGTCCCCCCACACACTGTCCCCTCTCACACTGTCCCCCCACACACTGTCCCCCCACACACTGTCCCCTCTCACACTGTCCCCTCTCACACTGTCCCCTCTCACACTGTCCCCCCACACACTGTCCCCCCACACACTGTCCCCTCTCACACTGTCCCCTCTCACACTGTCCCCTCTCACACTGTCCCCCCACACACTGTCCCCTCTCACACTGTCCCCCCACACACTGTCCCCTCTCACACACAGTGTGTGGGGGCACACACTGTCCCCTCTCACACTGTCCCCCCACACACTGTCCCCTCTCACACTGCCCCCTCTCACACTGTCCCCCCACACACTGCCCCCCCCCCACACACTGTCCGCTCTCACACTGTCCGCTCTCACACTGTCCCCTCTCACACGGTCCTCTCTCACACTGTCCCCCCACACACTGTCCCCCCACACACTGTCCCCCCACACACTGTCCCCTCTCTCACACTGTCCCCTCTCTCACACTGTCCCCTCTCACACTGTCCCCTCTCACACTGTCCCCTCTCACACTGTCCCCCCACACACTGTCCCCTCTCACACTGTGCCCCCCACACACTGTCCCCCTTCTGTCATATCTACCCCCCTCTTGTTAAACAGTCCCCCTCCTTTCACAGTGCTCCCTCATTACACTGCCCCCCTCTTGTAATACTTCCCAGGTATCCTTTTCCTGTCACACTGCCCCCCTCTTGTCACAATATCCCCCTGTCATACTGCCCCCTCCTGTCACACTGCCCCTTCTTGTCACACTGCCCCCCTTCTTTCACAGTGCCCCCTCTTATCACACTCCCCCCTCTGGTCACACTTTCCAGATACCCTTCTTTGGTCACACTGCCCCCTCCTGTCAAAATACCCCGTCATACTGCCCCTCATTCTTTCACAATACCCCCCCCCCCTCCCCCATCATAGTGCGGGTCAGGGGCCCTTCATGGTTTCTTGCACTGGGGCCCTGAAGGTTATAGTTACGCCTCTGCAACAAAGTGTGTATATCACACAACGGACACAAGACAAGACACAAAAGTAAGCACTAAACAGATAATAACAAATGCAATGCCATCTGCAGATATTAAAATAAAGTGTCTGAATACGATTGGGGGAGGGGAGGAGGCTGAGGAGAGGTTAATTACCAATGCTACCTATTTTTTAATTTCTGTAATATGCAGCATGGGAGGGGGGGGGGGGGGTTAATGTACTGCCACTGGTCACTGATGCATCAGTGACCAATGGCAATACATTACCCCCCCCCCCCCATGCTGAATATTACAGAAATTAAAAAATAGGTAGCATTGGTAATTAACATCCCCTCAGCCTCCCCCCCTCCCCCAATCGTATTCAGACAGTTCATTTATTAATCTGCAGCAGAATAATACATGAATGGGGGAGGGGGGGAGGCTGAGGGGAGGTTAATTAGCAATGCTAGTTTTAATTTCTGTAATATGCAGCATGGGGGGGGGGTTTAATGTATTGCCATTGTTCACTGATGCATTTGTGACCAGTCACAGTTAATTAAGCCCTTTGTGCATTAGTTGCACCAGGCTCTACATTAAAAACCTTAAGCCCCCTTTCACACTGGGGCAGGGGCGGCATCGGTGGTAAAACTGAGCTATTTTTAGCGCTGCTTTACCATCATTACACACCACTCCTTCACTCCAAAGATGCTGCTAGCAGGACTTTTTTTACCGTCCTGCCAGCGCACCGCTCCAGTGTGAAAGTTCTCGGGGCTTTCACATTGGAGACACAGTAGCGGCTCTTTCAGGGCGTTTTGCAGGTGCTGTTTTTAGCGCAGTAGCGCCTGCAAAGTGCCCCAATGTGAAAGGGGTATAAGTGTAAACATCTAAGATAAAAGTTTTTGTCCTCCTATTTAATTCCTCCCCGCGCGCCGCCGCAGGTGCACATCGGGGAAAATCTGTGAAAAACAGGGGTCGGGGGGGGGGGGGGGGCGCAGTTTGCCATCTCCGCCCTGGGCACCAAATGACCTTGTCCCAGCACTGCTAGGCATGATGGGAATTGTAGTTCCTGAACAACTGGAGGGCTGTAGTTTGGAGACCCCTTCTAGCCCACTGACTCCTGGGAATGTTGACACACATCTCCCAGGAGCCACAGGATACGACGTACATCGCCGCGGCCCAGAGGGAGGAAGAAAACACCATACACCCTAGCAACAGAGAGCTAGGGGGAAAAATGCCCATCGATGTTTTCGTTTGCTGTTCACAAACATCTGTAAAGATGTACCGTATATGTTGGTGGAACTCTGCTTTAACCACTTGACTTCCAGAAGATTTACCCCCCCTTCACGATCTGGCCATTTTATTTGCGTTTCGGCACTGCGTTACTTTAACTGACAATTACACGGTCATGGGGCACTGTACCTAAATAAAATTGTTCTTTTTCTCCCCACAAATGTAAAAAAATATATATATTTGGTGGCCGCTGCATTTTATAAATTTTTTTTTGCACGATAAACAAAAAAAGACCGACAATTTTGAATTTTTTTTTTACTTTCTGCTATAAAACATATCCAATAAAAAACTGAAAAATTTGAATTTCTTCATCAATTTAGGCCAGTATGTATTCTGCTACATATTTTTGGTAAAAAATCCCAATAAGCGTATATTGATTGGTTTGCGCAAAAATGAAAATGTCTACAAACTATGGGATGTTTTTATTAATTTATTTTTACTAGTAATGGCAACAGTCAGTTACTTATAAGTAAACTGCAATATTGCGGCAAACATTCTGACACTAACTGACACTTTTTGGGGACCAGTGACACTAATACAGGGATCTGTGCTAAAAATATGCACTGTCACTATACTAATGACCACTGACTGGGAACTGGTGAACAGCAGGGGCGATGAAAGGGTTAACTGTGTGCCTAGCCAGTGTTTTACTGTACTGTGTGAGGTGCTGTTACTAGGGGAAGACATAGAACTTTTTCCTGCTTTGCAGGGACACAAACTCCATCCTTTCCCTCCCTGTCAGAACGGCGATCTGCTTTGTTTACATATGCAGATCGCAGTTCTGTCTCTCTGCCCGGCAATCGGCGGGCATTGAGTGCTCAGTACCAGCCGAACGGCTTCGGATGTGTATAATGATAGCGTAAGCGAGCTGTCGGAGGTGCGCATGCGTACCCCCTACCAGGAAGTGTCGGATCATGTCAGAGCAGTAAAACTGCTTTAGGGCGGACCCAACGTGTTTAATAGCGCGGCTTTTAGAAAATGGTGCTATAGCTACACCAAGTTATTTATTTATTACAGGTACTTACAGTGCCTTGCAAAAGTATTCGGCCCCCTTCAACTTTTCAACCTTTTGCCACATTTCAGGCTTCAAACATAAAGATATAAAATTTTTATTTTTTGTGAAGAATCACCAACAAGTGGGACACAATTGTGAAGTGGAACAAAATCTATTGGATATTTTAAACTTTTTTAGCAAATAAAAAACTGAAAAGTGGTGCGTGCAAAATTATTCGGCCCTTTTACTTTCAGTGCAGAAAACTCACTCCAGAAGTTCAGCGAGGATCTCTGAATGATCCAATGTTGTCCTAAATGACTGATGGTGATAAATAGAATCCACCTGTGTGTAATCAAGTCTCTGTATAAATGCACCTGCTCTGTGATAGTCTCAGGGTTCTGTTGAAAGCGCAGAGAGCATCATGAAGACCAAGGAACACACCAGGCAGGTCCGTAATACTGTTGTGGAGAAGTTTAAAGCCGGATTTGGATACAAAAAGATTTCCCAAGCTTTAAACATCCCAAGGAGCACTGTGCAAGCGATCATTTTGAAATGGAAGGAGTATCAGACCACTGCAAATCTACCAAGACCTGGCTGTCCCTCTAAACTTTCAGCTCAGACAAGAAGACTGATCAGAGATGCAGCCAAGAGGCCCATGATCACTCTGGATGAACTGCAGAGAACTACAGCTGAGGTGGGAGAGTCTGTCCATAGGACAACAATCATTCGCACACTGCACAAATCTGGCCTTTATGGAAGAGTGGCAAGAAGAAAGCCATTTCTCAAAGATATCCATAAAAAGTCTTGTCTAAAGTTTGCCACAAGCCACCTGGGAGACACACCAAACATGTGGAAGAAGGTGCTCTGGTCCGATGAAACCAAAATCGAACTTTTTGGCCACAATGCAAAACGATATGTTTGGCGTAAAAGCAACACAGCTCATCACACTCAACACACCATCCCCACTGTCAAACATGGTGGTGGCAGCATCATGGTTTGGGCCTGCTTTTCTTCAGCAGGGACAGGGAAGATGGTTAAAATTGAGGGGAAGATGGATGCAGCCAAATACAGGACCATTCTGGATGAAAACCTGTTGGAGTCTGCAAAAGACCTGAAACTGGGACGGAGATTTATCTTCCAACAAGACAATGATCCCAAAGATACAGCAAAATCTACAAAGGAATGGTTCACAAATAAACGTATCCAGGTGTTAGAATGGCCAAGTCAAAGTCCAGACCTGAATCCAATCGAGAATCTGTGGAAACAGCTGAAAACTGCTGTTCACAAACGCTCTCCATCCAACCTCACTGAGCTCGAGCTGTTTTGCAAGGAAGAATGGGCAAGAATTTCAGTCTCTCGATGTGCAAAACTGATAGAGCCATACCCCAAGCGACTTGCAGCTGTAATCGCAGCAAAAGTTGGCTCTACAAAGTATTAACGCAAGGGGGCCGAATAATTTTGCACGCCCCACTTTTCATTTTTTTATTAGTTAAAAAAGTTTCAACAATCCAATAGGTTTCGTTCCACTTCACAATTGTGCCCCACTTGTTGGTGATTCTTCACAAAAAATAAAAATGTTATATCTTTATGTTTGAAGCCTGAAATGTGGTAAAAGGTTGAAAAGTTCAAGGGGGCTGAATACTTTCGCAAGGCACTGTATATATTGCCATCAATTTTAGCAGCTCTTAATATATATATTGCACATTCACATAGCTCCCAACTGTCCCTGATTTGGAACAAAGACCCTCTGTCCCTCTTTCCTCCTCGTTTGTCCCTCATTTTGGTCTGATCTATATAGTTGTATATAAAATGCACTTTCTATCTTTCAAAAAGTGTTTCTCAGTGCTAAACCTTTCATCCAATTTGTAAATTGCTGCATTTGTAAATTTCAAAAAGCCAATATAAAAAAATAGTAGTGGTAAAAAAAGCACTTGTGCGTTTTACTAATCTTTTTTTGTGTTTAAGTCTCCTTTAAGGGGGAGTGGCAGGGGGTGTGTCCTATGCCTACTTACTTTTGCTAATAGGTGTCCCTCGTTCCCATCTCAAAAAGTTGGGAGGTATGCATTCACATCAGTCCCTGCCCTCAAGGAGCTTACAATCTAAGTTAAAAAAAATACCTCCAGTTTCGTTATCTACAAACATAAAACCAGGTATTAGTTAGCATACAGAGATAGGCAGAGTGCCCGTCTCTGTATGCTTTGTAGCAGAGAGTACTTCCCTCTCCTCCTCATCTATGACTGGTTGTTAGGAATGCTGCAAGCTTTACAGCCAAACAGCATCCTAGCAACCAGTGATTCTGATAGTGGGCAGAGCCTGATGGGGAAGCTGAGACACTAGTACCTCATCAGGTTTACTCTCTACTTGTGATTGACTGCAGGCAGTGGGGAGCTTCTATAGCCAATAGCAGGCTGCCTATTAGCTAAGGTTCTGCTAGACAGTTACTGGAGAGCAGCAAGCTCTCACTGTTCATTGAGAACTACAAGCCATCGGCCGTGGTGGTATTTGTATAGCTGTGTTTCACAGAACTCTGTGAATGAATGATCCGGCTGAGCAGGTGGAGCCCCGCACCTACCGTGTTCTTTTTAAATTGTGACAGCAGATCCCCTACCCGCTGTCACAGCAGGAGATCAAGGGAGTGTGAGCAGGTGCTCTTTTGGTAACATGTTAAGCAGGGGTACACACAATGTGAAAACCAGAAGAAAAATTCAACACGAGGCATGATTGTTCCATTTTCGTATAGTGTGTACACAACTTTCGACAGATTCAGACTTTCAAAATGAAAATCTCCGAAGGGGCAACCTCCAAATTTTTTCTCGTACGTGAACAGAACTAACGATTTTCGTTCAATGTGTACTGTTTTCGCACGGTTTTCGTACTAGTGTTTTCACCTCATCCCTTTAAAACCAAACACATATTACTTACACAGGTGCTGTGGCTGATTAAGGTGATAATTAAACTCACTTGTTGTCTTATCTGAATTAAATTAGGCTCATAACCTGTGTAATTCATATGTGTTCGGGTTTAAAGGGATGAGGTGGCAACCCTGTTTCGTACGGGACAAATCAGATGCGAAAGACTGTGCATGATCAGAAACAATAAACAAAATAAAAAAAGCCTTTGTTGTTTGAAAATTTTCTTACAATTAGTACCATCCTTGGTTTCGACCTGTTGTAAAACATCAAGGAAAACTAGACAATTGTCTGTCTGATTTTCCAAAGCCTCGTACACACGGTACCATTGTTGGCCAACCGAGCGTCTGATTTTTGTCAAAAGGGCGTGCGCAAGGATCTTGTCTTGCATACTAACAGTACACAATTGTTGTGCCACAAACAAAAAAGTAGTGATGTACAATTTCAACTTTTGAGCGCCACCCTTTGGACCCCTTCTGCTAATTTCGTGTTTGGTGAGCATTTATTCTGAGCATGCGTTTGTACTTTCGACTTTTGTGTGATGGATTTGTGCACTGACCATACGAAAATCAGACGTCAAGCCGTTGTCTGCCGAAAATTTACTAGCCTGTCATCCAACATTTGTTGGCCGAAAATTGGACAACAATTGTCAAAAGGAGCGTACTAACGGTAAGATTTTAGGACAACAGTCTGTCAACAGACAATCCCCTGCCAAAAATCGAACCGTGTGTACGAGGCTTTATAGTGTGTACTGGGCCTTACACCCAAATTATGGGTGTAACATGTTACCAGAGGTTCTCCATACCCACTATTAGATTTTCTTCAGATTTTTGTCTTCAGATTTACCAAAACCATGTAGTGCAAGGACCTGCCTGATTGCATACAAATTGAAACTCATAAGGTTTGACCTCATATTATATGGTTTTGGTAAATCTGAAGACAAAAATCTGCATAAAATCTAATAATATGTATGGGGTCTAAAGGCCTGTACACACGATCGGACTTTTTGACAACAAACATGTACTGTAAATTAGCTGTTTTGGGCCAACATCCGACCGTGTGTACGCTCCATCGGACAAACTTTTTTGGTTTTCATCGGACTTTTGTTGGCTGTGCGATAACTTTCCGGTAACAAAAGTCCGATGGAGCAAAGTCCGATCGTGTGTACACAAAGCCATCAGACTTTTGTACAAACTACAGTACCTGCACACGAGAATGTTCTCGGCGACAGGTTACTGTACATCTCGCGCTGGCTGCAATAGGAAAAACACATTTTCCTATTGCAGCCAGCGCGAGAGGGAATTCCCCTCTGGGAGCATACCAGGCCCTTAGGTCTGGTATGGATTTTAAGGGGAACCCCCTACACAGAAAAACGGCGTGGGGGTCCCCCCCAAAATCCATACCAGACCCTTATTCGAGCACGCAGCCCGGCCGGTCAGGAAAGGGGATGGGGACGAGCGAGCACCCCCCCTTCCTGAGCTGTACCAGGCCGCATGCCCTTAACATGGGGGGTGGGCGCTTTGGGGCAGGGGGGCGCCCTGCGGCAAGGGCCTCTTCCCGACAACCCTGGCAGTTGGTTGTCGGGGTCTGCGGGGGAGGGCTTATCGGTACCTGGGAGCCCCCTTTAATAAGGGGGCCCCCAGATCCTGGCCCTTCACCCTATGTGAATGAGTATGGGGTACCTCGTACCCCTACCCATTCACCTAGGGAAAAAAAGGGTCAATAAAAAACACATTACACAGGTTTTTAAAGTAATTTATTAGGCAGCTCCGGGGGTCTTCTTCCGACTTTGGGGGTCTTCTTCCGACTTCGGGGTCTTCTTCCGACTTCTCCGCTCTCCGGCCTCTTCTCCCGGTGTCCAGTTCTTCTCCCGCTCACCGGTTCTTCTGCCGGGCTCCTCCGCTATCTTCTGCTCTTTTGCCGCTCTTTTGCTAGCAGTGGCCCGGTCTTCTCCATCGTCTTTTTCCCTCTTCTCTTCTTCCGATGTTGACACGACGCTCTCTCCCGCTGTAATGCTGTGTGCGAGGTGCGCGACGACTTATATAGGCATGGGGCGGGGTCACCAGGTGATGTCACCTGGTGACCCCGCCCCCTTATGACGTCACAGTCCAGGGCATGATGGGACTGTGACGTCATAAGGGGGAGGGGTCCTTGGGTGACATCACCCGGTGACCACGCCCCATTCCTATAAGAGCAGAAGATAGCGGAGGAGCCCGGCAGAAGAACTGGAGAGCGGGAGAAGAACCGGACCCCGGGAGAAGAAGCCGCAGAGCGGGAGAAGGACCGGACACCGGGAGAAGAGGCCTGAGAGAGCGGAGAAGTCGGAAGAAGACCCCCAAAGTCAGAAGAAGACCCCCGAAGTCAGAAGAAGACCCCCGGAGTTGCCTAATAAATTACTTTAAAAACCTGTCTAGTGTGTTTTTTATTGACACTTTTTTTTCTCCAGGTGAATGGGTAGGGGTACGATGTACCCCATACTCATTCACATAGGGTGGGGGGCCGGGATCTGGGGGCCCCCTTATTAAGCCCTGATAAGCCCTTCACCCGCCGACCCTGACAACCAACAGCCAGGGTTGTCGGGAAGAGGCCGGCGCCCCCCCTGCCCCAAAGCGCTCGCTCATCCCCACCCCCTTTCCTGACTGGCCGGGCTGCGTGCTCGGATAAGGGTCTGGTTTGGATCCTGGGGGACCCCCACGCCGTTTTGTCAGCGTAGGGGGTTCCCCTTAAAATCCATAGCAGACCTAAGGGACTGGTATGCTCCTGGAGGGGAACCCATGCCGTTTTTTTATTTAAAATTTTGCCTGGAGTTCCCCCTCATGATTCATACCAAACACATGTCAGCAATGCTTGTCGCTCATCGTGAAGGGAAAAAACACATTTTTACTTTTCCGATGAGCGAGCCAGCTCGGCACTGGCTCCCGCGACGGGGCTCGCAGGTGTCAAATCTCGCCGATACAGAAGTTGACCAAAGGGTGGCAGTAAAGAGCTGAAAAACCACGTGATTTGGTGATGGTTGGATGAAAAAGTCTTGCCGTGTGCATGCTTAATTAGTTTAAGGCCAACGCCCTTTGTACAAAAATCCACGGGAAAGTTTGTACAAAGTCCTATTGTATGTATGAGGCTTTAGCGTTTAAAAAAATTGTTGGCCATTGCACTGTTTGTATGACAGCTGCAGTGACGGAAAGGGTGATCAGCTGCAGGGAGTGTGTGAGAGTGTGGTGATATAACCTGTCAAAGTCATGTGATTGACCTCTTCAATCATGGAGTTCTCTCTGCAGCATTAAATGCATAGTATATCTTTTAAAAAAATAATAGTAATCGCACTTATTGAAAACAAAAAACAATTTGTTCATCTTTTGCAATTTTAGAGGGGCGTTAAACAACAGCGCAGCAACAGAATCAGTAGTGTTACATGGCCTTAGTTGTATATGAGGATTTGAGATTAGTTTGTGCTTCGCTTTTATTCCTCTTTACAAGTCAATGTAAATATATGGTAAAAGCATCTCATGATGCAAAGTGTTCTTTTAATGGCACTTTTGCCAAGCGAGCGACTTCCTGTGTTCACCCTAGCAGCAGGGCAGTCACTTGGCAGAGGACCCGGAAGACAGTGGCAATCACTGTATTAGTGGTGCCTACTAATGTGTTTTCCAGGTTTCACATGAATCCCTTAGGCCCCTTTCACACTGGGGCGATGGGGGGCGTTGGCGGTAAAACGCTGCTTTACCGTCATTTTCGCGGCGGTATTCGGCCGCTAGCGGGGCAGTTTTAACCCCCGCTAGCGGCCGAAAAAGGGTTAAAACCACCTGCAAAGTGCCGCTACAGCGGCGCTATGCCGGCGGTATGGCCACGCTGCCCCATTGATTTCAATGGGCAGGAGCGGTGAAGGAGCGGTGTATACACTGCTCCTTCACCGCTCCAAAGATGCTGTTTGCAGGAGTTTTTTTCCCTCCTGCCAGCGCACCACTCCAGTGTGAAAGCCCTCGGGCTTTCACACTGGAGACAGAGCAGCGGCAGTTTCAGGTCGGATTGCAGGCACTATTTTTAGCGCAATAGCGCCTGCAAACCACCCCAGTGTGAAAGGGGCCTTATGTTAAGAACATGCATACTTACATTGGACCAAGCTGGACCAATGTAACTCTGTAAAAAAAAATCCCTACCTGGAATTCAGCCTAATTGTTCCCTGGGATAAAATTACATCATTCTGAAGGCATAGAGTGCAATTAGGATAGAATGTACTGTAATAAATACATAGAAAGGAAGGGGGTGCCCTCGCATCTTCAGTACAGATATATCCACTTTGATCAAGGCCCTAATGCAGGGGTAGGCAACCTTTTGAGCACAGTGTACCAAAATGTTTTTTCAGAGAAATTGTGCATGCCGATTTTATAACAAAAAAATGTCAACTTCACACTCTCAATCACGAAAAGGATTTTTTATAAAGTAAATGCTGTAAACTACTTTAGTAGTGACAAAATAGAAGACAATGAACACTCCTATAGCCACATCCGTAAAAATTGTATGTCATAAAAAGAAAAAAAAGGGGGTCACCAAGGACACCCTGGGCGGACTTTAGAGGCACAACAATATGGACAATTGAGCAGATACGGTATATGGGCTCTTTGTTGCCCTCCTATGGTTGCTGCAGTGCAACTACCGTATTTATCGGCGTATAACACGCGCCGGCGTATAACACGCACCCCAAGTTTAGGAGGGAATTTTAAGGAAAAAAACTTTTAGGAGGGAAGTTTAAGGAAAAAAACTTACATTTAAATGCCCATCAATGCAGCCTCATCAGTATTCATCTGCAGCCTTTCCCCAGTGTCCAGTGCAGCCTTGTCAGTGCAGCTTTGCCCCAGTGCAGCCTTGTCAGTGCAGCTTTGCCCCAGTACAGCCTTGCCCCAGTGCAGCCTTGTCCCCAGTGCAGCTTTGCCCCAGTGCAGCTTTGCCCCAGTGCAGCCTTGTCCCCAGTGCAGCCTTGTCCCAGTTCAGCCTTGTCCCCAGTGCAGCTTTGCCCCAGTGCAGCCTTGTCCCCAGTGCAGCCTTGTCCCAGTGCAGCCTTGTCCCCAGTGCAGCCTTGTCCCCAGTGCAGCCTTGTCCCCAGTGCAGCCTTGTCCCCAGTGCAGCCTTGTCCCAGTGCAGCCTTGTCCCCAGTGCAGCTTTGCCCCAGTGCAGCTTTGCCCCAGTGCAGCTTTGCCCCAGTGCAGCCTTGCCCCAGTGCAGCCTTGTCCCCAGTGCAGCTTTGCCCCAGTGCAGCCTTGTCCCCAGTGCAGCCTTGGCCCCAGTGCAGCCTTGCCCCAGTGCAGCCTTGCCCCAGTGCAGCCTGGTCGCCGCCGACATACAAACGTTTAGTTTGTATCTTTAAACATGGCGCCGCGAAGTTCGGAGGGACTCGGCGGCGCTCGTTCGGCTGAACGAGCGCCGCCGAGGACACAGTGACTGGACGGAGCCGAGATACATATAGCCGAGGGTTCTCGGCTATTCTCGGCGCCGTTCACAGTCACGCCCAGTCCCTATGATGGACATAACACAGGTCCAATGGCGGGACTGGGCGTGACTGTGAACGGCGCCGAGAAAAGCCGAGAACCCTCGGCTATGTGTATCTCGGCTCCGCCCAGTCACTGTGTCCTCGGCAGCGCTCGTTCAGCTGAACGAGCGCCGCCGAGTCCCTCCGAACTCCGCGGCGCCATGTTTAAAAATACAAGCTATGTGAATGTCGGCGGCGATCGCGGCGATCGCTCCAACAGATCACAAAATAGCGGGGATCGGCGTATAACACGCACCCACGATTTTCCCCTTATTTGAAGGGGAAAAAAGTGCGTGTTATACGCCGATAAATACGGTATTTACCACTGGCTATTTACTGGCTTTTTCCTTGTTGGAACTGAAGCCTGAAATTGGATGTAAATGGAAACAGTTGATGGTTATCCACATCTACTGCTAAGACCTTGACGTCTATACATGAATGAATTTTGGACATAGTAAAGAGTGATTAGCTCTCCTAGGTTTTAAATAATACGTATACAAAGAGAGAGGGTTCCCCTAAATGGATTTTACCGGCACTTGCAAAGGGGTTATGTACAGTAGAGGAGTACAAAATCGTATAGAGAGTAAAAAAGTATTTTTATTTATTTAAAGATATTCATATGTTAAAAACATTGTGGACATTGTAATCAACGAAAACATATTACATAATCAACATATTTCAGGTTAATTACTGGACAGTGACATTACATAGTGGAACTCTTTTCAAGCCAAATGAATGAATTTAAACTACTGTTTTTGAGCTTGTGAAAGCCTCTCTACAAGTGAAACCCTTTTGTGTATTAACTGAAACCTGAAATTGTCCTGAAGAAGTTCTATACGAAACGCGTAGACACATCTGGGCTTGTATCATGTATATTTCTATATAGATGATTTTTTATTACCTTTTGTCAATGTCTTTGTACTGTTTCACCATTGTACCTCCCGCTCATCTATCTCACCACTGTACCCCCCTGCACATCTGCCCCACCACTGTAACACCCTACACATCTGCCGCACCACTGTAACACCCTACACATCTGCCCCACGACTGTACTACCCTGCACTTCTGCCCCACCACTGTACTACCTTGCACATATGCCCCACCACTGTACTACCTTGCACATATGCCCCACCACTGTACTACCTTGCACATATGCCCCACCACTGTACTACCCTGCACATCTGTCCCACCACTGTACTACCCTGCACATCTGCCCCGCCACTGTACTACCTTGCACATCTGCCCCGCCACTGTACTACTTTGCACATCTGCCCCACCACTGTACTACCCTGCACATCTACCCCACCACTGTATCCCCCCTGCTCATCTACCCCACCACTGTAACCCCCTGTTATCTGCCCCACACTGTAACCCCCTGCTTATCTGCCTCACCACTGTAACCCCCTGCTCATCTACCCCACCACTGTAACCCCCTGCTCATCTGCCCACCACTGTACCACCCTGCTCATCTGTCCCACCAATGTACCCCCTGTTCTCATCTGCCCCACCAATGTACCCCCTTTCTCATCTGCCCCACCAATGTACCCCCTTTCTCATCTGCCCCACCACTGTAACCCCCTGTACATCTTCCCCACCACTGTAACCCCCTGCACACCTGCCCCACCTCTGTACCCCCTGCTCTTCTGTACTACAATGCTCTTCTGTCCCACCACTGTACCCCCCCTGCTCATCTGTCCCACCACTGTACCACCCTGCTCCTCTGTCTCACCACTGTACCACCCTGTTCTTCTGTCCCACCACGGTACCCCCTGCTCCTCTTTACCACCCTGCTCTTCTGTCCCACCACTGAAACCTCCTGCTCATCTGCCCCACCAATGTTCCCCCTTTCTCATCTGCCACCCCACCACTGTACCTCCCTGCACATCTGCTCCACCGCCGTAGCCGCATGCTCTTCTGTCTCACCGCTGAACCACCTTCTCATCTGTCCTAACACTGTCCTAACTTATCTGCTCATCTGCCCAACCACTGTAACCCCCTTTCTCATCTGCCCCACCACTGTAACCCCCTGCTCATGTGTTCCACCGATGTACCTCCTTTCTTCTCTGTACCCCCCTGCCCCACCGCTGTAACCCCCTGCTCATCTGTCCCCCCAGTGTACCTCCTTTCTCCACTGCCCAAACATTGAACCCCCCCTGCTCACCTTTCCCACCACTTTAACCTCTTCTCATTTGGCCCAACACTGAATGCCCCTGCTCATCTGTCCCACTGCTGAACCCCCTTCTCTTCTCTTCCACCACTGTACCTCCCTGCACATCTGCCCCACCCTTGTACCCTCCTGCTCATCTGTCCCACCGCTGTACCCTCCTGCTCATTTTCCCCACCGCTATACCCTTTTCTCATCAATGATATGTGTGATATGCAGAGTGGTGAAAGGAATCAGAGATTAGACACATCTACCTGTGCTGGCACACTCATCCTGCTGATCCACCTCTCGCATCCGGTCCACGTGCTTGTGTGATGTATGCAATGTCACATACAAGCAGCTGGAATGAGTGCGCAATGATGAGCTCAGGTCAGGGGCATTTTCTGAATGCAGTGGGCCTGTGTGCAGGATCATAAGTTGGGCCCCCGCAGCTGAGAAAAAGTGGTTGGGTGTGATTTTCATAGTGCTGAATACTGGCTGTGGCTTAAAGGGACACACAGTGCAGGGGTTCAGTAGTAAGTGATGCAAAGGTTCAGGAATAATTTCAACAAAGTTCCCAGAAGCTCAACAGTATTTCCACAAACTGTCACCTGATTGTGGTTTTCTCAATCACAGTGAAATCCCTTTTTTTCTGATATTGGTAGTGGCAACCAAGTGAGTTATCCTCCTCCAGATGGTGGGCGGGGCTAGCAGGACTGGGATTGGCTTTAGCCAGTCCTGCTAGGGACCGCCCCTCCCCGCCCCCAGCAGAACTTCACCCAATCTCTTCCCCATCACAAAAGCTGCCCATCACAGCTACAGCAAAGTTAGAGAACCAAACAATGTTTCCAATCTTTTACAATGTGTGGGGGCACAGTGCCTCCCCCTCAGTGCAGGTGTAGCGTGGGGAACTCTGAAATTGGAATGCATTAGTGTCTCACTTCCCTGTGCTGCTCTGCTGACGGAGAGGGAGTCGAGTGTCGGCAAAAGAGGCTTTGTGTGCCACTTGCGACACCAGTGCAGGGGGTTGCCTACCCCTGCCCTACTGGGTTAGTTCACTGTTACAGACTTTTGCCAAAAATATCCCCAAGCATTATCCTCAATATATTACTATTCAGTATTTTGATGTTTAAAATACACATGGGGACAACCCAAAATTTGGGATTCTCTTTTATTTTTTCATTTTCAAGGATAATGGTAAACAGGACAAATAGACAAATAGAGAGGGTGAATCTCGCTAACGGGGGTACAGTCAGAAATAAAAACGAACACGTGTTCTAATCCATCTTCACTCTATCCAAGACTAAAAAAAAAAAAAGTTTTGCCTTTAATTGTATGTTAAAGACAATTTCATACTTATTGGTACTAAAATAAACACTGTGCAACAAAATGTAACACATTGCCTAAATTATAGCAATGTTGTTTCATTACAAATCCATGGCTGGTAGAAACAGAAGACATTAGTGTTTGCTGTGTCAAAGCACAGATGGCTTGTTTGAGTGTGTCCCTGGGAACCTTCTTCTCCATAGTAAGCACAACAAACTCACCTATTCACTTCTCTTTTCTATTGGAATAACATCTGTTTAATCCAGTACATGAAAGTGTTATTGTTCCAGAGGTCCTGTAAGGGGTAATACATTACCTTGCACATAGGGTCTAATCAATAGTACAGCCAACTCTTTGATTCAGGTGATACTTTTGCCTTTTTAAAAGGAAATCCAAATATTAGTGTGTTTGGGAAAAAAAAGTAACAGATTTTGGGAAGTAATTTAGTTATTTAAAAACCTCAAGAGATTGTTGAGATAACTGTTTTTCAATGAAACGTTCCATGTACAGTGCCTTGAAAAAGTATTCGTACTCCCTTAAATTTTCCACATTTTGTCATGTTACAGCCAATAATGTAAACGTATTTTGTTGGGATTTTATGTGATAGACCAACACAAAGTGGCACATAATTGTGAAGTGGAAGGAAAATGATAAATGGTTTTTCATATTTTTCATATTTTTTACAAATAAATATCTGAAAAGTGTGGCGTGCATTTGTATTCAGCTCCCCTTTACTCTGAAATCACCTAATTAGTAAATAGAGTCTACCTGTGCGGCAGTGTTGCCAACCGCCCGTATATTCACGGGCAGCCCGTAAAAAAAAAGGCATTTTTCCGGTGCCTGAGAAAGCCCGTAGTAAGGGAAAAGTGCCAGTAAAAATGGTGGTGATTGGCTCGGGTCAGAACTGCGCATGCGCAATTCCGGAAATCCCCAAGAAGATCCTAATCTTGACTCAGTCCGACTGAGTCTGCCCAGCGACACCCAGCCCGCCACCACCCGCCGCCGTGCAGCCAATGATCTAAGCTCATTTTCGCGCCAACACCGATGCGAACACTGCCAGTAAAAATGGCTGCGACTGGATCGGGTGAGAACTGCGCATGCAGTTCCGTAAATCCCTGAGACAATCCGATCCTGATTCCGCACTGCCTGACCCGCCCACGCCCGCTGATGATTTCATACCGCAGGCTGATTGCTAGGAGCCGAGCGGGCTAAAGGAGGAGCCTCGGAGTGGAAAGTTCAGTGGAGCCGGCGAGGGCTGGCAGCGGCAGTGGCACCAGCAGCACCGTCTGCGAGTGTGATGGACAACGCAGACCTGGCCTGTCAGACTCACCCCCTGGACATACACACAAAGCACTGACCAGTGCCACTGGCCAGCACTGAGCACACCCTGGCTGTAGCCCCCGGTGAGTAAAATATGAAAAAGTGCACACAACCTGTGACCTGTTCTTACCTAATGTGCAAACAGTGCTTGCCGTTCTACCAAATAATTACTAAAGTGTCTTAAGTTAGTGAATAAAATATGAGTCATATTTTATTCACTAAATTATGACACTTTATTAATTATTTATTTTGTACAATCTCATCACTGTCATTTTTGTTTGGTTACTGTTGCCTGTGCCTGTCTGTGGCCATCGCATAGATAACAGCCAAAGTGACCAGTGGTTTTCTTAGGATTTTGGACCATCTTATACACTACCGTTCAAAAGTTTGGGGTCACATTGAAATGTCCTTATTTTTGAAGGAAAAGCACTGTACTTTTAAATGAAGCTAACTTTAAACTAGTCCTAACTTTAAACAAATATACTCTATACATTGCTAATGTGGTAAATGACTATTCTAACTGCAAATGTCTAGTTTTTGGTGCAATATCTACATAGGTGTATAGAGGCCCATTTCCAGCAACTATCACTCCGGTGTTCTAATGGTACAATGTGTTTGCTCATTGGCTCAGAAGGCTAATTGATGATTAGCAAACCCTTGTGCAATCATGTTCTCACATCTAAAAACAGTCTAGCTCCTTCCAGAAGCTACAAAACTGACCTTCCTGTGAGCAGATTGAGTTTCTGGAGCATCACATTTGTGGGGTCAATTAAACGCTCAAAATGGCCAGAAAAAGAGAACTTTCATCTGAAACTCGACAGTCTATTCTTGTTCTTAGAAATGAAGGCTATTCCATGCGAGAAATTGCAAAGAAATTGAAGATTTCCTACAACGGTGTGTACTACTCCCTTCAGAGGACAGCACAAACAGGCTCTAACCAGAGTAGAAAAAGAAGTGGGAGGCCGCGTTGCACAACTAAGCAAGAAGATAAGCACATTAGAGTCTCTAGTTTGAGAAACAGACGCCTCACAGGTCCCCAACTGGCATCTTCATTAAATAGTACCCGCAAAACACCAGTGTCAACATCTACAGTGAAGAGGCGGCTGCGGGATTTTGGGCTTCAGGGCAGAGTGGCAAAGAAAAAGCCATATCTGAGACTGGCCAATAAAAGAAAAAGATTAAGATGGGCAAAAGAACACAGACATTGGACAGAGGAAGACTGGAAAAAAGTGTTGTGGACGGATGCCAAAGGTGTGCAATGCTGTAATTGCTGCAAAAGGAGGATTCTTTGATGAAAGCAAAGTTTGATGTAAAAACAATGTTATTTCAAATACAAATCATTATTTCTAACCTTGTCAATGTCTTGACTCTATTTTCTATTCATTTCACAACGTATGGTGGTGAATAAGTGTGACTTTTCATGGAAAACACAAAATTGTTTGGGTGACCCCAAACTTTTGAACGGTAGTGTATATTATTACAATCATTTTCATTTCCATGGATTATGTATTTCCTCATATATATTTACTCACTATTTACTCATATAGCATTTGGTCATGTTAGTGAGAGTTTATTATTTTATCATTGAACATTTAATATATTTATCCAGCATTAATAATTTTTTATTTATACACTGATAATATTTAGTCATATAATATAATATAATAACACAATATTATATACCGTATTTATCGGCGTATAACACGCACCGGCGTATAACACGCACCCCAAGTTTAGGAGGGAATTTTAAGGAAAAAAACTTTTAGGAGGGAAGTTTAAGGAAAAAAAACTTACATTAAAATGCCCATCAATGCAGCCTCATCAGTGTCCATCTGCAGCCTTGCCCAGTGTCCATTGCAGCCTTGTCAGTGCAGCTTTGCCTCAGTGCAGAATTGTCAGTGCAGCTTGAAAGATCGCCGCCGACATACACATAGCATGTAGTTTTAAATATGGCGCCGCGGAGTTCGGAGGGACTCGGCGGAGCTGAACGAGCGCCGCCGAGATACACATAGTCGAGTGCATTCGGCTCTTTCCAGCGCCGCTCACAGTCCCGCCCGGACTGGGCGGGACTGTGAGCGGTGCCGGAAAGAGCCGAGAACACTCCACGGCGCCATATTTAAAACTACACGCTATGTGAATGTCGGCTGCGATCGTGGTGATCGCTCCGATAGATCACAGATAGCGGGGATCGGCGTATAACACGCACCCACGATTTTCCCCTGATTTTAAGGGGAAAAAAGTGCGTGTTATACGCCGATTAATACGGTAATATAATAATAAAATTTTTTTTGTGTTTGACGGGGGCTATTATCTCTAGAAATGCGGCGCCTCTATGGGGGCCAAATTTTCGCCCACACTGGCCAACCTTTACATGGGTTGGTGGGAGAGGAGTCGCATTTTTGGACTTGATAGCCCCCGTCGTACAGACACCATACTTTTCTATCGCTACATAGACGATCTCCTATTTATTACTTCAGATGATAAGGTTCACTTGGACACATGGCTTGCGTATCTAAATGAGAATGATCTCAACCTGAGATTCACAGGGAATCTCCAGGAAGTTTCCATTGAACTTTCATATGTTCAGCTGTCAGGAATAAATAATATGGTGGTTACCGGTCTGTACAGAAAGCCAACGGCTGGCAATGCGCTGCTAAGAGCCGATTCTGCACACCTAGGACACACCATCAGGGGTGTACCATTGTGCCAGTTTCTTAGGTTGAAGCGTCTGTGTAGTATACTGGACGACTTCAACAAAGAGGCTATCGACATGGCCCATAGATTTAAAGACAGAGGCTATCCTTCCCTCCCTATCCGTTAAATTAAGGGGGACAGTTTTTATAAGAATAGAGATATAATGGCTGAAATTTTGATGTTTATTTACATTAATTGTATTGAAGTTTGTGGATGTATTCCCTTTTTAAATATCCTGGCTTGAGTCAAAGTGGATAAGCTGGTGGTGTGTTTAAATTATCCTTGAGTATTTTATTAACTGCTTAAGAGATCCTGAACAGCAGAAGATGACATGTATGTCTCCAGGCTGTGGTCATACAAGAGCCTGCATCTTTTGTCAGACCTGACTGAACCCAGGTCATTACTCTCTGGTCTTTCCTCCATGCTTCCTTCCACGCTGTGGCTGTGGTGGTGGAGTTGTGGCAGGAGGAGGATGAGGATGGTCCAACTCACACAGGTGGGTTTTGTGTGTGATTTCGCCCCTCACCCCCTTAGTTAGTGTTTTGTAAAGAAGGTCCTCACACAGGAGGCGTTGACCCTTTTGCATGCCCTGCAGTTTTGTGGCAGCCATGGAGGCAAAGGCCTCTTCAGGAGTGGGTAAGGCTCTGAGGGACGCAGAAGCCTCCTGAATCAGCCTGAGTGCTGAATCCTGCACATTACTCCCCTTCCTGGTCTTTTGGTTGGAAGGCGGAGGGGAGGAACCTGCGATTCTGTCAGGCTCCTACCTTCTCCTGGCTGCCACTTAGCCCCGCCTCCTCCTGGCTGCCAGTAACCCCCGCCTCCTCCTGGCTGCCACATTCCACAGCCTCCTCCTGTGTGCCACATTCCACAGCCTCCTCGTCCTGGCTGAGGTCTTCCTGTGTATTAAAAAGGGACATAATTTTAGTTTTTTATTCATCAATCACACACAGTTTTCATCTCATGACTGTTGCAAATTGAATGTTAACAAATATAACTGATGATCATTCTGAGCCAAGCATTTTTCATTCTTGTCCCAATTATTTTTGCCCACTACTGTCTATTGATATGTAAAACACTTTATTAAATCAGCAATTAGTGATCAATAATAACATCTAGTAAACATCATTTATTTATTTCCCAGAAATCTGGAGAAGAATGCTATACCTGGCTCCAGCTGGGCTCCTCAACTTCTTCCTGGCTGGAAGTCCCAGGTTGGATATCGGAAGCCTCAGCTGGGGTGGAAGATAGGGTGGAAGGAAGAGTGGAAGGAAGGGTTGAGAAGGATTCCCTGACTCCAGTCTGGTCTGACAGAAATCGTAGTCTCTCATATTACCACAGCCTGGGGACATAAACGTCATCTGCTGCAGCTCCGGATCTCTGGGAATCCGTGACCTTCTTGCGCTCCCTAAGATAAGTGCTCCTCAGGCCACCAATTTTGGCTTTTAAATATGGGATGGTTGCCGTGGGGACCACCGGCTTCACCAACTCCAGCAGTTTCTCCAGCGCTGCCTGCCTCTTTTGTTTATGATTATAATGAGGATGTTTCACCTGCCACAGACAGGGCAGCTCCCTGTATTTGTCTATGAACAGGGGGAGGAAGTTGTGGTCTTTGAAGTCATCCATTTTATCTTAATTTTAAAAAGAAAAACTGCGCTTAGAAAAAGAAAAAAAGGAAAAAAGGTAATAAAGCTGCGGTTATAAGTGAGGCACACCAAAACAAAATAACATACAAAAAACCGCGCTAAATAAATAAATGTGTGATATTAGTAAAGTCTTTATGATCCTATAGAAATGTCCACATCAAGATGAAGAAGGTAGACTGTTATGTATATTTCTTAAAGTTCATCCAATAAGGTAATAACAGTGGAACTGGAAAACACCAAATTGTTGCGCTTACCAGATGTAAGCCAAATATAGACAGATGGCTTAAACCCAGCCTGGGCCTCTAAACAGATGTTCTGGACGGATCGAGATATTCACATTCGTCACGTGTGCCCGGTCCATGGGGATATTTATCCAAAAATAAATAATACAAGCATAGCGTAATACTGATAATTATTGCCACAAAAAAAACTCAAATTGTGAAAAAAGTGTAACACTCAATACAATATAATCATAAAAATCATAAATCATCCAAAGGTGACACTACAGCCAAGGATGATAAGTGAGTGTCATGCAATCATGCAAAACAGTAAGACAGGGTGAGTGAAAAAAGTGACACTTAACAACACCCCCTAATTGGGCAAGTTCAAGTGAAAAATAAGACTTTTCCCAATCACCCAAAATTATTAACAGCAGAAAAAAATTGTGATCCAAAAGAACATGGAGAAAAAGGGGAGAGCCAGAAAGAACCCCTATAGGCAGCACACCACATGCACAGGCTGTTTACCAGATAGCAAATTCATATAAGTAAAAGTGGCACACCCAGCGTGTAAATGTGATGGAATCGCACCAGCGGACTTAGGGGATGTTCCGCTTACCAGACATCCTCATATACAGGCAGATGGGTTGGAGCACAGATGGGCTCCTATCTGAAGCGATGTAGGTACGTCCTGGCCAATCACGCCCAAACTCAGCAAAACATGAGAAGTAGAGAACACCAATAGTGTAATACTGTATGGTCCGGTTTATTAAATAATAGAGTAACACTTACATAAAAAGGAGTAAAATCAGCAAGAAATGGAGCCGGCCGGCATTCAAACACACTCCCGTCCTCACAGGGCAAACGTGGTGACGTCAGCACGTCCCTCCCAGGCGCGTTTCGTCACACGCTGACGTTTTCAATGGGGAACGGGCAGCATGCTGAGCCACCACGTTAAATACACACACCAAGCCTCGCCCTGAGTCCCGTAAAGGGAGACACACGGCGCCATCTTAGGTGTGGGCATCTATATGTTGTATTGCCAGGAATGGGATCCAATCGACAATTGAAGGTGCCGTAGGATCACCATCCTTAAATTAAAACATAGCTATATCCGATAAACTTAAACAATATATATACACATACAATATTATAAAAAGTGCTCCAACATGATCTACCATAATCAAGAAACTTCTATAAGGAGAGATAAACCGATAATGAGGTAAACCAGAGCAATATATGCGGAGCTACTGTTGAGTTTTAAAAATATTCTATCCACACCTATACTAAGAATTCAGCATAGGTCTGAATGGTGAATACAGTTTAAAATAGGATATAATGGAAAACATACAAGCATAAAAAATAAATAAATTAATATAACAAAGGTTATAATATATTGTTCCTCAAACAACAATTATACCTCCCAACACTACATCAGGGAGACAAGTCCCATAATTATTCATCTAACCCAACAGAGATGTGTATCACCCTGGATGTTACGAAACCATAAACCTAAAGGAGGTCAAGGATAAGGGAAACTCACTAAATCCAGTATATTCTATTCACCCCCAAATGTAACAACCAAGTATACTCTATTCACCCCTATATCTATATCAAGAATTGTCGATGAACGCATTGACGTCCACATCTATGTTGAGTCCATGGGGTGTATAGCTCTTAATTCTATGGACCCAAGACATCTCTAATTTGGAGATGTCCCGCACCATAGAACTTCCTCGCCAATGAGGTTGGTAACGGTCAATGCCCAAAAACAGTGTGTTGGCAGGGTTTCTATCATGTACCAGGCGGTAATGCTTGGAAACGGAATGATTTTTAAAACCCGTCAAGATATTTGTGACGTGCTCATTAAGCCTCACTTGGAGGGGGCGTTTGGTCCGTCCCACATATTGCAGGCCACAAGGGCACTGCAACATGTATACCACCCCTATAGTAGAGCAAGTGATAAATGGGGTAATTTGGTGGGTTCGCCCAGTTACCATAGACACAAAAGATTGAGTCCTCCTGTTATGACAGGAACTGAGAGAACACACTCGACACTTATTGCATTTATAGAAACCCGTCAATTGGTTAAAAAAGGTTGTCTTAACAGTTGGAGGATCCAGTACACCAGGAGCCAGTTGGTTCCTCAGTGAAGGAGCCCCTCTAAAAACAATTTTAGGTCTGGATGGTAAGGCCTCCTTCAACACCCGATCATTGGTGATAATATGCCAATGTTTAGAAACTAGTTGTTTTATTTCCTTGTGTTGAAGGGAGTAGGTGGTGATAAAGGGTACCCCAAAATTGTGGTCCAATCCTCTAGGCCTGGGTTTGTCACACAATAGGAGCTCTCTATTCATATCCTGCACATCCATCAGGGCAGGTAACAGGCTCTCTTTGGGGTAACCCTTTTCAAGGAATCTTTCAGTAAGGATATCACTCTGTAATCTAAATTTCTCAGGATCCGAACAATTTCTACGTATTCTCATATATTGGCTTTTAGGGATGGCATCGAGCCAAGGTCTATAGTGGCAGCTTTCCAAAGAAATGAAGGAATTGCGGTCACTTTCCTTAAAAAAAGTGGAAGTCAGCAATTGGTTATCATCTATGGTCAAGGTAAGATCCAGAAAATGAATCTGGGTCTGACTCAACTCAAAATTTAGATGAATGCCTCTATCGTTTACATTCAGGGAGGACAGGAATTGTTGTAGCTCCTGGCCATCACCGTCCCATAGGAGGAGGATGTCATCTATATACCTTGCCCACAGAACAAGATGGGGACTGCGGTGGGCATAGATGACATCCTCCTCCCACTTGGCCATAAAAAGATTTGCCAAGCTGGGGGCATATTTAGCCCCCATAGCGACCCCACGACTCTGACGGTAAAATTTGTTGGCAAACCAAAAGTAATTGTGGGAGGCCGCAAATATAAGCAGTTCCATGATGAAAGATACCTGATCCGGGGGGAGGCCCGATCCCTTAACTAGGGCATCCTTTACCGCATTTAAACCCATTTCATGGGGAATAATAGTGTATAAAGAGGATACATCGGCACTAACCATCCACATCCCTGGTTTGATGGTAATATTAGAAAGGAGGTTAAGTACATGCCGTGTATCCTTAATATAGGAAGGCATTCTCTGAACAAGGGGCTGGAGGAAAAAATCAATATATCTGCCCATCCGGGACGTGATTGAATCAATGCCACTCACAATGGGGCGTCCCGGGGGGCAGACAGGATTTTTATGGACCTTGGGTAGGTAATATATATAATGGGAGTTTTGGGAGCTTTCGGAATCAGATAAAGACTCTCCTTATCCCCCAGAATTCCCAACCTAGAACCCTTCGAAATGATCCTACGGAGTTCTTTAGTATAGCTCTTTATGGGATCGGCAGGTAGGGGGGTATAGGTATCAACATCCCCTAGGATCCTAGCCATTTCAGCCAGATAATTCTTCCGATCTAGCACCACTATCCCCCCCCCTTATCCGCTGGGCGGATGACCAAATCTTTGTTTTTACATAAAGAGTCCAAACCCTCCTGCATGATTTTTGAGTTTTTGGCATTCTTTATCTCTAGCCTCTCCAAGTCCCTAAGGACCACGTCCCTAAACACTTTCAAGGTTGGAGCAAGTGTTCCGGGCAGGTTAAAAAGGGATGCATTGGCCAGGCCAGAGTGCACAAAATGGTCTGTTGGTTGGGAATTCCTAATGATGGGATTGCCAATCATATATCTCTTTATGTTGAGTTTTCGAACAAACTTGTGAACGTCCATATAGGTTTGGAACCTGTTAAGGCTCTTAGGGGGGGCAAACTTGAGGCCTTTATCTAGAACAATTTTTTCAGAGTGAGATAATTCTTTGGTACTTAGGTTGAAGATACCTTGTCCGGTCACATTCTGGCTCTTTTTTGTTCGCAATCTCCTCCCCCCTCTAGTTCCTCGCTTCTTTCTACCGGTCTTTTTAGGCCTTGTCCTGGCCTGGAAAAACCCCAAGGTCCCAGACTATTGGCAGATGGAACATTATGATTGGAAGCGGGCACATTCTGAGAGGGGTAGGTGGTGAAAGGATCATGTTTACCCTGTTGCCATTCATATGTTGCCTGATGATCTGCCCCCCCCTCATATGGATTCATATCACTCATGGGAAAGAACCTATTTTGGGTGGGAAGATTGTATTCCCAATCGGGGATATATGGATCTTGATATGGTGTTTTCTGAATTGGGTTATAATCCTGATTATATCTCCACCATTCTTGATGTCCAGTATTAAAACCCCGGCCTCTATTGGAATTAGATGGACCACGCCCTCCCCCACCATTTTGATGGTTCCCCCTCCATGGAGGTGGTGGAATATATCGTGTCCCCCCCCCTTTGGCCATAATTGGACCTGGGAAGCCCTGGATTATGGGGATAGTGAGGGGGGAAAGAGTTGGGTTTATTAGGCCCCGCAGGTCTCTGAGGGGACTGGTATCTTTGGGGGCCTTTTAGAGTTTTGTCAAGGGGACCCTTTTTGGTGTTCCTAGTGGGTTGGGGCTGTCTTGGGGGGGCTCCTAGGCTATCAGCACAACCCTAGTTGGACACCTCCATCTCGGTGGCAGCCTGACCCGCTGCTTCCTCAAGCATCCTTTTCTGCCACTCAAACACCACATTGTTACAGTAGTCATTTAAGTCCCGATTATATTTTTTCTTTTTTTTAAGCTTCTGATCTTTGTCCTCTTTTTCCAGGACTTTCAACAGGCTCTGAGACCTCTCCCTATATTCATCACTATCCCTATTGGCACTGAGTTTTTCTTTGATGGTTTTAATCTCAGTGTCAATTTTAGATAGTTTGACCGTTTTCCTATCTATCAGAAATCATAGGAGTGATAATCCTGCTTGGTTAAAGTATTTAAACCACTCCTCCAATTCTGGTTCGCCCTTTTGGGGGGAAACCTCCCATCTTAAGCTCCTTGGGACCATAGAGTTTTTAATATAGGTCTCAAGGTAAGCTATATCCCATTGGGTATGGGTTTCAGAGATCATAAGATTTTTCAATCTTGTGAACACCCCCCCCCCCCCAGGCCATTCTCATCCTCCCTAAATGACTCAAAGACACCATCAGTGTTGACCACCTTCTGAGCCCTAAATTCAAAAATATCCATGGTCGGATATTGGTAACCAGCTGCAGTAATATACCAAACAAACAATTTTAAAAAGAAAAACTGCGCTTAGAAAAAGAAAAAAAGGAAAAAAGGTAATAAAGCTGCGGTTATAAGTGAGGCACACCAAAACAAAATAACATACAAAAAACCGCGCTAAATAAATAAATGTGTGATATTAGTAAAGTCTTTATGATCCTATAGAAATGTCCACATCAAGATGAAGAAGGTAGACTGTTATGTATATTTCTTAAAGTTCATCCAATAAGGTAATAACAGTGGAACTGGAAAACACCAAATTGTTGCGCTTACCAGACGTAAGCCAAATATAGGCAGATGGCTTAAACCCAGCCTGGGCCTCTAAACAGATGTTCTGGACGGATCGAGATATTCACACTCGTCACGTGTGCCCGGTCCATGGGGATATTTATCCAAAAATAAATAATACAAGCATAGCGTAATACTGATAATTATTGCCACAAAAAAAACTCAAATTGTGAAAAAAGTGTAACACTCAATACAATATAATCATAAAAATCATAAATCATCCAAAGGTGACACTACAGCCAAGGATGATAAGTGAGTGTCATGCAATCATGCAAAACATGACAATTTTTTTCTGCTGTTAATAATTTTGGGTGATTGGGAAAAGTCTTATTTTTCACTTGAACTTGCCCAATTAGGGGGTGTTGTTAAGTGTCACTTTTTTCACTCACCCTGTCTTACTGTTTTGCATGATTGCATGACACTCACTTATCATCCTTGGCTGTAGTGTCACCTTTGGATGATTTATGATTTTTATGATTATATTGTATTGAGTGTTACACTTTTTTCACAATTTGAGTTTTTTTTGTGGCAATAATTATCAGTATTACGCTATGCTTGTATTATTTATTTTTGGATAAATATCCCCATGGACCGGGCACACGTGACGAGTGTGAATATCTCGATCCGTCCAGAACATCTGTTTAGAGGCCCAGGCTGGGTTTAAGCCATCTGCCTATATTTGGCTTACGTCTGGTAAGCGCAACAATTTGGTGTTTTCCAGTTCCACTGTTATTACCTTATTGGATGAACTTTAAGAAATATACATAACAGTCTACCTTCTTCATCTTGATGTGGACATTTCTATAGGATCATAAAGACTTTACTAATATCACACATTTATTTATTTAGCGCGGTTTTTTGTATGTTATTTTGTTTTGGTGTGCCTCACTTATAACCGCAGCTTTATTACCTTTTTTCCTTTTTTTCTTTTTCTAAGCGCAGTTTTTCTTTTTAAAATTGTTTGTTTGGTATATTACTGCAGCTGGTTACCAATATCCGACCATGGATATTTTTGAATTTAGGGCTCAGAAGGTGGTCAACACTGATGGTGTCTTTGAGTCATTTAGGGAGGATGAGAATGGCCTGGGGGGGGGGGGGGGGGGTGTTCACAAGATTGAAAAATCTTATGATCTCTGAAACCCATACCCAATGGGATATAGCTTACCTTGAGACCTATATTAAAAACTCTATGGTCCCAAGGAGCTTAAGATGGGAGGTTTCCCCCCAAAAGGGCGAACCAGAATTGGAGGAGTGGTTTAAATACTTTAACCAAGCAGGATTATCACTCCTACGATTTCTGATAGATAGGAAAACGGTCAAACTATCTAAAATTGACACTGAGATTAAAACCATCAAAGAAAAACTCAGTGCCAATAGGGATAGTGATGAATATAGGGAGAGGTCTCAGAGCCTGTTGAAAGTCCTGGAAAAAGAGGACAAAGATCAGAAGCTTAAAAAAAAGAAAAAATATAATCGGGACTTAAATGACTACTGTAACAATGTGGTGTTTGAGTGGCAGAAAAGGATGCTTGAGGACGCAGCGGGTCAGGCTGCCACCGAGATGGAGGTGTCCAACCAGGGTTGTGCTGATAGCCTAGGAGCCCCCCCAAGACAGCCCCAACCCACTAGGAACACCAAAAAGGGTCCCCTTGACAAAACTCTAAAAGGCCCCCAAAGATAGCAGTCCCCTCAGAGACCTGCGGGGCCTAATAAACCCAACTCTTTCCCCCCCTCACTATCCCCATAATCCAGGGCCTCCCAGGTCCAATTATGGCCAAAAGGGGGGGGAGACACGACATATGCCACCACCTCCATGGAGGGGGAACCATCAAAATGGTGGGGGAGGGCGTGGTCCATCTAATTCCAATAGAGGCCGGGGTTTTAATACTGGACATCAAGAATGGTGGAGATATAATCAGGATTATAACCCAATTCAGAAAACACCATATCAAGATCCATATATCCCCGATTGGGAATACAATCTTCCCACCCAAAATAGGTTCTTTCCCATGAGTGATATGAATCCATATGAGGGGGGGGCAGATCATCAGGCAACATATGAATGGCAACAGGGTAAACATGATCCTTTTACCACCTACCCCTCTCAGAATGTGCCCGCTTCCAATCATAATGTTCCATCTGCCAATAGTCTGGGACCTTGGGGTTTTTCCAGGCCAGGACAAGGCCTAAAAAGACCGGTAGAAAGAAGCGAGGAACTAGAGGGGGGAGGAGATTGCGAACAAAAAAGAGCCAGAATGTGACCGGACAAGGTATCTTCAACCTAAGTACCAAAGAATTATCTCACTCTGAAAAAATTGTTCTAGATAAAGGCCTCAAGTTTGCCCCCCCTAAGAGCCTTAACAGGTTCCAAACCTATATGGACGTTCACAAGTTTGTTCGAAAACTCAACATAAAGAGATATATGATTGGCAATCCCATCATTAGGAATTCCCAACCAACAGACCATTTTGTGCACTCTGGCCTGGCCAATGCATCCCTTTTTAACCCGCCCGGAACACTTGCTCCAACCTTGAAAGTGTTTAGGGACGTGGTCCTTAGGGACTTGGAGAGGCTAGAGATAAAGAATGCCAAAAACTCAAAAATCATGCAGGAGGGTTTGGACTCTTTATGTAAAAACAAAGATTTGGTCATCCGCCCAGCGGATAAGGGGGGGGGGGATAGTGGTGTTAGATCGGAAGGATTATCTGGCTGAAATGGCTAGGATCCTAGGGGATGTTGATACCTATACCCCCCTACCTGCCGATCCCATAAAGAGCTATACTAAAGAACTCCATAGGATCATTTCGAAGGGTTCTAGGTTGGGAATTCTGGGGAATAAGGAGAGTCTTTATCTGATTCCGAAAGCTCCCAAAACTCCCATTATATATTACCTACCCAAGGTCCATAAAAATCCTGTCTGCCCCCCGGGACGCCCCATTGTGAGTGGCATTGATTCAATCACGTCCCGGGTGGGCAGATATATTGATTTTTTCCTCCAGCCCCTTGTTCAGAGAATGCCTTCCTATATTAAGGATACACGGCATGTACTTAACCTCCTTTCTAATATTACCATCAAACCAGGGATGTGGATGGTTAGTGCCGATGTATCCTCTTTATACACTATTATTCCCCATGAAATGGGTTTAAATGCGGTAAAGGATGCCCTAGTTAAGGGATCGGGCCTCCCCCCGGATCAGGTATCTTTCATCATGGAACTGCTTATATTTGCGGCCTCCCACAATTACTTTTGGTTTGCCAACAAATTTTACCGTCAGAGTCGTGGGGTCGCTATGGGGGCTAAATATGCCCCCAGCTTGGCAAATCTTTTTATGGCCAAGTGGGAGGAGGATGTCATCTATGCCCACCGCAGTCCCCATCTTGTTCTGTGGGCAAGGTATATAGATGACATCCTCCTCCTATGGGACGGTGATGGCCAGGAGCTACAACAATTCCTGTCCTCCCTGAATGTAAACGATAGAGGCATTCATCTAAATTTTGAGTTGAGTCAGACCCAGATTCATTTTCTGGATCTTACCTTGACCATAGATGATAACCAATTGCTGACTTCCACTTTTTTTAAGGAAAGTGACCGCAATTCCTTCATTTCTTTGGAAAGCTGCCACTATAGACCTTGGCTCGATGCCATCCCTAAAAGCCAATATATGAGAATACGTAGAAATTGTTCGGATCCTGAGAAATTTAGATTACAGAGTGATATCCTTACTGAAAGATTCCTTGAAAAGGGTTACCCCAAAGAGAGCCTGTTACCTGCCCTGATGGATGTGCAGGATATGAATAGAGAGCTCCTATTGTGTGACAAACCCAGGCCTAGAGGATTGGACCACAATTTTGGGGTACCCTTTATCACCACCTACTCCCTTCAACACAAAGAAATAAAACAACTAGTTTCTAAACATTGGCATATTATCACCAATGATCGGGTGTTGAAGGAGGCCTTACCATCCAGACCTAAAATTGTTTTTAGAGGGGCTCCTTCACTGAGGAACCAACTGGCTCCTGGTGTACTGGATCCTCCAACTGTTAAGACAACCTTTTTTAACCAATTGACGGGTTTCTATAAATGCAATAAGTGTCGAGTGTGTTCTCTCAGTTCCTGTCATAACAGGAGGACTCAATCTTTTGTGTCCACGGTAACTGGGCGAACCCACCAAATTACCCCATTTATCACTTGCTCTACTATAGGGGTGGTATACATGTTGCAGTGCCCTTGTGGCCTGCAATATGTGGGACGGACCAAACGCCCCCTCCAAGTGAGGCTTAATGAGCACGTCACAAATATCTTGACGGGTTTTAAAAATCATTCCGTTTCCAAGCATTACCGCCTGGTACATGATAGAAACCCTGCCAACACACTGTTTTTGGGCATTGACCGTTACCAACCTCATTGGCGAGGAAGTTCTATGGTGCGGGACATCTCCAAATTAGAGATGTCTTGGGTCCATAGAATTAAGAGCTATACACCCATGGACTCAACATAGATGTGGACGTCAATGCGTTCATCGACAATTCTTGATATAGATATAGGGGTGAATAGAGTATACTTGGTTGTTACATTTGGGGGTGAATAGAATATACTGGATTTAGTGAGTTTCCCTTATCCTTGACCTCCTTTAGGTTTATGGTTTCGTAACATCCAGGGTGATACACATCTCTGTTGGGTTAGATGAATAATTATGGGACTTGTCTCCCTGATGTAGTGTTGGGAGGTATAATTGTTGTTTGAGGAACAATATATTATAACCTTTGTTATATTAATTTATTTATTTTTTATGCTTGTATGTTTTCCATTATATCCTATTTTAAACTCTATTCACCATTCAGACCTATGCTGAATTCTTAGTATAGGTGTGGATAGAATATTTTTAAAACTCAACAGTAGCTCCGCATATATTGCTGTGGTTTACCTCATTATCGGTTTATCTCTCCTTATAGAAGTTTCTTGATTATGGTAGATCATGTTGGAGCACTTTTTATAATATTGTATGTGTATATATATTGTTTAAGTTTATCGGATATAGCTATGTTTTAATTTAAGGATGGTGATCCTACAGCACCTTCAATTGTCGATTGGATCCCATTCCTGGCAATACAACATATAGATGCCCACACCTAAGATGGCGCCGTGTGTCTCCCTTTACGGGACTCAGGGCGAGGCTTGGTGTGTGTATTTAGCGTGGTGGCTCAGCATGCTGCCCGTTCCCCATTGAAAACGTCAGCGTGTGACGAAACGCATCTGGGAGGGACGTGCTGACGTCACCACATTTGCCCTGTGAGGACGGGAGTGTGTTTGAATGCTGGCCGGCTCCATTTCTTGCTGATTGTACTCCTTTTTATGTAAGTGTTACTCTATTATTTAATAAACCGGACCATACAGTATTACACTATTGGTGTTCTCTACTTCTCATGTTTTGCTGAGTTTGGGCGTGATTGGCCAGGACGTACCTACATCGCTTCAGATAGGAGCCCATCTGTGCTCCAACCCATCTGCCTATATATGAGGATGTCTGGTAAGCGGAACATCCCCTAAGTCCTCTGGTGCGATTCCATCACATTTACACGCTGGGTGTGCCACTTTTACTTATATGAATTTGCTATCTGGTAAGCAGCCTGTGCATGTGGTGTGCTGCCTATAGGGGTTCTTTCTGGCTCTCCCCTTTTTCTCCATGTTCTTTTGGATCACAATTTTTTTCTGCTGTTAATAATTTTGGGTGATTGGGAAAAGTCTTATTTTTCACTTGAACTTGCCCAATTAGGGGGTGTTGTTAAGTGTCACTTTTTTCACTCACCCTGTCTTACTGTTTTGCATGATTGCATGACACTCACTTATCATCCTTGGCTGTAGTGTCACCTTTGGATGATTTATGATTTTTATGATTATATTGTATTGAGTGTTACACTTTTTTCACAATTTGAGTTTTTTTTTGTGGCAATAATTATCAGTATTACGCTATGCTTGTATTATTTATTTTTGGATAAATATCCCCATGGACCGGGCACACGTGACGAGTGTGAATATCTCGATCCATCCATTTTATCTGCAAGACACAGCACAAGACAAACCCTAATGTCAGGCGAAACTCTCCTAATCTTGTTACAATATAGGCCTCAATCTAGAAGCAGTATAGGCCCAAGTTTAGATCTTACCTTCGTTATCACGATCAGTGCCTCCGATACTCCTTCCTCCGCTCACAGATCGTACGTACTACGCACGCGTGTTACGCTTTATTTACACTGTGCATGCGTGAAACTCCGCCCGCCCCTGATGTTCTTTCTAGTCTATTCCCCGCCCCTTCTCATTCAGCACAGTGGGGGAAGAGCACATGGCGGAGACACAGCAGGTGCGTGCTAATTGCAGCAACGAGGAGGGGGAGGAGGAAAGCCCGGAGCCAGAAACATCCCGATCCCGGAGGGGATGATTTAAGGCCTTAAATATGTCCTTTGGGGAGATGTTGGAGATGGTCGACATCCTGAAGAGGACCGACTATGATGGGAAGTATGGACCTTACCCCAACCCCAATGTCAGAAAGGCGAAGATCATGGCAAAAGTGGTCAAAAGTCTGCAGAAGAATTTTGGGGTACGACGATCCAAGGATCAGCTCAGGAAGCGGTGGTCGGACCTCAAATTAAGGGAGCACGGTCAGTACAGAAGGATCAGGAGAGTGCTGCAAAAAAGTAAGTAGTTGTGCTGTGTTCCTATTCTTTATTTTGATTATGTTCGTGTTGCTCCATGTGCTTTTCTTTACTGTTGTACAGTTTAAAATGGCAACTTTCATGTTCATGGGCACATTGTTCGTTCGTATGAAACATTGTTCGTTCGGCATAGAAAACACCATTGTTTTGGCCATATGCATTTGAATACATTTTTTCTAGCCTACTTCTCTTAAAATAATTTTGGAGTCTAGATGGGTTTGTAACTAGAATGTAATGCAAACTAGATTCTGTGTAAGGAGAGGACACTCAGCAGCTGTTTAAACATCTGGATGCTGGAGCACTAGTGGGGGACACCAGAACACCCTTTTTATTAGGGGGCCCACACAGGTGCTCCAGTGTATACTATAGGGGTGTCTCCATCTGTGAAGCTTGTACAAAACAGGTAAGTATAACATGACAAAGGAAAACAATATTTCTTCATCTTGGAACTCTGCCAAAATAGACAATTGTACCCCACTTCCAAGCAATGTTTCATATTCCTATTTCTGCCATGAAATATCTGTGTGCTAAGTATACCTATTTTTTTTTTACATAGGGGAGAAAAGACTCGGAGGACAACACTCATTCGAGGAGACCACAGACCCCCCACCTCATGAGGAAGGTGAAATCCCCCAAAGCCAAGCAGAGGAGGGGGAGGAAGGAGACGTGGTGGAAATAGTCACCACAACAGGTGAGTGTCTGCGACCACAGGCTCAGGTAAGAGATGGATGCCGGCATATTTATAATACATGGTGTGTTTTTGTTTCTCTATTTTTAGGTGATCGTGATGTTGTGGATCCAGGTCATTTCACCAGTGAGAGTGCCCAGATCCTGATCGGGGAGATCATGGGGTGTAATAGAGACTTGGAAAACATCCAGAAAAACATCAATGATGTTCAAAACAAAATGAAGAACATCATTGATGTTTTAGGGAGAGTTTAAAACACCTCCAAATCCCTGACTTTTTTTTTGTTTTTTGAATAGAAAATTTTTTTGCACCTTTTTTTACATATTCTCGAAAAGCCAAATTTTGAAGATGCACACAGTGTGTCAACATGTGCTATCTGCCATCACGGGAGATCAATGGACGCGTTTTGTGGGTGCAACCCCTTCCTCAATAATAAAGTAGCTGGGAGGAACGGGTTGCACCCCCAAAACACGTCCCTTGATCCCCCATGATGGCAGCTAGCACATGTTGACATTCGGCAATTTGTGTGCATCTTCAAAATTTGGCTTTTCCAGGGGTGACTTCACCCCATCTGAACGCAATATCAAACAGAGTTTCTAAATACTCATGTCTGATATTGCCTTCAATTTCTACAAAAGTTGAACTTTGTAAGTTCCAGATTTGTGTATTTCTTGTTGGTTTGAAACATGCCTGTTTTACCTTAAATGGACATTTCAATATTTATTAATGCGACTGAAAAAATTGTTATACAACAAACATGTTGGTTTGTTTTAAAAACCTTTTAGAAATGTGATTGTGCTGGTATTAAAAAGATTGATACTCAAGAATGTGTGGATTATTGTTTCAATGCTCCTACAATTTTGTTAAGGTAAAATTGGTGTTTTCAGTGACAATGGGGGTTATTTCCTAAGGGCAAATCCACTTTGCACTACAAGTGCAGTTTCAGTGCAGGCTCAAGTGCACTTGTAGTGCAAAGTGTATTTTCCTTTAGTAAATAACACCCAACAAGGCTTTTTAAGGTTACACAATCATGACATTTTCAGGACTCCCCACATTTCTGTCAGGGTCAGCTAAAAGAAACACAAGCAGTAAATGTCACCAAAGATTTTAGTAGTTAAAATGATTTTTTTATTTTCAAAATGTATCAGACATTGTCTGGCATATTGATGGCCCCCTACCCGCAAAGTAATCAAGGTATCTAAGATGGACCTCGCGGGCACTCAGGGGGGCAAGCCAGGACGGCCACTTTCAAGCGCCATCAGGGTTGGTTCATTTACTTGAATTCCGGCCTCAGGCCCAACTGAGGCAGCATAGTTGGCAGAATTTTGCCTTAAAAAGTTGTCGAGAACACAGCACGCCAGGATGATATGATTCAGTTTATACTCCGCCATGTGTATGGGTGTAAGAAATAGGCGGAACTGGCTGGCCATGATTCCAAACGTGTTCTCTACCACTCTTCTGGCTCTGGCCAGCCAGTAATTAAAAACCCTCTGGTCCGGGGTGAGGGTCCTCATCGGGAATGGCCGCATAAGATGGTTCCCCAAACGCTTCATCAGCAATGAAGACGAATGGGAGTCCTTCCACATTGTCTTCTGGAGGTGGCAAGTGCCATTCTGGAGACGCCTGTAGAACTCCGTCTGGGCGATGACTCCACCATTGGACATCCGGCCATTCTTCCCCACGTCCACATACAGGAACTCATAAGTAGCCGACACCACTGCCAAGATCACAATACTATTGACCCCCTTATAATTATAATAGTATGACCCCGAGTTGGGTGGTGGGACGATGTGGACGTGTTTCCCATCAATTGCCCCTCCGCAGTTAGGAAAGTCCCACCGCTGGGCAAAGTGGGAGGCCACAGTCTGCCATTCCTGTGGGTTGGAAGGAAACTGTGGAGTAAAACAAGAAAAATAAATTAATCATTTTGCACATAAACAGGGAAAGCAGATTAGACACAAACATTCTTGGCCAACATCAGTAAAACATTTATTTTAGGGAGTATTTAAAGACAAAGGTATAAGGTCCACCTATCAGATCCCCCCCCCCCCCCTCATGGCCCATTTGTAAAATTTTATGGGGGGAGATGTTTTGGACAGGTAACCCTCTCCACTTCATTGAGAGATGAATGCCTAAATAATGTGTATTACTTTGGCCAGCCCCTCCTTACTTTACACTATTGGCAGCCCAGTGGACAGGTAAGAAGTGTCATAATACAAAGAGATAAATACACACTGTACACATTTTCGCACATTTTTACATTCTGATATTACCTATCAAGATAATAATAGGATACAAAAAATTTAAACTGTACCATTTGAAAGTATTCAGGCAGGCCCTTGCACTACATGCTTTGGGGAATTCATCCATAAATCTGACCACAAAAGAGATAGGTATAGTGTGTACGGGTTTGGCAAAGTCAGCAGATAGAGGATTGTTATCAGCTGAGTTAGCAGTTGGGGGGAGGGAGGGTTCCAAATGATTTTTGGACACCAAAAAAAGCCTCTGCCACTCTGCCTGAATTTAAAGCACAAATCACATTTTTACACATTTTAGGGGGTGTTTGGGGTAAAGCACTACTATGAAGCTGACAAAATACATTGTTAAGTGACTACATGAGGTGAAGCATGCTGGAGAGGTAAGTGAAGGCAAATATGTATGAAAGACAAAATTTAAAAAAAAAAAAACAGCATGCATGAGGACAAAGGGGACATTCACAGCATATTACAATCATGGTAATTAGGGAATGAGGAAAGAAATACAATATATTATCAAACTTTCAATACAATAAAATGTGATGTTAAAGGATACATCTTACCTTAATATAGTCCTT
Organism: Lithobates septentrionalis; assembly: GCA_037952835.1. Classification (NCBI taxonomy): domain Eukaryota; kingdom Metazoa; phylum Chordata; class Amphibia; order Anura; family Ranidae; genus Lithobates; species Lithobates septentrionalis. The sequence goes on from JBBDGP010001118.1 coordinate 134,527, forward strand.
CTGCAGGACCTGGATGATGGCAGAACAGGTCTCCGGGATAATGATCCCTAGAGCCTGGGGGAAATGCCTGTCGAGAACTTCAAGTCCTGCAGGCTTCTCCCCGTCACCAAGTAGAGTGGCGACTAGCCTCTGCTCCGGAGTGATGGCTTGCCTCATGCAAGTATCCTGCCTGCTAATATAAGGGGTCAGCAAAGCCAACAAATGGTGAAATACGGGGTCCGTCATCCGGAGAAAGTTCCTGAAATCGCCAGGATTATTCTCACGGATCTCACGGAGCAAAGGCATATGACAGAATTGGTCACGCTGGAGCAACCAATTCTTGGTCCATGAACTCCTCCCCACCCTATTCATGGACTGGACTTGTATCAAGGTAAGGACCCCAACACCAAGCCCCCGCACAGCATGAACTCTACGAGGAGTACGTATACGCAACATGGCTAGAAAACGGTCGGCTGCTCAGAACGAAGTAACAGAAGGCACTGAAGAACAGCAAGGCCTGTGAAGAGCGACCTGAAAAACAGCAACGAGCGGACAAGAACGTAGTACGTGGTGTACGTGACCGCGTTCTTGGTGATTGGAAATTCCGACAACTTTGTGCGACCGTGTGTATGCAAAACAAGTTTGAGCCAACATCCGTCGGAAAAAATCCATGGATTTTGTTGTCGGAATGTCCGATCAATGTCCGATCGTGTGTACATGGCATAAAAGGTCTAAACCAATATCAGATGAGTACACCCCTTTGCCCCTATAGAGCTCTGGGATACCACCTTCCAGCTCTGTGTGCCTGTACGAGAAGCCTGCAAAAGAACCTAAAAATGTTTCTAAACTTCTCCAGTGGACACAGAGAAAATTAATGTAACCATTTCAAATGAGGTATGATCTCTGAAAAGACTATCACCGTGTGAGGGGTGGATAAGTGAAACCTAACTAAATCATCCCTAATTGTAAATATTAAATCCAGGGACCTAACCTTACCCACATCATTCCCCCCTCAATGCAAAATCAGTATATCTGGAGCAGACCATTTCTTGCATAATCTGCCTAGTTCTAGAAACAATTCAGACCATACCATTCAGCAATTCCCATGCCACAATACCTTAAAATCATTACGTCTAACCCCAAATTTTTGAAGGATACACTTTGAGCTGCTCTTTGGTTGGCCCAATGGACGAACGAGTGGCCGACGATCCAAATTACTTTCTGGGTACCTACAACAATTTAAATACAGGAGGCCGAACAGTTGAAAGCTATCCGATTTCCATCTACCAATCTTGTTAATCATCCCTGCCAAAAAACCTAACCTAGAAGCTTCCCTTGCTGCTTCTATTTTAAAAGAGTGTAAAGTAAGATGTAAATGCTCCAAACCTAATAACTTCTGGTACTTCTTGAAAAAGCTATTTTGCTTAGCAGGGTGCCATCCATATGAACAAAGAAATGTCATTTAACCCTGGGTCTCAATCCAATATATGTTCTCAACAAAACTACTGGGCATATGTAAATTTTTTCACAGGAATTCAAGATGAGCCAAGCCCCCTTTCCTAACTGGTCGGTTTTAGACCGCCTAATAAAAATGTTTTCCTTTCTGTCACCTACCAACGGGTCCTCCATCTGAAGCCCAACTAGCAAAGAAAAGGCTGCCTTGAACAATGCTGCTTCAAAAGCCGACCAACATACCGATTCTGTTGGCTTAAAAAAGACCCCTCAGAATTTCAGGAGAGATTGACCTTCTGGCATCCTGAACCTTATTCACCTTCCTATAACATTTCAAAGCTTGCTTTACTGTAAAAAAATCAAAACATGAAGGCAGATTGTTAAACTTAAGAAAAAATGAGATACCTGAAATGTTGTTTACATGCGACCATAAATAATCTTTATTGAATAAAGAGTCTAGAAATATAAGAATTAATCCTTCAGAGACAAAATCAGTTGAAACTCCCTATGCCTTCAAAAATGAAACCCTTAACCACCAGGCTGACTGATAGCCTGCCATGGTAGAGGGAGCAATAGAATTCTGTACATTAGCCATAGCCTGGTTCAAATGAGCCTCCATAAGTGGTTTGGGCAAGCTAATCGCACTGGATCCGCGTTTGATAAGATGGGCAAAACATTCCATCTGAAATCAAGATAATGTGTCCGCCAAGTCATTTGTTTTGCCGGGTATATACTTAGCCTTGATCAAAATACTTAGGCTTAAGCATTTAAAAACGAAATACCTCAGCAAAACAATGATGAGCGAAGACTTTGAGGTTAAGCAGTTTATAACAAAAACTACACCCTTATTATCCATACTAAATAGAATTTGCTTGTTCCTAAAATTGTCACCCCAAATCTCTATGGCAAAAAGTATAGGGAACAACTCCGGGAGCACACTGTTCTTTAAATAACCCTTACACCGCCAGGCTTGGTCTCAACGCTCGACACACCAATGTGTTCTCCATATAGAAGCAAAGCCCCATGAACTGGCTGCGTCAGTGAAAAGGCAAAAATCCCTATCTGAAATGAAATCCTGCTGCCAAACCGCTTTACCATTAAAATATTCCAGGAATTGCAACCATACCATTAAATATTTTCCCATATTGTACGACATGCGCATGTGTGCTGACGGAGACTTAAGTCCTGAAATAGCCAGTTAAAGCCTACGGGAAATTTTTTTCCCAATAGGCAGTACCCTTGTTGCAAACGCTACAAGCCCTAGCAGCGACTGTACTTCCTTCAGTGTGACTTTTTTCTTTCTAATCAAAATAATAAGGGAACCTTAATCTTTCACATTTTTTCCTCCGGTAACCTAAATTCCATGTTTACTGTGAAGAAAAAAATATAGAGAGGTAGCGGGACTTTTTATATAGACACTCGGGAGCGGGAATAAAAATAAATAGCTTTTATTGGAATCAAATGGTTATAAAGTTTCTGTATTCGAATAATTCAATGCATGATGCTATATATAAAATCATTCGTACAACTATTACAATTCATTGAAACCAAAAGAAATATAAATACATACATATTCCAACAAGGAATCAATACATAATACATAATGTAAAAACATTTAGAGCAAGGTTACATCATTAAATGGAAAAATTGAAGAACAAAGAGAAAAGAGAGGGTTTCAAATCATAGGGGGCAAAAAACGAGTTATTATGGAACGGCCTAGGTAAGATGCATCAAAATGTACACTAGGTTGTTGTTGGCTCTACGCGTTTCAAGGTATTTGACCTATCATCAGGAGCAAGGAACCATAGTGATAATCTAAAAATTTGAAGGAAAAATATTTAATTAAAAGTATAAGGGAAAGAAGAAAAAAGAAAAAAGAAGAAGAGGAGGAAAAGGGGGGAAAAAAAAGGAGAAGAAAAGCTCAGAACAGGCAGGAAGGGTCCTCCCTAATGGACCCGAACTGTCTGTACACTTACATGTGTGGTCCACACAGTGGCGGTGCGGCCACGGAACGCACAGGCCAAACCAACCATGCCATGCACGGGAGCTGAGGGGACATGTCGCAGCGGGCAAAACACAGGAACGGACGACGTCCCGCAGGAGTGTCATTGTAGATAGTGGTGAAACGAGGGACCAAATCTGTAAGGGAAAGATAATTATGTGGCTGTGAAGTGAATGTGGGGCAAGAGTGAGGGAAATGGGTGGAGAGAGAGAGATGTAGAGCAAGGGAAGGAATGGAAGGGGTTGAAAAAGGATTAGTGTGGATGGAAAAAAGGTGTGAGGACATGAGAAGGGTGGATAGAATAGGAGAGAGAAAAGGGGAAAAAAGAGGGGGTAGAATAAGCGGGGTGGTGCAAAAGGGGCAAAGAGTGAGGAACTGAATAGAGGAGGAAGGGCGAGAGAAAGAAAGGGCAGGAGTGAAAAAGAGGAAGGGGAAATTTTCAAGGCCAGGAAAGTGATGAGGGGAAAGTGGAATACGGTTTGAAAGTCAAGAATGATGAGAGAAAAAATGTGTACCTGATAGACAGTGTGTCCAACCAAGGATGCATTGATGCATGGGTGATAAGTGAAAACAAAGTGTGTGTCAAGCGAAGTGCAGAATCCATGCGGGGATGGGGTCCATAACCGTCAAGCCCCTGCAACCATGTCCCCAACGTCAGACGCTGGCCCACAGATGGGGAGGGAAGGGAAGAACGCCGACAGCCCAGGACCCAAGCGACTGATGGTCCCAACGGCGGCGGCGGCGACCAAACCACCCCCCAATGGGCCAGGGGATAGTGATCACTCGGACGGCACGCCGCGCTATATGGCGCCAGCGTGTCCGGCCGGGATGTGTGACGTCGACGCGCAGTGAGCACAGCCCCGCCCACCCTCCGTCACAACAGGGTGGAGGGGGGGTCCGCAGTGCGCGTCGCAGCTCCCGAACAGGACAGAGAGGCAGGCCCGGCAAACCAACAGACGCACGCACCACTGCGTGCATGTAAGAAAAAAACAAGGTAAAAGTAAATACTGAAAATTGGAAATAAGGTTAAAAATAGGAAACGAAAAAGAAAAATAAAGAAAAACAAAACTAAAATTATCAAAGCAAATAAAGATTGGTATTGGATTGAAAAATGATGTAAATGATTGTAGAAGCAATGAGGCCTCTGGCAGATAGAAGTGGGAGTCAGAGTAATATTTCAATGTAAATTAATGGTTAACGCCGCCAGGTGCCTATCATCCCTAATTGGTTAATAATAATGGGGAAGAAATTGGGGGAATTAGTGGGACTTTATATGAGGTATAGGGGTGCCGTTCAGGTCCCCCCCTCCATCCCGGTTAAATGAAGAAAAAAATATAGAGAGGTAGCGGGACTTTTTATATAGACACTCGGGAGCGGGAATAAAAATAAATAGCTTTTATTGGAATCAAATGGTTATAAAGTTTCTGTATTCGAATAATTCCCTCACTCTTGCCCCACATTCACTTCACAGCCACATAATTATCTTTCCCTTACAGATTTGGTCCCTCGTTTCACCACTATCTACAATGACACTCCTGCGGGACGTCGTCCGTTCCTGTGTTTTGCCCGCTGCGACATGTCCCCTCAGCTCCCGTGCATGGCATGGTTGGTTTGGCCTGTGCGTTCCGTGGCCGCACCGCCACTGTGTGGACCACACATGTAAGTGTACAGACAGTTCGGGTCCATTAGGGAGGACCCTTCCTGCCTGTTCTGAGCTTTTCTTCTCCTTTTTTTTCCCCCCTTTTCCTCCTCTTCTTCTTTTTTCTTTTTTCTTCTTTCCCTTATACTTTTAATTAAATATTTTTCCTTCAAATTTTTAGATTATCACTATGGTTCCTTGCTCCTGATGATAGGTCAAATACCTTGAAACGCGTAGAGCCAACAACAACCTAGTGTACATTTTGATGCATCTTACCTAGGCCGTTCCATAATAACTCGTTTTTTGCCCCCTATGATTTGAAACCCTCTCTTTTCTCTTTGTTCTTCAATTTTTCCATTTAATGATGTAACCTTGCTCTAAATGTTTTTACATTATGTATTATGTATTGATTCCTTGTTGGAATATGTATGTATTTATATTTCTTTTGGTTTCAATGAATTGTAATAGTTGTACGAATGATTTTATATATAGCATCATGCATTGAATTATTCGAATACAGAAACTTTATAACCATTTGATTCCAATAAAAGCTATTTATTTTTATTCCCGCTCCCGAGTGTCTATATAAAAAGTCCCGCTACCTCTCTATATTTTTTTCTTCATTTAACTGGGATGGAGGGGGGGACCTGAACGGCACCCCTATACCTCATATAAAGTCCCACTAATTCCCCCAATTTTCTTCCCCATTATTATTAACCAATTAGGGATGATAGGCACCTGGCGGCGTTAACCATTAATTTACATTGAAATATTACTCTGACTCCCACTTCTATCTGCCAGAGGCCTCATTGCTTCTACAATCATTTACATCATTTTTCAATCCAATACCAATCTTTATTTGCTTTGATAATTTTAGTTTTGTTTTTCTTTATTTTTCTTTTTCGTTTCCTATTTTTAACCTTATTTCCAATTTTCAGTATTTACTTTTACCTTGTTTTTTTCTTACATGCACGCAGTGGTGCGTGCGTCTGTTGGTTTGCCGGGCCTGCCTCTCTGTCCTGTTCGGGAGCTGCGACGCGCACTGCGGACCCCCCCTCCACCCTGTTGTGACGGAGGGTGGGCGGGGCTGTGCTCACTGCGCGTCGACGTCACACATCCCGGCCGGACACGCTGGCGCCATATAGCGCGGCGTGCCGTCCGAGTGATCACTATCCCCTGGCCCATTGGGGGGTGGTTTGGTCGCCGCCGCCGCCGTTGGGACCATCAGTCGCTTGGGTCCTGGGCTGTCGGCGTTCTTCCCTTCCCTCCCCATCTGTGGGCCAGCGTCTGACGTTGGGGACATGGTTGCAGGGGCTTGACGGTTATGGACACCATCCCCGCATGGATTCTGCACTTCGCTTGACACACACTTTGTTTTCACTTATCACCCATGCATCAATGCATCCTTGGTTGGACACACTGTCTATCAGGTACACATTTTTTCTCTCATCATTCTTGACTTTCAAACCGTATTCCACTTTCCCCTCATCACTTTCCTGGCCTTGAAAATTTCCCCTTCCTCTTTTTCACTCCTGCCCTTTCTTTCTCTCGCCCTTCCTCCTCTATTCAGTTCCTCACTCTTTGCCCCTTTTGCACCACCCCGCTTATTCTACCCCCTCTTTTTTCCCCTTTTCTCTCTCCTATTCTATCCACCCTTCTCATGTCCTCACACCTTTTTTCCATCCACACTAATCCTTTTTCAACCCCTTCCATTCCTTCCCTTGCTCTACATCTCTCTCTCTCCACCCATTTCCCTCACTCTTGCCCCACATTCACTTCACAGCCACATAATTATCTTTCCCTTACAGATTTGGTCCCTCGTTTCACCACTATCTACAATGACACTCCTGCGGGACGTCGTCCGTTCCTGTGTTTTGCCCGCTGCGACATGTCCCCTCAGCTCCCGTGCATGGCATGGTTGGTTTGGCCTGTGCGTTCCGTGGCCGCACCGCCACTGTGTGGACCACACATGTAAGTGTACAGACAGTTCGGGTCCATTAGGGAGGACCCTTCCTGCCTGTTCTGAGCTTTTCTTCTCCTTTTTTTTCCCCCCTTTTCCTCCTCTTCTTCTTTTTTCTTTTTTCTTCTTTCCCTTATACTTTTAATTAAATATTTTTCCTTCAAATTTTTAGATTATCACTATGGTTCCTTGCTCCTGATGATAGGTCAAATACCTTGAAACGCGTAGAGCCAACAACAACCTAGTGTACATTTTGATGCATCTTACCTAGGCCGTTCCATAATAACTCGTTTTTTGCCCCCTATGATTTGAAACCCTCTCTTTTCTCTTTGTTCTTCAATTTTTCCATTTAATGATGTAACCTTGCTCTAAATGTTTTTACATTATGTATTATGTATTGATTCCTTGTTGGAATATGTATGTATTTATATTTCTTTTGGTTTCAATGAATTGTAATAGTTGTACGAATGATTTTATATATAGCATCATGCATTGAATTATTCGAATACAGAAACTTTATAACCATTTGATTCCAATAAAAGCTATTTATTTTTATTCCCGCTCCCGAGTGTCTATATAAAAAGTCCCGCTACCTCTCTATATTTTTTTCTTCATTTAACTGGGATGGAGGGGGGGACCTGAACGGCACCCCTATACCTCATATAAAGTCCCACTAATTCCCCCAATTTTCTTCCCCATTATTATTAACCAATTAGGGATGATAGGCACCTGGCGGCGTTAACCATTAATTTACATTGAAATATTACTCTGACTCCCACTTCTATCTGCCAGAGGCCTCATTGCTTCTACAATCATTTACATCATTTTTCAATCCAATACCAATCTTTATTTGCTTTGATAATTTTAGTTTTGTTTTTCTTTATTTTTCTTTTTTGTTTCCTATTTTTAACCTTATTTCCAATTTTCAGTATTTACTTTTACCTTGTTTTTTTCTTACATGCACGCAGTGGTGCGTGCGTCTGTTGGTTTGCCGGGCCTGCCTCTCTGTCCTGTTCGGGAGCTGCGACGCGCACTGCGGACCCCCCCTCCACCCTGTTGTGACGGAGGGTGGGCGGGGCTGTGCTCACTGCGCGTCGACGTCACACATCCCGGCCGGACACGCTGGCGCCATATAGCGCGGCGTGCCGTCCGAGTGATCACTATCCCCTGGCCCATTGGGGGGTGGTTTGGTCGCCGCCGCCGCCGTTGGGACCATCAGTCGCTTGGGTCCTGGGCTGTCGGCGTTCTTCCCTTCCCTCCCCATCTGTGGGCCAGCGTCTGACGTTGGGGACATGGTTGCAGGGGCTTGACGGTTATGGACCCCATCCCCGCATGGATTCTGCACTTCGCTTGACACACACTTTGTTTTCACTTATCACCCATGCATCAATGCATCCTTGGTTGGACACACTGTCTATCAGGTACACATTTTTTCTCTCATCATTCTTGACTTTCAAACCGTATTCCACTTTCCCCTCATCACTTTCCTGGCCTTGAAAATTTCCCCTTCCTCTTTTTCACTCCTGCCCTTTCTTTCTCTCGCCCTTCCTCCTCTATTCAGTTCCTCACTCTTTGCCCCTTTTGCACCACCCCGCTTATTCTACCCCCTCTTTTTTCCCCTTTTCTCTCTCCTATTCTATCCACCCTTCTCATGTCCTCACACCTTTTTTCCATCCACACTAATCCTTTTTCAACCCCTTCCATTCCTTCCCTTGCTCTACATCTCTCTCTCTCCACCCATTTCCCTCACTCTTGCCCCACATTCACTTCACAGCCACATAATTATCTTTCCCTTACAGATTTGGTCCCTCGTTTCACCACTATCTACAATGACACTCCTGCGGGACGTCGTCCGTTCCTGTGTTTTGCCCGCTGCGACATGTCCCCTCAGCTCCCGTGCATGGCATGGTTGGTTTGGCCTGTGCGTTCCGTGGCCGCACCGCCACTGTGTGGACCACACATGTAAGTGTACAGACAGTTCGGGTCCATTAGGGAGGACCCTTCCTGCCTGTTCTGAGCTTTTCTTCTCCTTTTTTTCCCCCCTTTTCCTCCTCTTCTTCTTTTTTCTTTTTTCTTCTTTCCCTTATACTTTTAATTAAATATTTTTCCTTCAAATTTTTAGATTATCACTATGGTTCCTTGCTCCTGATGATAGGTCAAATACCTTGAAACGCGTAGAGCTAACAACAACCTAGTGTACATTTTGATGCATCTTACCAGGCCGTTCCATAATAACTCGTTTTTTGCCCCCTATGATTTGAAACCCTCTCTTTTCTCTTTGTTCTTCAATTTTTCCATTTAATGATGTAACCTTGCTCTAAATGTTTTTACATTATGTATTATGTATTGATTCCTTGTTGGAATATGTATGTATTTATATTTCTTTTGGTTTCAATGAATTGTAATAGTTGTACGAATGATTTTATATATAGCATCATGCATTGAATTATTCGAATACAGAAACTTTATAACCATTTGATTCCAATAAAAGCTATTTATTTTTATTCCCGCTCCCGAGTGTCTATATAAAAAGTCCCGCTACCTCTCTATATTTTTTTCTTCATTTAACCGGGATGGAGGGGGGGACCTGAACGGCACCCCTATACCTCATATAAAGTCCCACTAATTCCCCCAATTTTCTTCCCCATTATTATTAACCAATTAGGGATGATAGGCACCTGGCGGCGTTAACCATTAATTTACATTGAAATATTACTCTGACTCCCACTTCTTTTTTTTTTTTTTTTCTTTTTTTTTTTTTTTTTTTTTATTTTTACCACTTCAGCGAAATTTTTCTGAGAGACCTTATTTCAACTTTATGTGTCAAACTTTATCTCTTCTCATTTTTCACATCATTGTGGATTGTTTCCGTCACTTCTTTATTATTTATTCCCTTCAAGGGTATTATTTATTATTTTTAAAAGCCAACAACGAAGCGCCTCCCATATCTGTAAGCCCACTATTATATAATTTCCTTTTTGTCCCCCCCCTCCTCCCCTCCCCCCTTCCCCCTGTACCCCTCCTGTGTCTGATCCATTCTTTTATGTTATTCATTTATCCACTAGGCTCTGCACCTATTCTTTCTTTCATCTTAACTAAATAAATGTCTGAGGCTTTGTATTTTTTCCAACTTTCCCATCTACTATTATCCCTTTTCTTTCCTCCTTCCATTTTATAGTAATATTCTATTTCCTCTAGCCAATTTCTTATCTCTAGTTTTCCGCATTTTAACCAATTCTTAGGAATCAATGCCTTGGCCGCATTCAAAAGGTTAGGCACTATTGATTTCATGTATTGTTTCTTAGGTTTGTTATGTATATGGAAAAGACAAGTCCAGATATTTTGTTCTATTTCTTCTCCAGTTATTTCCTTTATGATCTTTAACACTTCCTTCCAGTATTCCGTTATTATTGGGCATTCCCACCATATGTGTATGATCGTTGCTGATTGGCCACATTTTCTCCAACACAAGGGTGTTTTGTCCTGTTGAAATTTATGTATTCTTACTGGGGTCATATACCATCTTGATACTAATTTATAGTTCATTTCGATAGTCTTCATATCCCAGGCCTTATTATATCCCATTTCAATCATTTTTTCCACTTTTTGGTTATCTATTTTTAAGTTCAGCTCTTTTTCCCATTGTTTTATGTATTCTGGTCTTTCTTGTGCTTCCAAGTCTGTCAGTATATTGTAAATTTTTGATGTTCCGTTTTTTAATGATATTTCCTTACTACATAGCTTTTCCAGTGCGGTTAGTTTCGTTACATCTCTCAGTGGGTGTGGAATTGTGCTTACTAAGTGCCTTAATTGATTGTAGTTCCATTCATTCATCTTCCATCCGTTCATTTCCTCTAAGTCTGCTCGTGTTCTTATTTTGCCATTTCTGGTGATATCTTTTAATTGTGGATTACCTATACCTTGAGTTCCAAATATTTCCTTCCCGGGGGTGAAAAAGTTCGATCCTGTGAGTGCTAACAGTGGTGAATTGTATTTCCATTCATTCTTTAGGTGAGTGGTGTCCCAAATTTTTAAAACATTTTTTGTTATTTCATGTGTATCTGTGTCCAGTGTTCTGTATTTCGGTGGTATCCAAATAATCTTATGCAGTGTGACTCCGCTTATTATGTTTTCCATTTCAACCCATTTTTTTTCACTTTTCTCGTTTGTCCACTCTAACATTCGTGTTAATACTATGGCTTTATAGTACCTGCTTATATCTGGAGCGGCCAGGCCTCCATGCTCCCTTTTCCTTGTAATCAGCGTGTATTTAATTCTTGGTTTTTTGTTAAACCATATGTATTTTATCAACATTGTTTTAATTATTTTAAAAAAGCTCTGGGGGATTTTAACTGGTAGCATCTGTAATCTGTAATTTATTTTAGGTAATATCATCATCTTAAACATATTTATTCTCCCTATCCATGAAAGTGGCTGTATTCTTAACTTTTTCATTTCTTCTTTGACCTCATTGATCAGTGGAATAAAGTTTGCCTGGTAGATCTTTTCAACTCTGGAAGTTATTTTTATTCCAAGGTAGTTCAGTTCTTTTACCCAGGTAAATGGGAATTCCTTTTGTAAAAACTGGGCTTCCTTTTTCTCTAATCCTATATTTAATATTTCCGTTTTCATTGGGTTAATTTTAAAGTTTGACAATTCTCCATATTTTTTTATTTCTTTCAGTATATTTGGGAGTGACACTCTTGGGTTGGAGACGTACATCAAGATGTCGTCCGCATAGGCTGCGATCTTATGCTCTTTTCCTCCTACTCTCGCTCCTTCCACCTCTTTGTTATTTCGGAGTGTTGCTAATAGTGGTTCTAAGGCCAGTACGTATAGTAGTGGAGACAATGGGCAGCCTTGCCGTGTTCCGTTCTGCATCTCAATTCTTGGAGAAAGTCTACCATTTACTTTTACGACTGCTGTCGGGCCGTTATACAAGTTTGTTATCCATTTCATCATTTTTGTCCTAATACCCAAGTGCCGTAATGTATCCATCATGAAACCCCAGTCTACCCTGTCAAATGCTTTTTCAGCATCCAATGACAGGAATAGAACTGGGGTCTCCTTCTGCACCTTCTTATGCAACATCAGTATTGATTTTAGGCTGTTGTCCCTCCCTTCTCTCCCCGGGACAAAACCTGTCTGGTCCGGGTTGATCCACTGTGGGATTAATTTTTTCATCCTGGTGGCAAGGATCTTGGAGTACAACTTCGTATCGGCGTTCAGTAGGGCTATTGGCCTGTAGCTTGAGCAGTTTACTTTGTCTTTTCCATCTTTTGGTATTATTGTGATATGTGCTAGTAATGATTCACTTCTTATTTCTTCTTCTTCACCTATGGAATTCAGGTATTCTGCTAATTTTGGTATCAAGTATTCTTCAAATTTTTTATAATATTTGACCGTAAACCCGTCTGGTCCTGGACTTTTTCCTACGGGGGTTTCCTTTAATGCCAGTTTTATCTCTTCTTGCGTGATATTTTTTTCCAGTTCTTCCAATTGGTCTATTTTTATTTTTGGTAGGTTTGCTTTTATTAGATATTCTTGTATCTTCTTTGTTCTTGTATTCGCTTCTTTCCAACTTTCCTGTCCTTTTATTGCATATAGAGAACTGAAGTACTTTTGAAATGTTATCGCTATATCCGTAGTTTTATTTACCACTTCTCCCTTTTCGTTTTTAATCTTCTCAATATAATTCAAAGATTTCTTTTTTTTTACCAAATTTGCTAGATATTTTCCTGATTTGTTACCCCATTTGAATTTTTCTTGTACTACTCTGTTATACTCCTTCCTTTCTTCTTGTTCCATCCAGTCTTTTAATTGCTCTCGCTTTTGTGATAATAGGCCAAAAATTTTATTATTTATTTGGTTTTTGTGTTTTCGTTCCAATTCATAGATTTCCTTAATCAATTGCTGCATATTTTTTTTCCTTTCTTGTTTTTTTTTTGCCCCTATGGCTATTAATTTGCCCCTAATAACGGATTTGTGCGCCTCCCATATTGTTGCTTTCTGTACCTCTGGTGTGTCGTTTTCCTCGAAGTATCTTTTAATTTCTTCTGTGATACTTTTTTCGGTCTCGGGGTCTTCTAACAGATTTTCATTAATTCTCCATGGCCCCCTTTCGTGTACTTCTCCTTCTATTTTCATTCTCAGCGTTACTGGGCTATGATCTGAAGCAGTTATTATCCCTATTTTTGTTTCTTCTATTTCTTCTAGATTTCTATGTTCGACCATGATATAGTCCAATCTGGAGTAGCTTTTGTGTACTGATGAATAGTATGTATAATCCTTTGTACTGGGGTGCTGGATTCTCCACGGGTCTATTAGTTGCTGTTCATATAGTATTCTTCTTAATTTCTTTAGTTGTTTTACTTCTCTGTCCCTTACTATTGAGGTACTGTCCATTTTATTGTCCATGCTGAAGTTGAAGTCTCCAGCTAGTATTAATTTTCCTTGTTTGAAATCCATTAGTATTTTTATTATATCGATCAAGTATTTTTTAGGGTTCTTGTTAGGGCAGTAGACGTTGGCCAATGTATATTTTACTCCCTGTATAGTTCCTGTGATAAAAAGATATCGGCCCTCCGGGTCTGTTTTTCTTTGATCTATTAGAAAACGTACGTTTTTCCCTATACCGATGGCTACTCCTTTAGCCCTTCTTATTGGCGAGTCTCCTTGATACCATGTTGGTATATTTCTTGAATATATTTTGGTATTTGAGTTTTGGGATATGTGTGTCTCCTGTAGGAAAATTATTTCTGCATTACTTTTTTCTAGTTCTCGTAAAATGATGTTTCTCTTCCCCGGGGAATTTAGACCTCGGACATTATAGGAAGATATTTTTATACTGTTTACCCTTTCCATTCTTGTTCCTTTTTTTTCCTTTTCCCTTTTTCCTTCCCTTATCTCAGAATAGGTGCGCCTCTGTAACCACTCATATGGATCAGACCTTCCCACCCTCCCTTCCCCTCCCCTCCCCCCTCCCACCCCCCCTCCCTTTTTTTTGATATGGGTTTTTTACCCCCATATTCTCTAGAGCTGAGAGCGTTTTACTTTGTTTTGTGGGGCACGCTCTGCCCCCTCTGCTCTATTTATTGTGAGGCGGAGCTCTGTAAGACACCCTATTCCCCCCCTGCCTAAGCACTAATAGGGCGACCCCCTGTCCACTCCGTGCGTCCCTGTCTCCCTCTCCCTGCATTTTGTTGTGTTTTACCAATCCTTTCACTTTCCTTTTTTCCCATCCCGTCAACCCCAGCCCCCCCCCCCCCTTTCCACTCTAAGGCCCCTTGCACCGTTGTGTGGTATTTTCTCAGATATTAATTTCCTCGAGAGTCCACATCTTGATGTCTGATCCTTGAATTTACTTGCCACTGTAGGTCATCTCTTGCCGTTATTCGCTCCTGACTATTTGCGTATTTTTCCAGTTCTGGGGAGGGGATTTCTAGTTTGTTGCAAAAGTCCGGAATCTCCTCCACATGTCTTAGCCTCGCACTTATTCCGTTTTTCCTTGCTATTAGACATGCTGGAAAACCCCAGTTGTATTGAATTTCTTGCTCCCGGAGGATTTCTAATAATGGCTTTAGTATCCGTCGTCTTTTCAACGTTTCTTGAGATAAGTCTTGAAATATTTGTAATTTACCTCCCGCAAACTCTATTTGTGTTTTCCTCTTTAGGTTTATCCAGATCTGTTTTTTTTCTTCCCATTTTTCGAAGCGTACTATTACATCTCTAGGTGTTTCCCTTGCGAACCTTTGAGGTTTTTTTACTCGAGAGACACTTTCTATTCCTATTGTGTTAGTTGTTTCCTTTCCCAAGATTTGGTTGAAGAGATTGTTCATTTTTTCTATTAGATTTTCTGCTTGTTCTGTTTCCGGTAACCCACGTATTCTCAAGTTTTTCTTTTTATCTCTATTTTCTTGCTCTTCTATTTTATATGATTGTTCCTGTTGTTCCCGTTTTAATTTCTTTATTTCGTCTTCTAGTTCCTTTATGTTTTTTTTATGTAGGTCAACTTTGATCTCTACTTCTTCCACTCTGTTTAACATATATCCCATATCTTTATGGAGTGTTGACATCTCTGCTTTTAGGGAATTCTCTAGTGCCGCGAACATTTTTTCCATATCCTGTTTTGTTGGCAACTGTGGCCCTTGTTGTCCTTCCTCCTTTCCTCTGTCTTCCTCTCCCATTTCTGGCTCCATTCTGGGTTCTGAGAGGTGGCTGGTTTCTGTTTGTACTTTATACTGGCCTTTTTTATCCTTGTTGTCCTTCTCTTTTGTATCTGTTTGTCTGCCCTTTGAACCCACTTGTTTCTCTCCTTCTCCGATTCCTTGCTGTATATACTTGTTCATAGGGCCTGGACTTGGGCCAAGGCTGGTCCTAGGTGATTTCGGTATTGCTCCCGCACTTCTTGTTGTTTTCCCCTTCATGTTTGTTTCTATGGCTGGATTTATAAGATCTTCAAAGCTGCCTTCCAGAATACCCCTTGATTGGGGTCTCTTAATGATGAAAAAATCTCCCAGCCTTTTTAAATTGACTTATTTTTACTAATGTTTCTATTATTTCGTTCTCATACCCGGCATCCTCCCCACAATCCAATAATAGAAATAATTAATGAGATATGAGTAGTCCCCGTTTTCCAGAAGTTATGTTACTACCTTAAGTACATTAAGCATTCCTTGTTGCTGTTCAATTGTTTAAGCGTTCTTAAGCTGTAAAAAAAAAAAAAAAAAAAAAAAAAACGCTCAAAAACGCTATTGCAAAAATGCTAAAAAAAGCTGAAAAAAGTTAAAAAAAAAAAAAAAAGTCACTGCAAAGACACCGGCGTCTTCACAGCGCTTTTCCAGCAGCCCGTGTGCATGGGGGCCCAGATGCTCAGCAAAATAATTCAAATGTTTTAGCGATATAATGCAATCTATTTCAAATATTCAGCAAGATGATTTATGTATTCAGCTGTATAGTTCCAGTATAAGCTTATATGTTCCACATTTTTGTTACTGTGAAATTTCTTCTTATTCTATAGTTTGTACTATCAAGCCTATAATTAGTACCATTTGCAAAAAAAAAAAAAAAAGAATTTCACAAGAAAGGGGGGGTACTGCAGCAGCAGCAGGCAGGTGGGGGCTGGGAGACAACTCTTCCGTTGGCTTGTCTTTCTTCTTGTCTTTCTTTCACCTTCTCCTTCTCTTCTCCCCTGTTCCCCCCCCCCCCTGTTTTTATTGTTTTTCTTAGCTCACTTGATTCTACTTTTTCAGCTCTTTCGCCTTTTCCCCTGCTTGTTCACTTCAAGACAATTGCAATAGAAAAGAGCCAAAAGAGGAGGAGAAAAAAAAAAAACGCTCAAAAACGCCCACAGACGCCATTGCAAAAACGCAGAGAAAGGCCAAAAAAGTTAAAAAAAAGTGTTCTCCCAACAGCCCATGTGCATGAGGGCCCAGGTGCTCATAAAAATAATTCAAATGTTTTAGCGGTATAATGCAATCTAATTCAAGTATTCAGCAAGATGATTTATATATTCAGCAGTATAGTTCCAGTATGAGCTTATATGTTCCACATTTTCTTACTATGAATTTTCTTCTTCTTCTATAGTTTATACTATCGAGCCTATAGTTAATATCATTTGCAAAAAACCAAAACAAACAAAGACCAAAAAAAAAAAAAAAAATCACAAGAAAGGGAGCTACTGCAGCAGCAGCAGCAGCAGCAGCAGCAGCAGCAGCAAGCAGGTGGGGGCTGGGAGGCAACTCTTCCGTTGGCTTGTCTCTCATTCACCTTCTCCTTCTCCCCTGTTTTTATTGTTTTTCTTAGCTCACTTGATTCTACTTTTTCAGCTCTTTCGCCTTCATTTACTTTCATTTACTTTCGCTTTTTATTCCATTTTATTTCGTTTTATTTCAATATGTTCTTTCCCTTTCCCTTTCTTTTGTTCTATTGCTTTTCCTTTGCCTTTTCACTTCAGGACAATTGCAATAGAAAGAAAGCCAAAAAAGAAAATAAAAAAAAATACGGTACTTATCTTTTAGTTGTTGTTGAAGTTGGGACAAAAAGAGACACTCACTACAGCTTGTTGCAGTCAGACGCAGGTACAAACTTCCTCTGGCTTACACCACAAGACATCTCAGTGAGTGATGAGCAGGGGGGGCGGGGAGGGAAGCTACCTACACCTTCTCATCAGGCCGATCATTCCTCTCAGCTGCAGGGAGAGGGTTCCCAGGATCCTCACGCCGTGCACAGAGCCATTACCAGGCTCCTCCCTCGTGAGTGCTGACTCCCACTTCTATCTGCCAGAGGCCTCATTGCTTCTACAATCATTTGCATCATTTTTCAATCCAATACCAATCTTTATTTGCTTTGATAATTTTAGTTTTGTTTTTCTTTATTTTTCTTTTTCGTTTCCTATTTTTAACCTTATTTCCAATTTTCAGTATTTACTTTTACCTTGTTTTTTTCTTACATGCACGCAGTGGTGCGTGCGTCTGTTGGTTTGCCGGGCCTGCCTCTCTGTCCTGTTCGGGAGCTGCGACGCGCACTGCGGACCCCCCCTCCACCCTGTTGTGACGGAGGGTGGGCGGGGCTGTGCTCACTGCGCGTCGACGTCACACATCCCGGCCGGACACGCTGGCGCCATATAGCGCGGCGTGCCGTCCGAGTGATCACTATCCCCTGGCCCATTGGGGGGTGGTTTGGTCGCCGCCGCCGCCGTTGGGACCATCAGTCGCTTGGGTCCTGGGCTGTCGGCGTTCTTCCCTTCCCTCCCCATCTGTGGGCCAGCGTCTGACGTTGGGGACATGGTTGCGGGGGCTTGACGGTTATGGACCCCATCCCCGCATGGATTCTGCACTTCGCTTGACACACACTTTGTTTTCACTTATCACCCATGCATCAATGCATCCTTGGTTGGACACACTGTCTATCAGGTACACATTTTTTCTCTCATCATTCTTGACTTTCAAACCGTATTCCACTTTCCCCTCATCACTTTCCTGGCCTTGAAAATTTCCCCTTCCTCTTTTTCACTCCTGCCCTTTCTTTCTCTCGCCCTTCCTCCTCTATTCAGTTCCTCACTCTTTGCCCCTTTTGCACCACCCCGCTTATTCTACCCCCTCTTTTTTCCCCTTTTCTCTCTCCTATTCTATCCACCCTTCTCATGTCCTCACACCTTTTTTCCATCCACACTAATCCTTTTTCAACCCCTTCCATTCCTTCCCTTGCTCTACATCTCTCTCTCTCCACCCATTTCCCTCACTCTTGCCCCACATTCACTTCACAGCCACATAATTATCTTTCCCTTACAGATTTGGTCCCTCGTTTCACCACTATCTACAATGACACTCCTGCGGGACGTCGTCCGTTCCTGTGTTTTGCCCGCTGCGACATGTCCCCTCAGCTCCCGTGCATGGCATGGTTGGTTTGGCCTGTGCGTTCCGTGGCCGCACCGCCACTGTGTGGACCACACATGTAAGTGTACAGACAGTTCGGGTCCATTAGGGAGGACCCTTCCTGCCTGTTCTGAGCTTTTCTTCTCCTTTTTTTTCCCCCTTTTCCTCCTCTTCTTCTTTTTTATTTTTTCTTCTTTCCCTTATACTTTTAATTAAATATTTTTCCTTCAAATTTTTAGATTATCACTATGGTTCCTTGCTCCTGATGATAGGTCAAATACCTTGAAACGCGTAGAGCCAACAACAACCTAGTGTACATTTTGATGCATCTTACCTAGGCCGTTCCATAATAACTCGTTTTTTGCCCCCTATGATTTGAAACCCTCTCTTTTCTCTTTGTTCTTCAATTTTTCCATTTAATGATGTAACCTTGCTCTAAATGTTTTTACATTATGTATTATGTATTGATTCCTTGTTGGAATATGTATGTATTTATATTTCTTTTGGTTTCAATGAATTGTAATAGTTGTACGAATGATTTTATATATAGCATCATGCATTGAATTATTCGAATACAGAAACTTTATAACCATTTGATTCCAATAAAAGCTATTTATTTTTATTCCCGCTCCCGAGTGTCTATATAAAAAGTCCCGCTACCTCTCTATATTTTTTTCTTCATTTAACCGGGATGGAGGGGGGGACCTGAACGGCACCCCTATACCTCATATAAAGTCCCACTAATTCCCCCAATTTTCTTCCCCATTATTATTATCCATGTTTACTGTGTTGATCATAATTCCCAGGAATTCCAGGCAGAAAGACAGAAAAAATGATAAAAAAGATAAAAAAGAAGAGAAGCAGCGCCAACCTAAGTGCAGTATTGAAGCATAAACGTTTTATTACAAGTTGAAATGCACTAACTCAGAGTAAGGTAGATACAGGCACATCAGGTAAAAAATCTGTCCGGGTAGGCTGTGTGGTGGGCAGCAGGGCTCCACAGGGGGCGATCCTATGCGCTGGAGTATATCACAAATGTCTCTTGTCCTGTCTGGCGGCGCCGGTGGTAACCAGTGTCACAGGCTGGGTTGAGACAGGCACAGCGTGGATCGTCTTGTTCGTTGTTGTATTTCCTGGGTTAAAGTGACGCTGGGGGCGTGCACGCGTTCGGAGCATGCGTGCTCCTTCATCGGGCATAGCGTCCGTTCATTTAGGGAGAGGTATAAGAAGGGCGGGCTGGCCAATTGCATCATTGGCCCTGCCTACCTCGTATTGGGCTTCAGGGAGCCGTGGGAGGGGTAGACTGTGTGTGGGAGAGGCTAAAATCAATATAGTGTGGTCAAGTAATGACAGAAAAGGGGGTGGAGAGTGGAGGAGACAAGGAGGAAATAGCAAGGGAGGTGAAGATGTGTGTGGAGGGAGGGGGGAGGGAGGGAGCAGCAGAGGGACGGGATAAATGGATGTAAGCTATTAGAAAACAATTGCTATGAGGTGGATGGGGACGGGATGAAAGGTGGAAGGGTGGGATGGGGTGGTTCCATGGGCATGGGATGAGGAGGAACATATGTGGAATAAAGGAAAAATAAAAATGAAAGATAAAAAATATAAAAAATATGTATAAAAAAATAAAAAAATGTATAATGAAAAAAATATAATGAAAAAAAAAAAGACATAAAAAGTGTCTTCTCCTGCACCAAGGGTACCCCAAAAACTCACAAGCTGAGAAAAATGATTGCAATAGATTTAAATATCAGAGAATTAGCTGAGCCTAGGAATAAAAAATTGTCTAAATAATGAATAAGAACACTATAACCAGAAACCCATGAAACCACTCACTCTAAAAAAGAAGAAAAAGACTTGAAGTAAAAACAAGATAAAGAACAGCCCAAAGACAGGCATCTATCAAAATAAAACAGACCGTTAAAGAAATAACCTAAGGGATTAAAACACTCTGGGTTAATGGGTAATAACCCCAATGCAGATTTTATGTCTGCTTTTGCTAATAGGGCACCTGAGCCCAATTTTTTTTTAAATAACTAGTGCATCCTCAAAGGAAGCATATGAAACTGAAGAGACACTCTCCTGGATCTGGTCATTCAGGGAACAACCTGCTGGGAAGGACAGATGGTGAAAAAGGCGGTAGGAATTATGCCGCGTACACACGGTCCTACTTTTCGTCTACAAAAGTCCAACGGACGCTGATGGACTAAAGCTGGCTGGTAATCCGATCGTGTGTGGGCTTCTCCGGACTTTCAACTGACTTTTTTAGCCTCAAATCCGACGTACTTTAGATTTGAAACATGTTTTAAAACTTTACTTCGTAACTACGACGGACCCCGAAATCCGCTCGTCTGTGTGCTAGTCCGACGGACAAAAAGCCACGCTAGGGCACCTATTGGCTACTGGCTATGAACTTCCTTATTTTAGTCCGGTGTACGTCATCACGTACGAATCCGTTAGACTTTTGTGTGGTCGTGTGTAGGCAAGTCCGTTCGTTAGAAAGTAGGCCGCAAGTCCGCCGCAAGTCCACCGAAAGTCTGCCGGAAGTCTGTCGGACAGGCTGTCCGACTTTTGTAGACGAAAAGTACGACCGTGTGTACGCGGCATTAGGCTCCTTTTTGGGAACTATCACAAGTGGGGAGAGCCTAAAATCCTTAAACGGAGGGGACAGAAAAGGGCCTGCAACTCTACCCATCTGAATCTCCTTAAAAATTTTCTTTCCCACAATATGTTCTAACCCCATAGTGGATTTGAGGTTCTTAAAATTTGACAACCCTAATGCCGCGTACACACGGTCGTACTTTTCGTCTACAAAAGTCGGACAGCCTGTCCGACAGACTTCCGGCAGACTTTCGGTGGACTTGCGGCGGACTTGCGGCCTACTTTCTAACGAACGGACTTGCCTACACACGACCACACAAAAGTCTAACGGATTCGTACGTGATGACGTACACCGGACTAAAATAAGGAAGTTCATAGCCAGTAGCCAATAGGTGCCCTAGCGTGGCTTTTTGTCCGTCGGACTAGCACACAGACGAGCGGATTTCGGGGTCCGTCGTAGTTACGAAGTAAAGTTTTAAAACATGTTTCAAATCTAAAGTACGTCGGATTTGAGGCTAAAAAAGTCAGTTGAAAGTCCGGAGAAGCCCACACACGATCGGATTACCAGCCAGCTTTAGTCCATCAGCGTCCGTTGGACTTTTGTAGACGAAAAGTAGGACCGTGTGTACGCGGCATTACCCTTCACCGTGGACTCCGCCTTTGGGAAAAAACTCCCTACCTAAATGCTGGTTTGTAGGTAATTTCTTAAAGCATTTACACTGGCTGTCATTAAAGTTAAAACACACCCCTTTTCTATATACTGTTGTGTGAGTTGATTGACTTGAGGGCGCAGCTTACTTGGCATATTGTGGCCGCTAGGGAAGAAAAAGATTTAGCCAGGGGCCAACATCTTTTGCTCCCTAATGCAAGGAAGGATGAACCGCCAGTTTTTGGTGAAATGATTTGTTGTACGCGAACCAAGCTGAGCCCCCAAAGTTCTTGTACGCCTCTAACACTATGTCTATGTGTTTTTTTTCACACAATATACTATAAAATATACAAAAGGCCTGTAGTCAATTTATGAAAGACTTGGTCACTGGCTTTTTCCTATTCCCCTCTGACCTTTCATAGTTACCGCCAGACTTATAAACAAATTCTTTGGCTGATGGAAGTAAAAACAACAAATCTAAAAACTCCCCTTGCCAAATTTTCTCTTTGACGTTAACAGCTCCTGCTGAAGATTGTGCCATACCAGTAGTGGAATCCTAACAATTAGCATTTGCACCACTAGATGGCGACCACACTGAAACTACAGCATCCTCAGTAGCAGGATTAACAGAAACACTTGCATTACTCAAAAAACCCATAGAAACATCAGCTGCAGGGGATAAAACATGTGTATCTAAACTATTCCTAGATTAATTTAATTCCCTGACAGTTCTGACTAAAACAGAAGAAAATAATTCTACTAAATGAGCAGGGAACTCACCAGCACCAGGAAGTCCTGCATGCTGTTCCTTTGAGGGACAGACCACTAAGATAGGTCTGCTTTTCAGTTGCTGTACTTGTCCTCCGGGGTCTTGCCTCACCAGGGCTCTGACATTTTGCCTGCCGACCTCTTCAGGAGCCCCCTGTTGCCTGGGCGATGCCACTCGCAGCTGGACCCATCTTCTTGAGGTCGTATCTGCTAACAGTCGTGCTGTGCTTGCGCTGGGGGAAACACCCATCAGTTCTGGCAGAGACAGTGCAGAGCAGTGAGGAGTAGTACAGCTTGTTCCTGCAGCGCCGCCGCCGAATGAATATAGTGAAATGGTGACTTGAAATGTAAAATTGTGTAGACAAGATTTGTCAGTAGATTTTTACATTTCAAGTCATCATGTCACTATGTTCATTCATTCATGGACTTCATTCATGGAATTATTTCACTTTGGACTTTCGCTTTATTTGTTTTTCATTCTTCACATGATTGTTTTTCTATATACTGTATGGAGTCACGTTTATCCAATACCTACATTGAATGCTAGGCTTTTTTCATGTTCTTTCAACCATTCACATGATCACTGTTATATTCATTTTTTGTCCTAGTGTATATTCACTTTTGCATACACTTAATGTGCATTCATTTTCCATTTATGGGGTTCGCTTTCATTGTGCACCTTGTTCAAATATTTAGTGTTGGTTTATTTTAAACACAGCACATCAGCGCTGCACATTTTATTTATTCATTTTTTCACTTTGCAAACTGATCTTTTGCTAATATAGCACCCTCTACCAATAGGTAGGTGCCAGTAATAGGATTTTGCTAAATAGAATGTCAGCACAGGTAAATTTAGGCAGGCCTATGCTGCAAGCTAGGCCTGTCTGTTTTGATCTAGGGGCTGGGAGTGGTTAGTGTAGAAGTGTGTGTGAGCACCTGTGCTCTATTTCTGAGGCGCCTCCCCTGCTTCCAGGGAGAATGTTCTGAAAGAGGGGCAGGGCCTGGGACTGAAGTGGCAGGCAGCTCATGTGGGAGCCCTGACCAATACCCAACTGGTATTGGCAGGGGGCGGGCCTCCTATATAAGCTGAGGTAACATGCCACTGGGGGGAGTTGTTGGCCAGGTGAAGTGGAGAATGGAATACTAGACAGCAGCAGGAGGGCACCCCCATCTGGGGGGCGGGGGTGCGCCGATCGCAGGAGGAGGCCCGGGTAGAACTGTGAGGGAACTTTGCCTTTACATGGTCATTGGCAATGTCCTTATCATTACACGGTCAATGATAGGGAACTCCTGGAGCAGAGGGGCAGGTGAAGCTGTTGGAACGTATAGTACGGTCGAGTTCTCTATCAAGGACTCGGGGCAGAGGAAGATCGGTGAGCGTACCACAGTGGAGGGCTGGATGTGCCAGGAAGTCTGTGAGGGAACTTCACTTCTACATGGTCAGTAGTGAAGTCCTTATCATTACACGGTCAATGATAAGGAGTCCTGGTTCAGAGGAGAGACTGTGGGGGATTGAGTCAAACCGATGTGGCCAGAGGGCACAGGATTTGCAAGCTGGGCTAGCTGGGAACAGTAGTCCACCGCTCCACACTTGCTTTTAAACTACTAGGCCTCCGGGGAGAGGTACTGCAGGCCTCTGGCCTAGTAGCAGCGAGCAGCCAGAGCCAGCCTGAGGAACTATTCAGAGTGGGTCCTTCTTGCTTACAGAAGAAGTTGTGACATACTTTATATTGACAACTACAGGATAAGTTTGTGCAGGAGGAGAGGATTTCTGGGAACACTTTCTGTCCCAATGACAATTGGATTTTGACATTTTTTTTTTAAGGGTTTTTAGGGAAACAAGGATTGGTGATAAAGCATCAGTGGAGACACCTTTTTCCCATATTAACTCTTACAGGAGAGAATTTCCCTTCCTAGAGGTAGATTTCCTCTCACTTCCTGTTGTCTCCCTCCGTTTGTAAGTAGGAGTCGTTTGTAAGTCAGATGTTTGAAAGTAGGGGACCGCCTGTATACTATACGGCCTGCCCTATATACTCTGCAGAAATTTGGGCCTTAGGTGTTGGTGGTACCAGAACACTGTAAACCCTCACAGTTACTCTTGGTGGGCGCTGGAATGGGCCCTGCTGTGAAATATATAAAGAATTGTAACTACATGCCCCTGTTGAACAGGGGCAGAAAAATTGGGCCTTTGGTGGTGGTGCCACAACACTGTAAGCCCTCACAGTTACTTTTGGTGGGCGCTGGAACGGGCCCTGCTGTGAAATATTATATCAAGAATTGTAATTACATGCCCCTGTTGAACAGGGTCAGAAAAATTGGGCCTTTGGTGGTGGTGTTGCCACAACATTGTAAGCCCTCACAGTTACTCTTGGTGGGTGCAGGAATGGGCCCTGCTGTGAAATATTAGATCAAAAATTGTAATTACACGCCCCTGTTAAACAGGGGCAGAAAAATTGGGTCTTAGGCAGTTGTGGTGGTGCCACAACACTGTAACTCCTCACAGATTCTGTTGTTGAGCGCAGGAACGAGCCCTGCTGTGAAATATTAGATCAAAAATTGTAATTACGTGCCCCTATTAAACAGGGCCAGAAAAATTGGGCCTTAGGCACTGGTGCTGGGGCCACAACACTGAAACCCCTTACAGATACTGTAGTTGAGCACAGGAACGTGCCCTGCTGCAAAATATTACAGGAAAAATTGTAATTACGCGCCCCTGTTAAACAGGGGCAGAAAAATTGGGCCTTAGGCGGCAGTGGTGGTGGTGGTGCCACAACACTGCAACCCCTCACAGATACTCTAGTTGAGCACAGGAATGAGCCCTGCTGCAAAATATTACAGCAAAAATTGTAATTACACGCCCCTGTTAAACAGGGGCAGAAAAATTGGGCCTTAGGCACTTGTGCCACAACACTGCAACCCCTCACAGATACTCTAGTTGAGTGCAGGAACGAGCCCTGCTGCGAAAAATTACAGCAAAAATTAAAATTACACGCCCCTGTTAAACAGGGGCAGAAAAATTGGGCTTTAGGCACTGGTGGTGGTACCCAGAACCAAAAATGTTCTTAGAAGCTATCAACATGAACATTGAGGAGGAATAGGATAGTCACTCAGCATAACAGGATAGTCACTCAGCATCAGCATAGGCAGTCTTCAAGGGATCTCACATTCATAAAAAAATTAATCGGTTACATCAGCATCAGGTGCTTGGTAGCTGGTGATCCAAGACTGATTCATTTTTATGAAGGTGAGCCGATCAACTGAGTCTGTGGACAGGCGCACTCTGTGATCGGTTACAAAGCGTCCAGCAACACTGAATGTGCATTCAGATGGAACGCTGGATGCAGGGCAGGCCAGTAGCTCAATTGCATACTGTGCAAGCTCTGGCCAGTGATCCATCCTCAAAACCCAGTGGATTTTCGATTAGAAAGGTCTTAAAGTCTGATCTTGCCCCAAGTTATTCCTGTTCCATGTAAATCAGACGCTGGCGATGGTTGCTGGAAACGATCAGACCTTGGGGCTGCGGACTAAAAAATTCGTCTAAACGCATCAGTCAGATGGCCACCTTCTCCACCGCTCCTTCTGTGACTGACCGAAGCCTCAGAATCACGTTGTCCAGGAGGACCAGGAAATTGTAACCTCCCAGGCTCTGGAAACACATTGCACAAACCTTTCTGCAAGGCCTCCTGAAGATGTTTCATCCTCTGCTCCCTCTGCGAAGGCTGGATAAGTTCCGCAACCTTACCCTTGGAACGTGGATCAAGAAGGGCTACCAGCCAGTACTGATCCCTCTCCTTGATACGATGAATCCGAGGGTCCTTTCGCAGGCTTTGCAGGATCAGGGAGGCCATGCAGCGTAGGTTTGCTGAGGCAGTCCTCTGGGCCACTAAGGACGACATGATCCGCAGCCACCTCCTCCCAGCCACGTACAAGTCCATGGATTTCTGGGGAATGAAAACAATCCTTTGAAGACTGCTGCTGATGCTGAGTGCTAGGCTCCACCTCCATGCTGACACAATCCTCCTCCTCCTCCTCCTCTTCCTGTGTGATAGGCGGGCCTGCAGGAATACTGTCCGGATAAAGGGGGCCTTGAGAGGTAAGAAAGTCCTCCTCTTCCTCCCTCTGTTCTGCCTCAAGTGCCCTGTCCATTATTCCATGCAGCGTGTGCTCCAACAGGAAGACAAGAGGGACAGTATCACTGATGCATGCACTGTCTCTGCTCACCATCCTCGTGGCCTCCTCAAATGGTGACAGGACAGTGCATGCATCCTTGATCATTAGCCACTGGCGTGACGAAAAAAAGCCAAGCTTACCTGACCCTGTCCTGGTGCCATACTCGATTATGTACTCATTGATAGCCCTCTGCTGTGTGTGCAGCCGCTGCAACATTGCCAACGTTGAGTTCCACCTAGTGGGCATGTCACATGATGAGGCGGTTCTTGGGCAGGTTGCATTCCTTTTGAAGGTCAGCCAACCGAGCACTGGCATTATATGACCGGCGGAAATGCCCACAGACTTTTCTGGCCTGCCTCAGGAGATCCTGTAAGCCCGGATACCTGCACAAGAACTGCGGCACCACCAAATTAAGGACGTGAGCCAAACAGGGGACATGGGTCAAGTATCCCTGTCGGAGGGCAGAGAGGAGGTTGGTGCCATTGTCGCAACCCACCATTCCTGGCTGAAGCTGGTGTGGCGTCAACCATCTCTGAACCTGCCCCTGCAGAGCTGCTAGAATCTCTGCCCCAGTGTGGCTCCTGTCCCCTAAGCAGACCAAATCAAGCACCGCATGGCATCTTTTTGCCTGAGTAGCTTGTGTAGCCCCTAGAACGCCTACAGAGCTTTTCTGGTTCCGAGGACAAATCTGCACAGGAAGAGGCCATAGAGGAAGAAGAAGAGGAGGGGTGGAGGAGAGAGGTGTGGCAGAATCACCACTACCAGCATTTTGGAGGCGTGGTGGCAGAAAAAGCTACAACATTACTGCACCCTATCCTACATCCTTCCCAGCTGCCAGCAGAGTTACCCAGTGCGCCGTGAAAGAAAGGTAACATCCCTATCCATGCCTGCTGGACCATGATTTAGCGGTAATATGCACCTTACCACTGACCGCCCTGTCCAACAAGGCCAAGACATTGCCTTCCACATGCTGTTGAGAGCCGGAATGGCCTTTCCGAGAAAAAAAATGGCGTTTGGGAACTTGCCACTGAGGTAACGCACATTCCACAAATTATCAAAAGGGGGCAGAGTCTACCAGCTGAAAAGGCAGCAGTTGGAGTGCTAGCAATTTAGACAAACTAGCATTCAGCCGCTAAGCATGTGGGTGGCTGGGACTGAATTTCTTTTGACGGTTTAGCAACTGGGGTCGGGAAATTTGCCTGCTACAATCGGATTTCGGTGTACCGCTAGCAGATTGCCCGCAAGGGCTTGGGACACCTAATTCTACACCTTCATTCCTCTCAGTGCAGGTCTCAGAGAGGACTGAAGGTATAGTGGGGTTGGAGATCCCAGCTGATGAGGAGCAAGGAGAGGTCCGCCTTGTTCTTTGGTGTGGGTCTTTTAAAGCGGGATTCCGGCCAGAGAAAACATTTTTTTAAAGTCAGCAGCTACAAACACTGTAGCTGCTGACTTTAAATAAGTAAACTTACCTGTCCTGGGTGCCCGCGATGTCGGCTGCCCGAGGCCGACCCATCCCTCGGCTCTCGGGTCCCGGCACCGCCATCGTAACTAAGGGAAACAGGCAGTGGAGCCTTGCGGCTTCACTGCCAGTTTCCTACTGCGCACGCACGAGCGGCGCGGCGCTCTGTGAATGGCTACATGGTTTTCTGGGAACACACACAGTTCCCAGAAGGCAACGGGGCCACTCACCAAGGAACAGGACACGTCGCGGAATAGGAAGAGGCAAATCAGGAAGACTGCCTAGCAACAAGGTTTCAGGTAAGTTTAAATTTTTTTTTTTTTTCAAATGTTTTTTTTTTTTTTTTTAGGATTTTTGGTGCAATTTTTTTTTCAGGGTGGCACTCCACTTTAAGTACTGTTGCCAATGGACTGAATGGGAGCTCAACATATGTCTGGTCAAGCATGTGGTGACCAAGCGGCTGCTGTTTTGGCCACGCTTGATACGCTTCAGACATATGTTGCAAATAGCGATGCGATTTGCTGCACACATCTCAAAAAAGGCCCACACCAAAGAACTTTTGAAAAAACGCACGGAGTCAGCAGCGCCCTGCACATGCGGAGCTCTGCGGTGTGATGCAGTCGGTTGGCTGTCCTTAAGCTGGCCCCTGGAGGGCATCCTGCCTTGTTGGAGATGTTCTCCTCTCTTCTATCAGGCACCCACGTAGAGTCAGCGACCTCATCATCCCCTCCCTCCTCGCCACTGGAGCAAACCTGGCAGTATGCTGCAGCTGGAGGAACATGACTGCCAGTTTCTTGTCCTTCTTGGGTACCCCCCCTCTCTGGGCTCACATTACTGCCTTCCACTTAAACCTGGGTACCATCATCGGAGCCTTCAAAACGCTGCGCATCCTCCTGCAGCATGTACTTGACACTGTGGTCGAACAGTTCAGGGGACTCCTCAGGACATGATGGTGGGGCTAGGGAAGGAGTGACTGATGCCCTTGAGCCGATGGAATAGACCGCTTTGGCAGCTGCATTGGCAGCCAAACTTCTCCTTAGCCTGGGTGACAGAGGATGAGGAGGATGAGGACGGCTTTGTGAACCACTCTACCAACTCTTCTGCATGTTGTGGCTCAACACGGCCAACTGTTGAAAAAAAGGACAAGCGTGCCCCACGGCCACGTGCTGAGGGTGCACTGTGTTCACGACCAGCACTGTTGGCTGTAGACACAGAGCCTGCTTGCCCTCTTTTAGTGGCCTGTGAGCGTCTGCCTTTTCTTGGTGGCCTTCCAGACATGCTGTAAAATTGTATTAGCAAAACACCGCCTGAATTTTTCTAGAAAAATTACACCAGGAATGGCCTGCAGTCAGGTATAGGCTTGGCTAAACTAGAATGCAGTGGATATATATGTAGGAGACTGTATATTTATCTTTATGCACTGCAGATCACTGAATCATCTGCCTGTCTGTCTGAAAGTGTCGTTAAAAACGTACACCAGGAATGGCCTGTCGTCAGGTATAGGCTTGGCTAGACTAGAATGCAGTGGATATATATGTAGGAGACTGTGTATATATATCTTTATGCACTGCAGATCACTGAATCACCTGCCTGCCTGCCTGAAAGTGTCGTTGAAAACGTACACCAGGAATGGCCTGTAGTCAGGTATAGGCTTGGCTAGACTAGAATGCAGTGGATATATATGTAGGAGACCGTATATATATCTTTATGCACTGGAGATCACTGAATCACCTGCCTGCCTGACTGAAAGTGTATTTAAAAATGTACACCAGCAATGGCCTGCAGTCAGACATAGGCTTGGCTAGACTGGAATGCAGTGGATATATATGTTGGAGACTGTATATATATTTAATGCACTGCAGATCACTGAATCACTTGCCTGCCTGCTTGCCTGAAAGTGTATTTGAAAACATACACCAGCAATGGCCTGCAGTCAGATATAGGCTTGGCTAGACTGGAATGCAGTGGATATATATATGTTGGAGACTGTATATATATATATTGAATGCACTGCAGATCACTGAATCACTTCCCTGCCTGCTTGCCTGAAAGTGTATTTGAAAACGTACACCAGCAATGGCCTGCAGTCAGAAATTGGCTTGACTAGACTGGAATGCAGTGGATATATATATAATGGAGACTGTATATATATTTAATGCACTGCAGATCACTGAATCACTTGGCTGCCTGCCTGAAAGTGTATTTGAAAACGTACACCAGCAAAGGCCTGCAGTCAGATATAGGCTTGGCTAGACTGGAATGCAGTGGATATATATATGTTGGAGACTGTATATATATTTAATGCACTGCAGATCACTGAATCACTTGCCTACCTGCCTGAAAGTGTTTTTGAAAATGTACACCAGCAATAGCCTGCAGCCAAATATAGGCTTGGCTATACTGGAATGCAAGGGATATATATATGTTGGAGACTGTATATATATTTAATGCACTGCAGATCACTGACTCACTTGGCTACCTGCCTGAAAGTGTATTTGAAAATGTACACCAGCAATGGCCTGCAGTCAGATATAGGCTTGGCTAGACTGGAATGCAGTGGATATATATATATGTAGGAGACGGTATATATATTTTATGCACTGCACATCACTGAATAACCTGCCTGGTCTGCCTGAAAGTGTATTTGAATACGTACACAAGGAATGGCCTGCAGTCATATCTAGATACACAGGATACAGTATATATATATATATATATATATATATATATATATATATATATATATATATAATATATATATATATACACACACACAAAGCCGGGATGTGTGTGTGTGTGTGTATATATACAGTCCCTGACAAAAGTCTTGTCGCTTCTCTATTTTGTAGAAACTCCTGCTATTAACCTGACTTTTAATTAATCAATTGGTGTTTGAAATAGCTCATATGAAAAGCTAAAGCCCTCCCAAATGATGTTTAATGTACTGAAATAAATTGGTTTCACTGAAAAAAGATTTATCATTTAATCAAGACAGACAGGTCAAATTTTGGCAAGACAAAAGTTTTGTCGCCTATACAGAAATTGAACAACTTTACTGAAAATCCAAAAATATGTCAGCAAATTACGTAGTGGTGCTGTGAGATCCAAATTTAATATCTTGTATGACTTCCATGAGCTTGAAGGACAGCATCCATGCGGTTTGGAAAGGATTCATACAATTTATTGATGAAGTCATCAGGAATAGCAAAGAAAACAGTATTGCATGCCTCCCAGAGTTCATCAATATTCTTTGGTTTCGTCTTCCATGCTTGATCTTTCATCCTACACCACATATGCTCAATGATGTTCATGTCTGGTGACTGGGCTGGCCAATCCTGGAGCATCTTGATCTCCTTTGCCTTAAGGAACTTTGATGTGGAGATGGAATTATGCGATGGAGCACCATCCTGCTGAAAAATTTGGCCTTTTTTATGGTTGGGAATATAAGAGGTAGCTAAGATTTCTTGGTATTTTAGACTATTGATGTTGCCTTCCACCCTGCAGATCCCTCGCACACCCCCATACTGGATGTAACCCCAGACCATGATTTTGCCTCCACCAAACTTCACTGTTTTCTGGGTAAATCTCGGCTCCATGCGGGTTCCAGTAGGTCTCCTGCAATATTTGCGGCAACTGTGGTGTAATTCAACAGAAGATTCATCTGAAAAATCCACCTTCTGCCACTTTTCCAGAGTCCATCTTTTTAGCAGGCTGTGGCCCTTGGCAAATGCCACACATTTTTTCAATTGTCTTTTGTTTAGTGCTGGCTTATGGGCACTGATTCGACCATGGAGGCCATTTCGAGACAGAATCCGACAAACTGTTCTCTCGAGCCTTGGATTGGCTCGAGAGCCCTGGCCTTGGATTTTCGAGCCAACAAACAGTCCTCTCGAGCAGTTGTCTTGCGGCTTCGGCCTGACCTGGCCTTGTCCAAAACATCTCCAGTCTCTTCAAATCTTTTTTTTATCCTCTGAACTTGATGCTGAGACACATTGAAGGTGTCTGCATCATCAGCAGTGGATCTGGTCTTCAGCCTCTTGATAATCAACACTTTAGTCTCCGGGTGAATCTTAGGCATGTTTGCAGAGGTCTAGTTGCAGTTGAGAAGGTCTAGTGTACTGGTGTTCTTTTTATACACACCTGAGACCTAATTGATCCATTATTAGTCACAGGTGAAGCTCATATAACAAGGCGACAACACTTATGTCTTGGCAAGAATTGACTCAATGGGCTTTACCAAGCTGTGAATTTTAGAATACTTTTTGTCACTTTCGTTTTGCACTGAAACATTATTACAAAAGCTGTTGGGATTAAAATGACCCATTTCTTGTAACAAAATCTTGATTAGAAATATATTTTAGCGGCACTTCAGGTCAATTTGTACACAAGCGAGAAGACTTTTGTCAGGGACTGTATATATATATATATATATATATATATATATATATATATATATATATATATATATATATATATATATATATATATATATATAATAAATACACTGCAGCTAACTGAATCAACTGCCTGCCTGAAGTATATTAGAAACAGTACACCATAAAGGTCTGCAGTGAGATCTAGCTCAACTGGATACAGTGTATATATATATATATATATATATATATATATATATATATATATATATATATATACAAAGCCGGGATGTATATACTGTATATACTAAATGAACTGCAGCTAACTGAATAAACTGCCTGCTCAAAGTAAATGGAATGGCTCTCTCTCTCTCTCTCTCCGCCACTAACACACTACACAAGGCCGACATGCAGGCGGCCTTATATAGTGTGGGGCATGGACTTAACCCCATGAGCCATAATTGGCCAAAGGCACCCTGGCTCTCTTTGCTGACGGCGCTGTGATTGGCCAAAGCATGCGGGTCATAGTGCATGCTTGGCCAATAATCATGCAGTAATGCACTGCAATGACGCAGTGCATTATGGGGCGTGACGCGCCGCTCGAATTTGGCACAAACGTCCTATAATGTTCGATCTTCATCAAACGAACGAACAGCCGATGTTCGAGTCGAACTCATGTTCGATTCGAACAGAAAGCTCATCCCTAATCATAACCAAATGGAAAGAACATGGCACAACAGCAAACATGCCAAGAGACGGCCGCACACCAAAACTCACGGACCGGGCAAGCAGGGCATTAATCAGAGAGGCAGCACAGAGACCTAGGGTAACCCTGGAGGAGCTGCAGAGTTCCACAGCAGAGACTGGAGTATCTGTACATTGGACGACAATAAGCCGTACGCTCCATAGAGTTGGGCTTTATGGCAGAGTGGCCAGAAGAAAGCCATTACTTTCAGCAAGCTCATAGAGACTTATCCAAAGTGACTTAGAGCTGTGATAGCCACAAAAGGTGGCTCTACAAAGTATTGACTTTAGGGGGGTGAATAGTTATGCACATTGACTTTTTTCTGTTATTTTGTCCTATTTGTTGTTTGCTTCACAATAAAAAAAAAAATCTTCAAAGTTGTGGGCATGTTCTGTAAATTAAATGATGCAAATCCTCATACAATCCATGTTAATTCCAGGTTGTGAGGCAACAAAACATGAAAAATGCCAAGGGGGTGAATAATTTTACAAGGCACTGTAGCCTGAATTACAATTTGTCTGCTCTGTGTTAATGTAGACACAGTGTCTGCGATCCTGGGTGACGCTGTTGACCATACTTGATCATAATTTATAGAGTGATTTGCTCTGGCTAATTGAACAACTCTGCATGTGTATGTTTGTTTTGACTTTTTATTGATTCAGAAGTCCCCAAAACTGGTGTGTACTGTTTTCAGGGGCCTAGGTTGCAAAAAGGTAGAACTTTATTAGTCCAAAATACTGAATGAAGACATAATATCAGTATATATGTATATCTATAAGATGCGCTGTTTCTGACTATAAATGTGTCCCTAAGCCTAGGTTCACACTGACTGCGGGCATGAAATAGTGCAAGCTCAGCTGAACTCGCACAATTTCATTCTACGTGTCATGCCCGACTTCGGGGGTGATTTCAGAGACATCAATGCAGGTTTCTGCACAGATGTCAATGGAGATTACACCCCGAAATTGCCAAAAGTAGTACAGAAACTACTTTTGGGAATCGGTGCAGCGCCACAAATGCGGCGTCTCAACAATTCGGACGCTGCCATTGCTGGCAATTGCCGCCGAATTGGCATGTGATTTGACATATCTGATTGCATGCCAAATCGCATCAATGTGAACCAGAGCTAAAACAAATGTGACAACTGTTACAAAAAATAACTTAGATAACTCTAAATATCTTGAAAATAAACTTTTCACCTTTAATGTGAATTAATATGTGTGATCGTACAGGTTCATATATAAAATATGTTAATTCACACAATTGGATTACAAAAATTAAGTGGCTGAAAACCTGCTGTAACAAAATACAAGTGAACTGAATAGGTGTGTCAAAAGTTCATATATGTTGACTGGTGCTCCAACGATTCCTATATTTGCAAAAAAAAAGGAAGAAGTGGTTCCAATTTCCCACATGCAGTTCATAAAGGTTTGTCCTTGTGCAAAGAAAATAACCCAAAGTGCCAGTGCAGTACCATATTGCCATGAACGAAAGAATGGCCGCTTTTATCAAATGGAATGATCCCACCAAGAGATCATATGTGTGTTTGTAAAATCTCCTCTAAGGGTAGATGATCAGCCAGCTTCAGGAGGTGGATCCATCACGTATCTCACATTATGTAGTGACAAAAGCAATGGAGAAGGCTCATAGGGCATTCATGTATAAAACTACTTTATTAAAAACAAGATTGCACTTACAGCATAGTTGTTTAAATTGGGCAGTTTGAGCATCAGTGGTGCACAGCCCCCTGCAGAACGGTCCGCACATGTTGACGTCACACTGCTGTCTCCGACCCAACGCGTTTACACTCGGAATGCATCGACTGGGAATGGAGGCTTTTGTGATCCAAATATGTGAATTAGCATATTTTATATATGAACCTGTACGATCACACATATTAATTCACATTAAGATATTTTGCACAAGATTTATCTAATTTATCTTTTGTAACAGTTGTCATGTTTGTTTTGGTGACACATTTATAGTCAGAAACAGCACATCTTATAGATATTCATACATACCATTTCCTCACTATTCAATGAAGTTTTTGATTGCAGCAGTTTCTGAGCTCATAATTTGAAGCTAAGCGCAACCTTTTTAGTATTTTTTCCAATATCAGTATATAAGCAGTGTAAATTTACCAGTTTTCTAACACAATCGGGAATGAAGATCTGATTTTCAATTTTGTAAATAAGTAATACAAGATAACAGATGTCTGTTACATTTCTAAGCTTCCATGTGCTACTAATACAACATAAATTACAAGCAAAGCCCAGAAACCCACCTGATAGGAAAGTTACTGCACTGTACACTGAGCATTATGTGGTAAAACATTCTAAAATCTAATAAATACATATGAAAAAACATTAAAATATAGTGTAATTTGCATTCAGCATCCTCTAACCTTTTTGAGGAAGGAAGACTGATTACCATCAACAAGACATAGCATTTATAAGACAGCAAGCATAAGATAGGCTATAATGCATACTTATCAGATGTCAAATGTGCTATTTTGTATGTTTTTATCTAAATGACAACATGTTTTCGCTGCTCTTTTTATGATTAACTTCACCCACTACTGATATTTCTTTTTTGACATGGTAATTGGCAGTTAAATCAAATGTGCATTTCTGTTATCTGTCAAAAATGCCAATCGTGAGCTATCCATACCAGGATTATCTCTTTTTTCCAACTGCTATAAAGTCATAAAAATGGCATCACACTCATCTCCTGGATTCTCCATCAAATATAATCACCAAATCATTAAATCCTAACCCCATGTTTATTTTCACTTTAAATTGTTTGTTTGGGCCCAGCTGGGGCAGGCAGGGCTGGTGATGTTACGCTGTCCAACTCATCCAATACCAGAAAGGTTTGCATTCATTGAGAAAATGCAAAGAATTCTCTAAATGCCACCCGTGCTAAGCGGGCAACCTCCTGTGTTCATAATACAGTGGGGCAGCTTCTCAGCACAGGACCTGGAAGCTAGTGGAGATCACTCTAACATGATTGTCTACTATAGTGATTTCAAGCTTCTAGAACAGCTGTTGCTGTGGGGGCAAATTTAGCCCCCATAGCAACTCCGGTGCTCTGGAGGTAAAAAAGCCCTCCATAATAAAAGTAGTTGTGTTCCATGGCAAATTTGAGTAGTTTCATAACAAACTCAATAGTAGAAATGTCAAAAGAAGGTTCTTTTCTGAGAAAAAATTCAGCTGCCTGGTATCGCAATTGGTGAGGAATAACAGTGTAGAGGCATTGGAGCACATTGTATATACTAAAAAAAATAGTGCATGCTGTACTTTTTTTCAGCTCTGGGCAAATGCAACGCAATGCACTGGTGTGAGCTGCATCTATAGGGAACTTTTATTTTTTGGTTGCCATGTGTTGGGAATGCGCTCACAAACGCACCCAGCGCATCTGGTGTGAATGAACCCTTAGGAACACTCACTTTCCCGCTGCATGCAAACCTCAAGAGCACCAATACATGGTTTTGGGCCACCATGAGCTCGCTGCCAGAAGATAGAGAGCAAGTGGTCTATTAGTTACTGACTGTTGTTGCTATGATCACCTATAGGCCCATTTTACTAGTTGGTGTTACCCTTAGCAGTTTAAAGAAAGAAGTGCCCCTTTGGACACTGTTTGTTGCATGATAATCAAATTGCTCAACTGTTGCATTGTCCCCATCTGATAGTGTTTGATTGATGCTGTTATTCCTAACTTGTTTACAACGCAGTGGTATATCTTCTAACAGTGAACTAATATAGCCTAATATTTTTTTTCTGGTTGATTCACCTTTCCACGGTTCTCTTGCACATTAATCTGTGACGATATACTTTGCTTGTAGTTAAATGGTTTGGTGTCATTTTCTGGTGCATTTGCATTATTCTTTTTGGGGATTTATAATATACAGTATACTATATATTTGTATCCACAGATATCTTCAACTATATCCTCAGTCCAGCCAGGTGTGTCAGAGAGTACTGATCTGTTCCCAGAGTTGTGGCACAAGAACAATGGACCCCATACATCAAGTGGCTTCCTTGGAGGTAAGTGCTACAAATGTAATATCTGTAATGTACAGTAATCTGCTTGATGTACTACCACTAGTACTCTCCATCACCAGTATAACTAGAAAAATGCATTTAATTTATAATGTGGTACCATTTATGGTGAAAATTATATAAATATATTATATATGATTTTGTTTCCTGTAAGAAGCTCTAACGCTGCTCATGTGGTCTTGGTTTGGAACACAAAACAAAACTTCATGTACGTAAGTATATAGGACAACTGCCAGTACACAAAGCTGTGGTTTTTGACTGTGCTCATTATTTACGCCAACACAAGACATTTACATTAATAGAGAGACTATATTTTGAGGGATAAGCTGCAGTGCATTGATTTTTACTTCTTCTTTCTAGACTCTGAAAATCAGAAAGACTGTTGCCCTTTCTTCTGTATGTGCTGATAGGAAGTTTTCCATGTGATAAGACTCCTCATTGCTTGTTGTGACTTCATTATAAGTGCAGCTAATGAGATCCCCCAGGGTCGCACTGGCTGAGCAGGAAGGAAAGGCGATGACGTGTTATTTCCACTGAAAAAAAAAAAGTTGTCTTGAACCAAATATCTATACAGTTTCAAACCACTGCATCGGAGAAGGTAAGATCTCTAGTATTCTCCTAACTCTCTTGTATGTTAATTAAAACATGGCTACAGTAGTAGTCTGAAATCATGCAGTGCTTATGGTATCAAGTCTGCTCAGGTTGTTTGATGTGCTGAAAACAATTTAGAAAATTAGGGCAAACTAACAGTCTTAAGAGAAAATAGGATGGTACTGTGTGTGCTGGAATGTTTCTGCTATAAGTCTTCACAGCTCCATTAATGTGCTGATATATCTTACTAATGCAATACACAAGGTGTATGCTAAAATTTAGTTCAGGGACGTCAATGCATATGGCTGCTTACATAACTGACTATGGTGCTTTTTCAGTACTTGATTATTTTTCTTTGAAGGATGAAAGCTTTGTTTATATTCAATTTCAATTGACAGCAGTTACAGTGATGGTCACAATCGTATATAATCTGTCCTCATTGACTGCCATGCACACAAACGCACCTCATCTTTTTTCCTATTTAAAACAGTATGCAAATTATCCTTAAATAGTTTGAAACTGAAGAACAAATATTTATTATAATGCAGCTTACCGGTCCTTAAATGGTTAGTAAACCCTAGTTTTTTTTAAAATAACAAACATATCATACTTATCTCCTCTGTGCAGCTGGTTTTGCACAGAGTGGCCCCGATCCTCCTTTTCCGGGGTCCCTCAGCAGTGCTGGTGGCTCCTCCTCTTCTTGAGTGCCCCGTCGGAGAAGCGCTCTCCTTCGAGACACCTGTGCGGGCGCGCTCCTGAGTCCTGCTGCCGCGTCTATTGACAAAGACAGCAGGACTCGGCCCGCCCCCGGCGTTCGTGTCATTGGATTTGATGGACAGCAGCGGGAGCCAATGGCTGCACTGCTATCAATCTATCCAATCAGGACACGAGATACCGGTCGGAGCTGGTGTGCTCATTCCCGTTGTGGGAATTACGGGGCTCAGGTAAGTAAAAGGGGGGCTTGAGGGGGCTGCTGCATGACAGGAGGTTTTTCACCTTAATGCATAGAATGCATTAAGGTGAAAAACCTTGAGGGTTTACAACACCTTTAAATGTGGATGCTGCTAGAGATAAGACTGGGTTTGGTACGAACTGCGTTTAGTGCGAACCCAGAAGTTTGCTGTCAGTGCTGGGCCAAAGAGCTGCAGGCAGGAGATTCCCTGCTCTGCAGCTGCATGTATGGAAAGGGACAGGAATGCTTGTGACATCATATGCGTAACCTAATATGGCCACATGGGACTGAACCCAAGCCCAACACTAGTGGCTGCATTCATTTTCTTTTTCAGGCTTTTTTCCTTTTCTTTTCACCTGGTGATCCTGCTAGTAACACACTTCCTGTCCCGGGTGACAACGCTCACTCACTATACTGTAGTTATGAAAGAGCAGCATTGTCACCCCAAGATGCTCCCTGATTTGGAATTGCAAACATCTCTATTACATTGGAAGGTGGGGTTGTGTAGCTCACAAAAGATACCTGGGAAAGCTGCTAACATTTTTTAGGGTTAAGTTCAGTACTATGTTGCCACTACATTTAAGGACTGGTAAGCTGTAAAATATAGCATTTTTACTCTTGGGTTTATAAACACTTTATACATTTAGCATTACTTGTGTAAACTTAATTATTTCAATATTTAATAAATAAAACAATAATAATAATAATTATACTAGTAATACAGTGCCTTGAAAAAGTATTCATATTCCTTGAAATTTTCCAGATTTTGTCATATTACAGCCAAAAATGTAAATGTATTTTATTGGGATTTTATGTGATAGACCAACACAAAGTGGCACATAATTATGAAGTGGAAGGAAAATGCTAAATGGTTTTCATCATTTTTTACAAATAAATATGTGAAAAGTGTGGCGTGCATTTGTATTCATCCCCCCGAGTGAATACTTTTTAGAACCACCTTTCACTGCAATACAGCTGCAAGTCTTTTGGGGATGTCTCTACCAGCTTTGCACATCTAGAGAGCGACATTTTTGCCCATTTTCTTTGCAAAATAGCTCAAGCTCTGTCAGATTGGATGGAGAGCTTTTGAACAGCAATTTTCAAGTCTTGCCACAGATTCTCAATTGGATTAAGGTCTGGACTTTGACTGGGCCATTCTAACACATGAATATTTGATCTAAAGCATTCCATTGTAGCTCTGGCTGTATGTTTAGGGTCATTGTCCTGCTGGAAGGCGAACCTCCGTCCCAGTCTCAAGTCTTTTAAAGACTCTATCAGGTTTTCTTCTAAGATTGCCCTGTATTTGATTCCATCAATCTTCTCATCAACTCTGTCCAGCTTCCCTGTCCCTGCTGGAGAAAAGCATCCCCACATGATGATGCTGTATGTGTATTTCTAAGTATTACAATTTCTATTTCTGCAGTATGTTTAAAATAATGTTTAGAATAATAACCTTGCCTCATTATAAAAAAAAAATGTACATTTCTTCACCTCCCATCCAAATCCCACGTGATTGCACTGATTCTTTCAGAAAGGGCTGGACTAACTCCAGTCTGAAAGGGGAAAAAGTGGACTGCAGGCAAAAGGTTACTGTAGTTTTAGTGAGGAAGGGATAGAAACTCAGGTTTATTGTGAAATAATACCAATTCCTAATAGTATTAGATAATACTAGGTATTAGTATAATTACTACAGAAGCCATGACTTAAGCCTGGTACACACTACAGTTTTTTTTCGTGCAACCCTGAGGGTTGCACAAAAAAAACTGATGGCTCCGGTCGGAAGCCGCTGTACTAACCATGTGAGGTTAGTACAGTGATCTCCCCCGCTGAGCTGTTGTGTTCTGACAGGGGGACGACCCCCCCGTCAGAACACTCTGATTGGCGCTCTCTGCCATTGGCAGAGATTGATGATCAGGAGTCAGTCGCTGCTGGTTTGCCAGCATGCACGTCTGACAGAAGTCGGCAAAACGGCTGACTTCTGTCGGACAGACTGATATACATATGGGCAGAATTTCGGCCAGTATTTTTGTACCGGCAAATGTCTCCCGACATTCTCCCTGTGTGTATGGGGCTTTAGGGAAGAACCCTAGTTGCCTGCACCTGGACTGCCTACACTCTGTCACCCAGGTTCTTCCAACTGTTACAGTCTGTATGGCACCACCAGAATGTGCTTTATTGCTGCACATGAACAAGCACTGTCTGAGAGATCATCCTTTTCTATAATACCTACAACTAAGCCACTTGCAAAGCATGGTGCGGTGGGTGACTATATAACATTCTGTCTGCCACCACCTAGCTAGTGTTCCACTTTTAAGAGTGTTGTTGCAGAGTAGGTGAACCAGCATCTTTGGTTTAAATTGTCCCAACTTAAAGTGGTAGTAAAGTAGTTTCAGCCATTTATAATAATAAAGCCAACCTGTAGGTAAAAATAATATCTTCTAAACACGCACCATTTATGAGATATTCAGCAGCCGATGTTGTCACCAGCACATGCGCTCTGACAGAACGGCATACCATGCCATTCCTTCAGAGGTCCGTGCCGTAAACAGTGGCTCCAGTGCGCATGCACAGGAGTGACATCATAGAGGCTTGGCCAGTCAGACAGCTGGAGTCCACAAACCCCAAAGGAAGACAGGGTGAAGATGGATGCCCTGTCAGCGGTGACAGTGTGCCTCTGGAGGTCTTAATTCTAGGGTAAATCCCTCATAATATGCTAGTATATGATGCATACTAACACATTATGACATTGCCTTGCTGGTTGTATTTTTGTTTTGTTTTTTTGCCTACAAAGTTTACTGCTGCTTTAAGCATAGCTTTTGGAGGCATAACACCATGCACTGCACCACCAGGGTATGAAATAAAGTGTACAGAGGCTACTAATAAAAATACATTTCAATTGCGAATTCATCTGTAACATTCATCAAAGCATAAAATTATATCATAAGTAAAATTAGGTATGCATACACAATTCCTGCTCAGCTTGTTGTCCTAAAGGCGGTACAGACTTGGAAGCCTGGTCTGAATGCCAGAAATGAACAAACAGAAAATCTTTTGGACATCATAAAAATGATCCTTTCTTTAAAGCTGTATAGAATATATATATACGATATATATATGTTTTGGTAGAGCTGTATTGTTACTCAGAAGCCTATCAGCCAGTTTGACTGCCCATTAGATTGTCAAGATCATTGTGGCACATCTATGATTATATTAATCTGCCCCATCAACATCCAGCATGACTGAAGTGATCTGCTGATTTAGAAACAGTTTTTTTTATATCTATGTAAACATTTTAATACAATACAACCAAAAGGCATTAAAGTAAAATAACATAAACACAAGGATTACAGGTACAGTATAAAAAATTACTCCAAAGATTGACAATACTGCTGACCAAATGTGGAGCTGTATTACCAGCAGGGGCGTTGCTAGGTCTGCAAAAGATCTGGGGCTAGGGCCCATAACAACCTTTTTGCAGGCCCGGGGGCACGCCGGTGATAAACCATATTTTGCGGGCAATGGTTGGTGTTGGCGCTTCAATCATCATGGCACCATGGTTGATATGGTTTCGGGATGATTGAAGTGCATTGTTTCTTTTGTTACATTTTAATATATAATGAAGTGGTTCAACTCACCATAATGCAGAATCAGTGGGAGCCCTGGGTGTGTGACTTGCCCTATCTCCTGCCACCAGATGCAGAGTGTCACTTGCCAACGTCAGCTTCCACCCAGATGTGGATTGTCGCTTGCCACTTTCACCTGGCAGCAGATGTGGATTGTCACGTGCCACATCACCTGCCACTATTTGCAGATTGTCACTTGCCATGTCACCTGCCACCATTTGCAGATTGCCACGTCACCTGCCACCATTTTCAGATTGTCACATCTCCTGCCACCATTTGCAGATTACCATGTCACTGGCCACCAGCTGTGGGTTGTCACTTGCCAACTGATGTGGATTGTCACTTGCCATGCCAGCCAGTGCCACCAAATGTGCATTGATGCTGCATTGCTGGCAGCACTGGTCCATTTAGTGAGGGCAAGAGATGTCATCTCGCTGCTCCCCACCGCACCTCTGACATTGAAGCAAGGGGGTCTGGCTGCAAAGTAGAGCTCCACTGATGACAGGAAGCATGTGACCTCCACTCCATCGCGCTGTGAGGGCGGAAGAGCGCTGATGTGTGGCGAGCAGTGAGAGATGATGTCATCTCTGTGCTCCCTGCCGCACCTTTCTCCCACATCAAAGAGGCCTGGCTGTGAAGAGCGCTGATGTGGAGCAGGCAGAGAGATGTCATCTCTGCTTGTCCGCCCACTCACTTCTCTCAGCTCCTACGCCTGTCTCATGCAGCTAGCCCACCTGCTGCAGCAGCTGCGGCCACGACCCGTTGGTTAGACAGGGACCCTGCAGCAAGAGACTCGGGGCTATGGGCCCCAGACTCGGGGCTATAGCCCTGATAGCCACCCCCTAGTGACGCCCCTGATTACCAGCCAGAAAACCAGGAGAAAACAACAACAAAAAAAGCCTTAAGAAAAGGAAAACCACTGCAGCCACCACATTCCAGGATTGGCAAACTGCAGTAAACTATTATTTTCTTCTCTTTTCCCTTTTTTTCTTCTTAGTTAAAATATGATCTTCTCCTTCCCCCTTTTCCCTTTCTTTTCCTGTTTTTTAAGCATACACATTAAGTTGTGTTAGTATTGATGAGTGGGAACTATTGCACAGAGTTTACCAACTAAACCAGGTAACAGACACCCTTGAGCTGTCATGCCCAACAACCTATTCACTACAGACAGGTTCATTTTGAAATCATGACTACAATCCAGATAAAGTAACATGTACACACACACCTTTAACTTCCACTAATCCCATGCACTGTCAAAAATCACGCTGGGAAAAGGGGGTCTACATTCTGAGCCAGTCGGGCTCTGTTGCATGCTGCTGTCAGCCTAGCATACTGAATATGTTTACAGGATGGAATAGTTCAAAGATAATCAATCTCATCAGGGTGCTACTACTGCTTCACTGTTCAACGGGGGGGAGGATTACCTACCTCTATTAAGCATAGTAGAAAAAAGTAAGGTTTATGACCTGACTATACCCCAAGAAGGCAAGCCTGAGCTGGCTGAACAGAAATACTTATCTTTTAGCAGGTAAACCAGTTCAAGTATCTATTCAATCTATGCCCGCTGTTAATTTAGCTGTATGCTGG
This sequence comes from Lithobates septentrionalis, assembly GCA_037952835.1. Classification (NCBI taxonomy): domain Eukaryota; kingdom Metazoa; phylum Chordata; class Amphibia; order Anura; family Ranidae; genus Lithobates; species Lithobates septentrionalis. Next base: position 178,513 of record JBBDGP010001118.1, read on the forward strand.
AAAATTAGATTTCAGGTATATGTGAACAGCTTCTGTACTATGGTTTTGAAAATTGTGTAGGAAGCACACAACAGTTTATAGAGGTGGGTTTGGGAATCAGCCCTTGGCAGGGTGAACCAATGGACTAATTTTTCAAGGTTTAGTCCTTTTTAAAGTGGACCTTTTAGTAGTTTTTTCATCTTTCCAGCTAATAAATCTTCTGCCCTTGTTTTAACTTTGGATAGTAAAACATATTTTTCTGCCAGTAAATACCTTATACAGCCCACTTCCTGTTTCTTGTCTGGTCATTAGCCTAGGCTTATGATATCATGCACAGCTCTCTTTCTCCCTCTCTTGAGAGTTTGCTGGGAAGGAAGGGGGTGTAGCGGTTGGTTACCACTAGTTACTAACATCCACCAAATCACCCTGCTGCCAGACCCCCATCTATCACCTCTGAAACAATGAGTAGTCATTTGCGTAGTTTTGTTATGTTTACTGCGGGATACAACTTGGTTGGGGTAAAAGAAGATATGGAATGCCCATAGCACTTATTGAATTGTCATCACATTCGTAGAACATTGATTAGCAACTTTAGCCCTGAAAATGATGCACTTCTAACATTCACAGTCTATTTCCTCTGCATATCTTCTCCACTGCAGACTATTCCTCCTCTTCCCCAGCGCTCACTCCTGCAGATTATCACTCCTCTTGTACAAAACCTCTACTGCAAAACTGTTAGATTCCTGTTGCTTAACTTCCAGTAATACAAAAAGGGACCACTCTGAATAATCCCAGTTTGCTGGCTGTACTTGAATGGTGTTGCTTCAACAAATCAATAAGCCAGAGGCATGCAATTACCTCTCCCCGGTGGCTCAGTGAATTTGGGAGCTACACAGTCTCTTGGAAGGTATTACTGGAGTGCTTTACAAGGTCAGAGATACTCAGTACCTCTCCCCGACGGCCTAGCACAAGGTAATGAGCGGACTAATGTTCCCAGCCAGTCCATAGCTGCAAACGCTGCGTTCCCTGGCCACAGCATTCTGCACTACTCTCAACAATTCTCCTTTTGCTTCTTTCACACTGACCTTCTCCAAAGGGCAAGTTCTGTGTTCCCCGGTCACAGAAATCTGCTCTTCTCAGTCCTACTGTTGCTTCTCCTTCACCGATCTTCTCCTGTGTACAAGTCCTGTGTTCCCCGGTCACAGCAGCTTGACACCAACTCCATGATGAAGATCTTTATCCAGGAATACATCCTAGCAGCTCCTCTATCCCTCCTCCACGCTCCCCCCACACGGGGACGCCCTGCGGCAGCTACCTAATACTCCATTCTCCTTTTCTCCCGCACCATCAGAACTCCCAAGCAGCATGTGACCCCAGCTTATATGGGGGGCCTGCCCCCTGCCAACACCGAATGGTAATTGGTCAGAGCTCCTCACATGAGCTGCCTGCCACTCAAACCTCAGGTCCAACCTCTGTTCCAGAACAATCTTCCTGAAAGCAGGTGAGGCGCCTCTGAGTCAGAGCACAGGTGGTTACACCCACCACTACACTGAACACTCCCAATCTCAAATCAAAACAAACAGGCCTAACCTACAGCACAGGCCTGTCTAAATTTGCCTACTCTGATATCTCAAACCCAGAAAAATCCTATTCTAGCACCTACCTTATGGTAGAGGGTGCTACATTCACCCCCCACTAAAATCACAGCTGTCGAGGAATACATTTGGAAAATACCTCCTGAACTCAGGAGGAAAGGCATCCCATATCAATTAGTTGGATGGGGAAGGGAGGAAAACACAAACTTGGATGGGGGAAACACATTGTATAAAAGTACAAAATAAAACATGTACACTGTGACCATATACATACATTTGCACACTTTATACATCCTAACTACAGGTCCCTGCAGCTAGCGTTACATACAAGCAGAACCAGAGCACTGCTACCCTGGGAGGAATACTCTGTTTACCACAGGTCTTCATCTGTTCCAACGGTGGAGATGGACAGCCATCACATCCCAAGGTTTCCTAAAAGAAGACACAAACAAACACACAAGCTAACTACACACACTAACTGTATGTCAACACTTCACCAGGCAGAGGGGGGTTATAATCCTCTACTTGGTAACAGAAACAAACATATTCTTTTCAAACTTTTTCAAAAGTGACATGTAAAAGTGTCTCTTGGTAAGCACAATTAGACACATATCCCCGTTGGCAGATAAACTTTCTGGTTGGCAACTAAACAAAGGAGTTCTTCTTGAAAAGTAGTTTTTGGCTCCTAAACAAAGGAGTCCTTTCTTGGAAAAGTGACTAGCAAAGGGTTTTAGCAAGGACAGCACACCCTAGTGTCCATGATATTGTCCTTATTAGGCACCCTGTGTGGCTGACAATGGCTGTGCCCTAAAAGTGGGGGAAGATGGTAGTTGCGCTGTGATGAGGGGGGGGGGGAAGCTACAAAGATGACTAAAGTGGCAAAGTGAACTAAAAAAGCAGAAACGGGCCAATGCATGAATGGATCCTACATGCTAAAAAAACATGGTGGGGATGCAGTGCAGTGCAACGTAGCTGATCAACATGACTATAATGTTGCGGGCAGACAAAGCCTAATATATAAAGGTAATCGTGAAACAGTGACTGCTTGAATATAGCAAAACAAAAATGCATATACTAGCAAAAATAGGATGAATAATGACACAATGCAAAAAAATATATAATGCTAACTCCAGCCGTAGGTATGTGGCACCCGGGACTCCATTCCTCCGACTACCCCCTAAGCAAGTCCTCCGGTAAGTTCCAGCCAGATACCAGTGTCAACCAGCACCTGATCCTGCACATCAGGCGACCACTGCATAGCGGGCGTCCTCTGACCACCTTCCGCCATCTTGCTCTGCCTCGTGTCTGGCACGTAGCACGCTGAATACTTGTTAGCTCTCTGCTGGGGCATAACCCCGCCCACCCACTTGTTGGTTCAGCATGCGAGGAACTGTAAGCATGCATTTTCAGTGTGCGCCAGAGTGACACCTGGTGGCAGGGCCTGTTTAATAGCAGGCACTGTCCAAGTTTAGTTTTGAAACTGCGTCACATAACAAACTGAAAGCAGGCAAACTTTGCAGCAATCACCATTAACACAGGAAAGTTTCTCTATTGCAATGTCCTACCGTAAGGGACTGACCGTGTAGACCCTGTCAATGACACCCACTTGTGGCTAGGTTACTAAGGGCAAAAGTAGACATCCACAAACGTATTCTCCACTCTCCACTGTGTTAGGCAGGATTAATAAAGCCATTCACATTTTTCAAACAGTTGGTAATGCAAAGCGCTGGACATATTTGTAATTCAATGAGCGTGATTACTCGCCGTGGTTGCCACGGGTGATAGCACATGGTTACAGTCACTGAGTTGCAGGGCTTATCACCGTTGTGAGTGTCCATTTAGTATAACTGAGTGCAGGGAGTGGGCAGGCAGCACCAATCCTGGACGGTTGCTACGGGCAAAAACACTTGGCAATAAGCTTGGTTTTGGTTGCTATGGGCAACAGTATGTAACAAAGTCAGTTTAAAGGCAAACACACAGTCCTTTTCCTCAGTATATCTCAAACTTGGCAAAACAGGCAAAGTTTTCCCTGGCTTTTAGCGGTTGCTAGGGGCGACGACCAGCAGATTAACCGTGAAGGCGGATCTCGGTGGGACCTCCAAGTGTAGTGGTTGGTTACCACTAGTTACTAACATCCACCAAATCACCCTACTGCCAGACCCCCATCTATCACCTCTGAGACAATGAGCAGTCATTTGCATAGTTTTGCTGCGTTTATTGTGGGATACAACTTGGTTGGGGTAAAGGAAGATATGGGATGCCCATAGCACTTATTGAATTGTCATCACATTTGTAGAACATTGATTAGCAACTTTAGCCCTGAAAATGATGCACTTCTAACATTCATAGTCTATTTCCTCTGCATATCTCCACTGCAGACTATTGCTCCTCTTTCTCTGCGCTCACTACTACAGATTATCACTCCTATTGTACAAATCCTTTATTGAAAAACTGTTAGATTCCTGTTGCTTCACTTCCAGTAATACAAAAAGGGACCACTCTCAATAATCCCAGTTTGCTACCTAATACTCCATTCTCCTTTTCCCCCGCACAATCAGAACTTCCAAGCAGCATGTGACCCCAGCTTATATGGGAGGCCTGCCCCCTGCCAACACCGAATGGTAATTGGTCAGAGCTCCTCACATGAGCTGCCTGCCACTCAAACCTCAGGTCCAACCTCTGTTCCAAACAATCTTCCTGAAAGCAGGGGAGGCGCCTCTGAGTCAGAGCACAGGTGGTCACACCCACCACTACACTGAACACTTCCAATCTCAAATCAAAACAAACAGGCCTAACCTACAGCACAGGCCTGTCTAAATTTGCCTACTCTGATATCTCAAACCCAGAAAAATCCTATTCTAGCACCTACCTTATGGTAGAGGGTGCTACAGGGGGGGTGAGTCATAAGAGGGCCAATGAGAGCTGCAGAGCTGGAGGTGTGCCTCTGTGTGTGTCTGTGTAAATCCAGGAAGTGAACAGACAGCAGCTTCAGCTTCCCACAGTTAAAATGGTTGCAGCCAGACTTAGCGGAGGGAGATTTCTGCAGCAAATTTGGCAAGTACAGAATCACAGTATATATAAAATAATATGCAAAGTAGTTGGAGGGAAGCTCCAGAACAGCAAATATGTTTCTATTACAAATTATGTGAGCAGACTGCAGTTCCTCTTTAAGTTATGAGCTGGAGCTTACACAGGGTTGAGGACACTATCCCTTAATTATTGCCGGTGGCAACATGACATGGTCCTCTCAGGCGTTCCTGATTTTTGCTCATTTACTTGTGTTCAGCCTGTCAAGCTGCTCTATCTTTTGCATGTGCTCAGTGCTGATAGCATACATCACAGACATATAACCAAGGAGCTATACTGTAATGCTGCGTACACCCAATCGGACATTCAAACAACAAATGATTGATGAGAGCTTGTTGTTGGAAATTCCGACCGTGTGTAGGCTCCATCGGAAATTTTTTGTCGGAATTTCCGGCAACAAAAATTTGATAGCTGGTTCTCAAATTTTCCGACAACAAAATCCGATGTCGTAAATTCCGAGCGTGTGTACCCAATTCCGACGCACAAAATTCCACACATACTCTGAATCAAGTACGAGACGGAAGCGCTCGGTCTGGTAAAACTAGCGTTCGTAATAGAGATAGCACATTCGTCATGCTGTAAATTTTGAAATCGCAACGCATTCTCTTCTTCTTTATGATGCTACAATTATGAAGTTGTTTTGCTGCTGATATTCACACAGAGTTCTGACAAACTGATTTTTTTATTATTTCTTGTGATCTCATGAATAATCCTTTTTTATTTTTTCACCAGATCTCCAGAATAATGTTTATAACTTTTGTTTATAGTGATCTTTTGTTTTTAAAAATCAAGATCGCCTGTTTTTTTATTTTTTTTCTAGTGATCTCCATAATATTTTTTCTCATTGTCTGTGTCAAGTGACCACAACACCATTATTATCTTGTATTTTTTAACCTCAAAGAGATTGGTTGGTGTTGGTGTCCCTTGTTAATTTGACAATGTATTATTGAAATGTACCTGCCTACAAACAAACAAACTGTCCGTTTTTAATTATAACACATAGTCAATGATTTAAGAAAAAATATATACATTTATTAGGGGTCATAACAAAATAAAGAGGAAGGCAACGCTGGATAAACTGGTCAAATTAGCGAAGCCTTTGTACCCCACAGCACACATCAACTATTTGACAGGAAAAATTGGGAGCCTGAGGAGTCCATTTAATAGGGAGCACAATCCGGTCCAGGACTCCGAGAGATCAGGAACAGCAGCAGGTGACATATATGTTCCCGGGCTATGGTCTTACAACAGCCTGCGTCTTTTGCCAGACCAGACTGAACCCAGACCATCACTCTCTTGTCTTCCTTCCACGCTTCCTTCCACGCTTGCTTCCAGGCTGTGGCTCTGGTGTTGGAGTTGTGGCAGGAGGTGGAGGCGGAGGAGGATGATCCAACTCACACAGGTGGGTTTTGCTTGTGAGTTCGCCCCTTAACCCCTTATTTAGGGCCATATATATCACTTCCTCACAAAAGAGGTGTTGGCCCACCTCCATTTCCTGCATTTTGTTAGCAGCCATGCAAACATAGGCCTCAAGATGACTGGGGGAGATCTGAGGGCCGCAGAAGCCTGCCGAATTAACCCAAGTGCTGACTCCTCCACGCTCCTCCCCTTCCTGGGCCTTTTTTGTTGAAGGCGGAGGGGAGGGACCTGGGTTTCGGTTAGGCTACTGGTCCCAGCCACCTCCTGGCTGCCACCTACCCCCGCCACCTCCTGGCTGCCACTTACCCCCGCCACCTCCTGGCTGCCACTTTCCCCTGCCACTTTCTACAGCCTCCTCCTGGCTGAAGATTTCCTGTGTATGAAAAAGGGACATAGTTTTAATTTATTGTTCATCAATCACACACAATTTTGAGAAATATGTTGAACAATGCTATACCTGACTCAAGCTGGGCTCCTCCACATCTTCCCTCTGGGTGGAAGGCCCATGTTGGATGTCAGAAGCCTCAGCTGGGGTGGAAGGAATAGTGGAAGGAAGGGTTGAGAGTGATGGCCTGATTTCAGTCTGGTCTGACAGAAATCACAGTCTGTCGAAGTACCACAGCCTGGGGACATAAATGTCATCTGCTGCTGCTCCTGATCTCTGGGAATCCTGGACCTTCTTGCACTCCCTATTATACGTGCTCCTGAGGCCACCAATTTTGCACTTCAAATAGTTGATGTCTGCCGTAGGAATCTGCGGCTTCACAAATTCCAGCAATTTATCCAGTGCTGCCTTCCTCTTTAGTCGATTTGTATAAAAGGGGTGTTTTGTCTGCCACAGACAGGGCAGCTTTCTGTACAAATCAATGAATTGGGGGAGGAAATCATTGTATCTGAATTTTATCTGTCACTGATGCCCCAAGTAAAATTGAACCTTTGTTAGAACGATTGGCGCTTCCGCTACTCCGTCCTCTGCTCACAGATAGTACGTATGACACACGCGTGTTGCGCTTTATATACACTGCACATGCGTGAAACACTGCCCGCCCCTGACCTTCTTTATAGTATATTCCCTGCCCCTTCTCTTTCGGCGAAGCGGGAGAGCACATGGTGGAGAAAGAACAAGTGCATGAAGACAGCAGCAATGACGAAAGCCCGGAGCCACGAACGTCCCGATCCCGGAGGAGATTTAAGGCCTCTAATATGTCCTTTGTAGAGATGGTGGAGATGGTTGAAGAGGGCTGACTATGATGGGAAGCATGGACCTTACCCAAACCCAAATGTTAGAAAGGCCAAGATCATGGCTAAATTTGGGAAAAGTCTGCACAGGAATTTTTGGGTACGGCGATCCAAGGATCAACTGAGGAAACGCTGGTCAGACCTCAAATTAAGGGAGCACGATCAGTACAGAAGAATCAAGAGAGTGCTGCAAAAAAGTAAGTATTTAGTCGTGTGTTCCTATTATTATTATTACATTCATGCTGCTCCATGTGCTTTTTTTTACTGTTGTAGACTTTAAAATGGCAAGTTTCAGGTTCATGGGCACAGTAAATCGTTCATAGTAAACATTGTTCCTTAGCCCACTAATACGATGTGTTTGGCAGATGCAGGTTAACTACATTTGTTCATGCCTATTTGGATAAAAAAAAGTTTAGTACATTGTTGTCTAGATGGGTTTGTAACTAGAATGAAATGCAAACTTGATTCAGTGTAAGGAGAGGACACTCAGCAGCTGTTTACACATCTGGATGCAGGAGCACTAGTGTGGGACACCAGAACAATCATTTTAGGGTGTCCCACACAGGTGCTCCAGTGGATACTAGGGATGCCTCCATGTGTGAAACTTTACCCAAAAAGGTAAGTATTCCAGCTTTAAGAAAAGGAAAAAATCATGTCTTCAGCTTGGAACTCTGCCAAAACAGACAATTGTACAGCACTTCCAGGCAATGTTTCATATTACTATTTCTGTCGTCAAATATCTGTGTGCTAACATCAGAGAACACCAGGGACCCACAAACTCCTAAAGAATGGGAAATCACAAAACCACAACCTCAGGATGTGGAGGAAGGAGATGTTTATGAAGTTGGCGAAATAGTGACCACAACAGGTGAGTGTCTGAGACCACAGCTTCAGGTAATAGATGTATGCCTGCATATTTATAATACATGCTTTGTTTTTTTTCTTTTAGGTGATGTGGATGTTGTGGAAGAAGAAACACATTTCACAAGTGCACACGTCCTCATCGGGGAGATCATGGTGTGTTATCGGGATTTACAGAAGATCAAGAAAGACATCAATGATTATGAAAAAAAGCTCAAAGGCATCATTGATGTTTTAAGCAGAATCTAAAACATCTAAAATTTTTGTAATTTTTTTTTATAACTTATCTAAAAAATGTTGAAAGCCAAATTTTGAAGATTTACACAGTTTGTCAACATGTGTTATCTGCCATCACGGGATATCAAGGTACGCTTTTTGTGGGTGAAACCCCTTTCTTGCAACTAAAGTAGCTGAGAGGAAGGGGTTGCATCCCCGAAACACGTCCATTGATCCCCCATGATGGGAGCTAGCACATGTTGACCTTAGCCATAGGATCAGGAAGGAAATCCCCATTTTGACTCCCAATTTGTGTGCATCTTCAAAATTTGGCTTTCATAGAGGCAGGGCCAGATTAAGAGCATCATGGACCAGGATTTTGGTGGGCCTTTTTATGGAAGAAAAATGAAAATGCAAACAATTTTTCGTTAAAACAAATTAAATATACTCTCACCAATAATACCAGCAGTGCAGCCTTTGAGCAGCAGCAACACCACCAATACCACTTGCTATGCAGTCTCTCACCAGCAGCAACATAGGGAGACCACATTTCCAAACTGCCATTCAGGGACAACTCCCCTGCCCAAAAAAAGATGAGGGTGGGGGATGTAGTCTTGGGGTTGATGGGGAAATCGGCGGCGGAGGTGATTTGTCAGGCAAATGGCTGGTGTTAGCACTTAAAATCATATCAAGCATGGTGTCAGGATGATCAAATTCCATTATTTATATTACTACATTGTAATATATAGTGAAATAGTTTAACTCACCATCATGCAGAATCAGTGGGAACCTGAGCTTGTCACTTCCCACCAGATGCAGCTTGTTACTTGCCACCATTGCTTGCCACCAGATGCAGCTTGTCATTTGTCAGCCATAGCCTGCCACCAGATGTAGCATATCGCTTTTCACAGTTGCCTGCCGCTAGATGCAGCATGTCACTTGCCACCAGCAGCCTGCCACCAGATACAGTGTGCCACTTGCCACCCACAGCCTGCCACAGATACAGTGTGCCACTTGCCACTAGCAGCCTGCCACCAGATACAGCATGCCACTTGCCACCAGCAGCCTGCCACCAGATACAGCATGCCACTTGCCACCAGCAGCCTGCCACCAGATACAATGTGCCACTTGCCACCAGCATCCTGCCACCAGATACAGTGTGTCACTTGCCACCAGCAGCCTGTCACCAGATACAGTGTGCCACTTGCCGCCAGCAGCCTGTCACCAGATACAGTGTGCCACTTGCCGCCAGCAGCCTGTCACCAGATACAGTGTGCCACTTGCTGCCAGCAGCCTGCCACCAGATACAGTGTGCCACTTGCCACCAGCAGCCTGCCACTAGATACAGTGTGCCACTTGCAACCAGCAGCCTTCCACCAGATACAGTGCACCACTTGCCACCAGCAGCCTGCCACCAGATACAGTGCACCACTTGCCACTAGCAGCCTGCCACCAGATACAGTGTGCCACTTGCCACCCACAGCCTGCCACCAGATACAATGTGCCACTTGCCACCAGCAGCCTCCCACCAGATACAGTGTGCCACTTGCCACCAGCAGCCTGCCACCAGATACAGTGTGCCACTTTCCACCAGCAGCCTGCCACCCGATACAGTGTGCCACTTGCCACCAGTAGCCTTTCACCAGATACAGTGTGTCACTTGCCAACCACAGCCTGTCACCAGATACAGTGTGCCACTTGCCACCGACAGTCTGCCACCAGATACAGTGTGCCACTTGCCACCAGCAGCCTGCCACCAGATACAGTGTGTCACTTGCCACCAGCAGCCTGTCACCAGATACAGTGTGCCACTTGCCACCAGCACCCTGCCACCAGATACAGTGTGCCACTTGCCACCTGCAGCCTGCCACCAGATACAGTGTGTCACTTGCCACCAGCAGCCTGTCACCATATACAGTGTGCCACTTGCCACCAGCAACCTACCATCAGATACAGTGTGGCACTTGCCACCAGCAGCCTGCCACCAGATACAGTGTGCCACTTGCCACCAGCAGCCTGCCACCAGATACAGTGTGCCACTTGCCACCAGCAGCCTTCCACCAGATACAGTGTGCCACTTGCCAACCACAGCCTGTCACCAGATACAGTATGTCACTTGCCAACCACAGCCTGTCACCAGATACAGTGTGCCACTTGCCACCAGCACCCTGCCACCAGATACAGTATGCCACTTTCCACTAGCAGCCTGCCACCAGATACAGTGTGCCACTTGCCACCCACAGCCTGCCACCAGATACAATGTGCCACTTGCCACCAGCAGCCTCCCACCAGATACAGTGTGCCACTTGCCACCAGCAGCCTGCCACCAGATACAGTGTGCCACTTTCCACCAGCAGCCTGCCACCCGATACAGTGTGCCACTTGCCACCAGTAGCCTTTCACCAGATACAGTGTGTCACTTGCCAACCACAGCCTGTCACCAGATACAGTGTGCCACTTGCCACCGACAGTCTGCCACCAGATACAGTGTGCCACTTGCCACCAGCAGCCTGCCACCAGATACAGTGTGTCACTTGCCACCAGCAGCCTGTCACCAGATACAGTGTGCCACTTGCCACCAGCACCCTGCCACCAGATACAGTGTGCCACTTGCCACCTGCAGCCTGCCACCAGATACAGTGTGTCACTTGCCACCAGCAGCCTGTCACCATATACAGTGTGCCACTTGCCACCAGCAACCTACCATCAGATACAGTGTGCCACTTGCCACCAGCAGCCTGCCACCAGATACAGTGTGCCACTTGCCACCAGCAGCCTGCCACCAGATACAGTGTGCCACTTGCCACCAGCAGCCTTCCACCAGATACAGTGTGCCACTTGCCAACCACAGCCTGTCACCAGATACAGTATGTCACTTGCCAACCACAGCCTGTCACCAGATACAGTGTGCCACTTGCCACCAGCACCCTGCCACCAGATACAGTATGCCACTTTCCACCAGCAGCCTGCCACCAGATACAGTGTGCCACTTTCCACCAGCAGCCTTCCACCAGATACAGTGTGCCACTTGCCAACCACAGCCTGTCACCAGATACAGTGTGTCACTTTCCACTGATAGTCTGCCACCAAATACACTAGAAATCAATAGGACTGCGGGTAAAACGCAGGAAAACTGCGGATACACCAGCAATGGGCCAAAACATAGCAAACCAGTGTGAACCCACTTAAAAGCACAAGGAAGCAAGTCTAAACATATTGGCTGCAGTTATAACAGCCATTGCTGAAGGAAAAAGTAAAAAAAAAAGAGGGGGAGAGAAGGGAGATAAGAGTCCAGTCACTGAGCTCACACTTGGATGGTCGGAAGCTTATTACTCAGATATCGTTTTCAGTTTACCTTGTATCTGCCGGTGTCTTGCCGAGAAAGTTCTGCTTGCACAGTACGAACGACTACAGAGCCGCCGAAAATTGCCGAAGAAGAACAGCTGATCGTCAGCTCTATATAGGACCTGCGCACTACATTCTGACCTAAGTCCACATTAAAGCCCCACCATCCAAATGAACATAGAGTTAGAATTTTAAAATGCCGAGCACAGCAAGGCCGTGCCTGAAGCGAGCGTAGTGAGCCCGCGAGGGGCCTGTTGCAAAGTGGTTTTTTTTACTAAAGTCTTGACACGTAGGCGCCGTGTACAGCTGACTCAGGTGTTCAGCTTCGGCTCTTTTCGGCGGCTCCCTTGTTGTCCCTACTGCGCAAGCGCTGCGCCTGCGCACTACAGGGGGGTTATTATCTGCCGAGGGGAACTTTCTCGGCAGAACACCGGCTGCTCTGTTCACAATTTCCCCGCCCACACGGCTCCTTCACTGCATGGACTTCACACAGAGAGAGGAGAGAGGGGAGGGGGAAGGCAGAGCCATTTGTGTAGGGGGGGAGAACTGTGCACTGTGACACTGTAATAACCACAGTAAGCCAACACAGGTACAGCCAAACACCCCTACATTTACACACAGCTTCTCCTGTCCCATAGATGTTTATGGACAGGAGAACTCAGGCTTGTACTGCTGGCTGGGGCCTGGAGCTTCAGCTCCTATAGCCCCTATGTTAATCCGGCCCTGCACAGGGGTGACATCACCCCATCTGATGAAGGCAATATCAACACAGTTTGGACATGCTAATGTCTGATATTGCCTTCAATTTATTAAAGTTGAACTTTGTAAGTTCCTGAGTTGTGTATTGTTTTATGTTTTTAAAAACATGCCTGTTTACCACAAAAAAGGATATTTCTACTGTCCAAAAAAAAAATTTTATTCAAAAAATATGTTGGTTTGTTCAAAAACCCTTTTCTAAATGCACATGTGAACGTAAACAGAGTACAAATTTTTCTACTCAACAATGTGTGGCTTCTTCTTTCAATGCTCAATAGCAGTTTTTTGCTTAACCACTTCGCGCCTGCGCTATAGCCGAAAGACGGCTACAGCGCGGATGCCAACTGCCGGGAGGGCATCCCTGGACGTCCTCCTGTTTACTCCCTCCCCGTGCGCCCCCGTGGGTGTGCGCATCGGAGAAAATCTGTGTTGGCCGTGTCCGTTGGACACAGCCAATCACAGATCGTGCTAAATGGCCAATCACAGCGGCCATTTAGCACTCAATCTTTGTGTCCAATGAGAGATAATCTCAAATGTAAACATATGAGATCATCTCTCATTGCCGGCTCTCCCACCTCATACAGAGACAGCGTGTGAGGAGGGAGAGCAATCTGTGCTTCAGGATTGTGAATTGTGAGTGCATAAAAACACATACACAGTGCCCACAGTACCTATCAGTGCCATCTGCCAGTGCCATCTGCCAGTCCCATCTGCCAGTGCCATCTGCCAGTCCATCTGCCAGTGCCATCTGCCAGTGCCATCTGCCAGTCCATCTGCCAGGTCATTTGCCAGTCCCATCTGCCATCTGCCAGTGCCATCTGCCAGTTCCATCTGCCAGTGCCATCTTCCAGTGCCAGTGCCATCTGCCAGTCCCATCTGCCAGTGCCATCTGCCAGTGCCATCCGCCATCAGTTCCACCTGTCAGTGCCATCTGTCATCAGTGCCACCTATCAGTGCCATCTGTCAGTGCAACCTGTCAGTACTATCTGTCATCAGTGCCACCTGTCAGTACCATCTGTCATCAGTGCCACCTGTCATACCATCTGTCATCAGTGCCACCTGTTAGTGCCACGTGCCATCTGTTATCAGTGTCACCAGTGCTACGTATCAGTGTCATCAGTGTCACGTGTCATCAGTGCCAGGTATTAGTGCCATCTATTATCAGTGTCACGTGTCATCAGTGCCACGTGTAATTCGGTGCCATCTGTCATCAGTGTCACTTGTCATCAGTGCCTTCTGTCATCACCAACAATGGCTAGAAGATTATATTTAGCCGAGGAGGCGTACAATATTCTTGCGGGCAACAAGAGCAACGGGGAGCTCTCAGCTTCAAATTCCTCCTCATATTTAGATTCTGAGTCTGACGTGGACTGCGAGCCTGTCCTAACCAGTGGTACACTGACAGCCTCAGAGGAGGAGGATGAGGGTCCGCCCGCCAGACGAAGGCGTACTAGTGAGGAGGCAGTGCCATCCACCAGCACCGCAGTGCCATCCACCAGCACCGCAGTACCTCGGCAAAGGCCACGTACCAGTGGGGTGTCACCTCAGTTCCAAAGGGTTAGGTCCCATGCCAGCCTTCCCTATTCCCTTAAGAACCCCTTGTGGCTTTCTCCTAATTCAGGAGAAGCTAACGTTCCCCCTTTCACTGCTCAGCAAGGAGTCCAGGTTAACACAGAAAACTTTTCCCCGATAGACTTTTTCCATTTAATTTTTACTGAGGACATGCTTGCATCGATTGTGGCCCAGTGCAACCTGTATGCACAACAATTTATAGCAAGTAACCCAACATCCTCTTATGCCCGTCCCTACAAGTGGAGGGCCCTAACAGTGGAGGAGTTTAAAAAATTTTTGGGCCTCACATTCTGTATGGGACTAAACAGAAAAAATGAATTACGTTCTACCCTCCCCATCTACCACATGCCCATCTTTTCCTCAGTAATGCCCCGGACCAGATATCTCATGATTATGAGATTTCTACACTATAACGACAATACCCAGTGCCCTCCCCGAAATCACCCACATTTTTACAAGCTTTATAAAATTCAGCCGCTAATAAATTATTTTTCTGAAATCTTCCCCAGTTGTTTATCCCAGACCAACACATATGTGTGGATGAGTCCCTTATCAAATATTCTGGCAGGCTGGGCTTAAAACAATTTATTCCCACCAAAAGGGCCCGCTATGGGGTGAAGATGTATAAATTGTGCGACCGAGCTACAAGGTATACCTATGCCTTCATGGTATACGAAGGGAAGGACACCCAGCTACATCCTCCTAATTGCCCAGAATACATTGGATCAAGCGGGAAAGTCGTTTGAGAACTCATAAACCTACTCCTGGAGAAAGGCTACCATTTGTATGTGGACAATTTTTATTCTAGTTTGCCCCTGTTCCACAACCTTCAAAGAAAGAACACTCCAGCATGTGGCACCATAAGGACGAACCGGAAGGGCTTTCCTCAAAGCCTCGTCAACAAGAAGTTAAGAAGAGGGGAGGCGACGAGCTTACAGAATGAGGAAATTCTGGCTGTGAAGTGGAGGGACAGAAGTGATGTCTACACGCTTTCTTCGATCCACAACAATACATTCATTGAGATCACCAGGAGGAATGGCCCAATCCAAAAGCCAACATGTATCCACGAATACAACATGTTCATGGGGGTGTCGACTTCAACGACCAGTTGCTCGAACCCTACCTTTCCACTAGACGAACATACCAGTGGTATAAAAAAGTTTCAATGTATTTGTTTAATTTGGCCATATACAACACCTATGTAATCTATCGCAACACCACTGAAAGACCCAAACCCTTCCTTGGCTACCAGGAGGAAATCACCACTGCCCTTATATACCCGAACGGCCCACCAGAAAACATTAGATCCGATGTGATTAGCAGACTCTCTGAACGCCACTTTCCCGATAAAATCCCTCCCAGACCAACAGGCCAAAAACGCCAGAAAAAATGCCGGGTGTGCACCAAATGAGGATTGAGAAGAGACACCACTTATCATTGTCCCCAATGTCCTTCCCAACCAGGCCTCTGCATAGTTGACTGTTTAAATTAAATTATTAGTGAAGTATGGAACACAACCCTCACTTCCTGCCATTTACTTTCACACCCCTTATGCCTCTGCTTGCTCTGTAACTGACCCTGGCTTGTTATTCGACCACGCTTCTGCCTACCGATTCTGTTTATACCTCTGCCTGATCTGGAACTGACCCTGGACTGTTATTCGACCACGCTTCTGCCTACCAATTCTGTTTATACCTCTGCCTGATCTGGAACTGACCCTGGACTGTTATTCGACCATGCTTCTGCCTACCGATTCTGTACATACCTCTGCCTGATCTGGAACTGACCCTGGACTGTTTGACCATGCCTCTTGCCTGCCTCTTGGACTGATCTTGTACCCTGCCAGTGGACTAGTGGGATTCAGAACACAGGGGTCTCACATATGCGAGGGGCTCCAGAATTGTTTTTCTGGATGAAGAAAACAATTTAATTTGTTTTCTCATTCCTAGATCAGGGTCTGGAGACTCGGAGGCTTCAAAGAGATTTGGGTGGGAGAAGCCTCTACCCCTGTCCCCATTCTGTCCTGAACGAGGCCCTCCTTCTGCCTGCTGCCTGTAGGACCTATGCCATCATGCCTCTGTCTGTCGCATGAACTGACCACACCACATGAACCTGCCTACTACCAGGACCAATATTTTGGCACTGCTGACAATCTCTGCCTGCACTGTCCCTGACTGTATATGGACAGTATCCCTGCCTGCTGCCTGGAAAATTGCATTCGCTTTTGCTGACCAAGTCCCTGCCTGCTGCCTGGACCAGTGCTTTCCTTCTGTGTACATCTGCGCTACTACAACCACAGGTAATCTTTTGTTTACTCTTTGCTTAGCATAATGTATTTTGGGGTGTAATTCTTGGTATGTCAATGCTATGTGTCCCTAGAACACCTGATGGTGTTCCTTGCATGTGTTCCTGCTGGTGCTCCCTGCATATTGGGTCTCTGTATGTGGCCAGGCTGTGAAAAAGTCCCACACATGTGGTATTGCCATACTCAGGAGGAGTAGCAGAATGTATTTTGGTGCGTCATTTGTGGTATACACATGCCATGTGAGAGAAAAAACCTATTACAATGACAATTTTGTGGGAAAAAAAATCTTTATTTTGCAAAGAATTGTAGGAAAAAAATGACAACATCAAAAATCTCATAATGCATCTTACTAAATACCTTGGAATGTCTACTTTCAAAAAAGGGGTCATTTTGTTCGGGTTGCAAGAAATGAGATAGGCCGTCAGTACATCAGTTGTGATTAATTTATTATGATTTGCACCACAGTTTGTAGACTCTCTAACTTTCACACAGACTAAATAATATCCACTAATTTGGGTTATTTTTACCAAAGATACGTAGCAGAATAAATTGTGGGCAAAATTTCTGAAGAAAAATTAATAATTTGCTAAATTTTATCACATAAACTAAGAAAAATGCGTTTTTTTTTTTCAAAATTTTCCATCTTTTTTCATTTACAACGCAAAAAATAAAAAATCCAGAGGTGATCAAATACCACCAAAAGAAAGCTCTATTTGTATGAAAAAAAGGACAAAAAAATTATTTGGGTACAGTATTACATGACTGAGTAATTGTCATTCAAAATGTGACAGCGCTGAAAGCTGAAAATTGGTCTGGGCAGGAGGGGGGTTTAAGTGCCCGGTAGGCAAGTGGTTAAGTTGGTGTTTACAATGAGGGTTATTTCCTAAAGACAAATCCACTTTGCACTACAAGTGCACTTTCAGTGCACTTGTAGTGCACTTTCAAGTGGATTTTCCTTTAGTAAATAACACCCACAGTGCTTTATAATTTGCATCAATCAGGCCATTTTCGTCACTCTAAAAAAAAGATTCATGGTGCTGAAAATGATGAATATTTACATCATTAATGCATTACATACATTAACAAAAAAACAAGGTGTGTGTGTAGCAGACCCACAACATAATAGTTTGCTGAAGAAGAGATTGTCACCTCATTTATCCAAGAAATTATGTTTGCACTATTGAAGAAAATGCCCAAAAAAAAAAAAGCCCATTGGAGAACCTAGGAGACAGCTAAAAGAAACTCAAGCAGTAAATCAAAGGAAATATTTTTCAGTTTAAAATACAAATTTATTTTAAAAATACATTTATTTAAATACATATAATGTGATGTTAAAGGAGAAATCTTACCTTAATATAGTCCTTCTGCAGGACCTGAATGATGGCAGAACAGGTCTCTGGAATAATGATCCCCAGAGCCTGGGGGGAGATGCCTGTCGAGAACTTGATGTCCTGCAGACTTCTCCCCGTTGCCAAGTAGCGCAAGGTGGCGATGAGCCTCTGCTCGGGAGTGATAGCTTGTTGCATGCAGGTGTCCTGCTTCGTAATATAAGGGGACAGCAAAGCCAACAGATGGTGAAAAACGGGGTCCGTCATCCAGAGATAATTCCTGAAATCATCAGGATTATTCTCACGGATCTCCCGCAACAAGGGCATGTGCGAGAATTGGTCACGCTGGAACTCCTTCTCGCCCTGTTCATGGACTGGGCTTGGGTCAAAGTAAGAACCCCAACACCAAGCCCCTGCACAGCACGAACTCCACGATGAGTACGTACCCACAACATGGCTTCAAAATGGTCGGCTGGTCAGAACGAACTAACAGAACGCACTGAAAATCAGAAAGGCCTGAGAAGAGCGAGCTGAAACTCAGAAACCAGACACTGGTAATCAAATACATAATATAAAAATACGCACTGAGAACCAGATACGAACTGACTACACGCACTGAAAACAAGATGCAAACCCACAAGCACAGTAGAAGAGCAGTAAGAAGAAGAGCAGTAACGATCTGAAAAGCACGAGGCTGAAAAGTGCAAAGCGTCTCTCACCAAACTTCTTCTAACATGAGATTAGCAGAAGGAGCCCAAAGGGTGGCACACTGGCTATTGAACTTCCTCTTTATAGTGCCGTCGTACATGTTGTACGTCAGCGCGTTCTTGATGATCGGAATTTCCGACAACATTTGTGCGACCGTGTTTATGCAAGACAAGCTTGAGCCAACATCTGTTGGAAATAAATCCCAGGATTTCGTTGTTTGAATATTCGATCGTGTGTACGCGGCATAAGTATTACATGAAAAAAATCTGAGAGTTTAACTCTACTTTAAATATATATAGATATAAATATATATTGCCCAAACTTTTAAAAATGTTGGAATATGTATATATTGGAGTACGAAAGGATTTAAAACTCTATCAGTTTTTTACAGGAAATAAAAGTAAACCTTTTAAAAGTGAGTAGAAATTACTTCTTATGCCGCGTACACACGGTCGGACTTTCCGGCATACTTGGTCCGGCGGACCAGAGTGTGCCGGACAATCCGCCCGTGTGTAGGCGGCGGCGGACTTTTCCGGCGGACTTCTTCCCAAAAGCCCGCCGGACCTAGATTTGAAGAAAGTTTCAAATCTTTCCGTCGGACTCAGTTTCGGGCGGAAAGTCCGCTCGTGTGTGTGCTGGTCCGACGGAAAGCCCGCTCGTGTGTAGGCTGGTCCGACAGACCAAATGCGACACGAGGGCAGGGTATTGCATCTCGCGCTCGCTGCAATAGGAAAAACAAATCTTCCTATTGCGGCGAGCGCGGGGCATACCAGGCCCTTAGGTCTGGTATGGATTATAAAGGGGAACCCCGCTACGCCGAAGAAACGGCGTGGGGCCCCCCCTAAAATCCATACCAGACCCCGATCCGAGCACGCAGCCTGGCCGGTCAGGAAAGGGGGTGGGGACGAGCGAGCGCGCCCCCCCTCCTGAACCGTACCAGGCCGCATGCCCTCAACATGGGGGGTGGGTGCTTTGGGGGAGGGGGGCGCCCTGCGCCCCCCCCCCCCCAAAGCACCTTGTCCCCATGTTGATGAGGACAAGGGCCTCTTCCCGACAACCCTGGCCGTTGGTTGTCGGGGTCTGCGGGCGGGGGCTTATCGGAATCTGGGAGCCCCCTTTAATAAGGGGGCCCCCAGATCCCGGCCCCCCACCCTATGTAAATGAGTATGGGGTACATGGTACCCCTACCCATTTACCTAGGAAAAAAGTGTAATAAAACACACTACACAGGTTTTTAAAATATTTTATTAAACAGCTCCGGGTGGGGGTCTTCCTCCGGTCGACCACGCCCCCTAAAACGTCACAGTCCCAGCATGCCCAGGGACTGTGACATCATATGGGGGCGGGGTCTCCGCCTATATAAGTCACAACGCAGCCCTCGGAGACCAGTCCAGCCGGAGAGAGCGTCGTGTCAACATCTGGGGGAAGAGAAGAGAAGAGAAGAGAAGAAGCCCAGCAGCTCAGAAGTCCGGACCTCTGCTGGCAAGAGAGCTACCTGAACACAGCAGAGGAGCCGGCCGAAGAACTGGAACACCGGGAGAAGAGAGCGGAGAAGAACCAACCGGACGCCGGGAGAAGATGAAGCGGAGGGACCCCCGAAGTCGGAAGAAGACCCCCGAAGCCGGAGGAAGACCCCCACCCGGAGCTGTTTAATAAAATATTTTAAAAACCTGTGTAGTGTGTTTTATTACACTTTTTTCCTAGGTAAATGGGTAGGGGTACCATGTACCCCATACTCATTTACATAGGGTGGGGGGCCGGGATCTGGGGGCCCCCTTATTAAAGGGGGCTCCCAGATTCCGATAAGCCCCCGCCCGCAGACCCCGACAACCAACGGCCAGGGTTGTCGGGAAGAGGCCCTTGTCCTCATCAACATGGGGACAAGGTGCTTTGGGGGGGGGGGCGCAGGGCGCCCCCCTCCCCCAAAGCACCCACCCCCCATGTTGAGGGCATGCGGCCTGGTACGGTTCAGGAGGGGGGGCGCGCTCGCTCGTCCCCACCCCCTTTCCTGACCGGCCAGGCTGCGTGCTCGGATCGGGGTCTGGTATGGATTTTAGGGGGGACCCCACGCCGTTTTTTCGGCGTAGGGGCTTCTCTTTATAATCCATACCAGACCTAAGGGCCTGGTATGCCCCGCACCTGAGTCACGTTCAAAATGTGGGCAAGTCCATTCATTCTGAAAGTCCGCCGGAACTCCGGCGAAAGTCCGTCGGAAAGACGGGCGGACTTAGCCTGCCGGAAAGTCCCGGCGTGTGTGGGCAAGTCCGTCCGTTTTAAAGTCCGGCGCACCTGGCGGACAAAGTCCGTCGGAAAGTGTGCCGGACCAAGTATGCCGGAAAGTCTGACCGTGTGTACGCGGCATTAGAATGCTAGTTGTGTTCCCACTGGGGGGAATTTCTGTCCTTGGTGACCACTGTGACTGGGACATAAAATGATAGGCAATCTGAAATTTTACAGTGGCCATCAAAACAAGAAGTGATGGGTATTCTTCCAATGGGAGTTCCCCTTACTATGGAGGGACACAGACAGCAAAACAAATAGTCTGGGCTAAGGAAGTGTAAGGATATTCAGTGTAGAAATATTACCCAACTCATTTTTAAGAAAGATACTTTCACATTTTCTGTGTAATTGCCAGGAAGTACATAGAGATATTGCAAACCTGCCATAATATAATGTAATAACTAGCAGCATGCCACTACTTCCCTCTTATTTTCCTTTGGTTTGCAATCATGAAAATGTGGGTTATTTTTCTGAGACTGTTACTGTGAACAGCACAGAAACCCTGCTAAAAGAAATTTTACTAAACAGAAGAAAATGCAGCATGGAGAGAACAGAGTAATATGGATAGTTTTTGCAAGAAACCCCAGACTGCTGCCAAGAGGGTATTTTCCTTTCTGTAAAGTGGGCAACACATTGCAGTCTTTTTGAACTGATGCAGGGTCAGAGTCATTTGCAATGTTTTGACGCATAAGATATTTATTTTATGGATTAACTGGTAAAAAAAGATGACCATTTGTCATCTTTTTTTCATATGGACCTCACAGTTGCAAGTGTCCAGTTCATCCTGGTTCACAACCATAGTGTTTGATATGCATATTTGGCCAGGTCCAAATATTTTTTGTTTTAATGATGTCACAATTTTGTAGAGTAGATATCCAAAAACATTTTAAGTCTCCCCTTCATCAGCAGCACTGCAGGGACTACAGCTAGTACTGGATCATGGGGGGTTATTTACTAAAGGAAAATCCACTTTGCACTACAAGTGCACTGCAAGTGCACTTGGATGTGCAGTTGCTGTAGATCTGAGGGGAACATACAAGCAAAATTAAAAAACAGCATTTTTGCTTGCACATGATTGGATAATAAAATCAGCAGAGCTTCCCCTCATTTCAGAATTTCCTCTCAGATCTACAGCGATCTATAGGGGTGGATTTACTAAAGGCAAATAGACTGTGCACTTCGCAAAGTGCAATTGCACTCTGCAAGTGCAGTTGCTCCAGATCTTAGTAAATGAGGTAAAGATTCACTTTGTAAGGAATACCCAATCACACACAAGGAAAATAAAAAAAACAGCATTTTTGCTTGCACATGATTGGATGGTGGAAGTCAGCAGAGCTCTTCATCATTTACTAAGCTCTGGAGCAATTGCACTTGCAGAGTGCAACTACACTCTGCAAAGTGTACCGCCTATTTGCTTTTAGTAAATTAACCCCACAGTGTCAGTGACTGCACTTACAAGTGCACTTTTAAGTGCACTTGCAGTGCAGAGTGGATTTGCCCTTAGTAAATCAACCCCATGGTGTTACCTGTAGCTGCAGGATAAAGTTTACTAGTTTCTTCTTCTAGTATCTATCAGCAATCTTTAATACAGCTGCTGAAGTGTACACTATGCTTTTGGCTTACTCGCTGGAAGATGGGTGGAACAGATCTTTTGTAACATGGCATGTTCATAAACACCTTAAATGCAGCAGTTGTGAATTAGGTACAATTATCAGACACAATTGCCTCTGACAAGCCATGGTAGAAACACAGCAAATTACTTACACATTGGGAAGAAAGGTTCTTGGTCACTTCCCAAATGCTTTGGTTAGATCAGGGTGTGCGGATTTGCATGCAACAGTTTTTTCAAAACAATATTCAGGTTGTTTCATTCATTTTTTACAACTAGAAATGGAGTCATGCACACAATATTATTTTTTCTTATTCAAATATTTTATTACAAAATAAGTTACAAAAGAGACGGCAAAAAAACCGACACAATATTATTATTTTGTTATGGTCCTGACCATAATAAACAAAGAAAAAACATATATAAAAAACATTTGTACTATTTTTTTTTAATTTATCAATGTCTTTAAGGTCATATCAGTATTTTCTGCATGTCTTGCTTACCAAAACATATTTTTTTTATTTGATTATTGAAACGGAAAAAAAAAAAAAGGAAAACCACTTCTATTACCTTTGCTAAATGAACAAAAATCCTTTTCTTAACATGTATATGATACAGCTGTTGAACTAGAAATTTCAAAAATAATTCACAGTATACAAGGAGAAAAAACTAATGTAATCAATCTGGTCTATTCATTGTTTAGTTAATAAATATTTTCATGCAACAGTGTTTTGGTAGCTTTCCTAATAGAATATGAACAGATCAGAATATTTTACAGTTTTTTTTGTTTCAAGTAACATCCTGTCACATAACGGCCACCAATCTAGGATTTATATATTGGCTCCTATCTTGTTTGATAAGTAGCAGCTAAATAATAGCTTATAGCTGCTTATCTGTGTGAAACAGAAAGCAGTTATACTTGTTTCAGGATATAGGCCAATTAACTATTCTTACTCTGAATAATTTATGGAAAATTATAGCTTTTTTCTTTTGTTTACAAGATTGTAATTTAATTGGAAACGTGGCTTCCTATGTTGATGACATCAAGTGTTAACTCCACTTTAGGCTACATTCACGTGGGTGCGAAAATTTTACTGACCCTATTATGCTTGTTTTTCTCTAGCATAAAAGTTCCTGTGTAATGCTCAGTAAATACTTGTGTAAAATTGTCCTGTTATTTTTTTTTCTTCCCAAATACTACATCTGGCATACGCACATACATATGTCCTCAGATACAGATTTTTGGATTTTGTGTTACAGATCTGAATGTAAACATTTACTGAGCATGTTTATGCATGTTTATGCACCTGTGTAATTGTCCCCATTGAAAACATTTCATCTGCTTTCAGACCAATAAATAAAAAGCACTTGTAAATGCATTTTTTATGGCTGTGTGAGTAAGGCCTAAGTAATTTTACCATGATGTTATAATTGGTAGAATAAAACCAAGGCTGTAAATTAGACACCAAGAGGAGTTTCCAATCCCTTTATATCTCTATTAGGGTGGTCTAAGAGCCCTGGAGTTCTTTAATATGCAAATAGTGACTTTAACAGAATAAATTTAGGCTTTGCACTGACACTTTCCACCATCTCACTATTGTCATTGAAGCATTCATCATCATTGCACAGAGCAGTGGTAAAAACATTCTGTGGTATTATGCCGCTTTCTGCTATAGAAACTAAGATTTTACACAAGTGCCAAAAAAACAAAAAAAGCGAAACAAAACAATTAACTTCTGTTTTGATTCCTTAGCAATAGTAGCATAATTACCCACATTGTGTTAAGTTTCCTTCTAAAAATGTAATCTTGCCTCAGAGTGACAGATTCACTTTGACCAGTGTAGCACCCTCTACCTTAGGTAGGTGCTAGAATTAGAGTTTTTTGGCCAGTGCAGGTAAATTTATGCTGTTTGTTTTGATCTGGGGGCTGGGGAGTGGTTTAGTATAGGCTGGCTCTGGACAGCTCTGTCCAGAGTGTCGGACTCCGACGCCGGAGGTTACTCCTTGGTGTCTAATTTACAGCCTTGGTTTTACACAATGGCCATTGTGGGGAGCCACTCACCCTGCTGGGACCCGTTCAGCAGGAGCCACAGCATTACAGCGTGAACCTGTTATCAGGACTTTGTACACTAAAGCCGCGGAAGACTCGGAAGGCCGGGGAGGGCCAAAGATCACCCCCTAAAGGCGGAGGGACGTTGCAGCCTGGTAACTCATCCATGCACACAGAGGACATTTGTGAGAGAGAGACTGCCGTAACCTGTGGCCTGGCCAGGGGCCTGGCAACTGTAAATACTGTTATGCAGGACCCAGGTGACATTCCTGAAGAGCCGGCCAGCTCTAAGGCTCGGTTCACACAGGGGCAACACGATTTCAGCACGACTTTGTACGGCGACTTCAACGCGGTTTCAACGCAACTTCAGCGCGACTTCAGCACGACTTTAGCAAATTACAACGCGACTTCAAGTCGCCTCCAGGACAGGCGACTTTGGCTGTGGCCAATCACAGGATAATCAGCTCTCTGGGAGGGAGGGGTTTGCCTGGGCAAACTAAATTTTTTCCCTGCAAAGTCGCTTGACTGTAGAGAGAAATCCGACTTGGAGGCGACTTCCATTGATTTCTATGGTACAGGTCGCCTACCAAGTCGGATCCAAGTAGTACAGGGAGTACGCTCTGAAGTCGGAGCGACTTCAGTAGTGTCTATTAAGACGCTCCCATTCACTGTAATGAATCTCTTTCTGGGGCGACTTGGGGCGACTTGAGGGCTTACAAGTCGGATCCCAAGTCGTCCTAGTGTGAACCGAGCCTAAGTCTCTTGCTATACCTGTCCGGAAGGAGCCATTACCAGAGGCAGGTGTGCTTCCAGGTGAGCTGGCTGAGGTAAACGAGGGCTGGGTCATTGATTTGGGTTCCCCCAGAGTGCAGGGCGAGTTTGGGTCTCTAGAGAGGTTGGCGGAGTGGTCATCACCCAGTGACAGATCCGAAGAGGAGTGGGAGACCAGGGAATCCGAGTCCTTGAGGGAGGAGATGGACCAGAGCCAGCAGTGGGACCTGAGCAAACTGCAGGAACCCTGACAAGTAGCACACAACTTTGATCGGGAACCAGGGAGCATGATCACCTGCTCACTGTGATAGCCTCTGATTGGCTATCACAGTGATCAGTCACTGTGCAGACCACCCCTGCATTATTTCTCATTTTGAATGGAGAAAAAGATGCATTGTATCTTTTTCTCCTTGCTAGATGTAAAAAATGTAAACAAAAACAAATGTGTGTAAAAAATAATAATAAAAATAATAATAATAAAAAAAAATAAAGAAATAGGTAGATCAGGCTTTGATCTAGATATGTGTCAGGTTCAAAGACCAGGGTTAAGGGTCAGTGTATTTTAGGTAAGATTTTCTTAAAAAGCTATTTTTTACAAATTACTGTCAGTGTTAGTATGTTTTAGGTTGGGCAATAAAGCAAAATGAGCATTATTGCTTCTGGGCTTTAACTACAGGTAAAAACAACAAAAAACATACACATATGTGGTTGTTCTTTAGTGGTAGGTTATGGCAGGAGCAAGAAATATACAGCTAAATTTAAAAAATTATATATTTTTACTATTTTTTGTCAGTTTTTAGGAGATGTTCAATACTGTTTACCATCAAATGAAAGCCTAATTTGTCCTAAAAAAAACAAGGTATAATTCATAGGTAATAACACCAGAGATTGTTGATCTGGGGATTGGGAAGGATATTTTCCCCCACTGGAGCAATTTTGATAATGATTTAGAGATTTGTTTGCCTTCTGGATCAACTGGGGGTATAGGATTGTGTATATGGAGAGTTTCCATAGTTTACATGGTTTACATAGTGTGGCAGTAGGACCCTGTGCTACCTGGAAGATTGCTGGTTTACGCCAGATTTTGGAGAGAAAGGCACGCTGATTGCACAGCTGTGTGCTGGGCTATTTAATTGTGACCTGGCTATGGCTCAGGGTTCCACCCAACAGACAGGAAGTCTGTGCATGGGAGTCAGGTGGACTCCCATTCCTCTGAGAGGATTCAGAGGCTGCAGGAGGCAGCCAGGGTATGCATGTCTGCAGGAGGCAGATGTACTTGGTGACAGAGCAGCAAGTAGTAAGCAGCAGGAGTAAGCTAGGAGAGAGCTTCACTCTAGGAAACTCTTTTGGGTCTGAGGAGCAGACCTAAGGCCTAGGCTAAAGGCCGGAATCAGCCATATGGCAAGAATGTACGCCAGGAGGCTAAAGTATTGAGTGTGCAAGATACAGTAATGGTGGAACCCCCTGCGTGGGCTACTGATGTCTTTGTGAACTTTTCCGTGCTTTTAAATAAAAGTGGGCTACCAGGCCCTTAAAAATACAGTTTTGTACTGGAGTACTCACTGACAACGCACCTACCGTTTGAGTCTGATACCCCAATCTTACAATAGTTAGTAAGGTTGAATAAAGACACCAGTCCATCCAGTTCAACCTGAGTGAGTGTGGGTGCGTGTCTACAATTCTCCCTACCCCTGTACATTGTGTCTCATTAAGATGCTCATCTATTATTATTATTATTATTTATTTAAGATACCCATATAGCGCCGTCAATTTACGCAGCGCTCCACACATACATTACACACTCACATCGGTCCCTACCCTCAAGGAGCCCACAATCCAAGGTCCCCAACTCACATTCATATACTAGGGCAAATTTTGGACAGAAGCCAATTAACCTACCTGCATGTCTTTGGAGTGGGGAGGAAACCGGAGTACCTGGAGGAAACCCACGCAGGCAGAGGGAGAACATGCAAACTCCAATCCAACTTTCGGTTTGTTTATTTTTCTGTTGGTTGAACTAGATGAACTTATGTAACCTAACTATGTAACTATGTACTATGTAATTACCCTTGGAATGTTACATGAAAAATTAAGCTAAGATCTCTAATATTGTGTACAAATACCAAATGATCTGTCATCCCTAGTCTGCACACTTTTTCCCTTCAGGCTTTAATATTGACCTTCTTCCTACTTGGTAATCTGGGAGCTATCTATGGTCTCTTCAGTCTTCCCTTCCCATACCTCACTCTTCCATTACCATTGCTATTTCCCTGTCCAGCACTCACCCCCACCCCCTGTAGCACCCTCTAGTGCACTAGATGTAAATAGGTTAGTTGGAAGAGTAGGCAAATTGGCTTGGCTGAGAGCCAGGCCTAGGTTGTGCATCTAGGTCAGGGTTTTGTGACTCAGGGAGGCTGGATAACTCATCTGGCAGCTCTCTCTAGCACTTTCCCCTGTTCTGGAAGTTGGTAGAAACTTCCAGAACAGGAGGGTGGGAGTGAGAAGGGGCTGCCATGCATATTTATGAGGACCCTGGAAAATCCCCAGCAAAAAAGGGCTTGCAGGGGGCAGCTCACCACATAAATAGACATGAGCAGGGGCAGTCAGGTGGAGGATGGAGATGGAGAGCTATGGAGGCTGTTGGAGGCCCATGTAGGGTGTCATCTAGTCTAGGGGGGGTGACCTCAGGTCTGAGGCTCAGGTGCTGGAAGATTCCCCCTACAACACAAGTACCTGAAGAGGTGGTGCTGGGATCAGTAGCCACAGAAGTGAATAATGCTGGACACTGAACTTTTGCCACACAACTAAGGGGCCTCGGGTTCCTGACTATAACAGAGTGTTGCTCTAATTTGTTTGAGTGCTTTTGTCAGATTTGTACAAGTGTTCCAGCTGAGTTCTGCAAGCAAGTGAGTTCTAGAGGAAGAAGTGGAGTGTATATAGAGGCTGTATATAGGACTGTATATAGGAAGAGTTGTCCCTGAAGTTAGTCCAATAGGTGTAGGTCCACACAAAAGAAAGTGCTGGGAAGAATCCGTCACCAAGAAGGAAAGGTTCACACTGACTCTTACCCCAATGAGTGGACTCAAAAGCAGTCACAACGTTTGAAAATCATCCACTTACGTTTCACCATACACATGGGAAGATAGATTGCATGAACACCAATAGGATCTTCCTTAGACAGACACTCATCACATCAGGACATCATGTAAATAGGTATAAAAAACTTAATTGCGCAGTATTACTGACAATTACATTTATTAAGAGTACAGCAAAGGCCAGAATACTCACAAACAACACAGTAAAAAGCGCATTTCAATCCAATTAAAAAAACACATCCCTGATGATGTCTGGTCACCACAAAACTCAGTGTGAGGAGTTGGGTTACGTGACGTTGTCAAGCTTGACAGCCAGCCATCACACTGGATGGAAACATTGATCGTTTTTATTGGAGTCCACTCATTGGGGTAAGAGTCAATGTGAACCTTTTCTTCTTGGTGACGGATTCTTCCCAGCAGTTTCCTTTGTGTGGACCTACACCTATTTTTATTGAGATGTCATATTTTCTCAACATTGGGACTTTTTATTAATTCTGCACTTTGTGATTTATGTTATTTTGGCTTTTGCCAGGAGATTTGTGTCAGCAGCTGTGTTGTTATTATTAACGCTATCATTCATTAGCACTGATATTTTTGATTTTTATTTCTTGTCCCTGGAGTTGTTCTTAAATCAAGTGGGCATCCCATAATCTCCAATCCCTACCCAAGTTATTATCCCTCAATAAAAAAAAAAAAACAAAGTCACGGACTGTTCTCTGACTCGGAGTACCTTTGGAAATTATGTGCCTGGCTGTGCAGGGTGGAGGATCCCATTCTACTTGTGGCTCTTTAGGGGGTGTGCTACACCCCTTTACATGGTTACTGTTGGAAGCCTCTACACAGGTTATTGTAAGGAAATAACTTCCTCTTTTACATTGTTGCCATTTTGACAGCTACCCATATCAAATATTAATCTTCTCCTTTCTGATTTTATTCCATTTGAACATGTCTAAGCACTATATACTATTTTTTAATCAAAGTGGTTGTACTGTTTGTATCACTGTTTTATGTGGGAAAATCCAACAAAGATATTAACCACTTGCAGTCTGCCCGCCTGCAATGTACTGAGAATGCCCCCCCCCCCCCCCGATACCCACTATGATTGTACAGAGTGGGAGTCTGTCAGCAGGTCCTGGCCATGATCCATGGCCAGGACCTGCTGATTGGCTGTGTCCAATTACAGCCCAGAATCCTGTGTTGACAATCAACACAGGGCTCTGTACAGAGGGAACGATCTCTGTTTCTTTTTCCTGCAAAGCAGGAATAAGAAACAAAGATCTTTAGTAAAAATAAGCAGACCTTATACACATTACACATTGTTAGGCATACATTTAACCCCTTAATTACCTGAAATGTTAACCCCTTCCCAGCCAGTGTCATTAGTACAGTGACAGTGTCTAGTATTAGCATTGATTTGTATTAGTGTCACTGGTGATGTTATTGGTGTGACGGGAGTCAATTTGAGTGGGGGGGCTCATGGAACCCAGCTTACTTTAGAGAGGTTGGGAAACCCCTGTCTCGACTCCCCATGCCCTTCTTATGTGTAAGTTACACTGTGTCTATTAGGGGCACAGGGTGACCAAGAAAAGGATGGACAACTACATAGTTACATAGTTACATAGTTAGTAAGGTTGAATAAAGACACCAGTCCATCCAGTTCAACCTGAGTGAGTGTGTGTCTACAACCCTGACCCTTGTCCCTAACCCTGTACATTGCACACTCACATCAGTCCCTACCCTCAATCCAAGGTCCCCATTCATATACTAGGGCCAATTTTGGACAGAAGCCAATTAACCTACCAGCATGTCTTTGGAGTGTCCTACTTAATGGACATTGAGAATGTGGTTTGGTTTACTTCAGTTTTAATGAAGTAAATGGGACAGTAATATTTATCAACAATATGCCTTTAAGAAATATATGAAGACTATTCCTGGTTTGTTGATTCTGAACTATACATATTCATTGAAAGAGCTGGTCACATTGGCCTCTTGTCAAGTCTGTAGTGTGAGGCCGGGTTGCTGAGAGGGCGCCCCTTGAGGCTGAGTGCAGCACGTCCCTGGATTTGGGTACAGGGAATGCAATGCACAGAGGTGCACGGGTTGCCAGGAATACTGCAAGCTGGCTGGTTGGCTGTAAGTAGCTAGAGTGCGTTGTGGCAGCCGTGCAGAGAGAAGTCTTGAACGGTAACAGCAGGGTAAACCAGGAACAGGGTCCGCAGCCAGGCCAGGGGTCAGATACCAAAAGACAGTCCGAGAGGTACAGGAACAAGCCGGGTCATACACAGAGGGCAGAAGATCGGAGAGTAGTCAGCCAAGCCGGGGTCAGAGCGAGGAGATAAACAGGAACACAGGTCAAGCCGGGCAGAGGTCAAGCAGGGGTCTTCAGAGTATACAAGGCACAGGAACACAGGAGCTGTTTGATAATCCAGCAAACTGCAAGTGTCAGTGGCAGGTTTAAATAGGCCAGAGGGGTGTGCCTACAAGATCAGGGCGTGCTCACTAGACTCGCCTGCCACCATGACGGTTACTGGCGGAATTGCCCACAACACGGCCATTTCCCTGACATTGCCCCCCCCAAGGGGCAACCTCCGGATGCCCAACCGGGCCCATCTTTCGGGGTAACGAACTCGGAATCTCTGCAAAAGTCTAGGAGCATGTATGTTGGCTGCAGCTTCCCAAGAACTTTCTTCTGCTGGGTAACCCTTCCACTTTATAAGAAATTGAATGATCCTACCTCTCCGGCGGCAGTCCAGGATGGCCTCAACTTCATACTCTGTTTCATCTCCCACAGAAACTGGAGGCGGAGGATCTTCTTTCCTTCCTGAAAAAGGACTAGAGATAACAGCTTTAAGTAAGGAGACATGAAACACAGGGTGCACTTTATAAGAACTCGGGAGTGACAGTTCAAAGGCTACTGGATTGATCTCCCGTCTAATCTTGAATGGGCCAATAAATCTTGGTCCCAATTTCCGGGAGGGACAAGGAAGTTTAAGATTTGCTGAGGAGAGCCAAACCTCATCTCCAACCTTAAAGCTAGGGCTCTCCCCCCTCTTTTTGTCAAATTGTTCCTTGTAGTCCTCTTGGGCCTTTTGCATGGTTAACCGGAGAGTTTGAAAGTTCGTCTGAATGGATTTTATCCTGTTTTGAACTGCTGGAACTGAGGTCTCTGGAATGACATTAGGTAGAAATGAAGGATGGAACCCATAGTTGGCCCAAAACGGTGATTGATCGGTGGTTGAGTGTACTGAGTTATTGTATGCGAACTCCGCACAGGGGAGTATCAAGTACCAGTCATCCTGGGAAGTGGAGCAAAAACAGCGTAAATATTGTTCTAAGGTCTGATTAGTCCTTTCAGTCTGACCGTTGCTCTGGGGATGATAGGCAGAGGATAGGCGCCCTGAGGCGATTCAGTTCGCATAGGTAGCGCTATACAAGTCACTCATTCATTCATTCATTCATTCATTCAAGGCAAACTTCAATAGACAAAACTTTGCAGAGCTCTTTCCAAAATCGGGAAGTAAATTGGACCCCTCTATCAGACACAATGCTGTCAGGAAGGCCGTGAAGTCTGACTATCTCTCTTATGAAGGCCTTTGCTGTGTCTGCAGCGGAAGGAATACCTATCATAGGCACGAAGTGTGACATCTTGGACAGACGGTCTACAACAACCTAGAATCGTTGTGAATCTTTCAGAGGGTGGCAGCTCTACTATGAAGTCCATAGATATATTCCTCCATGGTTGTTCTGGTACCAGCAAAGGACGTAGCAGACCCCAAGACTTAATGTTGGACCCCTTGTTTCGCTGGCAGGTAGTGCAGGAGCTTACATACTTTTTGCAATCAGTTTTCAAGGTAGGCCACGAAAAGGATCGCTGAATAAGATCTATAGTTTTCCGTACACCGAAGTGGCCAGCAAGTTGATGATCATGTAAAGTTTGTAAGACCTGGATTCTGGCTTGTTGTGGGACAAAGATCTTGTCCTGATACCAGAGATACCCCCCTTGGCTTCTTAAAGAGGAAGTCTCTAGTTCCTGGCATTGGCGGGAGGCCTGTTCAAGAGAAGACCTTAGATCAGGTTGAATCAAAAGAAAGTTCTGTGGAGACAAGATTGTACTGGATGTTGTTTTTTCTGGGGTATCAGGAAACATTCGGGATAAAGCATCGGCCTTGCCGTTCTTGGAGCCAGGGCGGTAGGTGATGTGAAAGTTGAATCGTGAAAAGAACAGAGCCCAGCGAGCTTGATGGGGTCTCAGGCGTTTGGCAGTGCGGAGGTACTCGAGGTTTCTGTGATCGGTGAATATCATTATTGGGTGCGTGGCTCCCTCAAGAAGGTATCTCCACTCTTCTAAGGCTGTCTTAATGGCCAGAAGCTCACGATCACCTATGTCGTAATTCCTCTCGGGCTGGCTCATTTTCCGGGAGGAGAAGGCCACAGGGTGCAGCAGCGACTTGGGTCCCAGGCGCTGTGAAAGTACTGCTCCTGTAGCTACCTCTGAGGCATCGACCTCTAAAATATAGGGCAGGGCAGGATCGGGGTGTCGAAGAATTGGTGCAGAAGTAAACAAAGACTTCAGTTTCTCAAAGGCAGATTGGGCTTCGGAGGACCACAGGAAGCGAACGTGTAGGCGGGTTACTTGGGTTATGGGCGAGATGATGGAAGAAAAGTTCCTTATAAACCTTCTATAGAAGTTTGCAAACCCTACAAACCTTTGTACACCCTTCTTGTCTGACGGAGTTGGCCAGTCTAGGATTGCCTGCACTTTCTGTGGATCCATAGCTACACCACCGGTAGAGATGATGAGCCCTAGGAATTGTATGGATTTCTTTTCAAAGTCACACTTTTCTGCTTTCGCATAAAGTCCGTGTTTTCTTAGTGTGAGTAATACTGTCTTTACGTGAGTCCGATGGAGCTCCAAGGTGGTTGAGAAGATAAGGATGTCATCCAGATAGATGATGACGAAGTAGTCAAGATATTCCCGGAAGATGTTGTTTATGAAGTGCTGGAAAGTAGCCGGGGCATTACAGAGCCCAAACGGCATCACCAAATACTCAAAGTGCCCGAACCTCGTTTTGAATGCCGTCTTCCACTCATCGCCCTCACGGATGCGAACGAGGTTGTAGGCACCCCGGAGGTCGAGTTTGGTGAACACTTGGGCTGAACGAAGTCTCTGGAAGAGTTCGGGGACCAGTGGGAGTGGATATCTGTTCTTTATGGTGATTTTATTTAATTCCCTATAGTCCACACATGGTCTTAGAGTCTTCTCTTTTTTTTTCGACAAAGAAAATGCCGGCACCGGCAGGAGAAGGACGAATGAAGCCCTTTGCCAAATTTTCATCTATGTATTGTCGTAGTGTCCCCAATTCCACTTCAGAGAGGGGGAATATACGTCCAAATGGAACTTCGGCCCCTGGAAGCAGCTCAATAGGACAATCATATGGCCAATGTGGTGGTAGAACCTCTGCCTTTTTCTTATCAAAAACGTCCAGGAATTCATGGTACGCCTGGGGTACATCCTGGTTGGTGGAGGATACCGACTGGACTGTCAGACAACTGGTGGTATCTCTGGATTCAGGGATGAGGCAATGTTGTTGGCAATAGGGGGAAGTGAACAGGACTTCCTTCTTGATCCAATCGATCTGGGGGTTATGGGCTTGGAGCCAAGGGATACCCAAGATAATTGGAGACATAGGTGAACTCAAAACGTATGAATTCCCGATGGCCATCGGGAGAGGTAATAAGGAGAGGAGAAGTCTCTTGAGTAACAAGGCCGGAGTTAGGTAGGGTGCCATCTGCTAAACGGACTTCCAGATCCCGTTTCTTGTGGAGGAGGGGCAACCTAAGGTTCCTTGCCAGGTTCAAGTCCATGAAGCAACTGCATGCTCCAGAGTCTATTATAGCCTGGAGCCGGATCTCTTCTTCTCCCAACTGCAGTGAAATGGGAAGAACGAGTTGTGAGGGAGATGTCCCAGAAACCTGGAAATATGCTGGAGAGTAGGTAGGTGGCTTCTTGAACTTCCTGGGACAGTCGCATAGAAAATGTCCATTTCCTCCACAATAGAGGCAAAGATTGGCTAGGATACGACGACGTCTTTCATCAGGAGTTAGTGCGGAATGTAACAGGCCAATCTGCTTGGGAACTGATCCAAAGGTGGGTGTACTGGCGGGTCTGCAGGTTCGTGATCGTTCAGACTGTCTCTCCCGCAAACGTCGATCCAGTTGGATGGATAATTAGTTGAGACCCTGGAGTGTAGTGGGAATCTCGATCCTGGCCAACTCGTCCTTGAGGGATTCGGAGAGTCCTAGACGGAACTGCTGTAGTAAAGCTGCCTCATTCCAGGCTGTGTCTGCGGACCACCGCCGGAAGTCCAGGGTATAGTCCTCTACTGGTCGCCTACCCTGCTGCAGAGCGGCTTCAGCGGTGGCAGTACGCTGGGGATCCTCGTAAAGCTGTGCCATAGCTGCCAGGAATGCATCCACCGTGCAAATGACTGGACTCTTTTGTTCCCATAAGTTATGGGCCCAGGCCTGAGGTTCATCGGACAGCAAAGAGATGAGGAACCCGACTTTAACAGTCTCTAAAGCAAAAGTCCGGGGTTGCAGGGCTAGATACAATAGACGGGCAGTCTTGAATGATCTGAACTTTTTCCGGTCTCCGAAGAATCGCTCCGGAACGGGAACTCGGGGTTCTGGAGGCGGGAACATCATCAAGGGAGCCGCAGAAGTTTGTTCGTGAGCAGGTGACTCTGACAGGTGTTGCAACTTATCAGTTAGTTGCAGATAACCTTCCTAATTTCTGAACTGCTTGGGTCAGAGTGATGGCTTGTCGGCACAAAGTCTCTAATGGGGACACACCTCCGCGGGCCTCAGTCATCGCTGGATTATACTGTCAAGTCTGTAGTGTGAGGCCGGGTTGCTGAGAGGGCGCCCCTTGCGGCTGAGTGCAGCACGTCCCTGGATTTGGCTACAGGGAATGCGATGCACAGAGGTGCACGGGTAGCCAGGAATACTGCAAGCTGGCTGGTTGGCTGTAAGTAGCTAGAGTGCGTTGTGGCAGCCGTGCAGAGAGAAGTCTTGAACGGTAACAGCAGGGTAAACCAGGAACAGGGTCCGCAGCCAGGCCAGGGGTCAGATACCAAAAGACAGTCCGAGAGGTACAGGAACAAGCCGGGTCATACACAGAGGGCAGAAGATCGGAGAGTAGTCAGCCAAGCCGGGGTCAGAGCGAGGAGATAAACAGGAACACAGGTCAAGCCGGGCAGAGGTCAAGCAGGGGTCTTCAGAGTATACAAGGCACAGGAACACAGGAGCTGTTTGATAATCCAGCAAACTGCAAGTGTCAGTGGCAGGTTTAAATAGGCCAGAGGGGTGTGCCTACAAGATCAGGGCGTGCTCACTAGACTCGCCTGCCACCATGACGGTTACTGGTGGAATTGCCCACAACACGGCCATTTCCCTGACACCTCTGTTCCATGTAGGAGCGGGACAGTCTGTTACTGGAGGTCTCCTTCTATTGTCTGAAGGTGTTCTGTGTTTAGAAACAAGAGTGTGTGTATATCGCGCTGTCTGCTATAAATTAAATGAGCAGCTGACACGCAACAAGTGATCTAAAAATGTTTAAATAATATTGAAGGCTATTGGATATATTGCAACCAGTGATATTTTACAAATCTGTGATACCTCATGAGAATATCATGCAAAAAATAACTATAATAGGATGGTGGTCTAGATTACATAAATTTAGACCATACATAAGTGACACATATATTTAGTCCATATAAAGGTGACACAACAAAATGTGACACAGAAAAAATAGAAAGTGTGTTGAAAGAAGATCCACCACCGCTCTGAATGGAGGCTTACCAGAGAAAATGGGACCAGGTGGGCTTATACCCACTGGGTCAATCAGGCTTGTAAAGTGGTGATCCTTGATGGTGGCTACCGCGGAAGACACGGTTCAAGGTGGCCCGGGTGCTTGCAAAGATGTATTTTTTATGGATAGGTCCAATCAGGCATCGAAGTTGTATATAGAAGAAATATGAGAGCACATAGCGTGATACTGTATACAAAAGCTGATAGCATATTTATTGAGGATAAAAACACTCACATTTCTTGAAGATAAAAAAGCGCTTTGTAAGTAGAAAGTGTGGCAGAACCAGTGGTGTCGTCCGTCCCGACGCGTTTCATCCTCTAGGACATCATCTGGGGTACCACACCACTGTATGTGCTGCCCTATATATACATTAATGAAGAACCCCCATGTTGAGACGTGGCTCCAATCGAATGCGCTGTTCAATAACAGTAACTTCCGGGTACGAAGAAATGGCGCTGGCAGCATGCGCTGCAAGCCTCGCTCTGAGTGGGTACATTTGGAGCGCACAGATGTCAAGTACATTGTACTGGCGAAGTGCGCTGCAAGCCTCGCTCTTACCAAGGGAATATCCGGAACGCACGCTTGGAGCGCAGAAGTGTATCCGTAGTGCGACGTCTAAATTGGAAGGGTGACGTTGTGACGTAGCAACGCTGCCTCCCAAGCCTCCATGTGGGTACACATAACTGGAGCGCATAGCGAGGCTATCGTGATATTAGCAGCGTAACATTGGTTTTAAAGACACGTAGCAAAGTACCTAACTCTAGAAAGTAACGTGCGTATAAAAATAAAATCGAATGCATATAAAGAGAATATATTAGGGCCAAAAGTTAAAAGGTGTAGACATATTGTGAAGGCAATATATTTATGTCATACAGATTCCTAAAAATAACACAACTGGAATGACAAGGCAATATAAATATGCGTGATAAAGGGTATATAGGCAAAAGAAAGAATGATATTTGGATAAAAAAACGGAGAGGACCCGAATAGATTAAAAAAGTGGCATTCGTATTGTGAATGCATATGAAAAATAAAAAATGGAAAAAAATATATTATAGAAATAGAGCCACAGCCCAACCTGGAGCCCCATCTCTAAATATTCGTATACACAATAAAATTGCATGGGCAGTATACCCCAATGAACTAGAAATTCAAAATACAAAGTACAAAAGAGGAGGATATGAGACAGATAAGAGAAAGCAGCAAAACACATTTCTTTAGGACTGGTTAATGAAGGCATTAATATCCCATTCGACATTGACCCCCAATGGCGAGTGGGATTGGAGCTCATATATCCAGTACGTTTCTAACTGTGACACGCCACAAGTCATAGCCCCTCCCCTACAGGGGGGGGACATACCTATCTATAATAAGGAATTGCGATCCAGTTGGATCCTGGTTGTGATACTGTCTGTAGTGCCTGGAAACAGTATGTTTAGTACTACCCCCAATGATTTTTGCGATATGTTCGCCTACCCGGACGTAAAAGGTCCGGGTGGTATGGCCTACATAATGTTTCCCGCATGGGCAGGTAATAAGATATACCACATATCTAGTTGCACAGGTACAAAACATTTTGATGGGATAAGTTTTGTAAGTTACATTTGATCGAAATTCTAAAGTTTTCTGTCTACCACATATATTGTGTTGACACACTGTGCACCTTTTGCATGGAAAATAACCCATCATCTCGTGAAAGAAGGTGGGACGCCCAGGGGGGGTCTATAATATTAGGAGCAATTTTTTTTTTTTTTAGAGAAGGAGCTCCTCTGTAGATAACCTTGGGTCGTTCCGGTAGGATAGTGCCAAGGACACAATCGTTCCTGAGCACTTCCCAGTGACGTTCAATGATGGTTTTAATATCTCTGAGTTGAAAGAGAAGTCAACATGGAGTATTTGAAAAATTCGTTGGTTGTGCAAGGAGTTTTGGGGGTCAATAATGATCTCCTATCAATTTGCATGGCATGTTGTATTTCCAGTTCCAAAGTGGTTGGATCATACCCCTTATCTAGAAATTTTTGTTTCAAGGACAGTGCTTGGATTTGAAACGTGTCAATACTGGTGCAGTTCCTTCTCAGCCTTAGAAATTGGCTGCGGGGAACTGATCTGAGCCAGGATTTATGGTGGCAACTGTCGATAGATATAAAGCTGTTACGATCAGTTGGCTTGAAGTGAGTTTGAAATTTGAATTGTCGGGAATCAATCTCAATATCTAAATCTAAGAAGTGGCCTTTTGTTGAACTATATTCCAGTGTTAGGGAAATTCCCCTATCATTGCAATTGAGATATGAAAAAAAATCTTTGAGAGATTCGGGAAAGCCATCCCATAGGAGGAGGATGTCGTCTATATATCTGGCCCACAGGACCAGAGATGGCCTGTGTTCAGAATAGACGACATCCTCCTCCCACTTGGCCATAAAAAGATTGGCAAGACTAGGGGCAAACTTAGCCCCCATCACTACGTCCTTATGTTGTAAAAAAATTTATTGTTAAACCAAAAATAATTATGTGTTGTGGCAAATTCTAATAGTTCCATGATATAGTGTCTTTGGGTATCAGTGAGAGGTCCCTGTTTAGAAAGTGTGAGACTGCCTCGACACCCAGGGTGTGCGGGATGCAAGTATATAGTGATGCCACATCCGCGGTGGCTAACAGATAGTCACCTTGCACATTGATACCTTCCAACAGTCTGATGGTATCTGACGTATCTTTCAAATATGATGGAGTTTTTTTAACCAACAGCTGTAAATAAAAATCAATATAGCGACCAATGCGAGATGTTACTGAATTTATTCTGCTTACTATTGGTCTCCTGGTGGATGCAGGGGGTCCTTATGAATTTTGGGTAAGTGATATATTGTAGCAATCCTGGGTGCCGTGGGTATTAGGTAAGCTTTCTCTTTTTTGTTTAATATCTGTCGATCGAATTCTTTATTGACTAATAAAATCAAGTCTTTTTTGTAACCGTTGGTAGGATTGTTGGGGAGTTCCTTGTATGTATCTTGATCACTAAGAATCCTGTGCATCTCGGAAATATAGTCGGATTTGTCCATTACAACGATTCCGCCCCCCTTGTCCGCTGGATGGACAATAAGATCTTTCTTTTCGCATAATGACTTCAAATCCCTCTTGTTTAGAGAGTGATTATTATGTTTCTTAATGGGTAGACTGGCTAGATCTTTAAGGACTAAATCCTTAAAGATAATAACCGCAGGTGCGGTTGGTACAGGGGGATTGAATAAAGAGGGGTTTGCTAGACCTGAGTGTACTGTCCCTGAGGTCATGGCCCGTTCTATATGTGGGGCTGTATTGAAAGTAAGATAGCGTTGAATATTGATTTTCCTAATGAATTTCTGAACATCGATAAATGTATTGAACTTATCCAATTTTTTTTGGGGGGGGGGGGACTTAAGACCCTTATCAAGAATGGCCAATTCTTCTTTGGTTAATTGTTTTGTGCTCAAATTAAATACTCCTTGGCCTGTTAGACTCTTTTTCTTTTTCATCTGAATTCTCCTCCCCCCTCTGGAGCCTCTCTTGGGTCTGAAGGCCTTTGTGGTCCTTGCCCATCCTGATGAAAATCCTTATTGTAGGAACCATGGCCATATGGACCCTGGCCTAAGGGATTCTATCATATTTGTCTCCATAATCATTATAGTTATCATGGAGAGGAGCAAATCTATTCTGAGTGCTGATAGGGGGTGATTGTAATAGTGGGAGTCACGATCATGGGGTGTACCATAATAATTGTGTCTCCTAGGAGAATCTGAAAAAAAATGATTTCCCTGTTCATAGGGTGGTCTGAGGTCATATTGGTTACCTTTTGGGTTTACCCCTTCTTCCTTTTTTGGTAAAATTGCCTGTATCACCTCTAGATGTATGAGGTGGAGTATAGTAACTGGGATGTCTTCTGTGTTTATACTTATGATAATGTATATTGTACTATGTGAGCTCGGTGACAGCAAGTCTGACCTGAAGTGGAGATCTCTGATTAATCACAACATTGTCCAGGTGGCTATTTAATGTTATGTTTTTATAGTATATGTCGGTGGTGGTAATTATATTCCTGTGTGCAGTTTGTATTGTTAGGGTAATATGATCAGGAGGGGGGATGTCCTCCTGTGTATATATTCTGTGTGCGTTTGTTCATTAAAACAGTTCTTATTCTGGTTTGCCCTAAAACTGGTATTGCCTAGTTCTTGGGGTAACTATAGCCAGATTCACTGATCTCGTGTTCCAGAGCTTGGGAAGTAGCTTCTTGGTGGAGATACCCAGTCAGGGTGTCCAGAGTCCATCACAAGTGGCAGTTAGTCAGTTCCCATTCAGTTTCAGTTAGTGTCTGATTGCCTGCCGCACTATCGCAGTCCCATTATAAGTCGCTGATCACCGCCTTTAGTAGCATAAACAAAAAAAATAAAAATTAGTAAATAGAGTCCACCTGTGTTTAATTTAATCACAATTATAAATGCAGCTGTTCTGTGAAGCCCTCAGAGGTTTGTTAGAGAACCTTAGTGAACAAACAGCGTCATGATGACCAAGGAACACACCAGGCAGGTCAGGGATAAAGTTGTGGAGAAGTTTAACAACTTACCAACTGGGCACTTAAACCCCCTTCCTAACTAGACCAATTTTCAGCTTTCAGTGCTCACGAAATTTGAATGACAATCAGGCTGGGTTCATACTGTTACAACACGACAGTCAATGAACGGGGATCCGACTTTGATCCCAACAATGCAGGCACTTTTTGCTCTGATGATCTTGAAGGGGAACTCCACGCCAAATTAAAAAAAAAACAGAATGGGTTCCCCTCCAAGAGCATACCAGGCCCTTCAGTCTGGTATGGATTTTAAGGGGCAACCCCATGCCGAAAAAACAGCGTGGGGGTCCCCCCCAAAATCCATACCAGACCCTTATCCGAGCACACAGCCCGACAGGTCAGGAAAGGGGGTGAGCGAGCGTCCTCCCCTGAACTGTACCAGGCCACATGCCCTCAACATGGGGGGGTGGGTGCTTTGGGGCAGGGGGGCCCTGCGCCCCCCACCCCAAAGCACCTTGTCCCCGTGTTGATGGGGGCAAGGGCCTCTTCCCGACAACCCTGGCCGTTGGTTGTCGGGGTCTGCGGGCGGGGAGCTTATTGAAATCTGAAAGCCCCCTTTAACCACTTCAATACAGGGCATTTTCACCCCCTTCCTGCCCAGGCCAATTTTCAGTTTTCAGCGCTGTTGCACTTTGAATGACAATTGCTACAACACTGTACCCAAATAAATATCATTTTTTTCTCCACAAATAGAGCTTTCTTTTGGTGGTATTTCATCACCTCTGTGCTATAAACAAAATAAGAATGACAAGATTGAAAAAAAAAACACAATATTTTTTACTTTTTGCTATAATAAATATCCCAATTTTTTAAAACAACAAACACATTTTTTCTTTAGTTTAGGCCGATGTGTATTCTTCTACATATTTTTGGTTAAAAAAAATCGCAATAAGCGTATATTGATTGGTTTGCGCAAAAGTTATAGCATCTACAAATAGGGGATAGATTTATGGCATTTTTATTATTATTTTTTTTACTAGTAATGGCGGCGATCTGCGATTTTTATCATTACTGTGACATTGCGGCGGACATATCGGACACTTTTGACACTATTTTGGGACCATTCACATTTATACAGCGATCAGTGCTATAAAAATGCACTGATTACTGTATAAATGTCACTGGCAGGGAAAGGGTTAACACTAGGGGGCGATCAAGGGGTTAACTGTGTTACCTAGGGAGTGATTCTAACTGTGGGGGGAGGGGACTCA
This sequence comes from Lithobates septentrionalis, assembly GCA_037952835.1. Classification (NCBI taxonomy): domain Eukaryota; kingdom Metazoa; phylum Chordata; class Amphibia; order Anura; family Ranidae; genus Lithobates; species Lithobates septentrionalis. Next base: position 220,406 of record JBBDGP010001118.1, read on the forward strand.
CAAGGGGAGGAGACCAATCAGTGTTCCTCTGTACTGGGAACACACGACCGGTCTCCTTTCCCCTGACAGGATGTGGATCTGTGTATTTACACACACAAATCCACATCCCTGCTCTGTTACCAGTGCCAGGCTTACATCGCGCACCCCCTAGACGACCGAGAAGCCGAGGACATCATATGACGCCCGCCCAGGATGGGAGATCCCACCTGCAGGCGTCATTTGACTATGGGAGGGGAAGGAAGTGTTTCTGCCCCCCCCACCCTATGTGAATGAGTATCGGGTACATTGTACCCCTACCCAGTCACCTAAAAAAAAGTGTCAAAAATAAAAAATGCAGTAGACAGGTTTTTAAAGTAATTTATTAAGGCAGCTCCGGCGTCTCTTCTGATTACTTCAACACTGAAGAAATGGCTGCACTCCAAGATCCATCAAAATTCTTATTTAATAAACGAATATCTCAAGTGTTACAAACAGTTCAAATGGTAGACGCGTTTCACACACTAACAGGTGCGCTTATTCATTACAAAGATAAGTCAGCCAAGATAAGGGCTGACTTATCTTTGTAATGAATAAGCGCACCTGTTAGTGTTTGAAACGCATCTACCATTTGAACTGTTTGTAACACTTGGGATGTTCGTTTATTAAATAAGAATTCTGATGGATCTTGGAGTGCAGCCATTTCTTCAGTGTTGATCGTATGCGGAGGCGAGCCAAGGCGGGCACCCATGATATCATTAGGCTTCCTGTCTCACCTGAAGCAGCGAGTTCTTTTGTTTGTTTCTTCTGATTTCTTCTCCCCTCTCCGGCTCTTCTGCCTCCTCCGCTGATGTCTTCTCTCTCTGATGGTTCTTCTCCCCTCTTTGGGTCTTCTCCGCTGATCTCCTCTAGTCCTCTCCGATTCTTCTCCCTCTGTCCGCTGTCTTCTACTTCTGCCGGGTCTTGTCCGCTGTCTTCTTGCTCTTTTGCTGGGTCTTGTCTGCTGTCTTCTCCGTCTGTTCTTCTTCCGATGTTGACTCAACGCTCTCTCCCACTCTAATGCTGGGTGCGTGGTGTGCCACTACTTATATTGGTATGGGGCGGGGTCACTGGGTGATGTCACCTGGAGGCCCTGCCCCCTTATGACATCACAGGCCTGGGGAATGATGGGGCAGTGATGTCATAATGGATCCTTGAAAAAGTCACGTGACCGTGATGCAACGCGTGGGAGGAGCCAAGGACGCACTGTGCAGATTGTCAGTATCTAGCTGTGTACTGCAGTGATTCTGTTTGTGTCCGAGGCGGCTGACTGCTCTATATACCTGCATATGCCTTATTACTACCGGGCGCACGTGAGTGGATCTAACACATGTTTGCTTGTGTACCTGTTATGAAGAGCATTGTGCAATGATATCTTTCTTTTATCTGCTTTATATATGATGGCTGACGGGGATCGTTACACCTGATGTAACTAAAGTAAAGGAACATTGTCGTTTTAACCTGCCAATGAACACCCCAACTAAAGAGGAGTTCCACCCAGGGGGGCCGTCAAAAAAAAAAAAATTAAAAGTCAGCAGCTACAAATACTGCAGCTGCTGACTTTTAATTGGACACTTACCTGTCCCTGGGTCCAGCGATGCGGGGGATCGAAGCCCCGCTCATCCCCCACCTCCGCTCGTCGGCGCCGGAATGTCAACTGTGGGCGCCGGGCTGTGGCGTCACAGCCTGGCACCCACTGCGCATGCGCGAGCGGCGCCGCGCGCCGTGTTTGGCCGCTCAATCACCTGGGACCTGTAATGGGTCCCAGATGATTGACAGGAGGGAGGGAGCAGAGCGGAGCCCTTCCTGTGCCGAGGGGGAAGTGATGTCACCAGCCCAGGCAAAGGAACAGGCAGACTACGAGGGACCGCCTAGCAACAAGCATTTAGAGGTAAGTGAAAAAAAAAAATATCCAAATTTTTTTTGGGGTTTTTTTTTTTTTTAGAATTTTTCCAGGTATTTTTGTTTTTTGGGTGGAACCCCACTTTAAGCAGTTGTGTGCTATTCAAAAACTGTGTTATTGGGACTAAAAGCTAATTTGATGTGAATTTAGTTGTTTGATCTAATTATTCACGTTTTTTTTTGGATTATCATTACTAGTGATCTTTATCACACTAGTATTTATTTATTTATTTATTTATTTATTTGTATTTATTTATGCACATGGTGTCACAATTTTTTAGATTGCTTTTTTTACCACTGCTGGATTATTTTGAGTATATGGCTACCAGTGCTTAAGAGCCAATTTTTCATGGATTTTATCACATTGTGAAGCGATTCAAACTCATTTTATTCATAATGGACGGGGCCTCCGAATGACATCACCCAGTGACCCCACCCCATGCCAATATAAGTAGTGGATATAAAGAAATGGGAGAACTAATGCGCAAAACCAAACTGTATAGAATAGGATATATAAGGATGTGAGAAGCTGCCAACATATAAAAGTGTTCCCACACAGATAAAATATACGAATATATTGTATATTCGTACATACTTCACTTATTTGAATATAAGTAGTGGCATACCGTGCAGCCAGCATTAGTGCGGAAGAGAGCGTCAAGTCAACATTGGAAAAAGAACAGAGGGAGAAGACAACAGAGAAGACCCAGCAAAAGAGCGAGAAGAGCAGAAGACCCAGCAGAGGCAGAAGACAGCAGACAAAGGGAGAAGAACCCTGCAGAGGGGAGAAAAACCTGGCAGAGGCAGAAGACATCAGTGGAGGAGGCAGAAGAGCCGGAGAGGGGAGAAGAGATTGGAAGAGACGCCAGAACTGCCTTAATAAATTTTTTTCGGTGTGGGGGGTTCCCTTAAAATCCATGCCAGACCGAAGGGCCTGGTATGGTCTCGGAGGGGGAACCCATACCATTTTTTTTTAATTTGGCGTGGAGTTCCCCTTCAAGATCATCAGAGCACAAAGTGCCTGCATTGTTGGGATCAAAGTCGGATCCCCGTTCATTGACTGTCGTGTTGTAACAGTATGAACCCAGCCTGATTGTCATTCAAATTTCGTGAGCACTGAAAGCTGAAAATTGGTCTAGTTAGGAAGGGGGTTTAAGTGCCCAGTTGGTAAGTTGTTAAACTTCTCCACAACTTTATCCCTGACCTGCCTGGTGTATTCCTTGGTCATCATGACGCTGTTTGTTCACTAAGGTTCTCTAACAAACCTCTGAGGGCTTCACAGAACAGCTGCATTTATATTGCGATTAAATTAAACACAGGTGGACTCTATTTACTAATTTTTATTTTTTTTGTTTATGCTACTAAAGGCGGTGATCAGCGACTTATAATGGGACTGCGATAGTGCGGCAGGCAATCAGACACTAACTGAAACTGAATGGGAACTGACTAACTGCCACTTGTGATGGACTCTGGACACCCTGACTGGGTATCTCCACCAAGAAGCTACTTCCCAAGCTCTGGAACACGAGATCAGTGAATCTGGCTATAGTTACCCCAAGAACTAGGCAATACCAGTTTTAGGGCAAACCAGAATAAGAACTGTTTTAATGAACAAACGCACACAGAATATATACACAGGAGGACATCCCCCCTCCTGATCATATTACCCTAACAATACAAACTGCACACAGGAATATAATTACCACCACCGACATATACTATAAAAACATAACATTAAATTGCCACCTGGACAATGTTGTGATTAATCAGAGATCTCCACTTCAGGTCAGACTTGCTGTCACCGAGCTCACATAGTACAATATACATTATCAAATTTTGCTTGGAGTTCCCCTTCAAGATCCTCAGAGCATAAGTCGCATGCCAAAGTTGGTTCAGTTAAGACTGTGATCTGACTTCAGTGATATTCAATGGGCAGAGTAGGATCAAAGTCGGACCAAAGTAGTGCAGGAAGCATTTTCAAAGTCGGACCGACTTGTGTTGGACCAGTTAAGATGGCTCTCATAGGGAAACATTGCTTTTCACACGTCATGCGACATGAGCTCCCAATGTCGGAGCGTTTGTCATACCTGTTTAAAACCGGCCTTACTCATTCATGCAACACTGTACCCATTTGACATTTTTGTCCTTGTTTTCACACAAATAGAGCTTTCTTTTGGTGGTATTTAATCACCACTGGGTTTTTTTATTTTTTGCGCTATAAATTGAAAAAGACCAAACATTTTTAGGAAAAAACGCATTTTTCTTCATATCTGTTATACAATTTTGCAAATTAGTAATTTTTCTTCATACATTTTGGCCAAAATTAATACTGTTACTTGCTTTGTTAAAAATAACCCAAATAAGTGTATATTAGTGTATAATATATCAGTGTGAAAGTTAAGCCTCGTACACACAATCAGATTTTTGGACAAACGGTTGTCTGTTTTTAGTTGCATGCTAGTCTCATGTCAAAAGTGAAGAGGTTACTCACCATATGAAAATTCTCGAATGACAGAATTTAACTTCAGAAGTGACGTAATGTGTTAAATAGTTTTGTGTGTGTTCTTTCGTTTCTGAGCATGCGTAGTCTTCCTTTTACGATTTTTTTTTCTGGCAAAAACTGTGTTAATTAAACAAAAATCAGACTTTGTGTTCACATACCCAAACATTTTATAGTCTACACATCTAACTTTTGTCAAACAAAAAATTGGAATCGACTGTCGAAAGCACCATATTAACGATCAAAATATCAGCAGATTGTTTGTCGGACTAAATTTTACTTCCGATTTTCATATCGTGTGTATGGGCCTTTAGAGAGTCTAAAAGCTATGGTGCTATTTCTTGAGACACTAACAAGCCAGGAAAGTACAAATACTCCCCAAATGACCCCTTTTTGGAAAGTAGACATTCCAAGGTATTTAGTAAGAGGCATTGTGAGTTGTTTTAAGTTTTTTTTAAGTCATTTTGTTTTCTCACAATTCTTTGCAAAATTAAGATTTCTTTTTTTTTTTTACAAAATTGTCATAATCAGGTTATTTCTCTCACATGGCATATACATACTTGTAACTACACCCCAAAACACATTTTGCTACTCCTCCTGAGTATGGCGACACCACATGTGTGGGACTTTTTCACAGCCTGGCCACATATGGAGGCCCAACATGCAGGGAGCACTATCAGGTGTTCTAGGAGCATATTTTTGAAATCTAATTTAACTACCTATTACACTTTTGTGAGGCACTGTAGTGGCACGGATAATCACTGATGTGGCATGAATAAGTACTAATGTGGCATGGATGTGGCATTGATGAAAACTGATGTGGCATGGATGTGGCATGGATGAGAACTGATGTGGCATGGATGAGCACTGATGTGGCACGGATGTAGCATGGATGAGCACTGATGTGGCACAGATGAGAACTGATGTGGCATGGATGAGCACTGATGTGGCACGGATGAGGCACTAATGAGCATTGATGTGGCATGGATGCAGCACGGATGAGTACTAATGTGGCATGGATGAGCACTGATGTGGCATGGATGTGGCATAGATGAGTACTGATGTGGCATGGATGTGGCACGGATGAGTATTGATGTGGCACAGATGAGCACTGATGTGGCATGGATGTGGCACAGGTGAGTACTGATGTGATCCAGATGAGCACTGATGTGGCATGGATGTGGCACGAATGAGCACTGATGGGGGTGGATGTGGCACGGATGATCACTGATGTGGCATGGATGATCACTGATGTGGCATGGATGTGGCACGGGTGAGCATTGATGTGACATGGATGATCACTGATGTGGCACGGATGATCACTGATGTGGCACGGATGATCACTGATGTGGCACAGATGAGCACTGATGTGGCAAAGATGAGCACTGATGTGGCATGAATGTGGTATGAATGAGCACTGATGTGGCATGAATGAGGCACGGATGAGCACTGATTTCGGATGGATGGGACATGGATGAGCATGAATAAGGCATGAATGAGCCATGGATGAGCCATGGAAGAGCATGAATAAGCCATGCATGGGGATGGATGAGCCATGGATCGGCACAGATCAGCACTGTGGGCACTTCAGATCCAGCCCACAAGCGCTGCTGCACCCGTTCCCTCCTCTCACACTGTACAGACCAGGGCAAGGAGAGGGGAGGAACTGAACCGGACACGCGGAATGTGGAAAAAGTGGAAACATTTTTTTCACAAAGTTGTCCATTTATAAGATATTTCCAACACATAGCATGTACATAGGAAAAATGACAGCCCAAAATACATTCTGCTACTCCTCCTGAGTATGGAGATATGTGTGAGACTTTTACACAGCCTGGCCACATACAGAGGCCCAACATGCAGGGAGCACCATCAGGTGTTCTAGGGGCATACATTTCAAATATAATTTGACTACCTATTACACTTTTGTAAGGCACTGTAGTGGCACTGATGGGCACTGTAATAGCACTGATGAGCACTGATGTGACATGGATGTGGCACGGATGAAAACAGATGTGGCACGGATGAGAACTGATGTGGCATGGATGAAAACAGATGTGGCACAGATGAAAACAGATGTGGCACGGATGAGAACTGATGTGGCACGGATGAGAACTGATGTGGCATGGATAAGTACTGATGTGGCATGGACGAGAACTGATGTGGCATGGATGAGCACTGATGTGGCACGGATGTGACACAGATGTGACACGGATGAGCACTGATGTGGCATGAATGTGGCACAGATGAAGACTGATGTGGCACAGATGAACACTGATGTGGCACGGATGAGTACTGATGTGGCATGGATGTGGTATGGATGAGAACTGATGTGGCATGGACATGGCATGGATTAGTACTGATGTGGTATGGATGTGGCATGGATGTGGCACGGATGAGTACTGATCTGTCTTATCCTGTGTATTGAGTATCAACCATGGTCACTGATGTGGCACGGATGATCACTGATGTGGCACGGATGAGCACTGATGTGGCATGGATGAAGCACGGATGAGCACTGATGTGGCATGTATGTTACATGAATGTGCATGAATGAGCCATGGATGGGAATAGATGAGCATGAATGAGCCATGGATGGGGATGGATAAGCCATGGATGAGCATGAATAAGCCATGGATGAGCATGAATGAGCCATGGATGGGGATGGATGAGCCATGGATGGGGAAGGATGAGCCATGGATGAGCATGAATGAGCCATGGATGGAGATTGATGAGCCATAGATGGGGATGGATGAGCCAGAATGAGGATGGATAAGCCATGGATGGGCACAGATCAGTGCTGTGGGCACTTCAGATCCAGCCCACAAGCACTGCTACACCCATTCCCTCCTCTCTTCACACACTGTACCGGTCTGTACGAGGGGAGGAACTGAATCGGACATGCGCCTGTTTGTTGACAAGTGATCGCTCTGTCATTGGATGGAGCAATCACATGGTAAAGGGCCGCTGTCATTGCCCCTTTACCCCAATCCATGATGGTTCGGAAGACCCGACTGTCACAGATTCTTTCCGGGTGCACGCTCTAGGGGGCGCGCGGGAAATACAATTCTAGGAGGACATCATTGTACGCCCTCCCAGAATTAGCCGACTGCACTGTAGCTGTCATTTGGCTATGGATCGGTTGGCAAGTGGTTAAAGCAAGGTTAGGTTATCCCATAGGTTAAATCCCAAGCTTTGAACATCTCACAGAGCACTGTTCAATCCATCATCCGAAAATGGAAAGAGTATGGCACAACTGCAAACCTACCAAGACATGGCCTTCCACCTAAACTGACAGGCCAGGCAAGAAGAGCATTAATCAGAGAAGCAGTCAAAAGGCCCATAACTCTGGAGGAGCTGCAGAAATCCACAGCTCAGGTGGGAGAATCTGTCCACAGGACAAAAATTATGCCCCGTACACACGATCGGAAATTCCTGCAGCAAAAGTCCGATGTGAGCTGTTGGTCGGAAATTCTGACCGTGTGTATGCTCCATCGGACTTTTGCTGGCGGAATTCCCGCCCGATCGTCTGTACAAATTCCGCCGTGCAAAATTCCTACGCATGCTCGGAAACTATTTGATGCATGCTCGGAAGCACTGAACTTCATTTTCTCGGGTTGTCGTAGTGTTGTACGTCACCGCGTTCTTGATGGTGGAAAGTTCAGAGAACTTTTGTGTGACCGTGTGTATGCAAGCCAAGCTTGAGCGGAATTCCGTCAGAAAAACCATCCAAGTTTTTTCCGATGGGAAATCCGCTCGTGTGTATGGGACATTAGTCGTGCACTCCACAAATCTGGATTTTATGGAAGAGTGGCAAGAAGAAAGCAATTTTTGAAAGAAAGCCATAAGAAGTCCCATTTGCAGTTTGAGAGGCGCCATGTGGGGAACACAGCAAACATGTGGAAGAAGGTGCTCTGGTCAGATAAGACCAAAATGTAACTTTTTGGCCTAAAAGCAAAACGCTATGTGTGGTGGAAAACTAACACTGCACATCACCCTGAGCATACCATCCCCACCCTGAAACATGGTGGTGGCAGCATGCTGTTGTGGTGATATTTTTTTTCAGCAGGGACAGGGAAGCTGGTCAGAGGTTATGGGAAGATGGGTGGAGCCAAATACAGGGCAATCTTAGAAGAAAACCTGTTATGCCCCGTAGACACATCAGAAATTCCGCCAGCAAAAGACTGATGTGGGCTTTTGGTCAGAAATTCCGACCGTGTGTATGCTCCATCGAACTTTTGCTGGCGGAATTCCTGCCAGCAAAAGATTGAGAGCAGGTTCTCTACAGTATTTTCCCATCGGAAAAAGTTCCTATCGGAAATTCCGTTCATCTGTATGCAATTTCGACGTGCAAAAAACGTTGCATGCTCGGAAACAATTCAACGCATGCTCGGAAGCATTGAACTTCATTTTCTCGGCTCGTTGTAGTGTTGTACGTCCCCGCGTTCTTGACGGTCGAAAGTTCAGAGAACTTCTGTGTGACCATGTGTATGCAAGGCAAGCTTGAGCGGAATTCCGTCGGAAAAACCATCCAAGTTTTTTCTGACGGAAATTCCGATCGTGTGTACAGGGCAAAAGATTTAAGCCTGGGGCGCCGGTTCACCTTCCAGCAGGACAATGACCCTAAACATACAGCCAGAGCTACAATGGAATGGTTTAGATCAGGGATATGCAATTAGCGGACCTCCAGCTATTGCAAAGCTACAAGTCCCATTATGCTTCTGGCTCTGGGTTTCATGCTTGTGGCTATCAGTCTTGCTATGCCTCATGGGACTTGTAGTTCTGCAACAGCTGGAGGTCCGCTATTTGCATATCCCTGGTTTAGATCAAAACATATTCATGTGTTAGAATGGCCCAGTTAAAGTCCAGACCTAAATCCAATTGAGAATCTGTGGCAAGACTTGAAAATTGCTGTTCACAGATGCTCTCCATCCAATCTGACAGAGCTTGAGCTAATCTGCAAAGAAGAACGGGCACAAATTTCACTAGTGTGCAACCGATGTGCAAAGCTGGTAGAGACATCCCCAGAAAGACTTGCAGCTGTAATTGCAGCGAAAAGGTGGTTCTGCAAAGTATTGACTCAGTACTGCCATTTTGTGTTGCCAGTACAGTAAAATCCAAATAAAATACATTTACGTTTTTGGTTGTAACTTGACAAAATGTGGAAAAGTTCAAGGGGTATGAATACTTTTTCAAGGCACTATATTACTTCAATTTATTATGGAATAAAATGTATTTAAAGCTAAAACCTTTTCTTAGTTTTGGATATAATGTGTAAGATTGAGAATATCTATCAGGTTTTTATTGCTATCTGTATCCCCATTGGGGGGGATTAACCCTCACTATTGGTCCTTGTTACAATTTTCTCAGTACAGAAAGTGGTTGGAAATCAATAACCTTAACCCTTCCCTAAACTGGACAAAACTAAAGAAACATTTATTGGCTGTACCAGGGGTGGACTGATAACTCATGGGGCCCAGGGGCAATAGGAGATTATGGGGCCCCCAGGCAATCAGAGATTATGGGGCCACACAATATACACACACACACAGTATACAATCACACAGATAGATGTAAAGAAAAAAAAATGTATACATCCTGTCCCTGGTTTTACTGAGGCTGGCAACCCTGATGGGGCCCCCTAGTGGCCCAGGGCCCTCGGGCAGTGCCCGAGTGGCTCAATGGTCAGTCCGCCCCTGGGTTGTACATATACTTTAATGCAGAATTATGCATAACAAATATCCAGACGTTTAACAAACACCATGCTGGATGCCTTATTTGTATTTGATGCAGCTAGTTTGTCTTGGATATTACTTCTTAAAGCACAATATGGTACACAGTACACAAAATACAACTGAAATCATACCTCTTGATAGCATTGTATACAATAAAACCTTTGCTGCTGTGCAGACCTATAACTCTAGAGGAGACCAACTTTCTGCATTTACAGTGGATGCTGAGTGCTGAAAGCGAAGCTTTTTCATTTGGTCTGCAAGCTGTGCCTAATGAATGGCTCCACTTAGCTGCTGCACATTATATCCTCCTAGTCCTGGCACATTATCACAAATAAGTGGTTATGTTTCCCACAGCTACATTATGGGTTTAAGACCAGAAATAACGACATAAAACCACATTTTTGTTTTATTTCTGAATGGGTGAGCTTTTTTTCTTTTTAAATATGCACCTTTTTATTATCTTGGAAAGAAACATGCTGCATTCGGAGTCTATTGCGCTGAACATTCCTTGGGAAAAGCAGAGATAAACCAAATCTTAAGACTGGTAAGGTGTCCTCCTAGAATTGTTAATGACAGTAGAAATTTTATTGATTTGTCTGCATTGTTCCAGAGATGGGAAAAGTTAAGCTTTATAATTCAGTACTTCCCTGCTGAGTAGATGTTTTCTTCTCTCAGGATAATGGCACATTAAGCAAACAGAGAAGTAACTTCAATCAAGTACTGACATCTATGAAAGCTGCATTACAGCTAAAGCACATAATAGCAGGTGGTGAAGATCTTGCTGGACCTGACCAAAGATGGCTGTTGATTTTGATCTAAGCTGGATGAAGGAACTTGAAAGAGAAAAGGTGCTTGACGTCCTGTATCGAGACCAGGCACTTCAAAAATCAGAAGAGGAAAGAATAAGGTATTGTGCATATTTTATTGTTATCTACCATACATAGTACAAATAGGGGTGTTGAAATATAAACAGGTAAATGTATATCTTTTTGCACTTCTTTAACAAAAACTGTATAGCTAAAGAAAGCATTTAAAAGTATAAAATTCCTTATCCAGCTAGTTAGCAGTTGTACAAACAGCTTTCAATGTCTGCAGGTAGAAGGTAGTTAAACTGTTACTGTTACTGTTTTTCAACCATATAAAACAATATGTGGTCATGAAAGCATGATTGCATGATAGACTGTTGTATACAGTACTTCTACAGAAAATTAGTTATTTGGCATTCATATAACTTTTCAATGTTACTTATGTTCCTGTTGGTGATGTTTTAGGCTAAAGACATGAAGTGGACCTATGGCTGTTGGAATTATCCTATGTGTTGGCACAGGGGACCTGGGGTACACAGGGAACACAGAGTCAATGGAGGCACAGAAGAGCTGATGTCTCTGAAGACACTGGGATTGCAGGGAGCTCGCTGGTGGCAGAGGAGTGCAGGGGTGATTGGAGGCACGGGAGTGCAGTTGTCTCTGGAGACACAGGAGTGCTGTGGACACCGATGACACAGGAGCGCAAGGGGTCACTGGATGCACAGGAGTGCATTGGTCACTGATGACACAGAAGCACAAGGGGTCACTGAATGCACAGGTGTACAGGGGTCACTGATGACACAGGAGCACAAGGGGTCACTGGAGGCAGAGGAGTACAGTGATCATTGGATAAACTGGGGCTGTTGGAGTGCTCAAGGGTCACTGGAGGCACCAAAGTGCTGATGTCACAAGAGACACTAGGACCACAGGGGAGGGGGGGGTGCGGCACAGGAGTACAGGGGTCACTGGATGCACAGGAGTACAGGGGTCACTGATGACACAGGAGCGCAAGGGGTCACTGGAGGCACAGGAGTACAGGGGTCACTGATGACACAGGAGTGCAAGGGGTCACTAGATGCACAGGGGTACAGGGGTCACTGATGAGACAGGAGCGCAAGGGGTCACTGGATGCACAGGAGTGCATGGGTCACTGATGACACAGGAGCACAAGGGGTCACTGGATGCACAGGAGTACAGGAGTCACTGATGACACAGGAGCACAAGGGGTCACTGGAGGCACAGGAGTACACGGGTCACTGATGAGACAGGAGCGCAAGGGGTCACTGGATGCACAGGAGTGCATGGGTCACTGATGACACAGGAGCACAAGGGGTCACTGGATGCACAGGAATACAGGGGTCACTGATGACACAGGAGCGCAAGGGGTCACTGGAGGCACAGGAGTACAGGGGTCACTGATGACACAGGAGCGCAAGGGGTCACTGGAGGCACAGGGGTACAGGGGTCACTTGAGGCACAAGAGCACAAGGGGTCACTGGATGCACAGGAGTGCATGGTTTACTGATGACACAGAAGCACAAGGGGTCACTGGATGCACAGGTGTACAGGGGTAAATGAAGACACAGGTGCATAAGGGGTCACTGGAGGCACAGGAGTACAGGGATCATTGGATAAATTGGGGCTGTTTGGAGTGCTCAACGGTCACTGGAGGCACCATAGTGCTGATGACCCAAGAGACACTAGGACCACAGGATAGGGGGGGGGCACAGGAGTACAGGGGTCACTGGATGCACAGGGGTACAGGGGTCACTGATGAGACAGGAGTGCAAGGGGTCACTGGATGCACATGAGTGCATGGGTCACTGATGACACAGAAGCACAAGGGGTCACTGGATGCACAGGTGTACAGGGGTCACTGAAGACACAGGTGCATAAGGGGTCACTGGAGGCACAGGAGTACAGGGGTCACTGATGAGACAGGAGCGCAAGGGGTCATTGGATGCACAGGAGTGCATTGGTCACTGATGACACAGGAGCACAAGGGGTCACTGGAGGCACAGGAGTACAGGGGTCACTGATGACACAAAAGCACAAGGGGTCACTGGAGGCACAGGAGTACAGGGGTCACTGATGACACAGGAGTACAGGGATCAGTGCATAAACTGGGGCTGTTGGAGTGCTCAGGGGTCACTGGAGGCACCATAGTGCTGATGTCACAAGAGACACAAGGACCACAGGGGAGGGGGTGCGGCACAGGGGTACATGGGTCACTGGAGGCACAGGAGCACAAGGGGTCACTGGGTGCACAGGGGTCACTGGAGGCACAAGAGCACAAGGGGTCACTGGATGCACAGGAGTACAGGGGTCACTGATGACACAGGAACACAAGGGATCACTGGATGCACAGGGGTACAGGGGTCACTGATGACACAGGAGCGCAAGGGGTCACTGGATGCACAGGGGTCACTAATGACACAGGAGCACGCGGGGTCACTGGATGCACAGGAGTACAGGGGTCCCTGATAACAAAGGAGCACAAGAGGTCGCTGGATGTACAGGAGTACAGGGGTCACTGATAACACAGGAGCACAATGGGTCACTGGAGGCACAGAAGTACAGGGATCAGTGGATAAACTGGGGCTCTTGGAGTTCTCAGGGGTCACTGGAGGTACCACAATGCTGATGTCACAAGAGACACTGGGAGCACAGGGGATGGGGGGGGTGCGGCACAGGGGTACATGGGTTGCTGGAGGCACAGGAGCACAAGGGGTCTCTGGATGCACAGGAACACAGGGGGCACTGATGACATAGGAGCGCAAGGGGTCACTGGATGCACAGGGGTACAGGGGTCACTGATGACATAGGAGCACAAGGGGTCACTGGATGCACAGGGGTCACTGATGACACAGGAGCACAAGGGGTCACTGGATGCACACAGGTACAGGGGTCACTGATGACACAGGAGCACGAGGGGTCACTAGATGTACAGGAGTCACTGATGACACAGGAGCACAGGGGGTCACTGGATGCACAGGAGTACAGGGGTCATTGATGACACAGGAGCACAGGGAGTCACTGGATGCACAGGAGTACAGGGGTCACTGATGACACAGGAGCGCAAGGGGTCCCTGGAGGCACAGGGATTAGTGGGTAAACTGGGGCTGTTGGAGTGCTCAGGGGTCACTGGAGGCACCATAGTGCTGATGTCACAAAAAACACTGGGACCAGAGGGGGGTGCAGCACAGGGGTACAGGGGTCACTGGAGGCCCAGGACTGCAGGGTTTACCAGTCCATCACTGATATGCATGGGGAACGCAGGCAGCAGACACTGAAGGTATGGGGGAGGGGGGCTTAGCTTAGGTGTAGTGACATGTTCTGGAACGCTGGGCTGTATGTTGCCTCACCATTTGAAGCAGACACCAATTAGGAGTGCTGTTTCCCCATTAGCCACATCACTGGTATGTCCTTGGTATAACCCAAAAGTGCCGGCAGCTATGTGCCAGAGAGGAGACCTGGCACTGGATTGCCAAATAGGTAACACAAACACAAAAAAAAAAATATTTATACTGCATACATTACAATAACTGGAGACCAACTGTGTAATGGTCCAACGCAGCTAATAATCCAAAAGGGTTATTGATATGCTAATACTCTTATAGATATTAAAGTTGTATTGAACCCAAAGGCATACATTTATTTTGCAGCATACCAATTATTAGTTGTTATGGCTACATTCATTTTCTTTTTGTGCTTTTTTCTTTTGTTTTCATCTGGTAATCCAGCCAGAAAGTCTGTTGCTTTTCAAAAGAACCAAGCTCTCTTCCAGAAGTATCAGATTACAGGGATGATACATACCATTTACCACTGACATGATTGCTTACAATGATCAGCTTTTATTTACTCATGTAAAACCTTTATCCCAAAAGAAACAAACTGCTGTAACTGATGATAAAATGTGAGTTGGAGCTTGGTTTCAATTTGTTAGTGTATTTTATTCTGCTAGTACATTTAACACTCCTCTGCCCCCAGACTGACAATGCTGCTGTCCAAAGGTGCCCCTGTTCTGATTCATCCAGAGTGAGGGCACTCTAATACAGGAGGTGTGTTGCTGGCCGGATCACCAGGTGAAAACAAAAGGAAAAAGGAAAACTAACGCAGCCACCAAATCTTATGATTGGTAAGCTGCAATTTTTTACATTTTTGGTTTTAGATTTAATACCACTTTAATGTTATTCTTTGGATTTAAACACGTATGGGGTTAATTTACTAAACCTGGAGAGTGCAAAATCTGGTACAGCTTTGCATGGTAGCCAATCAGCTTCTAACTTCAGCTTGTTTAAATAAGCTTTGAAGAAAAAAACTGAAAGCTGATTGGTTTCTATGTAGAGCTGCACCAGATTTTGCACCCTCCAGTTTTAGTAAATCAACCCCTTATGTGTTATACAGACAACTCTGGAACTTCATATACAAAAACAAAAGTCAGCTAAACAGATCAAAGATGCTTGGTAAATTCCTATTATCACTGCAGTTCCTCCTAACAGAGTTCCTATTTAAAGGGTTAGTTCAAATTTACCAAAAAAACTGCCAATGCAAATAAGGGATGTCTGTAGATAAAAATAAACTGTGCAGTTCTGACTAAAGTTGAATAATGACCTTGCTATAGATGTAGACCATTTATGTACCACCTGGAGCCTGACTGGAATACTCCCAGGATGTTGATAGGATGTTGCTAAGAGAAGCCTAATCATTACTGCTCACCTCCACCATCACAGAAGTGAGCTTTCAAACACTGAGCTCAGAGCTACTGCATCAGGCGAGAGAAAGTGCATGTGAGGGGGTTTGAATCATAGAAAGAGCTCACTGTGATGGTGAAGGTGAGCAGACATAATTAGGCCTCTCTTAGCAACGTCCTAGCAACATTGTGGGAGTATTCCAGCCAGGCTTTAGGAAGTACACAAATGGCCTGCACCTATGGGAAGGGCATTATTCAACTTTACTCAGCACTGCACAGTTTTTTTTTTATCTACAGACACCACTTACTTAGACATGCATAGACAGGTGAACTAACACTTTAAAGAGTATTCCTATACAATATGCACAAAATATTATATCCAAGCTCTAAAGCAAACTTTTTCTTTGCCAATGTTTACAGAAATGGGTGCCAAATATATACTACTAAGCTTTCATCAACACAATGGTGCAAATAAAAACTCTGCTCCAGTCTGTCCTCTGTGACCCATTGGGCTGGGTGGAGTTGCACCCAGTTGACACTTCAAAGGCACCTCAACCCTTCCTTGTTCCACTACCCTGTGTTGAGCAGTAGGTATATATCGGTGATGACTGGTGAGGAGCTGTTAGTGGTGGAGGTGAGAACCTCTAGTAGCTGCTTAACAAAAAATAAAAATTGTGTTTGCAACAACTGATGAAAAAGTGTGTTTGAAACAGCTGATGAAGCTGATTATAAAAGGCCTACTGTGTGAAGATGGATGGTTCTTACGGAACATTTCATTTGGGTATGTGTTTCTGCTAGAATGTTCTTATTGTTATCGTTGATTATTTGTACCAATGAGCATCACTGTACCATTTATGTCTGTTTATGTCCTTTCTGTTATTTGATGCAGAAAATTGAAAACACATTTACAACAGCTTCGATGGAAGGGTGCCAAAAGTGCAAGCCAAGAATACCAAGAGAGGTCTTGTGCTCGCTGCCAGAAAGCCCTCGGAAGGATTTTGAACAGAGGGGCTGTTTGCAATGGCTGCAGCCACAGGGTCTGTCATGAATGTCAGGTTTGCCGCTACAGTCTGGCATGGAAGTGCACAGTGTGCAATGCTCATGGGTAATAATTCTTCTTATATTCTTATATCGTGTCTTTTACCTATCACCCCCATCCATTGCAAATCAACAGAAAACAGTTTAGGAACACCGTTATAACACCGTTCAGGAGAAAGGATCACTAGCTGTGAGGGCTAGATATAAATGGCCATAGACTGCCCAGGCCAGCATAAACAGTGGAAATGCCATCCAAAAATGTGACGCGGGAAGTAGTGAGGTTTTATCCAAAAATATCTGAGCTATACTGCTAATGTGCACTAGTGATGGCAATGCTAGGCCTAAACCAGCTGGCTAAGCACAGTTAAATTTGAGTCAACATCAACAAAGATATAGGAATATAAGATGGAATCTGTAAGGGGAATGGTAGGGTCAGTCCTTTAAATTTGTCTTCTGCCAGCTTATGTGGGGGCCATTTAGTGTTGGTGCACTTATGATAGTCCTTCAACCCTGCGAGCAGAGGAATGACAATAGGTGCACCCCAGTTCAGTGCAAGGTGGAATAGAAGTGGGCAGAAGATAAGAATAATGATTCGGTATGACCCTAGTCCTGAGTTGGTAGTGGTGGGGTATGGGCTTGAGTGTGACAGAGTACATGGGCTGGATGCTATGGTTGTCCTGCACTCAACAGCTTATCTACTGTTAACAGTACATGGTGGACAGGTGCCCTCTAACCTACTCCCCAATGTGGCAAAAGGATCTTGCGATGGAAGGGGCCCCTTTGGTATGGCTCTAGTTTAGCTGTAACTTGAACAGAGGGTCTGGCGAATGCTCTGGTCTCTCCGTCGCAGCCCCGCAAAGTAGTCCAGATGGACAGTGGTGCTGATTCCAGCAATATCCAGGCTTTCTTGGGCTGCCTCTTTTCTCTCGCTTGCTCCAACAGTTCTAGATGCTTGGACTCTCGTGGCGTCAAAAGCCTTGGCTTTCCCATGCAATTCAATGAAAAAAAACATCTCTCAGGCTCCTCATGCTCACATAGGGTCTTGTGGGACCTGTAGTTCAGAAAGCTAGTCCTGTCCATACATGATTGCTGCCTCAAACTACAACTCCTGGGGCTCCAAGTGTGCTGCAATAAATGATAAGTTCACCTTTGAAAAAAAATAATAAATGCACATTTTTTTGCAGGTAAAGTCGCTGGTGCCATGAAAGTCTCCTGCAGACCTGTCAGTGTATCTGTGTGTCTGTACATCGTATGGGCAAGCAGATACAATCTGACTCCTGGGGCTCCAAGTGTGCTGCATTAAATGATAAGTTCACCTTTTAAAATAAATAATAAATGCACATTTTTTTGCAGGTAAAGTCGCTGGTGCCATGAAAGTCTCCTGCAGACCTGTCAGTGTATCTGTGTGTCTGTACATCGTATGGGCAAGCAGATACAATCTGACAGGAAGACTCTATGAACTACCACAGTGCTCCACAGCACCATGGTAGTTAATTGAAAACTACAGGCTGACAGTCGCAAAGGCTGTCAGGACTTGTAGTTTTCCATTCACAGAGGACTGAGTGAATGAGTAACGGGCTGGGCAGGGGGGAGAAGATCCCTGCTAGCTGTCAAAGCGGGGGATCGGGGGGAGGGGGGCTGCTTTGTTCACCCTAAATATGGGTGTAACATGTTGCAAAAGGTGAACTTATCCTTTAAGGTCTATAAGTTTACTGAAGCTAGCTAACCCCCTGCTGACCAAAGGAGAGTTGTAAAGTTAAACATTAAGCTTCAGCCCCGGAAGATTTTACCCCCTTCCTGACCAGAGTACTTTTTGCGATTCGGCACTGCGTCGCTTTAACTGACAATTGCGAGGTCGTGCGACGTTGCACCCAAACAAAATTGACATCCTTTTTTTCCCACAAATAGAGCTTTCTTTTGGTGGTATTTGATCACCTCTGCGGTTTTTATTTTTTGCGCTATAAACAAAAAAAGAGCGACAATTGAAAAAAAATGCATTATTTTTTTGCTATAATAAATATCCCCCAAAAATATATAAAAAACCATTTTTTTCCCCCAGTTTAGCCGATATGTATTCTTCTACATATTTTTGGTAAAAAAAAATCGCAAGAAGCGTATATTGATTGGTTTGCGCAAAAGTTGTAGCGTTTACAAAATAGGGGATAGTTTTATGGCATTTTTATTATTAATTTTTAATGGTGGCGATCTGCGATTTTTATCGGAACTGCAACATTATGGTGGATACATCGGACATTTTTTACACTATTTTGGGACCATTGTCATTTATACAGCGATCAGTGCTATCAAAATGCATTGACTACTGTGTAAATGACACTGGCAGTGAAGGGGTTAACCACCAGGGGGCGATGAAGGGGTTAAGTGTGTCCTAGGGAGTGATTCTAACTGTGGGGGGATGGGCTACTAGTCACATGACAGCGATCACTGCTCTCGATGACAGAGAGCAGTGATCTCTGTCATGACATAAGCCAGAATGGGGAAGTGCCTTGTTTACGTGTTTTCCCTGTTCTGAGGCTCCGTGACACGATCTCCAGGAGACCGGTGGACATCGAGTCAGCCAGTCCCGCGGGCACGGTCACGAGCTATCCCCAGGCTCTTAAAGGGGACGTACAGGTACGACCATTTGCCCACCGCTGCCATTGTGCCGTCGTATATCGGCGTGCGGCGGTCAGCAATTGGTTAAACAATTGCTGCCTGCCCACAGTATATTTCCGGCGAGCAGTCAGCAGCTGCAGGCACGAACTGGTATGTTGTGATGCACATGCGCATTGGTGCACCCCCTAGGGCAAGAAGCGGCCTGATCCCATGACCGCTGTGACCATCACGGCACTGGGTACATAGCAACCACATGCTTACATATAAACATTACAGTCATGAATGCCTTCCATTTACGATTGCTTTCTATGATGCTGTGATTGACCCACAGCTATCAGATGGTACCTGCCACCCTGTACCATGTGCTTAGCTGTAGTCAATCACAGATCACAATAGTAAGCAAGCTAAAAATTCTTTCAAAAATGGAATTAAAAATTATTTTAGTTTTTTCCGTGATCGCTACAACTCCAGTCATACGATGACGATGTACTGCATTGGTGACAGAAAAAACATTTGTGAACAAAAAACATGTTTTATTAAATTTCTTAATTTTTCAAAAAATTGTGACCAAAAAAATTACAACTACCAAAAACTCGCCATGCCTCTTATTAAATACCTCGGACTGTCTACTTTCCAAGAAGGGCACCCCCAGGCACCCCCATGCATCAGCAAATGCTGCGTGCTTTTGCGCTGCACCAATTCATATGAGTGTGCAGAACCATTAGACTGGGAGCAGTGCAATAAAAAAAAAAAATGGGGACTTCTTTCCCCACATTTCTTGGGGGTACAGCAGACTATTCAAATGAATGGAGTGGTGTAGCTGCGATGTGTGTATGCAAATGCACTGCACATAAGTGAACCTAACCTAATGAAAACTTGCAGGATGAAATGCTGTAGAATGTAGTTGACTTCATAGGAGATAAAAGCTCAGTTTTACATATGAAACATTTGTTTCATTGATCAGCTTCCTTAGAGGAACTTGATTCAAAACCCCGTCTCGCAGTTAAAATGGCCCAGTCTGTTTATGAATAATTATTATTTTCTGTGCAGTCAGCCCACCAGTTAGGAATACATGGCTGCTTTATCCTGAAGAGGGGGGCTCTTCTTTTGAGCCTACAGTCATTTCTGTAATGAGTCACTGCTTTATTCTTCTGAAATACACTGAGCTATAGCTGCATTTTGTCTGGCTAAACACTTCCCAGCCCCCTCTCAATTCACAAAATATGACTGTAATCTTATCAGCAGATAAGACAAATTTGTATCAGTCATGCTGTTCCTTTCTTTGTCATTTTAAGAACCATACAGGAACTCTTGCTCTTAGCCTGATTTGCAATTTCAAAAGACAAGGGTGATGGGTTGTTGTTATACAGTAGTTAAAAATGGCATAGTGAAACTTCCTTAACCACTTGCCTACCGGGCACTTACACCCCCTTCCTGCCCAAGCCATTTTTCAGCTTTCAGCGCTGTCGCACTTTGAATGGCAATTGCACGGTCGTGCTACACTGCACCCAAACAAATTTTGTATCATTTTCTTTACACAAAAAGAGCTTTCTTTTGGTGGTATTTAATCACTGCTGGGTTTTTTTTTTTTTTAAAAAGAACAAAACTTTAAAAAAAATCGTTTTTTACTTTTTTTCTGTCAGTAAATTTTGTAACTAAGTAATTTTTCGCCTTCACTGATGTGCGCTGATCAGGCGTCACTCATGGGCACTGATAGGCTAAACTGGTGGGCATTGATGAGGTGGCACTTATGGGCACTGATGAGGCAGCACTTATGGGCACTGATGAGGTGGCACTGATGAGGAGGCACTAATATGCCGCACTTATGGGCACTGATAGGTGGCACTAATATGTGGCACTGATGAACACTGATAGGCGGCACTGATGGGCACTGTTGGGTGGCACTGATGGGCACTGATAGGCGGCACTGGTGGGCACTGATAGGTGGCACTGGTGGGCATGGATAGGCGGCTTGGATAGGTGGTACAGATGGGCACTGATGGGCATTGATGGGTGGCACTGATGGGCAACACTGATGGGCATTGATCGACAGCAGTGATGGGCATTGATGGGCAGCACTAATAGGCGGCACTGATTGCCAGCACTGACTGGCATTGCTATAGGCACTGATTGGTGGCACTTGTGGGCAGTGGTAGGCACTGATTGCTGCCACTAGTGGGCAAGATGGCCGCCCACTGATTTCTGTGGCCAGCATGGAGCTGCCTCTGTTTGTAAGTATGAGTTGTACGTAAATCAGATGTATGCTGTGCCACTTTCCTTTATTTGAATTGTTTTAGCTGTATCTTTTGTTGGCATTAGACATATGCAATTCGTTTCCCTATTAATTAAAATTCCCCAGTAATTTGCGTTATTTAGAGATTCAGAAGTGTCTGAATCTCTGAATCACAACAGTAACAAATTTCAACGAATCCAAAATAAATTATAACGAAAACATTAAATTAATTCGTATTCATTCAATTTATTCGGATGTTAGATGTGACTGTTAAATAAGTCACTTTATGTTTATATTGCTTTGTCAAATCTTAACCCTTAAAGAAATGGACACGGAGCCAGGAGTGTGTCTGTGTCTCATTCCACGGCCTATATGCCCGCAGTGAGATAACTGTCTTGTTTTATTGGGTCTTTATATATATTTGGTTATACAATCAGAAGAATCAAAGTGCAAAATAGTCATCAAATAATAAAAAACAGTTTTTGACTAATAATGTCGTATCAGCAGCCAAAGGTTACAATACACGCAGTTTCATAGAGAATAATGTGTCAGCATACAAAGGTTACTGCAAAGCAGGCATTTCATAATATATATCAATAATAGATTTTACACGTAGGCCACTAGACTTAAAGAGGAACTCTGAAACAAATCCCTAACCCTATCAATTTCCCCCTTTGACATCATCCTCTCCTTCCCCCTGGGTCCTCATGAATAAGTTCTAGTCAGTTTTCCCTAGAATGCTTTCCCTGACCGCGAGTTGTCAGAGGGGTAAAACCCATCCTCCTAGGTATTACTGACATCTTAAATTCAAGAAGAGGAGTTTAGTAGGAGTGGGTGATGTCAATACACATTGATCAGTATGCCCTATCTATTCTCCTAATTTTCCTATTTATTTTCCTGTATACACAAATATTTGTGATTGTAAGTGATATTAATATTAGAATAATAATTACCATTGGACTTAACAACCAGTGAAAGGTACTGGTTGCGGTAGAAGACATTCCACTAAATATATCCCACCAATGTGGTGCAGTATCCTGTTGTATCTGTGATGAAAGATGCACTAGCCTACCTTTGTCAATAATTGCGGATACGAGGTTATTCTGTAGGGTATGTTCTAGTGTTTCTATGTGTTGTCTTAACAACTCTGATTGTTCCAAAACCTGTTTTAGTGGGTCTAAAGAAATTATAAAGGGTGTAGTGTCAGTGAGATTATGTACCTCATAGACTGAAGAAAATATCTTATCTGCGTCTGGTTCAAAAAGATATGTGTCGTTACCCCATTGTAATACTTTAATCTTCTTTATACATCCCGCAAACGGCGCCGATTTATTTAGCGCTGACATGGTGCGGTTATCATTAGTAATAATACAAATATGCTGGGGTCCTATTTCTATGAATCTATTGTTCACATTTATGGGCGTTCTTTGCATTTTGCATATGCTAGTTTGATATTTTAACAAGCAAGGTTCATATACTGGGGAACTTCTGCCACACACCATTCCCTTATTAGTTCCTTCACATAGAGTTAAATCATGGGTTCTGTTTCCTTTATCTACATATTTCCCATATATTTCTGGATACCAAAACTCATCTTTAATTACTAGTGGCATGACCACTATTTTACACATTTCCATTACATCTTCTACCCGATATGCCTCAAACCTTCCTACACACCATTTATCCTCACATTCTATTTTATCCCCTTTTACTTGGAACCATACACCATCGTCAGTTAAACCTTTAAAATATTTCATCCAGGTATGATAATTTCCCAACTGTAGTTCAGTCCTGGCTCTATTTATTTGTATATGATAGGATAAGAGGTTAAAAGAGCACTGTGTGAAATTTATAAATTGTTGACTTTGATTCCATAGTTGAAGCTCTGCTCCTATCGTGTGATTTATTAACCCTCCCAAAAATTGTAATATGGGTATTTCTTGCAGTTGGGTTTCAAAAGTGGTGGGTAACCATTTACTTGTAATAGTCAAGCTGTCAGCTATGTGTCCCCCTGCATGCTTCCACCTGTTGTTCATTTCCTCTATCTCGACCGAGTTTAAAATTCCCATCCCTGTACCTGTCAATCCCAATAGTGTGTCGTACCATTCTCGTTTATACCTACACTCCGGTATCGGGGGAAAGGTGATATTGAATTTTATTTTTGTTTTCTGTTGTGATGTTGATACATTTATACAAGTGTTTGGTACGGGTGTTAATATGGAAGATTCAATTGTTGGCGTTACTTCTTCCTCCATTTGTATGTGAAACCCATAGGATGATGCATACCAATACCACCCATCAACTCTCTCTTCCCTCCACCAAGATGCACAGAGGAAAGTACTGGATTGATTAACGGTAATATCTTTCAGATTAAACATCCCTTCTGATATATTCTCTCCCCCTGCCATTGTTGTTAATATTTGGTACATTTGTCCCACTACCCGTTCCCGGGCTTGTTTCCACGTCTGTGAAAGGGATATTTTATGGCACCTATGATTCTTACTATTGTTAAAAGGAAAACCCATATTATCATTCCACTGGAAAGTTATAGTTACTTCTGAGAGGGGGTCTGCTTGTATCCATGCTATACCCTTATCTTCATGAAACGGTTGCCTATGTCCTTTGACAGTATAATTACCCACAGTATAATCCTTGTTTATCTCGTATCCCGAAACATTTGCTACTTTAGGATCATCTATACTCCATTTAAAAGTCATTGTTTCTTCTACATTAAGTACATTGATACCAGGAGTCCAAGCATACACTTGCAGAATGGCAAGTTTAAACAAACTATAGAAAAGCAAAGACTTCATGATGACGTTTTCTCAGGTTGTTTCTTGCAGTGTGATGCGTGTATCCAGGTTGGCTTTCCCTCCAGCTTTACTGAAGTGGCTGTGGTCAAGAGTACTTGATAAGGACCTTCGAACCTGGGTTCCAATGACTTTCTGGTGTGTTTCTTTACATATACATAATCCCCTGGTAGCAGCGTATGTGTACCTGTTATTGAGTTAGGGTCTGGAAGAGAAGAATACACACTTTTGTGGATCTTGGTTAGACGTTGTTGTAATTGTATCACATATGCAGTCAAACTATCACATTGCAATTGCATACTCTGTGGAAAGTATAAACCTAATCTAGGTGCATTCCCAAAAAGTATTTCATATGGGGATAATCCTGTTTTCCCTGTAGGGGTATACCTTATAGAGAATAAAGCCAAAGGCAGACATTCTGGCCATGGCTTGTTTAACTCTTGCATTGCCTTTTGTATTTTTAACTTTATTGTCCCATTTACTCTTTCCACTGATCCTGAACTCTGTGGGTGGTAAGGGGTGTGAAAACTTTGTTGAACCCCTAACATGGTCATTACATTCTGCATGATTTCTCCTGTAAAGTGTGTTCCCCTATCTGATTCTATGGTTTCAGGAAGACCAAATCTAGGTATTAACTCAGTGATCAGTTTCTTTGCTGTGGCTTTTGCTGTAGCTGATTTTACTGGATAACCTTCAGGCCAACCTGAGAATAAATCGATGCACACGAGAACAAACTCAAAGGGGCCGCTCTTAGGCATTTGTATGTAGTCAATCTGCAGTCTCTGGAAGGGGTATTGGGCCCGGACCTGGTGTTTACGTGGGGTTTTTACTCTCTGTCCTGGATTATTCAGGAGACAGATTTGGCAGGCTGCACAGTAGTTTCTTGCAGTACTACTGAATCCAGGGGCGAGCCATCCTTGGTTCACAATCCTATACATGGAATTGGAACTGACGTGTGTGGGTAGGTGAACTGCCGCCGCCATTGCTGGGTACAGAGAGGCAGGCAGGCATATTTTGCCCCCTTCCCTCCATACATTGTCAAGGTCTGGTGCTGCTCCCATTCTGACCCACTTATCTTTCTCGCTCTCCCCTGCTTGCTCCTGTAATTTACTCAGCTGCTGCCATGTTGGTTCTGGAATACTCACCTCTACCGCTGCTAAGGTCTCAGGGCTTCCTTCCCCTAGAGCTGCCTGTTTTGCAGTCAAATCTGCAAATGCATTTCCTTTTGCCTCAATTGTTTTTGCGCTCGTGTGTGCCGCTATCTTCATGATGGCCACTCGCTTAACCTTTTGAAGATTGTTCAGGACTCTCTTAATCCCTTCTCCATGTTTTACAGGTGTACCTGCTGCTGTCAGATAACCTCTAGCCTTCCATATATGGCCATAATCGTGCGCTACACCATAAGCATAGGCAGAGTCAGTGTAAATATTCCCTTCTTGTCCTTTTAAGAATTCTAGGGCTTGTTCTAAAGCTTTTAATTCTGCTTCTTGTGCTGACATGTGGGCTGGTAAGGGCTGTGCGTCAATTACCTGTGTATCAGTCACTACGGCATAACCTGTGTGATATTTACCCTTGTCATCAGCAAACCTGCTGCCATCTATGTACAAAGTGTGCTCAGCGTTTAAAATTGGTGTGTCTGTAACGTGTGGGAATCCCATTGTCTCCTGTTCCATGAGCTGAAAACAATCATGTTCACCTACTTCTCGGAACAAAAGAGTATCAGGTTCCCCATTTCCTTTCTCACTAGTACTATTATTCCCCCTTGCCAAATCTGGTGACTGAAGAAGAGGCAAAAAGGTGGCCAAATTTAAGGTTGTACAGCGCTGAAAAGTGACATTTGGAGGTAAAAGTAAAGTACACTGTAGCCTCAATTGTCGGGCCATGGAAATGTGTTTGGGCTGTACCTGAGACAAGATTGCATGTATGTCATGTGTGGTATGCACTACAACTGGATTGTCTAGAACAATCTCTGATGACTTATCTATGATAATTGACACTGCAGCTACCGCCCGTACACAGGACGGTGAACCTCTAGATACTGGATCTAGTGCTGCTGAAAAGTAAGCGATTGGTCTTTGTTTTACATGTGCCTGTGTCAGTACCCCTGTGGCGTGTCCAGTGATCTCAGCAACGTATAGATTGAATTTCTTAGTGTAATCTGGTATACCAATGGCCGGGGCAGAAATCAACAGCTTTTTTAAAGTGACAAATGACTCATAAGCTACTTCTGTAAGCACATACGGTACAATTTTCAAACAATCGTATAATGGCTGCATCAAAGCGCTAGCATGTGGTATCCATTGTCTACAATATGACACAATACCTAAAAACATACGCAATTGTTTGAAATTCCGTGGGGGTAACATTCCCTTTATCACTTGAACCCTCTCCTCAGTGAGATGTCTTGTACCCTGTGATATACAATGTCCCAGAAAGATTACCTTTTCCTGACACATTTGTAATTTGTTCCTATTAACCTTGCAACCTTTTTCTGCTAGAAATCGCAACAAATTAAGGGTGGTATCCAAACAAGTTTCCTTGTCCGGGCAGCATAACAATAAGTCATCCACATATTGTAGCAATACACAAGAATCTGGTGGTACCCATTCTCCCAACACCGTTTGCAATGCTTGTGAATACAAGGTAGGTGAATGCGCCATACCCTGAGGTAGGCGTGTCCAGGTTAGTTGCCGATTTTTTATTGAAAATGCGAACCATAGTTGGCATTCTTCAGCAAGTGCGACAGAAAAGAAAGCATTCGCTAAATCTATAACCGTAAAGTACATACTAGTTGAGGGTATTTGTGACAGTAACGTATGTGGATTGGGTACTAAAGGTGTCATTGGGGCTAGTATTTTGTTGATTGCTCTGAGGTCTTGGACCATCCTATACTTAACCGGACTACCGGCTACTGATTTCTTTTTGACCGGGTACAAAGGAGTATTTGCCGGTGATTTTACTTCTTTTAGAACTCCACTTTTTAAGAAGGATTGGACCTGCATTTCAATGGCCGCCTCTTGGGGTGCACTGAGTGGATACTGTTTTTGTTGGGGTAGCACCGCTCCTGGAATCAGCTGTAGGGTAACCGGAGGTACGGGCAAAAGTCCAACATCCGCTGGATGCTTTTCCCATAGTTCTTCCGGAAGGGAGGACAAGACCTGATCCAAATCTGGAGGTAGTGGACCGGACAGTTCAGATTCCTCCTCCAGGTATTGTATCAGATTACACATTTCCATGTGTTCTTGATCATCCCCTATAGCTAAGGTGACAGTGCCATCGTGGTGATAGGTAATGTTAGCTCCTATTTTCTGTAAAATGTCAGCTCCTAGTAAGTTAGTGGGGGCTCCTTTAGCTATCAGAAAACGTGAAAGGAACATATGGTTCCCTACTTTAACTTTTAAGGGTTTTGTGAGCGGGGCGTCTGCTAAAATGCCATCATATCCAGTTATTAATAAAGTGTCAGGTGACTCTTGCTCAGGGAGTAATTCAGAATCAGAAAGTAACGAGCGTGAAGCGCCTGTGTCAATTAAACAAGAAACCTTCTTATTACCAACCGTTATGGTAGTCTTAAGCATCTTAGTTTTGGATTTTTCCAAAACTGGGGCGAGTCATGCTCGTGGACCATCTCCCTGCCGTCTGACTTCACCATTATTGTTGTCCCTGGGCCAGTTCCTCCTCTGATTAACTGGGTAATCAACACCCTCCTTTCCTTCATCCCTTATTCTCTTTCTGCAAAGGCGTCTGATGTGGCCAGTCTTGTTACAGTAATAACAAGTAAGGGGTTTGCGATAGGAACCTCTGCTTGGGTCTTGGGGATCTACAACCGTATTAATTGCCGGGTGTTTTCGACTTTTGTTTTCTGCTAAATCTGCTTCTATACCTTGTGCTTTTTGTAACAATGACCCTCTATCTCTAGTTGCCCTCCACTCTGGTGTGCAGGCTTTCAGTCTTTCACTTATCTGTGGAATCAACCCTTCCATAAACTGCCTGTTGAAAGTTCGGATTGTAATTGGCAGAGCCAAATCCAATCCCTCATCTGCCGTCATACTTTCCATAGATAAGTAAAAGTCTGATACAGTCTGTCCTGGCATTTGTTTCATGGGTGACGTGGATCCTCTCTCTTGCTGTTTTGCCTGACAAAAAGCTTCTAATCTTACAAGAAAGGGCGCTCGTGAGTCTATATGTCTAACATGTCCGGCTGCCAAATTGCCGTCCCCATCGGGTACTTCTACAGGTCTATGTGGACCTATCTCTGTCATAAACTGATTAAACATAGTCAAGGTCATTTTATGTCTGCACAAATCTTCCCCGTCCTGCCAAGTTGCTCTATGTGTATTCATCAACTGAGTCACAAATCTACTAAAAGCAGCCGGCTTGGCTACTGGGTCAGGGGCATTCTGAATTAGAGCCATGAGTGTGTCTGCCGACCATGGTTTCCAGGTATGTATGGCCATATTACGGTTAACCACGGCTGGCGCGTTGGGATGCAGTGGGTCCCCGTGTTGAGGATTGGGTAATGTTACAGTCCGTGTGCCGATGTGTACCGGTGCTACAGGTTGCGGGTGAGGTTTTTGTGCCCCACAATGTACACATTCTTGTGCCCATTCGGGGTTTTGTGATCCACAAATCTGGCAAACCCATCCTCTACCCTCAAGTACAGGATATAACCCTGATTTATGTGAATTTTCCTCTACATCAGTGTATGGGGGTGGGATGGTTGAAGTAATATTACTTAAAGTTTCCACATTTTTTGTTCTTCTATCTTTCATATCCCAACCATTGCAATCTGGATTATATTTCCACCCCTCTTCTTTTGCTCTATTTGAAACCTTAATTAAGCATTGAACCTGACGCATCCATTGCTTCTCTAACACCTCTCCTTGTCTGTCCCTTTTTATTTCACTCCATACTTCCGGGTCTAAACCCGCTGCTCCTTTCACTTTAAACTTACGAAGGACATATTTTAAGTCCCGCGCTTCATCTTCCCCACAGATGTTTTTAATTATCTGTGGCACTGTGTAATGTGCTACAATTCCCTGACGGGGTTTTGTGTTCCTCTGGCCCATTCTGACAGTCCAGCCTAGGTAGCGTGTGGGACACTTAGTGTACAATATAAACCACTTAACCAAGTTACACTAGTTCCTCGTTGCCTTTTCCTCCTAGGATGCCAGAATACTAAAAACCTCTCCTATATGAGATTCTTGAAACCGAATTACTTTATATGCTAGCCAACTGAAAAAAAATTTTATGATCAGACTGACGACTACAACATATACAAGCATTCCTTAAAGTGACCAGGTATCCGACTAGATCTCCGGGCTTTTTGGAGACCTCATTACCCTCCCCGTATCTGGGAATCCCTCTCATACACTCTTATCCCTGCTTTATGGAGCAGACAGGGCTTATACTTTCAACCCGTCTATGGTTTATGAACTAAATTGAATATCAAACTTAAGCGGCAGACCCCCAAAGTCCTCTTGCGAGGTTAAGGACGCATTCTACTGCTCATTGGGATGATATTCTTTCAATTCATACCAACCTAGGCAAGGCACATTCACTTTCTCAACAAGACAGACAAGACAGACAACAAAACAACAAATAAGTCCAGCAATATAAACCACAATATGCAGTAAATTCTAGACTCACCACTACAGAGGCTGGTGTTTTAAAACCAGGAGAACCATAACTGACAGAACGGATAGGCACAAATCAGGGGAGCACAGAATATAAGAAAAATAAAGCTTTTTCTTACCTGGCCAGGTATTTGATCTGTGGTTCCCAGAGTGCCAGTCCGTCTGTTCCGTCAGCGTAGCTCAGCCACCTCTTGTAGCGTCCTGGTGGTCCCTGCTATTCGGGCGCCAAAATGTTAGATGTGACTGTTAAATAAGTCACTTTATGTTTATATTGCTTTGTCAAATCTTAACCCTTAAAGAAATGGACACGGAGCCAGGAGTGTGTCTGTGTCTCATTCCACGGCCTATATGCCCGCAGTGAGATAACTGTCTTGTTTTATTGGGTCTTTATATATATTTGGTTATACAATCAGAAGAATCAAAGTGCAAAATAGTCATCAAATAATAAAAAACAGTTTTTGACTAATAATGTCGTATCAGCAGCCAAAGGTTACAATACACGCAGTTTCATAGAGAATAATGTGTCAGCATACAAAGGTTACTGCAAAGCAGGCATTTCATAATATATATCAATAATAGATTTTACACGTAGGCCACTAGACTTAAAGAGGAACTCTGAAACAAATCCCTAACCCTATCACGGATGACACGAGGCGATAGTTTAGCCTATTTGTTAATGTTTGAAGCATCCAAAATAACAAAACAACATAACGAATGATCTGAATTGATTCTGAGCCATTCTTTTTTTTCTAGTAAGCATAGCGTGAATATTTTAAAAACATTTTTTTTTTATATGGGGTTGATCACGAGAGACTATTCATTGAATTTGTATGTGCGCACATTGGATCATGCTTTATTGTTTTTTTTTGCTTTCCTCTGGATCAACTGTGTCTATAGGTTAGTGTATATGGAGGTTTTCTATTTGTTTGTGTGGTTTTTTTTTGCTTTGTTTTTTTTTTCTCTGTTGGTTGAACTGGATGGACTTCTGTCTTTTTTCAACCAGAATTATATACATTTTGGATTCATATGTTTTATATGGATGAGAGCGGTGGAGTAGTCTTTGACTCTTGAATAATCTGCCAATTCTTTTTGCAATAACATTTTTCATTATTTAAAAAAAATACACTACATATGAAATGAAACATATTGCAATAAATACAGTAAGGGTTCACACTATTGCGAACACAGACATCGCATGTGATTTTCACCACATTGCTGTGCAGATCACATGTGATATCTGTGCGATGCAAATTCAGCCATACAGTTTGTATGGCTGAACTCTCATTGCATTCGCACGAAAATGCTGCAGGAACCTTTTTTTTTCCCACACTAGAATCAGATCGTATGGGTGTTCGCACTGCAATCTGCGAACCAATCTGGGGGTGTCATCAACTTTGTATTGACATCCATAGCGGTTCAGAGGGCAGTGTGGTTCCCGCATCACAATAGTGTGAACCAAATATCAAAAAGAATGGAGGTTATAGAGAAGTCTGCTGTGAGAACCAGCCACCATCCCAATTAAAATTTTGTACAAGGTTTCCCCTTAAGGGCGGGACTTTAAAGGCATGGACTATGAAACAAAAATATCGTAAAAAAATATAAATTTTATTAAATACTGTATAAAAAAGACACATAAAACTCATACAGTATTTAATAAAATTTATATTTTTTTACGATATATTTGTTTCATAGTCCATGCCTTTAAAGTCCCACCCTTAAGGGGAAACCTTGTACAAAATAGTGTGAACCAGGGCTCAAAGTGGAAAAAGGTCATTCCTACTTATTGTGTTTGGGTTGGATGGAGGTGGATCTATCAGAATCTCTGAATCATAACATAACAAATGAATCCGAAATTAAGTTAGTTTCTGTTTCGTTCTGTACTTTCGGATGCACACCACTCCAGTCTACATCTTTTGGGCGGAGATAGTTCTGGGGACAGATCTAATCCTAATAGGACATAACAAGAAGGCTCTTATGATTGGGGTAAATTTATTTTAATACGTATCCCTTAGGGCCTGTTGTTATTGGGTTTAAAGGTAGGCTGCAGATGCGGTTAGACACATTTGAAACGATTACCTAAATGCTATTCCGGTGGCATTTCTTAGACTATCAGCTAGGTGTAACTGTAACTGTTGAGAATCACCCTTTAGGTGACACCTGGTTGAGGACCTTTTCCACATCCGGGTATGTGTGACAACCTTGGGGTGTATTGATCGCTATTTTTGAACCAACCATGGATTGCCATAGTTTGGAGTCACCTTAGGTGACACCATGCTATGACTCTCTGATTTCCGGGTCATTTCGTTTTTAGGTTTGGGAAATATTGTTTTAATTATGTAACGTGGCAGGGCCATGTGGGTTGCATAGAATTTTAATTCCTTTTTATTGTAACAGATGTGGAGTGAGACAAGATAATATTTGTTTTAAACCGTTAAAAGTTCCAAAATAGTTGATTTAGAGCGGAGCAAGTTAAGTTGACAGATGTCAAACAGTTATTGCACATGCTAATATTTTAGATGTCTGATGACCTTATATAAGTGTTATTGGGCACAAGTTTCCAAATTGAGGCTTGGTATGGGTCTCAATATAGCCAACCGAGGTTCAGATCGAGGTTTGGCTACCTGAATGTTGTTTGATTTGCATATGTTCAGACCGAGACTTGGTTCTCGGTGCGATGTATAAAGTATTGTGATTCAGCTCACCGCCTGTGCACCTCGGCGACGTCATCTATGAGGAAACATGTAGGGAAGAGCGACGCACTGACGTCACCAATCCTATACGTACTATAGAATGTCAGCTTTGTTTATATCTATGTTTATGTTTGATCACTTAGCATGGTTTTTTACATTATTTAATACAGTTTGTATGGTTGAACTCGCATTGCATTCGCACGAAAATGCTGCAGGAACCTTTTTTTTCCCCACACTGGAATCAGATCGCATGGGTGTTCACACTGCGATCTGTGAAGCAATCTGGGGGTGTCATTAACTTTGTATTGACACCCACAGCGGTTCACAGAGGGCAGTGTGAACGAGAACTGGCACTGTAATCCTGGGTTGGATGGAGGTGGATCCATCCGAATCTCCGAATCATAACATAACAAATGAATCCGAAATCAAGTTAGTTTCTGATTCGTGCTGTACTTTCGGATGCAAGCGACTCCAGTCTACATCGTCCAATCAGCTTATTTAAATAAAACTAATTTAGCCAATCTTCTGATACAATGAAAGAATAACAGAACTTCCGAAAGTACGAATCGATTTGAAACAAGGAATATATATTCTCAAGAAAAGTAGGAATAAAGTGACCACAGGCAGTATGCTGCTTTGTAGAAATGTAAAAATATCAGCACTTATACAACCTCCCGGGACCCAGTCTCAAGTGAGACACCACATTTTATCAAAATGAATTACCTTTCAAAATTAAGTATCACTCATGTCATAAGCTCAGAAGAGCATTGGAGGTATATAGCAATAAAAAATGAAATGACATGTATTTGGAGGATGGTTGAAATAAATATTTGGGTGGTTTTAGATTCCCTCTATTTATTCCATATATACAGTGGGGACGGAAAGTATTCAGAACCCCTTACATTTTTCACTCTTTGTTATATTGCAGCCATGTGCTAAAATCATTTAAGTTAATTTTTTTTCCTCATTAACGTACACACAGCACCCCATATTGACAGAAAAACACAGAATTGTTGACATTTTTGCAGATTTATTAAAAAAGAAAAACTGAAATATCACATGGTCCTAAGTATTCAGACCCTTTGCTGTGACACTCATATATTTAACTCAGGTGCTGTCCATTTCTTCTGATCATCCTTGAGATGGTTCTACACCTTCATTTGAGTCCAGCTGTGTTTGATTATACTGATTGGACTTGATTAGGAAAGCCACACACCTGTCTATATAAGACCTTACAGCTCACAGTGCATGTCAGAGCAAATGAGAATCATGAGCTCAAAGGAACTGCCTGAGAAGCTCAGAGACAGAATTGTGGCAAGGCACAGATCTGGCCAGGGTTACAAAAAAATTCTGCTGCACTTAAGGTTCCTAAGATCACAGTGGCCTCCAAAACCCTTAAATGGAAGACGTTTGGGATGACCAGAACCCTTCCTAGAGCTGGCCGTCCGGCCAAACTGAGCTATCGTGGGAGAAGAGCCTTGGTGAGAGAGGTAAAGAAGAACCCAAAGATCACTGTGGCTGAGCTCTAGAGATGCAGTCGGGAGATGGGAGAAAGTTGTAGAAAGTCAACCATCACTGCAGCCCTCCACCAGTCAGGGCTTTATGGCAGAGTGGCCCGACGGAAGCCTCTCCTCAGTGCAAGACACATGAAAGCCCGCATGGAGTTTGCTAAAAAAACACCTGAAGGACTCCAAGATGGTGATAAATAAGATTCTTTGGTCTGATGGGACCAAGATAGAACTTTTTGGCCTTAATTATAAGCGGTATGTGTGGAGAAAACCAGGCACCGCTCATCACCTGTCCAATACAGTCCCAACAGTGAAGCATGGTGGTGGCAGCATCATGTTGTGGGGGTGTTTTTCAGCTGCAGGGACAGGACGACTGGATGCAATCGAGGGAAAGGTGAATGCGGCCAATTACAGGGATATCCTGCATGAAAACCTTCTCCAGAGTGCTCAGGACCTCAGACTGGGCCGAAGGTTTACCTTTCAACAAGACAATGACCCTAAGCACACAGCTAAAATAACGAAGGAGTGGCTTCACAACAACTCCGTGACTGTTCTTGAATAGCCCAGCCAGAGCCCTGACTTTAACCCAATTGAGCATATCTGGAGAGACCTAAAAATGGCTGTCCACCAACGTTTACCATCCAACCTGACAGAACTGGAGAGGCTCTGCAAGAAGACATGGCAGAGGATGCCCAAATCCAGGTGTGAAAAACTTGTTGCATCTTTCCCAAAAAGACTCATGGCTGTATTAGATGAAAAGGGTGCTTCTACTAAATACTGAGCAAAGAGTCTGAATACTTAGGACCATGTGATATTTCAGTTTTTCTTTTTTAATAAATCTGCAAAAATGTCAACAATTCTGTTATTTTCTGTCAATATGGGGTGCTGTATGTACCTTAATGAGGAAAAAAAATGAACTTAAATGATTTTAGCAAATGGCTGCAATATAACAAAGAGTGAAAAATTGAAGGGGGTCTGAATACTTTCCGTCCCCACTGTATGTATTAACTTGTCTATTCCTATAGTTAGCTAGCCTGGCAAAGCTCTGATAATGTTGATGGTACAGTAATAAGGTAAGCTATTAACCACTTGACCACTGGGCACTTAAACCCCCTTAATAACCAGACCAATTTTCAGCTTTTGGTGCTCTCACATTTTGAATGACAATTAGTCATGCAACACTGTATCTATATGAAATTTTTGTCCTTTTTTTTCATACAAATAGAGCTTTCTTTTGGTGGTATTTAATCACCGCTGGGTTCTTTATTTTTTGCGCTATAAAAGAAAACAGACCGAAAAATCTGTAAAAAAAATAAATTTTTCTTCGTTACTGTTATAAAATTTTGAAAATTAGTAATTGTTCTTCATATATTTTGGCCAAAATTTATACAGCTACATATCTTTGGTAAAAAATAACCCAAATTAGTGTATATTATTTGGTCTTTGTGAAAGTTATAGCGTCCACAAGCTATGGTGCCAATATCTGAAAATTGATCACACCTGAAGTACTGATGGCCTATCTCATTTCTTGAGACCCTAACATGCAAGAAAAGTACAAATACCCCTCAAATTACCCCTTTTTGGAAAGAAGACATTCCAAGGTATTTAGAAAGATGCATGGTGAGTTTTTTGAAGTTGTCATTTTTTCCCACAATTCTTTGCAAAATCACGTTTTTTTTTTTTCGTTTTTTTTTTTTTTCAAAATTGTCATATTAGCAGGTTATTTCTCACACACCGCATATGCATACCACAAATTACACCCCAAAACACATTCTGCTATTACTCCCGAGTACGGCGATACCACATGTGTGAGACTCTTACACAGCGTGGCCACATACAGAGGCCCATCATGCAGGGGAGCACCTTCAGGCGTTCTGGAGCACCCAGGCCAATTCTGACATTTCTCTCCTACATGTAAAAATCATCATTTATTTGCTAGAAAATTACATAGAACCCCAAAACATTATATATGTTTTTTTTAGCAAAGACCCTAGAGAATACAATAGCGGTCGTTGCAACTTTTTATCTCGCACGATATTTGCGCAGCAATTTTTCTAACGCGTTTTTTTTGAAAAATCTGTTTTTTGCATAATATGAAAGATGAAGTTACGCCGAGTAAATAGATACCTAACATGTCACCTTTCAAAATTGCACACGCTTGTGGAATGGCGCCAAACTTCGCCAATTAAAAATCCCCATAGGCGACGCTTTAAAATTTTTTACTGGTTGCAAATTTTGAGTTACAAAGGAGGTCTAGGGACAAAATTATTGCTCTCGCTCTACCGATCGCAGCGATATCTCACATGTGTGGTTTGAACACCGTTTTCATATGTGGGCAGGACTTACGTATGCGTTCGCTTCTGCATGCGAGCACACAGACAGGGGCGCTTTAAAAAATTTTTATTTTTTTTTTATTGTTCATTTTACTTTATTTATTTTAGTTTGACACTTTTTTCCCCAAAAAAATTTTTTTGATCACTTTTATTCATATTACAAGGAATGTAAACATCCCTTGTAAAAGGTATATAGCATGACAGGTCCTCTTTACAGTGAGATATGGGGTCAATAAGACCCCACATCTCACCTCTAGGCTGCGCCTGAAATAAAAAAAAGATCCTGGCTTCGATCGTAGCGGTGAGTCGGTAGAAGCACTGGAGGGCGGCGGGAGGGGGGGACGTCCCCTCTCGCCTCCTGTAAGAACGATCAAGCAGTGTAACAGCCGCAATGATCATTCTTATGGTGTAGGGAATCGCCGGATGAAAAAGCTGATATCTGAATGATGCCTGTAGCTGCACCCATCATTCAGATATCCCCGCACAAAATCAAGGACGTCGTATGACAGAAGGCGGGAAGTGGTTAAAACGCTTTTTTTTTTTAACACAAAGTTGTCCATTTATACAATATTTCTAAAACATAGCATGTACATACCAAAAATGACACCCCAAAATAGATTCTCCTACTCCTCTTGAGTACGGCGATACCACATGTGTGAGAGTTCCACAGCCTGGCCACATACAGAGGCTGGGTATGGCTGAGCATGGCTGGGTATGGCTGAGCATGGCCGAGTATGGCTGAGCATGGCTGGGTATTGCAGAGTATCGCCGAGTATGACTGGGTATGGCAGAGTATGGCTGGGTATCGCGGGTTATGGCAGAGTATTGCAGATTTTTGCGGGGTATTGCAGAGCATGGCTGGGTATGGCAGAGTATGGCAGAGTATGGCTGGGTATCACCGAGTATTGCAGAGTATGGCTGGGTATTGCGGGGTATTGCAGAGTATTGCGGGATATTTCGGGGTATTGCAGGGTATGGCAGAGTATTGTGGGGTATTTCAGGGTATTGCAGGGTATGGCAGAGTATTGCGGGGTATTGCAGGGTATGGCAGAGTATTGCGGGGTATTCCAGGGTATGGCAGAGTATTGCGGGGTATTCCAGGGTATGGCAGAGTTTTGCGGGGTATTTCAGGGTATTCCAGGGTATGGCAGAGTATTGCGGGGTATTGCAGGGTATGGCAGAGTATTGCGGGGTATAGCAGGGTATGGCAGAGTATTGCAGGGGTATTGTGGGGCATAGCAGAGGGCATTGCAGAGTAATGCACAGCATTGCAGGGCATGCAGAGTAGTGGGGATGGCTGAGCATGGATGGATGGATGGCTGGATGTCTCTGTGCAGCGCTGTGGGCACTACAGATGCAGCCCACAATGCTGCTACCATCCATCCATCCCCCTCTCCGCTCACAGTGTACCGATCGGTACACAGGAGGGGAGGAGAGGAACTGGCGTCATCAGATGACGCCGGTTTGTTTACATGTGATCGCTCCGTCATTTGACGGAGCGATCACATGGTAAACGGCCGCGATTAGCGGCCATTTACCGAGATCCGTGATGCGCCGGGTCCTCTGGACCCGGCGGTCACGGATGCTCTCGAGTGCGCGCCCTAGGGGGCGCGCGAGAGCAGAATTCTGGGAGGACGTCCCTGGACGCCCTCCCAGAGTTAAGCAACCGCCCTATAGCCGTCATTTGGCTATGGGCCGGTTGTTAAGTGGTTAAATAAACACACTGCTTAATAAAACAAGGGTCTTTTTTATTTCCCAATAAAATAGGAACGCTAACATATAAACACTAAAGGAAAATATTACAGAGAATATAAAACAAAAGAACATCAATTATACTTTACGTAAGGTCGTCCTCGGTGGTCAGTATCCTTCAGCTGGGCTCGATGGCAAGAGAGCCATCAGGCAAGGGAGCCATGAGACAAGAGAGAGACTTTCCATTCAATGAGCACTTTTAAACTGCATTCGGACCCCACCTATACTCAACACCCATCTAGTTTTCTATCCAATGGAATATCAATAAGAGGTAGTCCTTCTTACCTGTCCATGCTCCAGGAAGCATGCTGTAGTGTCCTTTAGGGGCAGCATTTGTCCATGAATCACTGCTATTTGACCGGGGTCAGATCTCCAGTGACAGCTATTCTTTGATCTCCTATGGCTCAGTCCATCAGTCATCTTGGCAGCAGTGGCTTTCTTTGGAGCTTTGTTTGCAGAGCAGATGTGTTAATCAAGCACTTCCGTGTTTATTACACCAGGAGGCCTGGAGCCAAGCTCTACTCCCCTGCCAGGGGGCATGAATCCACATTCTGCTGGATCTACTTGCAACTTCCAACTTAGGCCACCTGGCTGTATCAACCAGAAAGTAAAACTCCAGAAATATGATATGGTATAATCTCTTTCAGTGGCTAATCAGTGAATGGGAGATCTCTGCATTGAATGTATCCAGATGCAGGACGTTACAAGAGTCCTGACCATCTTGGTGGCTGTAGTATCACAGCGTCATCCAGCAGCATCCAACGGTTTACAGGCTTCACGCCAGTCTTCTCTTTCTCCAATCCCCTCAGGGTTTTGCACATGCGCAGTCAGCAATCTGTTCCGGGTTCAGCAGAGATAATCCCTGGGTCTCATTGAGCCTCACTCTACATAACAAGAGACTGTTGGGTCCCGTGTGGAGTGTCACATGGTTAACATGTTTTGCCCGCTGTCAATCTTAGCAGGCTTCTTCAGAACCTATAGGGGGTGGATCAAATGCAAGATCATACATTGTCTATCCAGTATCTCCAAATCTAAAGGGGAATACCCTAGTAGTTCAAAGTGAGGAACTTTTTGTCCATTAAAGAATGCATTCAGTGCAGAGATCTCTCATTCACTGATTAGCTACTGAAAGATTAGACCACCCTCCAAATAAATGCTCACATGTTGTCATTTGATTTTTTTAATTTTTTTGTTGCTATATACCTCCAATGCTCTTCTGAGCTTTTGACATGAGTGATACTTAATTTTGAAAGGTGATTGCAAATTTATTTTGATAAAATGTGGTGTCTCATTTGAGGCTGGGCCCTGTGAGGTTGTTGCAATTTTAAATAACAACATTTTTATTATGGTGTCAGGTGGAGGGTTTTTGTTACATTATAAGTGTTGATATTTGTCCAATACATATTACAATTCTACAAAGCCGTATACTGTCCAGGGTCACTTTATACCTACTGTTCTTGAGGATAATTCTCTCCTTATTCCCTCTTTTTTGTTTTGTGCATTATTAGGTATGTTGACCCACGTCTATATATGATGGAATGATGGATGCCTTAAAAACTGTCCTCTCACCCTTTTAGGGTGTCCTCTTACCCTTTTAGGGTGTTGAACAAATTTTTGAAAGGAATATGTACTCTCCCAAAATAATGAAAATGTTCCAAAAGCAAATAATTCTAACATAACAATTATGACAAAACAAAATTATTTTCTAAACCAATGAAACCGAAACAAAACAAATTCTTCCGTTGTGCTGCACCACTTTTGACTATGCATAACCTTGCTTTTGCCATATTCCTGGGTATAACAGGTGCATATCCATTTTTATTCTTGCAAACTAAATGATATTGTGACATTCTTCTGCTTTCCTTTCTGCAAGATGACCACTGGAACCTTTACGTGCATACAATTCTTGCCTATTGATTATGGTCTGTAACTCCTTTTGGCTAGGAGGCTCCATATTTTCTTGGTACCGGTTCACACCTGAATCACACAGGAACGTGATTGGCAATGCTGTGCCATTCCTGTGTGATTCAGTGCAGTGCGATTTTCAGCCCATTCATTTGATCAGCTAAAATCACACTGGATCACACCAAAAATACTGCATGCTCTACTTTTAAAAACACATTTGGGATGATTTACTAAAACTGGTACACACAGAATCTGGTGCAATTGTGCATAGTAATCAATCAGTTTCTAGGTTTTATTGTCAAAGCTTAAATGAACAAGCTGAAGTTAGAAGATAATTGGTTACTATGCACAGCTGCACCAGATTCTGTGTGCACCAGTTTTATTAAATCTCCACAATGGCAAACGAATCACATGTTACTACAGTACCATGCGATCAAGTGTAGGCACATGCACAGCTTTGGAGTATCGTTAGGAATAGATTGAGACCCACAGCAGATCACACACCCAGTGCGTTTTGAATGTGGTGCCCAGAAAGCGGGTTTCCCACATCACGTTCAGGTGCAAAGGAGACTTTATAGGATGCCATTAATGTCTAGGCATCACAATCGATATCCAGTTAAGTTAGCAACTCTTCACATATGCTGTTAGGATACATATCAGCGTTAATGCATGTCTTACACTTTGTAAAATACTATTTTCTGTATATGTTGAGTTTTTAACAGCTTAAAGTTTATAACTAGAACAATAATATTTTTTCTTACTTATTTTAGAGAAGTTAAAATAAAGACTGGTGAATGGTTCTTCGATGAAAGAGAAAAGAAATTTCCATGTGCAGGTAAAGGTTATATTTGTGTGAGAGTCTGCTGGTAGAGCTATAAAATGACCCTAAAAATAACTTTATTTTATTTTCCTGTCTGTATCACTCTAACAGTTTGTATCCTATCATTCTACAGAATACCCTAATGAGTCATAAAGCCCAAAAAAAAGTGTGTTTAAAATGAAATGGTTGTAAACCTTAGTGACAGGAAAAGACAGTAGAGTGTTAACCACACGGTCCATTCTCTATAATAAACAGAGCTAGATGTGTCTTATTTTCTTTATTGTAGTCCCAATACAATTAAGTTATATGACAGAATGTAATGTGTTCTCACTGCCCATAATGCATCTGTTGTGGGTAGTAGATCCTTAAAGCGTATCTCAACCCGAAAGCAAACATTTAATATGCTGCATCTTAACAGTCCTTAAATGTGGTGGCTGAAATACCTATAAAAAAATGTGGTGGCTGCAATAGGTTTTTTTTAGGGTTTTTTTTCCTTTTTTTCACCTGGTGATCCTGCCAGTAAGTCTGCTATTTTTCATCTTCCTTTACCACACCAACCTGTCCAAGAAAAGTGGCAGTTAGGCCCCTTTTACACTTATACGACTTGTCCCGCGATTTTGTACTGCAAAATCGTATGACAAGTCATTCTCCATGATTTTCAATGACTACCATTCATATTGGCATGACTTTAAGTTGTGCCGACTTCAAAGTAGTACCTGCACTACTTTGGTCCAACTTTCATGCGAGTTGATGTCCATAGACCTCAATGTTAAACCCTCAAGTAGCATGTAAATTGTACCTGAATAATATAGACACAATTTCAGTACAACTTTGTAAGCACAAGCTGAGAATGGTTAATGCCAAAGTTGTGGCAAAGTCGTACAAAGTAGTACTGCTCCCAAATCGCGGCAAAATTGCGTGACTTTGAAGTCATATAAGTGTGAAAGGGGCCTTAGGGAGTTGAGGCAAACCAATAGACTCAGGCTGTGCGCCTCTCAGCCATTCAGGGGAAGCTTTATATTCTATGAATGAATACAATGCTTCTTCTGATTGGCTGAAACAGAGATTGTGACATCATAAGATGGCATCTCTACCTCTGCCAATTAGGGGAAGCTTTGTATTCATTCATAAAATACAAAGCTTCTCATGAATGCCTGAGAGGCGCTCAGGCCGACTCTATTGTGTTGTCTAATGGGACAGGTAGTTCCTATTCCGACAGTCAGAACACAGCACTGTATAATGTAGCTGAAGCTACATACAGTTATTACTGTGTGCCCAGCAGGCGCACCTGTTAATGCAGTAAAGTGCGCTAAACTAATTTAATTGTGAAACATGTGCATGTATATTTCTTTTTATAAATTTAAACTTTTCTTTCAAAGGAAAACATGAATCAGCAAGTGCTAAGCTTTTGAAATCCTACCAAAAATTGAAGTAAGTACCGATAATGACCTTCATTAATTTTGTTGTTCATATCAGCTGCAAATGTTTGAAGAGCAGCTTTGCTTTAATTCTGTACGGTACAGAATTCTTATAATTGTGACTATTTCTATATTCAAGGGCCCGTAGGATAGAATTCACTGAGACATATACAGTAGCTATCCTTTGTAATATTGTAACTGTTTTTATAGAATGTTTCTTGTCCAGGATATTTTGCTTTTTTATAGCAGCAGAGAAAGAAAGACGAGACAGTTTTTCCTGTCTATGTGTTCAATACACTGCTCAGGTTTAATTAGTATACCTGGGTTAAGTCTTTTTTTGATTGATCTTGTATTGAGATCAAGAGAAGAGCGGGCACCATGGTAAATCACAGTATTGTTTGAAGTTTTATTGTAAAGCAGTGTAAACAGCACAGAAAGTCAACGTGTTTCAGCTTAAAATGCTTTAGTCATTAGACTTTCTGAGCTGTTTACAACACTTTACAATAAAGCTTCAGCAATACTGTGAGTTTCTGTGGTACCGACACTTTTCCTGTACTAGATGTGTTGGGTGCTCTTAGCAATCCACACATGATCACCGGTAATTTCAGCCATGGGGGATACCAGGGGAGGTAGTAGCACTGCACCTTTGTACTATTATTGAGAACTCTATGATTCGGACAGTGGGGATGATTTACTAAAACTGGAGAGTGCAAAATCTGGTGCAGCTCTGCATAGAAACCAATCAGTTACATAGTTGGTACAGCTGAAAAAAGACACCAGTCCATCCAGTTCAACCTGTGGTGTGTGAATATGCTTGTGTTTATGTCAATAGTACATTGTATACCCCTGTATGTTGTGATCGTTAAGGTGTCCATCTAATAGTTTTTTTAAACTATCAACGCTCCCTGCTGATACCTCTGGTTATGGAAGAGAATTCCACATCCTTACCGCTCTGACAGTAAAGATCTCTCTACGCAGTTTAAGGTTAAACTGCTTCTCTTCCAATTTAAGTGAATGGCCGCGTGTCTTTTTAAATTCCTAGTTCACTGAAAAGTTTTTTCCCTATGCTAGGGTCACCAGTACGGTAATTGTACATCGCTATCATATCCCCTCTCAATTGTCTCCTCTCCAGAGAGAATAAGTTAAATGTTTGTAGTCTTTCCCCATAGCTGATATCCTCTAGTCCCTTTATTAGCTTTGTTGCTCTTCTCTGGACTCTCTCCAGTTCAAGCACATCCTTTCTGAGGATTGGTGCCCAGAACTGGACGGCATACTCAAGGTCGAACCAGAGTCTTGTAGAGTGGGAAAATGATTGTTTTATCTCTGGAGTGAATCACCTTTTTAATGCATGCCAATATTCTGTTGGCTTTACTTGCAGCAGCTTGGCATTGCATGCCATTGCTGAGCC
This sequence comes from Lithobates septentrionalis, assembly GCA_037952835.1. Taxonomy (NCBI): domain Eukaryota; kingdom Metazoa; phylum Chordata; class Amphibia; order Anura; family Ranidae; genus Lithobates; species Lithobates septentrionalis. The sequence goes on from JBBDGP010001118.1 coordinate 264,218, forward strand.
TATTATCTACTAGGACCCCCAGGTCCTTTTCCATCCTAGATTTCCCCAGAGGTTCTGCCCCTTGCGAGTAACTTGCATTCTTATTTTTAGCACCCAAATGCATTACTTTACATTTTTCAACATTAAACCTCATTTGCCATGTAGACAGGAAAACCCATTCCAGGTGTCTGAGCCACAGCATCTTCTCCCCGTCAGGTACGGGTGCCGGCTCAGTAGTATAAGCACCAGTAGTTACGTTGTGAAATGCATTAGTGATCTGTTTTATCCTTTTGCTTGTATGGACTGTCATTAATAAAGATATTTTCGTTGGAGTGCGGTCATTCAGATTACTACTTCTCTCATTTGCCATGTAGTTGCCCACCCCATTATTTTAATTAGGTCTTCTTGTAAGGTTTCCGCATCCTGTGCTGAAGTTATTGCTTTGCTTAACTTTGTATCATCTGCAAATATAGAGATTGAGCTGTTTATCCCATCCTCTATATCATTCATGAATAAATTAAACAGAATTGGTCCCAAGACAGATCCTTGGGGAACCCCACTTACCACATCGGACCATTCCGAGTACTCGCTATTTATCACCACTCTTTGGACCCACCCCTGTAGCCAGTTTTCAATCCAGGTTCTCACCCTATGGTCCATGCCAACAGACCTCAGTTTGTAAAGTAAACATTTGTGGGGAACTGTATGAAATGCCTTTGCAAAATCCAGATACACCACATCCACAGGCCTTCCTTTATCTAGATGGCTGCTCACTTCTTAATAGAACATTAATAGATTGGTCTGTGAATCTGTGCTGATTACCACCATTACCACTATACCTATACCGTTTTCATTACTAAAATCTTGGATATAGTCCCTTATCATCCCCTCCATTAGTTTACATACTATCAATGTTAGGCTGACTGGTCTGTAGTTTCTAGGTATATATCTCGGCCCTTTTTTGAATATTGGTACCACGTTGGCTTTTCTCCAATCAGCTGGTACCATTCCAGTCAGTAAACTGTCCATAAGAAAATTAGGAACAATGGTCTAGCTATCACCTTGCTTATGCCCTCGGGTGTAAGCCATCTGGTCCTGGCGACTTATTTATGTTAAGTTTTTCAAGTTTATTTCTGAAACTGTCTTCTGTTAGCCATGAGGGTGCATTTTGTGATGTTTTATTAACATTACAGTCTTGGTTACTATATCCTCCCATTTCCTTTGTGAAAACTTAGGAGAAGAATGCATTTAAAACCTTTGCCTTCTTTTTGTCTTTTGTAACCAAATCCCCTTCATCATCTTATAGGCCCCATTCACACCTCAGTGTTTTGTAGCTTGAAGCCTAAAGCTCCAAAACGCTGGAGGAGAAAAAATCAATTATTCTCTATGGAGATGGTTCACATCTCCACTCCATGTCGCCTGAAGCCAAACGCCTGAAGCTCAAAAAAGTGCTGGAGCTTTTTTTGTAGCTCAATTCGAACAGATTTGGGAGTTGTTTTGCTTTTTACATCGGTGACCTTTTGACCTGTACAAAATTGGAACAAAAAAAGCGACAAAAACGCGGTAAAAATCATGGTAAAATCGCGCAACATTCTGCCTGAAAGCTAAACGCTCAGGTGTGAATGCAGCCTTACGGGCCCAATATGTTCTGGCCTCACTTTTTTACTGTTTATTTAAAGATAAACAGTATCAGCTTCCAGTTTTTTTTTGTCAAAGCTTAATTGAACAAGCTAAAGCTAGAAGCTGATTGGCTACCACGCATAGCTGCACCAGATTTTGCACTCTCCAGTTTTACTAAATCAACCCCAATGTGTTTGTATTTTTCATTTTTTCTACTACTTAGCATTTTGTATTTTGCTAAAAACCTTAAATAAAAAATGTAAAAAAGAAAGAAAGACAAAACAGACAGATAGTGACACACCATGGATGTCCCACACTTTAAGACTGCTTGCCTTGCTTGTCTACCACCTGTTAGGCAGAATTCAGAAATACAAGAGAGGGCAGGTCACAGAAGCTGATGTTTTCATCAGAGAAAGCATAATACAGCTGAAAGGCGATGGATTTATATATACAGTATCTCACTAAAGTGAGTACACTCCTCACATTTTTGTAAATATTGTATTATATCTTTTCATGTGACAATACTGAAGAAATGACACTTTGCTACAATGTAAAGTAGTGAGTGTACAGTTTGTATAACAGTGTAAATTTGCTGCCCCCTCAAAATAACTCAACACACAGCCATTAATGTCTAAACCACTGGCAACAAAAGTGAGTACACCCCTAAGTGAAAATGTCCAAATTGGACCCAAAGTGTCAATGTTTTGTGTGGCAACCATTATTTTCCAACACTGCCCTAACCCTCTTGGACATGGAGTTCACCAAAGCTCCACAGGTTGCCACTGGAGTCCTCTTCCACTGGTGGATGTTAGGGACCTTGCGCTCCTCTACCCTCTATTTGAGGAATTGCCCACAGATGCTCAATAGGGTTTAGGTCTGGAGACATGCTTGGCCAGTCCATCACCTTTACCCTCAGCTTCTTTAGCAAGGCAGTTGGTGTCTTGGATGTGTGTTTGGGGTCGTTATCATGTTGGAATATTGCCCTGCGGGCCAGTCTCCGAAGGGAGGGGATCATGCTCTGCTTCACTTTTGTGAGATACTGTGTGTGTGTGTATATATATATATATATATATATATATATATATATATATATATATAAAACATATAGGCCTCGTGCACACTGGACATTTGGCCATCTCTCCTGGACATTTTTCCTCCTGTCAGCATTTTGGCAGAAAAAACATTTGACACTTGTAAACACGTGTAACCAATTTAGGCCTTAATTCATTCCACTGGGCAAAATAATAATTTATTTATAATAATTCCCAGTGTTTTTTTTCTGCCTCTAAACACCTATGTGTACTTGGACACACAGGCTAACATGCAGGGGTGTTTAGAGGGAGAAAAAAAAAAACACCAGATGCCCCTAAGAGCAGCATTAAAAACTTCCAGTGTTCACAAGGCTATGGATATTTAGCTGAGATACAGTGCCTTGAAAAACTAATTCATACCCCTTGACATTTTCTACATTTTGTCATGTTACAACCAAAAACGTAAATGTATTTTATTAGGATTTTGTATGATAGACCAACACAAAGTGGCACATAACTGTGAAGTGGAAGGAAAATGATAAATGGTTTTCAAAATTTTTCTACAAATTAATACAGTGGAATCTCGGATTGCGAGTAACGCGGTTAACGAGTATTTCGCTATACGAGCAATTATTTTTTTTAAATCCTGACTCGGTTTGTGAGTGTTGTTTTGCAAAACGAGCAGGATTCAAGCCTCTGGGGTATGCAGTACCGCATTTGGCCAGAGGTGCGGGGGCGCCAGTGACACTCGGAATGGTTCGGAGCCGTTTGGAGCTGTTCGGAAATACTCGGAAACACTCGGAAATATCCAGTTCCCAAGTGTTTCCGAGCCTTTCTGAGGGTTTCCGAGTGCAGCCAAGTGATCTCTGAGTATTTTCGAGTCTCTCCAGTGCCCCCCCCACCTCTGGCCACATGCAGTATTGCATGAAATAGAAGTCAATGCAGAACAAATTATCTTCGTTTCCATTGAGTTCTATGGGGAAACTCGCTTTGATATGCGTGTGCTTTGGATTACAAGCATTCTCCTGGAACTGATTATGCTCGAAATCCAAGGTTCCACTGTATGTGAAAAATTGTTGCGTGCATGTGCATTCAGCCCCCTTTACTCTGATACCCCTAACTAAAATCTAGTGGAACCAATTGCCTTCAGTCACCTGGTTAGTAAATAGACTCCATCTGTGTGTAATTCAATCTCAGTATAAATACAGCTGTTCTGTGAGGCCCTCAGAGGTTTGTTGGAGAACCTTTGTGAACAAACAGCATCATGAAGGCCAAGGAACACACCAGACAGAGATAAAGTTGTGGAGAAGTTTAAAGCAGGGTTAGGTTATAAAAAAATATCCTAAGCTTTGAACATCTCACGGAACACTGTTTAATCTATCAACCAAAATCGGAAAAAGTATGGCACAACTGCAAACCTACCAAGACCTGGCCATCCACCTAAACTGACAGGCCGGGCAAGAAGAGCATTAATCAGAGAAGCAGCCAAGAGGCTCATAGTAACTCTGGAGGAGCTGCAGAGATCCACAGCTCAGGTAGGAGAATCTGTCCACAATACAACTATTAGTCATGCACTCCACAAATCTGGTCTTTATGGAAGAGTGCCAAGAAGAAAGCCGTTGTTGAAAGAAAGCCATAAGAAGTCTAGTTTGTAGTATGCGAGAAGCCATGTGGGGGACACAGCAAACATTGGAAGAAAGTGTTCTGGTCCGATAAGACTAAAATTTAACTTTTTGGCCCAAAAGCAAAACTCTGTGTGGCGGAAAACTAACACTGCACATCACCCTGAACACACCATCCCCACTGTGAAACATGGTGGTGGCAGCATCATGTTGTGGGGATGCTTTTCTTCAGCAGGGACAGGGAAGCTGGTCAGAGTTGATGGGAAGATGGATGGAGCCAAATACAGGGCAGTCTTAGAAGAAAACTTGTTAGAGTCTGCAAAAGACTTGAGACTGGGGCAGAGGTTCACCTTCCAGCAGGACAACGAACCTAAACATACAGCCAGAGCTACAATGAAATATTTTAGATCAAAGCATATTCATGTGTTAGAATGGCCCAGCCAAAGTCCAGACCTAAATTCAATTGAGAATCTGTGGCAAGACTTAAAAATTGCTGTTCGCAGACGCTCTCCATCCAATCTGACAGAGCTTGAGCTATTTTGCAAAGAAGAATGGGCAAAAATGTCACCCTCTTGATGTGCAAAGCTGGTAGAGACATACCCAAAAAACATTTATGTTTTTGGTTGTAACATGACAAAATGTGAAAAATTTCAAGAGATATGAATACTTTTTCTCAAGGCACTGTACATTCAATAGAAACAAATCTTACTAACTACAAGAATCACCCTGACTGTGTAGTATAGTTAATGCACAAAGGCATATCCTAATAGATAAAACATCTTTAAGCCCCCAGTCAGTCTTAAAGTGATACTAAAGTCTCCTTTATTTTAGTTAAAAATAATAAGCATGTTATACTTACCTGCTCTGTGTAGTGTTTTTGCGCAGAGCAGCCCAGATCCTCCTCTTTTCGGGTCCCTCTTCGGTGCTCCTTGCCCCCCCCTCCTGCTGAGTGCTCCCACAGCAAACAGCCTGCTATGGGGGCACCCGAGCCGAGCCCCCTTTCTCTCCTCATTGGCTGACTGACTTTGATTGACAGCAGCGGGAGCCAATGGCGCCACACTGATGTCCCAGCCAATGAGGAGGGGAGTCCCAGGCAGCTGAGACACTCCTTCAACATTACTTCATCTAGATGGACCTCACGTAAGTATTAGGGGGGCTGAGGGGGGCTGCTGCACACAGAAGGTTTTTTATCTTAACCACTTCAGCTCCGGAAGGTTTACCCCCTTCATGACAAGGCCATTTTTTGCAATACAGCACTGCATTACTTTAACTGACAATTGCACGGTCGTGCGATGCTGTACACAAATAAAATCAATGTTCTTTTTTTCCCCACAAATAGAGCTTTCTTTTGGTGGCATTTACTCATCTCTGCGGTTTTTATTTTTTGTGCTATATACAAAAAAAAATATAGACAATTTTGAAAAAAAAACAATATTTTTTACTTCCTGCTATAAAACACATCCAATAAAAACATGTAAAAAATCTAATTTCTTCATCAATTTAGGCCAATATGTATTCTGCTACATATTTTTAGTAAAAAATCCCAATAAACGAATAGTGATTGGTTTGCGCAAAAGTTATAGCGTCTACAAACTATGGGATATTTTTATGTAATTTTTATTTATTTTTTACTAGTAATACCGGTGATCAACGACTTATAGTGGGACTGCAACATTGCAGTGGACAAATCGGACACTAAGTGACACTTTTGACAATTTTTTGGGGACCAGTGACACCAATACAGTAATCAGTGCTAAAAAATATGCACTGTCACTGTACTAATGACACTGGCAGGAAGAGGGGTTAACATCAGGGGCGATCAGAGTGTTAAATGTGTTCTTAGAGAGTGCTTTCTAACTGTGTGGGGGATGCCTTAACTTGTGGGTAGACAGAGATTCATGTCCCTGCTTAGCAGAAACATATGATCTCTGTCCTCCCTTGTTTACAATAGGCAGGCCGCTGTTCTGCCTCTCTCTGTGTTGAATCACAGCGGAAGCTGGTTGCTGGCGGAGCGTGTGCGCGTGCTGCAGACCTGGAAGAGTGAAATCACGTACCTGTACGAGATTTTGCGCAGAAAAGCCATCATCCCGCAGTATATGTACATGGGGCGGTCGGCAAGTGGTTAATGCACAGAATGCATTTAGATAAAAAACAACCTTCTGCCTTTGCAACCACTTTAATGCTCCAGATTGCAAGATCTTTCAAGTTTAATGTAAATGTGGTAAATCAGATGGAGCCCCATCTACTTCAGTGTTTCCCAATCCCACTCCTCAAGTACCCCAACAAGCCACGTTTTGGAAATTTCTCTTAGATAAAATAGCAGTCACAAAAAAAAAGCCACTGAGATTGATTTAAAGCAGCCATGAAAATACCCCATGACTTGTTGGGGGAATTTGAGGATTGAGGTTGGAAACTACTGATCTACATATACTGTAGTCTTTTGTCATTTTCGTTCCACTGAGCAGTATGTAAGTTGTGTAGATAAAGGTCTTGCCTCACAAAACCATGTTTATTGTAAATTTTTTTCTATCTATTTTGGTATTGGCTTTCAGTTCGGTTTTTATATGTATGTGTAACATGCTATAGCAAAACTTGCCTTTGGCCTTGAAGTCTGTCACTGTGCTTATTAGTAATGATGATTTCAGTCATAGTCATGTTTAGTGATAATGTTTAAATTACTTTATAAAAGTATCAGAATATGCAATGATACATGGACACATGATTTACTAATTCTACTTCTATCCTAGTAAGATTTCTGTTGTACCCCCAACACCTCCTCCATTCTCTGAAGCACCTTCCGTAAGTAACACTGAAGTAACATAACAATATATTTTTTTAAATCTTTGTTTTGAATCTCATTACTGTATATGTCTCAGCATCTGCCACCCCTTTCTGCCAATCCCTCCATTGGCTGCCACTCACCCAACAAATTAAATTCAAAATACAACTTACAAAGCCATCCACAGTCTCAAAATACCAACTAAATTGTTCTCTTCGTTCCTCCCAAAACCTCCATTCTCTCTACTTCCCTTGTCGCCTCCTCCCATGCTCGCCTTCAGGACTTCTCCCGGGCCTTTCCCATCCTTTGGATTCCCTACCCCAATCTGTTTGACTTTCTCCTACTCTATCCACTTTTAGACGTTCCCTGAAAACTTTTCTCTTCAGAGAAGCCTATCCTGCCTTCACCTAACAACTGTACTTTTTATTTTTATTTTCTCCATCAGCTATTACACACACAGTTATTACCTTTTGTATCACTTGACCCTCCTTTTTAAATTATAAGCTCTAATGAGCAGGGCCTTCTGATTCCTCCTGTATTGAATTGTATTGTAACTGTACTGTTTACCCTCATGTTGTAAAGTGCTTCACAAATGGTTATTGCTACATAAATCCTGTATAATAATAATAAAAAATAATTTTAATGTAAAAAAAAAGAGCAAAAAACTTTAAAAACTAAAAGACCTAGTAAAGTGCATGTGCTGCAAAGAAGCTTTTATTGGTTTTAGTAAGAATCCTCCCCTTTTTCTCTCTTTGCTTTAGTTTCACTTACCGTACTTGGCTTTTAGGATAATCCTTGACTTTCTTCCCCTGTTTAACAGGACTGTTAAGGCCAGATTCACTCTTCCACATTATGGTAAATTTCACATACCACAACACATGGTAACACATGTAACATGCATTGCAGTGGCAATTCATTTTGATTGGCACCCCAAAGTACCATGGCATCATACCTGTACTACAGTGAGCCATAACACATGGTAGTGTGTTGCTGTGTATTGCATTAGAAAAAAGACTGGTCATGTTTGATTTTAAGCACGTTACGATGCATTGAAAGCCCTTTCATTATGGATAGGCTGCCTTAACGCAACATGGTGACATGTAACATAGCACACGTAAGCGCACTGCAAAAGTGTAAATGGGCCCTAAGGGTACACTTATTGGATAATCTGCAAACAGAAGGACAAGCTGTAGGCCAGAATTCAGGAAAATCAAAGCCCTATTACCAAAGTAGAAGTGTATCAGAGAAGTGCACAAAGGAGACTTTTTGGAGAAGAATGATATTAACAGGTGATACTAATCTGTTCATAGGCAGGACTTTACATCATAAAATGTTAAAATTGCTAAAAGTCTTCTAAGGCAGAACATTGAAATCGGTGTTAAATTGTTGAAGAAGGTGTCTTTACATCTTTCCTCTTAACTTCTTTCCTCTTAACTTCCCTGGCGGTATGATTATGTCAGATTTTTGATGCTGAAAGTGGTACATTGTTTCACATGGAAATTTGGCGTTTTATATTGTAGGCCTGTAATTCTTAAGAATAACACATTTAAATCTGTCCAAACCAGAGTCTAGTAGACATCCCGGGTAGGATAAAGTTTAAAACATGAAATCATAAATTATAATATAATAAATAACTGTAAATAATTATCACAAATAATAATATATTAATAATAAAATGTATTCAATAATATAATCAAATCAAAAACACTGAAATTTGCTCAGTTGCAGAATTGTCACTATCATTACTTTCAGTGTTTTATGAGGAATTTCCCCACAAATCACTATCGCTCAATTCTGCAAGTGATTCTAATTTACTATCGCTGTTTTCTAGCTGGTCTAAAACCACTTTTGACGTAAAGGGACACTTTTTGGTTGCTATGGACAATAGGGTTGCCACCTGTCCGGGATCCAACCTGACATTCCGGGTTTTGAATCATGTGTCCGGGTTTCATTCCCCCTGAAACCCAGACACAATACTCAGATCAGACTGTAGTTGAGGGATGGCCAGTGTTGGGGTACTCAATACTGTTTAGGGGATGATGGGAAGGACGATCAGTGATTCCCCTCCTCTCCCGGTCCCCCTCCCCTCACCCCCAGTTATGTATCCCTGGCAGAGGATGTTGGTTTTATTGGCCTGACACCAGGACACATTATTCAGACAGGACTCTGGGCATAGCTTCAGGGTCTTTGCCTCCTCTCTGCCACACATTTACTATAACCGAGTGGCTGTAATTTATTTCTGCAGCAGCTGAATGGCGGCTTCTCCTCCTCTTCCTCCTGATGGCATTGGCTGCTGCAGGAGGAAAATACAGGGGATAGTAAACGCTACCTCTGCTGCCCTTCCTGTCCAGCTTCCTCTTCCTTCTGTTGCCCCTGGGCTCCTGTGTGCTCCCCTTTGCTGTATGCCTCTAAAGTGATCAGGTTTGGCTTGAAGAAAAGGTGGCGACCCTACTGGGAACTCTGAGGTAAGTGGGGGCTTTGGTGAGCAGAAACCCCCCTACATCAGAGTTCCTCTCTACAACAAAGTCCAAAACGTTCCCCCTTAAAAAAAAAAAATGCTGTGCTGCTAAAGTGTTCAGGTTTGGCTTGAAGAAAAGGTGGCAACCCTAATGGACAATCTCAAGTTTCCAGGCAGAAAGAACAGTGTATATATAATATAAAACTACATGCAGGGCACTGGACAAAGCATTAGGGACAAAAAGGAGGTGAAATAATTTGCTATGGTAATGTAATCTGTAAGTTTACAGTGTACTGTTTGTGTTCTGTGTTTTTAACTTTTTGAATTTGGTGCCGGGCTCCGTCCCCATGCGTCGCAAGGCTCGCAGGGAACGGAGCCCGGCACTGTGATGAATTGAGCGGAGGACACAGCTCGCGGACACAGCGGGGTGACATCGCAGGATCCTGGGGACAAGGTAAGTAACTTTGCCTGAATCCTGCAATGCGATCCTGAGTGTGGCTCAGGGTTACCGCTTTTGGTATGGAAAATTCACCCCGAGTCTCACTCGGAAATACCGCCAGGAAGGTTAAAATGCAACTCCTGTCAAGGGGTTAAAACCTCTGTCAGGTTAATATTGCTGTTGGATGTCTTGTTGAGATTTCACTTTCTGACTAATGCCGCGGACTAATGCCACGGAGTTCCGCTGAAACGGACTTGCCTACACACGATCACACCAAAGTCAGTTCGTTTAGAACGCAATGACGTACAACGGGACTAGAAAAAGGAAGTTCGATAGCCTGTAGCCAATAGCAGCCCTTGCGTCATTTTTGGTCTGTTGGACTAGCATACAGACGAACGGTTTTCCGTTGGAAAGATTTGAAACATGTTCTATTGCTAGGTTCGTCAGAATTTTAGAAAGAAAAAGTCAGATGAAGCCCACACACGATCGGAATGTCCAACGGAATGATTCCGTCGGACCTTTTCTGCCAGAAAGTTCGGTCATGTGTACACGGCATAAGTGACAATATTGTCACCAGGACTGGAAGTAAAATAAAATCTCCAATAGAAATATAAGCTGCAATGAAATGCTGGCATGGGTTCTAGCCTTCTCCTAATCTGCTTAAAACAAGTGTTTTGATTTCTCTATATGTCCCTGTTGTGCATTTCCTCTCATTTCATGTCTTGTGACAATCTTTCCAATCAGAGGCGTAACTAGAACCTGCAAGAAACCATGATGGGCCCCCCTTCCACCCGAGCCCCGGCTTCCAATTTCGGGAGGGTGTCCATGGACATCCTCCCAAAACCGTTCTTCCCACATGACCCCTTGGACATGCATCCAGCGCAATCACATCGGCCCTTTACCATGTGATCAGCTGATCACATGTAAACAGACTGGTTATCCACAGCCCTTTCCTCACACGCTGTGTTTGTGTTAGGAAAGGACTGCCATTAACTGTCAAGAATGTCAGTAAATTGTTTACACTGATAATCAGTGCCCCAATCATCAGTGCCCATCAGTGCCGCCTATCAGTGCCCATCACTTCCAACTGCAAGTGTTACCTATCAGTGCTCATTAATGCTGCCTATTAGTGCCCATCAATTCTGCCTATCAGCACCACCTATCAGTGCTCATTAATGCCACCTAACTGCGTCCATCAGTGCCACCTATCAGTACTCTTCAATTCTGTCCATCAAAGCCCATCAATACTGCCTGAGTTCTGCCTATCAGTGTTCCTCAGTGCCCATCAGTACCACCTATCAGTGCCCATCAATGCCACCTATCAGTGCAGCCTTTCAGTGCACATTAGTGCCTCCTATCAGTGCTGCCTATCAGTGCTCATCAATGTGGCCTATCAGTGCTCATCAGTGCCTCCTATAAGTGCTCATCAGTGCCTCCTATCAGTGCCCATCAGTGCCTCCTATCAGTGCTCATCAGTGCCTCCTATCAGTGCTCATCAGTGCCTCCTATCAGTGCCCATCAGTGCCTTTTATCAGTGTCCATCAGTGCCTTCTATCAGTGCCCATCAGTGCCTTCTATCAGTGCTCATCAGTGCCCATCAGTGCCTTCTATCAGTGCTCATCAGTGCCGTCTATCAGTGCTCATCAGTGCCTTCTATGAGTGCTCATCGGTGCCTTCTATCAGTGCTCATCGGTGCCTTCTATCAGTGCTCATCAGTGCCTTCTATCAGTGCTCATCAGTGCCGTCTATCAGTGCTCATCAGTGCCTTCTATCAGTGCCCATCAGTGCCTTCTATCAGTGCTCATCAGTGCCCATCAGTGCCTTCTATTAGTGCTCATCAGTGCCGTCTATCAGTGCTCATCAGTGCCGTCTATCGGTGCTCATCAGTGCCTTCTATCAGTGCTCATCAGTGCCGTCTATCAGTGCTCATCAGTGCCGTCTATCAGTGCCTTCTATTAGTGCTCATCAGTGCCCATCAGTGCCTTCTATTAGTTCTCATCAGTGCCTTCTATCAGTGCTCATCAGTGCCTTCTATCAGTGCTCATCAGTGCCGTCTATCAGTGCTCATCAGTGCCTTCTATTAGTGCTCATCAGTGCCCATCAGTGCTCATCAGTGCCTTCTATCAGTGCTCATCAGTGCCCATCAGTGCCTTCTATCAGTGCTCATCAGTGCCTTCTATTAGTGCTCATCAGTGCCCATCAGTGCTCATCAGTGCCTTCTATCAGTGCTCATCAGTGCCCATCAGTGCCTTCTATCAGTGCTCATCAGTGCCCATCAGTGCCTTCTATCAGTGCTCATCAGTGCTCATCAGTGCCTTCTATCAGTGCTCATCAGTGCCCATCAGTGCTCATCAGTGCCTTCTATCAGTGCTCATCAGTGCCCATCAGTGCCTTCTATCAGTGCTCATCAGTGCCTTCTATTAGTGCTCATCAGTGCCCATCAGTGCCTTCTATTAGTGCTCATCAGTGCCTTCTATCAGTGCTCATCAGTGCCCATCAGTGCCTTCTATCAGTGCTCATCAGTGCCTTCTATCAGTGCTCATCAGCGCCTTCTATTAGTGCTTATCAGTGCCCATCAGTGCCTTCTATTAGTGCTCATCAGTGCCTTCTATTAGTGCTCATCAGTCCCTGCTATTAATTTCTATCAGTGCTGTCTGCCTTCTCAGGACAGCACAGCTCTGAGCAGAGATCGTGTGTCATAGATTAATAGCACAGAGAGACTCCGGCGGCATTAATGTTCTATTTGTCGGTCCTCTCTGGCAGAGATGAGAGAGGACACACAGCTGATCTCACGGCTCCCCCTTCTCCCCCCTCCCCTCTCCTGTGTGCTCTGCGGGCACTCAAGTGTGAAGCTAAAGAGCTCACATTTCCCGTGGAGCACAGAGAGGGGAGGGGGGAGAAGGGGGAGCCGTGAGATCAGCTGTGTGTTCTCCTCTCTCATCTCTGCCAGAGAGGACCGACAAATAGAACATTAATGCCGCCGGAGTCTCTCTGTGCTATTAATCTATGACACACGATCTCCACTCAGAGCGTGTGTGAAGATCAACCCCGCTGGGCCCCCCCACAGTGGCTGAATGCCGGGCCCAGTCGCAACTGCGACTGTTGCGACCCTGGTAATTCCGCCACTGTTTCCAATAGAACCGAAAAGTGAGGGAAAATGTTTCCAATTTGGTCACAAAGAGCTGCCGTAATCACATAAAGACAAGATTATGATCTTGGCGTACTTGTTTCAGTTCATAAATATACTTTATTTTGGGTAACAAGCATATTAGATTCCAACCAATATAGGTCAACAATTATATTAAAAAATATTTCCCCATAAAAATATTAGCCCTGAGGCCTATTTAGACTTGTCTGTACTGGTATATTGATATAACGAAAGAGCATAAATAGTTACATAGTTGGTGAGGTTGAAAAAAGACACAAGTCCATCAAGTCCAACCTATGTGTGTGATTATATGTCAGTATTACATTGTATATACCTGTAAGTTGCAGTCGTTCAGGTGCTTATCTAATAGTTTTTTGAAATTATCGATGCTTCCTGCTGAAACCACCGCCTGTGGAAGGGAATTCCACATCCTTACCGCTCTTACAGTAAAGAACCCTCTACGCAGTATAAGGTTAAACCGCTTCTCTTCTAATTTTAGGCCGCGTGTCTTTTCAATTTCCCTTTTGCTGAAAAGTTTTATCCTTATTGTGGGATCACCAGTACGGTATCTGTACATTGAAATCTTATCCCCTTTCAAGCGTCTCATCTCCAAAGAGAATAATTTCAGTGCTCGTAACCTTTCCTCATAACTAATGTCCTCCAGTCCCTTTATTAGCTTTGTTGCCCTTCTCTGGACTCTCACCAGTTCCAGCACTTATTTTTCATGCGTTAACACACATTGCATTAAAGAGGAAGTAAACCCTGGTGGGTTTTACTTCCTCTTTATTTCCCTGCAAAGGTAAAGCATAATGGGCTACTATGCATTGCATAGTAGCCCATTATGTGTCACTTACCTGAAACTGAAGCCTGCGATGTCACCTCTGTCCCCACTAGTAGCGAGCATCCATATTTACCCCTATTCCTTCTGGGACCGCGAACTCTGGCTCTGTGACTGGCCGGAGTCGCGTGACGTCACTCCTGCGCATGTGTGTGGGAGCAGCCAGTCACGGCATGACCCCTATTAGAAACAGCACAATCTGCCCTTTCTAAAGTGCGCATGCGCCGTAGACATCGGAGCGCGGCTTTTTTGTAAATATCTCCTAAACCATGGAGGTTTAGGAGATACTTCAAGCACCTACAGGTAAGCCTTAATATAGGCTTACCTATAGGTAAAAGTGGTTGTACAGGGTGTACAACCACTTTAAGACCACCCATTCAAATGAATGATTTGCACTAGAATGCACCAAAAATAAAACATGCATCATTTTTTCAGGTGCAGCACAGTACAACACATGGTGGTGCATTACTGTGCATTGTGGTATCTCAACATGTGTATAGTAGGTCCATTGGTTTGGTGCACTGGGTGCCAGGGTTTTGAAATATTTTTGTTAAATGGAAATAAAATTTGAAGAATACAATAGAGCAGACAAAATATTCAGGGGGGGCCTGCAAGTAGGATCTAAAATAACCATTGACAATGAATGACACCACAACATGTTATTGTACATAATGCATTGGATTAAGAGTCTGATTGAACCCTGAGAGTTTTTGCACCCATATGTTTATAAGATGGCAGTAATAAATAAATGCACAGTAATGGCTGTAATTTGAAGGCATGTGAGAGCACAGATAATTGAGTCAGAAGTAGCAACCTAATGATAATGCCTAGCACCTTGTGTTCCTACTAGTGGTTTGATGTACTATGTTCCTAATATTCTTTTCTGGGGGTAGATGCACTAATAGAGTTGTTCAGGGATACTAATATACAGTATATGTATGATTGTATGTGCAGCACACAACCTTATGTGGTACATATGGCCTTTTTGTAGTGAAAGTGGGTTTCGGGAGACTTGACATTTTTACTCTGCCACATTGTGAAGGGCTCTTCTTGTGAAATTCTGGCCCCTGGCTTTAATAATTCACTAGTCCCCATCTGTATACATGTTCCATGTTATTGAATTCATTCATAATAGACAAAGACTGCTAGGTCACTCCATACCACTGCCTGCATTTTGCAGCCCAAGAATAAAATGCAGACTGCGGTGTGAAGCCAGCCGTACTTTGCAGAGTTCTCCCAAATTAACTCAGCAGAAAGAACTTCATGACTGGAGGAAAGACAGTCATATGACCTTGAAAGGCTATGTGACCAGGCATTCCACCTTCAATTCACAAGAAAGCAGTGCACAGCCCTGTATTTTTTTTAAAGAAATGTTATGGCCAAACCAGTGCTTTTTAAATACACAACTTACAGAACTAAAGCAAGAGGGCCAGAGTAGTAGCCAAGCAACTAATCCTATTGGTGGGAGAGGTCTGCAGTGGTAGCCTCACTGTTTTTCCCATGACAAGTTTTCTTTAGCAACTGAAGCTAAAAAATATAAATTTATCTGAAATTCTAATTTTCTTCTAGGAGCTCAATAAGTCAAAAGGTTTTCATAAATCAATGGAAAACCTCTTCCTATCTCTCACTACACAGGTGAAAAGTAAGTATGAGTCTATTTCATGATTTAATCTAGTTTATGATATAAGGGATGTGATTTTTTTTTTCAGTTCAAACAAAGACAGAGACAAAGAGCTTATTTGGGGGGGGGGGGGGGGAGGGGGGGCGGGTTAATGCAATAAAGTGATTACAGAGGATATAACTATGGAAAATAAACCAGTAGCAGAACAATTTTAAATAACACTTTCAGGACCAAAGTTACTAGAAACAAGAGCATATTTGGTGGTTTTAATAAAAAAAATTAAGAGACCACATAGGAAACAGCAATTGAAAATAGACAAGCAACAGGACAACTTTAAATAGATATCTTAGGCCCAAAAGTTAGTAGCGCTAAGGAGGAGAGGTAGACGTTTTAATACATGAATAAATAGACCGCAGAGGATACAGCAGTGGAAACGAGTCCAGCAGCAGGACAATATTAAATGTACATGTCAGTACCAAACTTACTAGATACAAAAAGCCCCAAAAAGGGTTTCACTACAAGAAGAATAGGCCACAAAGAATACAGCAGTGCAAAATTGGACAGCGGCAGGACAAACTTTAATAGCAATAGTAGGCCCAAATTTACTAGTTACTTATGCAATTGGTAGGGAGGGGTTTTTCTACAAGAATTGAGATACTACAGAGGATACAAAAGTGTAAAACTGGCCAGCAGCAGAAAGTTTAATAAGGGATAAGGGAAAATTTCCTATCAAATACGTACCGTAATTTTCCTTTCCTGATGGACTCCATGGCAGTCTACGTGTGGGTTAACCCCACCTCCTCTCCAATGCTATAGGACCCCACTCCCATAAATTTAAGCTCACATCCAGAGACTGCGTTCCTTAACTAGCCAACTCTTGATCCATGGGTGGGAACTCCATCTAAACAATAATCTCCTTTGCTATACACAGATGGTGTGGTCCATTCTTGAATATAAGGCAAATTCTAAGGTCTTGCAGCCCTCTTCAGAACAATGGGTATTCGTACAACTAAAGAAAAAATGAAAAGAGAAGAGGGCGCACCGACCTAGTGCATTACCAATAAAAAAGTTTAATAAAAGTATAAAAACAAAGCGTTCAGCCGTTTGGGGTGCCATCATCTACCTCTTGTCATCAGGCACCAAGGGATGTAGCTGCAACTGCTAAGAAAAGCCTGTTTTTTTATGCTCGCTTGTGAGTAGTACTTTTGTTTTTATACTTTTATTAAACTTTTTTATTGGTAATGCACTAGGTCGGTGCGCCCTCTTCTCTTTTCATTTTTTCTTTGGGAACTCCATCTGCCATGGAGTCCATCAGGAAAGGAAAATTACGTTAAGTATTTGATAGGAAATTTTCAGTTTTCCTGACAGACTCCATGGCAGTCTACATGTGGGAAATAACTAGCCAAACACAGGGGCGGGCTTGCTGATCAACGAAAACTTAAATTTGCCCTGTCAACCGACAGGATATTTAAACTAACACTAACAGAAGATAAGGGTACAGATTTCACCCAATAATGCATCATGAAGGTGTTGATGGAGGCACACAAGGCCGCCCTGCAGATAACGTCTTGAGCCACATGTCGGGCCGCCGCCTAGGAGGTTGAGATCCCCCTAGACGAGTGCACTGTCACCGCCTCTGGAGGAGCCAAGCCCTTTGCCCTATAGGTCTGCTGGATAGCCTGGACAATCCAGGATGCAAAAGTCCTAGATGAAGCAAGTCTTCCCCTGTTTTTCCCAGAAAAGAGGATAAAGAGGTGATCTGACCATCTAAACGAGGCCGTAGCCTGAAGGTACTCCTTCAGCGTCTCACCCACATCTAGGGGATGAGCCTTGGTGGCTTATGGCACCTTGAAGGTAGGAAGAACGCTCTCTTGGTTTCGCTGGAAGACTGATGTGAGTTTGGGATTTGAGTTCAGCATGGTTATGAGAACTACCCAGTCTGGAAGAAGGTTAAAAACTGCTTTTTGTGACCGAAGACCTCGATACCGAAACTCTCTTGGCCTGATGTGATAGTTACAAGAAAGTGAACTTTGATAGAGAGACCCTTAATGGACGTCGGACTGACTCCGTTGGCTCAGAGAGAGAGTCAAGTACGAGAGGAAGATCCCATTTGGGAATCTTGGTCCCCTCTGGGGCCTGAGACTTATGCCGCGTACACACGAGCGGACTTTACGGCGGACTTTGCCCGGCGGACTGGATTTCGTCGGACAATTCGATGTGTGTGTGCTCCAGCGGACTTTGTTTGCTCAAAAGTTGGACGGACTTAGATTTGAAACTTGTTTAAAATTTATCCGTTGAAATCGAGTTCGGTCGAAAAGTCCGCCGTCTGTATGCTAGTTCGACGGACAAAAAGCCACGCTAGGGCAGCTATTGGCTACTGGCTATGAACTTCCTTGTTTTAGTCCGGTCGTACGTCATCACGTACGAATTCGACGGACTTTGGTGGATTGTGTGTAGGCAAGTCCGTTCATTCAGAAAGTCCGTCGGAAAGTACGTCGAAAAATCCGCCGGACAAAGTCCGCCGTAAAGTCCGCTCGTGTGTACGCGGCATTACTGACCTTCTGAAGAATTGCCGGGTGAGAGGGTGGCCTGCCTGTGAGACTCCCAGGAAGGCCGATAGGGCCGACACTTGGACTCAAAGGGAGCCAACTGACAGAGACAGGTCTAGGCCTAACTGCAGGAATTTCAGAATTTCTTGCACCTCCGGATCCCTGAATGATCATCCTGTGGAGGATGTGGACTTCACCAACTGGTCCCATATTCTTCCGTAGACCAAGTTTGTAATAGCTCTTCTCGAGCCCATGAGGGTGGAGATGACTCCCAATGCACAACCGAGGGCTCTTGGCCTCTCCCTCTCAAGAACCAGACCAACAGCTGTAAATGTACCGGGCATGGATGCAGAACTGCCCCCTGGGGCAGGAGGTCTGGTCTAAGGGGAAGGGGCATTGGGTCCCAAAAGCAGAGTTGTGTTAGCAGGGAAAACCAGGGCCTGTTCACCCAGCATAGTGCAATTGCCACTACCTCTATGGCTACCGCTTGGAGACTCAGCAAGAATCTGAGGATGATTGGGATCGGAGGAAAGTCATATGCTCTGCTGAAGTTCCACTGTTCTGACAGGGCATCTACTCCGAGAGCTTGGTCGCAACGGCCCCACGTGTAATACTTCTGGAGTTTGAAGTTGCAGGGGATGCAAACAAGTCGACTTTGGGATGGACTCCCACGGGCAGGATCTACTTGAATGTCTCTACATAGAGAGACCACTCATTGTTGTCCAATTGAGAATGGGATGGAAGATCTGCCTGGTTCTTCTGAGCCCACGTCATAATCGGCTCCACTTCCCCAAATAGGGAGAAGGCTCTGAGTTCCTCCCTGTGTCTTCACCTAGGAGACCGCTGTGGTGTTGTCCATTTCCAGTAGTACAGATTCTCCCTCTATCAGGTGGCGGAAGGCCAGGAGAGAGCTTGGAAAGCTGCCCATAGTTCCAGGACGTCCGATACCGGGATGTGCGGCCAGCGGTTCTATCTGCCCTGGGCGATCTCTGACTTGCAGTGGGCCCCCTCTCCTGTATTGCTGGCATCAAGTCGTGATGGCAACCCAGGAAACGGGAGCAATTGAGTGGCGACCGAGCAGATTCCTGTGCTGTAGCCGCCAGAAGAGGCTGTCCCTCGTGCCCGAAGTTTTGTGAATGCACTGATCGCATCTGTCCGGCCACTGTTGGAGAAACCCTCTCTGGAAGGGACGTAACCGCCAAAGGGCCCATTTGACCATGGGGCCATCGAGACCATTGTGCCTATTATTTTGATGCATTGACCAGCCCTCAACCATGGGGAAGCTAGGGCCAGGTGTACTCTGTCTCGCACTACCAGAGGCAGGGAGATAGTATTCTCTACTGTGTCGAACTGGGCCCCTAGGTAGTTTAAGCGTTGCGTAGGTTCTAGGTGACTCTTCTCTTAAGTTCAGTAACGAGCCAAACTCTAAAAAGGTGGAGATA
Source organism: Lithobates septentrionalis (assembly GCA_037952835.1). Taxonomy (NCBI): domain Eukaryota; kingdom Metazoa; phylum Chordata; class Amphibia; order Anura; family Ranidae; genus Lithobates; species Lithobates septentrionalis. The sequence continues at coordinate 283,744 of JBBDGP010001118.1, forward strand.
ACTTGAGCCCTGTGATGTAGGAGCTGCTCTCTGCCTTGAGCCAGTAAGAGAAGGTCGTCGAGATAATGATGCAGGTGTATGCCCTTCATAGTGATGAGGGCTACTATAGCCCGAAGAACTTTCGAGAAGACCCGAGATGAGGTTGAGAGTCCGAGAGGAAGGCAGGTGAACTGGAGATGCTCTCGCCCCACCGTAAACGGGAGGTAATTGTGGAAATCCTCTGCCATGGGGACCTGAAAGTAGGCATCCTTTAAGTCTATGGAGACTGGCCAATCATCCGGCTGGACTGCCCAATGAGTTGTAGACAGGGTCTCCATTTCGAACTTCTCAATCTGACGAACTTGTTCAGATATGCAAGGTCTACTACTGGGCACCATGAACCGTTTTCTTCTGAACCGAGAAAGGGGAGCGGCTGTACATAGGACATCAACACCCGCTTCTTTCCCTCTAAGTGAGGTAACTGTGTAGGGGCTAATCTGAAAAGAGGAGTGATTTGAGAAGGACCATGTGTGTCCCGAGGAGCCCATTCTGATGGTCCAGTAGTCCAAGATCGAGGCTGCCCGGAAAGTGGAGCAGGAGCGCCCCCACCTGGCATGTTTGAGCGGACCTGTGTTGCTATGGCCATTTGTATAGTGACTTTAGTGCAATAATATGGAGTTAGATATATTATTTGAGACCATATGTTTTAAAGGAAGCCAGGCCCCCCTCCATTGATATGTAAATTGGATAGGTCTTGGAGCTGAGACAGGAAGTTGTCAACAGGATGTGATGTAAGCAGGAGTTAGGGGGAGGAGATTTAGCTTTTGAAAAAGACGTGTTCAGAAAAGAGATGTGTTTGGAAGGACAATGGAGTAACACATGGCTGCTGGACGCTGAATAACTTTGGAGACATTTTTAAGTTGGACTGAGCAAAGAACCATGAAGGGCATTACATCTTGACTCCTAAGTTGAGTAACTGCTTAGTTTATTTAATGCGTACATATTGTACATGCTTATTTTGTAAGCTATGAATTGTGTTGTATTTTGTATCCTACAGTTGTATGTGCAGCTTTCCTGTTTAGTAAAGCATTGATACACTACAGAAGTATAAGCTTCCTTGGTTTTACCGCAAGAACCTTAATAGATAGACGCAAAGCATAACAGGATCGAATCCCAAAAGGACTTGGTGGGCTCACGTCCGCCCGGGGTTGAGTCCTTGGCTGACCTCTGGAAGGGTGTTTGTCCCCATTTCACCTTCTCCTGAAGTCCCGGTCTGGTCTATAAAGCCGTGTGTTCCTTGCCCGTTCTGAGTCCGAACTTCTAGACTGGGGCCTCTTCTGGCCAAAGAGGCGCTTGTCTTTGGGCAGAAAACCAGACTCCCCGCCAGTGGCCCAGGCTATGGCATTGTCCAGTTTATTGCCAAACAAGGAAGAGCCCTCGAAGGGGATCATACACCAAGTTTGCTTAAAGCCGGATCCACAAGGCAGCTTCGCCTCCTGTATGGCTGAGCCTCTGGCTACCTCTTCTGAGACGCCTCTGGGTACTGTGTCGCCGTTCTCCGCCCACACTTCCATTGCCTTGGGCATGGCTGCCAGAGCTGGTTTACAGGCCATTCTTGCTATCACAGATCCTTTTAGGATCCTCGTCAATCCATCTCCAGAGACCGTCCTTGAAGGACACGGCATCTTCTAGAGGAAGAGTGACATGTTTTGCCAGTGTCATTACGGCTGCATCGACCGGAGGAGCGGCTTCCAGGTGTTTCACGTCCTCACCTACCAAGGGATAGAGCCTCATGGTTTTGCTCGACAGAGAGGTTCTCTTGTCAACCTAGCCCCATTCCTTAAAGATGATATCCTTCAATTCGGCCAAAAGCGGAAAGTTGGAATGTTCTTTTTCCAGGTGCTTGAAGAATTCCCTTTATTTAGCTGGAGGAGTCGCTTGTTCTTCCCACTTCATTCCTTCCTTAATTGCTTCAAACAAGAGTGAGACTAAGGATCTGGCGGATGCATAACTTGGCTGAGATGGCTGCAGATCCTCTTGAGTATCCCCCAATGGGAGAGCCTGATCTAGAGGTAGTCTGGCTTGGCATGTGGGCCATACCCCTTTCTTTCAGGGACTGTTGTACCACACGTTTTACGAGAGACTCCATTTGTCGCTTGTCTGTCTCTCTTTCCCCAACCGCCCGGGCATAACATGGCTCGCAGAGCGATTTGCCCCCCCCGGGACCACATCCTGGGGAGTCCCACATCCCCAGCAGGCTCTTCGATCAGAGCGGCTATCAAGGCGGTGGGTGCAGTGTCTGGGGGAGGAAATAAACTTCTCCCCTGGTGATAGATCCCAGACGGAGTGTCATGTCATCTGGATCTATATGATGAATGCCTACGTTGCGGCCTGGCAAGGTCCCCGTCTTCCCGTGCTGACGTCTGGTGATCCAACGTGGAAGTTTTGCCTTTGACAAACAAAAGAGAGAAAGAAAAAGATGTTATTAGAAATGGGTGCGATAAAGGTGGACCTCAGATGTGTCCTGCCAGCGGGAATCCCCACGCCAGTCTTCCCACGCCAATCTTAAGCATAAGGGCTGGCCGCAAGGAGGCGGTGACTTGTCCAAGGTGCGCGGGGGAGGGAGGAGGGAAATCCTGTCCACTGTGGAAGGCAGAGATCGAGATTTTTTTTTCTTCTCCCTTAAGAGAACCCCCCCCCTCCCCTGACCACCACTAACAGGTGGCCAGAGGGTTACCATATGAGGGACAAGCAGGGCTTGGAAAAGCTGCCACACACTGACTGCAGGATCTCCCAGTGAGGCAGAGGCTGACAGCCATTTGAATTGCCCGCCCTGATGATATCAGCGGCGCACCTCCATTGTGCGTGCGCCGCCACTGCCGAGCGCCAGACGCCTGAGCGGCCGCCTGGGTGCCCCGAAGCCTCGATTCTACCTGAGGCCTCGTGCATGTGCAGAGAATCTTGCGGCCAGTACCCAGAAGAGTTGCAGCAGCCTGGCACACAGAATTGCTCCAGCCACAATGAGAGGCTGATAGCAACACCAGGGAAAAGGCAGGAAGAAACACAGAGTCACATAAACCGCTGCCATGGAGAGCTGTTGCCATGAATTATCTTCTGGACCTTGCCAGTCAGACCATTGGGAGGACATCCATCATGGGCATACACAGGCCACCCATCCTCACAGGGGTACTCTGCCTGACCGCCACTCGCCCCCCGTGCATGGCTGGGCCCTCGGCATCGCTTTATCCAGGATGCTCGCATCCAGCCTGCTTGTGCTGGGAATTATCGACTGGGACGCCCTCCTCCACCATGCAGGTAAGCGCGAAGGGTCCAAAGAGGACAATAAAGGAACGCAGTCTCTGGCTGTGAGCTCAAATATATGGGAGTGGAGTCCTATAGCATTGGAGAGAAGGCGGGGTTAACCCACACGTAGACTGCCATGGAGTCTGTCAGGAAAATAGGCCTACTTAACCACTTCAATACAGGGCACTTTTACCCCCTTCCTGCCCAGGCCAATTTTCAGCTTTCAGCGCTGTCGCACTTTGAATGACAATTGCACAGTCATGCAACACTGTACCCAAACTAAAATTTTGTCATTTTGTACAAATAAATAGAGCTTTCTTTTGGTGGTATTTAATCACCACTGGGCTTTTTTTTTGCTAAATAAACTAAAACAGACTAAATATTTTGAAAAAAAAAAAAGTCTTTCTTTGTTTCTGTTATAACATTTTGCAAATAATGTTCTTCATAAATTTGGGCCAAAATGTATTCTGCTACATTTCTTCGGTGAAAATAATCCAAATCAGTGTATATTATTTAGTCTGTAGGAAGGTTACAACAAACTATGGTATTGATCTGAAAATTGGTCAGTCCTGGTGTACTGACAGGCTCTTATTTCATGAGGCCCTAAAATGCCAGGACAGTACAAATACCCCCTAAATAACCCCTTTTTGGAGAGTAGACAGTCCAAGGTATTGAGTAAGAGGCATTTTTTGGAAAATTAAGAAATTAAAAAAAGGTCACAGTTTTTCTTTTTTTTTTTACATACTGTCACCAGTGCAGTACAGTGTTGTCATATAACTGGTGTAGTAGTGATCAGGGACATTGAAATTTATTTTATTTTTTCATTACATTTAAAAAAAAAAAATTATGATTTTTTTTTAACACACTGTGACCAGAGCAATATAATGTTACCATAGTAACATTTTACTACTCTGGGAAAGAGATCAGGATTTATTTATCTATTTTTTACACATTATGTTTACTTATAGCAGTGAATTTCATTGCTATAAACAAGCATTTTACTGAATGAAACTAATTCATTCAGTTTGTTTTGTTGTGATTAGCTGTGATTGGTCAAAGCTAATCACATGGTACAGATGGGCTGTGATTAGCCCTGTCTGTACCATGTGATCACATTGACCAATCACTGCTAGCACCACAATAGATGGGATGAAAGGAAGCTATCCATTGTTTACAACTGTCATGTGACCTGCTGTGACTGGTCACAGCCGTAACATGGTACCAGCAGTGAGTCAGTACAGTGATAAGTCATTGGCTGTGTCCACTCAGAACGGTAAAGCCACTGCCCACCCGTCATTCTGCTATAGAGCAGGCGGGAAGGTGTTAATGTATGCCTAACTTTTATTTTATCTACGGGAATAGGGAAGTGCAATTGATGTGAGTGATATAATGTTGGTGTATAGGTGCAAGTTTTTTTTTATTCGTTTTATTATCTTTTCAAATGATACAGCGGTGTGCTGCAAACAAAATGCAGCTCAAAGAAAACAGAAACAAGTGAATGCTGTGCTTTGATCACCCAAGTTAGAAAAAAAGGCCCTATCAACGTAAAATCAAAAATCAGGAAACCCCCAAAAGAAACAAAAAAAAAACTATCCCTGAATACATAATATTTTTAAAGGAAAGCTTTGCAGTGAATAAAGTAGTAATAACCCCAAAAGCAAACATTTATTATAATGCATCTTACCAGTTCCTTTTATTATTTTTCTTTTTTTGCTTGTTTTATTTTCACCAGGTCATCTTGCCAGTATGTCTGTTCTTTTCCAAAAGAACAAGCTCTTGTGCAGATGTAGCAATTAGAGGGTTTAGATAAACCATTTAACACTGATAGAGGTTTTAAGTCCATGGTGGCAAAAGTTTAAAATACCTTACCAGTTCAGTTTTCCTTGTCCTTTAAATAAGTGACAATAATGCATTATTTTATTTTGTATTAGAAATTTCCAAGTCACAGAATGATATGATGAATGACAGAATGCACCTCTCTACAAATTACGGCGAGGGTGGGGAAAGAAGAAAAGAAAGGAGGAGCCATTCGGACACTGCCATTAATATAGCTTGTCAGGTATGGGTTTTCAAGAAAATTGTAAAATAGAGTAACAGACTGCAAAAAATAACATAAAGTGAATAAGCCTTTCATTTTTTTTTATATCCTAAGCATTTACTGCAGATTAATGTTCCAGTTGCATCAGTTTTAAAGAGAGTGAATAACTACCTGTGAATGTTCAGTGAATGTCACTGATTTATAACTATGCCCCATATGGGCAACTACTATTTCGTTTTTTGCTGTATTTGCTTTTTTTTTTGTATCAAAAATAATGTATCTTTGTGGCAGCTGGAAAAGTCCATCAGTTTACATAATCTTATTAACAAAGCTAAGGAGGAAGAGCTTCATTTGAAAAGGACTAGAAGCCAAGAGGCGGAGGAAAGTGATGGTGCAAAGCAGATGGTGTTCTTTGGGAGTATGAAGCAGGTAGGTTCTAACACTGTATAGTTTAGTTCTAACACTGTAGATCGCCTGCATCAGGAGTTCAATCACAGAATAAAAATGTGCATATATATATATATATATATATCTATATATATATATAAAGAAACAAAAAAGGCGCCTCTAAGTGCAGAAGATTAACAATTTTAATGCCCCAAAAGGGTTAAAACACTTACAGAATGGAAGTGGTAATCAGGCACATCATAACTTGAGCTGCATTGGAAGGGATGACGGTCAGAGGAAGCCTTCCGATGGAATGGATGTGATCACTGAACACAGCGGTGTGGGACAAAGGGAGCCGCTGTGAGGCCGGCGTCATCAGCTGGAAGGGAGACGAACCCGGAAGTGATGTCATCCACAGGGCGGCTCAATAACCAGCCTGAACCGCAAACAAACAGCCTGGACGAGGATGTGATGTCATCAGAAAGGGACGCGTTTCGGAACCATCAATCGTTCCTTTTTCAACCTATGGCCATGCTGATGACTTGAGAGGAATATATACACACCCACTAACAGTGGATTGGCCAGTGGGCGGGGGCAGCAAGGAAACATTTATTAAATTGTGATCAGTTCGTTTTTTGCATATAAATGAAGAGGAACAAATGGATACCTGCTACAGCAATCTAAAAACCATTGTAAAAAACGTTAAAAACATTAAAAAACATTAAAAAACGGGATAAAAGTAAAAAATATGATGTAATGATGTAATATGTGGAACAATACTAGACAGTGACCAATCATAGAGCCTGCAAGACACATAACAGAATGGGGATGGTTTATGACCAATCATAGAGCCTACAAGACACATAACAGAATGGGGATGGTTAATGACCAATCATAGAGCCTGCAAGACACATAACAGAATGGGGATGGTGTGAGCAGGCTAATGTCGATATTAAGCTACAGGCCTTGAAGGAAACATACTACTATCAATAATTAATCGTTAAAATGAGGATAATAATGGGGGTTATTGAAGGGACCTAAAATACCATGTTAAAGTATGGCGCTAACTTCAAAATCTTTATTTAACCCTCCGGGGGCTAAAACATTAAGTAAAAATATCCAATACATTTCTCTATGGCATAGGCGTCGGTAACGTTCAGCAGCGGGGAGGTCTTTTGGCATTGCCTCAATAATCCATACTTTGAGGCCATTCGTGGACTTATTATGGGTGTGGAGGTAGTGTCTGGGGACACTATGGTTATCTAGTCGACCTTCAATTAAACGGCGATGTTCGCCAAACCGTTTCCGTAGTGGCCGAATAGTGCGCCCTACATAAAATAAACCACAGGGGCATGTGAGACAGTAAATGACATGGTCTGAGGAACATGTGTGAAAACCCTTTATTGGGTATGTTTTGCCTTTGATATGGAACTCTTTCTGGCCATGTGTCACAAAGCTGCAAGTCTTGCAGAGGGGCTTACGGCACTGATACATCCCAGACATGGCTAAAAACTTGGGCATATGATAGCCCGGAGGCAGAGGTTTGGCCCTAAGTTTGCTGGTTGCTACCTTGCTTTTAATGTTGGGTGCCTTTCTATAAGCAAACTGAGGTCTATTGGGCAGGGTAGGGAGTAGATGTTCATCTTGTAATAGCAAAGACCAATGTTTTTTAATAATTTTTTCCATGTGTTTATGACGGGTGTGAAACTGGGTGATGAATCTTAAATTATCTTTCTGGGTATTGGGACGTGAATGAGAGTTCTTGATAGGCAATGTGGTCTTATATTGTTGATAGACTGAGTCAACAAGATCTATAGGGAAACCTTTTTAAAGAAACTTGGCTTTCAGAATTTCACCTTCAGTGTCGTAGTCACTCTTCAGGGTGCAGTTCTTTTTGAGTCTACAGAACTGACTCTTGGGTACATTGTTTAGCCACAGAGGGTGATGGCAACTTTTATAATGGAGGAATGAATTTCCAGCTGTGGGCTTGGTGAAATTTTTTGCATGGATCTCTTTGCCTGTCCAAAAGAGTTCAAGATCGAGGAAGGCTAGCTTATTTTGGTCGATGACTGAGGTGAAAGTGAGGCCCATGTTATTGGTGTTACAATGTGACACAAAATCCGTAAATGTTGATACATTACCATCCCAGATGATGATCACGTCATCTATATAGCGGCCATAAAAAACAATGTGAGGGAGAAATGGATTGTTGTTCCATATATATAAGTGCTCCCAATGCCCCATAGTAAGATTAGCATACGAGGGTGCAAAGTGCGCCCCTATAGCTGTCCCTTGTAATTGCAGATAGAAATTATCCTCAAATTTAAAATAGTTATGAGTGAGACAGAAGGAAGTGGCTTCAACGATAAAGGAAGCCTGTCTAGGGTTCAGCATCGGGTCCTGGCAAAGAAAAAACTGTAGGGCGTTGAGGCCTACTTCATGAGGTATCGATGTGTATAAGGATTGGACGTCTAAAGATGCCCAATGATAATTATTTTCCCAAGAGTATGGGGTTAAGGTTTCCAATAAATGAACACCATCTCTTATGTGGGACTGGAGGGATTGGGCCAATGGCTGGAGGAATTGATCTATATATTGCGACAGTCCGCTGCTGATGCTATCCATAGATGCCACAATCGGTCGCCCTGGTGGTATTTTAGGGTCTTTATGCACCTTCGGTAGATGGTAGAAATAAGGAGTAAAGTGTATTTCTTTAACTAAGAAGGAGGCCTCTTGCTGTGAAATGATGTTGTCATTTAATGCCCTTTTTACTAGAGAGGAGGCTTCAATGGTGAATAAAGGTAAGGGATCTTTGTGAAGTCTAATATATGTGTTCGTGTCGGATAATAATCGGATAGCTTCAGAAACATAGTCAGCTCTGTTTTGTATCACTATACCTCCACCTTTGTCCGCACTTTTTATAACCAGATCTAAATTATTGGTGAGTGTGTCAAGGGCTCTTTGTTCCTGGTGAGAAAGATTGGAAATGGATTTTTTATTGTTTTTACACAGTGCCTGTATCTCTGCATGGACGATGCGATAGAAAGCATCAATGCATGAGCCTTTGGACTGGGTGGGATAGAAAACCGAAGAGGGTTTGAAAGTGGTGTTTTGGATGGGTGGGGAGGTCATAAGGTGTTGTGTGTACAACACAAAGTCATTATCATAATCTATTGAAGGGGACAATGAGATGGGGGGATAACTGTAAAGATCTTCTGGAATGGATGTTTGGCGAACATCGCCGTTTAATTGAAGGTGGACTAGATAACCATAGTGTCCCCAGACACTACCTCCACACCCATAATAAGTCCACGAATGGCCTCAAAGTATGGATTATTGAGGCAATGCCAAAAGACCTCCCCGCTGCTGAACGTTACCGACGCCTATGCCATAGAGAAATGTATTGGATATTTTTACTTAATGTTTTAGCCCCCGGAGGGTTAAATGAAGATTTTGAAGTTAGCGCCATACTTTAACATGGTATTTTAGGTCCCTTCAATAACCCCCATTATTATCCTCATTTTAACGATTAATTATTGATAGTAGTATGTTTCCTTCAAGGCCTGTAGCTTAATATCGACATTAGCCTGCTCACACCATCCCCATTCTGTTATGTGTCTTGCAGGCTCTATGATTGGTCATTAACCATCTCCATTCTGTTATGTGTCTTGCAGGCTCTATGATTGGTCATAAACCATCCCCATTCTGTTATGTGTCTTGCAGGCTCTATGATTGGTCACTGTCTAGTATTGTTCCACATATTACATCATTACATCATATTTTTTACTTTTATCCCGTTTTTTAATGTTTTTTAATGTTTTTAACGTTTTTTACAATGGTTTTTAGATTGCTGTAGCAGGTATCCATTTGTTCCTCTTCATTTATATGCAAAAAACGAACTGATCACAATTTAATAAATGTTTCCTTGCTGCCCCCGCCCACTGGCCAATCCACTGTTAGTGGGTGTGTATATATTCCTCTCAAGTCATCAGCATGGCCATAGGTTGAAAAAGGAACGATTGATGGTTCCGAAACGCGTCCCTTTCTGATGACATCACATCCTCGTCCAGGCTGTTTGTTTGCGGTTCAGGCTGGTTATTGAGCCGCCCTGTGGATGACATCACTTCCGGGTTCGTCTCCCTTCCAGCTCCCTGTGTCCCACACCGCTGTGTTCAGTGATCACATCCATTCCATCTGAAGGCTTCCTCTGACCGTCATCCCTTCCAATGCAGCTCAAGTTATGATGTGCCTGATTACCACTTCCATTCTGTAAGTGTTTTAACCCTTTTGGGGCATTAAAATTGTTAATCTTCTGCACTTAGAGGCGCCTTTTTTGTTTCTTTGTGTCATTATAGAGCCTGCTTCAGTCTTATAAAAGTTGCAGCCCTTTCTGCTGAAGATCATCCCATCATCCCATCATATCTACCTACACCTCTCTTATCATTTTGGACTGCCTAATTTTAGTAGAGACATTTTCTGGATCATGTTAGTCCTGTGCTCCCTATATACCCCTTTTTTATTTTATATATATATATATATATATATATATATATATATATATATATATATATATATATATATAATGTGTATATCGTTTTTTTAAAAAGCCACCTGGAATCAAGACATAGGGGTTTATTTACTAAAGGCAAATCCACTTTGCACTACATGTGCACTGCAAGTGCACTTGGAATTGCAGTCACTGTAGATCTGAGGAGGACATGCAAGGAAAATAAAAAAAACAGCATTTTTGCTTGTACATGATTGGATGATAAAATCAGCAGAGCTTCCCCTCATTTCAGATCTTACCCTCAGATCTAAAGGGACTGCACTTCCAAGTGCACTTGCAATGCACAGTGGATTTGCCTTTAGTAAATCAACCCCATAGTTTTGCATCACTTTTGGGTACTGGTTTAAATGTATGTAAAGCCAATTTTTCTTTTTCATTTTCTGTGCTAGAGACGCAACAAAAAATGAGAAAACATTTTTCCAAAGTAAACAGAATTCCAAATGTAGAGAGTTGTCACAGGAACAAGTGTCTATATTGGAGGATTTTCCCTCACCTCTTACCCTAATTTTCAATTTTTTTAGCAATAGTTACCAGGACAAATTTCGAAGTGAATGGACCCAGTGGGTACACATAACCAGAGTATAAACTTTGCCTTCTTGACTGTATCCACCAAAAAATTGCCTTTACATTTGTACAGAAGAACACTGAGACGTGAGCTGACCATACATTATACAATTTTCTTATTCAATTTCCTTTAGATTTACTTTCAACTATAAAGTGCAAGGGCCTGCCTAATTGCACACAAATTGAAAGTGTTTTGGTTTGACCTCATATTATATGGTTTTGGTAAATCTAAAGAAAAATTGTAGAAGAAAATTCTATAATGTATGGTCAGCCTAAGAAAATAACTTTGATCACTCTGAAATACAGAAATTGAACTAAGGATTTGAGAATGTACACACAATACAATGTGTGAAGATTCACTTTAGTATACAACATGTGAAAAGAAAATTACTCTACTTATTTTATCTGAAAATGATAGGATAACTGAAGATAACGTTCACACAATTTATTATGTCAACATTCTCAAATGTCAATGTTTCTCAATCTCAAAAAAAAGTTTTTTTCTTAAAATTCTGAGCTCATTGGGCTGATTTACTAAAGAAACTGATAATCTTTTAATTGTTTGAATATTCACTTCAATTGTTCATGTCAAACATCTGCACATGACTGGGTATTTAATTGAGCAGGTATTTGCTTTTACTTGATTTAATAACTATGGCGAATCATCACACAATTTTAAAGGCTAAGTTCACCTTTGTTCACCTTTTTTATTCTAAATTCCAGTTCCCCTGTGTACCAATATAGCATTACTTTACTTATTTTGCAAAAATAAAACAGCTTTCCATTAATTCTACACAGTCTTTCCTCACTCACTTCCCTCACTTTCTTCATAGATGTTTGAAGACACCGCTCAATTACTTCTGCCTTACTTCCTGGACAGACTGTAGGTCATGACACAGGAAGGAGTTGATCAGCTGAGGGTAAATGATGCAGGGTATGTGCTAATGAGATCAGCTGGTCAACTTTCTGTATCATGACCTAAAGTCTCACCAGGAAGTAAGGCAGAAGTAGCCAAGCAGTGTGTTTAAACAGCTATGTAGAGAGTGAGGTAAGCCTGTGTAGAATTAATGGATAGCTTGATATTTTTGCCAAGGAAGTACTTTATTGCTATACTGGTACATAGGTGAGCTGGAATTTAGAAAAAAAAGGTGAACAGAGGTGAACTTAGCCTTTAACCTCCCTGGCGGTATGATTATTTTGGATTTTAGGTGCTGAAAGCGGTACCATTATTTTGCATGGAAATTTGGCGTTTTATATTGTAGGTCTGTAATTCTTAACAATAACACACTTAAATCTGTCCAAACAAGAGTCTAGTAGATATCCCGGGTATGATAAAGTTTGAAACACAAAAACATAAATTATAATATAATAAATAAAAATAAATAATTAAAAAAATAAAAATAAATAGTAATAAAATAAATTTCCCCACGATTCACTATCGCTCAATTCTGCAAGTGTTCCAATTTACTATCGCTGTTTTCTAGCTGGTCTAAAGCCACTTTTGACGTAAAGGGACACTTTTTGGTTGCTATGGACAATCTCCAGTTTCCAGGCAGAAAGAACAGTATATATCACATAAAACTGCATGCAGGGCATGGGCCAAAGCACTGGGGACAAAAGGGATGTGAAATCATTTCATACAGTAGTGTAATCTGTAAGATTACACTACTGTATGTGTTATGATTTTTACTTTTTTTTTAATTTGCCGCCGGGCTCCGCCCCCGTGCGTCGCGGCGCTCGCAGGGAACGGAGCCTGGCACGGAGAGGCTTCGGGCAGAGGACGGAGCCCACGGACACTGCGGGGGACATCGCAGGATCCCGGGGACAAGGTAAGTAAGGAGGCACCAGGATCCTGCAATGTAATCTCGAGTGTGGCTCGGGGTTACCGCTAATGGTCCTGAATTTTAACCCCGAGCCACAATCGGGAAAACCGCCAGGGAGGCTACGGAAAGATTTTCAACATCTTCAGTAAATAACCCTCATTATATCAGAATCACGAGTTAGTATATCAGAATTTCAACTTATTTGGGCTGATTTATAACAACTGTTGAGAATTGTGTGAATATTTCAATTATTCAGTCATGTGAAAAACAAATTCCTGCTTACTTATTTTTGTTGGCTCAGTGGTTCGCTGAGAGGCTGAGCCGGGTGCTAGTCCAGGCATGTGGGCAGATCACGACCATATCGTCGCGATCTTTCCTGAGCCTGAACCGGCTCTGTGATGTCAGCTGAGAGCGGGCAGCAGCCCACTGTCGGCTGCAAATGGGTCACAGGAGTTCAAAACTAACTGCACTCCTGTGATCCATAGGAGAAGTACAGCCAAACAAGTTTTGGCTATAACTCTCCTTTCAATAGATCTATTTTGCAATACTACAAGTAAAGCTTAATCAATATTCAAATAGAGCCCAGCTTATAAAAAAGCAAACTTACCTCTTTTAACTTTATACATATAAAATGATATTAGTATCATTGTTGAAATTACAATTCTGCCATGACACCCAAGCAGTGATGTGTCCATTTATTTACATAAAGACCAAGCTGTCTAGCAAAAGTTACTAGTGTAATAGGCATTGGAGTGAACTAATATAATGAATATTATAATTAATTCTTTTAACTGTATAGTTATCAGAATACAATATTTTTTAAGCAATAATTAGGTTCCAGCAGGGGTCAGGGTAAAGCCCATCTAAAGGCAAATGAGGCCCCTCTCTTGCTCAGTCACATTTTTTTAAAAACCCCCTCTAAACCCACTTGTCTCTTGCTGGTACCTCTTCCAGGTGTGAGGACCTGTGATCCAGCATTACAGTCTGTTGTGTATCAACCCGTCTCCTCAAGGTGACGTTATGTCCCAACAGTTCTGAAGCCTGTGCAGACCACCGCTGGATACCCAATGGAAAGTGTCCATAGCACCCAGGCAGTGATGTGGACACCAGAAGAAGGACCTTCACATTCTACTCTCCAGAAGACTAAACACAGAGGGGTTGATTTACTAAAAGCAAAAAGGCTGTACACTTTGCATAGTGCAGTTGCGCTCTGAAAAAGCAGTTGCTCCAGAGCTTAGTAAATAAGCAGAAGCTCTGCTGACCTCTATCATCCAATCATGTGCAAGCAAAATTGCTGTTTTTTTTTCCTTGCACGTGATTGGGTATTCTGTGCAAAGTGAAGCATTACCTCATTTACTAAGCTCTGAGGCAACTGCTCTTGCAAAGTGCAACTGCACGTTGCAAAGTGTACAGTCTATTTGTCTTTAGTAAATCAACTTCAGAATGTCAAATTATCATAGATTTACATGAGTATTTGGTGGCTACAGCCAAAAGCGGGTAGGGGTTATGATTGGAGGGGGGAGGGGATCACTGGCCAGAGTAGGATTTGTATTGCTTAGGTGTGTTTTAGTGTTAGGGAAATTTAGGAAAGCTTTAGAATATCGCTTGTTCACTTTTTCTTGGTGCCAAAAACCCTGTGCCAAGATCTAACATTTAAAAAAATCTGAATTTATAAACTTTTGGTGAACCGTTGCCTACATCATTTTTATCATCTTTGGGGTGTAACTGTAGTATATTTATCCATGTCTTTAGATTTCTTAGTCAATTCAGCTTTTATCGTAGTGTCCATTTCTTTAGAAAGGTACCTCCATAGATCGGTATAGTGTCCAGTATACTGCACTGCAAGCCAAATGAGTGATATTTTTGTATATGATACATACTAATATTCCTTTTATTTTTAGTCTAGCATGAGCAGCATCAGCAGTGTTTTGACTGATGGGGGAAGCATTGACAATGGTAATGTCAGTGGAGAAATTGAATTTGCCATCAAATATATCTTGAAGACTTCAACTCTAGAAATTTCAATCAAAGGATGTAAGAACTTAACACATGGAGAAGAGAAGAGAAAGAAGTGTAATCCGTAAGATTTGTAATGTACATGTTAGAAATTTTCTTTAAGCTAAACTCCAGGCAGATACAAAAAAGACACTCAATAACAAAGTGTTAAAAATAAGCATATGTATTTTCAAGTGGTAAAGTATAAGGTTCTGGTGAGAAGCAACCAAAAAGCTCTCAATTGAACCAGTGCATAGCACATTAGAGTTTTCTCAGAACAGAAAGTATTCATTTGTCTCATTCCATCACATATTCCAAAAATAAAGGGATTATTTCTTATTTTAGAATAGTTGGCAGAGGCCATGCAAACCATTCCTCTTTGCACCAATAGACAACTATACATTTAGAATCACTGGTTTATAGTAAGGATGGGCCGAACTGACCCCTGTTCGGTTTACACCAGAACTTTCGCACACTGCAAAAGTTCGGACCCGAATAACGCACTCCATAAAAGTCAATGCGACCCAAACGTGAAAAATCAAAAGTTTCCATTTTGAAGGCTTATATGCAAGTAATTGGACATACAATGGTATAGGGGTCCGGGTCCTGCCCTGGGGGACATGTATCAATAAAATAAAGTTTTTGAAAAACGTCATTTTTAAACGAGCAGTGATTTTTTGATTTTTAAAGTGAAAGCATAAAAATAGAAAATTCCTTCCAATATAGTGCCTGGGGGGTCCCCTTCATCTACCTGTAAAGTGGCAGATCTGTACCATGTTTAGAATCTGCTGCAACAATAATTGCATTTATAAAGCCAAAAAAATGACATTTTCCCTGCAAGCTGTCTTTATTTTGCTCACCTGGGGAGCCAGTGTGTATAATGAGGCCACAATGTAGTGCACTGGGAACATGATTAGAAATTTTTTGGATACATTCTGGTGTCCCTGTGACTTTGGATAGAAGTAACGAGTGCGTAAAAATTGGTCTTTGGGTGTCGGTGGTGCCTTTCCACCGTAACCCTATAGAGGTAATCTTGATGAAAGCAAGAATTGGCCTTGCTGTAAAAAATTGCAATGATATGCACCTGTCAAACAGGTGCTGGAATATTGGTCTTTGGGTGTCGGTGGTGCCTTCCCACCGTAACCCTACAGAGGTACTCTTGATGAAAACAAGAATTGGCCTTGCTGTAAAAAATTGCAATGATATGCACCTGTCAAACAGGTGCTGAAAAATTGGTCTTTGGGTGTTAATTGTGCCCATGAAACCTATACCAAAAACATTCTTCCAGATGAAATGATTGAACACCCTCAAAGCTAGGCAGCCTCGAAGTCCTGCAGAGATTCCACATCCCAAAAAGACTTAATCAGTGATATCAGCATCAGGGGCTTCATAGCTGGTAATCCAGGACTGATTCATTTTTTATAAAAGTCAAACGATCCATGGAGTCTGTGGACAGACGCGTTCTATGATCAGTATTGCAACCTCCCGCAGCACTGAATGCCCGTTTTGAAAGCACGCTGGATGCAGGGCAGCCCAAGAACTCAATAGCATACTGGGCAAGTTCTGGCCAGTGGTCTATTCTCATGACCCAGTAAGTCATTGAATCGTCAGCTGGAAAGCTCTCCATTTCTGTTTTGGCCCTGAGGTAATCGTATACCATGTGATGCAGACGCTGCCGATGGGTCGTGGAAGCTGACAGCCCTGGGCAGCAAGGACTGAAAAAATTCCGAAATGCCTCACTTAGGCGGACGCCTTCTCCAACGCTCCTCTCTTGACCAACAGAAGACTCAAAATAACGTTTTCCACCACACTGTAACCTACTGGAGTCAGGAAAAACGTTCAATAAAATCCTCTTTAACGTTTCCTAAAGAGATTTCATCTTCTGCACTCTCTGTGGGGACAGGATCGGGTTCTGAGACCTTCCCCTTATAACGGTGGTCAAGGAGGGTTGCCAGCCAATAATCATCCTTCTCCTTTATGCCGAGTATTCTGGGGTCATTTCGCAGGCTTTGAAGCATGAGGTTGCCCATGCGCCTCAAATTTGCCAAAGCTTGAGAAGCAGACTCCTCGGGGTCACTCAGGATGACAGCATCTGGAACTTCCTCCTCCCAGCCAACCACCTACTACTGTCAGGTACTCACCAAGGCCGAGATGCTGAGAGCGGCTCCCCTTGCAGCTGAGTGCACTATACCCCTGGAGGTGGCACAGAGGGTATCGGGCACGGAGAGGCAGGGGTCGCCAGCAGGTAGGAGAGGCTTGCGTGAAGATCTTCTGGCAGAGAGAAGAACCTGCAGAGTAGACTAGGACACTGGTCCGCAGAGAAACCTGGCCGAGGCTCAAACACCTTGATCCGGAGAAGGTAACTGGAGCAAGGTCTGATCAAGAGGCCGAGGGTCAAACACAGTGGTCCGGTAGAGGAGAAGTCCTTAAAGCAAGCCGGGGTCATGCACAATAATCAAGCAATAGAGAAGTCCTTTGAACACGCTGAGGGTCAAACACAGGAATCAGGCAATAGCAAAGTCCTTAGAGTAGCCGGGGGTCAAACACGGAGATCAGGCAGGAAGAGAAGTCCATTAAGCAAGCCGAGGTCAAGTGCAGGAGAGATTCAGAGGTGGTCAAGACGATCCGGGTCACAGCAGGCAGGCACAGGTAAACAGAACTTTAGGAACAGGAACACTGGAGCTGAAGAGACAAACCAGCAATTAAGCAAGGGGCAGAGCTGCCTTTTATAGGCCCACCAGGGGGATCTCACGTTGGCACGCTATGGCACGCACGTGCCCACGTAGACACGCCTCATCGTGCACCCGCGTGCGCCAGCCCGTTGGATTGTGCACCTGTATGCGCCGCTGCGCTACTCTACCACGCAGGCACACAGGGAAGCGCCGGTACTGGCAGATAAGGTTCCTATTATTCCTCTGACAACTACTCCCAAGGGCCCTGGGGTTGGAAAGCTATCACTTACAGATTGATACATGTCTTCCTCTTCTTCGAAGCCTATGAAAGTGCCAGAATCCTCCTCATCCTCCTCCTCTCTCTCCTCCTGTGTGTTCTGTGACATAGGAATGATGGTGTCTGGATAAAGTGGGCCTTGAGAGGAAAGGAAGTCCTCCTCTTCCTCCTGCTGCTCTGCCTCCAGTGCCCTGTCCATAATGCCACTCAGAGTCTGCTCCAGCAGGAACACAACAGGATTATGTCACTGATGCATGCACTGTCACTGCTCACCATTTTTGTGGCCTCGTCAAATAGTGACAATACAGTGCTTGCATTCTTTATGATAAGCCATTGGCGTGGGGAAAAAAAGCAGAGGCAGCCTGAGCCTGTCGTCATGCCGTACTGGCACAGATACTGGTTGACGGCCCTCTGCTGCATGTATAGCCGCTGCAGCATTCCCAAAGTTGAGTTCCACCTGGTGGGCATGTCACAAATCAGGTGGTTTACTCGTTGACGGCCCTCTGCTGCATGTATAGCATTCCCAAAGTTGAGTTCCACCTGGTGGGCATGTCACAAATCAGGCGGTTTACGGGCAGGTGGAATTCCCGCTGAATTTCAGCCAACTGAGCACTGGCTGTGTATGACCGCCTGAAATGGCTACAGACTCTTCTGGCCTGTTTTAGTACATCTTGCAACCTTGGGTACGTACTTAGGAAACGCTGCACCACCAAATTGAGGACATGTGCCAGTCATGGCACATGTGTCAACTTTCCCTGTCTAAGGGCGGACAGGAGGTTTGAGCCATTATCGGACACCACCATTCCTGGCTCCAGCTGGCATTGTGTGAACCACCTCTGGGCCTGTCTCTGAAGAGCTGCAAGAATCTCTGCTCCAGGATGGTTCCTGTTCCCTAAACACACCAGCTGAAGCACTGCATGGCACCTTATAGCCTGGCTCTGGGAATAGCCCTTTGAACACTTAGGGGGTACCTGATGTTCATAGAACAATTCTGCAGAGGAGGGCATGGAGGTGGCGGAGGAGGAGGATGAGGAGTGGGTAGAGCTCACAGGTCTGGCATCATCACCACCAGCTGTATGGAGACGTGGGTGCACAACAAGCTGCAGCACCGAGCCCTGTCCTGCATCCTTTCGAGTTGCAAGCAGCATTACCCAGTGTGCTGTGAATGAAATATATCATCCCTGCCCATGCTTGCTGGACCACTTGTCAGCAGTAAGGTGGATTTTACGGCTGACTGCCTTGCCCAACGATGTCAGAACATTCCCTTCCATGTGATGCGTGCGTTATTGCCAGTTTAACACCATATAGTTTTGTGCATTACTGCCAGTTTAACGCCATATAGTTTTGTGCGTTACTTCCAGTTTAACACCATATAGTTCTGTGTGCCTTACTGCCAGTTTAACGCCATATAGTTTTTTGTGCGTTACTGCCAGTTTAACGCTATATAGTTTTTGTGCAGTATTGCCAGTTTAACGCCATACAGTTCTGTGCGTCACTGTACGTTTGGTGCATTATATTGCAGTATATTATAGTGTATCTGTAGAGTGTGTCTGTGTAGGGTGAGTACTCAAATTAGAGTGCACCAAACACCTCTTTACATTGATTAAAGTGCATCTACGTACAGATTTCAACTTCTTCTTTACATTTGCTTATAAGCACCGCCCCCTCCCTTACAATAATGTCTGAGAGGACTACAAGGAGAGGCAGATGTTCCCTTGGCACTGTACGGGGGCCAGCAACAAATGTGTGCACAGGCAAAGGTGGACATGCTGGTCAGTACTCAGGCAGGGCATCATTTCCTCTGTTTAGTGAGTTTGCCCGTGCTATCCAGCCACAACATGCAGAGGAGGTGGTGGACCGGCTTACTAAACCTTCCTCATCCTCCTCATCCTCTGTCAGGCAAGTAGAGACAAGAGTTTAGTCTCCTGCAGTTGCCAGAATGGATAAACCTGCCTCCTTGTCCACAACGATATGGCATTAAACTGGCAGTAATGCACACAGAACTATATGGTGTTAAACTGGCAGTAACGCACAAAACGATATGGCGTTAAACTGGCAGTAACGCACACAAAACGATATGGCATTAAACTGGCAGGAACGCACACAGAACTATATGGCGTTAAACTGGCAGTAATGCACAAAACTATATGGCGTTAAACTGGCAGTAACACACAAAACTATATGGCGTTAAACTGGCAGTAACGCACACAAAACTATATGGCATTAAACTGGCTAACGCACATAAAACGATATAGTGTCAAACTGGCAGTAATGCACACAGAACTATATTACGTTAAACTGGCAGTAACGCACAAAACGATATGGCGTTAAACTGGCAGTAACACACGCAAAACGATATGGCGTTAAACTGGCAGTAACGCACACAAAACGATATGGCGTTAAATTGGCAGTAACGCACACAGAACTATATGGCGTTAAACTGGCAGTAACACACGCAAAACTATATGGCATTAAACTGGCAGTAACGCACACAAAACTATATGGCGTTAAACTGGCAGTAACGCACACAAAATGATATGGCGTTAAACTGGCAGTAACGCACACAGAACTATATGGCGTTAAACTGACAGTAACACACAAAACGATATGGCGTTAAACTGGCAGTAACACATGCAAAACGATACGGCGTTAAACTGGCAGTAACGCACACAGAAGTAAATGGTGTTAAACTGGCAGTAACACACACAGAAGTAAATAGCGTTAAACTGAACTCAATCAACCGTCACTACACTGGCGCTATCTGAACTGTCCCTACTCTAGCTATACACTAATGTCAAGATTACTGACATGGTCTCACTACACTACACTGAAAGTATCTGAGCTGTCCCTACTCTAGCTGCACACTATGCAAAGCTGAATGATGGTCCTCCTCACTATACTCACACTATGCCTAGACTGACATTAAACTGATATTCTACACTGACAACTGAAGCAAAATAGCACAGTATAGCACACTAACTAACTGATAGCACTGAACAGAGCCCTGTTCTATCTCTCTCCACGTCAAAATCACACTGAAAATGGCTGCCATTGAAAGAATACTTTTATACTGTGGGGCGGGAATGAGCCATGATTGGATAAAGTTATGATGACAGTGCTCTGTGCCCTTATTGGCTGAAGCTTTCACTGCTTCAGCCAATCAGGGCTTGCAATGCACTGTTCAGAGCCGCAATGCATTGTGGTCGGTTCAGGGGGCTGAACAAACGGTCGAACGACCCGCTTGTTCGCCAAACAACCAAACAAAAAGAGTTTGGCCTGAACTTATGCTCGGGCCGAACCGTTCGCCCATCCCTAGTGTATAGTACAGATGTAGCCTAAAATTATACAGTCATTTATTTCAAACAGCATACAGCTGTTCATCATCAGTGCAGTGTATAGAAACCATGGAGTATGGCTCAGGACCCAACAAGAAAGTATCCCCAGAGGTTATGGTGAGGAGGAACTAGAACCCCCCCCCCCCCTGCCCATGCACCAATGCATACTAAAGTAGAGCATTCTTTTAACGAAATAGTATTAACATTAGCTAATTTTTATCCCATATGTACAGAATCACTCAAACTGACAGAGGTAAAGGCCATACTTTAGGCTAATCAGGTGTGATATATGCACATATGCTTACTAGGAACTTGTTGAGAGGAGAAGAGATCAAAATTAGTACAAGATTGTCTAAAGCCCAGCTCCAGATTTTTGATCCCTCTCGCTGCACCCTTAACCTTAGTAAAAATGTTCAGTATACATATCTTAATTTTAGCCAGTCGTGTGACAAGGAGAGTCTCCTTTATCTTCTCCAGCATCACTGGTTTTCACTCCTGGATATTACAGCAATCACATTGTGATGTGCAGTTGCACTCTGAAAAAGCAGTTGCTCAAGAGCTTAGTAAATGAGCAGAAGCTCTGCTGACCTCTATCATCCAATCATGTACAAGCAAAATTGCTGTTTTTTTTTTCTTGCGCATGATTGGGTATTTTTTGCAGCACGCTATTGTGAGTCCAGGCTTACCCTGGGGTATGTCACTGACTGCCTGAGCTCACAGAAAGTGGTTAAATGACAGTTTACCATTTAAGTGTTATGGGTCTTAGGACAGAATGGACAGAAATACAAATCTTTTGGGGGGGCAGAAATACAAATCTTTGGAAAAGAATACTGTTCCTGTGCATGTATTTCACCTGTGCTTTTGTCTGATTGACTTTTAACTTTAAAATAGTTTAGGCTGAGCTCAAAAATTCACACTTGCCCTTTCTGGTAAAAGAAATAAGTTACCATGCAAGTTTTTGGACCACTATCGATTCTTCAGAAATAAATGATAAAAATAAAATAAATGATGAAGGGGCTTGAAGCTGACCAATAAATTTTTTGTGTCAAAAAATGGTGAGTTGTCACAAAGTATAGCAAAAGTGAAAAGAAGAACATAGTTTGCTAAGATAAATGTGGGAGAGGAGTGCAACCAACCACAGTGTAGTAAATATATACAGATAAATTAAATGAAAATGAACCATAGCACTAGCAGTAGTCAACTTGTTCTTGGTTCTCTTAACAAAGTAACTTTTTTTATTTTGCAGCTTCCACTGTACAACTCAAGTGCCTTTTTAATTTTACAAAGTTCTTTTTTTTAAGATATGTGAAGACATACTTGCTTCCAGATAGATCTTCTGCTAGTAAAATGAAAACAAGTGTTAAAAAAAATACAGTGGACCCAATATTCAATGAAAGTTTAAAGGTAACATTGTGAAATTATTTTTTTTTCCACGTATGTAATCTGATTGCTCTAACTAAAAGGGCTAAACTGATATATACAACATTTACTAACTTTGGCTTTCACAGGCACACACCGGGTCTCACAGATTTAATAATCTTTGTAACATGTCTAGAAAGCAAGACAATCTTGAGGCTTCCCATTTTCTATGAGATTAAGCCATTTGTTAATGCAGATCACTGAAAAAATACAGCACAATAGTTTGGTGTTTTGCAGGTGCTAAAAAGCCCATACTACCCTGAAACATTCTGCTGTGCTTTGTCTGTAATATCCAGTAATAAATGGGATAATCCTACACAAACAGAGAAGCCTTAGGATTTTTAAATCTATAGTGGCAACCCACATGGACACCCTCTGCTCTTCCACTATCTTCAAACAGAAATGCGGAAATGGCCAACTCACCCCCAAGATGACAACTCAACTATATTCCTTACCAAGGGCGTTGCTAGGATTGTGAAAGACCTGGGGTACTCTGAGGAAAGCAATGATACAATGTGCTGTGGCAAATGGTGGGGGTGATCACATTGTGCTAAAAGTGGGAGGGGCTTAAGAAGGTATGGTTAAATAGAACCTAAGTCTACTCGCAAATATGCCAAAGTCCTTGTAGCTATAAAAGGTGAAGTATGCACTGTATAATATAGCATGTAGAGTGCAGGAGCCAAATAAGGTATTGCACAGCACAGTGTATAGAGGACAGGGGTCAGGAGTACATAATGTACAGAGTTCAGAGGTCAGGAATACCACAGCATGCATGGGTCAAGAGTATGTAATGTACAACATGAAGGGGGTAGGAGAACATATCATTCAAAATGCAGGGGTCAGTATTGTGTAACACACAGAATACAGGGGACAGGGGTATGTAACACAGTATGCAGGAGTCAGGACTACATAATACACAGGGGGGTTAGTAGTATGTAACACATGGAGTGCAGAAGTCACTAGTATGTAACACAGAGTGCAGGGGTCAGTAGTGTGCAATGTACACAGAGGTGCAGAGGTCAGGAGTGTGTAACATACAGAATTCAGGGTCAGTAATAGGCAATGTACAAATGCACAATTCAGTAGTATAAGAAGTACAACATATAGGGTTCAGGAGCATGTAAAGCACAAAATGCTGGGGTCAGTAGTATCTAACATACAGAATGTGGAGGTTGGGAGTATGTAATGTACAAAATATAGGGGTCAGGAATAAGTATCCGTCACCCAAGCACAAATCCACCGCACCCTAACAAAAACACCCAGAGCCTAAAATTCCATTGAAGTTATCCTCTGCAAACCACGTTTTGAATGTAGCAGGTACCAATCTAAGTTGGCAACTCACATCTTCACTGCTGCTGCTGTAAAAAAGCGTTGAAGACAACCTCTATACCCAATAGGGAGTTTAAACACGCAGTTACACAAACAATGTTCCTTGAAAAACTTTCTGCCCTGCAGGAGGACGAACGTCCCAATTTAAAAGTCCTATGCATTCTTGCTTTATTCCCTGGCTTTTTTTTACACCTAATCTCTTTTCCAGGTCAGCCCCTCAGTTATTCCTATTTCCCCCTGTGCCACTACAGGGCCCCCTGACCTTCCCCAGTGCATCTTCACTGCTGCTGCTGCAAAAAAGCATTGAAGACAACCTCTATACCCAATAGGGAGTTTAAACACGCAGTTACACAAACAATGTTCCTTGAAAAACTTTCTGCCCTGCAGGAGGACAAACGTCCCAATTTAAAAGTCCTATGCATTCTTGCTTTATTCCCTGGCTTTTTTTTACACCTAATCTCTTTTCCAGGTCAGCCCCTCAGTTATTCCTATTTCCCCCTGTGCCACTACAGGGCCCCCTGACCTTCCCCAGTGCCTCCCTCTTGTTTCCCCCTTCTATTTTCCCTCTTTCCTTCTTTATTCCTTTTTTCTCTTTTACCCCATCTTTCCTTTGGCTGACAACCCCAACACCCTACGTATTTGTTTTCCTTCTACCCCACCCAATTTACAACCTCACTTACAACCTACTAACATCCAGTAGTATCCAGATCTCCTTACTCATCTTGTGTTGTTGCTCATCCCAACTTGGGGAACATAAAGATATTAAGTTGGTGCAACACCACTCAAAAATCTGAATTTGTAACTAATGGTATACCAATATATACAGATTTATACTTTATCTACAATGTAGTATATATGGATTCTCCTTGTAGTGAATTGTTCTACCTTTGTACTTAAACAAATTCTGTTTTCCTATTGCTTTCTACATTGCTCTGTTTATTGTAAAGTAAGCCCTGTCTGCATTGCATTAATTTCTGGTAAATTATTTGGGAAATGTGTGGGAATTCATTTAGTAGCAAATCAAACATGTACATTATCAGACTTGCACAATGAATTAAAACCTGATGTCGCACCCTCCTAAATAGGGGCTCAGTTCAATAAATTTAGGTCTTGGCTCCACTGTAATCATTTGAGCTGCTTGTGATTCATTTGGGTTGTTCTGTGTTCTGGTGTCCCTGTGTATGTAGATCAGCCCACTTTTTGCTGCTGCAAGGAATGTGCTAAAATTCTTTAGGAGGAAGATAAGTGTCCTCAAGATACTACTTAATGCTGTTTGAGTATCCCATTTACCCTGCTCCCATCCAAGTTCAAGTTTGCAATAAAGCATCAAAAAGAATTCCCCCTAGATTGATCATTGAGCAGTGGTGGCTGGTGGTTGTTCACAAGCCTCGTACTTCCCCTATCTAGGTTGCAGAAAGTGTCTCCTCTGGGTGGCGGCTTCACCTTGCATCTCTTCCTTCTCGGCAGCCAATAGGATCACTTCTCCTCTGGGCCAATCGGGTCTCAGGACCAGATTCCTGATTGGCCTGGGAGGAGAATCAGGAAGCCAATTACATAGTTACATAGTTACATAGTTACATAGTTAGTCAGCCTCAGGCTCAGGCTCTAATCATGTGCTTCTAAAAAGAAAAAAAAAACCCCATTGGAATCTATGTGTCCAGCGTCCTGCATGTAGATTAGGGGCCGGACGCATAAATTAGGGAGGCGGCACCCCTGTGCCCCATATTGGACGGGCCGCCACTGTCATAGAGTCAGAAGAGTGACTGTGACAGTGTGCCTAGTTGCTGTCGAGGTGAGGCGTGAGGCGTTAGAGAGAACTGAGCACAACTGACATTGTTTGAGAGTACAGAGGACAATTTCTGAAATTTTTGATTTCTGAAAAGAATAAAAGTTATTTCTTTGCACTTGTCAAACAGATAATCAAGCGCTTTGTGTGGTATAACTTACAGACCATAAAGGAGCACATAAGAGTTCATTATAAGGATTTTCATACACTTTGAAAGTAATTAATTGTGGTAGTAAGTATGACTATAGAATACAGATGTATAAAGGCCTTGGCAGTAAAAAACATGTACATCGTAGATGATGGACTTACTGTACAGGCTTTCCTTTGCTTACTGTTATATTCTTTCCCAGTACACCATTGACCGTTCCCAGCTAGAGACAAGGACTCTTCATGTGTCAGTGTGGCATGCAGGTACTCTGAAGAGGAAAGTCTTCCTAGGAGAAGTAACAATACCATTGGAATTATGGGACTTTGAGGACAACTCTACGCAATCCTTTCATTGGTATCAGCTTAAAGCAAAGGTATAAGTCAAATGCAAATCATTTTAATATATGGTGGTATGTAAACGAAGAATTAATTCCCTTGTGCACATTTATTCATTTAAGCATTGACTGAATAGTGTTGCTCTGTGCTGCTTTCTGGTGGTAATATTAGTGGAACATGCCTGAGTGATGTGTGTTGGCACAACGGCTTGTAAGTTTCACCAGGGGTATATGGGACAGGATGAAAGCACAAGAGCACAATTGGAAAACAGTTGTCATCTCATAACAAGAAGTGCCTGAACATGGACTTTTGATAGCAGAATTATAAGGTATTCTCTTATTGAGTTCCATGGATTTTAAAAGATTGAAAGCAACATTTAATTACGTTAACATGTTATAGCTTTTATGACATTTTAGTAATTAGGTTAGTTTCTACTTTAAAGTAGTTTTTTTTTTTAAATAGGAAGAACATGATCTGAAGCTTCCTTTATTATAATTAGTCATATGGGATAACAAAGAAGGTTTTGCATTACATTTGCTAGCATTTAAAAAAACCTCTTAGAATCAGATATGTGACTAAGACTAATAAATCAGTTAAAAAAGAAAAATAATTAAATAGTCAGAACTGTAATTTATTAAATTTGATAATATAGTTAAAAACTGAATTCAGATGTATGACTAGGTAAATACAAGAACCTGATAATCCAATTAAAAAAATGCCAGATTCTCCAACTTACTAAATGACATAACATAATTACATTACATAAAATAACATAATTCTTAAGAGAAAAACATTTGGGAGATATGGGACTTTATAGGTGCAAAATATTGAAACAATATATAAAAAATATATACAAATTTTATTAAATGAACAATGTCATAAAAGCACTACATACAATATAATCATAGCCATAGATGTGTGTAAAGCATCCTATTAATGACAATGATTTACTGTAGTCACGTTCATGTTTTCTACATGTTTCGCTGTATGGCTTCTTCAGGAAAGAACGTGGGGATTCGTTTTTAGATATAAGAACCTACAATTCGACAACTTTAGTTGTGCAACAAAAACAAAGAAAGGTATAGATTAATACATCAAGTAAAAACATATCATGCTAAAATAGTAAAGGACTAGTGCGCACAACCCCACTCACAGAGATCATGGACAATGGTACCAAAAATTAGAGCAGCTGCCAACATAAGAGGTGTCCTCACCCACCCTGATGAACAACGTAATAATGGTAAAAGTATGTGGCGCTAATCTAAGTGTACCACTCACAATGGTAGACAACACTTCAAAGTGGCCAAAGGCTCCGTACTATCTTCATATACAATGCCCGTGTTGCCTATAGACAATAAAGCAACCAATAAACACCTGTAAAGGGTGAGTGTGAACCAGTGTGTCTGCTGTGTTCACATGAGCACTACACTTCAGTGAGCACTCCTATCTTCTTTGGTTGAGGAGCAGCCAAACTATACTAGAGTGCTAGATGCTAATGGTCATTCCTAATACAAATGAATATATAAATCATCAAATGTGCATAGTGCTCCTAAGATCCACTATGTGAAACTATGATCACAAATGTAACAGTAATTGGTAGTGAAAAAATATTAATAAATAAATAGCAATTCCTACAATAGATCATAAAGTGTATCTAGTAATTCACAACTTAAAGTGATCAAGTGCAAAGCAAAGTGACAATCATGCAAATACATGCATATACAAATGCGATTCTAAACAGATGGTTCCAAGGTTCACCGCCCCTCCCACCTGAAGAAATTAATAATGTGGAATAGAAAAAATATGTGAAGCAAAAAAACCTGTAAAGATAAAAAACTGTGACATAAATAGTGTTCAAGTCCAAATAAATAATACTTCATGCAGTGCGACTCTTGATGTCCATATAAACAGTCAATAGTAACGTGCCAGTAAGGTGACTTTGTGCTGAATTCATTTACTTCAAAACTGGTGCGGCACACAAGTGTTTCCCCCAGCCTCTCACCTCAATTGGCGGCCCCCAATGGGCCAAGTCAAGCAGATGGTTAATGCTATATGCAGGGTCCAGAAGCTGTTCACCTCCTCCAGAGGGTGTGCGTGGGTCAGGCTTTCAATAGTAGTTACCACCGCTCACACAGACCCCAAAAAGACAATAAGGAAGAAGGGGATGCTCCCATAGTGAAGTATTTAAAATCAAGGTTTATTAAAACAAAAATAGTAACTTACAAATCAAAACGAAAGTATCAGCAGAAACGAACAGGCTTCCGGGTTCGGCCGTCCCCGGGAAGCGTAGGCACCTGGCTCCTCCTACCCTGACCTCAGGGTAGGGTCAGGGTAGGAGGAGCCAGGTGCCTACGCTTCCCGGGGACGGCCGAACCCGGAAGCCTGTTCGTTTCTGCTGATACTTTCGTTTTGATTTGTAAGTTACTATTTTCGTTTTAATAAACCTTGATTTTAAATACTTCACTATGGGAGCATCCCCTTCTTCCTTATTGTCTTTTTGGGGTCTGTGTGAGCGGTGGTAACTACTATTGAAAGCCTGACCCACGCACACCCTCTGGAGGAGGTGAACAGCTTCTGGACCCTGCATATAGCATTAACCATCTGCTTGACTTGGCCCATTGGGGGCCGCCAATTGAGGTGAGAGGCTGGGGGAAACACTTGTGTGCCGCACCAGTTTTGAAGTAAATGAATTCAGCACAAAGTCACCTTACTGGCACGTTACTATTGACTGTTTATATGGACATCAAGAGTCACACTGCATGAAGTATTATTTATTTGGACTTGAACACTATTTATGTCACAGTTTTTTATCTTTACAGGTTTTTTTGGTTCACATATTTTTTCTATTCCACATTATTAATTTCTTCAGGTGGGAGGGGCGGTGAACCTTGGAACCATCTGTTTAGAATCGCATTTGTATATGCATGTATTTGCACGATTGTCACTTTGCTTTGCACTTGATCACTTTAAGTTGTGAATTACTAGATACACTTTATGATCTATTGTAGGAATTGCTATTTATTTATTAATATTTTTTCACTACCAATTACTGTTACATTTGTGATCATAGTTTCACATAGTAGATCTTAGGAGCACTATGCACATTTGATGATTTATATATTCATTTGTATTAGGAATGACCATTAGCATCTAGCACTCTGGTATAGTTTGGCTGCTCCTCAACCAAAGAAGATAGGAGTGCTCACTGAAGTGTAGTGCTCATGTGAACACAGCAGACACACTGGTTCACACTCACCCTTTACAGGTGTTTATTGGTTGCTTTATTGTCTATAGGCAACACGGGCATTGTATATGAAGATAGTACGGAGCCTTTGGCCACTTTGAAGTGTTGTCTACCATTGTGAGTGGTACACTTAGATTAGCGCCACATACTTTTACCATAAAAACATATCATGTTTCTTGTATATTTATGGCTGCACTTAAATGAAAGGCAAGAGACATTCATAAAAACAAAAAAACAAAAAGCCCTACCTCATGATATGAGTGTGGGGGCCTGAGCAGTTTTAAAATTAAATGAAGAATGAGATTCGGCAGTATGCTGCATCCACATAACCTTGAACCACCGAATGTTTCTAGGTCATCCATGGGGAGGGGTGAGTAAACAATATAATATCAGATGTTTACAGGTATCCTGCCAATAAATGTGAATATATATTAAATTCAATAAATCCATGTCAAATATAAATAAAGACATTTAGAATAAATTCCATGGCAGGGGTATAAACCTATATTTAACTCACTTGCAATCAAGTATATCTGAAAGGAGTGACTGGGAGCCTCAAACATCAAAAGGCAACAGGAATTGAAGAAAAAAGAAGATAATTTCTTAGCTCTGGAGTCATATAAAAGAAAAAGACAAAAAAAAGAAAAAGGGGGAAACCTTAACATACAATATTGATGGTATAGTAAGTTCTCTCTGGAAAGGTGAATCAAAATCCAGACGTACTTGTCTCAATTGTGGGTTAAAAAAAAACCCTTCCATGAGTTGGGACATATGTTCCAATCAAAGACACAGGGAGAAGTAAGGTGGATCCCCAATCGCCAAGCAGTACCTGTGTATATTTAAGAAAATCCATTTAAGAATTTCCCATTACTGATATTTGCCAAAAAGAATAAAAAAAGGACTCCATCCTTATTACAGAGAATGCAAATACCTAATGTCACGTTCAGCTCGACGTGAGGCTCCCAGGGATCACAGCAATATGGCCACTGCCACGTGGGTCCTTAAATACCCCTCCCCATTGCGTCAGATGATGCACCGCACACGCAAACAGGGGGGAGTGGCCACGAGGCGCGAAAGGTCCCTGGCAACCGGCGCCAGCACACGCGCCGGGACACACACCTCCTCACAGAGGGCATCATGAAACATGCGCCCCTGCGGGGCGGGGGCAACAAACCACTCCTCCGTGCATAGCATAGGTGATGCCCCGGCCCACAGAGACACCCGAAACCGGAAGTCCGCGCCGCAGAAGCCCTCCACACAAATTATTCAACATAATTACCATAATTCTTAAGAGCTGTGAGGGAAAAATATAGGTTGGGGAATGAGAATGTTTTTTCGACATAAAAAATCTTACAAACAAACTTGAGCATAGATTCAGTTAGGTTTGTCTTACTAACAGCCCCAATTATAGCAAAGGAGAGTCAGCAGAAAACCTGCGGCACATGACCAGGGTGCCAGGGTCTAGAAAGGCCCCTCCAAGGCTGCTCAAAAATCAGGTCATACAAATCATCATGGGTCAATTCACTAAGCTTTTCCACATGTGGTAAGGGTATAATGTTACTAATTTACATAATTTATGGCATTTATGGTAGATAAAGTCTAATTCATTAACCACTTAAGGACTGAGCCTCTTTTTGAGACTTGGTGTTTACAAGTTAAAATCAGTTTGTTTGTTTTTTTGCTAAAAAATACTTAGAACCCCCAAACATTATATATTGTTTTTTTTCTAACACCCTAGAGAATAAAATGGTGGTTGTTGCAATACTTTCTGTCACACTGTATTCGCACAGCGGTCTTACAAGCGCACTTTTTTTGGGAAAAAATACACTTTTTTAAATTAAAAAATAAGACACCAGTAAAGTTAGTCCATTTTTTTGGCCTTTTAAAGATGATGTTTTGCCAAGTAAATTGATACCCAACATGTCACACATCAAAATTGCACTCGCTCCTGGAATGGCGACAAACTTTTACCCTTGAAAATCTCCATAGGCGATGGTTAAAATTTTTTACAGTTTGCATGTTTTTACTTACAGAGGAGGTCTAGGGCTAGAATTATTGCTCTCACTCTAACGATCGTGGTGATACCTCACATGTGTGGTTTGAACACCGTTTTCATATGTGGGTGCTACTCATGTATGCGTTCGCTTCTGCGCACGAGCTCGGCGGGACGGGGCGCGTTAAATTTTTTTTCTTATTTATTTTATTTTTTTATTTTTACACCGTTCTTTTAAAAACAAATGGTATCACTTTCATTCCTGTTACAAGGAATGTAAACATCCCTTGTAATAGAAAAAAAGCATGACAGGGCCTCTTAAATATGAGATCTGGGGTCAAAAAGACCTCAAGTATCATATTTATACTAAAATGCAAGAAAAAAAATGTTGCTTGAAAAAATGAAAAAAAAAATGTCCCTTTTAAAAGCTATGGGCGGAAGTGACGTTTTGACGTCGCTTCCGCCCTGCAATGGTATGGAGCCGGGTGGGGGCCATCTTCCCCTCACTCAGCTCCATACCACATAGGGAGAAGGATCCGATCGCCTCCGGTAAGTGGCGGAGGGCCCAGAAGTGTGCGGGGGGGGCCTCTCCCGCCACCGATAAAAGTGATCAGCGAATACGCAGCAGAGACCACTTTTATCTGAAACCGGACCGCTTACTGAAGATGAGGATACCGGGGTTATAGCAGCTAGCTGCTGCCATAACAATGATATTTCTCTTCAAAGTGCCGACGTATATCGTCATGATCCGGTCCGGAAGTGGTAAAAAAAAAACTATTTTGCGGTAAACAATGAAAGAAAAAAAATTGACGGTAAATATTGCAAAAAATCGTGCAGTAATCTCTTAAATCGAATTTACAAACGAAACATGAACTAAAAAAAGGTGCTATATTTAACACCACCCTTTTGGTGGTGGTATCCAGTGCCGTACCAGAAAGAGGGGCTTATTCAAACCCTCAGAAAGGGGCATTCCACTCACCAAGAGCCTAATTCACAGAACACCCACAGAAAGGGGTACTATTCCACCAACAGAAAGGGGTGCAATACTACACTCAGAGGGGTCTAATTCCACCCACAGAGGATCCACAGGAAGTTGACACTATCCACCAGCAGTGGACACACAGAAATATGGCATTATTCATCACGAGTACACAAGTTTTTTATTTTATATTTATTAAATCAAAAGGGCATGATGTGCAGTACAAATTAAGGTGTCCGTTTATGAAACAGAGAAAAGCCATGATCCTCAGGGTCACAGTTGATCTTTGGTGTGTACCTGTTTTTTGTAGCTGAGATGAGGAGCAGAGAAAATGTTCTCCATTTCTCATCTAACACAGACAATCTGCGCTAGCCCCAACCACCTACGGCTCTATGGAAAAATTAAAACAATTAGAATTATTAGAAATGATGGTGACAAAGTGCTGCAACCTAAAAAAAAAAATGTAAACTTAGTTTGGAGGTGAACCTCTCACCAGTGTGTTTTGGCATTAGTAGCGCACCTGATTTTATTCATAATTCTCCATTTCTCATCACAGCACACAACTGTTCTGTCACAAATGGCCAGTTTATGAAAGTAATGCCGCGTACACACGAGCGGACTTTACGGCGGACTTTGCCCGGCGGACTTTTCGACGTACTTTCCGACAGACTTTCTGAATGAACGGACTTGCCTACACACAATCCACCAAAGTCCGTCGAATTCGTACGTGATGACGTACGACCGGACTAAAACAAGGAAGTTCATAGCCAGTAGCCAATAGCTGCCCTAGCGTGGCTTTTTGTCCGTCGAACTAGCATACAGACGGCGGACTTTTCGACCGGACTCGATTTCAACGGATAAATTTTAAACAAGTTTCACACACATCGAATTGTCCGACGAAATCCAGTCCGCCGGGCAAAGTCCGCCGTAAAGTCCGCTCGTGTGTACGCGGCATAAGATCTGAAGATCTCACTGGTCGTTACACTGAAATATCTCTATCCCAGATTCTCCAACTCAGGGGTGGAGAGTCTTGAAGAGAATCTGGTGCGATTTAGAGGAAGAAGACTTCTTTCTTCCTATATATCAGCACCAGTAATTAAAAAATGAATATAAATAATATATAGATATAGAAGAAAAAGAGGGGACCAATGCTTTGATGCAATTCTTCTTTACTTCAATATTCATTCCAAAATATGTACAACCCAACCCAACCCAAGGTATCCTGCATAGGTGTATGACCCAATTATCTAATCAGTTATACCATGAAACTGAATTAACCCTATACTACTATATCTATAACCAATGATTCTATACACACCGTGAATACAATTACAACTAATAAATATTTACAAAGGAGTGAGACAATGGGGACATCTATATATATATATAAACCATATCATACGTCGAGGGAGAGATAGATAGCTTGCACTTTTTGTACATATTTTGGAATGAATATTGAAGTAAAGAAGAATTGCATCGAAGCATTGGTCCCGTGTTTCTTCTATTCAAATATTGGTGGAGTATTGGGAGTCCACCTTGACCGTGCTTTGATTAAGCAGACTACAAGAAAGGAAGGTAACCCACCCATTGATTGTTAATATATAGATATATATCTATATATATATAGATGTATATAGATATATACAGTTGTGCTCAAAAGTTTGCATACACTGGCAGAAATTGTGAAATTTGGCATTTATATTGAAAATATGACTAATCATGCCAAAAACTGTCTTTTATTCAAGGATAGTGATCACATGGAGCCATTTATTATCACATCCTTTTTTAAAGTTTCATTACCTTTTTACGCAGGTCTTTTGACTGTTCTTTTCTGCTCCCCATGGCTTAGTATCTAGCCTGCTTAGGGCATCCAAGTGAAAGCTAACAAACTCATTGACTATTTATGCACAGACACTAATTGTGATTGGAAAAGCCACAAATGTGAGAAATTAATTTAATTGCCATTTTAACCTGTGTGTGCCACCTTATGTATCCGTACCAAGGCCAAACATTCCAGGGTATGTAAACTTTTTATCAGGGCCATTTGGGTGATTTCTGTTATCATTATGATTTAAAAAGGATCCAAAAAACTATGTGATAATAAATGGCTTAATGTGATCACTATGCTTGAATAAAAGACCTACTCCGCTGTCTACTCCACGAGGAGGTAGATAGTCAGCGGAGTAGGTTAAGAGTGAAGCTGAAAAGGTGATCCTGTACAGTGACGAGTGGAGGAATTTGAATCCGGGAGAGAAATATCCAGATTGACTGAAGCAATCCCAGGTGCAAAGAAACTGGATCATTACAAGAGCAAGTTCTGAATCTATCTGGTGAGTTTGTGATCATAGGGAAGATTATGCACGTGGTGTGGTGACAGGATTCTGATTTGGAAACACACCATACATGAAGGATCCTAACAGATCTGAGATGGATTGGTTTTGGACAATTGAACAGTCACTTTATCTGCTTTTGACGGAACTTCATTAGCGCTGCTAATGTTATAGCTTGTCTGTATCATATGTTTGAATAAATATATATAATATACACATAGTATCTCACAAAAGTGGATACACCCCCCACATTTTTTGTATATATTTTATTATAGCTTTTTATGTGTGAAGAAATGACTCTTTGCTACAATGTAATGTAGTGAGTGTACAGCTTGTATAACAGTGCAAATTTGCTGCCCCCTCAAAATAACTCAACACACAGCCACCAATGTCTAAACTCCTGGCAACAAAAGTGAGCATATCCCGAAGTGAAAATGTCCAAATTGGGCCCAAAGTGTCAATATTTTGTGTGGCCACCATTATTTTCCAGCACTGCCTTAATCCCCTTGGGCATGAAGTTCACCAGAGCTTCACAGGTTGCTGGTGGATGTTAGAGACCTTGCGCTCTTCCACCTTCTGTTTGAGGATGCCCCACAGATGCTCAATATGGTTTAGGTCTGGGGACATGCTTGGCCAATCCATCACCTTTACCCTCAGCTTCTTTAGCAAGGCAGTGGTTGTCTTGGAGGTGTGTTTGGGGTCGTTATCATGTTGGAATACTGCCCTGTGGCCCAGTCTGCGAAGGGAGGGAATCATGCTCTGCTTCAGTATGTCACAGTACATGTTGGCATTCATGGTTCCCTCAATGAACTGTAGCTCCCCAGTGCGGGCAGCACTCATGCAGCCCCAGACCATGACACTTCCACCACCATGCTTGACTGTAGGCAAGACACACTTGTCTTTGTACTCCTCAAATGGTTGCCGCCACACATGCTTGACACCATCTGACCCAAATACGTTTATCTTGGTCTCATTAGACCACAGGGCATGGTTCCAGTAATCCATGTCCTTAGTCTGCTTGTCTTCAGCAAACTGTTTGCGGGCTTTCTTGTGCATCATCTTTAGAAGAGGCTTCCTTCTGGGATGACAGCCATGCAGACCAATTGTAGCAAAGTGTCATTTCTTATCATACATCACGGGACATAGAGCCATAGTAGTTAATATGTGGGTTATAGGCCACCTTCAGGTCATGGACACCCTAAGACAGGAAGTCCACTCCCTATATAGCCCCTCCTACTACTGGGAGTACCTCAGTTTTTTCGCCAGTGTCTAAGGTGTTGGTAACGAGTAGAGAGGTGCTGTGCTGAGCTCCACTGGAGCAATCCTTGCTGGGGCTAGCTTCGCAGCCGGATCCATTCTAAGTGTCTTTTAGGCCAAATTAAATGGTACCCGAGGTTTTGCCTGTAACGCTCGATTCTTAGAGAGATGGACCCCGGGATCCAGTACTTTGGTATTTTAAAGCCATAAAGTTTTACTGGCGGGGTGCTATTACAGGTCCAGGAGTGTGGGTTGTTAACGGAACCCACGGTGAAGAGTGAAGATTGGGTCTGTTGGTTTTACCACAGAAAACTCTGCGGCGGTAAAGGTAAGTGGAGTTTTTATAAGGAATTTTTAAAATTTACTTATAAAATGTCTCCTTTAAATGGTAAATTTTGTCATGCCTAAGTGTCACCATTTGTGCTGCTGCAAGGTGTCAGAGGGACACAAGAGCAAAGAGGGGCATGAAAGAGGTTTGGTGACACAGGCATTTCCTATTTGACACATTTACTATTAGCATCAGGCTGAGCATTAATAGCAGCGGCAGTGGCTGGACTATTGCTCAAGCAGTGGATGTGATCCTTCTGGTAGTACCTCTGCTTTTGTGCATCGGGCTATGGTCGGAATGGGGGATAAAAACACCCCAAAAAAGAAGGGCTCAAGAAAGACTTCTTCAGCCACAAAAAAAACCTAGAGCCATCTAAAAAAAATGGCGTCCTCCCCTGAAAGTTCTGAGGTGGCTGGTCAGAGTGAGCCATCAGGGCCGTGAGGTGTTGCAACTGCTTTCAACACTGCAGCCCCTGTCTATATTACTGAAGAGGTTTTTTCTTCAAACATTTTAGGGTTGGAGCAGAAGATTAATGCTTTAATCGCATCCCAGGGTGGGACTAAATGCGATAGGTTACCCAGGACCCTCAAACTGAGGAACCGGGGGCGAGAGATGATGAATTTCTCTCAGGGGACCATGAAGAGGCTGATGACTCCTCTTCTGAAGAGTCAAATACTGAAGGATCAGGTTCACAATCTGAAAGATTGATGGTACAATCTCTTACTGAACTGGTCCGTTCCACATTCATTCTGCCATTAGCTGAGTCAGTTGATGAGCCCACTTCTTGTTTGGGTTCGCTTAAGCCTCCCCAAACTATTCATGTTTTTTCTATCCATTCATTGCTGAAAAAGCTTATGTATTCTGAGTGGGATCACCCAGATAAACAGTTTTTTCCTCTGAAAAGGTTTTCAACACTTTATCCTATGGAGGAAGAATTTAATAAGAAATGGGGAATGCCAGCAATTGACGCTGCTATATCCTCTGTAAATAAAAATGACTTGACTTGTCCGGTAGACAATGCTCAAATGCTGAAGGATCCAACGGATAAGAAGTTGGAATTCCTATTTAAAAATAATTTTTCTCTGGCAGGTTCAGTGGTTCAGCCTGCGCTGGCAGCAATCGGTGTATG
The DNA here is from genome assembly GCA_037952835.1 of Lithobates septentrionalis. NCBI lineage: Eukaryota > Metazoa > Chordata > Amphibia > Anura > Ranidae > Lithobates > Lithobates septentrionalis. The sequence continues at coordinate 320,961 of JBBDGP010001118.1, forward strand.
TCAATCCTTGAGAGACCAGTTTAAACAGGTGCTCAAGATTATTCCTGATCAGCAGGCCCAAGATTTGGCCAGGATAACAGGAGCAATATGTTTTGCAATAGACGCTATGAGAGATTCTATTTTCTAGGCCTCACGACTTACGCTCGGCCTGGTGCATATGTGTAGAGTTCTGTAGTTGAAAAATTGGTCAACCGAAGTACCATGCAAAAAGCTCCTGGCTAGTTTTCCATTTCCGCAGTGAACGGCTGTTTGGGGACGATCTGGATAAATACAACCAAAGAATTTCTAATGGGAAAAGTTCCCTTTTGCCAGTTAAGAAGAGGAGTAAGCGTTTTTCTTTTAAGTGAGCTTCTTCTCCAGTGCCAGGAGCATCAGCCTCCAGGCAGTCACAACAGCCTCTACTGTCAAGTTCAAGAGGTAAACCTCAGGGTCAACCCCAGGGACAAAAGAGGCCCTGGGGAAGGAAACCTCGCTCGAGTGGGGGGAAGACTTCTGCAGTTCTCAAGGGTCTGGCAGGAAGAGTGTCGAGACAAATGGGTGGCTTCCTCAGTATCTCTAGGATACAAACTAGAGTTCCGAGAGTTCCCTTCTCCTCGTTTTCTCAGATCAAACGTTCCCAGGGATCCAGAGAAAAAGAAGTCTCTCTTTCAAGCTTTGGACCATCTTTTGTCTCAAAAGGGGATATCGGTAGTCCTCATGGAAGAGCAGGGGTTAGGGTTTTATTCAAACCTTTTCACGGTACCAAAACCAAACGGGGATGTCAGACCCATTTTAGATCTCAAAGATCTAAATCGTTTTTTAAATATCCGCTCTTTTTGCATGGAGTCAATACGATCAGTGGTCTTCATTCTACAAGGTGGAGAACTGCTAGCATCAATCGACATCAAGGATGCTTACCTCCATGTGCCTATTTTTCCCGCTCACCAAAAATATATACGCTTCGAGATAGAAAATCTTCATTTTCAGTTTGTAGTTCTGCCTTTCGGTCTAGCTACTGCACCTCGAGTGTTTACAAAGTAATGACTTAATCACATTACTAATGGAAACGTGGATTAGGACAAGAAAATCTCTGCTCTCCAATTAAGTTTTTATGGCCCATATTCCATATCCCATTGATGTTTTAGTGTTAACCTATCTAGACGTATCCAGGACCAGCTGCCTCCACTGGGTTTGATCAACCTAACAAGCCTTTATGATTTGGGTGGTATATGCCTCTCCAAGTCATTGAGATCTGGCAAGCCTCCCCCTATCTATGGGTTTGATCAACCTAACAAGCCTTTATGATTTGGGTGGTATATGCCTCTCCAAGTCATTGAGATCTGGCAAGCCTCCCCCTATCTATGGTGGTGGTGTTTCTGGCTATTTTCCCATCTTCAGTGGATCTTCACATATGTTTGATGGATTGCATATAAATTGGGACTTTTTTGTGCATTTGAATTTTGGACTTTGTCAATTTATTACTCGAATAGGGATTTCATATTTATATTTTGTTTTCACATGGTGGTCTCACACTTATGGTTTGAATTCATCATGATTTAGAGGTGTTTATGTATAGTAACACATCTTTATTTGTTTTGCATAATTAGCGCTGCACTTTTCCATATCCACAGTATTGCTTTTTGTCTATAGCTGTGCTGGCTGCTAGTGTGCTATATATTTTTCACGGCGCAGTATATTATTTTTATTTTTTAAACAGTGTCCTATCGACTTGAAACAAGAAGGTCCAAGCTCTAGACTTCCCAATGCGTTTATCCCCAAAGGTGCGCCAAAGCCTCAGTTGGTGGTTGATAACCAAGAATCTCCAAAAAGGGAAATCCTTCCTACCAGTTACCTGGAAGGTGGTAACAACAGATGCCAGCCTTCTGGGCTGGGTAGCAGTCCTGGAAGAAGCATCTGTCCAAGGAAAATAGTCCAAATCAGAAATGACCTTGCCCATCAATATTCTAAAGATTCGGGCAGCACGTCTGGCCCTGAAGGCCTGGAAGCTCAGATTACGGAATTGTCCTGTCAGAATCCAATCCGACAATGCAACAGCAGTGGCCTATATTAATCACCAAGGGGGCATGAGAAGTCGTGTGGCCCAGAGAGAGGTGAATTATATCCTAACTTGGGCAGAAATCAACATACCTTGCCTATCGGCAGTCTTCATTCCAGGAATAGAGAATTGGCAGGCGGACTACTTGAGTCGCCAGCAGTTGCTCCCAGTAGAATGGTCTTCTCACCCTGACATCTTTCTGTCAATATGTCAAAGATGGGGAATTCCGGATGTGGATCTGTTTGCGTCCAGGTTCAACAAAAAGATCGACAACTTTGTGTCAAGGACAAAGGATCCGCTGGCATACAGAACAGATGCCTTGGTTTTCCCGTGGAATCAGTTTTCACTGATTTATGCATTCCCTCCTGTTCTGTTGCTTCCGCGGCTTCTACACAGGATCAAGCAGGAAGAGAAGGCGGTGATTCTTGTGGCCCCGGCGTGACCCAGGAGATCTTGGTATGCAGAGATCGTAAAGATGGCGGTAGGAGACATGTGGACCCTACCGCCGGGGCCAGACCTTCTCTCGCAAGGTCCGGTATTCCATTCCGGTATTCCATACAAACGCTAAATTTAACGGTTTGGCTATTGAGACCCACATTCTGAAGAAGCGTGGGCTATCAGGTTCAGTGGTATCTACCTTGATTAATGCAAGGAAGCTGGCCTCCAGAGTCATATATTATAGAGTCTGGAAGGCATATGTCTCCTGGCGTGAATCCAGGGGTTGGCACCTCAGGAAATATGTCATAGGTAGGATCCTTGACTGTCTACAAATGGGAATAGAAATGAAACTGGCCTTGAGTACTAATAAAGGCCAGGTTTCGGCCTTATCGGTATTATTTCAACGTCCACTTGCTTCTCACTCTCTGGTTCGTAGCTTTATTCAGGGGATAACGCGGCATAAGCCTCCAGTTAGGTCACCCCTGAAACCTTGGGACTTGAATTTAGTCCTGTCGGCATTACAGAAACAACCTTTTGAGCCGATACGCCATATTCCCTTGGTCCTTTTGACAAGGAAATTCGTTTTTCTGGTAGCCATATCTTCTGCAAGAAGGGTATCAGAGTTGGCTGCTCTTTCTTGTAAAGAGCCATATTTGATTATTTACAAGGATAAGGTTGTATTATGTCCTCATCCTAATTTTCTACCGAAGGTACTGTCAGGTTTTCATTTAAACCAGGATATTGTTCTACCTTGATTTTTTCCAGAACCCTGTTCTGCAGAAGAAAGGTCACTACATTCTCTTGATGTGGTGAGAACAGTCAAAGTCTACTTGAAGGCGACTGCTCAGATTCGTAAAACGGATGTTTTGTTTGTGTTGCCTGAAGGCCTAAGAAAGGACAGGCAGCATCGAAATCTACTATCTCTAAATTAATTCGTCAAGTGATTGTTCAAGCTTATGGTTTGAAGAGCAAAGTTCCACCTTTTCATATTAAAGCGTACTCCACCAGGGCTGTTAGTACTTCCTGGGCAGTGCATCACCATGCCTCCATGGCTCAAATCTGCAAGGCCGCAACTTGGTCTTCAGTCCATACATTTACCATATTCTATCAAGTAGATGTAAAAGGTCACGAGGATATCGCCTTTGGGCGCAGTGTACTGCAGGCAGCAGTATAAGTCCTCTAGTCTCTTGGTGCCCTACTTTTGTTGTGTCTCCCTACCTTCAGTTGGCATTGCTATGGGACATCCCACATAGTAACTACTGTGGCTCTGTGTCCCGTGATGTACGATAAGAAAATAGGATTTTTATAACAGCTTACCTGTAAATTCATTTTCTTTGAAGTACATCACAGAGGTCACAGACACAGAGGTCCCTCCCTTCTTTCTGGTATCCACGTGTATTGCTTTGCTACAAAAACTGAGGTACTCCCAGTAGTGGGAGGGGTTATATAAGGAGTTGACTTCCTGTCTTAGGGTGTGCCAGTGTCCATCACCTGAAGGTGGCCTATAACCCACATAGTAACTACTATGGCTCTGTGTCCCGTGATGTACTTCAAAGAAAAGGATTTTACAGGTAAGCTGTTATAAAAATCCTATTTTCTTCAGTGTTGTCACATGAAAAGATATAATAAAATATTTACAAAAATTTGAGGGGTGTACTAACTTTTGGGAGATACAGTGTGTGTATATAATATATATACGCACATATATACACACTTAACCACCGTCACATGCAATAAATGACTGTATGAAAAAATGCGGTAGTCACTGAACAATCGAAAAAATACAGCATTCCTTATTTAACGCTAAATTCTTAGTGAATTGAACTTTCACAACTGATTTACCACATGCGTTATTTTACTGCATTTTATTTGGCGTTATTTAACTAATAGTGAATTGACCCCTATAGCACTAAAGGTTCCTATACATGTACCAATTATCAAAAAAGAAAGATGTTTAAGGAACTGACTTTATGGACTGCCCCTGACCTATCTATACAGATACACAAGCCATATTATGGAGGGTTGGTAATTTTTTCAGCATATCACAGGAATAACTTTCCTCATAACACATGGTGAAGCTAAAATCTTAAAGCGTTTGTTAACCCAAAAAAAATAAAACAAAGATCCTGTTCCCTTAAAGCATGTTATACAGCACAGTGCTTTTGCTGTGTCATTTGGACCCCTGTAACACCTGAACTACCTGGCTGATCCTGCCTGGCTATACCCTCCCCTCTGCAAACTGACCACGATAATCATGGCTTCTGAGCCCTGACACCATGGTCTGTTTGTGTGATTCTGTCAGCCACAGCCTGCTATCTGTCTCCTGTGTCCCTCTCCCCCCTCCCCTCTCTGCCTATCTCTGCTCATACCAGTGCCCCCCCTCCTGCTGCTCTCATATCAGCTATTAAATGCTCCCATCCTCTCTGCACTATTAAAATAATTGTCCCTGTGCCTGTGTTCTGTAAAAATTCTGCCCGATTGTACCTACATGAGCGTGGCTCCTAGCACTCAGCTGATTGTCGGTGCTCTCTCTCCTCTCTCCCCCTCTTCCACGGCTGACAACAGCAGGAGGGCTCGGCCCCACCCACTGCAGCTGTAAGCCGGAGAGAGAAGAGAGGAAAGGAATCAGCTCACCGCCCCGGGAGCCGCGCTCATATTGGTACAATCGGGCAGAATTTTTACAGAACACAGGCACAGAGACAATTATTATAATGATGCAGAGAGGATGGGAGCATTTAATAGAAGTGGGTTAACAACCACTTTACTCTATTACTGACTGATTAATTTACAATTATCATTATCCTGGTTAGAACCTAATCTTTGAGTAATTAAAGTGTATGGCAAGCCAAAACATTTTTTGTTTTGTTTTGTATAGTGTAACGAAGGATTAAAACCATTATACGGGATATGTATTTGTTTCCTTTCTGTGTCCTGCTAGGAGGTTTTCCCTTCACTTCCTGTTTTGGAAACACAACAGAAAACGAGTGGAAATTGCCCCAAAGCAAGGGAACTCCACTCTTACTGTAATCCTAGTACACACCACTATTTTCTTTTTTCGTTCAAAAAAAACCTGACAGCTCCGGTTGGAGCCGCTGTACTAACATTCCGATGTTCGTACAGCGATCTCCCGTGCTATTCTATTTTGTTCTGACAGGGGGAGTGGCCCCCCAACTAAACACTCCGGTCAGTGCTCTCAGCCATTGGCTGAGAGCGCTGATCAGGAGTTGGTCGGCTGCTGGTTTTCCAGCATGCTTGTCCGACAGAAGCCGACCATATGGTCTGGCTACCATACACACAGGCCGAATGTCAGCTGGTTTTTATTGAATGTTGCCCGACATTCTGCCCGTGTGTACTAGGCTTTAGACAGTCATCATCAGAACAGTTGTCCTCACAGATTTTTCCTCACCTCTTGCCCTCACAACACAATTTTTTCTCCCAAGTGGGAACAAGGCAGCAACAAAAAATGGCAGGGGGTCTAAAACGAAAATAAAAAGTTTTGCCTTTTTATATACACTTTAGGGTTGGTAGCGGAGGCCATTTCTGTATGACAATTCTATTGGAATAATAATAACTAGTGGTGGAAATCATCACTTAAAGTAATACTAAAGGCATGTATTTTATTTTTTTAAATAACAAGCAATCCCGATCCTCCTCTTCTTGGGAGGTTCCCTCATAGCAAGCCGCATGCTATGGGGGCATTCATGTGTGCCTAATCCCGAGCCCTGCTCTATGTGTCCATAGGACCCGAGAGAGTGCACATCGCTGGATTGAGATAGTGCTCAACTATGTATTAGGGGGGGGGGGGCTGCAGGGGAAGCTGCATGCAGAAGGTTTCTTTAACGCAGTAAGGTGAAAACCTTTTGCCTTTACAACCACTTTATTTTGATGCCCTATTTTATTAAAGTAGAATTCCAGTCAAACCATAACTACTCTTAAAAGTGCTTTCTCCTCCCTCCCAACACCTATTCTGATTAACCTGTATAAGAAAAGCTCTGTATACTTACTGTGTGTATTTACAGGCCTCTCTGGTCCAGTCATGTGATCTCCCCTGTATCAGATAGTGGCGACTGCAGGGGAATGGAGAAAGTGCCAACAACAGCTGGTAATGCCTGAGTGGTGACATAACTCATAGCCTTACTATGGCTCATCCCTTGTTGGTGTTCCCTCCTCTCCCCTGCAGCCAGTACTGACTGAGAGAGAGGAGCCAATCACGTGACTGGATTGGAGCAGCATGATAGGTAAGTATAAAGATCTTTTATTACAAAGGTTAGTCATGTCAGGTGTTAGGAGAGGGAGGGGAGCAATTTTAAGAGTAGTTAGGGTTTGACTGGAATCCTACTTCAATAATTTTGTCTTTTGTTTTGTCTAGCCACAGAAGCATGAAGAGCACACAGTACAATATCATGGAGAGTTGCATCTGAGAATGAGATTAGAAATACCCCCAGTTCCCACAACTTTCCAGTATGAGCACCATTCATCACAAGGTATGTACAGTATTTTGGGACCTGAAGTTTGAGTCACCATCTAATCTATGAATGTCTTATTGTAACAGTTTTCATCATGCAGGTGTAGAAGGTACACATTTGGGAACGGTCCAGCTTCATCTTGTAATAAAAAATGCCAAGAATTTGCCATCAAGACCAGATGGAACTTTAAGTCCATTTGTAAAAAGGTGAGATGCCAGACATTTAATTAATGTTTTGTATCTGACAAAACAGCATATTTAGCCTAAAATACTTAATATACACACATCTATCTTTATTAATATTTTTCTTTTTATGCATATGTAAGCTGTCTTATCCTGCCAAACAAACATGAATTAAAGAAAAGGACCCCAGTTCTAAGAAGACAAACCTGTCCTGAGTGGAATCACTCCATCATTTATAACATTATGAATCAAGATGATCTGAAGAAGTCACGACTAGATCTTACTGTTTGGGACCAGGGTCTGAATGAGCTCTTTGTGGGTGGGACCAGTATGAGCACAGGTAACAGGAAACAGACAAATACTTATATACTGTATGCCAACCCCTCACTGTACATTGTGCCTCATGCATTATAGAATTATTCCCCAAGTGAGCTTCTTGCCTTTTGTAATCCTATGAAACAATGATCTAATGGACTTGATATGGCTAAAGGTGTCTATATGCAGCTAAACCCACTTAAGAGCAGGAATATCTAAATGCAAAAAATTGATCTGGGAAACATAAGGCTCCATGCACACTAGCAGTAGCTTCTTAGCATTTTGTGTTCTGCTTCTAGAAGCAAACAGTGTTATCCTATGCGTCCATGAACACTATTTTAGTCTACAGGTATTTTTTAAGCTTTAGCGTTTAGGAGCAGAAAATACTCTTTTCTTGGGAGTGATTTGACAGCAAAAAAAAAAAAAAAAAACGCTCAAAGCCCCTAAATCTCCCATACTCTGCTAACAGCTGCTAAGTGCCAGTGCCCAGGATTTTTTTTATATATATAACAATGGATGACTCATCAGCTGCTGTCAGTGGGGTTCCCCGCTGGCAGCTGAATGTAAGCAAAAGAATGCCGGCAATTAAAACTTGAGGGAAAAAAAACAACGTGGCTGCCCCCCCCCCCCAAAATCCATACCAGACCCTTATCTGAGTATGCAGCTGGGCAGGCCAGGAACGAGGGGGGATGAGTGAGCGCCCCCTCCCGAACCATACCAGGCCACATGCCCTCAACATGGGGGGTGCTTTGGGGCAGGGGGCCCCCAGATCCTGCCCCCCCATGTGAATGAGTAGGGGTCTATAGTACCCCTACTCATTCACCAAAAAGTAAGTAAAAACGTAGAGCCAGTTTTTTTGACAAGTCCTTTCGTTAAAAAAATAAAATAAAATAACATTTTAAAAAATTGTCCCTTGGTGTAGATTCATGATGAACATCGGCCGCCGAACTGAAACTGGCTGGCACTGTCTGACAGCTCAACTTCGTATCTGTCGCTAAATTACATAAGGGGCAGGACCACCGGCGGTGTCACTGGGTGACCTCACCCCTTGTGACATCATCAGCCGGGGCATGCTGGGTCAATGACGTCACAAGGGGGTGGGGGTCACCCGGTGATGTCACAGAGCGGCCCTGCCTCTTAGTTTATTTAGCGGCAGCTACGAAGTGGAGCTGTCAGAAGGAGGGACCCAGAGATTGGTGCAAAGTTCTTATTTTTTTCAGGTGAATAAGTAAGGGTACTATGTACCCCATACTCATTCATATGGGGGAGGAGGATCTGGGGGCCCTCTTGTTAAAGGGGTCTTCCAGCTTCTGACAAGCTCGGCACCCGCAGACTCCCACAACCACCAGCCAGGGCTGTGGGGATGAGGCCCTTGTCCCCATTAACATTAACCGAAGGCAAAACACCAGCACAAAAACAGAAAAACACCAGCAAAAAAACAATACTATTGAACATTTTTTATCCAGCATTTTCCATTTTTTCCAGTTTTTTTAAGCTCCTAGTGTGCATGAAGTTTAAAAGTTGTTTATACTTCCCAAATAATTTCTTCTGCTTTTAGAAAACGTTACCGCAGAAGTGCAACTGTGATTGCAGCCTAACACTCCCATATGTAAATGTAAACACTTGTTTCCATACTCGCCTCTCCTGCATTGGAGTACTCTACATCAAACACCCACCTTCCTGTGCATAAAGATACCAGCGGCAAAGTCACGGAGCTAAGAATCAGTCCTTTGCAGAAAGAATACCATGCATATATGCAGACACAAGCGACCATCAACAAATCTTTTTCTTTCTAAATTCTATTTCAATTAACATGTACTTTTAGACAATTTAAGAATGCATGTTTATGTCTATGGTGGAAACAAAAGGGGAATATAACCATTCAGCCCCAGCATGGTAAATAATTATCCAAAAAAAGGTCCAACTCCACTAATCACTAATTTAATTGAGAACAGTGAGCACAGGTGTCCGCTGTTTTCAGCGTTTTCAGCTGTTTGCAGCGTTCACACATAAACATGGAAATCCATGCTTGATCTGGCTGGATTGGCAACAGTATTTTGACTTCTGTGGGTGCCTAAAGAAGCCAGAGGTTCAATCTGCTGTCACAGTTTAAAACCAATATGTAATTTTTGTAACTAGACTAACAACTTATTTGTTATTGGTAGAGATTACTGTAACATCCCAGTAGGCAATTCAGATTACCATCTTTTATCTTTTTGCTCCTCCACAGGTGATGAAGCCAGTGCATCAATCGACCACCAATCTGCCCAGTTATTATGGCAGCAACTGCTCAGTACACCCAACACATGGGTAGAAGATTCTCTTGTACTATATTACAATAAAGGGTCTTTTTGTTTCTAAATGTCACATCTGGATATTACCTTTCATACTTATATATCTTTTTAAAGTAGAACTATAGGCAAAAGTTTTTTTTCACATTGGATAGAGCAAGGGAAGATTATAATAAATAAAGATTCCTGCGCTTATCCCTCCACCTCTCAATGTGAGTGAACAAAACAATTGATGCAAAGTGAGTTGCAATTTAAAGAAAGCAGCAAACAAATTAGTCCGAAACAAGACTTAATAGACAATAATTAAAAATAGGTGCTCTAATCTCATGCCAAACTCTAGAACTCAAAAAATTGTGAATATTGCAATGCTTATAACCACACAACAATAATCTTATGCAGAGTACTTCATAACAAACATTTACGTGTAAATAACTAATAAAAACAAACACCCTGTAAATAAAAAAAAAGATGTCTTTAAAAAGAAAAATGTGTCCATACATAAGTCCAAAAAAAAAAAACCTTTAAGGGAGGGTTAAAGGTGAACACCCAATTCTGTGATGAATGAACTCTTATAATGTGCCAATATTACTAAAGCGATCCAGGTAAAAATGGTGTTTAGACGAATTCCCTCACCACACGCACGCGCCTCTTACCAGAGATTGGGAGGTTTATAACTGCTGTCAGATTTTTTTTTCGCCATCTAAGTCCCATTGCAGAGATTTAACGTCACTTCCTGTCCTATAGCCAAACTATAGGAAGTGAGAGGAAATCGCTGCAAATTAAGGAAATTCCTTGGGGGCCAGATCACCAGAATTAGTGTCTCCATTGGAAAATTTCCCATCTAATACTTTACTGTTGAACAGCCCAAAATTTGTGATTTTCCTTTACTTTCGCTTTCAATGATAATGGTAAACAGGACAAATAGAGAGGATGAATCTCCTAAAGGTATAGACAGCAATAAAAAATACTAACATTCTAATTCCTCTCCACCTTATCCAAAACAAAAAAAACCCTGAAAATTGTTTCATACTTACCGTAATTTTATTTTTCCTGGTGCCTATCCATGGCAGCATACCCGTAACAAGCCCCACCTTGACTCCTCCCTCAGGATCAGTGAATATCTTTTAAAAAAGAGGGTCAGAGACCCTCCCAGCATTCTTACGTAATATAGCATATGGCGGGTGGGTGTGTATGCTGCATGGATAGGCACCAGGAATAGAAAATTACGGTAAGTATGAAACAATTTTCTGTTTTCCTGGTGCCTCCATGGCAGCATACCCGTGACAAATACTTAGCTAGACGGGTGGGTCCATGCTTAGAAATTTTTTTATTTAGAAGAGACTATCGTTTAGTTTTAGATAATGCTGACTTGATGGCTGGCCTGCTGAATTCAACAGATAAGAGAGCCCCTGGATCTACTCAGTAGTGTTTCATAAACGTGTGCTGAGATGACCATGATGCTGCCCTGCAGATGGTTTCAACCAACATGTTCACCCTTGCTGCCCAGGAGGGCGAAACCAACCTGGTGGAATGAGCTTTAATTGAAGTAGGTGGTTCCAGACCTCTCGCCCTATACACTTTCTGGATCAATCTTGTTATCCATGATGCGATTGTCCTAGCTGTTGCCTCTTTGCCCTAATTTTTTCCCCAGGGATAATGAATAATTTGAGTGAGCTTCTGAAGGTGGCCATGACCTGGAGGTAGTGTTTCAAAATGGCTGCTATGTGAAGTTCTCAAAGAGGCTCCGCATCTTGGTTAGAAAAAGCTGGTAGGGTCCAGGGCTCCGATAGCCTAGTGGAGAAAGATGCTTTAGGAACAAATCCACGAACTGTGCTGAGTTCTACCCTGTCTGAGTAGAAGATGATAAGGTTGTCATCTGCTCCTAAGGCTTGGAGCTCTGATACCCTTCGGCCGGATGTTACTGTGATTAAAAAGGACAGTTTCAGGGTTAAGTTCCGTAATTAAATTGTTTCTGAAGGAGCGAACGGTTTGTCAGATAAGGCTTCCAGGACAATGGAGAGGTCCCAGGAGGGGAAGGACTGTCTAATAGGCAGACAAATCTTCCTGACTGCTTTAAAAATTGCACCACTAATGGGTCTTCTGCCCATCTGCTGCCGGTTGCTGCAGAAATGGCTGCCACTTACACTTTTAAGGTACTTTAGCCCTAATCCCAAATCTAGACCTGTTTACAGGAAATCCAGAATTTCAAATTGAGCAGAGTTAAGATGACAGTTGCAGAAAAACCTAGAGGTTGGGAACTTCTTCCGCTCAATATCCAGACGTGGAGGTTCAGCCTCTGGGGGTTCGGATGGGTGTGATGCCCTTGTGCTAGGAGAAATTATATTGAAGGTATCCTCACTGGAGGACTGATGCTCAGACACATTGCCATTGAGAACCATGGGCGTCTCAGCCAATATGGTATGACTGCTATGACCGTTGTCTTCTCTGTCGCTAAATTGGAGAGGAATCTCTAGATAAGAGGCCATGGAGGGAAGGCATAAGCTAGGCTGTATGGCCAGGGACTTGATAGGGCATCCGTCACCTCTGCCCGAGGGTGAGGCAGACGTGAGATAAACCTTGGTATTTTCGTATTGACTATTGATGCAAATAGGGCCAATTCGGGAAGGCCCCACCTGTGTACTATCCAACTGAATATCCTCAGGTGTAGAGATCACTTGTTGGGGTCCAAGAATCTCCGGGATAGGAGATCGCTTTTCTGTTCAGGTGACTTGGAAGATAAACCGCCCGTAAGTCTCTCAGGTTCCTCTCTGCCCAGATGATGATAGGCGCTACCTCCCTTAGCAGGGAGCTGCTGTGTGTTCTGCCCTGGCATTGGATGTATGAAACCACTGCCTTGTTGTCCATTCAGATCAGAACAGATCTGTCCTTGATCTGAGGGGCTAAGGCTATCAATGCGAGATATACAACCCTGATTTCCAGTATATTTGATACGATACCTGTTGTTCTGAATGCCCATCTTCCCTGTACCGATACCTGGTTGCAGTGCACTCCCCATTCTTTCGAGCTGGCATCTGTAGTAATTGTGATCCAACAGACATGACCTAAAGGATGCGGTTTCAGAAGCATCTTTTTCCTCGTCCACCATTTCAAACTCCTGAGCATTGGAGCTGTCATGCGTATGGTCTGAGAGAGCAGGTGTTGTTTCCATTGTCTTAGGAACCCTATCTGGTAGTGCCTCAAGTGCCATTGTGTCCAGGGGACCATCGGAATACACAAGGACATAAGACCCAGCAGGCTGAGGCAGTCTGAAGCTGTTAGGTGGAAACGTGTCCTTACCTTCCTTATCCTCTTAATGATTAATTCTGCTTTCTAGGGAGATAGGGACACATTCCCCTGTTCGGTGTTGAATAACGCACCAAGGTAAATAATCCATTGCGTTGGGGAAAGGTGACTCTTCTGATGATTGATTATCCACCCATACTCCTCCAGTGTTGCCAATAAGATCTTCCTGTGCTCAATTAGCTGGACTGGATGCTTCGCTAGCAGGAGAATGTCATTGAGATAGTGGAACACCCTGAGCCCCTGCTCCCACAGGGGGGGCTAAAATCGCAATCAGCACCTTGGTGAAGACCCTGGGCGAAGTACAAAGGCCGAATGGGAAACTCTGGAATTGTAAATGAGTCTGGCCAACTGTAAATCTCAGATATTTTTGGAAGGGTTCTAGAATGGAGATGTGCAAATATGCAACCTGAAGATCCACCGACAACATCCAATCTCCCAGGCAGACTGCTCAGATTATTGTCTGTAGTGACTCCATTTTCAACCCCTGTAGAGATATATGTCAATTTAACTTTTAGAGGTCTATCACAGGCTTCCAACCTCCGCTCTTTTTGGGGACCAGGAAGAGTGTGGAATAGAATCCTGAAAACCTCTCTGAGCAAGGTACTGGTATAACCGCTTGCTGGTCTTGTATGGAACGAAGGAATTGGAGCAGCGACTCCTGAGGGGACCCCTGTATTTCTATAGGTGTAAATAGATCTCTGTCCAAAAATGACCGTACTGCACCATAGAGACTACCTAGGGATCCTTGCAGTTTCTCCTCCATACCCTAGAGAAGTACCTGAGCCTTGAGCCTACCGGGATCTCCTGGAAAGATCTGGCATCAAAAGGATTTATTAGAGTCCTGTGGGACTCTAATCTTCTGCTTGTGCGCTGTCAGGAAGGTGGATTGAGTACTCCTCCAATTTCTCCTGGTGTCCTTTCCCTGTCTCTGCTGTCTATAATTTCTTGTTCTGGACTGCTGGAATCTAGAAGGCGGCCCTCTGGGGTGTCTGTTTCTTCTGTCCTGCGGAAGCAGGCCTGACCCGGGAAATGGCTTTTTTTAACTGTTCACCAAAAAGTACTTTACAGTTGAAAGATATTTTGCACCAATTCTGTTTGGATGCAGAATCAGCCGATCCAAGGTTACAGCCATATGACATGTTTAGCTATTATGGTAGCTGTGGCATTGATCTTGTGGAACACCTGATAGTATCAGTTACCGCTTCACCAATGAAATCTGCTGAGAGTTTAAGTTCGTCCAGGGCCTTTATCATATCTTCCTTGGGAATATCTTGATGATTAGTCGTCTCTATATTTTTTGTCCAAGTTCACAGGGCTTTGGATACTGATGTTAAGGCAATCGCTGGTTTGCATGCATTGCCCGCCATTTGATATGCTCTTTTTAAGTCAACTATTGCCTATCGAGAGGATCCTTAAAAGAAGTTAAATCATCCATTGGGAGAGTAATATACTTTTTGCCAGACGAACTACATCCGCGTCAACCGCCAGCGGGCCACCTAACACTGCCGAGTCCTGTTCTGACATTAGGTCAACCCAAACGGTTGAGGGGAAATCTTTTTTCCATTTTCTTCCACTTGTCTTCGATAACATCTTTAATTTCCTCCATTAGAGGAAAAAGGAGATCTGCTTCTTCAGGAAAGGAAAATAGCTCTTTGACTTTTTAGCTGTAGTTTTAGCTTCCTCCCAGCCTATAGCTGCTTTTACGGCCTGTATATATGGCTGAACTAAAGAAAAGCTGAAGCCAGAGGAAACCTGTTCCTCTGAGGAATCCTCTGAATCATCAAACTGCTCCTGTCTGACCGGAACATTCCCTTTGGGCATGGCAGGCTCCTCAGATGAGGGTCCAGGGATTGGGGGCTCTGCAGGAGGCTGAGCCAGAGATTGTGGGGTATTTACCGCTGTTAGTTCTGCTATAGAGTTCTTGACCACTCTCTTAAGAAGGTCAGCCGCCTGTTGGCTTTCTGACTGTCTGTCCGCTGCATACTCCCTAAAGCAGCTTCTGCAGACCAGTTTATCAAGAAGTGGAGTGCCTCCTCATGCTCTACACCTTGGACTTCTGGCACTTGGAGAATTGCAGCTGAGCCCTCTGCGTGAGCATGGTGTCCCGAGCTTGAAGATCTACTCCGGTTAGGGCTTTGATGGGATTCGTCATGATGTCTTGAGGTCTTCTTAGACTTCTTCTGGTGTAAAGGGCTGTAATACATAATATGTACCAGCATAAGTGCACTGTTTTTTTTTTTTTTTTTAGACTTACCTGGACGATGGTCCTTACCTTAAACTTTGTTGAAGGTCTTGAGAGGGTGGCGAACAGTTTGTTGTTGGCAGTAGGCAGGACAAACAGCTAGAGACAAGAAGCAATTTTAATTATTCGTGTTTACAGGATGGGGGAAAAAGGAATAGTTAAAGATCCAAGAAAAAAAAGTACCGTGTATGACAGACTAGCAGACCACCAGGAGCTTCAAAGAGGCGACCCACTGGAAGCACAGCAGAGCCATACTGAATTTCCTGGGCTTAAATGGAAAAAAGGGGAGGTATTTTGCAAAAGGCAACTCCTCCCAAGCTTAATTTTTAAGTGAGGGCAAAGAATTTACTTCTTTCCCTTAATAAAGATGGCTACCAGAGCTTCCCGCCATACCACGCATGCGCGGCTGATGGGGCCCACACTTGCCTGCTCCGCCGAATGCGACAGACACCCGCGTCTGCACAGTAGGGGCAGAGAGACGCCAGAGACTTTAGAAAGATCGGTGGGAGGCGCGTGCCGTTCCTTAAGGACCCCAGTGGCTAAAATAAGAGGAGGAAAGAAACATCACTGGCAGGGAAGGAAAAGAGAAAAAATAAATCCTTAGAAAAAAGGTGAAAAGGAAGAGGAGAGGGGAAAACAGAAAAGGAGGGGAATGGCCACAGAGAAAACTTTCCTTCTTTAAGAAACAAGGGGGAAAAAAGAAACAAAATGTGCAAGCTAAGGGGCTGACTGTAGCTGTTCCGCTCAAGGCCTGCTCCACTGCAGGCCTTGAGCAGACACCTCATAATGGGCGCAGAAATAAAAGTTCTTACTTATGAAGCACTGCATGTCCCAAAAGACCAACAGAAGGGACTCCCTGACTGTATTGGCGTGTTTAGCAGCCCATGACCAGGGACTGCATCTGGAAGAGTCTGAAACCAGACGGAAACTGCTGAATGCAGAGGTAAGGACGTTCGACCAACAATCACTGTCTATAAGGTATGAGGGAAAAAAAGGAGAATGCTGGGGGGGTCTTTGACCCTCTCTTTTAAAAGATATTCACTGATCCTGAGGGACAAGCCAAGGCGGAGCTTGTCACAGGTATGCTGCCATGGAGGCACCAGGAAAAAGTTTTGCCTATAGTTATACTTTAACTATTTCTCAGTTCCTTCTTAGTGTGCAGCTTAAATCCCCTCAATAGATACAGCTCAGCCAAGTGTATCCGATGAATGGAAGAGAATGTATTTTCTGTTATTTGGTGATTGTGCTCTCTAATATCATAGTTGCCAACAGTGACGATTTTCCCGGGACATTCACAGATTGCAGACCCATGTCCTGGGCTGAGGCCATCCCGGGCAGAATCCCGGAAAATCAGGTTTTGTCCCAGGCAGGAATGGGCTGGGCCAGGGTGTCTGCTCCCTCTTAATAAAAAATTTGTACTGCTCCGCCATCATCCCGGGCCGCCCACGTAGTAAGGTGGGTGGCCTGGAAGTCGGGACTGGGTAAAAGAGGCGAAGGGAGGGATCTAAGAGACAACTTCAGGCAGCTAGTGGCTGAGGAGATAGCAGGAGGCAGGCTGCACCACATTTCAGCCAATGGGTTCACTGTGGATCAGTAGCTGTGTGCATGGAGCTGCTGTCTACCCATGTTACTGGTTCAGGTAAGGAAGAAGTGTCTTATGTCTGAATAGCACTGCAATGTCTGTCTGTGAGGAAGAAAGAAAGGCTGAACCTGTATGCAGTGAGCGGCATATCTCTCTCTCCTTCCTTCTCTCTCTCTCTCTCTCTCTCTCTCTCTCTCTCTCTCTATCTCCCTCCATCAATCCCTCTTTCTCTCTCCTTCCATCCTTCTTTCTTTCCCTATGGGCTGCTATCAGTCATCAGGGAACTGTGCAGAGTATTGCACAAGACAGACTATGGGGGGGGGGGGGGGGGCTGATGTCACTGAGCACTGAAATCTGCAGAGTATTGCACAGAAAACTTCCCATATGGGCTACTATGAGTGGTCAGAGAACTCTGCAGAGTATCACACAGGACTGATTCTGGGGGTCTAGTATCAAGGAACTCAGATAACTTTCTTTAAGGAATGGTATGACCAATGGGAGAAATCTGCAGAGTATTACACAGGACTGTTCTTAGGGAGCTGGTATTAGGGAACTCTGCAGAGTATTGCACAGGAAACTTCCCATATGGGCTGCTATCAGTGGTCAGAGGACTCTGCAGAGCATCATACAGGACTGATCATGGGTGCTGCTATCAAGGAACTCACAGATAACTTCATTTTAAGGAATGGTATTACTGATGAGAGAAATCTGCAGAGTATTACACAGGTCTGTTCTTAGGGGGCTGGTATCAGGGAACTCTTTCTTTCTTTCTTTCTTGCTTTCTTTCTTAATACTCTGCCTACAGACAAAAAAGTTGTCCTAAAATTGTTGTGAGAATGTTGGGAACTATGTAATATACCCTATGAATTTCTGCCACATTTTTCTTTTTCCACGCTATATGGCATATGTCCACATAGAAAGACTTACCGGTATAAGTTAATGAAAAATCACTGCAACAATTGAATCTTAGTGCAATGGTATGCTAAATGTGCTTGCGGTCATTACATTAATCCTACACTAAATATTAAATCGACACAACACAAAACTGAATATGCCACTGTGTACATTTTATTTTAATACCGTACAGCATTTGTTTTATATTAATTTATACTTAGACCCTTGAACATAAAAAGCTATTTCTAATACATTTAAAAACCTGAAATGGTGGTAGTGATCTGAATATTTGCTCTTTGGTTAGGTACATGTAATTTATTTGTTTGGTTACAACACCTTAGAGGAAAGTCTATATATTCAATCATTTACATATCAGATTTTCTCCAGCAATAAGGGTATTATGGGATTACTATGTACTGTGGTTTTGTGTAAATTATGTCTACATGTCTATTTAAAGCGGGCCTACAGAATATTAAATCTTTGTCTGAACAGTCTGTTATTCTAGAAAGATGTTATTCTCTAAAGACCATAAGGGAAGCTCAAATAGTCATTCTTATGAGCAACAAGCACAGCCACTCTCCACATTATGTAACACTGGGTTTACAGTGCCTTGCAAAAGTATTCACCTCCCTTGGCTTTTTACCTATTTTGTTAAATTACAGCCTTTAGTTCAATTTGTTTTTAATCTGAATTATATGTGATGGATCAGAACACAATAGTCTAAGTTGGTGAAGTAAAATTAGAAAAATATATACATAAAACTTTTTTTCAGAAATAAAAAACGGATAATTGCCATGTGTGTATGTATTCACCCCCTTTGTTATGAAGCCCATAAAAAACTCTGGTGCAACCAATTACCTTCAGAATTCACATAATTAGTGAAATGATGTCCACATGTGTGCAATGTAAGTGTCACATGATCTGTCATTACATATACACACCTTTTTCAAAGGCCCCAGAGGCTGCAACACCTAAGCAAGAGGCACCACTAACCAAACACTGCCATGAAGACCAAGCAACTCTCCAAACAAGTAAGGGACAATGTTGTTGAGAAGTACAAGTCAGGGTTAGGTTATAAAAAAAAATCCAAATCTTTGATCATCCCTAGGAGCACCATCAAATCTATCATAACCAAATGGAAAAAATATGGCACAACAGCAAACCTGCCAAGAGAGGGCCGCACACCAAAACTTATGGGCCGGGCAAGGAGGGCATTAACCAGAGAGGCAGCACAGAGAACTAAGGTAAACCTGGAGGAGCTGCAGAGTTCCACAGCAGAGACTGGAGTATCTGTACATAGGACGACAATAAGCCATACGTTCCATAGAGTTGGGCTTTATGGCAGAGTGGCCAGAAGAAAGCCATTACTTTCAGCAAAAAAACAAAATGTTACGTTTTGAGTTTGCAAAAAGGCACGTGGGAGACTCCCAAAATGCATGGAGGAAGGTGCTCTGGTCTGATGAGACTAAAATTGAACTTTTTGGCCATCAAAGAAAACGCTATGTCTGGTGCAAACCCAACACATCACATCACCCAAATAACACCATTCCCACAGTGAAACATGGTGGGGGCAGCATCATGCTGTGGGGATGTTTTTCAGCAGTCGGGACTGGGAAACTGGTCAGAGTTCAGGGAAAGATGAATGGTGCTAAATACAGGGATATTTTTGAGCAAAACCTTTTTTGAAAAAAAACATATTCAAAGTTGTGGGCATGTTCTGCAAATTAAATGATGCAAATCCTCAAACAATCCCTGTTAATTCCAGGTTGTGAGGCAACAAAACACGAAAAATGCCAAGGGGGGTGAATACTTTTGCAAGGCACTGTATATGAATCCATTTATCTAACTTTATTTCTGTGGATAGAAACAGAAATAACCCGGTAATCTATATTACATCATTAGACAATAATAGGTATGTCAGGTGGGATCACTGCACGTATGACCAAATTAACGTGTAATCTGTTTTTTACAGATAGTGGTATTGGGCTTTTCACTCTCATTTAATGAAGTACTCAAAAAAAAGAGGGTCCATTTAATGCAACACTGAGGTTGACATGGAAAAACACAAATCCTTTACCTTTTGTGTTGCCCTCGCTACATAGGTGGTCGCATCAGCATCTAAACAATCTCTGAAGAGATCAGCTGGGAGATTATATCATTTAAGTACATTTTTTTACTCCCAGCTGCTCTAACATAGTGCTTTTGCCATGTCAATTGTCCCTTTCTATGTCATACAATACCTGGTTGGTCCTGCCTGTTCCTGTGTTCCTCTGTTTAAACTGACCACATTTATCATGGCTGCTGATTCAATGATAGCGTGGTCAGATTACGTGCCTCCGTCATCCTGCTTTCTCCTCAGCATCTCTGCATCTCCCCCTCCCTCTCTCGCTGTCACTTCTATAGTCTGTGTGAGAACCTGAACAAAGAAAGATGGCCAGGACTGAGTCCTTGTAAAAGCTATCTCAGTTAAAGCAACCACTGACCCCCCAAAAGTAGACCCTTTCCTCATGGACCGAAACAAAAATAGCTCTTGTTGCCAAGAGCGGAGTATCTGTTGATAATAAGGATGGGGAAAGAGGAAGTAACAGAATAACAAAATATATGCAGCATTCCACATATTTATTTATTATAAGTTATGTTGGTCACATGCAAACTTTCAAGTGTAAGATTTTTGTACAACAAACAGGGACTAGCGCCAGGCCAAATAGATATCTGGCAGAGGCCTTACAGCAGTAAACTGGCATATACAGTACATATATAACAGCCTAGCTAGGTGGAGCCTTACCACTATTTAATAACAAGTGGTTAATACATTCAAAATAATATCACCATGGTATACTTCAGCAGAATTTCAGATCTCTTATTTACAAAAGAACAGAGTCAGCACACAAACATAAACACTACGGTTCAAGCTCGAAGCACTATCTCCTCAGAGATAACCCTCCAGCAAATTAGAGAATAACATCCTAAACATAGGTGTGTGCAGCCTATTGCATTAGGGTGTGCACCCCAAACAGAAGCTCAAACACACGTAATTTTATATATGTATATATATATATATATATATATATATATATATATTTCACACAAACACACAGAACTCTGTGTACATAGGATTAGTGATCTGGCCCTTTCTTCTCCCTGAAAAGCAGGGAGAAAAAACAGCTAGATTAATAAGTAAAAGCAGCACACCTTTTCACATTGTTAGACACACAGTTAACCCCTTGATGTTAACCCTTTTCCAGCCAGTGTCATTAGTACAGTGTAAAGTATTATCACTGATCACTGTATTAGTGTCACTAGTGACATCAGTGTCAGTTCGTGACCCTGCCAGCCAGTAACAGCTAGTACCAGATTGCCCACAGAGGGGCAGAGTGCCCCCTTACATCAGAGCATGGCACAGTGTCCCCTGACATCAGAGCATGGCACAGTGCCCCTGACAGAGAATGGCACAGTGCCCCCTTACATCAGAGCATGGCACAATAGTGCCACCTGACATCAGAGCATAGAACAGTGCCCCTTACATCAGAGAATGGCACAGTAGTGCCCCCTGACATCAGAGCATGGCACAGTAGTGCCCCGACATCAGAGCATGGCACAGTAGTGCCCCAACATCAGAGCATGGCACAGTAGTGCCCTGACAGAGAATGGCACAGTAGTGCCCCCTGACATCAGAGCATGGCATAGTGCCCCCCTGACATCAGAGCATGGCACAGTAGTGTCCTGACATCAGAGAATGGCACAGTAGTGTCCCCCTGATATCAGAGAATGGTACAGTGACCCCTTACATCAGGGCATGCACAGCGCCTTACATCAGAGCATGGCACAGTGCCCCTTACATCAGCGCATGACACAGTGCCCCTTACATCAGAGCATGGCACAGTAGTGCCCAGACATCAGAGCATGGCACAGTGCCCCTTACATAAAAGCATGGCACAGTAGTGCCCCTTACATCAGAGCATGGCACAGTAGTGCCCCTTACATCAGAGCATGACAGAGTGCCCCCCTGACATCAGAGCATGATGCAATGTCCCTTACATCACAGCATGGCACAGTGCCCCTTACATCAGAGCATGGCCCAGTGCCCCTTACATCAGAGCATGACACAGTGCCCCTCTGACATCAAAGCATTACACAGTGCCCCCCTGACATCATAGCATGGCAGAGTGCCCCCCGACATCATAGCATGGCACAGTGCCCCTAACATCGAGGCATGGCACAGTAGTGCCCCGACATCAGAGCATGACACAGTGCCACTTACATCAGAGCATGGCACAGTGCCTCTTACATCAGAGCATGACACAGTGCCCCCTGACATCAGACCATGGCACAGTGGCCCTTGACATCAGAGCATGGCACAGTGCCCCCCTGACATCAGAGCATGGCACAGTGCCCCCCTGACATCAGAGCATGACACAGTGTCCCTTACATCAGAGCATGGCACAGTGCCCCCCGACATCAGAGCATGGCACAGTGCCCCCCTGATATCAGAGCATGACACAGTGACCCCCGACATCATAGCATGGCACAGTGCCCCTTACATCAGAGTTAAGGCATCCCTAAGTGCTAGCTGGATAAGAAATCAACTTGGCAGCTCCTGGAGGGGGGGGACAGATGGGGGAGAGAGGGGTGGGAGATAGGGGACTGCTCACTCACCTGGCTGGTATCTGCAGGATACTCAATGGAGAATCAATGTAGCAGCCCCCGCGAATCTGCCAGATGCTGTACCTAAACTCTCCCGCCCACATATCTCCTTTCTCAGGCCAAGGCTGCACACCAGAATTGTAGTGTGGGCGGGGCAGACACAGGCAATGGGGGCTGGAGGAGCCAGAGAGGATCGAGCCCTCTCTCCTCTCCTGTTCGTGCGGTGTGGAGTGGAGGGGAGGGGGGTGTTGGAAGGGGGGATTTTTGCTGGCAGAGCATTGTAAATTAAGTGAAATCTACCCTCTAGATTCGGCCATGCTCCCCACTAGGTGCTGCTTACCTCCTATCCTATGACAGCAGAAGAGGCACTGGAGGGTAGGCGGAGTGCAGCTGTATCACTTCGCTGCCTACAGTAAGAGATCACTTGCCGGAACTATAGAGGGGGCATCGGGAAATCCGGCCAGCTGTCAGCCTCCTCCGATGCTGCAGTTCTCATAGGGTGAGTCTAGGAGTATACATACCAATCAAAATTGTCTCACTGGCAGCACTGTCACTGCCAGTGAGTGTCCATTGGCAAACCCAACAGATTCACCAGAAAAAAGCCCTGGCTGGCACAGGGGGGATTAGGGTGTGCCCAGGCACACGCAGGACACACCCTGTGAGCACGCCTATGATCCTAAATATAGTATAATAAAGCCTACTGGCTTATATTGCCAGCTACAATATCTCACAATAGTGAGTACACCCCTCACATTTTTGTAAATATTCTATTATATCTTTTGATGTGACAAAAGAATTGACACTTTGCACAATGTAAAGTAGTGAGTGTACAGCTTGTATAACAGTGTCAATTTGCTGTCCCCTCAAAATAACTCAACACTAGGGATGAGCCAAATACCCCCCTGTTCGGTTCGCACCAGAACAAGCGAACAGGCAAAAAATTTGTTCGAACACGCGAACACCGTTAAAGTCTATGGGACACGAACATGAATAATCAAAAGCGCTAATTTTAAAGGCTTATATGAAAGTTATTGTCATAAAAAGTGTTTGGGGACCTGGGTCCTGCCCCAGGGGACATGGATCAATGCAAAAAAAAGTTTTAAAAACGTCTGTTTTTTCTGGAGCAGTGATTTTAATAATGCTTTAAGTGAAACAATAAAAGTGTAATAGTCCTTTACATTTCGTACCTGGGGGGTGTCTATAGTATGCCTGTAAAGGTCTGACAGCAAAATGACATTTCAAAGGAAAAAAAGTAATTTAAAACTACTCGCGGCTATTAATGAATTGCCGGTCCGACAATACACATAAAAGTTCATTGATAAAAACGGCATGGGAATTCCCCACAGGGGAACCCCGAACCAAAATGAAAAAAAAAAAAATGATGTGGGGGGTCCCCCTAAATTCCATACCAGGCCCTTCAGGTCTGGTTTGGATATTAAGGGGAACCCCGGCCAAAATTTTTTAAAAAAATGGCGTGGGGTCCCCCTCAAAATCTATATTTATTTTAAGGGGAACCCCGGCCAAAATTAAAAAAAAAGTGGCATGGGGTCCCCCCAAAAATCCATACCAGACCCTTATCCGAGCGCACAACCTGGCAGGCCACAGGAAAAGAGGGGGGATGAGAGAGCTCCTGAACTGTACCAGGCCATATGCCCTCAACATTGGGAGGGTGCTTTGGGGTAGCCCCCCAAAACACCTTGTCCACATGTGGATGGGGACAAGGGCCTCATCCCCAAAACCCTTACCCGGTGGTTGTGGGGGTCTGCGGGCGGGGGGCTTTTCGGAATCTGGAAGCCCCCTTTAACAAGGGGACCCCCAGATCCCGGCCCTCCCCCCTGTGTACAAAAGTACCCCTACCATTTCACAAAAGATGTTAAAAATGACAAGAGACAGTTTTTGACAATTCCTTTATTTAAATGCTTCTTCTCTCTTCTGTTTTCTTTCTTCTATCTTCTATCTTTCTTCGGTTTCTTCCTCCATCTTCTTCTTCTTCTGGTTCTTCTGGTCCTTCCTCCGGTGTTCTCGTCCAGCATCTTCCTCCGCGGCGTCTTCTTCGCTTCTTCTCCTCAGGCCGCTCCGCATCCACCAAGATGGGAGGATCCCGCTGTGTGATGCTTCTCCTCTTCTGACGGTTCTTAAATAATGGAGGGCGGGGCCACCCGGTGACCCCGCCCCCCTCTGACGCACAGGGACTTAACGGGGACTTTCCTGTGGCATTCCCCGTGATGTCAGAGGGGGGCGGGGGCGTTATTTAAGAACCGTCAGAAGAGGAGAAGCGTCACACAGCGGGAGCCTCCCATCTTGGTGAATGCGGAGTGGCCCGAGGAGAAGAAGGGAAGAAGACGCCGCGTAGGAAGATGCCGGACGAGAACACCGGAGGAAGAACCAGAAGAACCAGAAGAAGAAGAAGATGGAGGAAGAAACCGAAGGAAGATAGAAGATAGAAGAAAGAAAATAGAAGAAAGAAGAAGCATTTAAATAAAGGAATTGTCAAAAACTGTCTCTTGTCATTTTTAACACTTTTTGTGAAATGGTAGGGGTACTTTTGTACACAGGGGGGAGGGCCGGGATCTGGGGGTCCCCTTGTTAAAAGGGGGCTTCCAGATTCTGATAAGCCCCCCGCCCGCAGACCCCCACAACCACCGGGCAAGGGTTGTGGGGATGAGGCCCTTGTCCCCATCAACATGGGGACAAGGTGTTTTGGGGGGCTACCTCAAAGCACCCTCCCAATGTTGAGGGCATGTGGCCTGGTACGGTTCAGGAGGGGGGCCCCCCTCTTTTCCTGTGGCCTGCCAGGTTGCGTGCTAGGATAAGGGTCTGGTATGGATTTTTGGGGGGATCCCACGCCATTACGCCATTTTTTTTATTTTGGCGCAGAGTTCCCCTTAAAATCCATACCAGACCTAAAGGGTCTGGTATAGATTTTGAGGGGGACCCCACGCCATTTTTAAAAAAAAATTTGGGCGGGGTTCCCCCTAATATCCATACCAGACCTTAGGGGCCTGGTATGGAATTTAGGGGGACCCCCCACGTCATTTTTTTTTTAAATTTTGGTTCAGGGTTCCCCTGTGGGGAATTCCCATGCCGTTTTTATCAATGAACTTTTATGTGTAGTGTCGGACCGGCAATTCATTAATAGCCGCGAGTTGTTTTAAATGACTTTTTTTCCTTTGAAATGTCATTCTGCTGTCAGACTGTTCTAAACACGGGAAACATGTGCCCCTTTACAGGCATACTACAGACACCCCCCAGGTACGAAATGTAAAGGAATATTACACTTTTATTGTTTCACTTTAAGCATTATTAAAATCACTGCTCCCGAAAAAACAGCCATTTTGAAAACTTTTTTTTGCATTCATCCATGTCCCCTGGGGCAGGACCCAGGTCCCCAAACACTTTTTATGACAATACCATGCATATAAGCCTTTAAAATTAGCACTTTTGATTTCTCCGATAGACTTTTAAAGGGTGTTCCGCGGCTTTCGAATTTGCCGCGAACACCCCAAATTGTTCGCTGTTCGGTGAACTGGCGAACAGCCGGTGTTCGAGTCGAACATGAGTTCGACTCGAACTCGAAGCTCATCCCTACTCGACACACAGCCATTCATGTCTAAATCGCTGGCAACAAAATTGAGTACACCCTTAAGTGAAAATGTCCAAACTGGGCCCAAAGCGAGAAGAAGCAGAGTGGTGGTGCGTGTACAGTGCCTTGCAAAAGTATTCACCCCCCTTGGCATTTTTTGTGTTTTTTTGCCTCACAACCTGGAATTAACATGAATTGTTTGAGGATTTGCATCATTTAATTTGCAGAACATTCCCACAACTTTGAAGACGTTTTTTTTTTTTTTTTTTATCGTGAAGCAAACAACAAATAGGACAAAATTACAGAAAAAGTCAATGTGCATACCTATTCACCCCCCTAAAGTCAATACTTTGTAGAGCCACCTTTTGCAGCTATCACAGCTCCAAGTCGCTTTGGATAAGTCTTTATGAGCTTGCCACATCTTACCACTGGGATTTTTGCCCATTCCTCCTTGCAAAACTGCTCCAGCTCCTTCAAGTTGGATGGTTTGCATTTGTGAACAGCAATCTTTAGGTCTGACCACAGATTTTCTATTGGATTGAGGTCTGGGCTTTGACTAGGCCATTCCAACACATTTGCATGTTTCCCCTTAAACCACTCAAGTGTTGCTTTAGCAGTGTGTTTTGGGTCACTGTCCTGCTGGAAGGTGAACCTCCGTCCTAGCCTCAAAACACACACAAAGTGGTACAGGTTTTGCTCCAGAATATCCCTGTATTTAGCACCATCCATCTTTCCCTCAACTCTGACCAGTTTCCCAGTCCCGACTGCTGAAAAACATCCCCACAGCAAGATGCTGCCACCACCATGTTTCACTGTGGGAATGGTGTTCTTTGGGTGATGTGATGTGTGAGGTTTGCGCTAGACATAGCGTTTTTTTTTTATGGCCAAAACGTTCAATTTTAGTCTCATCAGACCAGAACACTTTCCTCCATGCATTTTGGGAGTCTCCCACATGCCTTTTCGCAAACTCAAAACGTAACATTTTGTTTTTTGCTGAAAGTTATTGTTTTTTTTTCAGGCCACTCTGCCATAAAGCCCAACTCTAGGGAGCGTACGGTTTATTGTCATTCTATGTACAGATACTCCAGTCTCTGCTGTGGAACTCTGCAGCTCCTCCAGGGTTACCTTAGGTCTCTGTACTGCCTCTCTGATTAATGCCCTCCTTGCCTGGTCCGTGAGTTTTGGTGTGCGGCCCTCTCTTGGCAGGTTTGCTGTTGTGCCATGTTCTTTCCATTTTGGTTATGATAGATTTGATGGTGCTCCTAGGGATCATCAAAGATTTGGATTTTTTTTATAACCTAACCCTGACTTGTACTTCTCAACAACATTGTCCCTTACTTGTTTGGAGAGTTCCTTGGTCTTAACGGCAGTGTTTGGTTAGTGGTGCCTCTTGCTTAGGTGTTGCAGCCTCTGGGGCCTTTGAAAAAGGTGTGTATATGTAATGACAGATCATGTGACACTTAGATTGCACACATGTGGACATCATTTCACTAATTATGTGACTTCTGAAGGTAATTGGTTGCACCAGAGTTTTTTATGGGCTTCATAACAAAGGGGGTGAATACATACGCACGTGCCAATTATCATTTTTTCATTTCTGAAAAATAGTTTTATGTATATATTTTTCTAATTTTACTTCACCAACTTAGACTATTGTGTTCTGATCCATCACATATAATACAGATTTAAAACATATTGAACTAAAGGCTGTAATTTAACAAAATAGGTAAAAAGCCAAAGGGGGTGAATACTTTGGCAAGGCACTGTATGTACTGGTCTGGCCAATCCAGTAAGTAAACAAATGGAAAAAAGGCCTAGTGCTCAAGGCACAGCATACCCCTAAGGATTTTGAGGACAGACCAGGAGGTATTTAAAAAGGTTTTCTTTATTAATACAACAATTAGTTACACAATAAAGATATAAAATCAATAATATTGTACAAAATTGTAAGCATAGAAACTACCCAATGGAGCAGCAGCAAAACAGTGCAAATGGCTGTATAGAATGATGCCTGACATGTTTCAGACTATCTGTCCTTCTTCAAAGGCTAATGTGTCATCTATAGCAAGCATGTTCTATAAAGTAAGCATAGTTAGATATCAGTATAATAATGCAATCAAATTGAAATCGCTTTATACAGAGATTGAATTATCATCTGATCAATAAACATGGCAAAGGAAAAACACATATTGTCGTGATACCTGAGCTGATCAGCGCCAGACATGGGGGGGGGGGGGGGGGGGGGGCCAGAATGGATACAGCCTAACGCAGTGAGTATCTTGCAGTGTGGAAATAAGGATATGTGGCTGGATGTAATAAAGCCAAACTGAAGCATGAAAGGTAAGGGCCGGATGAACCCACAGTTGCTGCAGGAATTCCCACTGACTGGAGATCACTCCAGTCAGTATAAGGTCAGCCAGCAGTTGCAAAAGTATGCTTGATATCTTCCTATAAGGGAGATACAATTGGGAATAGTAAGTATATTAAAATAATAAAGTAGATAACAAGTAGATAATAGAAATGTCTTGTAAAGTGCTTAATATAAACTTGCCTTGACAAAGATAGATGCAGATCAGTGGGTCCAAGCAGCAAAACAAACACCAGCAATATGGGTGCTGTTGCTGACACAGGCCTATAAATAGCCAGTATGGCCATTAATAAACAGCTGAGTGTGGGCTGTAACTAGCGCCCACCCAGCTGAGGCTGATGAGGCAGAGCATTGCGCCAGGGGTGGCTGCAACGATCTGCCTCAGAATTCCCAGGCAGGGCGGCGCACGGCACGGCCACGCCCCATAAGGGGCGGGACCGTGTCCCGCGTCATTTCGCCACCGGCACGTGTGGAACCCGCCCATCTGTGCTCTGGTGTGGAACGCAAACAGGAAGGAGCGCAGTACAGAGGCTGAGCTCCAAAGGGTGAGGAGAGCCAGATCGCCGCACAGAGGAAGGCGGTCGGGCATCTCCCACGCGCCGCGCAGCAAATGGGGGTATCTAGTCCAGAACCCCATGCAATAAAACCCCATGCTGTATCCATTTTGCCTCCCCCCCATGTCTGGCGCTGATCAGCTCAGGTATCACGACAAATTGGGCCCAAAGTGTCAATATTTTGTTTGGCCACCATTATTTTCCAGTACTGCCTTTTGGGCATGGAGTTCACCAGAGGTTCACAGGTTGCCACTAGGGATGGGCCGAACACCCCCCTGTTCGGTTCGCACCAGAACATGCGAACAGGCAAAAAATTTGTTCGAACACGCGAACACCGTTAAAGTCTATGGGACACGAACATGAAAAATCAAAAGTGCTCATTTTAAAGGCTTATATGCATGGTATTGTCTTAAAAAGTGTTTGGGGACCTGGG
The DNA here is from genome assembly GCA_037952835.1 of Lithobates septentrionalis. Lineage (NCBI taxonomy): Eukaryota > Metazoa > Chordata > Amphibia > Anura > Ranidae > Lithobates > Lithobates septentrionalis. The sequence goes on from JBBDGP010001118.1 coordinate 350,291, forward strand.
TCCTGCCCCAGGGGGCATGGATCAATGCAAAAAAAAGTTTTAAAAACTGACGTTTTTTCAGGAGCAGTGATTTTAATAATGCTTAAAGTGAAACAATAAAAGTGTAATATTCCTTTAAATTTCGTACCTGGAGGGTGTCTATAGTATGCCTGTAAAGGGGCGCATGTTTCCCGAGTTGAGAACAGTCTGACAGGAAAATTACATTTTTAAAGGAAAAAAAGTAATTTAAAACTACTTGCAGCTATAATGAATTGTCGGTCCGGCAATACACATAAGAGTTCACAGGGGAACCCTGAACCAAAATTTTTTTTTAAAAATGCATGGGGGTTCCCCCTCGGGCCTGGTATGGATTTTAAGGGGAACTCCGCACCAAAATTTAAAAAAAATGGCGTGGAGTCCCCCCAAAAATACATACCAGACCCTTATCTGAGCACGCAACCTGGCAGGCCTCAGGAAAAGAGGGGGGGACAAGAGAGCACCCCCCTTCCTGAACCGTACAAGGCCACATACCCTCAACATTGGGAGGGTGCTTTGGGGTAGCCCCTGCTTCAGTATGTCACAGTACATGTTCGCATTCAGGGTTCCCTCAATAAATTGTAGCTCCCCAGTGCCGACAGCACTCATGCAGCCCCAGACCATGACACTCCCACCCCAATGCTTGACTGTAGGCAAGATACACTTGTGTTTGTACTCCTCACCTGGTTGCCGCCACACACGCTTGACAGCATCTGAACCAAATAAGTTTATCTTGGTCTCATCAGACCACAGAACATGGTTCCACTAATCCGTGTCCTTAGTCTGCTTGTCTTCAGCAAACTGTTTGTGGGCTTTCTTGTGCATCATTTTTAGAGGAGGCTTCCTTTCCCAAAGACAACCTCTGGATATGACGCTGAGCACATGCACTCAATTTCTTTGGTCGACCATGGCAGGGTCTGAGTGGAATCTGTCCTGTTAAACCGCTGTATGGTCTTGGCCACTGTGCTGCAGCTTAGTTTCAGGGTCTTGGCAATCTTCGTATAGCCTAGGCCATCTTCATGTAGAACAACAATTCTTTTTTTCAGATCCTCAGAGAGTTCTTTGCCATGAGTTGCCATGTTGAACTTTCAGTGACCAGTATGAGAGAGTGAGAGCGATAACACCAAATTTAACACACCTGCTCCCCATTCACACCTGAGACCTTGTAACACTAACGAGTCACATGACACCGGGGAGGAAAAATGATAATTGAGGGGTGTGCTCAATTTTGTTACCAGCAGTTTAGATATTAATAGCTGTGTGTTGAGTTATTTTGAGGGAACAGCAAATTTACACTGTTATTCAAGCTGTACACTCACTACTTTACATTGTAGCAAAGTGTCAATTCTTCAGTGTTGTCACATCGAAAGATATAATAAAATATTTACAAAAATGTGAGGGGTGTACTCACTTTTGTGAACAATCCTTAAGATTATTATTTAGAGACCACAATTACTCTAGTATCTTGCCACCTACTGGCCTAAAAGCACTATGACACCCCTAGCAGGCATAGATATGCACATAGAACCGACTTTGTAATAAACAGAATATGTATATTAAATACAACAATCTTGACTTGTCATCATCCTTCCAGAGCTCTGGAAAAAAAAACAGAGATCCTACCAAATCTAAAAACTAACTACAGTATGTACAGTACTCAGCATAAATAGGTACACCCAACAGATTTGTCAGAAAACCTTTCCTTTCGTTTCAGAATTAACATTTTCTATGGGACACTATACTACAAAATGCTCCCACAAATGCGGGCCATTGATAGCAACCAAGATTAGTTAATTTACACACACAAAAAAGTATTTTTCCTAACAAATTATCTCAAGACCATGCTGCAAAAATGAATGCACCCCAATTAAGGTCTAAAGCCCCATACACACTATTAGATTTTCTGCAGATTTTTGTCTTCAGATTTACCAAAAACCATATAATATGAGGTCAAACCTTAATGCCGCGTACACACGGTCCTACTTTTCGTCTACAAAAGTCCAACAGACGCTGATGGACTAAAGCTGGCTGGTAATCCGATCGTGTGTGGGCTTCTCCGGACTTTCAACCGACTTTTTTAGCCTCAAATACGACGTACTTTAGATTTGAAACATGCTTCAAAACTTTTACTTCGTACCTACGACGGACCCCGAAATCCGCTCGTCTGTGTGCTAGTCCGACGGACAAAAAGCCACGCTAGGGCACCTATTGGCTACTGGCTATGAACTTCCTTATTTTAGTCCGGTGTACGTCATCACGTACGAATCCGACCGACTTTTGTGTGGTCGTGTGTAGGCAAGTCCGGTCGTTAGAAAGTAGGCCGCAAGTCCGCGGCAAGTCCACCGAAAGTCTGCCGGAAGTCTGTCCGACAGGCTGTCCGACTTTTGTAGACGAAAAGTACGACCGTGTGTACGCGGCATAAGAGTTTCAATTTGTATGCAATCAGGCAGACCCTTGCACTACATGGTTTTGGTATATCTGAAGACAAAAATCTGCAGAAAATCTTATATGCCCCGTACACACGATCGGACATTGATCGGACATTCCGACAACAAAATCCATGGATTTTTTCCGACGGATAATGCCTCAAACTTGTCTTGCATACACACGGTCACACAAAGTTGTTGGAATTTCCGAAAGTCAAGAACACGGTAACGTACAACACGTATGATGAGCCGAGAAAAATGAAGTTCAGTAGCCAGTGCGGCTCTGCTGCTTGATTCGGAGCATGCGTGGCACTTTGTACTTCGGAATTGTGTACACACGATCGGAATTTGCGCAAATGGATTTTGTTGTCGGAAAATTTGAGAACCAGATCTCAAATTTTGTGCGACGGAAATTCCGATGGAAACTGTCTGATGGAGCCTACACAGGGTCGGAATTTCCGACAACAAGCTCCGATAATACATTTAATGTCGGAAAGTCCGACCGTGTGTACGGGGCAATAGTATGTATGGGGCTTTAGGAACGAAGCTAAATTTTAGAAAACAAAATCCTAATCAACAAGATTTCAACTACAGATGAGTCTAAACAGGTGTCCAGCAGACAGCCAATATAAAAGTTTCTTACTTAAAGAAAACCCCTTCCCATTTCATGCTGTTAGCAATGGCGCCACATGGAAGAGAAATGTCACAAGGACTGAGAAAGAAAATAATTTCTTTACACAAGAAAGGTGAAGGCTATAAGCAATTGCGTAGCTGGCACATCTGGCACCCGGGGCTGGACATTTTTTTGCACCCCCCCTCCCCCTCAAGAAAAATGGTATGTGGCAATATAGCGGCGCTGTGCCAAAACTGTGGGTGTGGTCAGATTGCATCAACAGTGGGAGGGGCATAAAAGGCCATATGCTTTAATGACTGTGCCACAAGCGAGTATGTAACAGACAGTACAAACCTCAGTACACTCATTTTAATAAAATAAAACTGTTCTATTGCATATCCTTTACTTACACACAGCTAATCTTAAAGTGATATTAAAGTCTTGTTTTTTTTTTCTAAATAATAAAACATGTTATACTTACCTGCTCTGTGTGGTTTTGCACAGAGCAGCTCGGATCCTCCTCTTCTTGGGTCCCCCGCAGGCACCCCTGGCCCCTCACGCTCTCAAGCCGGGGCTCTGTGTGTCCATTCACATACAGAGCCATGGCTCGACGTTGCTCCCTCCATCTTTTGATTGGCTCACTGGCTGTGATTGACAGCAGTGTGAGCCAATCGCTCCTGCCAAAAGCCAATCAGGAGTGCGAGTCCCCAGACAGCCAAGGCTCTCGTGGACATCGCTGGATCGAGAGGGGGCTCGGGTAAGAATTAGGGGGGGCTGCTGCACACAGAAGGTTTTTTACCTTCATGCATAGAATGCATGAAGATTAAAACCCTTGTGCCTTTACAACCACTTTAACAAAGAATATGCAGTAGTCAGGAGTAAGAAATGTAAAACACGGTGAGGGGAATTTATCAAAACTGGTGCAGTCAGAATTTGGAACATTCAGACAGGCGCCGAGACAGGTTCTGTATGCTAAGCTACTTTTTGCTGCATCTGCATCCAACTATAGAAGTGGGTTCACAGATTCAAATGCAGACACTGTGCGTTTGGATACATGCATCCCTTCCTATCTGAATGTCAAATTTTGACTTTTGACTATGTCCATGCAGCTGTTGCATCCAAATTGACTTTGACTCTACTGCCTGCACAGGGATGCACAGAACACCAAGTATCCAGATGCGGTACATGGCCATCACACTGGGCATGGACGCATATGCTCCATGTAAATGAGGCCTAACTGTTTTTAGGGCCAGATAGCAGGAAAGAGGAGATGTTGGGTAATTAAAAAAGTATAGTATATTTATTTATGAATCATACTTATATAGGTAGATGCTGCTTCTGTCCCCTGCTGACTCTAAGGCTGAGAACCGAGTAATCAAACAGCCGATCACTCAGTTCTCAGTGCTCCCTGACCAGAGAGCTGGTGGCTATCAGTCTCTGGTTCCCTGCTCCCCCACCCCGGTGCTCACTGAAACACTGGGCTGTGGAGAGGACAGAAGTGGCTGGCTTAGGCTCTCAGGCTGAGCTGGGTGCCGGTCCAGGCATGTGAGCAGATCCCAATTATATGGTTGCGATCTTTCCCCAACCTAGATCAACTCTGTCACATCAGCCGAAAATGGGTAACCGGAGTGCAAAACAATCTGTACTGATGTGATCAAAAGGAGAATTACAACCAAACAGGCTGATGTGATCAAAAGGAGAATTACAACCAAACAGGCTTTGGCTGTACTTCTCCTTTAATAAATCGATCACACGACCTGTCTCTCTGCTCCTGTTTGGCATTACTTGCGACAATTGATAAATGTCCCCTTTTATGTTGTGAATTCACCCTCCAGGGTCCAGGCAGGCTCTTCCTCAGCCCAGGCTTTAAATCCAGGCTCTTTCTTCCTGAAGCTGGAAGGTCGTTCAGGTACCCTCTCCAGAGGGCCTCCATACACCTCCTCTCCTAATCTGGGACCTCCAGGCACCCCCTCACCTAGTCCAGTATCTCCCTTGTACCCCCCTTATCCAGGAGCCTTTGCCACACCAAACACCATTTTCTAACCACTTCCCTACCGCACATAGTCAAATGATGTCCTTGACTTTGTGCGGTGATATCTGAATGATGCCTGCAGCTAGAGGCATCATTCAGATATCATTATTTTCAGCCAGCAATTCTGTGCACCATAAGAACAATCATAGTGGCAGTTCCGCCGCTTGATCGTTCTTATAGGCAACGGGAGGGGACGTTCCCCCCCTCCCGCCGCCATCCGGTGCTTCTTCGGGCTCTCCCGTGCCATCGGGGCCCAGAGAAAGAATCGGCCGGCGCCGGGTGACTACGATAGAGATGACTGGTGACCAGATGGTCACCAGTCATCTCTATGACCGTCGGAGGCCCAAGCGCGATGTTATGACGTCACGCCCGGGTTCCCGGATGTCAACAAAGCCACGATCGCGGCTGTCTGCATGAGATCCGTGAATTTTTTTTCACCGATCTCATGCTTTCCAGCCTGGAGGAGAGATGTGGGGTCTTATTGACCTCGCATCTCTCCATAAAGAGGACCTGTCACATAGATTACAAGGGATGTTTACATTCCTTGTAATAGGAATAAAAGTGATTAAAAAAATAAAAATGTAAAAAAAAGTGTAAAAATTAAAAAAAATTAAGTAAAATAAAAATAACAATAATAATAATAATTAATAATTTTTAAAATGCCCCTGTCCCTGGTAGCTCGCGCTCAGAAGTGAATGCACACGCAAGTCCCGCCCACAATGTAAATGCCGTTCAAACCACACATGTGAGGTATCACCGCGTGCGTTAGAGCATGTGCAACATTTGTAGCACTAGACCTCCTCTGTAACTCTAAACTGGTAACCTGTAAAAATTTTCAAAGCGTCGCCTATGGAGATTTTTAAGTAATGAAGTTTGGCGCCATCCCATGAGTGTGCGCAATTTTCAAGCGTGACATGTTAGGTATCTATTTACTCGGCGTAACATCATCTTTCACATTATACAAAAAAATTGGGCTAACTTTACTGTTTTGTTATTTTTTAATTCATGAAACCGTTTTTTTTCCAAAAAAAGGGCGTTTGAAAAATTATTGCGCAAATACCATGCAAAATAAAAAGTTGCAGTGACCGCCATTTTATTCCCCAGGGTGTCTAGCAAAAAAAATGATGGTTTTTACATGTAGGAGAGAAGTGCCAGAATAGGCCCAGTATGGAAGTGGCTAGTCAATGGCCTCCTCTGCACCCACCCCCCTAGTCCAGGGCCTCCTCTGCACTACTCTCCTTGTCCAAGGCCTCCTTTACAGCCCACCCCAAGTTAAGAGCCTCCTCTGCACCCTGCTCTTCAAATCCAGGTCCTTTATCAACCCCACTTTTCAAGTCCAGGGCCTACTCTACACCCCCAGTCCAGGTCCTCCGGTGTACTCCCCTCCTAGTCCAGGTCCTCCTCAGCATCTCCCAGTCCAGGGCCTCCTCTGCACCCCCCCAGTCAAGGGTCTCCTGTGTACTTCCCACCTAGTCCAGGGCCTCCTCTGCACTCCCCCAGTCCAGGGCCTCCTCTGCAACCCCCAATCCAGGGCCTCCTCTGCACCCCCCCCCCAGTCCAGGGCCTCCTCTGCACCCCCCCAGCCCAGTAACTCCTCTGCATCCCCCAAGTCCAGGGCAGTTCTCTGCACCTCCAGCCCAGGGCCTCCTCCACACTTACCCAGCCCAAGGCCTCCTCTGCTCCCATCAGCCCAGGGCCTCCACTACACCCTCCAGTCCAGGGCCTCCTCTAACCCACCCCCAGTCCGGGGCCTCCTCCTAACCCCCTCTCAGCCCAGGGCCTTCAGTGCACCCCACAGTCCAGGGCCTCATCTCCACCCCCTCCCAGCCCAGGGCCTCCTCCACACTCCCCCCCCCCCCAGCCCAGGGTCTCCTCCACACACCCCCAGTCCAGGGCCTCCTCTGAACCCCCTCAGGCCAGGTCCTTCTTTAAAGTCTCCCCTTCTCTGGGATGCCTCATGCAGAAAACACATAGGCTGTTTGGACACTGGGCAGGACTAGGAGGGAGACCTGCCTGTCCATTACACTTGATCGAGTGGCAGTGACACCCTTAGAGCCCGCCTAGAATTTGCCAGGGCCCATGCTGAAAAAGAAGACTACTGGGACTCTGTACTCTAGAGTGATGAGACCAAGATGTTTTTGGAACTGATGGCTTCAAAACTGTATGGTGTCGCAAAGCTGAGGAGTACAAAGAAAAATGCATGGTGCCTACAGTGAAACATTGTGGTGGCAGTGTCCTTCTGTGCGGCTGCATGAGTGCTGCTGGTGTCGGGGAGCTGCATTTCATTGATGGTATCATGAATTCACAGATGTACTGTTCTATATTGAAAGAGAAGATGCTACCATCACTCTGTGCCCTTGGTTGTCGTGCACTTTTCTAACATGACAATGATCCAAAACACACATCTAAAGCCACTGTTACCACTGAAGAAGAACAGGGTGAAAGTGATTCAGTGGCCAAGTATGTCTCCTGATCTGAACCCAATCGAACACCTAAGGGGAATTCTGGAAAGACAAGTTGAGCATCACTCTAAATCCAGCATCCAGGCTCTAAAAGAGGTCGTTCTAGAAGAATGGAAAAAAAAAGATGTTCACTCCATGCCTAGAAGACTTGGTGCTGTCCTTACAAATCATAGAGGTCATACGAAATACTAGATGTAGTCGTTTTTGTTTAGGGGTGTACTCATTTCTGCATCAACTAATTTGAGTAACACTAAAGATTTTGTAAGCTAAGTTATGTTATTAACCTTACTTTCAAGTAATGAGCTAAACAAATGTTCTATAGAACTCAGTTTTGTCTAAATTTTGAAAATTGTTCTTGTGTTCATTGTGTTCATCTTACTATTTAAAAGGGGTGTACTCATTTATGCAGAGCACTGTACATTTTCTGCATAAACAGTACTAATTCCTTCTTGGCTCTGCAAGCCCAGCATCCAAACAACAGAAAAAAATGTAATGCTGCAAGAAAACGGGAAATAACATTTTTTTACCTGTAAACAATGCTTTTAATCTTCCAGATTAGGTGTTGTAGTTCAGTAGCAAATGCAGAGGACCCCCCCCCCCCCCCGCTTTGCAGGATTGACTGGCAACATAGATCAGAAAAGTAGAACAAAGGCAGAGGGTCTTCATCTCCTGCTCGACTTGGTGAAATAAGTAGGAAGATAAAGATGCAGATTGCCCTGTACTTTAGGCAACAGTTCAGTTCAGCACGAAACTGCAACAAGAGGATCCCCTCTTAAGGGTTTTACAGAAATAATAAAGGACCTTCAAATGAGAGTTGTCCCTACTTCGGGCAACAGTTGCCATCCAAACCCCAGATATTTGCAGACCAGACCTAATCCTTCTGTCCGGCCTTTTTAATCACAACTCTGTCTTTGTAAATTGAATGCCCCAAGCTACATTTATTTTTACTGTCCAGGTACCTTTTCCAGAACTCTGGGAATTGTGGATTCTGGCAGAGCTTGGGAACGTGCAAGAATTCCCAGATATTTTTGTTGCACCGTTCTTGGCAACGTTTTTCCCCTTCCTCCATAACGTGACCTGCTCGTTTGTGGTCATGAAAAGTCCTTAGAGTCAAGGGTCTTTTCTAATGGAACAAAGATCTTTACTCGGGCCCAGAGTAGGTCATCATGTTTTTCCAAGGAAGGTACAGTGACTGGACGTTGATTTAATAGAAGTTATTATGTCAGTTTGGATGGCCAACAGGAAATTTTGTGGAGACAAGATAGTGCTAGGTTCAGCTGCCTGAGAGGTTTCAAGGAACATCCGGAAGAGTGCATCTGCCTTTCCGCTTTTGTAGCCAGGTCTGTAGGATATATGAAAATTGAATCTAGAAAAAAAAGAGCCCAGTGGGCTTGTCTGGGTTTTTACCGTTTGGCTGACCTGAGGTATTCTAGATTCTTATGATCGGTGAAGATCATGACAGGGTGGAGTGCACCTTCCAGTAGGTACCTACACTCTTCCAGGGCAAATTTAATGACCAACAACTCCCTGTCACCTACATCATAGTTCTTTTCTGGCAGGGTCAGTTTCCGGGATGCGAAGGCTATGGGATGTAGAAGGGCCTTGGGCCCCTGCCTTTGAGAGAGGATGGCTCCGGTGGCAGTTTCAGAGGCATCTACTTCTAGTACAAATGGCAGAGCCGGATCTGGATGCTTTAAGATTGGTGCTGAGGTGAACAAGGCTTTCAATTTGGAAAAAGCTTCCTGAGCTTCCTGGGACCACTGAAAATGGTTGTGTTGGCGTGTCAATTGCGTAATGGGGGCTACAATGGAAGAGAATCCAATGATAAATCTTCTATAAAAATTGGCAAAGCCAATGAAACATTGTACCCCCTTTTTGTCCGATGGGGCTGGCCATTCCTGGATTGCCTTCACCTTCTGTGGGTCCATTGTGACCCCATTGGTGGAGATAATGAATCCCAAGAATTGCACAACAGACTTTTCAAAGTCGCATTTCTCTGCCCTAAGATACAGCTTGTGTGTTCTGAGAATTGCCAGGGCCTTTTTAACATGAACTCAGTGTAACTCAATGGTGGCAGAAAAAATAAGGGTGTCGTCCAAGTAAACGACTAGGAAATTGTCAGGAGGTAGACGGTCAGCCTGTTGTTTGTCGAAAACGTCTCGGAACTAATGGAACGTGTTGGAGGTTATCAGGTACAGGGATTACAGCTGAGCAGACAGCTGGGGCTGGAGTGAGACAGTGCTGGGAGCAATATTCGGAAGAGAAGGAAACCTCTTTCTTGTTCCAGTTTATTTGTGGTTCATGCGCCTGTAGCCAGGGGAGTCCCAAGATGATGGGGAACAAAGGAGAGGAAATAAGGTCAAAACGTAGGAACTCTTGGTGACCAGAATCTGTAGTGACAAAAATGGGTCTGGTTTCTTGGGTGATAGGTCCAGAGCGAGGGAGAGACCCATCAGCCAAGTGTACTTGAAGGCTTTGTTTCTTAGTCTGAAGAGGAATTAATAGCTCTTGAGCCAGTGTGATATCCCAAAAACAGCTACATGCTCCAGAATCAATTATAGCTGGCAGGCGAGCTTCCTTTTCCGCTAGCTGTAGGGAGATAAGGAGGGAGACATAAGTCTTGGGTGCACTGGTAACTTGATAATTCATAACAGATCGAGGATAAAACTTACTAGGTCTCACAGGGCAGTTACGGAGAAAATGACCTGAACCCCCACAGTCTAGGCACAGATTGGCTTGTCGCCTACGTTGCCTCTCCTCGGGAGTAAGAGGAGTGCGGACCAGTCCGAGTTGCATAGGCTTGGCTTCAGGAGTAGCGGTGGTTGGAGGAACCGGACAGGGAGTCGGCTTGGGAAGCATCCAGCTGGGTCGAGGAACCTGGAAGCGCTCTGAGCGCCGTTCGCGCATGCGCCTGTCTAGCTTGGTGGCTGACTGCATCAATTCCTCCAGAGTAGCAGGGGTCTCCACCAGTGTTGCCAACCGCCCGTTAATTTACGGGCAGCCCGTAAAAATCACCCCATTTTCGGGGCACCCGTGAATGTCCGTAACGGGCAGCCGGTGCCCGTAAAAAAGATGGCTGCGGGCCGGCCATGCAACTGCGCATGCACCGTTCCGAAGCCTGCAGGACTCGGAAAAGATCGTACAAGCTCGGCAGGCTGGCACATGCGCAGTAATGTAATGATGCCACCTGGCGCCATTTTTACACAGAAGCCGCCGCTCGTTCTTCTCGGCGGTTCAGCGGGGGGAGCAGGTGGAGCCATGTTACCGGGCCCGGCCACAGCCACGGCCACAGGAGGACATTACGGGGGGGGGTGAAGCCGGCCCGGTAGAGAACTGGAGGAGGACACTGTGACTGTCACTGGAGAGATGAAAGGGTCACAGTAAGTGACAGAAGGCACCAGGCGGACACTGTCACTGACTAATGTGGAGAGTGAGACAGGTATTCTATATTCTAGTATCTGAAGGGGGACAGTGGAGGAAACTACCATCTCCTGTCCGTAGCCTCTGACCATCTCCTGCCCAGTGCCCACAGCCTCTGACCATCCCCTGCCCAGTGCCCACAGCCTCTGACCATCTCCTGTCCGCAGCCTCTGACCATCTCCTGTCCGCAGCCTCTGACCTATTCCTACATCATGTCTGCAGTCTCTGAGGGGGAGTCGGGAAAGGAGTCAAGAGTGGGAGCGCCGCCGGGATCATGGGGTCACGGGAGAAGTCAGACGTGTGTGGACTGTGGAGAGGAGACCACAGGAAAACCAGAGCCGCCAAGTTGGGGCCATCTGACTGAGCCCTGCACGATGCACCTGAGAGGAGGTCAGTGACAGCACCGCCAGGCCAGTCTAGGGGGGTTGCTGATGTAAGGGGGAGTGAATACAATAATGTAAGGGGCACTGATATAAAGGTTTCCCCCTAAATTAGTAACTCCCCTTACCTTAGTGTAATTACTCTGCGGAAGGTGGTCTCTGGTCACCAGAGTGCCCACCACATCAGAGTTCCTGGCATTCCCCTTTACATCAAAGTCTGCAGGATTGCCTCTTATATGGTCACAGTGAGTGACAGAAGGCGCCAGGCGGACACTGTCACTGACTAATGTGGAGAGTGAGACAGGTATTCTATATTCTAGTATCTGAAGGGGGACAGTGGAGGAAACTACCATCTCCTGTCCGCAGCCTCTGACCATCTCCTGCCCAGTGCCCACAGCCTCTGACCATCCCCTGCCCAGTGCCCACAGCCTCTGACCATCTCCTGTCCGCAGCCTCTGACCATCTCCTGTCCGCAGCCTCTGACCTATTCCTACATCATGTCTGCAGTCTCTGAGGGGGAGTCGGGAAAAGAGTCAAGAGTGGGAGCGCCGCCGGGATCATGGGGTCACGGGAGAAGTCAGACGTGTGTGGACTGTGGAGAGGAGACCATAGGAAAACCAGAGCCGCCAAACTGGGGCCATCTGACTGAGCCCTGCACGATGCACCTGAGAGGAGGTCAGTGACAGCACCGCCAGGCCAGTCTAGGGGGGTTGCTGATGTAAGGGGGAGTGAATACAATAATGTAAGGGGCACTGATATAAAGGTTTCCCCCTAAATTAGTAACTCCCCTTACCTTAGTGTAATTACTCTGCGGAAGGTGATCTCTGGTCACCAGAGTGCCCACCACATCAGAGTTCCTGGCATTCCCCTTTACATCAAAGTCTGCAGGATTGCCCCTTACAGGGTCACAGTGAGTGACAGAAGGCGCCAGGCGGACACTGTCACTGACTAATGTGCGACAGGTATTCTATATTCTAGTATCTGAAGGGGGACAGTGCAGGAAACTACCATTCCCGGCCCCGCAGCCTCTGACCATCTCCTGCCCACAGCCTCTGACCATCCCCTGCCCAGTGCCCACAGCCTCTGACCATCCCCTGCCCAGTGCCCACAGCCTCTGACCATCCCCTGCCCAGTGCCCACAGCCTCTGACCGTCTCCTGCCCACAGCCTCTGACCATCTCCTGCCCACAGCCTCTGACCATCTCCTGCTCACAGCCTCTGACCATCTCCTGCCCACAGCCTCTGACCATCCCCTGCCCAGTGCCCACAGCCTCTGACCATCCCCTGCCCAGTGTTCACAGCCTCTGACCATCTCCTGCCCACAGCCTCTGACCATCTCCTGCTCACAGCCTCTGACCATCTCTTGCCCACAGCCTCTGACCATCCCCTGCCCAGTGCCCACAGCCTCTGACCATCCCCTGCCCAGTGTTCACAGCCTCTGACCATCTCCTGCCCACAGCCTCTGACCATCTCCTGCCCACAGCCTCTGACCATCCCCTGCCCACAGCCTCTGACCATCCCCTGCCCAGTGCCCACAGCCTCTGACCATCCCCTGCCCAGTGCCCACAGCCTCCTACCATCTCCTGCCCACAGCCTCTGACCATCTCCTGCTCAGTGCCCACAGCCTCTGACCATCCCCTGCCCACAGTCTCTGACCATCTCCTGCCCAGTGCCCACAGCCTCTGACCATCTCCTGCCCACAGCCTCTGACCATCTCCTGCCCAGTGCCCACAGCCTCTGACCATCTCCTGCCCGCTGCCTCTGACCATCTCCTGTCCGCAGCCTCTGACCATCTCCTGTCCGCAGCCTCTGACCATCTCCTGCCCAGTGCCCACAGCCTCTGACCATCCCCTGCCCAGTGCCCACAGCCTCTGACCATCTCCTGTCCGCAGCCTCTGACCATCTCCTGTCCGCAGCCTCTGACCATCTCCTGCCCAGTGCCCACGGCCTCTGACCATCCCCTGCCCAGTGCCCACAGCCTCTGACCATCTCCTGTCCGCAGCCTCTGACTATCTCCTGTCCGCAGCCTCTGACCTATTCCTACATCATGTCTGCAGTCTCTGAGGGGGAGTCGGGAAAGGTGTCAAGAGTGGGAGCGCCGCCGGGATCATGGGGTCACGGGAGAAGTCAGACGTGTGTGGACTGTGGAGAGGAGACCATAGGAAAACCAGAGCCGCCAAGCTGGAGCCATCTGACTGAGCCCTGCACGATGCACCTGAGAGGAGGTTAGTGACAGCACCGCCAGGCCAGTCTAGGGGGGTTGCTGATGTAAGGGGGAGTGAATACAATAATGTAAGAGGCACGGTTATATAGGTTTCCCCCTAAATTAGTAACTCCCTTTACCTTAGTGTATTCACTCTGCGGAAGGTGGTCTCTGGTCACCAGAGTGCCCACCACATCAGAGTTCCTGGCATTCCCCTTTACATCAAAGTCTGCAGGATTGCCCCTTACAGTGAAAAGGGGAACTCAATCTGCAGACCCTGATGTAATTGGGAACTCTGATGTAAAGGGAACACAGTGGACTCTGTTATAAGCTGGTCTCTGGTCACCAGAGCCTCCCCTTACATCAGAGTTCCCCCTTAGATCATGATCTGCAGCGTTCCCCTTTACATAAGAGTTCCCTTTCACTGTAAGGGGGATCCCTGCAGACTCTGATGTAAGGAGGGAACCTAGTGCTAGCTGGGTTATAGTAACCTGACCTTCATGTCAATGGAGAAATATGTTTTTTGACTTTTGTTTAACTTAAACACATTGCTAATAGCACTAGCTATATGTTTATAGTTCAAATATGTATTTTTTGCACTGTTTAGCACTGAAAATAGTAATTTTAGGTACTTTTTTGCAGCGCCAGTAAAAAATGCGGATCTGCCAGTAATTTCCATGATTTTTGCCAGTAAAAAAGTGGTGCCGTTTGTAAATTTTGACATCCTGCCAGTAAATTTCACTTCAGGGGGTTGGCAACATGGGTCTCCACCCTGGCTAACTCATCCTTAAGGACTTCCAACAACCGCTGGCGGTATTGGTACTTCAGGGCAGGTTCGTTCCAGCCAGTATCGGCCGACCACTTCCGGAACTCCACTGTGTAGTCCTCAACCAGCCTTCGCCCTTGAGATAGGTTATGTAAAATGGTTTCAGCTGTAGCCGTGTGCTGTGGGTCATCATAAAGTTGTGCCATATTTTCAAAAAAGGTATCTACGGAATTGAGAACAGGGCTCCTTTGTTCCATCAGGCTGTGGGCCCAGGCTTGGGGTTCATCGGCCAAGAGGGAAATAATGAAGCCCACTTTTACCACTTCAGAAGAAAAAGTCCTGGGCTGAAGCGCTAGGTATAGGGAACAGGCGTTCTTGAAAGCCCTATATTTTTTGCGATCACCTGCAAATCGCTTCGGCATAGGGACCCTAGGTTCAGGAAGGGCCATTACCACAGTTGGGTTTGATGAAGGCTGAGAAGAGGAGGCCCCACTGGCGGGTGCATGAGTGGCAGCTGTTGGTATGGGTGCTCCAGAGAGATGCTGGCGGGGAACGCGCTCTGTTGGCCTCAGACATCTGGCTGGTTTGTACTGTCAGGTAGGTACTTACCGAGGCCGGGATGCCGAGAGCGATTCACCCTTGCGACTGGAGGTGGAACAGGGAGCGGATGGCACGAAGAGGCACAGGTACCAGCAGGCATGATGGAACTTGTGTAATTCTCCTTGAAGGGTCCAGGTAGATGTGCAGAGACTGGCAGTTCAGAGGGTCTGAACCAGGCTGAGGATAAAACACAAGGTTAGCAGGCAGATCCAGGACACAGGCAGAGGGTCAAGCACAGGAGATAACAGGCAAGTCCAGGTGACTAGCAGAGGTTCAAGCACAGGAGACAGCAGGCAAGTCCAGGTCACTAGCAGAGGTTCAAGCACAAGAGACAGCAGGCAAGTCCAGGTGACTAGCAGAGGTTCAAGCACAGGAGACAGCAGGCAAGTCCAGGTCACTAGCAGAGGTTCAAGCACAAGAGACAGCAGGCAAATCCGGGTCACAAACAAGGGGTCAAACACTGAAGACAAGGCAGAATCCGTTTAAACAAGCCGTAGGTCGGGTCCAGGAGAAGACCTACGATCCGGGTCAAGCAAGTGATTCAATAGGCAGGAAACAACTTAGACAGGAAGCTGAAGACAAACCAGCAACCCGTCTGAGCACCTGAGTGTCTTTAAATGGGCAGCTCGAGCGTCACGTTGAGCGTGCTCTAATATGAACGAGCGTCGCATCGTTCCACTGCGCATGCGTTCCTTCCGGGAACACCATTTGGCCGATACGGCCGGGTTGATTATTCCTCTGACAATATATATCTGATAAGAAATTACTAGCCCACACATACATAGATACGTAAAAGAAAAAAAGTTAATAAAATGCAAACATGCATGTGTGTGCACATATAATAACATTCATTTTGATAAAAATAATAATAATTAGATGGTTAAATATTTATATGGTTTTAATGGTCTTGACCACAAAATGGTAGGAGGGGGAGAGGGAGGGTAGTGTTTTATAGGGAGGGGGGAGGGGAAAAGAAGAGGGAGGAAAGGGGGGAAAGGTTTTGGGAAAAGGGAGGGGGGGAAGGAAAAAGAAATGGGGAGAAAAACAAGAAAAAGAAAGGGGAGGTAAGGGAGGGGGGGAGGCAAGGTTATCATATACTTATTGGGATTGTTCGACCAACATAAATCAACCCACAGGGGCATGTAAGGCCATACACGACAAAGCCAGATGAACAATTATAAAAATGATCTAGCGGGTAGGTTCTACCTTTGGACAAAAAAGCCATGTTGGCAGAAAGAACAGGTTTTGCTTAGAACTTTTTTACATTGGTAAATACACACTAGAGGTACGGTATGAGAGTAGTAGGATTGGAGGTGGTGTGAATAGTTTTAAGTTTACTGGGGGCAATTTTATTTTTAATATTAAGAGCTTTTCAATAAGTAATTCTAGGTACCGATGGGGGGATAGTTTTGAGAAGGGGAACTTGTAGGATACTCCAGTGTTTACTTAGTATGTTTTCCATTTTTTTGTACGTGGAAGGTGGTGATGAATCTTGTGGAGTGGTCTATTTTTCCTTTTTCTGTTTTGGCAGGTTTGCCTTTAGAATAGAAAGCGCATGCATCTACCAGTTCTTTCGGGTATTCTTTGTCAGCAAATTTCTTTTTAAGTGGGATGCTTAATGCTGCATAATCGATATCCAGAGTACAGTTCTGTCTTAAACGCCAAAATTGCCCTTTGGGTATGTTTTTAGTCCATTTGGGACAGTGTCAACTCTTATAATGCAAAAAAGAGTTGCCGGCTGTCGGTTTGGTGTAATTTTAAGCGATTATGGTTTCACCTGCATGGCCTAATTCTAGATCTAGAAAAGCCAGGCTATTGGAATCAGAAACATGGGTGAAAGACAGACCATAGCCATTGTGGTTGCAATGATCCACAAATGAGGTAATCAGAAGATTAGGGGGGCCATCAAAGATCACGATTAGGTCATCGATATAACACCCAAAAAATTAGCTGAGTGGGAGTTGTTTTGCCAAATGTAGTTTTTTTCCCAATAACCCATGGCTAAATTAGCATAAGAAGGGGCGAAATTGAATCCCATGGCGGTTCCCTGTACCTGTAGGTAGAATTTGCCATCAAAATCAAAGTAATTATGGAACAAACAAAAATTTGTAGCCTGGGGTTAATGAAAGGGCCCTGGGCAAGAAAGAATTCCAAATCTAGTAAACCAAATTGATGCGGAATGGAGGTGTAAAGTGAAGTGACGTCTAGAGAAAGCCACATATAAGAGGGTTCCCACCTATATGGTGCTAGGAGTTCTAAGAGATGTGAACCATCTCTAATGTAGGATGGTAACTGCTGCACTATTGGCTGTAAGTATTGATGAATATACTGACTAAAAACTGGTAGTAACACTGTCCATGGCAGCCACAATGGATCTGTCAGGGGGAGATGTGGAATTTTTGTGGACTTTCGGCAAATGGTAGAAGTATGGGACCTGATAGAAGCTTTTTCGGCGGATTTAATAATGATATCTGTCGTATGGATTGTGTTGATGAGGTGGAATAGTAGATGATAACTGACAAAGCTTGAGGAAGTCAGCATACACAACTCTATAAAAACTCTCAAGGTAGGTGCCTTTGGACTGGGCGGGGTAAAAAACTGACTTTGGTTTGAAGGATGAATGTACTATGGGTGGGGAGGTGGCCAGGTGCTGTGTGAAGAGGCTTAGTGTATCATCTTCCTCAGTTAGAGATTCCAAGATGTCTATGATGTCACCATCATATTCGAAGAAATTGGGAGACGGGATAGATGGGGATGGATCCATGTCATCTGTAGTGGGTTTATTTTGTTTGGCATAGAAAAACCTTTTGAGGGTGAGATTACGGATATATCTATTTAAATCTTTAAACAAAAGAAAGGGATTAGGCTTATTTATTGGGACAAAATTAAGTCCTCTATTAAGCAGACTGGTGTCTGCAGTGGAGAGTTTCAGAGATGATAGATTGAAAATCTTCATAGTTTGCAGAATTTGAGTATGTTGGTTTCTGGACTTTTTTCGTCCTCTTCTGCAGCCTCTCTGGTGAGATTTCTTTTTCTCCAGTTGGCTCGAGGAGAACTGTGAACTAAAAAAGTGGGGTCAGTAGATGAAGACGGACACAGGGCATTAGGTATAGATATGGGTGTAGTTAGGGTTAGAGGGAAGAGGTGGGAAAGATGGGGGGAACCCATAATGGAAGGAACTAGAATATCTACAGGCCTGGGGTTAAGTGGGTAGGTAGTAATAGAAAGATCAGCAGTATTTACTTGCTGAACTTCCATAGATTCATCATTGGAGATCATGGGTATATTGGGGTTCAATGGGTCAGCAGCATCATTGGACCGAGCAATATTAGCTAATGCTACAGGCAAGGTGCCTTGAGCCTGGCTGGGTATAGGCATATTAGTCCCAGTAACAGCTTCAGTACCCCTGCCCGCATAGGAGGGTCTATTGTAGACTGTATTTAGATCAGCTAATAGATTGTTAGTTTTGGTTGTTACGTTAAATTCTTATGTGCCATACGACCAGAAACACTGGACAAAGAGCACTGAGAGTTACTGTTGAGAATGGGAATTCCCATAAGTGGAGGGGGACGGTGGTGCTGAGGCGGTAGCTGGGTAGGGGGCTGTCGGTGAGTATAAGGAGTATGTGTGGGTATATGGGTGTGATGAGTGATGAGGGATGGAAATGAGAAGGACGTGGGGGTCCAGTATCATGGGTAGGCAACATAAATTTTTGTTTCCAATTAAACACCCGATCCAGATTAAAGTCATCTAGACCTCTTTTAAATTTTCATAATTTTGTCTTAATCAAGAAGTCCTCATCTGACTTGTTAACCCTAATTAGTTTTTAGTTAGGGGTATCAGAGTAAGGGGGGGGGGGGCTGAATACAAATGCATGCCACACCTTTCAGATATTAATTTGTAAAAAAAAATGAAAAACATTTATCATTTATCATGTTCCTTCAATTAAGTGCCACTTTGTGTTGGGCTAGTACATAAAATCCCAATAAAATACAGTTACCTTTTTGGTTGTAACTTGACAAAATGTGAAAAATTTAAGGGGTATGAATACTTTTTCAAGGCACTGTAGAAGACAAGGAAAAAGGGGTAGAAAAGGAAGAAAAAAATAAAGAAGATAGTGTAACCCATCCTATCTAGATGTGTGCTCTCTCAGATATCCCATGAGGCTTCAGAGAGGTATTTAATCCAAGGATCCCAGATTTTCTCAAATAAAGTGTTTGATGTGTAAAATAACAAAAAGGATCATTAACCATGATCCATGACAGTTTGGCCTTTAGTAGGTCAAATGGGATTGCAGGGGAATTCCACAACCCGGCTATAGAGATTCTGGCTGCTACAAAAATTAAAGCTATTAATCTTCTCATGTGTCATGTGTAAACAGTTTATGACCATAGACTGCCCGCCCTTCCACATTGCAGAGGGAAACTCTGGCAGCAGTAAAAGTTTAGAATCATATGGTCATAGGCTGCCTGCCCTTACCCAAACCAGGACCATCCAATAAATAAATAAATAAATAGGCAATTCTAAAAGGAGACATAGAGGTGCTGCCACCTGGAGGTAGTTGAGCATTGCTGAGAAATGCATGCAACCTCCTCCTCCCTTTACTTCCCTCCTCTCCCTCACCTCTTTCTCCTTCACCTTTTTGTTGTCTTATTGATTTAAAAAAAATCAGGTTTATTATTTTTTTTTATTTACATATATTCATTTGTAGTTGAGCATTGCTGAGAAATGCATGCAACCTCCTCCTCCCTTTACTCCCCTCTTCTCCCTCACCTCTTTCTCCTTCACCTTTTTGTTGTCTTATTGATTTAAAAAAAATCAGGTTTATTATTTTTTTTTATTTACATATATTCATTTTTAAAATTGCCTTCCAAGTTAAAAAAAAAAATAGGGTGGTGTTAAGCGTAATAGTGATTTTCTGGTGGGGGAAAAGAAAAGCATAACATTTGTGTATACATATACAATATACATACCTTTTTTTCCCTTTTTTATAAGTGATTACATATCCTCTGTTCTCAGCTGCATAAGGGGAGGAGAAACAGCAGCACACTGAACTTCCTAGTGAATAGCTGTGCAAAGGGGGTGTGTTAGCAGAAGTCTGATCATTGAAGGAGAGCAGGCTGCGTTCCCAGCATAGCTAAAAAACTGACCAAGCTGTGCTCTCCTGCCTAGCATGGTCAGTTTTTTTAAAATAGGAATGCAGAGGGACTGACAAGAACACCAGGGATTTCACACAAATGAAGCAATACAAAGAGAACAGGATACTTTTTCTTACAAGTACATGATACAGCAGGCACATATCAGGAATATAAAATCTTGGATTTACATATTCTTTAACCACTTGCCACCCTCCGCATTTTACTGCTGGCAGGTGGCTTGTATCTGCACAACCACGTACCTGTATTTTGTGGTGGAGATTTTGCAATCCATATTTATATCTGCAGGGGAACTCTCTAATAAAAGGACTATATTTTGTGATATCAGGTTGAGTCCAGCTTAGATTTTTTCTGGTTCTCAAAAGCTGTTGAATGTTTTAGGCAGGTGATAATTCACCACCTGGGTGGGGGGTCTTTTGACATGCTAATTTTGGAATTGGTTATATTGAGTTCAAACAGAGCTTACTGGTTTAAGGCAGACTCAGAGGCACCAGAGAGTCTAATGTTTAAAGCAGAAGTTAAGCCAACTTAACCAATGAACTTTAGGCTTCAGGGGTAGCCAATCAGGATTCAATGCCACTTCTGAACCAATGAGGTGACCCTGAGTTCTGATTGGTGGGAGTGGGTTCTAACAACATAAAACCAAAAAACCTAGAGAGGCTAGTTCTCTGGGGCTTACAGTCTAGATTTAAGATGGCCACACGTAAGACCGCTCTATACAATGTATGTCTATGTCTCTTTACTTTCCTGTAACCTTTTCTATCGTAGGATTTGGCTTTAATACCTTATTAATCTCTTGATAGCATGGGTATGACCATTATAGCAATATTTATTATCATTGGTAACATTGTTGTTTTTAAGGTTGTATCATTTATGTTATAGTTGCTAATCTCATATTAATACAAGTTTCTTTTCTGTACAATAGTAAGTTTAAATAAATTAGATTGTTACCCTTTTCGAACAGGTATCATTCGTCCTTAATTTCATGGGTTGATTCATATATAGATAAAAGGTTTTAATCACTTATGTATCATTAAGTATATAAGTGAGGTAGGTCTAAAGGTAGCCTTGTCAACGTCGGCAGCAGGGCAGGACTTAG
This sequence comes from Lithobates septentrionalis, assembly GCA_037952835.1. NCBI lineage: Eukaryota > Metazoa > Chordata > Amphibia > Anura > Ranidae > Lithobates > Lithobates septentrionalis. Next base: position 371,462 of record JBBDGP010001118.1, read on the forward strand.
GGTAGGGGGGGGCCCCTGGGCTTGAGTCACTTTCGGGCCCTACCTTCTATACATTACTTTAAATACTAATACATGGCACTGATGACACGTGAAACTGATGACAGATGGCACTAATATGTGGCACTGATGACATGTGGCACTGATGACAGATGACACTCATACATGGCACTGATGACAGATGGCACTAATACGTGGCACTGATGATAGGTGATACTAATATGTGGCACTGATGACAGATGACACTAATATGTGGCACTGATGACACGTGGCACTGATGACAGATGGCACTAATACTTGGCACTGATGACACTTGGCACTGATGACAGATGGCACTAATACGTGGCACTGATGACAGATGGCACTAATGCGTGGCACTGATGACACATGACATTTATAACAGATGGCACGTGACACTGACAGGTGCACCGATGACAGGTGGCACAGATACGTGGCACTGATGACACGTGACACTGACAGGTGGCACTGGGGACAGGTGGCACTGATAGGTGGCACTGGGGACATATGGCACTGGGGACAGATGGCGATGGGGACATTTGGCACTGATAGGTGGCACTGGGGACAGATGGCGATGGGGACATTTGGCACTGATAGGTGGCACTGGGGACAGATGGCACTGGGGAGTGGGGACAGATGGGCCGGCGATGGGGACATTTGGCACTGGTAGGTGGCACTGGGGACAGATGGCACTATGCTGTGTAGTGTAACTGTAACTAGTGTGAGTGTTCACTCACCGCTGCAGCACGGAAGCTCTCCCTCCTCACACAGTCTCTGTGTGAGGAGGGAGAGCCGGCGATAAGAGATGATCTTATATGTTTACATATGAGATCACCTCACTTTGGACACTCCGATCGAGTGCTAAATGGCCGCTGTGATTGGCCATTTAGCATGATCTGTGATTGGCTCTGTGCAAGGGACACGGCCAACACAGAACTTCCCCAATGCGCGCCCGCAGCGGCGCGCAGAGGGGAAGTAAACAGGAGGATGTCCAGGGACGCCCTCCTGGCAATTGGCGTCCGCGCTGTAGCCATCTTTCGGCTATAGCGCGGGAGAAAAGTTGGGCGGGGCCCACGGGGCCCCCTATTGGGTAGGGCCCATGGGCTTGAGCCCTGTCAAGCCCAATGGTAAGTCCATCCCTGGTCGGCAGTATCTTCCAGGTTCCGTGATCTAGAGTCAGGGCACATCTGCCTTTTCTATCTCATAGCCACACCATGCCCAGGAGGTGGTAAAGTAGCATACAGACCTTTCTTTTCTTCTTGCTCCCAGGCTCAGACCATGCATTCGTCTGCAGGTATTCCTAGTGAGCCTTTTCCTTCCTCCTCCTTTTCTCCTGCCACAGCCCTGCAAACTGGCAATGAGGGGTTGGTGGAATTATTTATTTATTACAGGTACTTATAAAGCGCTGTCAATTTACGCAGCACTTCACATACATTGTACATTCACATCAGTCCTTGCCCTCAAGGGCTTACAATCTAAGGTCTCTAACTCACATTCATACATACACATACTAGGGCCAATTTAGGCAGGATCCAATTAACCTACCAGCATGTCTGTGGATTGTGGGAGGAAACCTATGCAGGGAAGTTTCATGGTTGGTAGTCAAACCGGCAACCCTAGTGCTGCTGCGTGGAAGTGCTAACCACTTAGCCACTTATTTTGTCATATGATCACTCTTTTACTCCGGGAAGATGATCTTGGTCATGTGCAAGTATTTATTTTTGCAGACACTGAGTAAAGGAAAATAGCACCATGGCAGAGAGCAACTAGAGGCAGTGATATTGCCACAGCTGGAGCTCCAGCAGTAAGGAAGAGTGGATGGTGAGGTGACACACCATCCTTTGGTACCACCAAAGAGGAAGAAGAACGTTATGAGGAAGAGGCAGAACAGCAGCAAGGGAATAAATATAGACTTCTCAAAGAATAGTGTGGAAGAGTTGCCATCATCCCTAAACAATATACAATGGGAACCTCATTTGATTGGGATTTTTTGTATAAATAAAACTTATCTAATTTTTAAATATTTCTTTCTTTTTGTTGCCTCAAAAATCCCAATCAAATGAGGTTCCCATTGAACAGCAGCAAGGGAGAATTTTGAAGAGAGGCAGGGCCAGTTTGCAAAACACTGAAGGAAGTAACTATGAAAATCCTTCAGGTAGCACTGCCACTGCCCCACAGGTATTAGCCACTGTTATCCCCAGGGCTGGTCTGTGGAGCTCTGCAGCAGCTTTGTTGCTGAAGTGAAAGAAAAAATGTCCAGAAATGACCTCCATGCCCATTGTCTTAATGCCAGCTGCTGGCTTTGCAGCTGCTCCAATTCCAGTTTTTGGAATCAGCCACCTTTCCATGAGTTTAGGGACTGTGATACACCAGAGTGGCAGGTAGCCAGCAGCCATTATTTTGTCTAGAAGGCTATCCCTGCCTTCCACCAGCATGTGGATCATAGCGCATCTGTGTTACTGGAACACACTGTCAGAGGCAGGGTACATTTGACACACAGTCCAGTAAGCATAGATGTAACATACCCTTAACGGCACACTGGGTAAATCTTGTGGTGACTGCAATGGATGCAGGATGGGACACACAGCTGGACCTAGTGATAAAGCCATGTGTCTTGTCCAACAGCAACAGCACAGTAACCTGTACCCCTTCTTCCTCATTGGCCTCATTCTCTGACTCCTTGCAACTTGCAGTCCCTGCAAGTGCTGGTCACCTTTCGCCTTGGGAAAGAAATGTGCCTTGCCTGTCACATGTACTTCTCCTCCACTTACCTCTCCTTCTCCTCCCCTTCTTCTTCAATTATTCTTTTTCCCTCACTACTTTCTCCTAACCCTCTTCCTCCTTCACTGACTTTTTTTTCCTGCTCCTGCTATTTGATTATGCACGATGAGAGGCTCTGGAAGATGGGGTTACATAGTGAGATTAGTGAATACTGAATCATACATAGTGAAGAACTGGTGAAATTCATGGCTTGAGCAGTCCCACTTTAACGTATTTCTACCAACCGTCACAATTTTTTAATGCATTTTCATTTTTATAAAAATATTTTTTTAATATAATTTTTAGCATTTTAGTTTCTAATTGTAAGGCTGCACATGCCCTGGTCAAGCAAACATGGGCAGCGACAGCATTTCAGAATTGGTAAAATTATTGCCAGCTGGGAAGTGGATCTACCTAGTTATTGTGGGGCCAACACATTTGGTGGGAGTCTCATCTCAAACCACCCTTAGGTTTTTGCCCGTTATCTGTGAGGGTAAGGACAACAGCAACAATTAAGCATGCAATCCTATAACCATAAGCTGCCTGTCTTTTCCCAGAGTGAAGGCTTGAAACTTTCTCCAGTAACAACCACCCCATGCTAGGTTTTTGCTGGAGTGGAAGAAAAAAATGTCCCCCACATGCCTAGCACCTGCATGCCAGCTTGACATTTCCATGGTTTCCATGCCAGCTGGTGGAATAGGCTGGGTAATCCTACCTTAATGTCCCCCCCCCCCCCCCCCCCGCCTAATTGTGTTTTTAAAAACATTTCTTACATTTAAATTTGTAAATTTACATTTTTAAACTTTAGATGTATTTCTTATATATTTTTTTTTTACCTTGTGAGTTTGTCCCCGCCCTGGTCAAGCAAATATGGGTGGGAGGGGGGGAACCAGGCTTTATATAGAAATAGATTTATGGGTGTCAAGGATGTACCACTGGCTGGATTTGACCCAATATGCACTATTGGCCTGGCCTGCTGCACATATTGTGTCAATTAGGGTCTTTGGTGCAGCAGAGGGTCAAGGCAGGAATATGTGATTAAGAAGATGACTTTTAATAAAAATAAAATCAGACTTAGGTAACAGAAAGACTACCAAACACCCAAGGAAGGATGTTAGTGATGAAAGCAATACATCTATTTTGTTTACGTTTAACTAAGAAAATACCAAAAACGTTTCCGTTATACTCACTGATGCCAATATTTCTGCCCCTGCCCCCTCTCCTCCTTCTTTGCCTTCTTTCCTTTGCCCAAAAAATCAGTTGACTCCCCTGTGTACCACTCTGATTTGTCTCCTCTTTTTCTCTCCGTAAAAAAATTCTCATTGATCTCACTCCCAACTGCCTGATAGTCTCTGATAGAAAAGCAAAAGCCCCTTAAGGACTAGGAACTTTTTGTTCCTCATGAAAGTAGCACAAATGTTGTAGGATCCATACAGGAGTGACTCCAACTCCACTGTAGACACTGATCCCAGTTCTACTGACTGGGGAACTACCAGCCCACTTAGCTGCCTCTTCATTAGCCCCCCTGGCTGCTACTGAAGATTTCAGGGTAAAGGAAAGATTTAAGCCCAACACTGTCTTCCAGAAAGGCTTGCTATATGTAACAGTCTTTCCCTTTGTAAGTTCCTGACCATACTGAAGAACTCACACTGTCCTCTATGCTCTTGCTACTTCCTAGGCAGAGCCCCCTCCCACCCAGCATGGGTTCTCCTCAAGGGCCACTGACAGTCTCCTCAGCACTCCATCTTCCACCCAACTCCCTGCCAGCATGACTCATCCATATTTAAGGTTTGGCTCAGACAACATGCCAGGCCCACTGTCTGGGGATTGGCTGAGCTCCCCTAAGTATGCAGATCAACCCTCCTGGCCTCCCCCCACCAGTTTCCAGAAGGTTCTCCAACCAGAACCGGGGGGGGGGGGGGGGCACCAGAGACCTGCCTGTATGAGTCATTCAGCCCTGAGCTGCAGTAAACTTTTAAACTTTTAACCCAGATTCAAACACTCATTTTACCATAAGCAAAACTATAAATCTGCCTGCACTTACATTAAAAGCACACAATGCCGGGAGAAGGTCATTTGGTGCCCAGGGTGAGGATGGCAAACGGCGCCCCCCCCCCCCCTGATTGGGTTCAGGTAAGTAAAAGGGGGGCTCTGAGGGGGAGCTTCAAAGTAGAAGGTTTTTCACCTTAATGCATAGAATGCATTAAGGTGAAAAAACTTGAGACTTTACAACTCCTTTAAGATAAAAAAAAAGTCCTTTATAAACATATGTAGTAAAGTCTTTAGCCTCCTCCAGTCTAATGAGAACCTTCAGAGCCACAGATAACTGACATCCTTCTGTATGTGGTGGGTTGTGAGGCATAGTGGGTGCAAGATGGATAAAGTTAATGGGCATCAGAGACATCTTGGTAAAATGTAAAATAGGATTTATTTCTCTTAACAGTTCTTTTTCTATTTGAGAAGGAAAGAGGGTTAGGGTCAGGACATCCTTAAGCTGTTGCAATTTCAATTGGCAGACTCTGAGACTTCAATAGGAGTAAAAGCCGTGCAGAGAAAGGCCCCCAGCAAGGTGCTACATCTGCATGTGCAGGATGGCTGTCTCCTATGGCAACAGTCTTTAACAGTTCCTAACACAAATCATTACAGTTCTCTTCTACTTGAAGTTCTTCAGCCCCTTGAGCTCCTGGTCTCTCACTGGACCCTCTGTTTCACTGACTCTGAATCCCTGGAGCTCCTCAAAGCTTTGCGGTGGTATCTCCCTCAAGCGTCACCCACGCTTCTCTGCTGGGTCCTTAGCTTGGCACTCCAGATACTTCTCAGGCTTCACCCCTGGCTTGACTCACAAGGCTGCTCTGCAATCGTCACCTCCGTTAGTTGGGTCCCTGACTTGATCACCACCTGAAATTTCCCGATTCTCCACCGTGCCCGTTCGGTGAGAATGCTGCTTCGGTACTTTCTCCAGTTACTCACTGTGGTCCCTGGTAAAGGTGATTGGTCCCTTAGTGGCGACAGCTTCCCTTCTACCTCAGACCACGACAGGTTCTCCGACCCGGCAGAACCACCACTTCTGGTTGGACTGCAAGCCGCAATCCCAAGCCTGTGCTGACCTCTTACTTCTGGGTAGGCCCTCACACAGACTGGCAGCCAGATGCCCCCGGGATAGGCCCAATCTCCAGCCTAGCAGCCCGGGGAGTACGACACACGTCCACCCAAACAGCCGTCCAGGTGACACAGAACATAGATCACCTGACTTCACCCAAATATATAGGTTCTCCCAGCAGGCCAAGGGATTTAAGAAAACGCCTGCCCATTGGCTGAGATACCCCATACCCATAACCTGACCTTGGGTTGCCCTTCTCTTATCTAGTACCACCAAGTACCCGGCCACCTAGTGGTAGAAGAGAAAAGTGCAACCAGGCCAAACTTAGGGAGAAAAGTCAATGGATCTCTAGCAATTGACCAGGGTAACTACTCCTTGCAAGTAAATTTGTGAGGAGCTTCCTGACTAAACCCCAGGGTGCTACACATAAAATGAATGAAAGCGGGAGGGGGATGGTTTCAGGGGTGTGCGAGGTGGAATGTAGTCTTGGGGTTGACAGGGACTTAGACAGCGGCGGTGATTTGTCAGGCTTGATATGGTGTCAGCATCTCATCATTTCTATTCTATTACTACATTATAATATATAATGAGATAGTTCAACTCACCATAATGCAGAATCAGTGGGAACCCTGAGCTTCTCACTTTCCACAAGATGCAGCTTGTCATTTGCCACCGTTGCCTGCCACCAGATGCAGCGGGTCTAATTTGTCCACTATAAACATGAGAAAAGTCCTGGACAGCCGCACTCAAATAGAAATCGCCTTTATTCAGTAAAAACAATAAAAGTACATATATGCCACAGCAAGAAGAGGGAAGCTGACGTGTTTCACACTGCAGTCAGTGCCTAATCATGATTAAGCACTGACTGCAGTGTGAAACGTGTCCGCTTCCCTCTTCTTGCTGTGGCATATATGTACTTTTATTGTTTTTACTGAATAAAGGCGATTTCTTTTTGAGTGCGGCTGTCCAGGACTTTTCTCATGTTTACCGTTACAAGCATTGTCGGCACATGAGGCTTCCAGTCTGGAGGAGAGGTTTCTGATTGACCTCCTTAGAGCGGTGATTTCTTCCTCTCTAATTTGTCCACTGCAACATCGCAGTCCTGCTATAAGTCGCTAGTCGCCATTACTAGTAGAAAAAAAAGTCCCTAAATCTATCCAATAGTTTGTAGACACGATAACTTTTGCACAAATCAATCAATATACGGTTATTGGGATTTAATTTTACCAAACACATGTAGCAGAATACATATTGGACTAAATTGATGAAGAAATTCGATTTTTTAATTAAATATTTTTATACCAGAAAATATATATATATTTTTTTTCAAAATTGTCTCTTTTTTTGTTTATAACGCAAAAAATAAAGCCGCAGAGGTGATCAAATATCACCAAAAGAAAGCTCTATTTGTGGGAAAAAAAGGACATCAATCTTATTTGGGTACAATGTCACACGACCGCGCAATTGTCAGTTAAAGTAACGCAGCGCTGTATCGCAAAAAATGGCATGGTCAGGAAGGGGGTTAAATCTTCTGGGGCTGAAGTGATTAATCAGGGAGGATGCCATACACAGTAGTGGGTGAAGGAGAGGGACTGGTCTCCAGGTCAGGGACTGTCTCTCTGTGTACTGTGATCATGCTGTGTATACAGTGGGTGAGCAGTCCTTCAGCATAGTGTTGTCCAGCACGGCCACCATAGAGCATTCCAAGCAGGCAGGTTAGGGAGGTGAAGAAAGTGATCGACAAGGAGGCACAGGCTCATCCAACCATCACAAGGAACTTATACAACTCCCTCTGACCATCCAATGTGTTCCACTCCCCGGCAGTTCTCCTTATGGGAAGGGCACAAGCTGGGGACTCCCTCCTACCAGAATAACACTGTGTGATCGGAAACATCATTGGTGTTGGCTGCTCCATGCTGTGAAGGGTCAGATGCCCAGTAGAGATCCCCGTGGCCAGTGTCATTTGCCAGAAGATAGAGGAGGTTGGTGGACATCCAGCGTGGTGGAGAGCACTAGGCGCGGAGGTAGAAGTTATCTTCTCCTCCTCTTTGAATGCTCAGCAGGGAGTTGCAGCCATGACGACACTGGCTGCTAGACGCCATGGCCACATAGGCTCTAATAGGCTTCAAAAAAGGTGAACTGCGAGCGCACAGCATTGCGCTCGCAGTTCACACAGGTGGGTTAGCAAAGCAAATTAATATTTGCTTTGCTAACACTGAACCACCTCTCAGCCAATCAGGAGGTGCGGATCTAATACCCGGCACCTGATTGGCTGAAGGCACAGGTTCCCCGATTGGACAACTAACGGAACGGAAGCATGGGTGGACAGAGAGCCGTGGAGGACACAGGAGCTCGCCGCCATCACCTGCTGCATGTCCCACAGCTCGCCGCCATCACCCGCCACCAGGATGGGGTAAGTGTGTGCCGGTCAGACAGCGAGCGGGGGGGGGGGTTACAGAAGCTGCATATGATGGGCCACAGAGGCTGCATATGATGGGCACAGGCTGCATATGATGGGCACAGGCTGCATATGATGGGCACAGAGGCTACATATGATGGGCACAGGCGCTGCATATGATGGGCACAGTGGCTGCATTTGATGGGCACAGTGGCTGCATTTTATGGGGCACAGTGGCTGCATTTTATGGGCACAGTGGCTGCATTTGATGGGCACAGTGGCTGCAATTGATGGCACAGTGACTGCATTTTAAGAGCACAGTGGCTGCATTTCATGGGCACAGTGGCTGCAATTGATGGCACAGTGGCTGCATTTGATGAGCACAGTGGCTGCATTTGATGGGCACAGTGGCTGCAATTAATGGCACAGTGGCTGCAATTGATGGCACAGTGGCTGCATTTTATGGGCACAGTGGGTGCAATTGATGGCACAGTGAGGCTGCAATTGATGTTTTTTTTCAGTATTTTTCAGAATTTTTCAGTTTGTTTGCGCCCCCCCAAAATGGGCACAGAGGCTACAAATGATGGGCACAGGCTGCATATGATGTGCACAGAGGCTGCATATGATGGGCACAGGCTGCATATGATGGGCACAGAGGCTGAATATGATGGGCACAGGCGCTGCATATGATGGGCAAAGTGGCTGCATTTAATGGGCACAGTCGCTGCAATTGATGGCACAGTGGCTGCAATTGATGGCACAGTGGCTGCATTTTATGGGCACAGTGGGTGCAATTGATGGCACAGTGAGGCTGCAATTGATGGTTTTTTTCAGTATTTTTCTGAATTTTTCAGTTTGTTTGCGCCCCCCCAAAATGGGCACAGAGGCTACAAATGATGGGCACAGGCTGCATATGATGGGCACAGTGGCTGCATTTTCTGGGGCACAGTGGCTGCATTTTACGAGGCACAGTGGCTGCATTTTATGGGCACAGTGGCTGCATTTGATGAGCACATTGGCTGCACTTGATGAGCACAGTGGCTGCATTTGATGGCACAGTGGCTGCAATTTATGGCACAGTGGCTGCATTTGATGGCACAGTGGCTGCATTTTATGGGCACAGTGGGTGCGATTGATGGCACAGTGAGGCTGCAATTGATGTTTTTTTCAGTATTTTTCAGTTTGTTTGCGCCCTCCCAAAAAATTTTGAGCACCAGCCACCATTGTCTAGCAACCAGTGGCCAGTAGAGTATCAGGTGGAGGTGAAGGCGGAGTAAGCACCACCGCTATGGCGGGGTTTGCTTACTCTGTCAGTATCATTCAGGGACACTGTATTGTCTCGGAATGAAGGAGCCCAGGGCCAGGGACAGACCTGCTAATTGTCCTGGGCACCTGTGGTCACCCCTACCTGTGCCCCCCTTCCTCCAGTAAATAGCCCCGCCCAGGGCAGCCACCCCTTCCACCCCCCCCCCCCTCCTTGTACCGGCCCTGATAGCACACTAGAGGATGCTACACTCACCCCCACCAAAAATCAGCCATGTCCCCATTGGCTGGAAGAAAATGGCTCCTTAACCTAGGAGCAAGGGCACCCCATAAAAAAAAATTGGAGGGGAAAAGGGAACAAACTTGGAAGAAGCTATGCACAAAATATACAGTATATTGGCTTAATAAATGACAGTAGAAAAATATAGTATTTACATCTTACATATTTTATACACCATGATTACACATCCTAACTACAGGTCCCTGTAGCTAGCAAAAGAACCACCAACATAAACGCATTAACAGTAGAACAGAGAATCCCCCCCAAAGGGGAGCCCTCCCAGTAGGAAATTGTAGCATCTCCATAAGTCCAGTACTTAAATGGAAGGATAGCCGTCCTTAGCAAACCTGCAGAGATAGATAAAAACACAATCCTTACTCTAACAAACTATCTACATAGTCTCTTAGCAGTGGGTTATAATCCTGCCAACAGGTAATAGCTCCACTAGTGTCCCAAATGATAGTGAAATAGTTTTGACTAAACCGTCCGTCTCTAACTACCACTATCCTGTCTTTATAAATGGCCCTCCCCAGGCTCCATTCCCGCTTAATATCTTGGAATTGGGCCCAAACTTTAGGATTCTGAGGCCCCCTGAGTGGCTTTGGAACATGTAGAAAGTCCCATACAAGGTCCTACTCCCATTGAGTATGAAGGGTCTGAATGATGTCCATCACATCTTCAGGGACATACAGGTAGTCTAGTCCCCACTCCAGGGCAGTTTTTTTTTGCACTTCTTGCTGGAACTTCAAAAACTTGGGTAGTTCCCTGATCCTGCCCTGACCAGTGGGAACATAGGACTGAGGCGACCTAATGATCCAGTCCCGATACGCAGCATTCTGAGCCTGGTCGATGTTCCAGCGGTTCCGACTGGACCCGATGCTGCAGAAAAACTGAGCACAGCTGCAACCCTTCTCAACATGATAGCAGCTGGTCAACTTCAGCGGCTCTTTTGGCTTGAGTAGGGGGTGACATTTCACCAGAGAGTCCTACTGCTGGCTTCCCTTCTTGTGTGTCTGAAGTAGGAACGGGGGTCAGTTTATATGGCCATGGTTATGTGTGCAGTAAGGCTGATTTAGAATTTCAGCTAAGAAGCCATTCCTATATATACTATGCTAAGAACAGTTTATGAGGTCTGTAAAATATGTTACAGGCTGTGGTTAAAGACACTGAATTCACCCTTTCACCCCCCTTAACACAGACACCTGTGTTTAGCACACTGTTGCACACTTTCCTATAGCTAAGAGAATGTCAAGCTGATCTGCAAAAATGATAAGGAAACCGCAAACGCAAGAACCTGCAAACTTTGCAAGAGTACAAAAGGAATTTGCTTTGCTAAACTGCTTTGCACCCATAAGAGTAGGTTAACTGCTTAAAAGGGTTAAAAGGTTAGAATGTCTTATAACGGAAATGTATTGTCTGTTCGCTTGTGACGTAATGTGATAGAGTTATATGTACACTGAATTGTCTGTATCGGGCACTTCTTGGCGTGTAGACATTAGTCAGGCCAGGAGTGTCCATTCTTGCTAGCTAGAAGAATGGAATAAAACCTCGCATACCAGAAGTTCATTGTCCAGCAGTCATTACCAATATCCTACCTAACGTTCTGCTACTTCATTTGGTGCATTTGGCCGTGAGGGGGGAATATCGGTGTGACCTGTTGAGGCAGGTGGCACTGTTTTCCACCAGACCTACAAGGAATGGTCCGAGAGGCCAGCCCTGTGGGTTATATCGTAGTCTCAAAAGGCGCCTTCTAGAACTGTTATCTAGGAGACTGCGCTGTGTCCCATTTGGTGGCCTGCTGTGGACGACCTTCGTAACGTCAAAAGGACCTGGGAATCCGAGAAGTAGATAGCTGGAGCTCCAACGGGAACAGGTGAGAGCCTTTTACTTTTGGTTTTTGGATAACAGTCAGACAGCCAGCCTCTCGACGGATCGAGAGAAGGGAAGCCTGATCACCTTCCGAGAAGAGACCTCCGTTCAGATGATTGTGCATCTTTCGGACGAATTCTCAGTCAGTCAGTAATTTTTGGTTGGGAGTGTCTGGTATGATTGATGTGTGTATGAGACATCACTTTGTGGTGAGGTGACCGTGCTCCTCTTTTAAGTGCGGTTCCTGGCCGGGAGACCGCGTCCAGGCCACTGACCGAGGGAAGCATTGTCTATTGTCCCTACCTGTGTCGAGGATTCAGACCCCTTACTGAATTCTCATCATCTACCCTACCCTCTGTGTCTGTCTTGGTGTCTGTTAGGTTATAAGAATGGGTGGGAAACATAGTGTTGAATCTGCCCTTCAAACCATGATCTCCAACTTTGAGAAGGGATTTGCTAAGAACTGTAATTTAAAACTTAGCCCTGAGAAATTGATAACATTGTGTGAGAAAGATTGGCCCTGCTATGGAGCGCGGTGGCCCCCACAGGGAACCCTTGACTTAGAGACCATTGACTGATTATTTGAGAATATTATGTCAGACTTACAGAAACATGACCAAGACGCACCTTCCAGGAGGACTGTTCGTTCGGGTGATTGTGCATCCCTCGAATAAATCCTCAGCCAGCCAGTCAGGAGGAATATCCGTCCAGATGATTGTGCATCTCTCGGATAAATCCTCAGCCAGCCAGTCAGGAGGAATATCCGTCCAGATGATTGTGCATCTCTCGGATAAATCCTCAGCCAGCCAGTCAGGAGGAATATCCGTCCAGATGATTGTGCATCTCTCGGATAAATCCTCAGCCAGCCAGTCAGTCAGTCAGTCAGTTAGGAGAAAACGTCCGTCTGGATGATTGTGCATCCTTTGGACAAATGGGAGATAAAGACCTGCAGTGGATAGAAGCCACAAAAAGAGGAACAGTGTAGAATTATGATTATGACAAGAGTAGTGCCACTGACAAAACAAACAAGACACATATATTCTCAACCTGAAGAGACAGATCAGCCTCCCCCGTATGTAGATGAACGGACCTCAGATAGAGACAGGTCAGAGCCATGTCCAAATGCCCCGTCCAGTAAACAAGGGGACTCAAGTTGTTGTCCACCTACATCAGATTCAGCAAGTTTGTCAATGCCAAATCTCAGTAAAAATACTCCTGACCGTAACACTTTGGGTATAGGCAGGACAGAAATAGGGAACTCAGTAGTAGTCAATGGGCTCCCCAATCAAGTGTCCACTTCCACTCCGAGAAATCCTGATGCAAATAGCCGGACCCTTGCCCCGTCTTTCAACATACCTCTGCAAATGCCCTTAAGAGAACAGGCGGTGGAGGAATATCGGACTCTAGTTTACGCCCCTTTTTAACACAACAGATTTACTGAACTGGAAGATTCATAACCCTGCCTACTCTGAGAAGCCCCAAGCCATCACAGATTTGCTCCGGTCAATAACTCAGACCCATAACCCCACTTGGTCGGACTGCCAGCAACTTTTATTGACCCTTTTTAATACTGAGGAGAGACACAGAATTAACCAAGCAGTGCAGAAGTATAAAAGGCAAAAGACCCTTCTTATTAGAAAGACTTTGTAGTTTTGGGGGGGGGGGCATCAAGTCCAACATCAGTTCATGTACATGCCGGATTCCCCTATCTCCTTGCTGGGCAGAGACTTACTTGCTAAATTCAGAGCGTACATATACTTCCAATCTGATGGACAGGCTATCCTAAAATTGCCCCATCCCTTTGAAGCCCGCATACTGCAAGACATCCCGGGACTATGGGCAGAAGACAACCCACCAGAATTAGCCAGACACATTTCCCCAATCCTTATTGAATTAAAATCAGGAGCCACTCCAGTCAGCCTGAAACAGTACCCAGTCCCTCTAAAAGCCCTAGTAGGAATACAAACAAATTCCTACACTATGGAATTCTAAAACCCTGTCAGTCTCCCTGGAATACACCTCTACTCCCAGTGCAAAAACCCGAAACAGCTTACTGTCGTCCTGTTCAAGACCTCAGAGTGGCCAATCAGGCTGTAATGATCATGCACCCAGCGGTCACTAATGAATTGTTACAATTACTGTGGGAGGCAGGTTATAAGGTGTCCCGGAGAAAGGTGCAATTGTGACAAGAGACTGTAAAGTACCTGGGATTCAGAGTATCACAAGGACAGAGACAATATGGAGAAGGCAGGAAAGAAGCTGTTTGTCAGATTCCCACCCCAACTACCAGACGGCAAGTACGTGAATTCCTGGGGGTGGCAGGATTCTGCTGAATCTGGATACCGGACTTTACCATAAAAGCCAGACCCCTCTATGAATCCACAAAGGGGGGAGAAAAGGAACCCTTCCAATGGGGAGAACAGCAAAACAGAGCATTAAGACATTAAGGTCTCCCTAATGCAGACTCTTGCGCTAGGCTTGCCAGATAGCCAAAAAGTCTTCTATTTGTATGTCAGTGAAAAACAAGGAATAGTAGTAGGAGTCCTGACACAATACTCTGGGTCTTGACAGCGTCCTGTAGCATACCTTTCAAAACAACTGGACACTGTAGCTCAGGGATGGCCATCCTGCAGCGGGCCATCGCAGTAACAGCCCTCCTTGTGGTCGAAGCTGACAAGTTGTCATTTGGTCAGGAGACTTATGTCCGGGTCCCACACCAAGTACAGGCATTAATGGATTACAAGGGAAATCACTGGTTTACTAACAATCGAATGGTTAAATATCAAGCTATGCTGTGTGAAAATCCTCGTATCCACTTAGAGACTGTAAACACTTTAAACCCAGCCACTCTGCTCCCCACCTCACAAGAACCCTTAACTCATGACAGTCTCCGGGTAATGGATATGCAAGCCGACCAGACTTGAAAGACAGCCCCTTGGAAAATCCAAACGTTGCGTACTTTAAAAGATGTTTATCCCCAGATATAGACTCAGTCAATGGCCCTGACTTTGCCCACAAGTGCCTCCAGGAATTAGCAACAGCACTTAAAATTACTTGGAAACTACACACTGCATATAGGCCACAAAGCTCTGGAAAAGTTGAACTAATGAACCGCACGCTCAAGTCACAACTGACCAAGCTCTGTCAGGAAACCCAAATGAAATGGACCTTGATGTTGCCCATTGCTTTACTGAGAATTCAGAGTACCCCAACAAAGAGGACAAACCTGTCCCCTTTTGAGGTACTGTATGGTAGGCCCCCACCCATCATTAGAGGGATAAGAGGAGATCAGATAGGAGGGGTTGCTAGCCGTGAACTGATACAGAAACTTGGGGAAAGTATGCAGGACATAGGGAAATGGGTTCAAGAGAAACTTCCCATAAGCTTGTTGAACCCAGTACACCCCTTTAAACCAGGAGATACAGTGTGGGTAAAGGAGTGGAACCTAACCCCACTAGGGCCAAAATGGAGAGGTCCTTACACTGTTCTGCTATCTACTCCAACAGCCATTAAGGTAGCCGAGGTGACACCCTGGATACACCACTCTAGGGTAAAGCGAGCTGCTGACCTCACAGACTCCTGGCACAGTACAGTAGACCCCCAAGATCCTTTGAGACTGAGATTGACCAGAGAAATCAGAAGGAGGAACTCCAGCCCTGTGTTCAGCACACCCCTGGAAGCTGCTGAATTTACGCACGGCAGAAGATAGACAGACTGCAGCCCTGCGGCCAACACACTCCTGGAAGCTGCTGGCTCAACGCACGGCGGAAGATAAAGGACATCTACTAAGCTCTGCTCCAACCACACCCCGGACGCTGGTTGGTCTACGCACAAGCTGAAGCCTGAGGATATTCATCGGTGTAATGTTTACTAAAATCGTTATAATCAGACTGTTGATAGCCATAATAGTGATACTGACCGGGTTAAAAGAGGGGGAGAGTAATTCATGTGACCCTTGTATAAAGACCACCAGAGTAGGATCCGTGACTACCAAGATGTTACTGTGGCACTCCCATTATCAATGCAAGGGCACAGAGACTGGTACCTGCATACATAATGGGACTACCTATTCAATGTGCTCCGTGGAAAATCAGATAACCTGTTATGATCCCACTTATGCACTCTATAAAACCTGGCTAACCGTTCGGAGCTTTAGTTCCACCGGTAAGCTGGTAAACCGTACCCTGATCACCAACTCAAGTATTGCAGAGACAGGTTTTAATTATTTTCTGATTCTCCCTATAGTGTATGGAGTGCTAATATTTTTACTCTTTTTGTATTCTTATTGTTACCATGGGCCAAGGGTCACTATCTCAGTGTTTTATAAGTTAATGAGAGACCCGGCTGGAGCTGACAATGGGGAATAATCTCGGTAGAAGAATGTTTTGTGCCTGCTAGTGAGGTCATCAGAAAAAAAAAACAAAAAAAAAAACAAAACAAATCTGTATGCTATTTAGTGATGCTTAATCTCGCTCATATTAAATCGCTATGATTATGATCAAAGGGGGGAATGAAGTAGGAACGGGGGTCAGTTTATATGGCCATGGTTATGTGTGCAGTAAGGCTGATTTAGAATTTCAGCTAAGAAGCCATTCCTGTATATACTATGCTAAGAACAGTTTATGAGGTCTGTAAAATATGTTACAGGCTGTGGTTAAAGACACTGAATTCACCCTTTCACCCCCCTTAACACAGACACCTGTGTTTAGCACACTGTTGCACACTTTCCTATAGCTAAGAGAATGTCAAGCTGATCTGCAAAAATGATAAGGAAACCGCAAACGCAAGAACCTGCAAACTTTGCAAGAGTACAAAAGGAATTTGCTTTGCTAAACTGCTTTGCACCCATAAGAGTAGGTTAACTGCTTAAAAGGGTTAAAAGGTTAGAATGTCTTATAACGGAAATGTATTGTCTGTTCGCTTGTGACGTAATGTGATAGAGTTATATGTACACTGAATTGTCTGTATCGGGCACTTCTTGGCGTGTAGACATTAGTCGGGCCAGGAGTGTCCATTCTTGCTAGCTAGAAGAATGGAATAAAACCTCGCATACCAGAAGTTCATTGTCCAGCAGTCATTACCAATATCCTACCTAACGTTCTGCTACTTCATGTCCTCTTCCCATTCCCACTTGACCTCGGACTCATTGGCGGTGGACCACTTGTCTGACTCTGACTCCAAGGGCCCAAACTCAGCTTCCAGTCTGGGCAACCTCCAATTGATCTCCCCAACACTATCACTCCCCGCTGGGTCACCTGATGAGGACTCTTCCAAATCAGGCTCCCTCTGCGCAGGGGTAACTGGATGTACTGGAACAGCCAGCTTCTCCAATTCATCTGTCTACTCCTGAGGGACAGCATTGGTGAGCCCCATCCGCTGGGTGATAGTTTCTCCCAGCCTGTGGGTGGTGGTAGGTCTCCGGCCTGGACCGCGGGTGTATATCACCTTCACAGGAGAATCTGTGTCCTGGGACTCAACCCTGCTGGTGCCCTTTATCTTCATAGGGGAATCTCTGTCCTGGGACTCGACCCCACTCTTGGGCATTTCCTGGCTCTTTCTGGCCAACTGGGTCTTCTCCACCGGATGCTCTGTTCACAGACCTGACTGCAGATCCACGCTGTAAATAAAAGGTGCCAAGTAACTCCAGCTCTCCACTGTCTCCGCATTTAATCCAGGCACTGACCATGGCGGCGGGTTTTCTGCAGCTGGGACATAACATGCACAGCCTCGCAACTCCTCCGAGGGCGAACCCCCCTCGATGCTCCAGATGTACTCTGGTGTCTACCAAAGTCATGTCCTGCATTTCAGGCAGCAAGATCCTGGGGCAAACTTTTGCAACATCCTCCATCTTGCTTCTCTCTTAGCTCCACGCGTTGGGTATACTGGGCTTGCTTTAAGCTGTAGCTCCGCCCCTCACACAGACACACTAGCGCCAGCAGCTCTGATAAGCAGGATTTTTCTTGTGTTGGCAGTAACTCTTCCACAGTCAAACTGAACACGAACAGTTCACATGTACTGATGTTTTCAGGACAAGTCAGGACATAACACTTGATCCCAGCCATGGTTGGACAACTGGGTGTAGGTAGTAGTGAATGTCCGCAATAGTTGCTATGGGTAACGGGAAAGAAAGGGACACATAAAATGGAAAGTTTCCTCAGGGTTTTTTTAAGCAGCAAAACATTTGGAAATTTATATAGGAATGTTGGGTGAATCAGGAATTAAAGATAAGTTCAAATATACAGTAGATTTATTATAAAATACAAACTCTGGTTCACGATACAAACAACAACATAGAACATCACTCATGGCAAAGGAGCCCCCAGGAGAACATAGTTTGCCAATTACATTTACAACATTAATATCCACATGAATACCCCAATGCATTTCGACCCATTCTGGTCTTCTTCAGGGAGATTGAGATTCTAGGGAAATGTATCAAAAAATAGAATTTGATTTAAGACATTTGACAGTATACGAAATATCATTACAACATTTAAAATTGTGCGAAAGAATGTATCTCCATATACATGGAGGTATATTTACCATTAAATAGATCAAAGAGTGAGGATGTATCGCACAAACCAGATTGTTAAAAATATATGCGTTCAGCAACCCCATCGACTCTGCACGTCCCCTCCGCGCCCTCCAGGCGGATCCACAGTCCTTTAGACTTGCAAGGGGCCACATGCTTGGACCTAGAGGGGAGGACGGGGGGCAAGGCACCTGCACTTTGGCATTGAAAAATCTTATTATTCAAGTATTCTGTGATTATCTTGTACAGCTTTGCGACTAAAGACTGGCCCATACTGAATCGAACATTTAATTCATATTAATTGGACCTATTAGTTTTATTGCATAATTTAACCATTAATTGGATTAGTTTATAGTTTAGTTAATTTGGATTAACATAAGTGGGATAAATTAATAAGATGAAAAAAAGGGGGAGGGTATTGGTACCCGATTGGTCAGGGTGTAAGAATGGATGTGCTGGGTGTGCAGTGGTGTGCATGATTATGAAAAGGGTGTGGGGGTATGATACAAACGTGATGCAAGGCGCTGTAAAAGTAGTGTAGGGAAAAGCAATGTGGTGTTAATAATGAACCTATGTTGAATAATTGTGGAAATTATAAAAAGTGTGCATTAGGTACCTATGCTAGTGAAAGAGTCCATGTTTGTTTGAACTAAACAAAATAAAGAGTGTACAGTGCTAGGTGCAAGTGTTGAAGTGTTGGTGAATAGAACCATATCTTTGCAACAATAAGGAAATGTAATGGCAGTACTAGATAATTGTTATATAAAGAGCCCCAGAAAGGAAAAATGTGGGTAGATGCAATGTTCAAGGAAGTACCGATATCAGTCAGTCTAGTGTGTTCAAGAAGCTGCGCTTACCTAGTGCTTACTTCTTCTTATATGTAATGGCGGCATTCCCGAGATCACCTCAGGATCATCTGGGAGCTTCTGGTTTATATTGTGTCTCAATTAATTACCCATGGATTCAGGGCCGTCTTTAATATTGATTGGACCCTGGGCAAAACTTTTCTTGGGGCCCCCCCATGCAGTTTCGCTCTCCACCTGCTCTGAGACATACAATAAATAGCACTTGACTCAAAATCAGTTTACTGAATCAGATCAGACAGCTATTGCGATTGGTTGCCAGAGGTTACAGTGTATCATTACCACTCACTGACTGGTTGCTAGAGGTTACAGCACACATTAAGGCTCACTGATTAGTTGCTAGAGGTTACAGCACATGATTTCTGCTTGTTGATTGGTTGCTAGAGATTACTGTGGATATGACCTCAGGGGGGCATGATATACATATCAATGCCGACGGCCGCCCCTATTTACATATGAATTTCATCACTATTTACATAGGAATGCCGGTAATTTACATGTAAACACAGGGTCTGCAGGTGAGTCATCTTTACACAACAATAGGGCAGAGCTGGGCAGCATTAGTAGCAGCACTTCACACTGAGATATTGGGACACAGCACAGGGCTAAAACCTCAAGGGAGGAGGGAATTTAAACCAGGATAGTTGGCAAGTATGAGGCTGCTGCTTTGGGCCCCACAACAATGACAGGGCCCAGGGCAGCTTCCCATTTTGCCCTGCCTTAAAAATGGCCCTGCATGGATTGCAGGTGCTGGACTCCTCCTCGTCGGACCTCCCCTGCTCACCCCCACTCCTGGGATGAAGGAAGACAATGATTTTTCCCTCCCCATCTTTCATCCAATTGGTTGAACTAATATACCTAATAATACATATACATACGACTAGATCAAACCAACTTTTAAACTATTTCTGTATTTAATTCTGTATACTTTTTTAATACTACTGTTTGGCATTCAGCGTTCATCCTGTACAGACCGTTGTGTCCGGCTCTATAGCGGCGGGGATGAGCAGGGGAGGTCCGACGAGGAGGAGTCCAGCACCTGCAATCCATGGGTAATTAATTGAGACACAATATAAACCGACAGATCCTAGATTATCCTGAGGTGATCTCGGGAATGCCGCCATTACATATAAGAAGAAATAAGGACTAGGTAAGAGCAGCTCCTTGAACACACTAGACTGGCTGATATCGGTACTTCCTTGAACATTGCATCTACCCACATTTTTCCTTTCTGGGGCTCTTTATATAACAATTATCTAGTACTGCCATTACATTTCCTTATTGTTGCAAAGATATGGTTCTATTCACCAACACTTCAACACTCGCACCTAGCACTATACACTATGCACTATACACTCTTTATTTTGTTTAGTTCAACCAACACATGGACTCTTTCACTAGCATAGGCACCTAATGCACACTTTATTATAATGCACACATTATTAACACCACATTGCTTTTCCCTACACTACTTTTTCAGCGCCTTGCATTACGTTTGTATCATACCCCCACACCCTTTTTAAAATCATGCACACCACTGCACACCTACAATACCCTCCCCCTTTTTTTCATCTTATTCTATTTTAATTTATCCCACTTAAATTAATCCGAACTAACTAAACTATAAACTAATCCAGTTAATGGTTAAATTATGCAATAAACTAATAGGTCCAATTAATATGAATTAAATATTCCATTCAGTACGGGCAGTGGTGGCCCGTCCATAGGGGACCACCCCCCCCCCCCCCCCCTCCAAGCAGTCACAAAAAAAATTTTTAAACTGGCCCTTTAAAAAAAAATACAAAAAAATTCCTTAAGTGCACTGTGTTCGGACGCCTGACAGTGCACTATGGGAAGCGATGCGGCGCTTCATTTGCGGGTTTTTGTCCCGCCTTGCGGCTTTTTCCGAAGCGCCGAGTAGCTTCTGTCACCTATGACGAAATGCGTCTGGAAGGGCACGCATTGACGTCACCACGCTGTCTGTGAGGAGGACGGGCTTTTATGTTTGCCGGCCGGCATTTGGTCTATAAGTTTTTATCTATGTAAGTGCAATACATTCTTTTATAAATAAATGATATGCAGTATTACGCTATGGTCAGTTTCTCCCCTCTTTGAGCATTCCCCGGAGTACAGTCCATTATATCTTCGATCCAGTGGGAAGCCTAGGGGGTTGTTACCATCAGACCTATGACTAGGGGCAGTCCTGTGTCAGTCCAGCAGCTGTCCTTGGAAGATAAAGGCCGTGGCTGGGTTACAGTCGATTGCTTCTTGCCTCCTGCCGTTTGGTAAGCAGGCAATTCGTAAGGTGGTCAGGCACTTTTTTTTTATTGGTGTGAAGTCACTGTGGTGATTACTTGATCAATTTATGGACTATTAATTTAGTATTTATGGATTGATTCACTGTTTATTTTTTCATATTTTTTCACATTTATTTTTCGCAATTTGTATTACTTTTTTATTATATTTACGTGTGTTTTGAGCGCAGCTCCTTTTTATTCATTTATCTATTTGTGTTATCCCACTATTGAGTTACTGCTTTGATCTATATTCCTTTAGTCTAGCGCGTTTTTTTATTTCTAAAACTTCACCCGCTGCCACTGAGTACGGGCCAGTCTTTAGTCGCAAAGCTGTACTAGATACTCACAGAATACTTGAATAATAAGATTTATCAATGCCCAATTGCAGGTGCCTTGCCCCCCCGTCCTCCCTCTAGGTCCAAGGGTCTGGCCCCATGCAAGCTCGATGGACTGTGGATCCACCTGGAGGGCGCGGAGGGGATGGGGTTGCTGAATGCAAATTTTTTAACAATCTGGTTTGTGCGATACATCCTCACTCTTTCATCTATTTAATGGTAAATATACCTCCATGCATATGGAGATACATTATTTCGCACAATTTGAAATGTTGTAATGATATTTTGTATACTGTCAAATGTCTTAAATCAAATTCTATTTTTTGATACATTTCCCTAGAATCTAAATCCCCCTGAAGAGGACCAGAATGGGTCGAAATGCATTGAGGTATTCATGTGAATATTAATGTTGTAAATGTAATTGGCAAACTATGTTCTCCTGGGGGCTTCTTTGCCATGAGTGATGTTTTATGTTGTTTGTATTGTTAACCAGAGTTTGTATTTTATAATAAATCTACTGTATATTTAAACTTATCTTTAATTCCTGATTCACCCAACATTCCTATATAGATTTCCAAATGTTTTGCTGCTTAAAAAACTGCTGGGGAAACTTTCCATTTTTTGTACTTTTTTTTGGGTTGTGCAGCCCCGGGTACTTTCATATATGTGTTTTCCTATTCTCGATTGTAGAGTGTGACACATGTCCCAATGATTTGAGCAGGATTCTGTTTTGGACAATCTTCAACCCCAGCCATGGTTGGACAACTGGGAAACTTGGAAGGATCACAGGAACATAGTAACTCGCCCCAATTGCCACGGATGACAGCAGATGAAGCCATGCACATTGTACTGAGATTAGCAGGATACTTTAGCATACAGTCACTTTCCCCAGCTAGAATCAGAAAGCTGGACACTTGTAATCCACAAAAGAATGATAGCCCGTCGTGGTTACTATAGGCAATAATAAACATCATAGTACAGTTCTCGCCGATATTAGCAGATTGTACAGCAAGATGAACACAGATCCCAGCCGCGGTTTGGACAACTGAATGGTGGCTGTACTCTTTCAATACATGACAGCCCCTTGTGATTGCTATGGGTAACAACATGACAGAAACATGTTGAAACATAGCACAGTCTTTAACTCCAGACACTTGTTGGGCAACATGAAGGCAAAACATAGCACAATCTTTTATCTGCAGCCACCCGTTGAGCAGCAGGAATACTTTTGAACTTCACATTTGTGAAAAGATCAGCATGGTTGCTATGGGCTGTGACTCTTGAGTAGCACAGCAACAGTCACAGTTTCAACAGTACAACATAATTCCGCTTTCCTGTTTTACCCCTTTAGAGATTTAGCAACAAAGTACAGTCCTCTGGCTCAAGGGTTGCTGGTTGCTAGGGACAAAGGCCGTGCAGGTTGCAATGGAATATCCTGGACGAGTTCCCCTACATGTAGTGCTCACCCCCAAATGAGCCGCTGGTGATTGGGTTCCCCACTTACTGCACGGCCAGGCAACAAGTATTCTCCACACTTTCTCCAGACACTAGGAACAGTCTTTGAGCCTGTTTTTTATGTTTTATAAAGGGTAATAACTTGGATGGGGAATAGGAATTATGGCATGCCCAATCTTGATAGCAACAAAACCAGGGACAACTTCCTCCCTATGTACAGCTTTGATTTGCCCCCTTTTCTTCTCTATGTACAACTCTGATCTCACTCCCGACTGCTTGACAGTCTCTGATAGAAAAGCAAAAGCCCCTTAGAGTGGAGTTCCGCCAAAAAAAATTAAAAGTCAGCAGCTACAAATACTGCAGCTGCTGACTTTTATAATTAAGACACCTGGCCGATCCTAGGGTCACAGACGCCTGGGTGCAGAAATATTTCTGGCGCTCCCACATGGGCGTGGTCATCTTACTAACTCCTCCCCTTTACAAATGTTTTTATGGCAATGATTCAAACACAGAGATGCTCCCCTAAGAAGTCTTCATTACCCTGAGATCCTCCCATGATCTTTTAACAATAAAGAAAATACAGGAAGAGAATACACTAATGGGACCTGGAGGGGAGACTCTCTGATGCACACAGAGAGGGCTTCTGTTAAAGAGTCTGTTAGAAAGAGCCCTCAGACATACTACAGGAGCTGGTCAGAGATTGCAGGCATACTACAGGAGCTGGTCAGAGACTGCAGACATAGTACAGGAGACCGTCAGAAACTGCGGGCACTTAAGGAGAGGGTCAGAGACTGCAGACATACTACAGGAGATGGTCAGAGACTGCAGACATGATACAGGAGATGGTCAGAGATGGCAGACATAATACAGGAGATGATCAGAGACTGCAGACATGATACAAGAGATGGTCAGAGACTGCAGCCATAGTGCAGAAGATGGTCAGAGACTGCGGGCATACTACAGGAGCTGGTCAGAGACTGCGGGCATACTATAGGAGCTGGTCAGAGACTGTGGGCATACTACAGGCGATGGTCAGAGACTGCAGACATACTACAGGAGCTGGTCAGAGACTGCGGGCATACTACAGGAGACGGTCGGAGACTGCGGGCATACTACAGGCGATGATCAGAGACTGCACACATACTACAGGAGAAGGTCAGAGACTGCGGACATACTACAGGAGATGGTCAGAGACTGCAAACATAGTACAGGAGACAGTCAGAGACTGCAGACATACTACATGAGATGGTCAGAGACTGCAGACTTGATACAGGAGAGGGTCAGAGACTGCAGACATACTACAGGAGACGGTCAGAGACTGCAGTTCCTATGGATGTCAGTAGATAATTGCCGACCGGCACTCTCATCTGACCCAGCGATACAGCAACAATGGTTCCTCTGATCAGGAATCAGCTCACTCTGGGTTGCCCGTGGCGACTCCGCTGGGTAGCGCTCAGATCTAGATTCTGGCAATGACTCCATTCCTTTCTTCACCAGGGATGGCGCTAGGCTGTGTGGCTTTCCCTCTGGAGCAGGGCAGCGGGGTTCTCTCTCTCTGATGGTTTTTCCTCAGCACTGTCCTTTTCCTGGAGTCCTGGGTGCACTTCCCTATAAGCTTTCCTGAGCGCCTGGCTCTCTCTCTCTCTCCCTCTCTCATTCAGCTAGGCATGCTGTGTGGGCTGCAGTTTCCGGGTTACAATGGGGCCGCCAGTCCTCGGGACTACATGTCCCACAATCCTCTTCTCTGCTCCTTTTTTACTGTATTTCTTCCCTGGCCAATATGAAGGAGGGGAAAGAAATAGTGGGCGGCTGTGCTGGCAAGCGCTGC
Source organism: Lithobates septentrionalis (assembly GCA_037952835.1). NCBI lineage: Eukaryota > Metazoa > Chordata > Amphibia > Anura > Ranidae > Lithobates > Lithobates septentrionalis. Next base: position 396,457 of record JBBDGP010001118.1, read on the forward strand.
TCACTAGTAAAGCAGTGCGAGGAGGAGAGGGAGGGGGGAAAGAAGATCCTGCGGCTGCTCTTTCTCCACTCAGAGACAAGGCTGCTCTGATCTCCAGCTGCTTTGCTCTCCTCCTCTGACAGTAAACACAGAGAGCCCTCTTCCCATTGATAACAGTGGCAGCGGTGGCACAGTCTCTCCTCCTCTGATCCGCTCCTGTCAGTTGCTGGCGGTGAGAGCAAGCAGGATGAAGATCCGCAGCAACCACTACATGTGCTCTGCCTCTGGACACAGACAAGGAGAGGAGCACTCTGGAGCTTTGGCGCCCCCACCTCTGCGGCACCCGGGTGTGGAGCACCCCACGCACCCACCCAGGATCAGCCCTGTTAGGACACTTACCTGTCCAGGGCTCCTGTCCTCACCCGAAGCAAATATGTCTGCTGCGTGTCCTCACTGTTCCCTGCTGTCTTCTGAGACCTGTGAAACATGGTGGTGACAGCATCATGCTGTGGGGATGTTTTTCAGCAGTCGGGACTGGGAAACTGGTCAGGGTTGAGGGAAAGATGGATGGTGCTAAATACAGGCATATTCTTGAGCAAAACCTATACCACTTTGTGTGTGATTTGAGGCTAGGACAGAGGTTCACCTTCCAGCAGGACAATGACCTCAAACACACTGCTAAAGCAACACTTGAGTGGTTTAAGGGGAAACATGTAAATGTGTTGGAATGGCCTAGTCAAAGCCCAGACCTCAATCCAATAGAAAATCTGTGGTCAGACTTAAAGATTGCTGTTCACAAGCGCAAACCACCAAACTTGAAGGAGCTGGAGCAGTTTTGCAAGGAGGAATGGGCAAAAATCCCAGTGGTAAGATGTGGCAATCTCATAGAGACTTATCCAAAGCGACTTGGAGCTGTGATAGCCGCAAAAGTTGGCTCTACAAATTATTTACTTTAGGGGGGTGAATAGTTATGCACATTGACTTTTTTCTGTTATTTTTTCCTATTTGTTGTTTGCTTCACAATAAAAAAAAAACATCTTTAAAGTTGTGGACATGTTTTGTAAATTAAATATCGCAAATCCTCAAACAATCCATGTTAATTCCAGGTTGTGAGCAACAAAACACGAAAAATGCCAAGGGGGTGAATAGTTTTGCAAGGCACTGTATATGTGTGTACAGTGGAGGGCCTTGTATAACTAGTCCCACCCTCTTTTCATTGTGTCTTTAATTGCTGTTCTGAGAACATGTACCAGTAATTGCTGGAGCTAGACACACTATGATTTATTTCTCTTCTGCCTCTCCAATCTGAGCACTGCAAGCACGATCTCTATAACTGATCCAGTTGAGACAAGCTATAATTTACAATCTCAGTAAAATTAGCAGACAGTAACTCGATCCAAATGACATTTTACAGAATATAGAAAACTTTAAAATTTGTCCAGATCTTCACAGAAGAACATCAGATCAAAAGCTCATAATATGTCTGGGTCCAGCAGAATACATGACTAAGGGATGTGTCCATAAGTGAGGCTCCCGTGCATACCTAGTAATTCTGTTTTACCCCTAACCCACAATTGACCAAACAACACTACTCTTTTTTGGAGTCGAATGGCCATAGCAGCCTTTTATTACAACAAAATAAAATACAAAAATACTTTGAACATATAACTTAATGCATAATATAAATTTCCATAAACATTTTTACCAAATGAACCTTACTATTAACCTTCCTGATCTAGAGGTCCTTGAAGGCACATATCAATTTTTTAACACCAACTAGTTGTATCGGTATACCCATAAAAGGCCCCCTGCCGTGTAATTACGCAAGCTCAGGGACAAACAGCTACTTCCTTCCAGATACAACTTACTACACCATTGTTTCCATACAAGGGAAAGGACGCCCATACCTCCGTATGGGCCCAACCCCCCCTAAACCTCCATTATTTTTCAGCACCGCCTTCAAAGACCCCATAGACCTACCACTGCTACGACAGTCAAATTCCCAACCATCATAATCATTAATTCCTTAAACTATCAACCCAAACCTTAACCATCCCATATCCCCCATACACCTGGCACTATATCCATAACTTAAAGGGAGGGAGGGTGGGAATTCTTCTACCAGGCGCGCTCTCTCTGCAACTGACCACTAATGTAACTCCACCCCCCATTTTTATCTGGACTCCCCCCACCGCCACCTCCTATTATAATTTAAACTACCCTAATTACTCCGCCTCACTGCCCCACCCAAGTCATGCTGGCCCTCCTCCTAGTGTTACTTTAGCTCCGGGCCATTACTTGACTAAGGGATGTGTCCATAAGTGAGGCTCCCGTGCATACCTAGTAATTCTGTGTTTACCCCTAACCCACAATTGACCAAACGACACTACTCTTTTTTGGAGTCGAATGGCCATAGCAGCCTTTTATTACAACAAAATAAAATACAAAAATACTTTGAACATATAACTTAATGCATAATATACATTTCCATAAACATTTTTACCAAATGAACCTTACTATTAACCTTCCTGATCTAGAGGTCCTTGAAGGCACATATCAATTTTTTAACACCAACTAGTTGTATCGGTATACCCATAAAATGCCCCCTGCCGTGTAATTACGCAAGCTCAGGGACAAACAGCTACTTCCTTCCAGATACAACTTACTACACCATTGTTTCCATACAAGGGAAAGGACGCCCATACCTCCGTATGGGCCCAACCCCCCCTAAACCTCCATTATTTCTCAGCACCGCCTTCAAAGACCCCATAGACCTACCGCCTCAGCACGCGCACGTGACGCCTTACGTGCGTGTCGCCCTCCACACCCTAAACGCCCGGTGTACACCGTCCTGCAAAGCCAACTGCCACAGGTCAAGACCAATAGCATTCAGGTGTACACCATCCGATCGTAAAAAGCGCCAGGTTTCTTCCTCCAAATCCCGATGACGCACAGCCAAACCGCCATTACGAACAAAAAATTTGGCCACCGCTTTGTTGACCTTTATCCTCGCTCTGTTCAGACCTGCAACAGAGCGAGCCAAACGCCAAGCCGTCCTGGCCACGATATCTGACCAAATAAAAATGGTATCCGGAAAAAAGGATTGCAACCGTAACAGATCGAATTTAATGTCCCGGATAAGCTCTCTTGCGCATCGAATCCCCAGATCATTACCACCCGCATGTATCACAACCACATCAGGAGTGCGGTCAAGGCGGGCAAACTTATGCATCTCGGGTACCACCCTGGACCAGAGCATGCCCGGAATCCCGATCCAGCGTACTACGCCCTCCTCCTCTGACAAACCCAACAACCTGCCACCCCTCCTAACATCCGCCCTCCTGGCTCCCCAATACACGTATGAGTGTCCCAGGATCCACACCAAACAGGAGTCTGAATCTGAAAAACATTGAAAACAGACAAAAGGAAGACAGAGAGAAAAACAAACACATCACCCTCATATTCCCTAGCTACTAAGACCACTAGCCTTCCCAACATAAAATCTTTCTTTCAACATTTTTTTTTTAAGAAGCAAACTAACAAGAGTGATACCCCCCAATCGCTACAAGAATCCCAACCCTACCCATAAGGATTAGTTCACTAAAGTAAGTGAGGGCGAACATACAACTTAAACCTAGATGATTCCCACCGACCAATACTCTTTACCACCTATTCATCCAATCCCCACCGAACCGGTGCTCCAATGCGGAACGAGTGAGAAGAGTAATTCTCCGCATTCAAACCCGCGGCTACCAAACATTTTTTGAAAACCGCCTGAAACTGGAAACGAGATACAGCTCTTCCATCTTCATGTTGGAAGAAAACCCCCCCTCCTTGAGGCCTAATTGTGCAAAATTCCCCCACTGCCGCAACAGGACATACAGGGGAACCCGGGACCCTCTTCAACTCTACCCACTTCCCCTTCCCAAATTGATCCGTCTTGGACCTTTTCAAAAATACCCCCAACGTATCCCCACGTAACCAAACGTCCTGAACTTCCAACCCACCATCACCCTTTCTATTCTTACTCACCATCTCACCCACCCGAAAAGCTCCGAAAAAGTCCAGTACAAAAATGGCCCGAAACAAAACCCTCTCAAACGGCGAAAAACAAACATCTCCCAACTGTTGCACCACATCCCCAAAACCTTAAACGAAACTGGGCGTCTTTTGTCGGCAGCCGTTCGGCCAGCGCGATATCCACGCATAGCACGCCGAACCATGAAAACCTTTGTCACATCCCTTTGCCCAGCCAACTGGAACATGAAGGCCAGCCCCGCCAACTTACTAGACATAGAAGAAGCTGACACTTCCCTCTCAAAATTCCTGCCTATAAAATAGAGCAGCAAATGAACCCTACCTTCATCATGAGGACTGTCCCCTACTTCCCCTACCAAAGCCTCCCATTCCCTCCAGACCTTACTGTACACAGACCAGGTAGCTGCGGATACCGATCGACGTATCAACCGCTGGGCGATGGCAATGCGATGCTCCACAACCTCTCGGGACAAGGAATCCCGAACACATCCGCTCCCGGCACCAGTTGACGAAACCTGTCCCACTGGAAACGAGACAACGCATCAGCCACAGATTTGTCCACCCCCGGAACATAAATTGCAGTTACACAACAATTAATACACAAACAATGCAACACCAGGTGCCGCAGTAAGCGCACAACTGGGGGGGAAGACGCAGTGTTATTGTTAATGGCCTGCACCACACCCAGGTTATCACAGGGAAAACGCACCCGACGGTTCTTAAAGTCTGCGCCCCAAAGTTCCACAGCTAGAACAATAGGGAACGATTCCAAAACCGCCAAGTTGCGTATCAAGCCAGCCTCCTTCCAAGTCACCGGCAATTCCCCAGCACTCCACTTCCCCTGATAAAAAGCCCCGAAGCCACAGGACCCCGCCGCGTCAGTGAACAGTTCCAAATCAAAATTTGAGACTACCGTACCCATCCACAAAGAGCGGCCATTGTACATAGCCAAAAAGGAATCCCATACCTTTAAATCCTCCTTGTGATCCCTACTTAACCGAATATAATGATGCGGAGCCCGGACTCCAGCCGTGGCGGCTGCAAGACGCCTGCAGAAAACCCGCCCCATAGGCATGATGCGGCAGGCAAAATTCAATTTGCCTAGCAACGATTGTAAAGACCGAAGCTGTATCTTCTTCGCCTGAGACGCTACGGCCACCTCCTGCTTTAAGCCCTCCAATTTGTCCGAAGGCAATCTACATTCCATAGCCACCGTGTCTATAACAATCCCCAAAAACTCAAAGCAGTAACCGGGCCTTCCGTCTTGTCAATAGCCAATGGAACCCCGAAAACCTCAAAAAGCTGCTGAATCGTAGCCAACAAAGACGCACACACTAAGCTCCCCGCAGGCCCTATACATAGAAAATCATCCAAATAATGGATGACGGATGACAAGCCTGAAACATCCCACACTGCCCATTCCAAAAAGGAACTAAATTGTTCAAACAACGAACAGGAAATTGCACACCCCATGGGCAAACACCTGTCAACAAAAAACTTGCCTTGCCAGCGACACCTAAACAAATGGCAGCACTCTGGATGAACCGGCAAGAGGCGAAAAGCAGCCTCAATGTCTGTTTTTGCCAACAATGCGCCTTTTCCCAGACGCTGGACCCATGCGACCGCCGTGTCAAAAGATGTGTAAGACACCCTGCACAGATCAGGGTCGATTGAATCATTAACTGATCCCCCACGCGGGTAAGACAAATGATGAATGAGCCGAAACTTGTTCGGCTCCTTCTTAGGGACCACACCTAACGGGGAAACAACCAAATCTGGCATTGGGGGCAACTCAAACGGGCCCACCATGCGCCCTAACGAAACCTCTTTTAACAATTTATCCGTGACAATGCTGGGGTGCTCCCTGGCCGACCTCAAATTATCCGCCATAGGCGGAACAACTATAAGCCGGCTACTCAACCTAAAACCTTCCGTAAACCCCAACTTTAATAACCTGGCTGCTGCCTGATCAGGGTCCATCTTTTTTACCCTCACCGGTGTCCTCCCTTTTTCCAGCATCTGCCCCTTTTCCGCGACCTTGTTTAAAACACCGAGACTGTGAGTGCGACCCTCCACATGCGGAACACTCATGCCGGAATCGACATTTTGCCCCAAATTTGCAGGTACCAGCATTGAATTGCCAGCAGAAACCCATGCGACTGCCGGCCGGTTGTCCGGCAATAGCTGAACCCCCGGCCCCTCCCTGAAAGGGAGCCAAAGAACCTCTTGGAGATGACATTAACTTCATCCAAAGACTAATGTCTTTATGGTCCCACCTTAATGCAGGGCGTACCGCCTTCCTCTGCAGGAACTGCTCATCATAGCGCAACCAGGCCGTACCACCGTACACCCTTTGCGCCTCCCCAATGGAGTCAAGGTAGCAGAAAAGTGCCGAGCAGTGCTTGGGCGACTTTTCCCCAATAACGCTTGCTAAAATCACAAACGCTCGCAGCCAATTTGAAAAGGTGTGCGGGATTAAGCGGTAACGCCGCTTCTCCTCCTCCTCTTTTTTGCTCTCGTCCGGTTTAACTTTGTCCAAGTTAAACTTCTCCAAGGGCAACAAGGAGAAAATTTCGACGTACTCACCCTTCAAAATGCGCTCCTTCACTTCTGCCTTTAAATGAGCGCCCAAAGGCCCCTCAAAGCAGACGTAGACTTCACATTTGGCAGCATCCGCCAAACGCACTCCATCCAATCCTGCTGTCCCCTTACCCACAGTCGCAGCATCCCCAACCGTCGCCGCAGTACCGGCCACTACCGTTGCCGGCGGCGTTACAGGACTTTCTGTCCCAACCCCAGCAACTACCGCGCTTGCCGATACACTCGGTGCAGGACCCACCCTCACAGAGTCCTGTGCTGTGGCCGCGTGGGCCGTTGCCCACGCCACCACCGGAGAAGCGCCCGCCACCGGCCGCTGACCAGCCTCACAGCGCGCCAGCACTTCCCGCAAGCCAGCCAGCAATGTCTGCACCACCCTTACTTCTTGCGCCCCCGCTAACCCCAGTGACGTGGAACTACCACCTTGACCCAAACCACCTAAGCCATCCCCCTGAGCCCTTGGCAAACTTACACCTACATCCCCAATTACAGACCCCCCTTTTCTAGCATGAGAAGAAGACAGAGACAACACAGAAGGATGCTCACCTGGCTGCCGCTGCCTCACTCGACATCCAGCCGCAATTCCCGCTGCACGTGCCGTTTCCGGTAGTTCTTCCTCCACACGATCTTCCAGCTCACCCTCAGACAGACTGTCCTGGGAACTCCCGGCCTCTCTCCGCTCCCCAGTCGCAGGCCGCACAGCAGGATTCACCGCAGCCGTTGAGCACACCGCAGTGACGTCATCACTGCACGCCGCACCAGCACGTGTCTCCACGAGGCAATGTAGCTGAGCCCTGGGCCGGGCAGGGGGAGCCCGCCTGGCCGTTGATCCGGACCAAGCCTCATCCAAGTCCCCACGAAGATGCGGGGCACCCGCCGAACCTCTCTTCCGTCCCCTCCCCTCAGGAATACAGGCCCCGGCCACTCCGCCACATAGCCGTCACCCGCCGAGGCATCCCTCCCTCGCCGAGCTTCCCTCCGGTCAGGCTGGGAGCCCGCTGAGGCAGCCACCATGTGTCTCATACTGTCTGCAGGGGGGTGGTACCTGAAGCCGTAGCGCCGCTTGTCTCCCGGATCCGACGCGAGCGAGTACTGTGCCTGTCCCCGCTTGCCGCAGCCACCGCCGACTTGCGCTTGGCCGACGGAGTCAGCACTTCCAGTGCCAGACTCCCTGCGCGATCCGTTTCTGGGCTAAAACGCTCAGGTGGCCTGGACCGCCTAGCATGTGTGCGGCCCGGAGGAGGGGGGCTTGTGGGCAAAGCAGAGGAGGACTGGCTGGGGCCTTGTAATAAGCTGGAGACTGATGCCAGCAGCCATCCCGTGCCTCTGGCACTTTTTTTACACAAAGTCAGTTTAATACGATATTTTTCAAACACAGCATGATCACCCTAAAAAACATTCTGCTACTCCTCCGGAGTATGGGGATAACACTTGTGTAAGACTTTTTCAATGTTCAGACTAATTTTTAACCAGACATTGGGCTCCATTCACAAAATGTTATCTGCCGCTTTAAGATCAGCGGAAAAATAGCTCAAAGCAATTTTCAAAACATTTTTTGCTATTTTTAAAAAAATAATTGTAAAATAAGGCATGCGTTATTCCATCAAAATTTGCGGTATTTTTCTCATAAAACCAATTGGCATTTCTTCATATTAACAGCCTCATCTGTTTTTTATAGATGTGCAGTGTCCTACTTTGCTTGTGGCACATGTTTCTTCTCACTTGTAAAATTAATTTTTAATGCAACATTTCTGTATCTTCACACTTGCATTTGGCTTTACATTTGAGCTGTGTCCTTCTCTGCTTGTGGAACATATGGCTATGTTTCTTCTCACTTGTGGAACACATTTTAATGCCTCATTTCTGTATCTACACACTCTTATTTACCTTAAAGTGTTACTAAACCCAGTAATATAAAAATAGTTCATCTGGCCCCCTCAAGTGTCCACAGGATATAAATCTTCTTTTTACATTAAAATACTGCATTTATATACCTTTTTGGCTGATGTGTATGTAACAAAGTCTCGGGCCTCCTTAGGCCTAATAGTTACCTACAGAGTTAGGGAGAGCTGACATCCTTCAGTGTAGAGTGGGTTAGAAGGCATGGTGGGTATAATACAAGATGGACAGGTGGGAGCCAGACACTTTTTGAATGCAAAAAGATTTATTGTCTCTTAAACAGAACTTTGGGAGAGAGGGCTAGGCCCAGGACACCCTTAGGTAGATGCAAAGATAATTAGCAGATTCCGAGACTTCTATAGGTAGACAGCTATACAGGTGAAGGCCACCTCCAGCCGGACACCACTTCTGTATAGATAGGACCACTGTCTCCTATGGCAACAATCTTGTAGATGTTACTAACGGTAATGGTATTCAACTATCTGAAACACGAACAGTTCTCTTTACCCCACACTCACTTACTGTGGGTCTTCACTCAACGAGCTCCAAGTCTCTCTCCTTAGACTTCAGATCCACTAGCCACTGGATCCCCTGAGCTCTTCCACTGTAGCACTCAGTATCTTCCTTAAACGTCACCCCTGCTTCCCTGCTGGGTCCCTGGCTTCTCACTCACAGATACTCTTCAATAGGGATGAGCTTCGTGTTCGAGTCGAACCCATGTTCGACTCGAACATCGTCTGTTTGCCCATTTACCGAATTGCGAACGATATGGGCCGTTCGCGCCAAATTCGTGTGGCGCGTCACGGCCCATTCACTGCGGCATCGCAGTGCATTGCTGGCTGATGATTGGCCAAGCATGCACTATGACCCGTATGCTTGGCCAATCACAGCGCCGTCAGTAGAGAGAGCTGTAATTGGCCAAAGCCAGGGTGGCTTTGGCCAATTATGGCTCAGGGGGTTTAAAACACGCCCCACACTACATAAGGCCGCCTGCACGGCGGCCCTGTGTAGTGTGTTCCGGCGTGCTTAGAGAGAGAGAGAGAGAGAGACAGTGTCATTTCATTTGAGTTAGCTAGATTAGGCAGGACAGTCAGTCAGTTAGCTGCACTTACAGTGTATCGTGTATATATATGCATCCCAGGTGTTGTATACATATATATATATATATATATATATATATATATATATATATATATATATATACACTGTATTAAGTTTAGCTAGATCCATTCCTGTTATCTTCCTACTGACAGGCAGGCTTGTCTTGTTACAGTATTTACAGCTACCTGAAGAAAATTGCCTGTGTTCTTTTGATCCTATTAGTACCACAGTCAGGCAGCTAGACTATTTACAGTTAGTGTAGTGCGTCCTCCTCACAGTGTTCAGCTAAAACTACAAGTTAGTGTAGTGCGACCTCTGCACAGTGTTCAGCTAAAGCTACAAGTTAGTTTAGTGTAACCTCTGCACAGTGTTCAGCTAAAGCTACAAGTTAGTGTAGTGCGTCCTCTGAACAGTGTTTATCTAAAGCTACAAGTTAATGTAGCGCGTCCTCCTCACAGTGTTCAGCTAAAGCTACAAGTTAGTGTAGCGCGTCCTCTGAACAGTGTTCAGCTAAAACTACAAGTTAGTGTAGTGCAACCTCTGCAGTGTTCAGCTAAAGCTACAAGTTAGTTTAGTGCGACCTCTGCACAGTGTTCAACTAAAGCTACAAGTTAGTGTAGTGCGTCCTCTGAACAGTGTTCATCTAAAGCTACAAGTTAGTGTAGTGCGTCCTCCTCACAGTGTTCAGCTAAAGCTACAAGTTAGTGTAGTGCATCCTCCTCAGTGTTTAGCTAAAACTACAAGTTAGTGTAGTGCGACCTCTGCACAGTGTTCAGCTAAAGCAACAAGTTAGTGTAGTGCGTCCTCCTCACAGTGTTCAGCTAAAACTACAAGTTAGTGTAGTGGGTCCTCTGAACAGTGTTCATCTAAAGCTACAAATTAGTGTAGTGCGTCCTCCTCACAGTGTTCAGCTAAAGCTACAAGTTAGTGTAGTGCGACCTCTGCACAGTGTTTAGCTAAAGCTACAAGTTAGTGTAGTGCGTCCTCCTCACAGTGTTTAGCTAAAACTACAAGTTAGTGTACTGCGACCTCTGCACAGTGTTCAGTTAAAGCTACAAGTTAGTTTACTGCGACCTCTGCACAGTGTTCAGCTAAAGCTACAAGTTAGTGTAGTGCGTCCTCTGAACAGTGTTCATCTAAAGCTACAAGTTTGTGTAGTGCATCCTCCTCACAGTGTTCAGCTAAAGCTACAAGTTAGTTTAGTGCGACCTCTGCACAGTGTTCAGCTAAAGCTACAAGTTAGTGTAGTGCATCCTCTGAACAGTGTTCATCTAAAGCTACAAGTTAGTGTAGTGCGTCCTCCTCAGTGTTTAGCTAAAACTACAAGTTAGTGTAGTGCGACCTCTGCACAGTGTTCAGCTAAAGCTACAAGTTAGTGTAGTGCGTCCTCCTCACAGTGTTCAGCTAAAACCTCAAGTTAGTGTAGTGCGTCCTTTGAACAGTGTTCATCTAAAGCTACAAGTTAGTGTAGTGCGTCCTCCTCACAGTGTTCAGCTAAAAGTACAAGTTAGTGTAGTGCGACCTCTGCACAGTGTTCAGCTAAAGCTACAAGTTAGTTTAGTGCGACCTCTGCACAGTGTTCAGCTAAAGCTACAAGTTAGTGTAGTGCGTCCTCTGAACAGTGTTCATCTATAGCTACAAGTTAGTGTAGTGCGTCCTCCTCACAGTGTTCAGCTAAAACTACAAGTTAGTGTAGTGCGACCTCTGCACAGTGTTCAGCTAAAGCTACAAGTTAGTGTAGTGCTTCCTCTGAACAGTGTTCATCTAGAGCTACAAGTTAGTGTAGTGCGTCCTCCTCACAGTGTTCAGCTAAAGCTACAAGTTAGTGTAGTGCGTCCTCTGAACAGTGTTCATCTAAAGCTACAAGTTTGTGTAGTGCATCCTCCTCACAGTGTTCAGCTAAAGCTACAAGTTAGTTTAGTGCGACCTCTGCACAGCGTTTAGCTAAAGCTACAAGTTAGTGTAGTGCGTCCTCTGAACAGTGTTCAGCTAAAGCTACCTATAGAAGGTTGGTGGTGTTTTCCTGATCCTATCACTACCACAGGCAGCTAAAGTATTTACACGTTAGTGTAGTGCGACCTCTGCGCAGTGTTCAGCTAAAGCTACCTGTAGAAGGTTGGTGGTGTTTTCCTGATCCTATCACTACCTCAGGCAGCTAAAGTATTTACACGTTAGTGTAGTGCGACCTCTGCACAGTGTTCAGCTAAAGCTACCTGTAGAAGGTTGGTGGTGTTTTCCTGATCCTATCACTACTGCAAGCAGCTAAAGTATTTACACGTTAGTGTAGTGCGACCTCTGCACAGTGTTCAGCTAAAGCTACCTGTAGAAGGTTGGTGTTGTTTTCCTGATCCTATCACTACCGCAGGCAGCTAAAGTATTTACACGTTAGTGTAGTGCGACCTCTGCACAGTGTTCAGCTAAAGCTACCTGTAGAAGGTTGGTGGTGTTTTCCTGATCCTATCACTACCGCAGGCAGCTAAAGTATTTACACGGTAGTGTAGTGCGACCTCTGCACAGTGTTCAGCTAAAGCTACCTGTAGAAGGTTGGTGGTGTTTTCCTGATCCTATCACTACTGCAGGCAGCTAAAGTATTTACATGTTAGTGTAGTGCGACCTCCGCACAGTGTTCAGCTAAAGCTACCTGTAGACGGTTGGTGGTGTTTTTCTGATCCTATCACTACCGCAGGCAGCTAAAGTATTTACACGTTAGTGTAGTGCGACCTCTGCACAGTGTTCAGCTAAAGCTACCTGTAGAAGGTTGGTGGTGTTCTCATACTGTAGGCAGGCAGTTAATTTTGCTAGCTGCAGTATCAGTATATATATATATATATATATATATATATATATATATATATATATATATATATAGATCCCAGCTTAGTGCAGCTACAGGCCATTAGTATGTCTGGAAGGCCAACAAGGAAAGGCAGACAGTCACAAGCCAATAAAAGAGAGCAAGCAGGCTCTGTGTCTAGAGGCAACGGTGCTGGTCGTGGAGACGGTGCATCCTCATCAGCACGTGGCCGTGGGACATGCTTGGCCTTTTTTTCGGCAGCTGGCTGTGTTGAGCCGCAATATGCGGAAGACTTGGTCGAGTGGATGACCAAGCCGTCCTCATCCTCCTCATCCTCCCTCACCCATGCTCAGGGTACTTTGTCTGTCAAAGCAGCTGCCTCTTCCCTCGGCTCAGGGGGTGTCCAAGAAGGACAGCAATCTGACAGTCATGCCCCCCCTGCAGCAGCATACTGCCAGGTTTGCTCCAGTGATGAGGAGGGAGGGGATGATGAGGTCACTGACTCAACGTGGGTGCCTGATAGGAGAGAGGAGGAGGAGGAGGAAGCACATCACCAACGAGGCAGGGTGCCCTCCAGGGGCCAATCTAAGGGCAGCACACTGACTGCATCACACCGCAAAGCTCCGCATGTGCAGGGCGCTGCTGTCTCTGTGCGTTATTCCAAAAGTTCTTTGGTGTGGGCCTTTTTTGAGACGAGTGCATCAGATCGCACCGCTGCTATTTGCAACATATGTCTCAAGCGTATCTCGCGTGGCCAAAACATCTCCCGCTTGGGCACCACATGCTTGACCAGACATATGTTGACCTGCCATGCAGTTCGTTGGCAAGCGTATCTAAAAGACCCACACCAAAGAACAAAGAGGACCTCTCCTTGCTCCTCATCAGCTGAGATCTCCAACCCCACTATACCTTCAGTCCTCTCTGAGGCCTGCACTGAGAGGAATGAAGGTGTAGAATTAGGTGTGTCACAGCCAAGTACTTGTGGGCAATCTGCTTTCGGTACACCGACGTCAGATTGTACCAGGCAAATTTCCCTGCCCCAGCTGCTGCACCGCCAAAAGAAGTTCGCTCCCAGCCATCCACATGCCCAGCGGTTGAATGCTAGCTTGGCAAAATTGCTAGCACTTCAACTGCTACCTTTTCAGTTGGTAGACTCTGCCTCCTTCCGTGAGTTTGTGGAATGTGCGGTTCCTCAGTGGCAGGTACCCAAACGCCACTTTTTCTCACGGAAGGCGATTCCGTCTCTCTACCGGCATGTGGAAGGCAATGTCTTGGCCTCGCTGGACAGGGCAGTTAGCGGTAAGGTGCATATTACCGCTGACTCATGGTCCAGCAGGCATGGACAGGGACGTTACCTAAGTTTCACGGCGCATTGGGTCACTCTGCTGGCAGCTGGGAAAGATGCAGGACAAGGTGCAGTAGTGTTGGAGGTTGTTCCACCACCACGCCTCCAAAATGCCACTACTAATGATTGTGACACACCTCTCTCCTCCACCCCCTCCTCTTCTTCTTCCTCCATGGCCTCTTCCTGTGCTTTGTCCTCGGAACCAGCGGTGCTCTGTAGCCATTCAAGGGGCTACGCAAGTACGCAGGCCAAAAGATGCCATGCGGTGCTTGAGCTGGTGTGCTTGGGGGACAGGAGCCACACTGGGGCAGAGGTTCTGTCAGCTCTGCAGGGGCAGGTTCAGAGGTGGTTGATGCCACGCCAACTTAAGGCAGGAATGGTGGTTTGGGACAATGGCACCAACCTCCTCTCCGCCCTCCGAAAGGGACAACTGACCCATGTGCCCTGTTTGGCTCACGTCCTTAACTTGGTGGTGCAGCGGTTCTTGGGCAGGTACCCGGGCTTACAGGATGTCCTGAGGCAGGCCAGGAAAGTCTGTGTGCATTTCCGCCGGTCATATAATGCAAGTGCTCGGCTGGCAGACCTCCAAAAGGAATTTAACCTGCCCAAGAACCGCCTAATCTGTGACATGCCCACCAGGTGGAATTCAACGTTGGCCATGCTGCAGCGGCTGCACACGCAGCAGAGGGCCATCAATGAGTACCTGTGCGACTATGGCACCAGGACAGGGTCAGGGGAGCTTGGTTTTTTTTCCCCACGCCAGTGGGCCATGATCAGGGATGCATGCACTGTCCTGTCACCATTTGAGGAGGCCACGAGGATGGTGAGCAGTGACAGTGCATGCATCAGTGACACTGTCCCCCTTGTCCACCTGTTGGAGCACACGCTGCATGGAATAATGGACAGGGCACTTGAGGCAGAACAGAGGCAGGAAGAGGAGGACTTCCTTAGCTCTCAAGGCCCCCTTTATCCAGACAGTGTTCCTGCATGCCCGCCGATCACACAGGAAGAGGACGAGGAGGAGGAGGATTGTGTCAGTATGGAGGTGGAGCCTGGCACTCAGCATCAGCAGCAGTCTTTAAGGGATCATTTAGAGTCCCAAGAAACACATGGTCTTGTACGTGGCTGGGAGGAGGTGGCTGCGGATCATGTCGTCCCTAGTGACCCAGAGGACTCCGGACCGAATGCCTCAGCAAACCTACTCTGCATGGCCTCCCTGATCCTGAAAAGCCTGCGGAAGGATCCTCGTATTCGTTGTATCAAGGAGAAGGACCAATACTGGCTGGCAACCCTCCTTGATCCACGTTACAGGGGTAAGGTTGCGGACCTTATCTTGCCATCGCAGAGGGAGCAGAGGATGAAACATCTTCGGGAGGCCTTGCAGAAAGGTCTGTGCAACGCGTTCCCAGAAACTGGGAGGTTACAAACTCCTGTTTCTGGACAACGTGTTGCTGAGGCTTCGGTCAGTCAAAGAAGGAGCGGTGGAGAAGGTGGCCGTCTGACCGATGCGTTCTGACAATTTTTTAGTCCGCAGCCCCAAGGTACGATCGGTTCCAGCAACCATCGCCAGCGTCTGTTTTACATGGTGCAGGAATACCTAGGGGCAAGATCTGACTTGGACACCTTTCCCACCGAAAATCCTCTGGGTTACTGGCTCTTGAGGATGGATCACTGGCCAGAGCTTGCACAGTATGCAATTGAGCTACTGGCCTGTCCTGCATCCAACATTCCTTCGGAACGCACATTCAGTGCTGCTGGAGGCTTTGTAACCGATCACAGGGTGCATCTGTCTACCGACTTGGTCGATCGACTGACCTTCATAAAAATGAATCAGTCTTGGATCACCACCAGATACCAAGTACCTGATGCTGATGTAAGCGATCAATTTTTTTTGGAAATGTCAGATCCCTTCAAAGACTGCCTATGCTGATGCTGAGTGACTATCCTAATTATCCTCTTCCTCCTCAATGATCATGCTGATAGCTTGGAAGAACATTTTTGGTTCTGGGCGCTGCCACCAGTGCCTAAGGCCCAATTTTTCAGCCCCTGTTTAACAGGGGCGTGTAATTACAATTTTTGATGCAATACTTTGCAGCAGGGCTCGTTCCTGCGTTCCAAATAGAGTATCTGTGAGGGGTTGCAGTGTTTTGGCACCAGCACCAGTGCCTAAGGCCCAATTTTTCAGCCCCTGTTCAACAGGGGCATGTAATTACAATTCTTGATTGAATATTTCACAGCAGGGCCCGTTTCTGCGCCCACCAAGATTAACTGTGAGGACTTACAGTGTTGTGCCACCAGCACCACCACCAAAGGCCCAATTTTTCAGCCCCTGTTCAACAGGGGCATGTAATTACAATTCTTGATCTAATATTTAACAGCAGGGCCCGTTTCTGCGCCCACCAAGATTAACTGTGAGGACTTACAGTGTTGTGCCACCAGCACCACCACCACAACCAAAGGCCCAATTTTTCAGCCCCTGTTCAACAGGGGCATGTAATTAGAATTCTTGATCTAATATTTCACAGCAGGGCCCGTTCCAGCACCCACCAAGAGTAACTGTGAGGACTTACAGTGTTGTGGCACCAGCACTACCATCACCAAAGGCCCAATTTTTCTGGCCCTGTTCAACATGGGCATGTAATTACTATTCTTGATCTAATATTTCACAGCAGGGCCCTGTGAGGGCTTACAGTTTTGAGGCCACAACAACACCTAATGCCCAAATTTCTGCTGAGTATATATACGGCAGGCCCCTACTTTCAAAAATCCAACTTACAAACGACTCCTACTTGCAAACATAGGGAGACAACAGGAAGTGAGATGAAATCTACCCCATAGGAAGGGAGGTTCTCTCCTGTAAGAGTTAATATGGGAAGAACTTTTCTCCTTTCCACTGATGCTTTATCACCAATCCTTGTTTCACTAAAAACCCCAAATTTTCAAAAAACATTTGTCATTGGGACAAAAAGTGAGGTGAAATCTTCTGAAGAGGAGCACAGACAGCAAAACAAATGTTACAAGGGTGATAACCGTTCCCTATGTTTTCCAAAAAGCTTAAAAACAGATTCCCTAGAAGCTACACTTTAAAAATGTACCAGTTCAAAATTACAAACAGATTCTACTTAACAACAAACCTACAGTCCCTGTCTTGTTTGCACCGCCTGTATACTGCTGTTCAGAGTATATAGGGCCTGGGGGCCCCACGCCTTTCCTTTTTTTAATTTGGGTGCGGGGTTCCCCTTAATATCCATACAGGACCCAAAGGGCCTGGTAATGGACTGGAGGGTACCCATGCCGTTTGTCTCACTTATTTTCATCCATATAGCCGGGACCCGACATTACATTAAAGCCGCAAGCAGTTTATAAATGACTTTTTTTCCTTTAAAAATGTCATTTTGTGCAGGGACTGTTCTAAGCACGGGAAACACGCGCCACTTTACAGGCATACTATAGACACCCCCCAGGTACGATATTTAAAGGAATTTTTCACTTTTTTTTTTTTTACTTTAAGCATCATTAAAATCACTGCTCCCAAAAAAACGGCCGTTTTTAAAAGGTTTTTCTGCATTGATACATGTCCCCTGGGCCAGGACCCGGGTCCCCAAACCCTTTTTAGGACAATACCATGCAAATTAGCCTTTAAAATGAGCACTTTTGATTTCGAACGTTCGAGTCCCATAGACGCCAATGGGGTTCTAACGTTCGTGCGAATTTTCGGTCCATCCGCAGGTTCTGGTGCGAACCGAACCGGGGGGTGTTCGGCTCATCCCTACTCTTAAAGCTTCACCCCTGCTGACACATTAGGTCCCTGGTTTGCACTCCACATGCGTCACCTCTGCTGTCCCGCGGGGTCCCTGACTTGGTACTTGTTGAAGCTTTCCCACTTCTTCACCGTTCCCGGCTGGCGAGAAGTCTTCTCTGGTACTGGCCTCAGCTCACTCACTGTGATCTCCGGTAGCAAGGTAGATGGTCCCTTAGTGGCAACATCTTCCCCTCTACCTCTGACCACAACTGGTTCCCCCGGCCGGCAAAACCATTACTTCTGGTTGGACTACA
This sequence comes from Lithobates septentrionalis, assembly GCA_037952835.1. Taxonomy (NCBI): domain Eukaryota; kingdom Metazoa; phylum Chordata; class Amphibia; order Anura; family Ranidae; genus Lithobates; species Lithobates septentrionalis. The sequence continues at coordinate 414,267 of JBBDGP010001118.1, forward strand.
AGCCCACAGTCCCAACCCTATGCTGCTTTTCCTGCTTCCGGATAGGCCCTCAAACAGCCTAGCAGCCAGATGTCCCTGGTATAGGCCTTAGGTTTCTGGCCTAGCAGCCTGGGCGATACAACACACATCCACCCAGACAGCCGTCCAGGTGGCACAGAACACAGGTCCCCTGACTTCACCTAAATAAATAGGTTCTCCCAGCAGGCCAAGGGACCCAAGAAAATCCCTATATATAGGCTGAGACTCCCCATTCACTCCTAATCTGTCCTTGCAATGCCCTTGTCTTATCTAATGTAACCAGATGACCGGCCACCTAGCGAATGAAGAGAGAAGAACAGCAATTCCAGAATTAGGGCAAAATCAATTGACCTCCTAACAATTAGCCAAGGCAACTATCACTTGGCAAATAAATTTAATAGCAACCCTGCCTAAACATTAGGGTGCTACATGTATACCATGGTCACGTGATAAACTGCAGGGTCTGCCCGAGTGCTGAGTGTTCAGGAAAGAGGAGATTTCCACTATAGCCTGTGTCCTCATCCTCATGCTCATCCATCAATCAAGATGTGACATCCCACCCACTGTGTTCTTTTTTAGTTACTGGGCATGGAGAAGGAGGGAGGGACTGGGCTGACATTTAGGATCTGTATACACACCCAAATGTGTGATGCCAAAATCATGTGACCTGGAAAGCTCAGCTCAACTAGGAAATATTCTCTCCAGCAATAGAGACCAAACTGAGCATGTACAGGGGGACTACTCTGACTGTGTCTTATCTGGCCTTACCCAGGGAGACCCTGCAGGAGGGGGAGGATCTGTGCATACAGGATCAAAGAGCCTTTTTACACAATACAGAGGATTAACCCCTTAAGTTCCACAGTGAGTATAACAAGCATACTATTCTGCATATACAGACAGATTTTACTGTTGTGGGTTTAGTAACACTTTACCAGTTGAGCAGTATCCTTCTGTGCTTGTGGCACACATTTCTCATGATTCTTTGAACAAAAATCCCCTTTGTAAATGTTCAGCCCTTCTTCCCCATTTGTTTAGAATTGTGAAACATGCACCATCATGTTTTCTGTGCAGTTGTTTTATATGGTATAGAAGAAGCAAACTAGTTAATCAAAAACTACATTTAATCTTACCAATAAATATTTTTTTCAGTTCAAAACTTTCAACTTTGATAAAGAGTTTTCATCAACAGCAGATGTAGACCCTAATGGTGGATGGAATGTGGTAATATGGGGGAGGGCTATGGCAGGCGATAAGAAGATTCCCAGTTTACAAACAATCATTGACAATCAATCATTTATTGACAATCAGTCAGGTTATAGCCAGACTATTATTCCTAATGTAGTGCTACCCCGGTGCGGGCCGCTGAAAGAACCCGTACCCCACTGGTTGCCCTGACCTTGCAAACCCTTCAACGCCTCTGGATTCCAACATTCTAGTTGTGAAAAGGATACTTAAGAACACACACAGGCAAATAGATCAGTTGAATCTTATTTACTGAAAGATTAGTAGCAAGGAAATTCAGAAACTCAAGCTTGTTACTTGCTGGGAATTTACTACAGCAAATAGCCCTGAAAGCAGAGACAATCAAAAATGGTAACCAATTGAAATACTTTAAGAACATATACAGTGGGGAAAATAATTCCTTGATCCCCTGCAGATTTTGTAAGTTTGCTCACTTACAAAGAAATGAAGGGTCTGTAATTTTTTATCATAGGTGTATTTTAAATGATAGAGACAGAATATCAACCAAAAATCCAGAAAAAACACATGATACAAATATTATAAATTGAGTTGCAGTTCAGTGAGTAAAATAAGTGTTTGATCTCCAACTTAATACTTGGTAGAGAAACCCTTGTTGACAAGCACAAAGGTAAGACATTTCTTGTAGTTGGTTACCAGGTTTGCACACATCTCAGGAGGGATTTTGGTCCACTCTTCTTTCCAGATCTTCTCTAAATCCTTAACCCTTTCACTGCCAGGTCCGTAGTCATACGGAAGTACAGAAGTGCCCATAGGTGGCCAGGTCAGTACGGTGTACAGACCTAATATCTCCTTCTCCTATAAGCTTATGGTCACTTCAATGACCATAAGCTTATATCAGAATTGTCCAGCAGACTCTGCTGAACAATTCTATAACTCTGATCAGAGGATTACAACCCGCGCCCCAGCACCCCTAATGGACCGGTCGCTCCTTGTAAGACCCCTTTCACATGGAGCGGACTCTGAAAAAGCAGATCCGCCTGCTCACCGGGGGATCTGTCTGCTGATCCCCGCTGAGCAGGCGGATGACAGGTCCATGTACGCTCCTCTGATGCAGAGTGGACACGGCCACAGCTCGCTATTCTCTATGGGACAGTCGGATGGAAACAGACCGCTTGTCCATTTCCATTGGATGCCATCCGATCTGCTAGATGGATGGGGAATGGAATCCCTATCTGTCTGTTTTTAGCGGACTGGATCAGATGCAAGCGAGTGTAAACGGACACGTGTCCGTTTACATCAGTCTCTCCATAGAGAACAATGCGTGGTCTGATTGGGCCCGCCTGAAAAATGGGCAGGAAGACCCGATCAGTGTGCTTGTGTGAAAGGGACCTAAGGCTTTGTTCACACAGGGCATACACAGCGTACCTTTACAGGGATGCACAGGTGTTCCGTGCATCTCTGTGCAGGCCGTCCCGTTGATGTAATTTGGGATGTAGCACCTGCACGAACAGAGCCGTTGCTCCCAATTTTACATCCATGTAGGTCCGCATTGCATGTCCCCGAGCTCACACTGTCTGCGTTCAGGGTCATGTACCCACACGGATGTCAGATTGGGAACAGCAGCTATGCCTGTGCAGCCTTTGCATCCCAATTGACATAAATGAGACTGCCTATACTGGGATGCACGGAACACCTGTGCATCCCTGTGCGGGTAAACATGGCCCCCCATGGGCGTACACTTTAGCATGCCACATGTGAACAAGGCTTTAGTACTAATTTAGCAGGAATTTTGTAAGTTACGTTGTGTTTATGTGCAATATTAATGATTTTAGTGTATTGTTTGTGAAAAAAAAAATGAACTGAATGAAATGAAATGATATGATGAACATTTGCGCAATTATAGCAGGGCCCAAAAAATCTGTAGCACTTTTTTTTATTCTACTTGCCATGTGCTTTTAGAAAATGTCTAATTTGAGGGGTCTTTTCAAATTCTTAAAGCTGTAAGTGAAAAATGAAAACCTCCAGATTTTTAGATACATTTTTGGGTACGTTCGATTTTCACCATTTTGCAAAAAAGGCGCAATTTAAAATGTTCAAATATTTGTTATTTATTAACTCCATATGGGTTAAGCTTTTATATTTAGTAGGGATTTAGCAGGAATTTTGTAAAATTAGCTGTGTTTTTATCCGCTAATAATGGTTTTAGTGTATTCTTTGCCAATATATTGGTTCGATAAAGATTTGCGCAAATATCGTGGGGTCTAAAAAAATCAGTAGCACCTTCTTTTTATTCTAGAGGTCATATACTTTCAGAAAATATATGGTTTTGGGGGTCTTTCACAAATTCTGAAAGCTGTAAGGGAAAAATGAAAACCTTCAGATTTTTAGAGAAATTTGGATATTTACACTTTTGTGTCTATTCAATTTTTGTAAAATGTGCTGTGTTTCTTTCTGCTAATAACGCTTTTAGTGTATTTTTTACAAATATATTTGCGCAAACCGCGGACTTCGGGGTCTTTAAAAATCAGTAGCACCTTCTTTTTATTCTACTGATCATGTGCTTTCAGAAAATATATGGTTTGGGGGGTCTTTCACAAATTCTGAAAACTATAAGTGAAAAATAAAAAACAAAGGAAAAATTGCAAAAATGGTCTGGCCACCTGAGTGTACAAAATGGAGCACAGGGCCTGGCAGCGAAAGGGTTAAAGCGTTTGTTACTCCAACACTTCATATTCCTGGTATGTGCATGCTGTACCATGTACCTATATGAGAGAGCATCCTGTTCTCACTAAGCAGGAGCGCACACCATGGTCAGATCTCTACCTATGCTGGGAACTCAGTATGCTCTTCTCCAATGATCAGACTTGTCCTGACATGCCCAAGAAAGTCCAATAAGTGCCAGGAACGTCTCCTACAGTTGATTTAGCTGTGAGATCGGGGCACCACCAGTGCAGAGCTTGCTCAGTAATGGCAGCAGGCAGGTGTGAGTGCATCTGCACGCACAGTGAGGTGAAGACTTTTGGAGGATGGCCTGGTGTCAAAAAGGGCAGCAAAGAAGCCACTTCTCTCCAGGAAAAACATCAGGGTCAGATTGATATTCTGCAAAAGCTACAGGGATTGGACTGCTGAGAACTGGGGTAAAGTCATTTTCTCTGATGAATCCCCTTTCCGATTGTTTGGGATATCCGGAAAAAAACTTGTCCAGAGAGGAAAAGGTGAGCGCTACCATCAGTCCTGTGTCATGTCAACAGTAAAGCTGTTACGTACCTAAAGGGTGAGACCGAATTGCAGAGGATGGCCTCTCCTACGCCTCCGGCTCGAGGGCCCCTGGTAGTGGTGACAGGGGTGCAGGAGTGCGGAGTGGTATGAGTGCCTGGCAGGATCAACAGCAGAAGGATCAGATGGCCGGCACAGCTGACGGGATGGATCAGTAGACAGGAACTGCAGACTGGACAACTCAGCAGACAGAACAGCAGACTGGATGGATCAGGCAGACAGGTGAGCAGCCTGGATGGCTCAGCAGAAAGGCCCAGCAGACTGGATGAATCAGCAGACAAGTGAACAGCCTGGATGGCTCAGCAGACAGGCTCAGCAGACTGGATGGGAGTCCAGGATCGTCAGACAGGCCGGGTCAGTAAGAAGGCTGGCAGCAGAGGTACAAAAGGAGCAGGCAGAGGGATCATCAAACAAGCCAAGGATCAGGTACAGGCAGATAACAGGAATAGTTTCAAAGCAAGCTGGGTCAAAACAGGAGCAGATATCAGGTTTTCAGGGAACACATACACAGAGCTGCAGAGCAAACAGCAATGATGCAAGTGCCAGACAGGTTTAAATAACCCGCCAGACACTAACGAGTGCATGTGCGCGTGCACATAGTCGCCCGCAATCGTGCACCGATGGGTCTAATCTGCCTGTTACTGGCAGGATCTTCATGACATTGCCCCCCCCAAGGGGCAGTCTCCGGATGCCCATCCGAGCAAATTTTTCAGGATGGGACCTTTTGAAGGATTGAACCAGACTCTCAGCGTGGATGTTTTCTTCAGGTTCCCATGAATTCTCCTTGGGCCCATAGCCCTTCCATTTGATCAGGAATTGAGTTTCATTGTTTCTCCTCCTGCAATCCACTATTGCTTCTACCTCAAACTCCTCTTCCCCATCTACTAATACAGGATCAGGAGGGTCAGAGCTTCAGACAGGAAAGGGATTAGCAACAGAGGGTTTTTATAGTGTTACATGGAAAAGAGGATGAATTTTAAGTGACTCAGGAAGTTCCAACTCGTAAGCCACTTCATTGATTTTCCTCTTCACAGGAAATGGGCCTATGAATTTAGGACCCAGCTTTTTCGAAGGGCATGCCATCTTCAGGTTCAGTGTAGACAACCAAACTAGATTACCGGGTGCAAGTAACAGTTCTCCACGTTTCTTTTTTATCAAAAACTTCTTTATTGTGTTCCTGTGTCCTGGCCATAGTTTCTTGCAAGAGCTGATTGTTGAGAGAAAAAAAATTAATTGTTTCATGAACTGCTGGTACAGGACATTCTGGGATTTAGCTGGGCAGGAATGATGGATGGAAGCCATAATTGGAAAAAATGGGGTTTGTTTTGTAGCAGAGTGTGTAGAATTGTTGTAGGTGAATTCAGCCAGCGGAAGCAAAGAGATCCAGTCATCTTGAGTAAATGAAGAAAAGCAGCGGAGGTATTGTTCGAGGGTTTGGTTGGTCCTCTCTGTTTGCCCATTTGTCTGGGGGTGATAAGTGGAAGAGAAAGATAGCTCGATCTTCAAAGCTTTGCATAAGGACCTCCAGAATCGGGAAGTAAATTGTACCCCCCCGATCTGAGACAATGTTGCCATGGAGTCTGATGATTTCTCTGATGAATACCTGTGCAGTCTCAGAAGCAGAGGGAGTGCCTTTCATAGGGATAAAGTGTGCCATTTTTGACAACCGGTCTACCACCACAAAGATGGTGGTATGGTCCTCTGCTGGGGGTAACTCTACAATGAATTCTATGGATAACATCTTCCAGGGTCTATCCGGAACATGCAGTGGTCTCAATAATCCCCAGGCCTTGGCTCTACTGCTCTTGTTCCTAATGCAAGTGACACAGGATTCCACAAACTTCTTGCAGTCTCTGCCTACCTGAGGCCACCAGAAGGTACGTTGTACCGAATCGGTGGTTTTAGTTATGCCAAAATGTCCAGCTAGTGCGTGATCGTGACAGAGTTCTAATATAGGGACTCGTACGCTTTCAGGTGCAAAAATCTTGTCCCTGTACCAGAATAACCCGCCTTTTGCTCATAGTTCCGATTTAGCGGGGGGCGTCCACCCCAGAGTAGCCTGCTTGATCCAGGAGAGCAAATTTTCCTGCAGCAGAAGAAAATTCCGTGGAGAAAGAATGGTATCGGGGGAAGTCATTTCTTTGGATTTGTGAAACATTCTCGATAGGGCGTCAGGTTTTGTATTCTTAGAGCCTGGCCGGTAAGTAACATGAAAAGAGAACCTGGAGAAAAACAACGCCCATCTGGCTTGCCGTGGCTTCAACCTCTTTGCCGACCTCAAGTACTCTAAGTTCTTATGATCAGTGAAGATCAAGATTGGGTGAGTTGCTCCTTCAAGTAAGTAACGCCATTCTTCAAGTGCAGATTTGATTGCCAGCAGTTCCCAATCCCCCACATCGTAATTCCTTTCGGCAGCCGAAAGTTTGCGGGAGAAGAAGGCTACCGGGTGGAGCAGTGACTTGGTTCCTTGGCGTTGGGAGAGCACTGCTCCAACAGCGATCTCAGAAGCATCTACCTCAAGTACAAATGGCAGGGCGGAATCAGGGTGTTTTAGAACGGAGGCAGATGTAAACAATTCTTTGAGAGATTCAAAGGCAACTTGAGCTTCTGGGGTCCAATGATAGTGAACCCCCAGTTTGGTTAATTGGGTAATAGGGGCAATGATGGCAGAAAACCCCTTAATGAATTTCTGGTAGAAATTAGCGAATCCAACGAAACGTTGGATTCCTTTTTTGTCAACAGGAACTGGCCAGTCAAGTATTGCAGCGATCTTCTGCGGATCCATCTTGATACCTTCTATGGAGATGATTAATCCCAGGAATGGTATACTCTCTTGTTCGAACTGACATTTTTCTGACTTCGCGTACAGGCCATGCTGTCGAAGTCCTGTCAAAACACACCTGACGTGTCTGCGATGAGCATCTAGGGAGGAAGAAGGTGGTAAAGTTGGTCAACACATCGGCTTTCTGTTCCAGGAGGCGATGGGCCCAGGTTTGAGGTTCACCCGAAAGTAAAGAGACGACAAAGCCCACCTTGGTGGCTTCCAAGGAGAAGGTACGTGGCTGGAGGGCGAAGTACAGTTCACAGGAATTGCGAAACGCCCTGAATTTGCTACGTTCCCCAGCAAATTTTTCGGGTGTGGGGACAAGTGGTTCGGGCGGAAGCATCACCACCGTAGGAGAGGATGCGGTGCCTGTAGAAGAGGAAGAGGCTTGAGGGGTTCCTTTACTTCCAGTGGGAGAAGACAGTACTTGGACCCGTTCCTCCAACCGGGTGTATCCTTCCTGAAGGCTTTTGACAGCCTGGGTCAGGCCTGCTAAGTGCAAACAAAGTTCCTGCATAGGAAAGTTTCCCTGCTCGGGCTCAGACATGGCTGTTTGCTACTGTTACCTACCTAAAGGGTGAGACCGAATTGCAGAGGATGGCCTCTCCTACGCCTCCGACTCGAGGGCCCCTGGTAGTGGTGACAGGGGTGCAGGAGTGCGGAGTGGTATGAGTGCCTGGCAGGATCAACAGCAGAAGGATCAGATGGCCGGCACAGCTGACGGGATGGATCAGTAGACAGGAACTGCAGACTGGACAACTCAGCAGACAGGACAGCAGACTGGATGGATCAGGCAGACAGGTGAGCAGCCTGGATGGCTCAGCAGACAGGCCCAGCAGACTGGATAATCAGCAGACAGATGAACAGCCTGGATGGCTCAGCAGACAGGCCCAGCAGACTGGATAATCAGCAGACAACTTCTCCTAACACCCAAGAACAGTGCCCAATGCCTTTTCCAGCATGCTGGAGCACCTTGCCATAAGGCAAAAGTGATAACTAAGTGGCTTGGGGAACAAAACATCGAAATTTTGAGTCCATGGCCAGGAAACTCCCCAGACCTTAATCCAATTGAGAACATGTGATCAATCCTCAAGAGGCGGGTTAACAAAAAAAAAAAAAACACAAATTCTGACATACTCCAAGCATTGATTACGCAAGAATGTGCTGCCATCAGTCAGGAAGTGCCCAGAAGTTGATTGACAGCATGCCGGGTGAACTGCAGGTCTTAAAAAAGAAGGGTCAACACTGCAAATACTGACTCTTTGCATAAACTTAATGTAATTGTGAATAAAAGCCTTTGACACTTATGAAATGCTTGTAATTATACTTCAGTATACCATCAGTATAACATCTGACCAAAAGATCTAAAAACGCTGAAGCAGCAGAGTTTGTGAGAATGAATATTTATGTCATTCTCAAAATCTTTGGCCACGGCTGTATACATAAATGTTTTGCCTTTCATTTTTATGTTAAACTGAATGGGTTGTTTTACAAGGTGATCACTTACAATCACTTTAAAGTTTCTTGGCTGTCGCTTGGCAACTCAAAGTTTCAGCTCCCGCCATATATTCTCTATAGGATTAAGGTCTGGAGACTGGCCATGACCTTAATTTGCTTCTTCTTGAGCCACTCCTTTGTTGCCTTGGTGGTATGTTTTGGGTCATTGTCATGCTGAAAGACCCATCCACGAACCATCTTCAGTGTTCTGGCTGAGGGAAGAAGGTTCCCAACCAAGACTTTACAATACATGGCCCCATCTATTGGCCCCTCAATGCGGCAAAGTCGGCCTGTACCTTTAGCAGAGAAACAGCCCCAAAGCATAATGTTTCCACCTCCATGCTTGACTGTAGGGATGATTCCTCTAAACATGACGAGTCGAGTTAATGTCAAAGAGCTCAATTTAGGTCTTATCTGACCACAGCAATTTCTCCCAATCCTTCTCTGAATCATTTAGATGTTCATTGGTAAACTTCAGACGGGCCTATACATGTACCTTCTTGAAGAAGGGGACCTTGCGGAGGCTGCAGGATTTCAATCCATGGCGGCGTATTGTGTTGCCAGTGGTTTGTTTGGTGACTGTGGTCCCAACTGCCTTAAAATCATTCACAAGCTCTTCCCATGTAGTTCTCGGCTGATCCCTCACTTTTCTCATGATCATCCTTACCCCATGAGACAAAATCTTGCATTGAGCTCCAGACTGACACGAATGGGACTGCCTGCACAGTAATGCACAGAACACCTGTTAGACTACAACAACCACAACATTTTCTATGTTGATAATAAGGATACATCATTCAGATATGTCCAAGATATATTTGATCCTAAACATCTCCTCATCAGTAAGATGAGGAGATGTTTAGAGGTGTAAGTCAAAGTGGGATGGGACTCCTAAGTTCTTTTTGGATATGGCTTAAGGCCTGTAAATACAGTTGATCTGTGGTCTTTTTTAAATTATAGGGTTCTGTAATCGAACATACAATAATGCTACTGTCTTATGAAATTTTTCGCCACAGATATTTGTGAAAAAATAACTTATTCTCACCAGTGGCGGAACTACCAGGGTCGCAACAGTGGCACTTGCGAATGGGTCCTGGCATTCCGCCACTGTCAGGGGGCCCCACCGGGGTTGCTAGTCGCACAGCTCTGAGCTGAGAGCGTCTCTCTCATGGAACAGCACAGAGCCGACACTGACAGTTCTATCTCCCCATCATTCCGTCCTCTCTCGCACACTCTGTCTTCTCCCCTCCCCCCTCTCCTGTGTAAGCTCTGCGGGAAGTGTGAGCTTGTTAGCTTCACACTTGACTGCCCGTGGCGCACACACAGGAGAGGGTAGGGGGGAGAAGGGGGAGCAGATCGGCTGTGTCCTCTCTCATCCTGTGCGAGAGAGGACTGAGGGGGAGATAGAACTTTCAATGCTGGCTCTGTGCTGTTCCATGAGAGAAAAGCTCTCAGCTCAGAGCCGTGCTGAGAAGGCAGACTGCACTGATGCATACTGACAGGCTGCACTGATAGGAGGCACTAATGGACACTGATAGGAGGCACTAATAGGAAGCACTAATGGGCACTGATAGGAGGCATTAATGGGCACTGATAGAAGGCACTAATGGGCACTGATAGGAGGCACTAATGGTCACTGGTAGGCTGCACTGAGGAGCACTGATAGGAGCATTGATGGGCACTGATAGGAGGCACTAATGTGCACTGATAGGCTGCACTGATGACCACTAATAGGTGGCATTGATGGGCACTGATAGGTGGCACTGATGGGCATTGATAAGCACTGATAGGCAGAACTCATAGGCTGTACTGATGGGCACTGATGAACACTGATAGGCAGAACTCAGGCAGCATTGACGAACACCGATAGGTGGCACTGATGAGCACTGATAAGCAGAACTCATAGGCAGCTTTGGTGAGCACTGATAGGTGGCACTGATAGGCTGCATTGATAAGCACTGATGGGCATTGAGCACTGATAGGTGGCACTAATAGATACTGATAGGTGGCATTGATGAGCACTGATAGGTGGCACTGATGGGCGCTGATAGGCAACATTGATGAGCACTGATAGGCAGCATTGATGAACACTGATAGATGCTGATAGGCATCATTGATGAGCACTGATAGATGGCACTGATGGACAGCATTGAAGAGCACTGATAGGTGGCACTCATGGACGCTGTTAGACGGCATTGATGAGCACTAATAGGTGGTGCTGATAGGCAGAATTGATGGGCACTAATAGGCGGCATCATTAAGCACTGATAGGTAACACTTGTAGGCGAAATTGATGGGCACTGATAGGCAGCACTGATAGGTGGCATTAATGAGCACTGATAGGCAGCATTGATGGGCACTAATAGGTGGCATTGATGAGCACTGATAGGTGGCACTGATGATTGGGGCACTAATTATCAGTGTAAACAATTTGCTGACATTCTTGACGGGTAACAGCAGAAACATTTGACAGAAGCTGCTTGAATGATCAGTCTGTGTTGAAGCGAGAGGGTTACACACAGCTTGAAATGGGGCCTCTTTTTGTGTTCATTTCTAACCCCAGCCTTTTAAGAAAAAATAGAGTAAACAACATGTTAAGATTTTTTGGAATAAGAGACGATGCATACCTTTCAAAATAGCTTTGTATAAAGCACCGTCGGACTTCATGGCCACGCTCATCATACTAGGCTTCAAGAATTAGTGGAATGGGGTCCTCATCAGTGTCCTGAACATCACAATCCACCAACAAAATCCACCATGCAAAAAGGGATGCAAAAACGGACCGCTTGTCAGTTGATATCTGGTTAGTTCCGCTTCCTTTTCTTAACAGAATAAAAATAGGGCTTTCTTTAGTTTCAAAAAACGTATATGTTAACTAAAGGGCGATGTCAGCGCATGACCATCAGTTAACATCCACTTGCTAATAAAAATACATGACCAGTGTAGGAACTAATATCCCCAACTTCCACTACCCACTCTTTATTTACTACACCCCTTCTCCCTTTCTTATCTATAATAATTGGATACCACACACAGGAGTTGTTTTGGAGTAAAAAACCGGCCATAGCAGCCTCCTTTATTATAAAAGTATAAAACCAACTTTTAAATAACTTTAAATAACTCTTTTAATGAACATTTTGTACAACTATGTATAACTTTTAACTGACAGTTCTTACACCTCCCAATCTTTGGTCTTCTGATGGCACTCTTAACTTCACCTCCTCCATTTCAAAACTTCACCAAACACCATACACTGCGGTACATAATTTTACCATACCAGGCCACCAGCCGTATTTAAAACAGCACGGTGACAACACCCTTCCCGCAGTGTAGGATCTGTCTTCCAGCCTAGCCTTCCGCTGTAAGAACAGAACACATCAGAGGGGCACAGAATACTGAAAGCCCCCCACCATTTACCATCACCTCTTTGCATTTTGTACCACCATCAGAGACCAAAGATGCCGCCGATAAAGCGCTGCTATGACGACCGTGATCCATGCACCTGTAATAGAGAAAAAACAGAAACAGCAAACCAGAAAATACCCATAACAAAACCAAAAAAGGGAGGGTGGGTGGGCAACTTCCCCTTTGTCTGTCTCCTCACACTGTTCCTGCTTAAACCCCGCCTATTCCTTTTATATCTCCCCACCCCTAAAGTTAACTTCAATCCCCTCCCTCTTACTTCCTTTTACTTTTTAACCCTCCGTTGTCTCCTGTTCCACCTTGTCATGCCCAGCCCTTCATTACCATTCCATACTTCCATTATCATTCCGGGCCTCCCTTGACCAGTGTAGGAACTAATATCCCCAACTTCCACTACCCACTCTTTATTTACTACTCCCCTTCTCCCTTTCTTATCTATAATAATTGGATACCACACACAGGAGTTGTTTTGGAGTAAAAAACCGGCCATAGCAGCCTCCTTTATTATAAAAGTATAAAACCAACTTTTAAATAACTTTAAATAACTCTTTTAATGAACATTTTGTACAACTATGTATAACTTTTAACTGACAGTTCTTACACCTCCCAATCTTTGGTCTTCTGATGGCACTCTTAACTTCACCTCCTCCATTTCAAAACTTCACCAAACACCATACACTGCGGTACATAATTTTACCATACCAGGCCACCAGCCGTATTTAAAACAGCACGGTGACAACACCCTTCCCGCAGTGTAGGATCTGTCTTCCAGCCTAGCCTTCCGCTGTAAGAACAGAACACACCAGAGGGGCACAGAATACTGAAAGCCCCCCACCATTTACCATCACCTCTTTGCATTTTGTACCACCATCAGAGACCAAAGATGCCGCCACAGCCCGCAAGGATGACCCCTTAGCCTTAAGGGCACCTCCACACCCGCAATGCCCTCTCAATGCCATCCTGAAGCCCGAGAGCCCAAAGATCAATGCCTACTGTGGTAAGGTGCACCCCATCTCCCCTTAGGTACATCCCCACATTAACCTCCAACTCCGTGTGCCTCACCACCAAACCCCCATTGTTAACAACAAACTTTCCAATCGCCTTGTTTACTTTAATTCTTGCTTTGTTGATCCTAGGTACCGATCTAGCCATGCGCCATGACATCCTTGCCACTATGTCAGACCAACTATGATCATGCCCGGGAAGGCCACCCGAAGTGCCAAAAAATCGCACTTAACGGCCGACACCAGTTCCCTGGTAGATCGGACCCCCAGATCATTTCCTCCTGCATGTACAACTAAAACATCCGGGGGTCGATCGAGTCGAGCGTATCGTTCAACTTCCTGAACAACTCTACCCCACCCCATGCCTGGAAAGCCCAACCAGCGAATACATGCCTCCCTCCTGGAAATCCCCAGTTGCCTGCCTTCTGGTCTGACGTCCCCCCTTTTTGCACCCCAGAAAACATAGGAGTGCCCCAAGATCCAGACGAGGCGTGGTTGACCCCCATCTGCAAAGACATAACACAACAGAAGACAAATTGAAACATGTGAACTTCCCCCACCCCTGTCTTCAAATGCATGTGATCATAATATATCTATATATATATTTTTTTTTTTATACAGCATCTGATGACAATTAAGGGCGCACATAAGACTGGAACCTCTTGGATTCCCACCTCCCAATCCTCTTGATTGCTGCCTCATCCAACCCACACCTGGCAGCTTCAGTAGCCGCCCCGATGCGGAAGGAGTGTGAGGCGAATTGCCTACTATCCAACCCTGCCGCCCCAATGCATTTTCGAAACACTGCAATGAATTGAAACCTGGATAAGAAAGTTCTATCTTCATGTACAAACAACGGCCCTTCCCCAACCGGGCGAATTAGCAGAAATTCCTCAACTACATGAACCGGGCAAATTCCCGACCCTGGTAACCTGAAGAGCTGCACTTTTACCCCTCTTCCGGCTTGGTCTGTTTTAGACCTGCACAATTTCAGCAACACCCTATCCCGTTTTACTTCCACATCCTGCATCTTCAAACCCCCTGCTACTTGTTTTGCTGGACTCACCAACTCACCCACCCGAAACGCTCCAAAAAACGCGATAGAAAAAGCCGCCTTGAACAAAATCACTTCATAACCCGACTTACATACCCCACCTAATTTATTACACAATACCTGCAATAAAGAAAAAGACACCGGCCTCCTCGAATCCTTCTTCGCATGGCTCTTCCTATAACCTTTTAATGCCTGTTTTACCCAGAAATCCTTGGTAAAATCAGTCAGGCCCTGTAACTTGAATAAAAAGGCCAACCCCGCCAACTTCCGCTCAATTGCGGACACTGAACCACCCCCCTCCATGTGTCGTGACACAAAATACACTACCAACAACCTCAAGTCCAGCCCTCCCAGCCCGGCGTCCGCCAGCCGTGTAAACGTGGCCCATTCCGACCACACTTTACTATATGCCGCCCATGTCGACCCACTCACCGATTTCCTGATCCATCCTGCGGCGATTCCGATACCATCTCCCAAAGCCACCCCGGACAAGGAATCCCCTCTGCTTCCGCGGCGGGCGCCAGCTCCCTGAATCTGTCCCACTGGAACCGAGACAAGGAATCAGCCAACGTATTATCCACGCCCGGGATATGCACAGCATATAGAAAAACATTAAGTTGTAAGCACCTCAACACCAGGTGACGCAACAATCGTATTACCGGCGGGGATGATGCCGATAGCCGATTGATAACCTGAACTACCCCCATATTGTCACAATTTAAACGTATTTTCAAGTTCCGCCACCTCTCCCCCCACAATTCTACTGCTAATACCACCGGGAATAATTCCAATAGCACCAGATTCCGAGTAAATCCCGACTCCACCCAAAAACTCAGGCCATGCCTCCGCACTCCACTGCCCTTGGAAAAAAGCCCCCATACCCCGTAGATCCCGCGGCGTCCGTCACCAAATCCATGTCACAATTACTTACCGGACCTTCCATCCACACCGAACGTCCGTTGTAGCTTTCCAGGAACGTGTGCCACACCTTCAAGTCCTCCCTATGTCCCCTGGTAAGCCTGATAAAGTGGGTCGGAGACTGTATCCCCGCTGTGGCAGCTGACAACCGGCGGCAAAAAACTCTACCCATTGGAATAATGCGACACGCAAAATTCAACTTACCTAAAAGGGATTGCAATTGCCGCAGCTGCACTTTCCTTTTTTCCATCATGTCCCTGACGTCCCTTTTTAACCCGTCCACCTTATCCCCTGGCAACCTGCACTCCATGTCTCTGGTATCTATTTCAATGCCCAAAAAACTCAACACTGTCGTCGGGCCCTCCGTTTTATCCGCTGCCAATGGTACCCCAAACTTACCTGCAATGTGTTCCAAGGTTGCCAACAGAATCGCACACCCCTTAGACTCACGCGGCCCTACGCAGAGAAAGTCATCCAGGTAATGTATCACGGAATCCATCCCTGACACATCCCTAATCACCCATTCAAGAAATTAGCTAAACAGCTCAAACTTGGCGCAAGATATCGAGCAACCCATTGGCAGGCACTGATCGATGTAAAATTCCCCCTGCCAACAGCAACCCAACAGCCAAAAGCTGTCCGGATGTACTGGAAGCAAACGAAATGCCGCCTCAATGTCTGATTTTGCCATGAGTGCCCCCTGACCGTAATGCCTCACCCATCCCACTGCTGCATCGAACGATGTGTACGATACTGAACAATCTTCAGGATTGATACCATCATTCACAGATGCACCTTTTGGAAACGAAAGGTGGTGAATAAGGCAAAACTTGTTTGGTTCCTTTTTAGGCACCACTCCCAACGGTGACACTACTAAATCCTGTAATGGCTTAGTTGCAAAAGGCCCACTAATGCGCCCCAACGAAACCTCCTTGGCCAGTTTTTCCGAAACCACCCCAGGATTCTGCAGTGCAGACCGCAAGTTCTTGGCCATCGGAGGTATAGCTGCCAGAGAGCATGGAATTCTGAAACCCACTGAAAACCCCTCCCCCAACACCCTCGCTGCCTCTCTGTCCGGGTACCTATTTAAAAAAGGCCGCATCCTTACCTCCATCACTGGCGTTATCCCTCTTCTGAGCAGGCTCCCCTGACTTCTTTCCTTTTTTGAAGCAGCGTGACAAAGCGTGGTTCCCCCCACATCCTGAGCATTCATGTTTAAAACGACAGGATCCCCCAAACTTGCAGGATCCTTCGTTAAACTGCCAACACACCCCAAATTTTTTCCGGAGTCCAGAGGTAGACGATCCCCCGGCCCCCCCATGAAAAGGCTGGTTTGGTACCCTGGCGGAAGACATCAAACGCATCCATAAGCTGATATCCTTATGGTCCCACCTAAGAGCCTGCCTCACTGCCCTGCGTTGCCTAAATTGCTCATCGTATCGAAGCCACGCAGTGCCCCCATACACCCTATGTGCCTCGCCTATGGCATCCATGTAGCAAGACAACGCAGAGCAATGCTCCGGGTTCTTTTCGCCATTTACACTCGCCATAATGGCGAATGCCTGTAACCAATTACCAAAGGTCCTAGGGATCAAACGATACCTTCGCTTCTCCTCATCCTCTTTTTTTGGAATCGTCCGGCTTTACCCGGTCCAAGTTGAACTTCTCTAAGGGTAACAAGTAAAAAATTTCCACATACTCACCTTTTACTATTTTCTCCCGCACTTCTTGTTTTAAATGTGCTCCCAGCGGGCCCTCATAGCAGACGTACACTTCGCATTTTGCCGCATCTGCTATCCTGACCACATCTTTCCTGACCACCACTGCAGATTCCCCCGTGGTGGCGTTTCCCGACACCCCTGCGTCTGAGTTGGCGACAGCCTCACCCCCTGTCCCCGTGGTCCCCCCAACACCCGACTTCTCCACCTGCCCTCCAACCCACGGTGTCACTATCGCCGGCGCCGTCTGGTTGGTTGCAAATTGCTGAACCAAATCCCTTAATCCTCCCAGCAATTCCTGTAATGGTCCCCCTGTCCCTGCGGCGACAGGCTGAACGCCCATCCCCCCTAGGCCAGACGGTCCCCCCGCCGCGGCCCCTACAGCTCCCCCAGGAGCCGTCGTGTCCCCCCATCACCCCTATCTAACCAATTACCACCATCAACATTGATAACAGAATCAGGTAAAACATGTGACTCACCAGGCTGACTGGGTCTGCTCCCCATCGCCGCTGCACTAGACCCTCCAGATGGCGCGATGTCCTGGCGCACGTCCTCATCCGAACCCGACAGCTCTCCCTCTGACCGTACCTCCGTGGCTTGGAGCATCGGCGTGAGTAACCTCCCAGGTGAAGCCCGCCTGGGGGCTGTGGATTCCCATCTTGTGACTGTTCTCCCCCTTTCCCTGCGACCCCCTGCTGCTGTGCTCTGCTGTCCCACACTGATGGCTCCTCTGCTGGCCCCTGGACCTCTCCTTCTGTCTTCATCTGTCTCTCTTCCACTCCTGGCTGCAGAAGGGCTGCCAGCAGCGTCAGGTAGCTGACCCCCAGCCGTGCCCCTGCTCCTCCCCCGTCGGATCTCCCCCCTAGCAGAAGCCTGTGCTGCGGGGGGGACCGCTCTGCAGCTGTCCTGTCTTCTGTATGGCGATGCTCGGGCGCCGTTACGGCCCGAAGCCCCGCCCCCCGCGCTCCGCCGTTGTGGAGGATTCCGCCCGGACCCCCGAGGGGTGGCGGCGGCCACCCGTTTTGCTGGGGGAGCCGACGGGTCCGTTCCCGGGCTCCTATTAGGGCGAGCTGTTCTGGATGAGGGGCCTGGTGAAAAACGCTCAGGCAGCCTAGACCGCCTGGCGCGTGGCATCGCTTCCCCCCCCCCCCGCCGGACCCCCCCGCTTCGTCTAGGAGCAATGGAGCTACCTGAGCCTGTAGCCATTCCTGTCCCCTCGTGACCGCCGCTGTCCTCCGCCTTGCTAGGATCAAATCAATGTCTGCCATGCTGCTGCAAATGCTTCTCTCCCCCTGTGTCAACTTCCCCTTTGTCTGTCTCCTCACACTGTTCCTGCTTAAACCCCGCCTATTCCTTTTATATCTCCCCACCCCTAAAGTTAACTTCAATCCCCTCCCTCTTACTTCCTTTTACTTTTTAACCCTCCGTTGTCTCCTGTTCCCCCTTGTCATGCCCAGCCCTTCATTACCATTCCATACTTCCATTATCATTCTGGGCCTCCCTTTGGTGTCTGTTTTTCATCCTTCAACAGGCAGAGGAAAAACGGACATACAGAGACATACACCAAAGATACGTTCAATGACACCTCTTGTCTTAGTCATTGCATCTTTGTACTGAGATTCAGCAGGTGTGGAGCATCTCAAGAGTGGCGTTAACAGCCATGGCAGACAAAAATAGCGAGAATCACCTAAAATAAATATGGAAACTTCCAATATTTATACATAAAAAGTATATCATGATGAGCAGGTAACAACAGTAACATCTTTTACATACATTTTGTTATTAATGACTATACATAATTATATGTCTCTAGGCTATATATAAACTGCCTTAGGTGGAAATGGTTAGACCAGGATTATGGCCTCAGGAGCAGCTGTGATTCGGGTGTAAATTAGTTCAGCATCCAATGTCCTTTCCTGGAAAAATGATCCCAGTAGCTCTCCAGCCTGCCACAAAAATCTACAGGGGGCAGAATAGGGCACCCTTATCTAAACACCACACACCATCCTTCCTGGGCTCTGACATTACAATGGGGAGCAAGGGAACAAGGCAACCTGCTGTGGCAGAAGGACACTGAAGAGTGTGAGAAAGTTCCTTTCCCCAATCCCTTCTCTAATGTTATAAAGCAGAAGCAAAAAGGTTTTTTTTACTGTGGCTTAGTTATTTGTTGTATAGCCTTTACTAGGGATGGGCCAAACACCGCCCTGTTTGGTTTGCAGCAGAACTCCAGAACAGGGGAAATGTTCTAACCCGAACGGCGAACCTCATTAAAGTCTATGGGAGCTGAACAGCAAAAATCAAAAGTGCCCATTTTGAAGGCTTATATGCAAGTAATTGGCCATAAAAGAGGTATGGGGGTCTGGGTACTGCCCTGGGGGACATGTAACAATTAAAGCACCCCCCTCCAGAACCATACCCTCTGCCCCTCCGCCACAAAGCACCTTGTCCCCATGTTGATGGGGACAAGGGCCTCTTCCTGACAACCCTGGGCTTATCGGAATCTGGAAGCCCCTTAACCACTTCAATACCAGGCACTTTCGCCCCTTCCCGCCTAGGACAATTTTCAGCTTTCAGCTCTGTCGCACTTTGAATGACAATTGCGCGGTACCCAAACTAAATTTTTATCATTTTGTTCCCACAAATAGAGCTTTCTTTTGGTGGTATTTGATCAACTTTGTGGTTTTTATTTTTTGCTAAACAAGCTAAAAAAGAACAAAATCTTTGAAAAAAAAAAGTTTTTTTTCGTTTCGGTTATAAAATTTTGTTTTCTCCTTCACTGACGGGTACTGATGAGGCGGCACTGATGGGCACTGATGAATTGGCACTGATAAGGTGGCACTGATAGGCACTGTTGAGGATGCACTGATATGTAGAATTGATGGACACTGATAGGTGGCACTGATATGCAGCACTGATGGGCACCAATAGGTGGCACTGATATGCAGCACTGATGGGCACTGATAGGCGGCACTGATGGGCACTGATAGGTGGCACTGATGGGCAGGCCCGGACGGGGACAAAAAATAGGCCCGGGCATTTTAGACTGAGCAGATTATTATTTATTTATTTTTTAAACCAAATTACAAATAATGACAACTATCCCTTTCTCAATGTATTTTAGCCTGGTTCAATCACTGTGACAGGGATGATGATTCTCACAAACTTACTTTTAGAGGAAGACCAAGAACCCTCCGGGCTTATTAGAGAGCTGTACAGCCAATCAGTTCCACTAAATGCCACCCTGCCACCCTCCTCACCAGCAGGTTTCCGACAGTTGCTGACCCCGCAGATTAGGGTGTACCCAGGCACACCCCATGTGCATGCCTATGGGACCTGTCTTCACTTCTTACTGTGCAGAGTTGAGAATTTGCTGTGTAAATGCTCTGGGGGGATGCAGCTGAGCTGATTCTGCTCACCAAACCAATACTATGGACCACCACACCAATATAACTGACCACCACGCGAGAAGGCAGTGTAGCACAACATGACATTCAAAGCGGAGTTCCACCCAAAAATGGAACTTCGTTTAAGGGAAGGTGACCCCCTGACATTTGGCATGTCATTTTTTTGGGGGGGGGGGGAGCAGAAACCCTCTTTTTAGAGGGTTCCAGCTCCCACTTCCAACTGGCGCACCCGCAGCCGAAAGGAAGATCACCTCTCCCCCTCCGTCTCGGCAATCATCTGGGACACATCACAGGTCCCAGATGATTGCCTGGCCAGTCACAGTGACAGAGAGGAGGGGGAGATGAGCGGGGGTCCATTCCCCCGCATCGCTGGACCCTGGGACAGGTAAGTGTCCGATTATTAAAAGTCAGCAGCTGCAATATTTGTAGCTGCTGACTTTTAATGCTTTTTATTTAAGCGGAATTCGGCTTTAAAGTGATATTAAAGTCGCTTTTCATACTTGCCTCCTCTGGCCCCTCCCTCCTGCCCCCACATCAAGCAGCCTGCAATGGGGGGTACCCAAGCAGCCTCGCTCCTGGTCTGCGTGTCCATTCACACACAGAGCCTACTCCCTTAATGTTTTCCTCCCCAACAGAGGCTTAAGGTAGCCATACACTACACAATCTGATCTCCTACTCCTCTCCTACAATCTGATCTCCTACTCCTGTACAATCTCCTTTAGATTTTATAAAAGCAATGTAATATGAGGACACATCTAAACAATGCATTGCATTTGTATAAGATAAAACAAGTCCTTACACTCTATATTTCCTGGTAGATCTAAAGTAGATTGTACAATCAGACTGTGTAGTGTATGGTCATCTTAAATCATAACTTGTGAGTCTGAAATACTTGCATTACAGCTTGTTGACCTTTGCATCTTGTTTGCATCTACAGTAGACCCTGTGGCTGCTGTCTGAGTAAAATATGTCCATCTTTGCCATCAGCAACTAAAATCCCATCATTACTGTCACTAAAGTAATCCCCATTGTTGGTGTCAGATCCACCTTCCTCTCCCTTCCTATAGGGTGCTTCAGAATCTTCAAATTCCCAAGCTGACTACAGTGATAAGGGCCAATGCCCTGTACACACGATCGGACATTGATCAGACATTCCGACAACAAAATCCATGGATTTTTCCCAACGGATGTTGGCTCAAACTTGTCTTGCATACACACGGTCACACAAGGTTGTCGGAAAATCTGATCGTTCTGAACGCGGTGACGTAAAACACGTACGTCGGGACTATAAACGGGGCAGTAGCCAATAGCTTTCGTCTCTTAATTTATTCTGAGCATGCGTGGCACTGTGCGTCGGATTTGTGTACACACGATCGGAATTTCCGACAATTTTATAGCCTGCTCTCAAACTTTGTGTGTCGGAAATTCCGATGGAAAATGTGTGATGGAGCCCACACATGGGCGGAATTTCCGACAACAAGGTCCTATCACACATTTTCCGTCGGAAAATTCGACCGTGTGTACAGGGCATAAGAGGCTTTAGCACTATAGTGGCAGCATGCAGGAGGGGGAACTGTACCACTGCAATATTGCCACAAAGTCCTACCCCATAGTTACATGGTTAAAAAAGACACAAGTTCATCCAGCTCATCCAACATAGAAAAAAAAAACACAAATAGAAAATCTCCATATATACAATCCTATACCCACAGTTGATCCAGAGTCCCCAGTAAAGTATGATCCAATGTGCTCCTGTGGGGGGAAAGGAATTTCTTCCTTATCCCCCGAGAGGCTATCGGATTTTCCCTGGATCAACTTTACCTATAAGTGGTAGTATCCAGTTATATTATGTACATTTAAGAAAGAATCCAGGCCTTTCATAAAAGAGAAGTATTTTTTTTTTTGGGCTATTTATACTTACCTAGGTGGATGCTGCATCTGTCCCCCGCCACCTCTTCACTAAGGCCCCTTTCACATTGGGGCGGTGGGGGCGTCGGCGGTACAACAGCGCTATTTTTAGCGCTGTTGTACCGTCGTTCTTGCAGCGGTATTTGGCCACTAGCGGTTCGGTTTTAACCCCCGCTGGCGGCCGAAAAAGGGTTAAATACGCTCGTACAGCGCGGCTATAGCCGCGGTATTACCGCGGTATAGCCGCGCTGTCCCATTGATTTCAATGGGCAGGAGCGGTGAAGGAGCGGTGAATACACCGCTCCTTCACCGCTCCAAAGAAGCGGCTCGCAGGACTTTTTTCACCGTCCTGCGAGCGCACCGCTTCAGTGTGAAATCCCTCGGGCTTTCACACTGAACAAACAGCGGAGGCTGTTTAGGGGCGGTTTTCAGGCGGTATTTTTAGCGCAATACCGCCGGAAAACCGCCCCAGTGTGAAAGGGGTCTAAGAACCAAACCAACGAACACCGCCAATGGCTCGGTTCTCTCATCTCTCCGAGCAGAGAGCTGATGCCCGTCAGTCAGCATCTCTCCTGCTATGTTCCTCCACGCTCACTGAAGGGCTGAGCTGTGGAGGGGCGGGGAGCGGCTGTCTCAGCGGCTTGCTGAGAGGCTGAGACTGCCATCAGTCCAGTCAGCTGGCAGATCCAGACTTCCTAAGTCAGGATGACAGGCTGCCTGGACTGAACCTGGTGACGTCAGTAGAGAGTGGACTTTAGACCACTCTCTGCTGAAAATGGGTCACAGGAGTGCAAAAAGAATTGCACTCCTGTGACCCAAAGGAGAAGCCCAGCCGAATGAGCTCTGGCTGAAATTCTCCTTTAAAGCAATCTACTGTGCTGACCAGAACCAGCTCCTGATGGAGTCTATTCCACGTTTTCACAGCTCTTACTGTGAAGAAACCTTTCCGTATTTGGAGATTAAATCTCTTTTCCTCCAAACTTGTTCAGAGCTGTTTAACCCTCAACTCTCCTTCAAGGCAAAGGAGCAGCAACAGTGCCTTGACTACTAGGAATAAAATTGCACCATAAGGGTACAGGAGTAAAATTGCATCAACAGCACTCACAAGTTGCACTGCATAATCACACCTCAAATATTTACAACCAGTGGAGGATTAAGGTGGTCATGGGCCCCTAGGCTACTTTGTGTGTGGCTACCTCCTAAGCATGCTTTACCAGAAAATAAATTATTTAGTGTCATGTGTAAAAGGGTAGACCTATATTACACGCCTCAAGTGCAACTCTCAGGTCTACAGCCCAAACAAATTCAGACATGAGCCTACTAAAAACAGCAATGCCACAGAAAAAAAGCATTCAAAATACACCTGCAAGCTGGTAAAAGATTTTGCCTTTCTAAACCAACAGTTAGGCCAAAAACGTCTGCAGCAGCTTTTGTTTAACTGAGGCAAAATCACAACATCCTGACAGAGAAACGCTGTGTAATATTCCAATAAAATAAAAGCCATACAAATACCATAAACAGCAGCAGCTGCACATAAATGCAAGCAATAATCAACAGCAGAACAATCATATGTTCCAACGGCAGAAAGTGCCAGCATCCATCGGCGCAGCCTGTCCATTGGACACCACTGCAATCCAGGGAACAGACCAAACTCACTCCCAGGATATCCGGCAGCATTTGCCAACATGCTTGTTCACTATGTACCTTTGTGAATACCTTTTTACAGTTTTATTAAACTCCATGTTTTTTACTGCACTTAGAGTGGCGCCTTTGTTTCATTTTCAGAGTGCCTATAATACGCACCCTAACATTAAGAGGGAAGTTTCAGGAAAAAAAACTTCCCACAGCCCCCTGCACAGTACACAGCCCCCATGCACAGTACACAGTCCCCTTTCCCTTCACAGTACACAGACCCCTTTCCCTGCACAGTACACAACCCTCTGCACAGTACACAGCCCCCCTGCGCAGTACACAGACCCCTTTCCCTGCACAGTACACAACCCTCTGCACAGTACACAGACCCCTGCACATAACACAGCCCCCTTTCCCTGCACAGTACACAGACCCCCTGCACATAACACAGCCCCCTTTCCCTGCACAGTACACAGACCCCTTTCCCTGCACAGTACACAGACATCTGCATAGTACACAGACCCCTTTGCCTGCATATCACACATGCCTCTTTCATTATAAAACCCCCCTGCACTCCCAGGAGACCCCCAGTCTCCTGGGAAAGAATACTCTAAAGTTGAGAAAACATCACTGCCAGCCCTTTCTCATACACCGCTCCTCGTGTGTCACTCATTGTAAATCAAAGCTTCTAAATACCTCAATTAACGCTGTTCTTCGTGACCCATTCATGTGACTGCTCTCCTCTGCTGTTTCATTGACGGTCACATGACCGCTCTCCTCCTGCAATCAAAGGCTACACTCGGGAAGGAGGTGGAGCGGGAGGAGGAGAGTGGCCAGACAGAGTGGCTTTAATTGAGGTATTAAGAGACTTCCATTTACATTGAGAGTGACACACGAGGAGCTGTGCATGAGAAAGGGCTGGCAGTAACGTTTTCTCAACTTTAAAGTATGCTGGCAGCGCTGTCCCAGGGCCAGGAGAGGCGGTACAGCTGGCCTGACACCCCCCCTCCCCCAATGGGTGGCACCTGGGGCGGACCGCCCGATCCCCGCCCCCTGTTGGTAAAAAAACATTTATCGGCGTATTCGTATAACACGCAGACATGGTTTTTATTCTACATATACATAAATATATATAAATTAATAAAAATATCATGGCCAATCGGGGGCCCTTGCACACGTGGGGCCCTAGGCTGCAGCCTAGACCAGCCTGTGCATTAATCTGCCCCTGATCACAACACACATCAACACTAGTGTGAACCATGCCTAAGTGCTGGACAAATACCCTGCAATCTAAAATAGCCACGTATAAAACTGTGTCCTCTTTTTGCTGAAACCATATGCATCTTTAACATTGCATGCTTACAGGCTGTGTGCACATAACACTTGAGGTTTGGAGTGAGTTGGGACAGTAGTCCTTGCTTGAAATAAAGTTCAGTGACAAGCAGATCTTGAAGCACTCAAATCCCGCATAAGATTTATCTGCTCTTGGTTGACACAAAGCTGGCCATGTAAGGGTTGACACAATAGTAATGTTTTGCCCCATGCAGACACCATATTACTACAGCTGCCACAGCCAATTTTATGCAGCCACCCCTCACCCCCTTCATATTTAGGCATCTGCATTACAACACAGGAAAACAGACCTTGTAAACCTTACTGCATGCTCTGGGCATGACTTTAGTATAACAGATGTTACATACCCACTGCTTACCCAGCCAACCCACTCCAAACTTTTATTACCCCATTTATTCCCATTAAAGGAGACCACACCATTTTGGAGTACTTATCAGCCGTAGCAGCCCCTTTATTAATAAATCAAATTAAAATTAACATGTTTGAAAACAACATCTGTTAAACCTGAACTGGTCATGTTGGTCTATGCAGGACATCCTCCCCCCCAGCATCAACATAACGATCCACATCATGCACTGCGGTACCTTTAACTGAAAATAGGCCTCCAGCTGACAAGTGTGTAGGGAAATTTATGATCAGTGCTGTATCACTAATATATATATGTTTGATGTGTTAATACATTTATTATATTGTGTATTCTTCTGTCAGCACTACAGAACAAGTGAACAAACATGTTTTTCTCTTAAAATATATGTTGCCAGCAAGTTAAGATAAACATTCTGTAGAGTAAGCTGTTGTAGATGGTAATCACATTGTAAGCAGTAGTGTGAAGATGCAAGTCATTGTATGTGATGCGCTGATAACAATAAGTCACGGAATGTTAAGTCATCATTCTACGTCATCATAGCTCTGAAAAATATCGATAAAGCAGAAAAGCTAGGTGTGTCTACCATAGAATGGGTATAAAAGTAGGAAAGTTGTCATATTCTCTAGAGCAGGGCTAAGACACATACATTCTGTGTGCAAGCTCTGTTCTCCATATATATATGCAATAAAAACCTTTGAATTTGGAGCCATTTTGTTTTCAGGCCTTTAATCCTTTTACATCAATGGTGCCGTGACTCGGATTGCCAAACTGATCACAGGATCTGTGATCTATCTGACGTACAACTGCAATAAGACAAGGGCCCAAGGGTGAGTAAAAAATTGTCTCCCTGAATTGTCTGGTTGTCCTTGTACGGCGGGGGGAGCACAGATCGTGTGTCAAAACGCAATCAAAAGAACCTGGGCAAAAGGGGTGATATTTTATGTCTCGTTTGTCTACTAACTTGAATGAATGGGTTCCTGAGCCATAGTCATTAGGGCTGCTGGCTGTAAGTCCTTCGGGATTTACGAAGAATTAGGCTGCGCTGGCTTCACGCCTGGCCAGTCCAACGGAGGTGTATGAAAGTGTGAGTGTGTGGGGAAAGTTGGGGTCTCAAGGTGAGGAGAACCCCTTTCCAAGCAAATGTGAAGAGTGAACATTATTGTCTGTTATATTAAACAGTTGTCTTTTTAACTAACGCAGAGTACTAAATTGTTTTAAGTGTGAATGAGAGGGTTGCCTTAACGTCAAAAGCTGGAAAGCCTGGGTTTATAGCCTAAGGTGAGGCCATACATGTATGTGCTGTTTTGATGCCTATGACGTCAACAGGTGCCCTCTGAGTGAAAGTGTATTGTCTAAATGTCATAAAACTACATTAATTATTGATACTCATGCATACTAATTGAAAGGTGTTAACAGCTACCCTGTATAAATGGGGTTTTTACTAACGGGGTTCATAGAGTAAAATAAGATTTTGCCTAAATGAATAGCACTGGTAATCTTTGTACAAATTCTTTACTTGTGTTTGAAATACTGACGGTTTTATTGGGGGCAATTGCTTGGTTACTATTAGCAATAATTGTGCTTAGACCAAGAGAGAACCGTATCCCCAGAGCACAACACGCTAGAAGGGGGAGAATACATAAAATTGCATAACCTTGCTGATGTGTCCAAGCAATGAATGCGGGCAACTTGGGGTGTTAGTAGATACCTTGTTCATCTGTTATATCATATTGTTTGTAGTGTGTATGCTGCTAAAGATCTGGAGAGATAGACAGCGTGGTTTCCCTGTGTGTGATCTCCAATTCATGCTGTAACAAATCTGTGCCACAAAAGTCCAGTATACAGCCTCATCCAAGTAGGGGGTGAGAACGTGCTTTCAATGGAAGAGAGCACAAGGGGAGTATTGGCCAGCTCCCATAGGAAAGGAAAAGTAACTGGAACCTCACTGACGATCCAGTAATGGGGAATGAGGTGGGAGGAGGTGCTAAAGTTTACGGGGCGCCATTGACACCCCGGGAGGAAGTCAAGGCCCACTATGGGAAGTGGGTAGTGAAGTACCTAAAGAAATGGCACAGTTTGGCAAAGGCAACGGATTGGCCGGTACCCATACAGGGAACATTTGATGTCAGAGTTTGGACAGCATTACACCATAACTTTAAGAGTAGGATGACTGAGCCTAATGAAGTTGCAGCATGGGCCAGATGGGAGGCAGAGGCATATGGGAAAACAGCTAAGGTCCTAGTTGCAACACTGCCCAAGGTATCGGAGGAAAAAGGTGAGTTATCAGAGGAAATGATTGCTAGTACACATATGTTAGCAAAAACACACATCAGAAACCCAAGTAGGCCTATCTCTGACCAGCTAATATCTAGTAGTGGGTCCCCACCATCATATGTCACATCATCTACCCCTCTTGGAGCAGGTGCTATAGAAGCATCTGCGCCAATAAGAGAGGAGGTGATGCAAGGATGTGTACCAGACACACCTAAGGGTAAACATTGGTATCAGTCGCCAGGATGGAGTAGCATGCCTCCGTCCAAGTTGCTGAGTACAGAAGATTCGCCAGAGGTAAGTTGGCAGGATAAAAGTTTCCTAAGAACACCTGTCGGGATGACAACAATACAAGGGGTGAGTATGCAACAAGAAAGAATTTACCCACCTCTCCCCCCTGACTCAGATGACAAAGAAGTAATAACTTCTAAACAAGGGGGGACAGGGAGGTTATTACCAGTAAGAGAGCAGAGAGCTTATAATAAGAGTGAATTAACAGTGACTATAGTTCACCATATGCCCTGGACTCCTGGGAGATGAATACTTTCTTGAATTCAATCCCAAGCCTAGGCATAGTCCTCATCTGTTTGCTAAGCAGCTATGCAACATAGCTGCAAGCCACAGAGCAAATTGGGAGGACATGTTACGAATCATAAAAGGGGTGTCAGGAATAAGTGATTCTGATCTTATGATACAGGAGGCAAGGTTAGTAAAATCTGAATATTTAGGGGTCTTCAAACGGGACTCACCAAAATTGGCACTAGAAGAGTGTGAGAAATTAAAGGAGAGGATAGGGAAGATCTTTCCGGCAGCTTCCTGGAATAAGGTGAGTTCAATGACCCAAGAATGTAAAGAGGAAGTGCACCAATACACTGATCGGTTTAGGAATGCAGTCCTTGAGACTGGGCAGGACCCAGATAGTCCAGCCTTGGCCTCAATGATTGTCACCATGTGGGGTACAGGTTTGAAAAAATCTGTTCAGGAAAAGTTAACCACCCGTTATCCTGAGTGGAAGACCATGAGCCTACAAGCTCTGACCTCAGTGGCATCCCATATCCAAAAGAATATGGATGACACGGAGGCAAGAAAGCCACAAAAGGTGTTGCTCTCCTACCTCCCACCAAAAGAAGCCCCACAGGACGAAAAGGGGAGGGAGGGTGGGAGACCAAGAGCTATGGGTGTGTGTTTTAACTGCCAAAAACCTGGCCACATTGCTAAATTTTGCCGTGCACCCAGGAAAAGTGGCATGGATGTATGGGGAAAGAGGGATTGACGGGCAGAGGCCCCAGTGTGGTCAGTAATATCTGAAACTGATGGTAATGATGCTTTTGTAAAAAAAAATTTTTGTAGAACAAAATTGTAAGGTAGCTAAAGATAAGCTACAGTGGTGCCAGGAAAAAGTTGTTTTCCTGGGGCACTGTATCTTTAAAGGGGGTAAACACCTAACCTCAGAAAGGAAAGAGGTGATACGTTCATACCCCCTTCCAAAGAATCAAAGGTCTCTAAGAGCATTTTTGGGTTTGGTTGGTTACTGCAGACAATGGATCCCAAATATGTCCCAAATAGCTAAACCATTGTATGCTTTAACCTCAGGTAAGGTTGTGCATTTTGAATTGTCTGCTGAGGAGATACAGTCTGTAGAGGCATTAAAGGCTGCTGATAAGCATAAACCTGTGGGATAATTTTCCCAGCCTCTTGATCCTGTAATCTCAACAGCAGCACCTTGTGTGAAAGCCACGGCAGCAGCAGCCATGTTAGTGGAGAAAACTGCTGAAATTGTGTTGGGGAACACCCTGATTCTCATGGTCCTCCATGCAGTGGAGCAGGTGCTGGGACATCTTAACACAAGACACTTATCTGCTGCTAGGTTAACTAGGTATGAACTGGCTTTGCTTACAACAAGTAATACCGTCATTAAGAGGTGTGATGTTTTAAATCCAGCCACTTTGTTACCCATTCGGCCTACTCCAGTGGAGTGGGTACATGACTGTTGTCACACAACTGAGGCCTACTATGAGCTCCCAGTGACGGTACAGGATTTTGCCCTGGAGAACCCAGAGCTGGAACTGTGGCTAGATGGTTCCAGGTATTACACTGAGAAAGGTTCTCCCGTCACTGGTTTGGCTGTGGTAAGTCAGAAGAAAGCAATTTTCCAGAGGGCTCTACCAAATCATTGTTCTGCCCAAGTGGCGGAGTTGGAGGCCTTGATAAAAGCGTGTGAATTGGCAGAGGGTAAATCAGTGAATATATACACTGATTCTCGTTATGCCTGCGGTGCTAAACATAATTTTTCTATTCTATGGAAAAGCTGTAATTTTTTGACATCTCAGGGCAAGCTTATTAAAAACTCTGCTCAGGTGAAGGCCCTACTTGAAGCTATCACTTTGCCCGCTGCAGTTGCAGTGGTCAAGGTGAAGGCTCACACAAAAGCGTCTGATGCTGTTGCAATGGGTAACCAAAGGGCAGATGAGGCAGCTAAGGTAGCTGCCTTGCTCCCCCTGGTGGTGAGTGATGATGAAAGAGTATTTCCTAAAAGGGATACAGACACTCAAACCCTACAACAATTGCAGAGCACAGAATCTCGAGAGGTAATCAATAAGTGGAAAAAGAACAATTGTCTTTACAATGAGGATATCGGTATTTGGCTCCATGAGGATGGGAGGCCTTGTGCCCCTCCTTGGATATACCCTTCTCTTTGTTCAATGGCACATCTCCCATCTCATGTAGCCAAAGGGGGGATGGTTGATCTGATATGGAAATTGTGGTATGCACCAGGCATTGAAGAAGTAGCTAAACAGTATTGTCAGGCTTGCTTGATCTGTGCACAATACAATCCAGGGAAACGGGTAGAAACTCCTCAGGGTCACATTCCAAGGGCTCTATATCCCTTCCAGAGATTACAAATAGACTACATACAATTACCTAAGGTAGGTTTATATGAGTTTGTGCTCACGTGTGTGGACTGCTTCTCAAGCTGGTTGGAGGCGTGGCCTATACAGAAGGCTACAGCCACAGCAACAGCAAAGAATCTGATACAGGAAGTGGTGTGTAGATATGGGGTTTTTGAAACCTTAGAGTCAGATAGAGGAAGTCACTTTACTGGGCAGGTAATGAAAGAGGTACTTGCAGCCTTTAACATTGATCAACGCTTACACACTCCTTACAACCCCACAGCTAGTGGTAAGGTAGAAAAATACAACGGGCTACTAAAAGCCAAGTTGAGTAAAATTACAGCTGAGACAGGGCTAAATTGGCTCCAAGGGTTGCCTATAGCTCTGTTTGCATTGAGAACTACACCGAAACAAAAAGGGAAGCTCTCTCCCTATGAAATATTATTTGGATCAGTACCAAAGACAGGTTTGTACTATCCACAGGCTTTAGCAAGATCATATGGGTCACTCACTGAATATGTCATCGGGTTACACAGGCATTTAAATCAATTGCACAAGAAAATATATTCATCTTTTCCAGACCCAGATGCCCTTGAAGGGACTCGTGACCTGCAGCCAGGTGACTGGGTAATGGTGAAAAAGCATCAGAGGAGGGGTCTGGATCCCAGGTGGACAGGACCCTACCAGGTGCTACTTACTACAGCTACAGCAGTGAAGCTGGAAAACAGGGATACTTGGATACATGCTTCACATTGTAAACATGTACATTCTGCAATTGTATCTGAGCAGTAGGACCAGTTCTCCTGCCTAAGGATTCTGTGTCCTCAGCAAGACACTGCTCAGAATGTGACCATATCTCTCTAGTCGTTGCAGGAACATCTAACAAGAAGTTGTGCTGTGTTTAAAGTACCTGATGAAGGATCATGAGTGCCTGGAAAAGCTTGCTGCTGTTGGCGTGGTGTGGACTTGTGGATGGTCAAACATATCTGAATAGGATGATCCAATTACATGAGGTGATCAGTACTCAATTCAATCTCTCTAACTGTTGGGTGTGTTCTATGATTCCCCTAAGTGTGAGACATAAACCGATAGTAGCTATTGCAGTTACAGATCCCAATTTATGTTATGCAATATTGATAAAAGAAACAGCCAATAGTACCCTAGCTGAGAAAGAAAAAGGGCTGTTAGTGCAGGGAATATCAGGAAAAGGAATAGGACTAATCCTTAACAATAGTGCTGACCCAGAGATGGTTGAAATGGGGATTACTGATTATTATCAGGATCCTGGGAATGTTCAGGTTGTGGTGAATGGTTGTTTTAGCATAGAAAACCAAACTATGTGTCAGTGCCTTAAGGATTGCTCTAACTGTTTTGCTGGGGGTGATCTTAGGAGCTGTGCTATGTTTGTATTTGTGTTTTAAGATAGTCATGTGTGCATGTGTAGCAATGTGTAAGGTAAAGATGAGCCTTGAGGCGATTCAGTTCGCAATTGCAGCGCTTTACAAATCATTCATTCATTCATTCATTCACCTGATAAGAAAACCTCAGATGTTTCTTTTGCTTTCTCAAAGGAAGAAAATGGCAGGAAGAGAAATGCCAGACCTATCCTCCATCTTTGATGGCCCCTGCCGTTGTCTGTCCTGTTATGCTGCTGAAGCAGAAATGCCTGAACTAGAGTTTGGACCTGAAATTGAGAATTTATCCACCCAGAGGATTTATGAAATATTTGAAGAATCTCTAAACCCTACTACAGTCGCTACCATGAACTTTGAACTAGAAAAATTAAGCTGTGCTACTGGACTCAGTTCCCTACCCAGTGCTGAAAAATCTCCAGAAAAGAATCAGGAGTCTGTTTATTCTGATGATTCATGCCAAATAGTGGAAGATGAACAGACTGTGCGAGAACTTTGGGTGGTGGGACATTCATATATACATTGGGCCCATAAGAAGGCATTACAAGTGGGCATGGAGAATTTAGGCTGTGATCCTAACAAGATAAGAGTAGTTTGGGGTGGAGCTAGGGGAATGCGCTGGAGAGCTTTGAGGCCACTCTTGTTGGAGGCCGCTGGTCATTGCCCTACTCCTCTTGGCATTATCATCCACTTAGGTGGTAATGACGTGGGGAGAAAAAGGAATCTTGAATTGATTTCTTTGATGAAAGGAGATCTGAAGTGGATTTCAGAGTATTTCCCTGACACCATTCTAGTGTTCTCTTCCATTGTTCTTAGACCCTGTTGGAGTCGGGGAGCGAAATGGAGGGGAAGGAGAATAAATAATGTTCTACAAAGGTTTTTGTGTAAGGAAAAAGGGTATATGTACCATAATCATTCTTTGGAAGGAGAACAGCTTGATCTCTTCTGAGATGATGGGGTTCACCTGAGTAATGAAGGAATTGCATTTTTGTGTCTGCATTTAGTTTAAAGCAGATGGTGGAGTTCTGTTTGTTTATGGGGGATGTTAATTTTTTTAGTTAGAGTGTGGATGATTGATGTGTGCAATGGCTAAATAAAAATGAAAGTTTGCTTGAATGAATAGTTGATGACTCTGTCCCATTAACTCCAACTCTTCGAGGGTAACATTTACCCAGTTCATGAGTATGGCTACTCCAGCTCGTGGATGTCGGTAGAGGAGATGGAATGGACAGTGTCTAGATCTTAGGAGGATAGTAAGGAACTAAAGTATTGTAACCTTCCTTTACACCAAAAGATCTGTGAACGGGGATGAGTGTGGGAGAGTAGAGGACTTATATCTTTGCATTTCCATGCTTAAAAATATAAATATTTTGAAGGGTCTTATACACCCGTGGTCCCTGTCACTTTCAGGTCGGTGGAAGGGAATGACAATTAGTGATCGGCAATGATCAAAGGGGGGAAATGTGTAGGGAAATTTATGGTCAGTGCTGTATCACTAATATATATATGTTTGATGTGTTAATACATTTATTATATTGTGTATTCTTCTGTCAGCACTACAGAACAAGTGAACAAACATGTTTTTCTCTTAAAATATATGTTGCCAGCAAGTTAAGATAAACATTCTGTAGAGTAAGCTGTTGTAGATGGTAATCACATTGTAAGCAGTAGTGTGAAGATGCAAGTCATTGTATGTGATGCGCTGATAACAATAAGTCACGGAATGTTAAGTCATCATTCTACGTCATCATAGCTCTGAAAAATATCGATAAAGCAGAAAAGCTAGGTGTGTCTACCATAGAATGGGTATAAAAGTAGGAAAGTTGTCATATTCTCTAGAGCAGGGCTAAGACACATACATTCTGTGTGCAAGCTCTGTTCTCCATATATATATGCAATAAAAACCTTTGAATTTGGAGCCATTTTGTTTTCAGGCCTTTAATCCTTTTACACAAGCTAGCTCGGAGACAACCCAAAACTGCCCGCAGTGCACCCTTTCACCAAATTCCAGCTAAATAACATTAGCTGAAATACCACCAACGGGCCCATACTACCGATGAGTCCCGCATTCACCTTATCTGGGGGGGGGTATCTTCCTTCACCTGGAACGACCAACACCCGCCACAGCAAACAAGGGTAAACCATACCCTTGAGCGCACCTCCACACCCTCAGTGCTCGTTCAATGCCATCCTGAATTTCTTTGCCCTACATATCTATCCCCACGTCATTGAGGTGTACACCATCGTCTTGAAGGTAACACCAAGTATCTACCTCCAACTCCAGATGCCTGATAGCTAGCCCCCCATTCTTCACCACAAACCTACTGACTTCTCTATTAACCTTCTTCCTGGCCTTGTTAACCCTTTCCACCGATCTCACCAACCTCCATGTGGTCCTAGCAATCACATCCGACCACACAATCAGCATCTTGGGAAAGGCAGAACGGAGACGCAGAAAATCGAATTTGATATCCTGCGTGATATCCAGCTTTGACCTCAGGCCTAAATCATTCCCCCCTACATGTAGAACTAAAATGTCCGGGGGCCTGTCTAACCTTGCAAAACGGTGCACTTCAGGCACAATCCTGCTCCAAAGCATCCCTGGAACTCCCAACCATTTTATGCAAGGTCCCTTCTGGAAATGCCCAACTGCCTACCCGCAGGCCTAACATCTGCCCTTCGTGCACTCCAACAGACATATGAGTGTCCCATAATCCAGACCAACCCCTGCGGACAACCTGCAAAAGAAGAAAAGAAAACACCCAACATGACAAATGACTCAGTGTCCCCCATTCACATAAACCCATGCCGACATTTCCCTATCCCCTCTACATCTCTAACAACTCTGGCCGAACATATAAACTAAACCTTTTTGACTCCCACCGACCAATTCGCTTAACTGACTCCTCATCCAAACCCCATCTCACTGCCTCCGTAGCCGCCCCTAGCCTAAAAGAATGTGACGAAAAGTTCAGCCCCCCCAGCCCAACGCCTGCAAACACTTGCTGAACACTAAAATAAACTGGAACCTCGACAGCGATTACCCATTCTCGTGTACTAAAAAGGAGCCCATCCCCTCTGGACGGATTGCTAGAAAACTCTTAACCGTTGCAACTGGACACAAGGGGGACCCCAGTATCGCAAAAACCATTATCCATTTTCCTTTTCCTTCCTGATCTGTTTGGACTTTTTACCCGCATGGATAACCTATCCACACTGCAAACTACCTCTTCCATCCCAATCCCCCCTTTTTCTTTTTTGGAAGGGCTGACAAGCTCCCCGACCCTGAATGCCCCAAAAAACGCCAGGGTAAACGCAGTTCTGAACAGCAGTGTTTCATAACCTGATGAACAGGTTTCTCGTAACTGCGCAAAGAGCCTTCCCAGTAATTCAAATGACACTGGACGCCTGTCATCCTTATGCTGTACCCTTCTCCTATACCCTTTCACGGCCTGCCTAACCCAAAATTCCTTCGTAAAATCCTGTTCTCCGTTCAGTTTGAACCAAAAGGCAAGGCCCGCCAATTTTTTCCCCAATCCTGACACCGACACCCCCTCTTCCAGGTTCCTATATACAAAATTCATCACCAGTAGCCTACGATCCAGTGTGCTCTCTGACCCGCCAACCTGTGTCAACAGTGACTCCCATTTGGACCACACCTTGCTGTACTCTGCCCATGTCGCCTCACTTACTGACCGTCTGATCCAGCCGGAGACGACTCCAATGCAATCTTCCAGAGCCCCGGGGGACAAGGGACCCCGTGCAATTCTGCCGCAGGTGCCAATTCCCGAAACTTGTCCCACTGAATGCGAGACAGCGCATCAGCAATGACGTTTTCTACTCCTGGCAAGTGCACTGCATATATAAACACATTCAACTGCATGCACCGAAGAACTAAATGTCTCAACAAACGCACCACCGGCGGAGATGCCGCTGACACCTTGTTGATGACCTGAACCACCCCAAGATTATCACCATGGAAGCGCACCTTCAGATCCCTGAAGGATTCTCCCCATAGCTCCACCGCCAGAACCACCGGAAATAGCTCCAGAAGCACCATGTTCTTCAAAAACCCCGCTTCTTTCCAAGATTCTGGCCATGGCCCCGCACTCCACTTCCCCTGGAAAAAAGCCCCAAAACCCGTGGATCCCGCCGCATCCGTGTATAACTCCAAATCAAAGTTA
Source organism: Lithobates septentrionalis (assembly GCA_037952835.1). Classification (NCBI taxonomy): domain Eukaryota; kingdom Metazoa; phylum Chordata; class Amphibia; order Anura; family Ranidae; genus Lithobates; species Lithobates septentrionalis. The sequence goes on from JBBDGP010001118.1 coordinate 450,624, forward strand.
CTCACCGGCCCCGACATCCACAAAGCCCTTCCATTGAATTGCTCCAGGAACAAGTGCCATATCCGCAAGTCGTCCCTATGCTCTTTGTTCAATCGTACAAAGTGTTTTGGGGATTTTACCCCCCCCTGTGCTGGCCGACAACCGCCTGCTGAAAACCCTGCCCATGGGGATAATTTGACACGCAAAATTCAACTTAGCCAAAACAGACTGTAAATTCCTAAGCTGTACCTTGCCCAATCCCACGATCGCCCGAATTTCCGACTGCAGCGCCCTAAGTTTGTCCTTGGGCAGTCGGCACTCCATCACCTCCGAATCCAACACAATGCCCAGAAAACGAATCACCGTAGTCGGCCCTTCTGTCTTGTCCGGAGCCAGGGGAATCCCAAAAGGTTCCGCTATGTGTTCCAACGTTGTCAATAACACCGCACAAACTTCAGATGAAGCCGGGCTTACACACAAGAAATCATCCAGATAATGGATGATGGAATTCACTCCCGCGACGTCCCGGACCACCCATTCCACGAATGAACTGAAACGTTCAAAAAGTGCACATGTAATAGAGCATCCCATTGGCAAGCAGCGATCCACATAGTATTCCCCTTACCAATGACAACCTAGGAGCTTAAAACTGTCCGGGTGAACAGGAAGTAATCTGAATGCAGCCTCAATATCCGTTTTTGCCATCTTGGCGCCTCGCCCATAGCGCCTTACACAAAAAACCGCTGCATCAAATGATGTGTACGAAACTGCGCACATCTGTGGATCCATTGCATCGATCATTGACCCCCCTTTGGGGAAAGAGAGGTGGTGAATCAGCCTGTATTTCATCGGCTCCTTTTTGGGGACCACCCCTAAAGGCGAGACCACTAAGTCAGGAATTGGCAACGTTGGGAAAGGGCCTGCTGTACGTCCTAACGCAACCTCCTTCCGCAGTTTCTCTGAAACCACCTTTGGATGTTGCATCGCTGAACGCAGGTTCCTAGCCATTGGGGGAGAGACGCCTAAATTTGCCGGTATCCTGAAACCTTCCAAAAAACCCCTATCGGGATGTCTATCTAGAAAATGGCTGCATCTTTTCCACTTTCACCGGCGTCATCCCTTTTGTTCGCAGACTCTCCGGCTTTTCCTTTACCTTGTTTGAAACACCAGGACACCGGATGGGCTCCCCCACAACCAGAGCATTCATGCTTATACTTGCAGTTTCCCCCGAATTTGCATGTGCCCTCCTTGTATTGCCAACAAACTCCCTTTTTCTTCGAGGCCGATTGTCCGGGAGTAGCTGAGCCACCGGCCCCTCCTGGAAAAAACTGATTCGGTGCCCTCGCCGATGTCATCAGGCGCATCCACAGACTGATGTCCTTGTGGTTCCACCGCAGAGCCGTACGTATCGCCCTCCGCTGACGAAACTGCTCGTCGTATCTCAGCCATGCTACTCCCCCGTAGACTCTGTGAGCTTCTCCTATTGCATCCAGGTAGCAGAAAAGCATAGAGCAATGCTCCAGATTTTTCTACCCTATCACACTGGCCAGAATAGCGAACGCCTGAAGCCAGTTCTGAAACGTCCGCGGTATAAGTCTGTACCTCCTCTTCTCTTCATCCTCCTTCTTATTGTCCTCTGGTTTCACCCTGTCTAAGTTGAACTTCTCTAGGGGTAGCAGGGAAAAAATCTCCACGTACTCCCCTTTCCAAATTTTTTTTCCGGACCTCCTGCTTCAAATGAGCTCCCAACGGTGCCTCAAAACAAACGTATACTTCACAACGGGCCGCGTCCGCCAACCTGAGTCTTGTTTTCTAGCCGCCTCTTCCGTCGCCCCTACTTTTTCTCCCGAAGAACTCTTGCTTTCCGTACTTGTGGTAGCCACCACGGTGTCCCCCACCGCGAGCGTAAGATTTTTTGTTGATGGCCCTGGCTGAGTCCGCGGTACCGCCTCCCCAGACACAGACCCCCCCACCCCCAGGAGCCACCAATGCCGTCGCAGGCGTGACAGGCCTATTAACTCCAGGCTCAAACCTGCTGACCAATTCCTTTAACCCTGCCAGGAACCCCTACAATCCACCCTCCGCCGGAGCGTGGTCACAGACCCTCGTGGCCAGAGGAGGAACAGCGGGGGGAGCCTCCCGCTGAGCAGGGCCCTGTGACCTGCCCGCCATGCCCCCCCACAGCTAACACCTCACTCCCCCCACTCTCTGAATACCCCGAATTAGCATTGGACTTACCGGGCTGCCTGGAAGAAGTCCCACCAGCCCGGCATGGTTCTGCGCGGTCCTTCCTCCTCCGATATGGAAAGTTCTTCCTCCGATCGATTCGCGATCATCAGCTCCTCTGCTCTCTGCGATAGCCCTCCAGGGGATCCCTCTCTGGATGCCGGAGATCCGGCATCCCGGACGGCCACGCCTCCTCCCTCCTGGCGACTTCTGTGTAGCTTTCATCAGGCCTCTGGTACCGCCCTGCTCCCGCTGACCCAGTGCGCCTGCTGATCTCCTCGTCCCTCTCGCCGCGCTCCAGCACTGGGGACTGCCGGCTGAGAAATTGGATGGCCCGGCAGCCGTGGCTGTGCTCGTCCCCCGCTGAAGCCCCGCCCCCGCAACGGCTGAGCCAGGGGCGGAGCCCGAAAGCTCCGTGTCCTGCCGCATGGCTGGCCTGTTGCGGGACCCAGGTACCCCGAGGGCCCCCCCCCAATCCTGGTCTCTGTCTCTGAAACCTCCCAGAGTCCCCCGTTCCAGGACCGCCACTCGTTTAGCAGGGGGCTCTGAAGGGACATGTGTGGGGCTGCTTGCCCGCCTCTGCGTTTTGGGTGGTGAGTCAGGGGAGAACCGATCCGGCGGACGGGACTGACTCCCGGGCCGACTCCCTCCCCACGGTGCTGGCTGTAGCTGTCTTCTCCCCCAGGACCAGGGAGACCTGGTCCCGCAGCCACCGCTCACCTTTTACCGCCGCCGCGGCCCGCAACTCACCCATCAGCTCCTCCAGGGATGTCATGTCCGGAGCCAGGGGAATCCCAAAAGGTTCCGCTATGTGTTCCAACGTTGTCAATAACACCGCACAAACTTCAGATGAAGCCGGGCCTACACACAAGAAATCATCCAGATAATGGATGATGGAATTCACTCCCGCGACGTCCCGGACCACCCATTCCACGAATGAACTGAAACGTTCAAAAAGTGCACATGTAATAGAGCATCCCATTGGCAAGCAGCGATCCACATAGTATTCCCCTTACCAATGACAACCTAGGAGCTTAAAACTGTCCGGGTGAACAGGAAGTAATCTGAATGCAGCCTCAATATCCGTTTTTGCCATCTTGGCGCCTCGCCCATAGCGCCTTACACAAAAAACCGCCGCATCAAACGATGTGTACGAAACTGCGCACATCTGTGGATCCATGGCATCGTTCATTGACCCCCCTTTGGGGAAAGAGAGGTGGTGAATCAGCCTGTATTTCATCGGCTCCTTTTTGGGGACCACCCCTAAAGGCGAGACCACTAAGTCAGGAATTGGCAACGTTGGGAAAGGGCCTGCCGTACGTCCTAACGCAACCTCCTTCCGCAGTTTCTCCGAAACCACCTTTGGATGTTGCATCGCTGAACGCAGGTTCCTAGCCATTGGGGGAGAGACGCCTAAATTTGCCGGTATCCTGAAACCTTCCAAAAAACCCCTATCGGGATGTCTATCTAGAAAATGGCTGCATCTTTTCCACTTTCACCGGCGTCATTCCTTTTGTTCGCAGACTCTCCGGCTTTTCCTTTACCTTGTTTGAAACACCAGGACACCGGATGGGCTCCCCCACAACCAGAGCATTCATGCTTATACTTGCAGTTTCCCCCGAATTTGCATGTGCCCTCCTTGTATTGCCAACAAACTCCCTTTTTCTTCAAGGCCGATTGTCCGGGAGTAGCTGAGCCACCGGCCCCTCCTGGAAAAAACTGATTCGGTGCCCTCGCCGATGTCATCAGGCGCATCCACAGACTGATGTCCTTGTGGTTCCACCGCAGAGCCGTACGTATCGCCCTCCGCTGACGAAACTGCTCGTCGTATCTCAGCCATGCTACTCCCCCGTAGACTCTGTGAGCTTCTCCTATTGCATCCAGGTAGCAGAAAAGCATAGAGCAATGCTCCAGATTTTTCTACCCTATCACACTGGCCAGAATAGCGAACGCCTGAAGCCAGTTCTGAAACGTCCGCGGTATAAGTCTGTACCTCCTCTTCTCTTCATCCTCCTTCTTATTGTCCTCTGGTTTCACCCTGTCTAAGTTGAACTTCTCTAGGGGTAGCAGGGAAAAAATCTCCACGTACTCCCCTTTCCAAATTTTTTTTCCGGACCTCCTGCTTCAAATGAGCTCCCAACGGTGCCTCAAAACAAACGTATACTTCACAACGGGCCGCGTCCGCCAACCTGAGTCTTGTTTTTTAGCCGCCTCTTCCGTCGCCCCTACTTTTTCTCCCGAAGAACTCTTGCTTTCCGTACTTGTGGTAGCCACCACGGTGTCCCCCACCGCGAGCGTAAGATTTTTTGTTGATGGCCCTGGCTGAGTCCGCGGTACCGCCTCCCCAGACACAGACCCCCCACCCCCAGGAGCCACCCATGCCGCCGCAGGCGTGACAGGCCTATTAACTCCAGGCTCAAACCTGCTGACCAATTCCTTTAACCCTGCCAGGAACCCCTACAATCCACCCTCCGCCGGAGCGTGGTCACAGACCCTCGTGGCCAGAGGAGGAACAGCGGGGGGAGCCTCCCGCTGAGCAGGGCCCTGTGACCTGCCCGCCATGCCCCCCCACAGCTAACACCTCACTCCCCCCACTCTCTGAATACCCCAAATTAGCATTGGACTTACCGGGCTGCCTGGAAGAAGTCCCACCAGCCCGGCATGGTTCTGTGCGGTCCTTCCTCCTCCGATATGGAAAGTTCTTCCTCCGATCGATTCGCGATCATCAGCTCCTCTGCTCTCTGCGATAGCCCTCCAGGGGATCCCTCTCTGGATGCCGGAGATCCGCATCCCGGACGGCCACGCCTCCTCCCTCCTGGCGACTTCTGTGTAGCTTTCATCGGGCCTCTGGTACCGCCCTGCTCCCGCTGACCCAGTGCGCCTGCTGATCTCCTCGTCCCTCTCGCCGCGCTCCAGCACTGGGGACTGCCGGCTGAGAAATTGGATGGCCCGGCAGCCGTGGCTGTGCTCGTCCCCCGCCGAAGCCCCGCCCCCGCAATGGCTGAGCCAGGGGCGGAGCCCGAAAGCTCCGTGTCCTGCCGCATGGCTGGCCTGTTGCGGGACCCAGGTACCCCCGAGGGCCCCCCCAATCCTGGTCTCTGTCTCTGAAACCTCCCAGAGTCCCCCGTTCCAGGACCGCCACTCGTTTAGCAGGGGGCTCTGAAGGGACATGTGTGGGGCTGCTTGCCCGCCTCTGCGTTTTGGGTGGTGAGTCAGGGGAGAACCAATCCGGCGGACGGGACTGACTCCCGGGCCGACTCCCTCCCCGCGGTGCTGGCTGTAGCTGTCTTCTCCCCCAGGACCAGGGAGACCTGGTCCCGCAGCCACCGCTCACCTTTTACTGCCGCCGCGGCCCGCAACTCACCCATCAGCTCCTCCAGGGATGTCATGCTGCCAAGCTGATTCCTCTGCTCACACTGACACTGGGGAGGGACCTCCTACCCCTTACTTTCGTGCAGACTCCTCCTCTTCCCCCCTTACTCTCCAATCAGATCCCCTCTTACAATTACTCTTTATACCCCTGTTCACCCAGTCATGTAAGCCCTACGTTTATTTTCTTTTGGGCATTTCTCCAGGCTTCTCTTTCTCTGCTACACACAGGGAGGGGGTGTGGCTGAGCCAAGGACATGGACAGCAGAGACAGCCTGCAAGACAAGGAACACAAGTGACAGTATGTGAAATCAAAAGGCTGCTCCACACAATCCAGCATCACTTGTCATATGGGCTGCAGATGAGGGTGGTAGGAGAAATTCTGGGGGTGTTGAAGTACCCACCTGGCGCTGCTTTTGCCTGCTCCCAATTACCCCCCCCCCCTTTCCGCTCCTGCTACCAGCGTTAGGCTGAGAGCCTGCCAGTGACAGGAGTAGTGATGCAGCTGCCTTTGTCGCTACTCGCTACTCCTCTTAGCGGCGATGCCCCCCTTATTGGACTTGTTAGGTCATGAGCCACCTCCCCATGTAGCTTTTTAGTGCAGGACTGACTGTTAGATGCTGCCCCCCACCCTGGACAAAGCCGAAAAATTGGTCCTGTGTCCCCCTATGGGGCAGGGTCTGTGGGGAGCTCTGCAGCTCAGTGACTCCGGGCTGTACACAACGCACTGATTCCAGCACAGTGCAGACCGCTGGTTGTGGGGGTTGCAACCACCACTCATAGGGCCCCCCTACTGCCAGCCCAGGTAGTGATTGCAGCATCCTCCTCCGCTGTCTCTCTAAGTATCTGACATCGCTGTACTCCCTGTCACTTCCTAGCACTTCCCAAGCAGCAGTCACCACAGAGGAAAGACAAGCCTGTGCGGCTTCTCTGTATGCTATATAGGCTCTGGCCCGCCCCGGCCCACCGGGCAAATGCCCGCTATGCCCAATGGCCAGTCCGGGCCTGCTGATGGGCACTGACTGGCGGCACTGATGGGCGGCTGTGATGGGCACTGACAGGCGGCTGTGATGGGCACTGACAGACGGCACTGATTGGCAGATAGGCGGTAATAATTGGCACTGACAGGTGGCACTGACAGGTGGCACTGATGGGCAGCACTGATGTTGAGGTACTGACAGGTTTTACTGCTGGGCACTGACTGGCACTGTGATGGGCACTGATTAGCACTGATATGGGCACTGATTGGCACTTTGATGGGCACTGTGAGCTGTGTTTTTATGGAGCACTGACTGACAGCTTATGGGCACATTTTAAAAGGTGTTGTGGCACATCTGAGGGGGCTGTGCTGATAATCAATGTGCTTATTATCAGCACAGACCCCCCTCTCACAGGGAGAGCCCCTGCATATGGTGCGCGAGGGAAGTGGTTAAACAAGGTATGGATGTGGGGTGACCCCACGCCGTTTTTTTTTGTTTTTTTTGGCGCGGGGTTCCCCTTAAAATCCATACCAGACCCTAAGGACCTGGCATGGACTGGGGACCCAATGCCATTTTTTACTTTATTTTTTTTACCGGCATTTTTTTCCATTTTTATTCAGCTGTCAGCGAGGAAACCCATTGACAGCTGATGACTCATTGGTTGTTAAGGATGCCGTGGCCAGCTTCCCAGTCCCGCTCCATAACAACCAGGGTACACTGCAGCCTGATTGGGCAAAGCTTTGCCCAATCAGGGCGCAATCAGGGTGCAGAATGCACTGTGCAGCACTCAGTGCATTGCAAGGTATTCGTTGGGGCGAACACCCTGCAAATTCGGGTGTTCAGCGAACAACCGAACAAGCATTTGTTCAGCCCAAACTCATGCCCTGGCCAAAGCGTTCGCCCATCCCTAGCCATCACCAGCTATTAAATGAGCCAAGCCAAACAATCTCATTAGTATTATTTGTTTTGGAGGTGTGATGAATGAACAGAAGAGTTCAACATATAAATTTATACTTCCATATAGTATGCGTTGAGATATCTTTTATATTAAAAGGTGTCTTACCAAGAAGCAAACCTCTAATTAGACTATTTTCAAAATTTTGGTAGATCTGTGACAGTCTTAATATGTGGGCATCATGAACAGATCCAGGGAAGCCAGTGACCACATTGTGGACAAACATGTTTGCATCACACACAGCTTGGATGTTTAGTGAGTGGTATTCCTTCTGGTTCCAGTATATGTGCTCTTTTACAGATGCAGCAAAAAAAAAAAAAAGGCACATGAGTGCAATCTATTACAGCCATGACATTTGGAATATTGAAATTCAAACAAATTAGCCTCAAAAAGCTCCATTTGTGAGTGTGAGTTGTCTCCATTTTTTAAACACTTCCATGTCCAGCCTATCGAGGTGTGGTAGCTCCTTACCATACATTCCTTAAATATCGCATGCTTGGACCATTACTTATTTAACGGATGCGTTTAATTATTTCCTTTAGTGAATTGACTTTAATGTCGTTTTATGCAGTATTTACTGAGTGCTTTTGCTTTTTGAGGTAAATACCACATAAAGAGATAGAGAATTGACATTTTCAATATCGCATGCGATATTTGGGAAAATTGTGTCACGTGACCCAAATACAGCAGGCGATAGCCTTACCTGAATTGAGCACATTGTATCATGTTTATCACAAAAATCAACCAATTTTATTAAAAAACAGTGTACTGTAATGGTACAAGTGGTCAGGGTACAGCTGTGCTCATAAGTTTACATACCCTGGCAGAATTTATGATTTCTTGGCCATTTTTCAGAGACTATGAATGATAACACAAAAACTTTTCTTTCACTCATGGTTAGTGTTTGTCTGAAGCCATTTATTATCAATCAACTGTGTTTACTCTTTTTAAATCATAATGGCAACAGAAAATACCCAAATGACCCTGATCAAAAGTTTACATACCCAGGTTCTTCTTAATACTGTGTATTGCCCCCTTTAACATCAATGACAGCTTGAAGTCTTTTGTGGTATTTGTGGATGAGGCTCTTGATCTTCTCAGATGGTAAAGTTGCCCATTCCTCTTGGCAAAAAGCCTCCAGGTAAATTCTTGGGCTGTTTTGCATGAACTGCACGTTTGAGATCTCCCCAGAGTGGCTCAATAATATTGAGGTCAGGAGACTGACATGGATACTCCAGAACCTTCACTTTATTCTGCTGTAGCCAATGACAGGTCGACTTGGCCTCGTGTTTTTTTGATCATTGTCATGTTGGATTGTCCAAGTACAACCCATGCGCAGCTTCCTGGCTGATGAATGTAAATGTTGCTCCAGTATTTCTTGATAATATACTGCATTCATCTTGTCATCAATTTTGACCAAATTTCCTGGGCCTTTGTAGCTCACACATCCCGAAAACATCAGCGATCCAGCTGCGTGTTTCACAGTAGGAATGGTGTACCTTTCATCATAGACCTTGTTGACTCCTCTCCAAATGAAGTGTTTATGGTTGTGGCCAAAAGGCTCAATTTTGGTCTCATCACTCCAAATGACTGTGCCAGAAGGTTTGAGGCTTGTCTCTGTGCTGTTTGGTGTATTGTAAGCGGGATACTTTGTGGCATTTGCATAGTAATGGCTTTCTTTTGGCAACTCGACCATGCAGCCCATCTTATTGTGCATATTGAAACAGCCACACCACATGTTTTCAGAGAGTCCAGTATTTCACCTGAAGTTATTTGTGGGTTTTTCTTTGCATCTAGAACAATTTACCTGGCAATCGTGGCTGAAATTTTAGTTGGTCTACCTGACCGTGGTTTGGTTTCAACAGAACCCCTCGTTTTCCACTTCTTGATTAGAGTTTGAACACTGCTGATTGGCATTCTCAATTCCTTGGATACCCTTTTATGTCCCTTTCCTGTTTTATACAGATCAACTACCTTTTTCTGCAGATCCTTCTTTTTCTTTCCCCATGACTCAGAATCCAGAAACGTTAGTGCAGCACTGGATGAAAGATGCAAGGGTCTGTCAGGAGTCCAGAAACTCACTGACCTTTTATACACACTAATTACAAGCAAACAGATCACAGGTGAGGATGGTTACCTTGAATAGCCATTCAAACCCCTTTGTGTCAACTTGTGTGCATGTTATCAGGCCAAAATCACCAGGGTATGTAAACTTTTGATCGGGGTCATTTGGGTAGTTTCGGTTTTCATTATGATTTAAAAAGAGTAAACACAGTTGATTGATAATAAATGGCTTCAGCCAAACACTAACCATGAGTGAAAGAAAAGTTTTTGTGTTATCATTCATATCCTCTGAAAATGGCCAAGAAATCGTGAATTCTGCCAGGGTATGTGAACTTATGAGCACAACTGTATATTGCTTAGTGTAGAATCACCAGTAGCAGTCCTGGTTCCTATAAGTCAAACAAGTCTAGCATACTGGAATGCCCCCAGAAATGCCATATTCACTGGCCAGGAAGAACAGGAGGCTGAATAAAAGGTAAACAAAAAAGTTCTTGTGGTTCCAGGAATATAGTTGTCCGCAGTGGATGGCTGGGACTGGTGTCTCACAGGAACGCAGTCAATGGGATGTGCAGATAGGTCAGTTCATGCAGCCGGCAGAGACATTTGTCAACAAACAGGCAAAATGATTGGTCCAGACGGCAGACAGAAATGTAGTCAATAAACAGGCCAGGGTCTGTACAGGCAGCAGGCAGAGTCAACACTGCACTGGCTTTGGTGACACTGAACTGATGATTTGGTGATCAGGGACATTGTTGATGGCTGCACTGACTCTGATGACACTGGGACTGGTGTGGCAGAGATCAGGAACACTGTTGCTGGCTTACACTGGTCTGGCATTACTGATACTGGTGTGGCAGCGATTAGGAACACTCTTGCTGGCTTACACTGGTCTGACAACACTGGGACTGGTGTGGCAGTGAACACTGTAATGGCTGCATTGGTCTGGTAACACTGGCACTGGTGTGGTGGCGATCAGGAAAACTGTTGCTGGATGACACTGGTCTGGTGACACTGGGACTACTGTGGCTAGTGAACAAGAACACTGTTGCTGACATAGACTTGTCTGGTAACACTGGAACTGGTGTGTCAGTAATCAGGAACACTGTTGCTGGATGCGCTGGTCTGGTGTGACAGCAATCAGGAACATTGTTGCTGACTTACACTGGACTAGTGACTTGTGTAGCAGTATTCAGGAACACTGTTGCTGGCATACACTGGTCTGGAAAGCTGGAACTGGTGTTGCGGTGATAAGGAATACCACTGCTGGTTTACACTGGTCTGGTTACATTAGAACTGGTGTGGCAGCAACCAGGAACACTTTTTCTGATTTACACTGGGTCTGGAGACACTTGTATAGATAGATACACAGCAAAAAAGACCAGGCGCCAATAGGAATGTGTGTGTCTAGTCCCCAAGGGTTAATTTGAGTCACTCGGTCACTTGTCCATAGCTGCTAGAGAAAATTCCTTGGGTGGAAGAAGCATCAATGAACATATAAAAGTTCTCAAAAAGCGCTTAGGACATATGGCTGTATAATTGTAGACACGATGGAGTATGAAACAACCAGCTTAAAAAAAAAAAAATGAATCTGAACTACAAAGTCAAAAAAAGGCAATAACACAGTAGAATTGTGGAGGACTTCATGCCATATCCCTTCAACCACCTCCGCTCGGAAGGGCACTGAGGCTTCGATGACACTGCCCATGGCAAACAAGCGAGTCCGGGGTAAGGTGGGAAGACAATCGGATCGCTGACCCCAAGGAGCTGGCTGAGGACACATCACACCAAAACTGACTGCCTGCGGGAATGGCCGAAACACAGAACCACCCGGCATCGGAAGATGACATCATAACCAGCATCAGAGCGGAGGGCTGAACGGGAAAGAGGAATGCTTGCCTCACGTCTGCCTGTCAGATGATCACCATGACAGCGCGTTTCGCTCAAACAAGCCTTGTCAAGTCACGTGGTCAAAGTAAAACTAAAAACTTTTAAAGGGGAAGGGGTGGACCGGAGGCAGAGGGGGCGGGAAACTTATTAAGTGTCAACACGCCTCAGATAGCCTCAAGACTGCCTGTGTACATCTCCATCCAATATATATATGCACACTCCTGGACACAATGATCATATAAACTATCACCTCATATACTAATCATACCATGATTGCACCAGGTTTGTAAATAGTGTCAATTATATATAAAAAAAGATATACAGTATATATATATTCTGTAACTGAAACAACAATAATTTGTATGTGACAATCATTAAAACAAGCTATTAAAAGCCATTGTGCAGATTGTATTCACATATTCCACTAGCTGGTTGATTCTTAAGCAACTAAACCAAGAGAGGAGGAAAAGGAGGGGGGGAATTGGCAATAGAGTATATATCAGACAGAACCCTTTTAGAAAATGAAAGGTATTCCCTACTATGTAGAAGAGAAACGTTTTGGCTTTTTAAACTTTTAAGCCTAATGGCTTGAATGAGGGGTTAGAGACACATAGCTTATTGTAATTATAGGTTTTATGGTATTAGTAGAGATATCCGGTTATGATGAATTTTAAGTTAAGGGTCAATTTTTTTACGTATTGCACTCACTTGATGCATTTTTTAATTTTTGTCCTTCATTTTACCGCCCCCTCCCCCCTCCTTTGTTGAAATCACATTCCCCCTCCTCTTTCTCCTCTCTTGGTTTAGTTGTTTAAGAATCAACCAGCTAGTGGAATATGTGAATACAATATACACAATGGCTTTAATAAATCTTTTTAATGATTGTCACATACAAATTATTGTTGTTTTAGTTACACAATATATATATATATATATATATATATATATATATATATATATATATATATATATATATATATATATATATATATATATATATATATATATCATTTTATATATAATTGACACTATTTAAAAACCTGGTACAATCATGTTATGATTATTATATGAGGTGCTAGTTCATATGATCATTATGTCCAGGGGTGTATATATATATATATATATATATATATATTGGATGGAGATGTACACAGGCAGTTTTGAGGCTGAGGCGTGCTGACACCTAATAAGGTTCCCCGCCCCCTCTGCCTCCACTCCACCCCTTCCGCTTTGAAAGTTCTCCGTTTTACTTTGATCATGTTACATAGTTACATAGTAGGTGAGGTTGAAAAAAGACACAAGTCCATCAAGTCCAACCTATGTGTGATTATGTGTCAGTATTGTACATTGTATATCCCTGTATATTGCGGTCATTCAGGTGGTTATCTAATAGTTTCTTGAAGCTATCGCTGCTCCCCCCTGAGACCACCGCCTGTGGAAGGGAATTCCACATCCTTGCCGCTCTTACAGTAAAGAACCCTCTACGTAGTTTAAGGTTAAACCTCTTTTCTTCTAATTTTAATGAGTGGCCACGAGTCTTGTTAAACTCTCTTCTGCAAAAAAGTTTTATTTCTATTGTGGGGTCACCAGTACGGTATTTGTATATTGAAATCATATCCCCTCTCAAGCGTCTCTTCTCCAAAGAGAATAAGTTCAGTGCTGGCAACCTTTCCTCATAACTAAGATCCTCCAGACCCTTTATTAGCTTTGTTTCCCTTCTTTGTACTCGCTCCATTTCCAGTACATCCTTCCTGAGGACTGGTGCCCAGAACTGGACAGCATACTCTAGGTGCGGCCGGACCAGAGTCTTGTAGAGCGGGAGAATTATCGTTTTAACTCTGGAGTAGATCCCCTTTTTAATGCATGCCAATATTCTGTTTGCTTTGTTAGCAGCAGCTTGGCATTGCATGCCATTGCTGAGCCTGTCATCTACTAGGATCCCCAGGTCCTTTTCCATCCTAGATTCCCCCAGAGGTTCTCCCCCCAGTGTATAGATTGCATTCATATTTTTGCCACCCAAATGCATTATTTTACATTTTTCTACATTGAACCTCATTTGCCATGTAGTTGCCCATCCCATTAATTTGTTCAGATCTTTTTGCAAGGTTTCCACAGCCTGCGGAGAAGTTATTGCCCTGCTTAGCTTAGTATTGTCTGCAAATACAGTGATTGAACTGTTTAACCCGTCCTCCAGGTCGTTTATGAACAAATTAAATAGGATTGGTCCCAGCACAGAACCCTGGGGAACCCCACTACCCACCCCTGACTATTCTGAGTACTCCCCATTTATCACCACCCTCTGAACTCGCCCTTGTATCCAGTTTTCAATCCATGTACTCACCCTATGGTCCATGCCAACGGACCTTATTTTGTACAGTAAACGTTTATGGGGAACTGTGTCAAATGCTTTTGCAAAATCCAGATACACCACGTCTACGGGCCTTCCTTTATCTAGATGGCAACTCACCTCCTCATAGAAGGTTAGTAGATTGGTTTGGCAAGAACGATTCTTCATGAGTCCATGCTGATTACTGCTAATGATACCGTTCTCATTACTAAAATCTTGTATATAGTCCCTTATCATCCCCTCCAAGAGTTTACATACTATTGATGTTAGGCTAACTGGTCTGTAATTCCCAGGGATGTATTTTGGGCCCTTTTTAAATATTGGTGCTACATTGGCTTTTCTCCAATCAGCTGGTACCATTCCAGTCAGTAGACTGTCTGTAAAAATTAGGAACAATGGTCTGGCAATCACTTGACTGAGTTCCCTAAGTACCCTCGGATGCAAGCCATCTGGTCCCGGTGATTTATTAAAGTTAAGTTTCTCAAGTCTAATTTTAATTCTGTCCACTGTTAACCATGGAGGTGCTTCCTGTGTTGTGTCATGAGGACAAACACTGCAGTTTTGGTTACTGAAGCCCCCCGATTCACTCGCGAAGACTGAGGAGAAGAATAAATTCAATACCTTCACCATCTCCCTATCCTTTGTAACCAGATGTCCTTCCTCATTCTTTATGGGGCCAATATGGTCTGTCCTCCCTTTTTTACTGTTTACATACTTAAAGAATTTCTTGGGATTTTTTTTGCTCTCCTCCGCTATGTGTCTTTCATGTTCTAATTGCACCGTTACATTTCTTGTTGCATTCTTTATAAAGTCTGAATGCTGGGGATGATCCCTCAACCTTGTATTTTTTGAAGGTCTTCTCCTTTGCTTTTATATGCATTTTTACATTGGAGTTAAGCCATCCAGGACTTTTGTTCGCTCTTTTAAATTTATTACCCAATGGGATGCATTGGCTAATGCCCTTATTTAATATGCTCTTAAAGCAAACCCATCTCTCCTCCGTGTTCTTTCTTCCTAATATTTTATCCCAATTTATGCTTTTTAGCAAGGTTTGTAGTTTAGGGAAGTTGGCTCTTTTGAAATTCAGTGTCTTTGTATTCCCTTTATGTTTCCTATTTGTGTGATTTATACTGAAACTAATTGACCTGTGATCGCTGTTGACATGATGTGACTTGACAAGGTTCGTTCGAGCGAAACGCGTTGTCATGGTGATCGTCTGACAGGCAGACGTGAGGCATTCATTCCTCTTCCCCGCTCAGCTCTCCACTCTGATGCTGATCGTGATGGCGTGAGGCGTGACGTCACTTCAACCAGCCCCTTGTGGTCCACGATCCGATTGTCTTCCCACCTTGCACTGGACTTGCTTGTTTGCCATGGGCAGTGTCATTGGAGCCCCCTTGCACTTCCGATCGGACCCACGGCTATCAGCTTTTGCATACTGTCCCACGAGCCCCACGATCGCTGGTACATCCCCATCCATAGGCGGGTAAGCTCTCGCAGTCAGGGGTTCCCTTTCGGGAGAGAATCTTACACAGAGGCATATAGACACTATGTGGCTGAAGGGATATGGCATGGAGTCCTCCACAATTCTACTGTGTTATTGCCTTTTTTTGACTTTGTAGTTCAAATAAATGATTTTTATTTTATGAAACTGGTTGTTTCATACTCCATCGTGCCTACAATTATACAGCCATATGTCCTAAGCGCTTTTTGAGAACTTTTATAATTTTACAATGCTACCATAGTGACACTGATCTGCTCAGGGGGCTGTGATAGAGTGTAAAAAAAAAAAAACACACAATGCTGTGTCACTATGGTGGCATTGTACTGCTGTGCTATTGATAAGAGATGCTGGCTGCTACACTGATAACACTGTATGCCAGTACATCCAGCCAGTGTCTATGATCACTAGTCACAGCAGTACCATAGTGACACTGTACTGCACAGGGGGCTTTGATAGTTACAGTGCCTTGAAAAAGTATTCATGCCCCTTGCAATTTTCCACATTTTGTCATGTTAAAACCAAAGACGCAAATGTATTTTATTGGGATTTTATGTGATAGACTAACACAAAGTGGCACATAATTGTGAAGTGGAAGGAAAATGATAAATGGTTTTCAAAATGTTTTACAAATAAATATCTAAAAAGTGTGGTGTGCATTTGTATTCAGCCCACTTTACTCTGATACCCCTAACTAAAATCTAGTTGAACCAATTGCCTTTGGAAGTCACCTGTGTATAATTGAATCTCAGTATAAATATAGCTGTTCTGTGAAACCCTCAGAGGTTTGTTAGAAGACCATAGTGAACAAACAGCATCATGAAGGCAAAGGAACACACCAGACAGGTCAGGGATAAAGTTGTGGAGACTTTTAAAGCAGGGTTAGGTTATAAAAAAATATAATTGAACATCTCATGGAGCACTGTTGAATTCATCATCCAAAAATGGAAAGAGTATGACACAAATGCAAACCTACTAAGACATGGCCATCCACATAAACTGACAGGCCGAGCAAGGAAAGCATTAATCAGAGAAGCAGCTAAGAAGCTCATGGTAACTCTGGAGGAAATGCAGAGATCCACAGTTCAGGTGGGAGAATCTGTCCACAGGACAACTATTAGTTGTGCACTCCACAAATCTGGCCTTTTTTGAAGAGTGGCAAAAAGAAAGCGATTGTTGAAAGAAAGCTAAAAAAAAGTCCTGTTTGCAGTTTGCGAGAAGCCATGTGGGGGACACAGCAAACATGTGGAAGAAGGTGCTCTGGTCAGATGAGACCAAAATTTTACTTTTTGGCCTAAAAGCAAAACGTTATGTATGGCGGAAAACTAACACTGCACGTCACCCTGAACACACCATCCCCACCTGAAACATGGTGGTGGCAACATCATGTTGTGGGGATGCTTTTCTTCAGCAGGGATACGGAAACTGGTCATGGATGCTTTCCATCCAATCTGACACAGTTTGAGCTTATTTGCAAAGAAGAATGGGCAAAAAGTTCACTCTCTAGATGTGGAAAGCTGGTAGAGTCATACCCAAAAAGACTTGCAACTGTAATTGCAGCAAAAGTTTTTTTTTACAAAGTATTGACTCAGGGGGGCTGAATACAAATGCGCGCCACACTTTTCCCATATTTATTTGTAAATAATTTGGAAAACCATGGTCTATCACATACAATCCCAATAAAATAAATTTCCGTTTTTAGTTGTAACATGATAAAATATGGAACATTTCAAGGGGTATGAATACTTTTTCAAGGCACTGTAGTTCCAACTATTGTAGTAAACGCTTTGTTTCCTCTCACAGCCAATCGCTGTGAGAGGAAATGGTTCAAAGGCTGCATCATGCAGTCTTTGTTTACAATTGTGATTGGTTAGAGCAATCACATGGCATAGGGCCAATTTCATAGACCCTGTACCCTGATCTGTGATCTGCTGTGTCCTAAAGACACAGCGATCACAGGACATGATGCAGCATGCCCTAGAGCAGTGTTTCCCAACCTTTTTACCTTTGAGGAACCCCTGGCAAAAAGTTTGAGATCTCGAGGAACCCCTGAAATAATGTTCACATCTACAGCTCATGGAAAATTGGTATGATCAGCAAGCTGTTGATAACAAAAATTATTTGTAGAAATAGCATAAGTGAAAGAATAAATATTAAAACGTAGCTATTTACTGTGAAACTTGTGCTTTCTTTTCCTGCAGAGCTGATCCATTCAGGGGACATTACATGGGGCAGAGCACATTACATGGAACAGAGCACATGACAAGGGACATTACATGGGACAGGGCACATTACATGGTGCAGAGCACATTACAGGTGACATTACATGGGACAAGGGAAATTACATGGGACTGGGGACATTACATGGGCCAGGGCACATTACATGGGACAGGGGACATTACATGGGACAGGGGACACGACAGGGGACTTTACATGAGGCAGAGCACATTACATGGGACAGGGGACATTACATGAGGGCCTCTTGACCCCCCCTAGGGAAAGAGAGCCTTGACTGATGGGGGCATGGCCAGGTGCAGGACAAAGTGGATGAGTGGTCACCAGAGATTGGTGGTTATGGGGGATGGGCTGGGCCTGAGCTCAGAAAAGTTTTGTTCCCAGGGAATTCTGGGTCTTTCGAGGATTGTGGCTGGAAGAGCTGAAGAGACCCTGTCCCTCCATCGTGAGTACCGAACTCCTGCTGGCCAGGGTCCACGAACTGGCCCTGCAAGGTCAGGTAGACTGGCTGTTTGTCCTCCTCTCCCCTGTCGTGCCTTCCTCTCCCCCCCCCTCTCCTGAGTTCTCTGCTTCGGGGCTCCCGGAGGCGAGCCCACCTTCCATCCCGTTTAGCCCCAGTCTTTTCTGGGCCACTTCCACGCTTGCCTGCCCTCCCTCCTCCCCCAAAGCCACTGCTTATCTGGGTGCCAGCTCTTTCCCGCCTAGGAGGCTCCATACACCTGCCTGCCACCACCGGGGTTCCGCCCGGCGGGCTCACTCCAGCCAGTGTCCTCTTCGGCCCGGGTCTCTGTCAGTTATCCCCACTCCCGGAGCCCCAGAGCCAGCCCGCCCATCTCCTCCAGCGTTTTTCCTGTGTCCGGACAGACAGGTGCTGCGGCGCTCCCCGCCCCCATGCCTTACTCAAGTGTGCCCACAGCTGCCGTACCTGGTGTTGGCCCCGCTCCCCCTGGCACGCGGGGGGGGGCTGCCGGGGCGCCACACAGAGTCCTCTGCCAGGACAGCCCGTCCAATAGCTCACCACCTGGGAGTCTCTGCTGGGTCCCCGCAGGCCGCCCATTCACATTTCCGTGCGGGCAGTTCTTCGGCTCTCCCGGCATCTGCGCTGCTGCCCCCAGTGGCTCATTCTCTCCCTGCGCCCAGCAGAGCGGGAGATTTGAATGTGCCAGCTCTCTTCTCAACCTATGCTGCTTGATCTGCATCTCCCTGCACCTAGCTGGGTGGGAGAACCCACTGCATCTCATGCTGCCCACTCACTGCTCATGTCTCCTGACTGCACAGGTCCCCCTGCGCCCGGCTGTGCGGGAGACAGTCGAGCTGCTCCGGCTGTCCTCCCCTCCTCGCAGACCCCTGCATACCCGCACCTCCCTGCGCCCGGCTAGGTGGGAGATTCCCGCGGCCTGCCCGCCACCAAAGCCCAGCCTCAGTCTGCTGCAGGTCTCGTCTCCCTGCACCCGGCAAGGCTGGGCGGGGGACGGCCGCTCCACTCATGCCACACACCTCTACCAGCTGACGCATGTACACCAAAGTCTCCCTGTGCCCGGCTGGGTGGGAAACGGTCAAGCTGCTCCGGCTGTCCTCGCGGACCCCTGCATACCCGCACCTCCCTGCGCCCGGCTGGGCGGGAGATGTCCGTGGGCCGCCCGGCACCACAGCCCAGCCTTAGTCTGCTGCACGGTCTCATTTCCCTGCGCCCCGCAGGGTGGGAGATTCCTGCTCCAAGTCCTGGGATGTCGAATACCCCTGCCACGGGTCCTCTGCGGGAGTCCGCGGTTGTTCTTGTGGCGGCTCTGCTGCGGTCCTTGGCCACCCAGGCTCCTCAGGGTCGGTGGTCGGACCTCCGCCCCTGGACCTCTCCTTCTGTCATCACCCTCCTGCCTTACCAGGCACCACCGTTCCTCTCAGAGATGCCCATCGCCGGCCCTTTGCCACAGTCGATGCTGCACCGGATGTTCTGCCTGGATCTGCTGCTGGTCGCCCTTCTTCAGCTTTGCCTCCGCGCATCTGTGAGTATGACTGTGACTTAATTTGGGGTAGGTCTAGTGATGCTTCCGTATCGGGCCCACCAGACGAACACAGCTACGGTTGCAAAATCGGTTCGGGTCCGACGGTCGGTTCGGGTTCCGTCTCTGGTGGAGCTCTGTGGGCGGTCTCGCCTACTGGCACGCACCCGGCGTCGTGCATTTATTGATTTTCTCGCGCTTGTCACTCGCCGCTGGGAGATGATCCACAAATCTCGTCAAGTTGACGTCACGGGCAGGGCGACAAATCCAATCAGCTTCCTCGTACATTCGGGAACTGGCTTCAAGGGTTCTGGCGCTTACGCCTGAGTGCTTTGTGAGCGGTTCCCGGAGTTGGGCGCATCTCTATTTTGCTACTTAGACCTTATTTGGGGTGCCTATAAGGTTTACGGGGGCCAGTGTTGGTTTCACTACGACACCCAGTTTCGCAAAAAAAAAAAAGCGACATGTAAGGAGTTTCGTTTTGACTGCCAAGACGGTAGCCTTTGGTTATTGCTGATGTGTCCCCACAAGCCTTCGTTCTTTCAGTCCCCGGCCAGCGCTCCCTCTGGAGCGTCGGTTGCCCCCCCCCCAAAAAAAACAAAAAACTGGCTGTTCAATGAGAGCCACTGCAAATGGTGGTACACCGCGTGCCATTGTAAGCACGAATGCTCCCTTTGCGGGGGCGCTCACCCCGCCAGCAGATGTTTCCGGAAGGGAAAGCCACTGCTTTCCAGGCCTGGAACCAAGCCTGACCTTTCTAAACTGGAGGACGCCAGTGGTACCCCCCCCCCCTTCATAGGGAGGCTTTGATCTTGAGGGACGGTTTGGACCGTGGTTTTTGGATACCCTTCACTCCTTCCGATGTGCCTACCATGGTGTCTAATTTGAAATCCTCTGTGCAATTTGAGTCCAAAACCTGTGGATGTCCCCCCTCGGTGTGGTCCCAAGAAAGGCGGAGGGAAAATTTCACCTTATCCACCACCTGTCCTACCATTCTGGCTCCTCAGTCAATGATGGCATCTACAAGGAGGAATCCAGGGTTCACTATGCCTTTTTCGACAGGGCGCTTCACTTTATCAGGGCTGCCGGTCACTCAGCTTTTCTGGCCAAGGCGGACATTGAATCTGCCTTCCGTCTCCTCCCGGTCCACCCGGAGTGCTTCCACCTACTGGGCTGTTACTTTCAAGGATGCTACTTTTTGACATGTGCCTTCCCATGGGCTGCGCCATTTCATGTTATTTTTCGAGCTCTTCAGGAGCTTCCTTGAATGGGTAGTTGTCCAGGGGGCTGGTTTCTATGCCGTGTTGCACTACTTAGACGACTTCCTTTTTGTAGGCCCAGCAGGCAGCGGTCATTGTCAGCAGCTCCTATCTGTTTCAGGACACCTGCGAGCTGTGTTTCTATTCCGCTGTCAGCTGACAAGGCTGAGGGCCCTGTGGTGGTTTTAACCTTTTTGGGCATAGCAATAGACACAGTGGCGATGGTCTTTCGGCAGCCCAGTGTCAAGCTGGCCAGGCTCTGC
Organism: Lithobates septentrionalis; assembly: GCA_037952835.1. NCBI lineage: Eukaryota > Metazoa > Chordata > Amphibia > Anura > Ranidae > Lithobates > Lithobates septentrionalis. The sequence goes on from JBBDGP010001118.1 coordinate 471,689, forward strand.
TCCCTGGTCCCCTTAGCAAAAGGGCCAAAAAAAACCCAAAAAAACCCCCAAAAAAACAAAATCCTACAGTTGAAACAGCTTCAGTCATTGCTAGGGCACTTGCTTTTCGCCTGTAGATTCATCCGAATGGGGAGGGCCTTCTGTAGACGCTTGGCGTGGGCCATGAAGGGGGTGGCTGCCCCCCACCATTATGTCCGTATCACAAAGCCACTGCGAGGTGACTTGGGGGGTATGGCTCTCTTTTCTCCAGTCCTACAATGGCTGGTTACAGGAGGAGGTGCCGAATTCACAGCTGGAGCTATACACTGATGCGGCAGGCTCTTGTGGCTTCTGCACCCCCCCTTTTATTCCAAGGGTCTGCCGAGTGTTGGACAGCCTCATGGGCCCGCATGGATTTGTTGCGCAACCTCACACTGCTGGAGCTCTTCCCGATCATTGTCGCCGTCGAGCTTTGGGGCGAACGTTTGCGGGTTAGCCAAGTGGTTTTCTGGACCTATCACATGAGCGTGGTGCAGGTGGTTGACCAACAGTCAGCTAGCTCCCCTCCGGTTGCATCGTTTTTTAGTTTTAAAGTGCTTGCAGTTCATCATTTGTTTAGAGCTAGGCATGCCCCCGGGACGGCTAACGATATCGCTGATGCTCTCTCTCGCTTACAGTTCGACTGCTTCTGCTCCCTGGCTCCATCGGCTTCCCTGGAGGGCCTCCACTGTCCGGCCCACTTGTGGAACCTCGTTTCCAATGTTTGCTAGACCTCCTTTGAGCGTCATTGTCTCCGCAGATGTGGGCGTCATACTGTCGGGTGTGGAACAAACGGGTCCAAGTATCGAGCAGTGAGTTCTTAATTTCGCCTCAACATGACAGACTCATGGCTTTCTTTTCTCACCTTGTTCATTTGCTTCATAAAGGTTCTTCGGGTTTCCATGGTCTTGTTGTCCATGTCTGCATTGTCCTTTTGTTTTCAGCTTTTTGGGTGGGAAGACCTCAAAAAAAAAAAAACGCGTTTCCTGTCTGATGGGTCCTGCAGGGCTGGAGGCGTGCTACCAATTCCCCTGATTCTCGGTGCCCGGTATCCCTCCATATCCTCTTCGGTATCCTTTCCCTTTTGCCATCTGTGCCTCCTGTTTTAAATTGTTTCAGATTGTTACCCGGCTCCGATCTGGAGAGTTGGAGATTCCTTCATCTACTGGGCCGCTCGTCGATCAGAAGTTTGGAGCTATGGGAAGAATTTGGGATTCACCCATGATCTTGCCAGGATCCGCTGGCTTGGGCGCCCTGGGTTACACTGGCATCAGGTTCTTCTGGAGTGTTTGCACCTTCGTGCACATGTTTCTGGCCCCATTGTCTTGATACTTCATGCTGGAGGGAATGACATGGGTTTTATACGTTCTGTGGATTTGATTTCCACTATCAAGCGAGACATCGCCCAGAGTTATGCAGCATATACTAATTTGATTCTCATTTGGTCGGAAATCGTGCCTCGCTTGTTATGGGCCCGGGTGTTTCCGGGCCCCGCCTGGAACGTTTTCGTTGCAAGGTTAACGCCCAGGTCGCCAAGTTTGTTCGGCAGATTGGGGGGTTTGTGATCCAGAAAACTGATTTGAAGGGTGCTAATGATGATCTGCTGAGATCAGATGGTGGTCACCTTAATGATATCGGTTTTGGATATCTTTAAATTTGGCCTTCAGCGTGGTGTAGAAAAGGCGCTGGCTGCGGTGGGGCGCCCGTCAGTTATTCACTGACAGGCGGGTGGCGGTTTCTTGACCTGGCCAGCATAAAAGTGGCTGTAATGGGCTATGCCCTTGATGGAAATCGGAAGTAGGCGGTCTGTCCAGCACTTATGGTAAGGACAGGCCCCCCTCCTTTGGAATTGTGTGCTCACAGTACAACTGTGACTGGCACTGGTTTAGAGTGTTAACATGTTATGTGTTGGATTTTAATAAAGCTGTGGCCTTGCCCTTTCCAACCTAATGGTTGTAAGTGTGTTGATTTAATGGGGTGTAGGGGCAAGGGTGAAGGTTTCTATACATTATGTTACATTTAATGTGTACCGGGCCCATTGCGCCTCAGCAGTAATGGGGCAGAGCACATGAAAGGGAACATTACATGGGGCAGAGCACATTAAATGGAACAGGGCACACATCAGGGGCATTACATGGAGCAGAGCACATTACATGGGACAGTGCACATGACAGGGGACATTACATGGGACAGAGCACATGACATGGGATAGGGCACATGACAGGGGACATTACATGGGGCAGAGCACATTACATGCTTTATAGGTGCTATTTTCCTTGTCAAAAGAAGTTTATTGAGTATACAATGTTATAAAGATACATAAAGTAAGTTTACAAGGATCTATAAAGTAAGCTCATTGTTTTACAGTAGGGTTTATATAGGTAAATATCATGGAATTTCAAATATTAACCACTTGACGACCGCCTCACGCCGATGTACGTCGGCAAGGCGGCACGGACAGGCAAAATCACGTACAGGGTACGTGATTTGCCTTCCGCGGGTGGGGGGTCCGACAGGACCCCCCCCCCCCGCCGCCCGAGGCGGTCCCGTTTTGTCCCCCGGCGATCGGAGACGAGGGGGAGGCCATCCGTTCGTGGCCCCCCCCTCGCGATCGCCGCCGGCCAATGGGAACACTCCTTTGCTGCTGTATGCTAAACAGCAGCAAAGGAAATGATGTCATCTCCCCTCGGGTCGGTAGTTTCCGTTCCGGCCCGAGGAGAGACGACAAGTGAGTGACTGCACCAACACACACACACACAGTAGAACATGCCAGGCACACATTACACCCCGATCCCCCCCCCCCGATCGCCCCCCGATCCCCCCCCAATCACCCCCCCCCCCCCCCCCTGTCACAAACTGACACCAGCAGTTTTTTTTTTTTTTTTTTTCTGATTACTGCATAGTGTCAGTTTGTGACAGTTACAGTGTTGGGACAGTTACTGTTACCCCCTGTAGGTCTAGGGTACCCCCCTAACCCCCCCTAATAAAGTTTTAACCCCTTGATCACCCCCCGTCACCAGTGTCACTAAGCGATCATTTTTCTGATCGCTGTATTAGTGTCGCTGGTGACGCTAGTTAGTGAGGTAAATATTTGGGTTCGCCGTCAGCGTTTTATAGCATCAGGGACCCCCATATACTACCTAATAAATGTTTTAACCCCTTGATTGCCCCCTAGTTAACCCTTTCACCACTGATCACCGTATAACTGTTACGGTTGACGCTGGTTAGTTTGTTTATTTTTTATAGTGTCAGGGCACCCGCCGTTTATTACCGAATAAAGGTTTAGCCCCCTAATCGCCCGGCGGTGATATGCGTCGCCCCAGGAAGCGTCAGATTAGCGCCAGTACCGCTAACACCCACGCACGCACCGTACACGCACCGTACACCTCCCTTAGTGGTATAGTATCTGAACGCATCAATATCTGATCCGATCAGATCTATACTAGCGTCCCCAGCAGTTTAGGGTTCCCAAAAACGCAGTGTTAGCGGGATCAGCCCAGATACCTGCTAGCACCTGCGTTTTGCCCCTCCGCCCGGCCCAGCCCAGCCCACCCAAGTGCAGTATCGATCGATCACTGACACTTACAAAACACTAACCGCATAACTGCAGCGTTCGCAGAGTCAGGCCTGATCCCTGCGATCGCTAACAGTTTTTTTGGTAGCGTTTTGGTGAACTGGCAAGCACCAGCCCCAGGCAGCGTCAGGTTAGCGCCAGTACCGCTAACACCCACGCACGCAGCGTACACCTCCCTTAGTGGTATAGTATCTGAACGGATCAATATCTGATCCGATCAGATCTATACTAGCGTCCCCAGCAGTTTAGGGTTCCCAAAAACGCAGTGTTAGCGGGATCAGCCCAGATACCTGCTAGCACCTGCGTTTTGCCCCTCCGCCCGGCCCGGCCCAGCCCACCCAAGTGCAGTATCGATCGATCACTGTCACTTACAAAACTCTAAACGCATAACTGCAGCGTTCGCAGAGTCAGGCCTGATCCCTGCGATCGCTAACAGTTTTTTTGGTAGCGTTTTGGTGAACTGGCAAGCACCAGCCCCAGGCAGCGTCAGGTTAGCGCCAGTACCGCTAACACCCACGCACGCAGCGTACACCTCCCTTAGTGGTATAGTATCTGAACGGATCAATATCTGATCCGATCAGATCTATACTAGCGTCCCCAGCAGTTTAGGGTTCCCAAAAACGCAGTGTTAGCGGGATCAGCCCAGATACCTGCTAGCACCTGCGTTTTGCCCCTCCGCCCGGCCCGGCCCAGCCCACCCAAGTGCAGTATCGATCGATCACTGTCACTTACAAAACTCTAAACGCATAACTGCAGCGTTCGCAGAGTCAGGCCTGATCCCTGCGATCGCTAACAGTTTTTTTGGTAGCGTTTTGGGGAACTGGCAAGCGCCAGCGGCGTAGTACACCTCGGTCGTAATCAAACCAGCACTGCAGTAACACTTGGTGACGTGGCGAGTCCCATAAGTGCAGTTCAAGCTGGTGAGGTGGCAAGCACAAGTAGTGTCCCGCTGCCACCAAGAAGACAAACACAGGCCCGTCGTGCCCATAGTGCCCTTCCTGCTGCATTCGCCAATCCTAATTGGGAACCCACCGCTTCTGCAGCGCCCGTACTTCCCCCATTCACATCCCCAACCAAATGCAGTCGGCTGCATGAGAGGCATTTTTATGTCCTCCCGAGTACCCCTACCCAACAAACCCCCCCAAAAAAGATGTTGTGTCTGCAGCAAGCGCGGATATAGGCGTGACACCCGCTATTATTGTCCCTCCTGTCCTGACAATCCTGGTCTTTGCATTGGTGAATGTTTTGAACGCTACCATGCACTAGTTGAGTATTAGCGTAGGGTACAGCATTCCACAGACTAGGCGCACTTTCACAGGGTCTCCCAAGATGCCATCGCATTTTGAGAGACCCGAACCTGGAACCGGTTACAGTTATAAAAGTTAGTTACAAAAAAAGTGTAAAAAAAAAATATATATATAAAATAAAAAAAAATAGTTGTCGTTTTATTGTTCTCTCTCTCTCTCTATTCTCTCTCTATTGTTCTGCTCTTTTTTTTACTGTATTCTATTCTGCAATGTTTTATTGTTATTGTTATTATGTTTTATCATGTTTGTTTTTCAGGTATGTAATTATTTATACTTTACTGTTTACTGTGCTTTATTGTTAACCATTGTTAACCATTTTTTTGTCTTCAGGTACGCCATGCACGACTTTGAGTGGTTATACCAGAATGATGCCTGCAGGTTTAGGTATCATCTTGGTATCATTCTTTTCAGCCAGCGGTCGGCTTTCATGTAAAAGCAATCCTAGCGGCTAATTAGCCTCTAGACTGCTTTTACAAGCCGTGGGAGGGAATGCCCCCCCCCCCACCGTCTTCCGTGTTTTTCTCTGGCTCTCCTGTCTCAACAGGGAACCTGAGAATGCAGCCGGTGATTCAGCCTGCTGACCATAGAGCTGATCAGAGACCAGAGTGGCGCCAAACATCTCTATGGCCTAAGAAACCGGAAGCTACGAGCATTTCATGGCTTAGATTTCGCCGGATGTAAATAGCGCCATTGGGAAATTGGGGAAGCATTTTATCACACCGATCTTGGTGTGGTCAGATGCTTTGAGGGCAGAGGAGAGATCTAGGGTCTAATAGACCCCAATTTTTTCAAAAAAGAGTACCTGTCACTACCTATTGCTATCATAGGGGATATTTACATTCCCCGAGATAACAATAAAAATGATTAAAAAAAAAAAAAATATGAAAGGAACAGTTTAAAAGTAAGATTAAAAAAGCAAAAAAATAATTAAGAAAAAAAAAAAAAAAAAAAAAAGCACCCCTGTCGCCCCCTGCTCTCGCGCTAAGGCGAACGCAAGCGGCGGTCTGTCGTCAAACGTAAACAGCAATTGCACCATGCATGTGAGGTATCACCGCGAAGGCCAGATCGAGTGCAGTAATTTTTCCAGTAGACCTCCTCTGTAAATCTAAAGTGGTAACCTGTAAAGGCTTTTAAAGGCTTTTAAACATGTATTTATTTTGTTGCCACTGCACGTTTGTGCGCAATTTTAAAGCATGTCATGTTTGGTATCCATGTACTCCGCCTAAGATCATCTTTTTTATTTCATCAAACATTTGGGCAATATAGTGTGTTTTAGTGCATTAAAATTTTAAAAAGTGTGTTTTTCCCCCAAAAAATGCGTTTGAAAAATCGCTGCGCAATTACTGTGTGAAAAAAAAAATGAAGCACCCACCATTTTAATCTGTAGGGCATTTGCTTTAAAAAAATATATAATGTTTGGGGGTTCAAAGTAATTTTTTTGCAAAAAAAAATAACTTTTTCATGTAAACAATAAGTGTCAGAAAGGGCTTTGTCTTCAAGTGGTTAGAAGAGTGGGTGATGTGTGACATAAGCTTCTAAATGTTGTGCATAAAATGCCAGGACAGTTCAAAACCCCCCTAAATGACCCCATTTTGGAAAGTAGACACCCCAAGCTATTTGCTGAGAGTCATTTCGAGTCCATGGAATATTTTATATTGCGACACAAGTTGCGGGAAAGAGACAAATTTTTTTATTTTTTTATTTTTTTTTTGCACAAAGTTGTCACTAAATGATATATTGCTCAAACATGCCATGGAAATATGTGAAATTACACCCCAAAATACATTCTGCTGCTTCTCCTGAGTACGGGGATACCACATGTGTGAGACTTTTTGGGAGCCTAGCCGCGTACGGGACCCCGAAAACCAAGCACCGCCTTCAGGCTTTCTAAGGGCGTGAATTTTTGATTTCACTCTTCACTGCCTATCACAGTTTCGGAGGCCATGGAATGCCCAGGTGGCACAAACCCCCCCCCAAATGACCCCATTTTGGAAAGTAGACACCCCAAGCTATTTGCTGAGAGGTATAGTGAGTATTTTGCAGACCTCACTTTTTGTCACAAAGTTTTGAAAATTGAAAAAAGAAAAAAAAAAAATGTTTTTTCTTGTCTTTCTTCATTTTCAAAAACAAATGAGAGCTGCAAAATACTCACCATGCCTCTCAGCAAATAGCTTGGGGTGTCTACTTTCCAAAATGGGGTCATTTGGGGGGGGTTTGTGCCACCTGGGCATTCCATGGCCTCCGAACCTGTGATAGGCAGTAAAGAGTGAAATCAAAAATTTTCACCCTTAGAAATCCTGAAGGCAGTGATTGGTTTTCGGGGTCCCGTACGCGGCTAGGCTCCCAAAAAGTCCCACACATGTGGTATCCCCATACTCAGGAGAAGCAGATAAATGTATTTTGGGGTGCAATTCCACATATGCCCATGGCCTGTGTGAGCAATATATCATTTAGTGACAACTTTATGAAAAAAAAAAAAAAAAAAAAAATAAAAGTGTCACTTTCCCGCAACTTGTGTCAAAATATAAAATATTCCATGGACTCAATATGCCTCTCAGCAAATAGCTTGGGGTGTCTACTTTCCAAAATGGGGTCATTTTGGGGGGTTTTGTGCCACCTGGGCATTCCATGGCCTCCGAAACTGTGATAGGCAGAGAAGAGTGAAATCATAAATTTACACTCTTAGAAATCCTGAAGGCAGTGATTGGTTTTCGGGGCCCCGTACGCGGCTAGGCTCCCAAAAAGTCCCACACATGTGGTATCCCCATACTCAGGAGAAGCAGCTGAATGTATTTTGGGGTGCAATTCCACATAGGCCCATGGCCTGTGTGAGCAATATATCATTTAGTGACAACTTTTTGTAAATATTTTTTTTTTTTTTTTTTTGTCATTTTTCAATCACTTGGGACAAAAAACATAAATATTCAATGGGTTCAACATGCCTCTCAGCAATTTCCTTGGGGTGTCTACTTTCCAAAATGGGGTCATTTGGGGGGGTTTTGTACTGCCCTGCCATTTTAGCACCTCAAGAAATGACATAGGCAGTCATAAACTAAAAGCTGTGTAAATTACAGAAAATGTACCCTAGTTTGTAGACGCTATAACTTTTGCGCAAACCAATAAATATACGCTTATTGACATTTTTTTTACCAAAGACATGTGGCCGAATACATTTTGGCCTAAATGTATGACTAAAATTTAGTTTATTGGATTTTTTTTATAACAAAAAGTAGAAAATATCATTTTTTTTCAAAATTTTCGGTCTTTTTCCGTTTATAGCGCAAAAAATAAAAACCGCAGAGGTGATCAAATACCATCAAAAGAAAGCTCTATTTGTGGGAAGAAAAGGACGCAAATTTCGTTTGGGTACAGCATTGCATGACCGCGCAATTAGCAGTTAAAGCGACGCAGTGCCAAATTGGAAAAAGACCTCTGGTCCTTAGGCAGCATAATGGTCCGGGGCTCAAGTGGTTAAACATCGGGTTCACGTAAACCTAAATTAAAGATATATATCATTTCCTTAGTTACTTTTGTAGGTATTTAAATGATTTATACCTACTATACATATTGTTTACAAGTAGAGTGTATATAGGTCAAATAAATTCTGATAATGAGCTTTAATCGTAAGGTGGAGAAAAGGAAAGAGAAAGAAGAAAAAGGGTTGAAAGGTAGAGGTATGGTCCACAAGGTTGTCCCGCTCGTCAGTTTATTATTCTTTTTAGTTCTCTTTGAAGCCTTAGAATGGGTGTCTCTGTAAGTCATTTAATCTGTTACCATGGCAACAGGACAGAGTCATTGAAGTTTGACAGGAACTGTTGTTTTATCCAAGGATGTCAAAGTTTTTCAAATTTTGGAATTTGATTTTGATCGATGGCTACCATCTTAGCATGGGACATTGTATTATTCATTCTGTGAATTGTTTCTGCTAGTACCAATGTAGGAGATTTCCATGCCTTGGCCACTGTTTGTTTTGCAGCCGTTATTAGTTGGATCATAAGTTTGAATTGAGAGAGTGTTAACCATTCCGGTTTTAGATTAAGTAAAGTTAAATATGGATCTGGTTGTATTATTTTTTTAAATATTTTAGATGCAATCACGAAGACTTCCTTCCAGAAGGTTTGGATTACTGGGCACGTCCACCATATGTGTAAATATGTGCCTATTTCTGGGCATCCTCGAAAACAAAGAGCTGAGGTATTAGGTGAATATTTTGCCACTCTAGCGGGTACAAGGTACCAGCGAGTTAGGACTTTATAATTTGTCTCCAGTGCTAAGATGTTGGGTGAAGATGACTTAGATGTGAGCCATATGTTAGACCAGTCCGTGTCTTCTAAAGTTCGTCCCAGGTCCTCCTCCCACCTCTGAACGTAAGAGGGTCTATTAAGATTTGCTACTCCATATAATTGATTATAAAGTGATGAAATTGTACCTTTAGCAAATGGATCTTTTGTACAGATTGATTCAAAAATGGATAATTGGGATAATGGTGTATCCCCCTTTAGGAATGGTGTATAGAAATTTTTGATTTGGAGATATCTAAATATCTCAGAGTTTGGTAGATCATATTTTTCTCTAAGCGATGGGAATGAAAGGAATGATTTAGATGCTATGAAGTCATTTAGTGTCTGAATGCCTGATGTTGTCCAAGCTTTAAAAGAATTTGGGTAGATCCATGCCGGATAAAAGGCCGGATTTCTGATAAAAGAAAGGAGAGGATTGTGTGGAGATTGTAACTGATATTTGGTTTTTAGTTTATCCCAGAGAGATAAGAAGTGTTTAGTTATGGGATTATGAATTTTAAAGCGGTCTTTAGGATCAAGCCATAATAAATTTGATATTAATAGAGGGTCATTTTCTGAAGCCTCTATAAATACCCATAATGGGATTTCCTGTTTTGCATGGTATTTGGACAGACTGGCCAAATGTGCTGCTCTGTAGTAGTTAGTAAAATTAGGGTATCCCAGGGCTCCTTTATTTTTGGGAAGATGTAGTGTGTGTATAGGTATACGTGGTTTAGAAGAGCCCCATATAAACGAAGTTGCTCTTTTTTGTACTATTCTCAAAAAATAGGAAGGAATTGGAATAGGGAGGACTCTGAATAGATAAAGCAATTTGGGTAGAATAGTCATTTTGATTGCATTAATCTTCCCTATCCAGGATAAAGGAAGTTGCGACCATTGTTTTATTAGATTTGTGATCTGTCTTAATACAGGAGGATAATTGGTTGAGAATAAGTCAGAATGAGATGCTGTTAAATGAATTCCAAGATATGGGATTGATTTTTCTGCCCATGTGAATGGGAGTGCAGCCCTAGCCGGGATCAATTCCATGTTTGTGAGTGAAATATTAAGCACTAGGCATTTCTTAGGATTAATCATAAGGCCGGATAGGGCTGCAAATCCATCAAGAGCTGGTATTAAGTTAGGACCAGAGACCTGTGGTGATGATAGAAAAAGTAATATATCGTCTGCAAATATACATAGTTTGTGTGTAATACCTCCTACTTCAATGCCAGTTATAGTTTGGTTTGTTCTGATGTATTGGGCCATGGGTTCGAGTATAAGGGCAAATAATAAGGGAGATAATGGGCAACCCTGTCGGGTACCTCTTTCGATATTAAAGGCTTCAGATTTGTATCCAGCATATTTTATATAGGCTTTGGGTTTATTATATAATGCTTTGATCCATGTTAAAAAGTGGGGTCCAAAACCCCATTTTTGTAATGAATATTGCATATATTGCCAGGATACTGTGTCAAATGCCCTCTTAATATCGAGAGATAGAAAACATAAAGGGATTTTCCGTTTTTTAGCAATATGTGCCAATAACACTGCCCTGCGTATATTATCGCCTGCCTGTCTATTTGGCATGAAGCCTACTTGATCTCTATGTATTAATTTTCCTATAATGCTATTGAGGTGTTTTGCTATTATTTTTGCTAATAATTTAATATCGAGGTTTAACAGAGAGATAGGCCGATAATTCACACAGGAAGTATCATCAGAAAGGGGTTTTGGGATCATACAAACAATTGCCATTAGTGTTTCTTGCCGAAAAGAATGTCCATCTAGAAGTTTGTTAAAAGTTTCAGTGAGAATGGGAGAGAGTATTTCTGAGAATGTTTTATAGTATAAAGCCGAGTAGCCGTCTGGGCCTGGTCTTTTGTTAAGTTTTAGGTCTTTTATGGCGTTAGCAACTTCATCTATAGTTATAGGCTCATCCAAACTGCTTTTTTGATTCTGAGATAACTCAGGTAAGGTTATTTTTGAGAAGAAGGATTCAGCCTCTGTAGGATTAAATTCATTGTTTGTCTTGTATAAAGTTGCGAGATGTGAGTGAAATTTATGGACTATTTTAACTGGATTACAAGTGTAAACATTTTTTGATAATTTCAAACGTATTGGTTTGAAAGATTTGTTCGTTGAATTTAATGCCCGAGCCAAATATGTACCTGGTTTGTTTGTATTCATGTAGAAATTGTGTTTGGAGCGTTTGAGGGATTTATCAACTGACTCAGTGAGAAATAGATCGTATTCCAATCTAGATTTTTCCAGATGAGATTTTGTACTCTGAGATGGATTATCTTGAAATGATATGTAGGCTGCATTAAAATTGAGTTCTAGTTTTTTTGCTAGATTTTTGCGTTCCCGTTTAAATAGTGCCATTTGTCTTTGTATTGTACCACGCAAGACAGGCTTATGAGCTTCCCACAGTGTTATTGGGGAGATGTCTGTTGTATTATTAATTGATATGTATTCCTTTAAAGCTTGTTCAATGGCCATCTGATGTAGTGGGTGTTTGAGCATTATGTCCGGTAAGTACCACGTTGGGTCATGCGCTTTTGGTATGGCTGAGGCTATAGTAGTGTATACTGCATTATGGTCAGACCACGGAATCGGAATTATATCTGATGCAATAATTTCTGGTATCATTCCTATTGTTAGAAAAATATGATCTATTCTGGTGAAGGTTTGATGAGGGTGCGAGAAATAAGTGAATTTCTTTTTCATTGGCTTACTTTCTCTCCACGAATCTACCAGATTGTATTTGGAAAGAAGTTGAGAAAAAGGTAATCTAGAGGTTATTTTGGATGGTGTAAAAGGTGATTTATCTAGAAATGGGAGGAGGACCTGGTTCGAATCCCCACACATTATCACTGTTCCTATTTTGTGTGTATTAATCACTTGTAATATATGTGAGAGGAATGGTGTAGGTTGTTTGTTAGGAGCGTAGTAGGAAATCACCGTGATTGCTGTATCCATTATATAACCCATGAGTAGCAGGTATCTACCTTCTGGGTCTTTAATTTCTGATGATAAGGTGAATGGTGTGGATTGGTGAAAAGCAATTAGAGTTCCCCTTTGCTTGGTACAGGCAGAAGCCGTGTAAATTTGTTGATAAAAAGGAGAAATATATTTTGGAGTAGAATCTTTGGTGAAGTGTCTTTCTTGGAGGCATACTATGTGAGCCTTCTTGTTATGGAAAGTACGGAAGGCTTTGGTCCTTTTTTGAGGGACATTTATTCCCTGAACATTCAGGGAAAGTATATTCAGTGGTGCCATGGCAATAGATCAAATAGTTTTGACTTACTTTTTGTTATGCAGAGCTGACTGCGCAGATCAACCTGTGTGGACTGAAGAGATGAATAGATAGAAAAGAAACCAGTGAATTCTGGAGTAAAGAGTAAACAAAAAACATATGAGATTAGATGATACATTGTATAAATTATTTTTTGAAAGTAATCACAATTTACCCGTGAAAGAGAATAAATATCTCTCTCAGGGGAATAAGTGCCTTCGTCACACTCCCACATAATATGGTTGGGAGAATGAGGAGGGCTAATGGGGGTACACGGATCTTCCGCTTACAGGAGAGAAGTGCTATGTCAAAAGACATCAAAATGATGTTTCATTAATTGGAGTGCAGAATATAGTTTTTGTTGAAATTATTTATTCCAGGGTGGTTGTATATGGTTAGTCTTGCCCTAGGCTAAATAATTCAGTTAGAAAGGTACTGTTAATAACTTTGGTATTGATGAAGATAGTTTGAATTATTTTGGGATTTTAACCCTTTTAGAGTAAACAATTACATATTTTATTCATATGTAACTGTTTAGATATGTTAACTCATAAAATTGAGGTTGTATTGCTTCAGATTAGAATAAACAAAAACATAGTTCTAGGAACTAGTTAGGTAATAATATATTTGTTTTAAGAAAAGAAAGAAAAAGCTTCCATTACTTCTAGATTATTGAACATATTTGTCCTAAAAAGTAATAACCAGTAAGTAAGAACCATCTCTTAGTATAATAAATGAAGATATATCAGGAATTAGGATGTCAGTCCATTGAATCTTCTTGGTCCATGGATGATGTGGCATAACGGCCTCTTTTGTGAGAATGATGATTCCCATTTTGTTCTGAAATTTTCTGGGTGCTGCCTGAAGGTGAAGATGATGCCATTCTTCTGCGTGCGGGAGTGTTGCTGCTTTTGGGTTCTGTCTGATTTAATTTTAAAAGGGTTTGTTGTAGTTCATCTGCTGATCTGCTTCTGTAAATTGTGCCTTGGTAGTTAAATCTGACTGAAAAAGGGAAGCCCCATTGATACATAATGTTGTGGCGTTGCAGTTCCATTAGTTGTGGTTTCATGGATCGTCTTTTAGTAATAGTAAGTTGGGATAGGTCAGCAAAAATTTGATAATTGTGTCCTTGAAAATTAAGTTCCTTTTTTTCTCTTGCAGCAATTAGTATTTGTTCTTTCGTTCTGTAATAATGAAATTTTGTGATTATATCACGTGGGGGTCCATCTTTCTTTTTGGCTGTGAGGGCTCTGTGTACTCTGTCCAGTTCTAAACGTTCAATAGGGATATCTGGCTTTAGTTCTTGTAATAGAGCAGTAATAGTAGATTGCAGGTCTGTCACAGTTTCAGGTATTCCCCTTATGCGCAAGTTTGAACGTCTGGCTCTATTTTCGTAATCTTCGAGCTTAGTTTGAAGTATTAAATTCTCTTTTTTTAATTGTTCCAATTCTGTTATATTTTCTTGGGTTGTAATTTCAATTTCATCCATTTTTATTTCTAAGGCTGCGGTGCGGTTTCCCAGCTCTCTTATTTCTTTGGTTAGGCTTTTTGTTATTTGGTCTGAGGTTTGTTTTAAAGCCTTATGAAGCATCTTTTCAAATTGTAATAATATTACTGGGGATACTGAGGAGGGTTGTGGAGAAGTTTGTGAGAGGATTTGTTCTGTATCTGACTCAAATGGAGAGTCTTGCTGTGACATTTTCTGTCTGCGAGAGCGCCCTGATGCTGTATCTTGTGAGGTGACTGGAGCTGCTTCAGCTGCAGTGAGTGCCTGTGAGCTCTTTGTGAGGTGATTTTTATTTCTGCCACGGTTTCCTCCCAGTACCATATTTCCTGCCCAAACTTTCACAGTTTGTTCCCTGGGGCAAAAAGGTTCAAATCGATACCTTTTGAGCCTGCAGGCTCCGCTTTGTCCTTCTCTTCTCTCCTCAGCGGTGTGGAGCTCTAACAATGCATGTCTGCTCCGCTAGGCTCCGCCTCCTGCCCCTCTATAGGTGCTATTTTTAGCCCTTTGCCGCCTGAAAAAAGCCTCCAATGTGAAAGGGGTCTAAATGTATGTGAAACTCCCTATCTGTATATTAGGGGTGATTTACGAAAGCCGTGCGCCATCAGTAGAGGCGCACGGCGAGGCGCAACGCACATTTTCATATTTCCGAAACGGTGCGCCGGTAACAGAGCTTGAATCCCCCATTTACTATGGTGATCTCAGAGCACAGGAGAATGCAATCTGTGCGCCACTATAGACATGGTGCACGGCATCTCCAATTCAATATTAACAGAAGGTGGAAGTGCCAATATTATGGGGTTATGTGAGGAAGTTTAGTAACAACTGCCCAAGTAACAAATATGCCCAAAATAGAATGAGAAAGTAACTTTTTCAGAGAAAGCCTGCTGTGCCTGCAAGTACGTTTAGAACTGCGTGAGATCAATGTAAGCAGTGCGTATTCGCAAGTGGCTCTTGCGCTCGTTCACATGAGTTTGTTCACTGTGCGGCCAAAATCTTAGTAAATGTTAAGCAACGTACATGCAATTGCACGGGTTGAACGGGCGCACCTTTAAACTTGACAATTTTTTTTTTTACGCTGGTTCACCTTTATGTATTTTTTTAACCACTTCAGCCCCGGACCATTTGGTTGGCAAAAGACCAGAGCACTTTTTGCGATTCGGCACTGTGTCGATTTAACTGACAATTGCGCGGTCGTGCGACCCGGCTCCCAAACAAAATTGACATCCTTTTTTCCCCACAAATAGAGCTTTCTTTTGGTGGTATTTGATCGCCTCTGCGGGTTTTATTTTTTGCGCTATAAACAAATGTAGCACTAACTCACGGTGGAGCTGCTGGTTTAAAGCGGGCTGTTACCGTCACCTTCGTTACCTCAATTTCACCAGAACCGGGTCTAGGGTCCTGTTGAGTTTAATACCAGACAGTGTAGACATCAGACAACTGAGTATCTTTTCCAATGCTTTAATAAAGAGTAACTGAAGGAAGTAGCAGGAAAGAGGTAGAAGAAGAGTTGCAGGGAAGTTCAAATACCTTTTCTTGATATAATATTAGGAATTGGAATCTTGTAGATGAATGTACTCTCCTTTTAGGGTTGAATCTTTGCTCGCCCGGATAGGTTTCTCTCACTAACCTAGCAGCCGGTACGCAGCACGAACAAAAGTCTCTGCCACAGACTTGAATGAAATAGAAACCCGTACAATCCTCTGCCACAGGATGTAATGGTTTACGATGAATAGCAAACACAGCACTAGAACCTTTAAGCCGACCCGGCAGTACTATGCGGTAGGTTAACTTTAGGATGCCTCCTCCAACTGAGTCATCAGGCCCCTCTCCAGACCAGCACTCTGCATGATCCTTCCATGACGGGTCCTCCCCTGGGATCTTCTCAGTTGTCCAGATTCTTCCCGTAGGACCAACAGCACAGGACCATTCCCTCGCTGCTGTGGTAGGCCCCAGACAGGCTTCTGGGCTCACCCACATGCTGCAGCAACGTGGTCCCCCCGGTCGGTGGACCACGTGGTAGTACTCCTACCACATACAGCCAGGAGGGCCAGCAGGTGGAACGAAAAGACCCTAAAACATGGCGTCTGTCCCATAAATACCCTCTCCCAAAATGCAACTCGGAGGACCACCCCCACCGAGTTATCTCCGGGACAGAAGAGCACTCATATGCTTCAACGTGTTGCCTTTCAAACACCGACCCATGGCGACAATGACACCCACAGGCACAGTGTGAAACTACATGCAACACAGCCAAACTGGAACAGAGGCTAAATCTGACTATGTATGAAACAGATAACCCACTAAATTTACCTATAAGCGGTAAATGAAAATCTACCAGCGCTACACAAAAAAAAAGCGTAAGAGAAATATAGAGTGTGGGTGTGGCGCTGTTCTAATTAAGAACCTAGGTGGGAATATTAAAGATGTGAAAATAATCCTATAATGTATATAATGCCTCTATATTTAATATCCCTGTGAAAAAGGAGTCTCATACTAAAGGTGCCAAATTGTAACAAATGGCTAAGTGACCATAAACAAAATAAATAATAACAGATAAATGCATCAAAAGTGAAAATTTCCCATACATGAAATTGGTGTGATCCACTCTAGCTTATGCTAGCCAAAACAAACATAAATGAATGCATACAGGGATGGGAGTGGGGGGTGGAAAGCAAAACCAGGTTAATACTTCAGCTGAAATAGGCAATGGTGTTGCAGAAAGTTTCTTATAACGTGCACTTGTGAAAAATTTGTGACTTGTGCTTAATAGTGAATCTGAATAGTCCTTATGGATATTGTTGACAATTAGATATTTCAATAAACAAGTGTGTTCAGTGCCATCCTCTAATGTTTAACTTCTTTGGTGACAGTGTTCTTATATCACGTGCTCTTATTGTGCAGAGACTCACCAGCTTTATTCACCCCTGCAGGGGTAACAGGCAGTCACAGTCTGTGCCACTGTGCAGCAGTCACTGGCAATCTCAGGATCGATTTGCCATTAACCACTTCAGCCCCGGAAGGTTTTACCCCCTTCCTGACCAGAGCACTTTTTACAATTCGACACTGCGTCGCTTTAACTGCTAATTGCGCGGTCATGCAATGCTGTACCCAAACGAAATTTGCGTCCTTTTCTTCCCACAAATAGAGCTTTCTTTTGATGGTATTTGATCACCTCTGCCGTTTTTATTTTTTGCGCTATAAACGGAAAAAGACCGAAAATTTTGAAAAAAAATGATATTTTCTACTTTAATTTATAAAAAAAATCCAATAAACTCAATTTTAGTCATACATTTAGGCCAAAATGTATTCGGCCACATGTCTTTGGTAAAAAAAAATGTCAATAAGCGTATATTTATTGGTTTGCGCAAAAGTTATAGCGTCTACAAACTAGGGTACATTTTCTGGAATTTATACAGCTTTTATTTTATGACTGCCTATGTCATTTCATGAGGTGCTAAAATGGCAGGGCAGTACAAAACCCTCCCAAATGACCCCATTTTGGAAAGTAGACACCCCAAGGAAATTGCTGAGAGGCATGTTGAACCCATTGAATATTTATTTTTTTTGTCCCAAGTGATTGAATATGGACAAAAAAAAAAAAAATTACAAAAAGTTGTCACTAAATGATATATTGCTCACACAGGCCATGGGCATATGTGGAATTGCACCCCAAAATACATTTAGCTGCTTCTCCTGAGTGCGGGGATACCACATGTGTGGGACTTTTTGGGAGCCTAGCCGCGTACGGGGCCCCGAAAACCAAGCACCGCCTTCAGGATTTCAAAGGGCATAAATTTTTGATTTCACTCCTTACTACCTATCACAGTTTTGAAGGCCATAAAATGCCAAGATGGCACAAACCCCCCCCAAATGACCCCATTTTGGAAAGTAGACACCCCAAGCTATTTGCTGAGAGGCATGTTGAGTCCATGGAATATTTTATATTTTGACACAAGTTGCTGGAAAGTGACAATTTTTTTTTTTTTTTGCACAAAGTTGTCACTAAATGATATATTGCTCAAACATGCCATGGGCATATGTGGAATTACACCCCAAAATACATTCTGCTGCTTCTCCTGAGTACGGGGATACCACATGTGTGGGACTTTTTGGGAGCCTAGCCGCGTACGGGGCCCCGAAAACCAAGCACCGCCTTCAGGATTTCTAAGGGCATAAATTTTTGATTTCACTCCTTACTACCTATCACAGTTTTGAAGGCCATAAAATGCCAAGATGGCACAAAACCCCCCCAAATGACCCCATTTTGGAAAGTAGACACCCCAAGCTATTTGCTGAGAGGCATGTTGAGTCCATGGAATATTTTATTTTTTGACACAAGTTGCGGGAAAGTGACAATTTTTTTTTTTTTTGCACAAAGTTGTCACTAAATGATATATTGCTCACACAGGCCATGGGCATATGTGGAATTGCACCCCAAAATACATTCTGCTGATTCTCCTGAGTACGGGTATACCACATGTGTGGGACTTTTTGGGAGCCTAGCCGCGTACGGGACCCCGAAAACCCAGCACCGCCTTCAGGATTTCTAAGGGCGTAAAGTTGTGATTTCACTCCACACTACCTATCACATTTTTGAAGGCCATAAAATGCCCAGATGGCACAAAACCCCCCCAAATGACCCCATTTTGGAAAGTAGACACCCCAAGCTATTTGCTGAGAGGCATGTTGAGTCCATGGAATATTTTATATTTTGACACAAGTTGCGGGAAAGTGACAATTTTTTTTTTGCACAAAGTTGTCACTAAATGATATATTGCTCAAACATGCCATGGGCATATGTGGAATTACACCCCAAAATACATTCTGCTGCTTCTCCTGAGTACGGGGATACCACATGAGTGGCACTTTTTGGGAGCCTAGCTTCATACGGGGCCCCAAAATCCAATCACCGCCTTCAGGATTTCTAAGAGCGTTAATTTTTGATTTCACTCCTCACTACCCATCACAGTTTTGAAGGCCATAAAATGCCAAGATAGCACAAAACCCCCCAAAATGACCCCATTTTGGAAAGTAGACACCCCAAGCTATTTGCTGAGAGGCATGGTGAGTATTTTGCAGCTCTCATTTGTTTTTGAAAATGAAGAAAAACAAGAAAAACATATTTTTTTTTTTCTTTTTTCAGTTTTCAAAAGTTTGTGACAAAAAGTCAGGTCTGCAAAATACTCACTATACCTCTCAGCAAATTGCTTTGGGTGTCTATTTTCCAAAATGGGGTCATTTGGGGGGGTTTGTGCCATTCCATGGCCTCCGAAACTGTGATAGGCAGTGAAGAGTGAAATCAAAAATTTACGCCCTTAGAAAGCCTGAAGGCGGTGCTTGGTTTTCGGGGTCCCGTACGCGGCTAGGCTCCCAAAAAGTCTCACACATGTGGTATCACCGTACTCAGGAGAAGCAACAGAATGCATTTTGGGGTGTAATTTCACATATTCCCATGGCATGTTTGAGCAATATATCATTTAGTGACAACTTTGTGCAAAAAAAATAAAAATTGTCTTTTTCCCGCAACTTGTGTCACAATATAAAATATTCCATGGACTCGACATGCCTCTCAGCAAATAGCTTGGGGTGTCTACTTTCCAAAATGGGGTCATTTGGGGGGGGGGTTTGAACTATCCTGGCATTTTATGCACAACATTTAGAAGCTTATGTCACACATCACCCACTCTTCTAACCACTTGAAGACAAAGCCCTTTCTGACACTTTTTGTTTACATGAAAAAATTATTTTTTTTTGCAAGAAAATTACTTTGAACCCCCAAACATTATATATATTTTTAAAGCAAATGCCCTACAGATTAAAATGGTGGGTGTTTCATTTTTTTTTTCACACAGTATTTGCGCAGCGCTTTTTCAAACGCATTTTTTGGGGAAAAAACACACTTTTTAAAATTTTAATGCACTAAAACACACTATATTTCCCAAATGTTTGATGCAATAAAAAAGATGATCTTAGGCCGAGTACATGGATACCAAACATGACATGCTTTAAAATTGCGCACAAACGTGCAGTGGCGACAAACTAAATACATTTTTAAAAGCCTTTAAAAGCCTTTACAGGTTACCACTTTAGATTTACAGAGGAGGTCTACTGCTAAAATTACTGCACTCGATCTGACCTTCGCGGTGATACCTCACATGCATGGGGCAATTGCTGTTTACATTTGACGCCAGACCGACGCTTGCGTTCGCCTTTGCGTGAGAGCAGGGGGGGGAAAGGGGTGCTTTTTTTTTTTTTTTTCTTTATTAATTTTTTGATTTTTTTATCTTATTTTTAAACTGTTCCTTTCATTTTTTTTTATTTTTTTTGCATTTTTATTGTTATCTCAGTGAATGTAAATATCCCCTATGATAGCAATAGGTAGTGACAGGTACTCTTTTTTGAAAAAATTGGGGTCTATTAGACCCTAGATCTCTCCTCTGCCCTCAAAGCATCTGACCACACCAAGATCGGTGTGATAAAATGCTTTCCCAATTTCCCAATGGCGCTGTTTACATCCGGCGAAATCTAAGTCATGAAATGCTCGTAGCTTCCGGTTTCTTAGGCCATAGAGATGATTGGAGCCATTCTGGTCTCTTATCAGCTCTATGGTCAGCTGGCCGAATCACCGGCTGCATTCTCAGGTTCCCTGTTGGGACAGGAGAGCCAGAGAAAAACATGGAAGGCGGTGGGGGAGGGGGGAAATCCCTCCCACTGCTTGTAAAAGCAGTCTAGAGGCTAATTAGCCGCTAGGATTGCTTTTACATGAAAGCCGACTGCTGGCTGAAAAGAATGATACCAAGATGATACCTAAACCTGCAGGCATCATTCTGGTATAACCACTCAAAATCCAGCAACATACCAGTACGTTGCTGGTCCTTGTATTGTAAACTTTTTTTTCATGCAGCCTGTGGGCTGAACGAAAAAAAGATATTGATCGGTGGGTATGGCCACCATTAGAATACCTCCCTTCATCCGCCCACTTCTAATGATGGGCATACATGCACCATTTATATATGCCGAAGCATGGGGGCATCCTCCCGCAAAAGGCAGGAGCAAATTGCTCCTCCACCCACTGCTGCCCCCACGCTTCGGCATATATGCTGAAGTATGTAACTGTGGTGGTGAAATCACCTCCGACAGCGCTGGAGTCATGGCTTTATATATCGTGGGAGCAAACTCTGTTGCTGTCAAGATAAATAAATCCGCGCTGCAACTGAATGGCGTACCCGCTAAGCAAATGATGGTTAACAAAAAAACAAAGTAACATTACAGTATAACAGTAATACTTACCATACCTGCAAAGCAAATACAAAAAAAAACATAGTAAAAAATAAAACATTTACCGCAACCTGTGCCTACCTAAAATATATATATGCCGAAGCATGGGGGCATCCTCCCGCAAAAGGCAGGAGCAAATCGCTCCTCCACCTACTGCTGCCCCCACGCTTCGGCATATATGCTGAAGTATGTAACTGTGGTGGTGAAATCACCTCCGACAGCGCTGGAGTCACGGCTTTATATATCGTGGGAGCAAACGCTGTTGCTGTCAAGATAAATAAATCCGCGCTGCAACTGAATGGCGTACGTGCTAAGCAAATGATGGTTAACAAAAAACAAAGTAACATTACAGTATAACAGTAATACTTACCATACCTGCAAAGCAAATACAAAAAAAAACATAGTAAAAAATAAAACATTTAACGCAACCTGTGCCTACCTAAAATATATATATGCCGAAGCATGGGGGCATCCTCCCGCAAAAGGCAGGAGTAAATTGCTCCTCCACCCACTGCTGCCCCCACGCTTCGGCATATATGCTGAAGTATGTAACTGTGGTGGTGAAATCACCTCCGACAGCGCTGGAGTCACGGCTTTATATATCGTGGGAGCAAACGATGTTGCTGTCAAGATAAATAAATCTGCTCTGCAGCTGAATGGCGTACCTGAAAACAAAAAAGTGGTTAACAATAAAAAAAAAAAGTATAAAAAAATTGCATACCTATAAAGCAAACATGATAAAAACATAACAATAAAACATTGCAGTATAGAATACAATAAAAAAAGAGCAGAACAATAGAGAGAGAATAGAGAGAGAGAACAATAAAACGACAACTATTTTTGGTTTTTTTATTTTATATTTTTTTTGTATTTTTATTTTTATATATATATTTTTTTTTAACGCTTTTTTTAGTAACTTTAACTTTTAACTGTAACTGTACCAGGTTTGGGTCTCTCAAAATGCGATGGCATCTTGGGAGACCCTGTGTTAGTGTGCCTAGTCTGTGCAGTGCTGAACCCTACGCTAATACTCCACTAGTGTATGGTAGCGTTCAAAACATTCACCAATGCATAGACCAGGATTGTCAGGACAGGAGGGACAACAATACCCGGTGTCACGCCTAAATCCGCGCTTGCTGCAGACACGACATCTTTTTTGGGGGGCTCGTTGGGTAGGGGTACTCTGGAGGACATAAGGAAAATGCCTCCCATGCAGCCGGCTTACTGCATTTGGATTGGGAAGGTGAGGTGGAGCACCATCTGGAAACAGAAGGGCTCTGACGATCTCTTCCTGGAATTTAAGTAAGGATCCAGTCCGTCCTGAAGCTCTGTATAGCACATGAGCATTCAGCAAAGCCAATTGAAATAAATAAACAGACACTTTTTTGTACCAGCGTCTGGCCTTACGGGCAACTAGGTACGGCGCCAACAACTGGTCGTTGAGGTCCACCCCTCCCATATTAAGGTTGTATTCGTGGACACAGAGGGGTTTCTCCACAACACCAGTCGCCGTAGTAATTTGGGTCGTCGTGTCTGCATGAAGGGAGGTAAGAATGAAAACATTCTTATTGTCCCTCCACTTCATAGCGAGCAAATTATTATACTTCAAGCAGGCTCTCTCCCCCAGCCTAAGACGGGACTCTACAAGCCGCTGGGGAAAGCCCCGGTGATTAGATTGCACGGTGCCACATGCTCCAATCTGATGATCAAACAAGTGACTAAAAAGTGGCACGCTCGTATAATAATTGTCCACGTACAAGTGGTACCCCTTTCCGAATAAGGGTGACACCAAGTCCCACACTATCTTGCCAGCGCTTCCTATGTAGTCAGGGCAGTTTATCGGCTCTACGTGACTATCTTTGCCCTCGTAAACCATAAATCTACATGTATAGCCTGTGGCCCTGTCACAGAGCTTATACATCTTGACCCCGTATCTGGCACGCTTGCTGGGAAGGTACTGTTTGAATGACAAGCGGCCAGAAAATTTAATCAGGGACTCATCAACGCAGACAACTTGATGGGGAGTAAACAAGTCTGCAAAACACTGGTTGAAGTGGTTTACGAGGGGCCGAATTTTGTAGAGCCGATCGTATCCAGGGTCTCCACGAGGACGACAGAGTTCATTGTCGTTGAAGTGCATGAACCGCAAAATCTGCTCGTATCGTGCCCTGGTCATGGAGGCAGAGAACACGGGCATATGGTGAATTGGGTCAGTGGACCAATATGACCGCAACTCACTCTTTTTAGTTATGCCCATGTTGAGGGAAAGGCCCAGAAAGGTCTTAAATTCAGAGACCGTAATTGGTCTCCAATCTCTGGCAAGGGAGGACTGGGGATTAGCGGCGATGTGTTGACCAGCGTACAAATTGCTTTGGTCCACAATAGATCTATAGAGATCTTCGGTGAAAAACAGCGAATAAAAATCCAGTGGCGTAAAGTCAACTGTTTCCACCTGAATTCCGGGTTGGCCAGTGAAAGGGGGAAGTGCGGGTGCTGCAGAAGTGGTGGGTACCCAATTCGGATTGGCGAATGCAGCAGGAAGGGCACTATGGGCACGACGGGCCTGTGTTCGTCTTCTTCTTGGTGGCAGCGGGACACTACTTGTGCTTGCCACCTCGCCAGCTTGAACTGCACTTATGGGACTCGCCACGTCACCAAGTGTTACTGCAGTGCTGGATGTACGACCAGGATGTACTAGGCCGCTGGTGCTTGCCAGTTCACCAGAAGGAGTAGCGGCACTAGTACTTCTCTGCTCCATACGAGAGCCCTGCGGTTCTTGCACTTCAAGGACAGAAGAAGTTCGGGGTCTGGTACGTCTGCCCCCCAGCAGAGACCACAACTCCGTCGTCAGAGCTATCTGTCATGGAGCCGCTGTCCTCTACAGGTTCGTATTCTGAGCCTGAACTTGACAGATGAGTGACTTCCTCTTCACTATCTGTCATGCTCAGAAACGTGTAGGCCTCTTCACTAGTGTACCTTCGATTTGCCATTTTGGGCTCTAAATTTAGGGGTACACTAGTGAGACTCACAGGCAAAAAAGCTCCTGACTGTTAGCGACTGATTCAAAACGCTACCAAAAAACTGTTAGCGATCGCAGGGATCAGGCCTGACTCTGCGAACGCTGCAGTTATGTGTGCTTAGTGTTTTGTAAGTGTCAGTTATCGATCGATACTGCACTTGGGTGGGCTGGGCTGGGCTGGGCCGAGGGGCAAAACGCAGGTGCTAGCAGGTATCTGGGCTGATCCCGCTAACACTGTGTTTATGGGAACCCTAAACTGCTGGGGAGTATAGATCTGATCGGATCAGATATCGATCCGTTCAGATACTATAGCACTAAGGGAGGTGTATGCTGCGTGCGTGGGTTTTAGCGGTACTGGCGCTAACCTGACGCTGCCTGGGGCGGCGCAGACCTTATCAGATCCTAAAAACTTAACTTATATCACCGCCGGGCAATTAGGGGGTTAAACCTTTATAAGGTAATAAACGGCGGGTTCCCTAAAACTATAATAAACTATAATAAACTATAATAAACTATAATAAACTACAAAAAACAAACTAGCTAACCAGCGTCACCCGTAACACTTATACAGTGATCGCTGGTGAAAGGGTTAACTAGGGGGCAATCAAGGTATTAAAACCTTTAGCAGGTAGTATATGGGGGTCCCTGTCGCTATAAAACACTGACAGCGAACCTATATACTTACCTCCCTAACTAGCGTCACCTGTGTCACTAATACAGCGATCAGAAAAACGATCGCTTAGCGACACTGGCGACGGGGGGTAATCAAGGGGTTAACTTTTATTGGGGGGGGTTAGGGGGGTACCCTGGACCTAAAGGGGGGTACCCTAGACCTAAAGGGGGCTAACCAAACTGCCCTAACACTTGTAACTGACACAAACTGACACCAATGCAAAAAAAAAAAAAACTGCTATTGGTGTCAGAGTGACAGAGGGTGATCGGGGGTTGACTGGGGGGTGAAAAGTGTGCCTGCGTGTTCTACTGTAAGTGTAGTGTTGGTGCACTTGGATGTCTTCTCTCTTCTGCGCCGGGACGAAAAGACCGGCTCGAGGAGGGATGACATCACTTCCTTTCCCTCTGTTTACATTACAGAGGGAAAGGAAGCGTTTCCATTCGCCGGGAGCGATCGGGAGGGGGTGGCCAACAATGGATGGCCTCCCCCTCACCTCTCATCGCCTGCGAACGAGAGCCGACCGCCTATGGCACCGGGGGGGGTCCGATCGGACCCCCCACCCGCGGGAGGCAGATCACGTATGGGTACGTGATTCTCCCTGCCCGTGCCATTCTGCCGCAGTATATCTGCGTTAGGCGGTCGGCAAGTGGTTAAACATAAAAGAGAAGGGATGCCCATAGCGTAAAACCATTTAAAAAGTTTTATTTGAGAATGATGACAGAGCGGTACTCACACATTGGTAGCTCGTATAAAGCAAAAAAGTCATCAGTAGAACCGTCAAAATCAAATCCTGTGTTTCCTGGGAGATGATACAAAACGTAGGTATAGGCGTGGCCTATAAGGGATTACAGGGAGCTGTGATCAGTGTCAGTGTCATTAGGCAGAACAGGGAAATGCTTGCTTACATCAGCATTTCCCCATTCTTCCTCTTCGTGAAATGATCGCGGGTATCCCCGTGGACATCGAGTCCGCGAGACTCGCGATCACAATCACGTACTTCGCGGTGGGCTCGCGCGCGATGGCACGGCAGCAAATTTAAAATTTTTATTTTGGGTTAAAATCTTGCAGCTGCAATGTAGATCTGTAAGTTTTCTATAAAGCCATACATCTTTGAAGCAGCATTTTGGATACATGCTACAGATGCACCACTTTACAGGCAGAGTAAGCCCCCCCCCCCCCCCAAGTAGCTAGCTTTTAAGCAATTTAGCATTTTTAAAGGCACTTCTTGTTTCGTTTTTGGGGTTGTCCAAATTGGTGACATTGATATAGAGTGCCTTGCAAAAGTATTCATTACATTTACATTACATTTTTCGTGTTTTGTTGCCTCACAACCTGGAATTAACATGGATTGTTTGAGGATTTGCATCATTTAATTTACAGAATATGCCCACAACTTTGAAGATTTTTTTTTATATTGTTAAGCAATCAACAAATAGGACAAAATAACAGAAAAAGTCAATGTGCATAACTATTCACCCTCCCTAAAGTCAATACTTTGTAGAGCCACCTTTTGCGACTATCACAGCTCCAAGTCGCTTTGGGATTTTTGCCCAATCCTCCTTGCAAAACTGCTCCAGCTCCTTCAAGTTGGATGGTTTGCGCTTGTGAACAGCAATCTTTAAGTCTGACCACAGATTTTCTATTGGATTGAGGTCTGGGCTTTGACTAGGCCATTCCAGCACATTTACATGTTTCCCCTTAAACCACTCAAGTGCTGCTTTAGCAGTGTGTTTGGGGTCATTGTCCTGCCGAAAGGTGAACCTCTGTCCTAGCCTCAAATCACACACAGAGTGGTACAGGTTTTGCTCAAGAATATTCCTGTATTTAGCACCATCCATCTTTCCCTCAACTCTGACCAGTTTCCCAGTCCCGACTGTTGAAAAACATCCCCACAGCATTATGCTGCCACCACCATGTTTCACTATGGGGATGGTGTTCTTTGAGTGATGTGATGTGTTGGGTTTGCGCCAGACATAGCGTTTTCTTTGATGGCCAAAAAGTTCAATTTTAGTCTCATCAGACCAGAGCACCTTCCTCCATACATTTTGGGAGTTTACCACATGCCTTTTCACAAACTCAAAATGTGCCATTTTGTTTTTTGCTGAAAGTAGTGGCTTTCTTCTGGCCACTCTGCCATAAAGCCCAACTCTATGGAGCACACGGCTTATTTTGTCCTATGTACAGATACTCCAGTCTCTGCTGTGGAACTTTGCAGCTCCTCCAGGGTTACCTTAGGTCTCTGTGCTGCCTCTCTGATTAATGCCCTCCTTGCCCAGTCCATGAGTTTTGGTGTGTGGCCGTGTCTTGGCAGGTTTGCTGTTGTGCCATGTTCTTTCCATTTGGTTATGATAGATTTGATGGTGCTCCTAGGGATCATCAAAGATTTGGATATTTTTTTTTTTATGACCTAACCCTGACTTGTACTTCTCAACAACATTGTCCCTTACTTGTTTAGAGAGTTCCTTGGTCTTCGTGGCAGTGTTTGGTTAGTGGAGCCTCTTGCTTAGGTGTTGCAGCCCCTGGGGCCTTTCAAAAAGGTGTGTATATGTAATGACAGATCATGTGACACTTAAGCCTTGTACACACGATCGGATTTTCTGCAGACAAAACCTCTGACTTTTGTTGGCCAGGAACTTGTCTTGATTGTAGGGTACTAAAGCGCTGACGTGGATAAACTCAATGCGGATACTTAATAGTTAACAAGAGATGGCCAAATAATATAGCTGCAACTAAATGAGTGATTGGATCAGTATATAATTTAAGTGGTTAATTGCGCTGATATCCTCTTATTACTACATCAATGTGAATACTTAAATCAGTGATTGGCTAAAGCAATCCTCCTAATTAATAATATATCATGTATGAATAACTCGAAGTGAGCTAAGAAATCTTAAAATTGCTAAAAAAATGAATACAATTGCCAAAACTAAAATTACCCCACCAAAACCTGAATAAATAAATAAATACATAAATAAATAAATAAATAAATAAATTAAGACTATTATCCCAAAGTGCTAAAAATTATATCTGCTGAGTTAAATAAAAGTATGAAGATGTTCAGTGCCAATTTTGCTAAAAATATCAAAACTTGGAACAATATAAAACTTGGAGGAGCCTGTGATGTTCCCAGCACTTGCAGTGTGTGAGCAGTGGCGACGGATGAATAGCCTCAGCGCTGAGCTCCGTGCAGCTGATCAATGTAAATGCGATCGTGTGGAGTTGGAAATGTGAGTGAAACAGAGTAGCCTGACACTTAGTATTTAACTGGTATGATCTCCGCGCAATGGATGTATATTTTTTATCTTTTCATGTCCTGGATATGAGCGGATTAGCGGAGTAAAATGAAACGAGAGAAGGAGTGAAAGTAAAACTTTTTGTGGACACTATTTATTGATTCACATTTTGTTACATTGAAACCGGCACTGATTGAACTCATTATATGCACAAAATACTAGATGGATTCTGAGCACTATATGCTGATGATTTTTTAACTTATTCAGTCACTTATTTATTTATATATTGTTCCAAGTTTTAATTTTTTTTAGCAAAATTGGCACTGAACATATTCATACTTTTATTTAACTTAGCAGATATAATTTTAGCACTTTGGGTTAATAGTCTTAATTAATTCATTCATTTATTTATTTATTCACGTTTTGGTGGGGTAATTTTAGTTTTGGCAATTGTATTCATTTTTTCAGCAATTTTAAGATTTCTTAGATCACTTTGAGATATTCATACATGATATATTATTAATTAGGAGGATTGCTTTAGCCAATCACTGATTTAAGTATTCACATTGATGTAGTAATAAGAGGATAATATCAGCGCAATTAACCACTTAAATCAGGAACTTGTCTTGCATACTGTCAGGATACACCCATCAGTAGACAGCCTCGAAGATATCTAAGGCACAGAGGAAGACATATTCCTGCTGCACACAGAAACCGGGCTTTGGCATTTAGACGTGCGCATGCGCGAACAAGAGCGCAAACAGTGGCCGTCACGCATTCCTGAGATACGATCGGCACCTGCACACTTCCGTACGTATCTAACGCGCGCACTAGCGCTCGTTCACGTTGGCGCCAAACGACCTATTTAAGTCCAGCTGGTGCTTGGCCTGGTGCTGCCTTGTCTTCAGCTTCTGAGTATCCAGTATCCTGTGAACCTGTATCCTGACTCCTGGCCCGTCTTGTTACCTCCCCTTGAACTCTGCCTGTACCGACCCCGGCTTGTCCTGTGACTAATCTTCTGCTTTCTCCCTGGCTACTGCACTGCTGATCTGGTTTGACCCGGCTTGTTCCTGACTACGATCCTGCCTGCTCCTAGTACCCGATTTGATCTGCCGTGTATGACCCTGCCTGTCTGACCCTGCTGCTTGTCGTTGTCATCTGCACCTGCTGCCATCTGCTAGTCTCCTGCGGAAGCTTCTCTGTGTCTCTTCAGTACGACTGGACCTGCTACCCTGCTACCACCAAAGACTTTCTGGCACTCGTGCGACTCTGTACTTTGGTGCCTCTTGTTTGCTCTATCAGGGGCCCTAAGTCAGAGTGGTAAGGGAGGCCTTGCTCGTCCATTCAGGCTCTTCTACCAGGTACGTGATAGTACAAGGCAGCCATGACTGAGCCTGAACGAGCAACCTCCTCCGTAGAGCAGCTGTGTTATCACCTAACTGCAGTTACCCAAACAGTCAAGAGTCTGCAAGCAAGTTACAGCCAGCTGGAAGAACGGATTCATGAACTCTCTCCCACACCTGCTTTAGTAATGCAGTCACCGGAACCCCGGGTTCCTAGTCCAGAGAAGTTTTCTGGCAACCGTAGAAAGTTCAGGACTTTTCAGAATGCCTGTATCCTGTATTTTTCATTACAGCCCCAGACCTTCTCTCAGGAGATCACCAAAGTAGGGTTTGTAATCTCCCTCCTGCAGGGTGAACCTCAGTCCTGGGCTCACCGTTTAATGGAACAGGACAATCCCTGTCTGTCAAGCCTGACCACTTTCTTTGCATCCATGGCTCGAATCTACGAGGACCCTCTGCGAACTGCCACGGCCGAGTCTGCTCTGCATGCGCTCCAGCAAGGCCATCGAGCCGCTGAGGACTATGTAACGGACTTTAGATGCTGGAGCGCAGACGTCGAATGGAACAGTGCTGCTCTCTGTTACCAATTTCGACTAGGACTATCCGAACCCCTAAAAGATGAACTAGCTCGTGTTGGAGTACCTGAATCCTTAGAAGCACTCATCGACCTGACAATTCAAATTGACAGACGTCTGAGAGAACGCAGTGCAGAGAGATCAACTGAACGATTCCAGCCTCTAGGGCGGCTACCACAAGAGCCTGGTCCATCTAGTCCAGTTCAACCCAGCAGGTTCCATCCCTCCCTCTCTCCAGAGGAACGTCTGTACCGTCGTCAGAACCACTTGTGTCTGTATTGTGGAAGGGATGGCCATTATGTGAATTTCTGTCCTGCCAAAATTTGGAAATGTCTGACCTTTCTCCCTGCCAGCCAGTCCTCCCGGCCTCCCAAGTTTTCTCACCTGGCCGTACAGATCTCACTACAACTTTCAGGAAGAGTGATCCAAGTATCTGCTATTGTAGATTCAGGGGCTTGCAGTTGCTTCATTGATTTGACTTTTGCTCTTCAACATAAGATTCCTCTGCAACCCAAAGCTCATGGACTATCTATCCACCTGGCAGACGGGTCACATATTAAATCCGGTCCGGTTACCCAGGAAACTGTTCCGTTATTAGCTACTATTGCTGGTGACCACAGAGAACTGTTACGTCTGGATGCCATAGCTTCACCACTGTTCCCTATCATTCTGGGTATGCCATGGCTCCAGGCACATAATCCCTGTATCCATTGGGATGTCGGAAAAGTCGAGTTTCCCTCTCTCTACTGCCAGCAACATTGCTTCTCCAGACCATTCTGTCATCCATCCCCCTTGCTGTGCATGGACTCAGATGATGAAAATCGTTCTTCCATTCCAGCCCCCTACCAAGACTTTGCCGATGTGTTCAGTAAGAAGGGAGCTGAGATTCTACCTCCACATAGACCATACGACTGCCCCATCGAGCTCCTCCCTGGGGCCGAGATACCTTTTGGGCGAATCTTTCCCTTGACTGAACCTGAACTTGCCGCCTTGAAAATCTATATTGATGACAGCCTGAGAAAGGGATTTATCCGTCCCTCTACATCCCCAGCCGGAGCTGGGATTTTCTTTGTTGAGAAAAAGGATCTTTCCCTTCGCCCGTGCGTGGATTACCGGGACTTAAATAAAATCACGATCAAAAACCGATACCCCTTGCCTCTAGTACCAGAGTTGTTTCAGAGACTCCGTTCTGCTGTCATTTTCACAAAGTTAGACTTGCAAGGGGCATATAACCTGGTACGTATTCGTGAAGGTGACGAATGGAAGACGGCCTTTCGTACCAGGTTTGGACATTTCGAATACTTGGTGATGCCCTTTGGGCTATGTAATGCCCCAGCAATGTTCCAGCACTTTATTAATGATGTTTTCCGGGACTATTTAGACTTATTTGTTATTGTATATCTTGACGATATCTTGATTTTCTCCCCTTCTTTAGAAGCCCATCGAGAACATGTCAGAAAAGTTTTGGTTCGACTCAGACAGCACGGCTTGTTTGCAAAAGTAGAAAAATGCGAATTTGAATGCCAAAGCATCCAGTTCCTGGGCCTTGTTCTTTCCACAGGTGGCATTAAGATGGATCCCCAGAAGGTCTCGGCCATCCTGGATTGGCCGGCTCCTTCGGACAAGAAAGGGGTGCAACGGTTCGTAGGTTTTGCGAACTTCTATAGAAAATTTATCAAGGGGTTTTCCGCAATAATTTCCCCCATAACTCAACTGACAAGACAATCTCAACGGTTCCAGTGGTCTTCCGAGGCGCAAACCGCATTTGAAACTCTGAAAGGTCTTTTCACAGCTGCACCTATATTACGTCATCCAGATCCTGCTCTGCCGTTCGTCCTAGAGGTAGACGCATCAGAGACGGCAGTAGGGGCAGTTCTGTCTCAACGCCAAGGGGCCAAGTCCCTACTACATCCTGTGGCATTTTTTTCCCGCAAGTTGTCCCCGGCAGAGAAAAACTACGACGTAGGAGACCGTGAGCTTCTGGCAATTAAAGCTGCTCTCGAAGAGTGGAGATACCTACTGGAAGGTGCGGCTCATCCGATCCTGATCTACACCGACCACCGAAACTTAGAGTATCTGCGAGTCGCAAAGCGCTTAAAACCCCGGCAGGCCAGGTGGGCACTCTTTTTTACAAGATTCACCTTTCATATTACCTACAGGCCAGGATCTAAGAACATTAAGTCGGATGCTCTATCCCGAATGTTTGGCACGACAGAAGAACCAGTTTCTCCGGATACCATTCTTCCTCTCGGAAATTTCCTTTTATTACAGGAAGATTTGTTGTCACAGATCAGACAAGCCACTATTGATGTCTCACCATCTCCTGAGATGACGCTACAAGCTAAAGATGGCCTTTTATGGCACAACAACAAGATCTTTGTGCCTGAAGGCCTACGAGTCCCCACCTTGGGTCTCTGCCATGACCATGCCCTTGCAGGACACTTTGGAGTCCACAAGACAACTGAACTCTTACAGCGTACCTTTTGGTGGCCTTGTTTAAAAGAAGACTGCAAGAAGTACATTGAAACCTGCCCTACCTGCGCCAGAAATAAATATAGCCGAACAAAATCCTGGGGATTGTTGAGACCCTTACCAGTTCCAGATAGACCCTGGCAGATGATCTCTATGGATTTTATCACTGAGCTTCCCCCTTCCGAAGGTTACTCTACCATCTTTGTAGTCATAGATCGGTTGTCGAAGATGGCACATTTCCTACCCATGAAGGGCACCCCGTCTGCTTCTGAGACAGCACAGGTCTTTATTAAAGAAATTGTGAGACTACATGGACTTCCTGCCAATATCGTGTCGGACCGCGGGGTACAATTCACATCCAGATTTTGGAGAGCCTTGTGTAAATCCTTAAAAGTCGAACTATCCTTTTCCTCAGCTTACCATCCCCAGACCAATGGTCAAACGGAAAGGACCAACCAGACGTTAGAGCAATACTTACGTTGTTTCTCTTCCTTCTCACAGGATGACTGGGTGGCACTATTACCTCTGGCGGAGTTTGCATATAATAATTCAGAGCATTCTGCCATCAAACAAGCCCCATTCTTCGCCAACTATGGGTTCCATCCCTCATTTTTGACTGCCTCCACTCCAGAATGCCCTGTTCCGGCAGTTCAGGACACAATAAACTTTTTCAGGACCAACAATCAGTTATTACAGAAGACGATGACCAAGGCCCAGGAGGACTATAAAAAATCCTTTGACAAGAAGAAGCGAGGAGAGTTGATTTTGGAACCTGGTGATCCGGTCTGGTTAGCTACGACTAATCTGAAATTAGCCTGCCCATCCAGAAAACTGGGCCCTAGGTTTGTGGGACCCTTCAGGGTGAAGAAGAGGATCAATAACGTGGCTTATGAGTTGGCACTCCCGGATTCCTTCAGAATCCACCCAGTCTTCCATATATCTCTTCTGAAGCCTGCTAGTCCAGATCCATTTCCCGAACGAAGTAGTAATCCTCCTGCACCTGTAATGGTAGATGGGGAAGAGGAGTACGAGGTCGAGGCGATCATGGATTGCAGGAAGAGACAGAATCAGGTCCAGTACCTGGTCAAATGGAAAGGGTACGGACCTGAGGAAAATTCATGGGAGCCAGAGGGCAATATCCATGCCAACAGACTTATCCAAGCATTCTGTCAAAACCATCCGGAAAGACTAGCCCAGTTGGGCATCCGGAGGCTGCCCATTGGAGGGGGGCAATGTCAGGATACACCCATCAGTAGACAGCCTCGAAGATATCTAAGGCACAGAGGAAGACATATTCCTGCTGCACACAGAAACCGGGCTTTGGCATTTAGACGTGCGCATGCGCGAACAAGAGCGCAAACAGTGGCCGTCACGCATTCCTGAGATACGATCGGCACCTGCACACTTCCGTACGTATCTAACGCGCGCACTAGCGCTCGTTCACGTTGGCGCCAAACGACCTATTTAAGTCCAGCTGGTGCTTGGCCTGGTGCTGCCTTGTCTTCAGCTTCTGAGTATCCAGTATCCTGTGAACCTGTATCCTGACTCCTGGCCCGTCTTGTTACCTCCCCTTGAACTCTGCCTGTACCGACCCCGGCTTGTCCTGTGACTAATCTTCTGCTTTCTCCCTGGCTACTGCACTGCTGATCTGGTTTGACCCGGCTTGTTCCTGACTACGATCCTGCCTGCTCCTAGTACCCGATTTGATCTGCCGTGTATGACCCTGCCTGTCTGACCCTGCTGCTTGTCGTTGTCATCTGCACCTGCTGCCATCTGCTAGTCTCCTGCGGAAGCTTCTCTGTGTCTCTTCAGTACGACCGGACCTGCTACCCTGCTACCACCAAAGACTTTCTGGCACTCGTGCGACTCTGTACTTTGGTGCCTCTTGTTTGCTCTATCAGGGGCCCTAAGTCAGAGTGGTAAGGGAGGCCTTGCTCGTCCATTCAGGCTCTTCTACCAGGTACGTGATACATACAAACGGCAAGGAATTGTTGGCCAACAAAAACGAACGTCGTGACGTACTATGTGGTTTTTCAGCTCTTTAGCGCCACCCTTTGGGCTCCTTCTGCTAATTTCGTGTTAGTAGAAGTTTGGTGAGCGTTGATTCGTGCTTTTCATTTCGTGCTTTTCATTTTTTGCGCTTTTCAGTTCGTTTCTGAATGGCCGTTTGTCAACCAGCCATGTTGCGGAATCGGAGAATATAACATGTTTTTTATTATTGGCCTTGGATTTATTGCTTTGACCCAAGTCCAGTCCAGGAACAGGAGGAGTATTTCTTGGACCAAAAATTGGGTACTTTATTAATCGTGACCAATTATGTCATATGCCTTTTCTGCGGGAGCTCCAGGAGAATAATCCAGATGACTTTTGGAATTATCTCCGGATGACAGACCCCTGTTTTCACCAACTCCTGGCATTGTTGACCCCCTATATTAAGAAGCAGGACACATGCATGAGGCTTTTATTTTATTCTTTGGTTGAATAATGATTTGATTTGGTATATTTTCGTTATTTTTGGATGCAAAGAATGCCCTTTTTGGTTTAGTTCTATTGGCAGATAGCATGTCTAATTTTATTTGTTTTCTTTTTTTAATGCACAATAAAAAATTGTGGAGAATAATACTTGGCTATGTGTTTTACTTCAAATGACAGTTTGGGAGTAGGCAGTTATATTTTAAAAAATACAATGTAAAATTAACAAGGGACACCAACATAGTTGTATCTTTGATCCTAAAAACTACGGGATAATGGTGTTGTGGTAACTTGCACCAAAAAAAAAATAACAAGCATAATAATATTATTCTTGATATCACTAGAAAAAAAAGCCTTTGAAAATTTGTTTGCAATAACTCCATCAGTATCACCAGCAAAGCAGCTTCATTATTATCCCATTAAAGAAGAAGAGAATGTGCGCTGCATTTCGAGATTTCATAATTTGCCGCATCACGAATGTTAATTCTCCGTTACGAACGCTAGTTTACAAGACCGACCGCTTCCAGCTCGTCCTTTCCGAGCATGTGTGTTTGTACTTTGGACTTTTGTCCGACGGACTTATGTACACACAATCGGAAAATCCGACAACAGACATTTGGAGACGGAAAATTTTAAAGCCTGCCATCCAAAATTTGTCCGCGGAAAATCCGACAACAATTGTCCGATGGAGCGTACAAATGGACGAATTTTCCGGCAACAGCCTGTCATCACACAATTTCCGTCGGAAAATCCAATTGCGTGTACGAGGCTTTAGATTGCACACAGGTGGACACCATTTCACTAATTATTGAACTAAAGGCTGTAATGTAACAAAATAGGTAAAAAGCCAAGGGGTGAATACTTTTGCAAGGCACTGTATATCCCTCAGGTTGGGACCTGGGCCCCCATACCCGTGTTAAGGGCAATAACCAGGATATAAGCCAGCAAAGTGGGGACTAGCAAAATTAACAAGTCAGTTCCCATAGACTGCAATGGTATTTGTTATATAACTTTTGTCCATGTTAGGCTCTTTGTTTGCTCCCCTGGACCAGGGGTGTGTTTTTCCCTCTGTAATTTTGTAGCATGCTGATGTGCTTAATTTTGGACAGGGGGTGGCTTATTTTGTGCTAGCTGCATTTGGGTTGGTCTGGCCATGCTCGGGGACTTTGGTTTTTTTGTGCTTTTTGTGTGTGAATAGCACTTGGATTTTTCTTGTGTGTGTGTTTGTGTTTTCACAGAAATATTTTTGATGTTGTCAATGTTTGTTAGTTTCACTTTGATTTAATTGTCTGTGCTGCATTATTTTGCACAATCTTCCTCAAGATGTTGTCACTAATACATTTTTAAATCCTTAAGAGACTGTCCATTTGTGGGCGCAGTGCTTTTAACTGCTGATCATTTCCTCTGCAAAATGGTCAGACCTCAAAATACCAAGCCATTGACTCTAAATTAAAGCACCTGTGCAAGATAAAAGAAAACCCTTTTCTGAAATTTGGCTTCACTTCCTGTTACATAGCCAAACAGGAAGTGAGGGTAAAACCCTACCAATGTCTTTCCTTAGGGACACACAGGTCAATCTAACTAGCGTCCCCATTAGGTAAACTGCACTCTAGAACTTTGTTGTGTACACCCAAATTATTAGGTATTTGGGGGTTTATTAAAGGCAAATCCACTCTGCAATACAAGTGTACTCGCTGTAAATCTAAGGGGCAGCACTGGTGATTTTATCATCCAATCATGTAGAAGCAAAGATGCTGTTTTTTTATTTTTCTTAGATGTCCCCCTTGGATCTCCAGTAACTGCACTTCCAAGTACGCTTGTAGTGCAATATGGATTTGCCTTTAGTAAATAAACCCTAAAGTCCAAGATACCTAATAATTTGGGGTGTACACAGCAAAATGCTAGAGTGCAATTTACCTAATGGGGAAACTATTTAGATTGACCTGTCCCCAAGGAAAGACATTGCTAAGGGTTTTACTCTCACTTCCTGTTTGGCTATGTGACAGGAAGTTAATAAATTTGAAGGAGAAACTGGCAAAATTTGTGAGGTGTCTTCACCCTATCAGGGGTGCAGACATCCCCAAAATCTGACAAAACTTCTTCTCCCTCTGCACTCTATCCCCAAGCAAAAATAAGAAAGGATTTCATTTACTTTAACTTTGCAAATACACATTCCTAAGTTCAACTGTGGTGCATGTCAATGGCCCATTTAGACCTTGTTTAATAGAAAACACCAGTTGCCTTTCACTAGAAACATTTGTTAGTCTAGTCCTGGAAATCTGCATCTGCTTTACTATTAATTTCCATAAAAATTGGGTTCCTGCAGCTAGATGCGCGACCGTCAGGGGCGGATTGACCATCGGGCAGTTCGGACACTGACCGAGGGCCCGTGGCCAGTAGGGGGCCCCATGACAGCTTCCACTTTGGGACCCGATCTACCCATCAGCTAGCTGTGATTGACGGGCAGATTGGGTCCCTGCTCAATGCTAAGAGAAGTGTAAACAGACCTTTCGTGATGCGCTCCTCCCCGCCAGCCCCTCCTTCCCTCCCGTCCACCCCAGGTGCTTGTATCTGTCATCACCTCGGACGGACAGAAGAGAGGAGGGGCCGGTGAGGAGGAGCGCATCACAAGAGGTAGGAAGGAAAGTGCAGCAGCTTGTACCACATGCTGCTATTAGAAAGTTTCTGCACAGCTTCCCACCCCCAGTGTCCCCCTGTGCCCCCCACAGTGCCCCCCTGTGCCCCCCACCTCCCCACATTGCACCCCTGTGCCCCCCCTCCCCACAGTGTCCCCATGTGCCCTTCACCTCCCCACAGTGTCCCTCTGTGCCCCCACCTCCTCACAGTGTCCCCCTGTAACACCCACCCACAGTGTCCCCCTGTGCCACCTTCTCACAGTGTCCCCCTGTGCCCCCCACCTCCCCACAGTGCCCCCTGTGCCCCCCACCTCCCAACAGTGTCCCCCTGTGCCCCCCACCTCCCCACAGTGTCTCCCTGTGCCCTCCACCTCCCCACAATGACCCCCTGTGCCCCCCACCTCCCACAGTGTCCCCCTGTGCCCCCCACCTCCCCACAGTGACCCCCTGTAACATCCACCCACAGTGTCCCCCTGTGCCACCTCCCCACAGTGTCCCCCTGTGCCCTCCACACCCCCCCCCCCCCACAGTGTCCCCCTGTGCCCTCCACCCCCCCCCACAGTGTCCCCCTGTGCCCTCCACCTCCCCACAGTGACCCCCTGTAACACCCACCCACAGTGTCCCCCTATGCCACCTCCCCACAGTGTCCCCCTGTGCCCTCCACCCCCCCCACAGTGTCCCCCTGTGCCCTCCACCCCCCCACAGTGTCCCCCTGTGCCCCCCACCTTCCCACAGTGTCCCCCTGTGCCCCCCCCACCTCCCCACTCTGACCCCCTGTAACATCCACCCACAGTGTCCCCCTGTGCCACCTCCCCACAGTGTCCCCCTGTGCCCCCCACCGTGTCCCCCTGTGCCCTCCACCCACCCACAGTGTCCCCCTGTGCCCCCACCTCCCCACAGTGTCCCCCTGTGTCCCACCTCCCCACAGTGTCCCTCTGTGCCACCTCCCCACAGTGTCCCCCTGTGCCACTTCCCCACAGTGTCCTCCTGTGCCCCCCACCTCCCTACAGTGTCCCTCTGTGCCCTCCACCTCCCCACAGTGACCCCCTGTGCCCTCCGACTCCCCACAGTGACCCCCTGTAACACCCACCCACAGTGTCCCCCTGTGCCCACACCTCCCCAGTGTCCCCCTGTGCCCTCCACCCCCCACAGTGTCCCCCTGTGCCCCCCACCTCCCCACAGTGTCCCCCTGTGCCCTCCACCCACCCCCCCACAGTGTCCCCCTGTGCCCCCCACCTCCCCACAGTGCCCCCTGTGCCCTCCACCTCCCCACAGTGACCCCCTGTAACACCCACCCACAGTGTCCCCCCTGTGCCACCTCCCCACAGTTTCCCCCTGTGCCCTCCATCCCCCCACAGTGTCCCCCTGTGCCCCCCATCTCCCCACAGTGTCCCCCTGTGCCCTCCACCTCCCCACAGTGTTCCCCTGTGCTCCCCACCTCCCCACAGTGCCCCCCTGTGCCCTCCACCCCCCCACAGTGTTCCCCTGTGCCCCCACCTCCCCACAGTGTCCCCCTGTGCTCCCCACCTCCCCACAGTGTCGCCCTGTGCCCTCCACCTCCCCACAGTGACCCCTGTAACACCCACCCACAGTGTCCCCCTGTGCCACCTCCCCACAGTGTCCCCCTGTGCCCTCCATCCCCCCACAGTGTCCCCCTGTGCCTTCCACCCCCACAAAGTGTCCCCTTGTGCCCTCCACCTCCCCACAGTGTCCCCTTGTGCCCTCCACCCCCCCCCCACAGTGTCCCCCTGTGCCACCTCCGCACAGTGTGCCCTCCACCCCCCCCCTACAGTGTCCCCCTGTGCCCTCCACCTCCCCACAGTGTGCCCTTACCCCCCCCCCCCACAGTGACCCCCTGTAACACCTCCCCAGTGTCCCCCTGTGCCCTCCACCCCCCACAGTGTCCCCCTGTGCCCCCCACCTCCCCACAGTGTCCCCCTGTGCCCTCCACCCACCCCCCCACAGTGTCCCCCTGTGCCCCCCACCTCCCCACAGTGCCCCCTGTGCCCTCCACCTCCCCACAGTGACCCCCTGTAACACCCACCCACAGTGTCCCCCCTGTGCCACCTCCCCACAGTTTCCCCCTGTGCCCTCCATCCCCCCACAGTGTCCCCCTGTGCCCCCCATCTCCCCACAGTGTCCCCCTGTGCCCTCCACCTCCCCACAGTGTTCCCCTGTGCTCCCCACCTCCCCACAGTGCCCCCCTGTGCCCTCCACCCCCCCCACAGTGTTCCCCTGTGCCCCCACCTCCCCACAGTGTCCCCCTGTGCTCCCCACCTCCCCACAGTGTCGCCCTGTGCCCTCCACCTCCCCACAGTGACCCCTGTAACACCCACCCACAGTGTCCCCCTGTGCCACCTCCCCACAGTGTCCCCCTGTGTCCTCCATCCCCCCACAGTGTCCCCCTGTGCCTTCCACCCCCACAAAGTGTCCCCTTGTGCCCTCCACCTCCCCACAGTGTCTCCTTGTGCCCTCCACCCCCCCCCCCACAGTGTCCCCCTGTGCCACCTCCGCACAGTGTGCCCTCCACCCCCCCCTACAGTGTCCCCCTGTGCCCTCCACCTCCCCACAGTGTGCCCTTACCCCCCCCACAGTGACCCCCTGTAACACCCACCCACAGTGTCTCCCTGTGCCACCTCCCCACAGTGACCCCCTGTGCCCTCCACCACCCCCCACAGTGACCTCCCTGTGCCACCCAACCTCAGTGTCCCCCTGTGCCCTCCACCCCCCACAGTGTCCCCCTGTGCCCTTCATCCACCCCCCACAGTGCCGCCCTGTGCCCTTCACCCCCCACAGTGTCCCCCTGTGCCTTCCATCCCCCCATGGTGTCTCCCTGTGCCACCCACCCACAGTGTCCCCCTGTGCCCTACACCCACCTACAGTGTCCCCCTGTGCCACCCACCCACCTTGTCCCCCTGTGGCCTCCACCCCCCACGGTGTCTCCCTGTGCCCTCCAACCCCCCCCCCACGGTGTCTCCCTGTGCCCTCCAACTTCCCCCCATGGTGTCCCCCTGTGTCTTCTCCCCCAACAGTGTCCCCCTGTGTCCTCTCCCCCCACTGTGTCACCTTCCCCCCTGATGGCTACCCTGAGAGACACTGTTAAGTCTGGAGGATCCCAGTGCTCTACTGTGTGCCCTGTGTTTTGGTTTGTGCCCTGCTATTTGCCCTACTGCGTGCCCCATGGCCAGGGGCAGACTGACCATCGGGCAGTTCTGACACTGACCGAGGGCCCGTGGCCAGTAGGGTGCCCCATGACAGCTTCCACTTTGGGACCCGACCTACCCGTCAGCTAGCTGTGATTGACAGGCAGATTGGGTCCCTGCTCACTGCTAAGAGAAGTGTAAACAGACCTCTCGTGATGCGCTCCTCCCCGCCGGCCCCTCCTTCCCTCCCGTCCACCCCAGGTGCTTGTATCTGTCATCACCTCGGACGAACAGAAGAGAGGAGGGGCCGGCGAGGAGAAGCGCAACATGAGAGGTAGGAAGAAAAGTGCAGTAGCTTGTACCACGTGCTGCTATTAGAAAGTTGCTGCACAGCTTCCCACCCACAGTGTCCCCCTGTGCCCTCCACCTCCCCACAGTGTCCCCCTGTGCCCCCCACCTCCCCACAGTGTCTCCCTGTGCCCCCCACCTCCCCACAGTGTCCCCCTGTAACACACACCCACAGTGTCCCCCTGTGCCACCTCCCCACAGTGTCCCCCTGTGCCCTCCACCCCCCACAATGTCCCCCTGTGCCCCCCATCTCCCCACAGTGCCCCCCTGTGCCCTCCACCCCCCCACAGTGTTCCCCTGTGCCCCCACCTCCCCACAGTGTCCCCCTGTGCTCCCCACAGTGTCGCCCTGTGCCCTCCACTTCCCCACAGTGACCCCTGTAACACCCACCCACAGTGTCCCCCTATGCCACCTCCCCACAGTGTCCCCCTGTGCCCTCCATCCCCCCACAGTGTCCCCCTGTGCCCTCCACCCCCACAAAGTGTCCCCTTGTGCCCTCCACCTCCCCACAGTGTCCCCTTGTGCCCTCCACCCCCCCACAGTGTCCCCCTGTGCCCCCCACCTCCCCACATTGTGTGCC
Organism: Lithobates septentrionalis; assembly: GCA_037952835.1. Taxonomy (NCBI): domain Eukaryota; kingdom Metazoa; phylum Chordata; class Amphibia; order Anura; family Ranidae; genus Lithobates; species Lithobates septentrionalis. The sequence goes on from JBBDGP010001118.1 coordinate 513,445, forward strand.
CTCCACCCCCCCCCCCACAGTGTCCCCCTGTGCCCTCCACCTCCCCACAGTGTGCCCTTCACCCCCCCCCCCAGTGACCCCCTGTAACACCCACCCACAGTGTCCCCCTGTGCCACCTCCCCACAGTGACCCCCTGTGTCCTCCACCACCCCCCACAGTGACCTCCCTGTGCCACCCAACCTCAGTGTCCCCCTGTGCCCTCCGCCCCCCACAGTGTCCCCCTGTGCCCTTCATCCACCCCCCACAGTGCCGCCCTGTGCCCTTCACCCCCCACAGTGTCCCCCTGTGCCTTCCATCCCCCCATGGTGTCTCCCTGTGCCACCCACCCACAGTGTCCCCCTGTGCCCTCAACCCACCTACAGTGTCCCCCTGTGCCACCCACCCACCGTGTCCCCCTGTGCCCTCCCCCCCCACGGTGTCTCCCTGTGCCCTCCAACCCCCCCCCCACGGTGTCTCCCTGTGCCCTCCAACTCCCACCCATGGTGTCCCCCTGTGTCTTCTCCCGCAACAGTGTCCCCCTGTGTCTTCTCCCCAACAGTGTCCCCCTGTGTCCTCTCCCCCCACTGTGTCGCCTTCCCCCCTGATGGCTACCCTGAGAGACACTGTTAAGTCTGGAGGATCCCAGTGCTCTACTGTGTGCCCTGTGTTTTGGTTTGTGCCCTGCTATTTGCCCTACTGCGTGCCCCATGGCCAGGGGCAGACTGACCATCGGGCAGTTCTGACACTGACCGAGGGCCCGTGGCCAGTAGGGTGCCCCATGACAGCTTCCACTTCGGGACCCGACCTACCCGTCAGCTAGCTGTGATTGACAGGCAGATCGGGTCCCTGCTCACTGCTAAGAGAAGTGTAAACAGACCTCTCGTGATGCGCTCCTCCCCGCCGGCCCCTCCTTCCCTCCCGTCCACCCCAGGTGCTTGTATCTGTCATCACCTCGGACGAACAGAAGAGAGGAGGGGCCGGCGAGGAGGAGCGCAACATGAGAGGTAGGAAGGAAAGTGCAGTAGCTTGTACCACGTGCTGCTATTAGAAAGTTGCTGCACAGCTTCCCACCCACAGTGTCCCCCTGTGCCCTCCACCTCCCCACAGTGTCCCCCTGTGCCCCCCACCTCCGTACAGTGTCCCCCTGTGCCCCCCACCTCCCCACAGTGTCTCCCTGTGTCCCCCACCTCCCCACATTGTCCCCCTGTAACACCCACCCACAGTGTCCCCCTGTGCCACCTCCCCACAGTGTCCCCCTGTGCCCCCCACCTCCCCACAGTGTCCCCCCTGTGCCCCCACCTCCCCACAGTGTCCCCCTGTGCCCTCCACCTCCCCACAGTCACCCACTGTGCCCCCCACCTCCCCACAGTGTCGCCCTGTGCCCCCCACCTCCCCACAGTGTCCCCCTGTAACACCCACCCACAGTGTCCCCCTGTGCCACCTCCCCACAGTGTCCCCCTGTGCCCTCCACCCCCCACAATGTCCCCCTGTGCCCCCCACCTCCCCACAGTGTACCCCTGTCCCCTCCATCCCCCCCACAGTGTCCCCCTGTGCCCCCCACCTCCCCACAGTGTCCCCCTGTGCCCTCCACCCCCACCACAGTGTCCCCCTGTGCCCTCCACCCCCACACAGTGTTCCCCTGTGCCCTCCACCTCCCCACAGTGTCCCCTTGTGCCCTCCACCCCCCCACAGTGTCCCCTGTGCCCCTCACCTCCCCACAGTGTCCCCCTGTGCCCTCCACCTCTCCACAGTAACCCCCTGTAACACCCACCTACAGTGTCCCCCTGTGCCACCTCCCCACAGTGTCCCCCTGTGCCACCTCCCCACAGTGTCCCCCTGTGCCCCCCCCAGTGTCCCCCTGTGCCCCCCACCTCCCCACAGTGTCCCCCTGTGCCCTCCACCCTCACACAGTGTCCCCCTGTGCCCTCCACCCTCACACAGTGTGCCCCTGTGCCCTCCACCTCCCCACAGTGTCCCCTTGTGCCCTCCACCCCCCACAGTGTCCCCCTGTGCCACCTCCCCACAGTGTGCCCTCCACCACCCCACAGTGTGCCCTTCACCCCCCCCCCACAGTGACCCCCCTGTGCCACCCAACCACAGTGTCCCTCTGTGCCCTCCACCCCCCACAGTGTCCCCCCTGTGCCCTTCACCCCCCCACAGTGTCCCCCTGTGCCCTTCACCCCACACAGTGTCCCCCTGTGCCTTCTATCCCCCCCCATGGTGTCTCCCTGTGCCACCCACCCACAGTGTCCCCCTGTGCCCTCCACCCACCTACAGTGTCCCCCTGTGCCATCCACCCACAGAGACACTGTGTTAAGTCTGGAGGATCCCAGTGCTCTACTGTGTGCCCTGTGTTTTGGTTTGTGCCCTGCTATTTGCCCTACTGCGTGCCCCATGGCCTGTGATGTGCCCTGCTGTGTAACCCCTTATGTGCCCTACTCTGTGCCCCTTGCCCTGTAATGTGCCTTGTGATGTGCCCTGCTGTGTACTGCCTGTTGTGCTCTACTGTGTGCCCTGTAATGTGCTCTACTGTGTGCCCCATGCTCTGGGATGTGTGCCTCATGCCCTGTGATGTACCCTGATTAGGGATGAGCTTCGAGTTCGAGTCGAACTCATGTTCGACTCGAACATTGGCTGTTCGCAAGTTCGCCGAACAGCGAACAATTTGGGGTGTTCGCGGCAAATTCGAATGCCGCGGAACACCCTTTAAAAGTCTATGGGAGAAATCAAAAGTGCTAATTTTAAAGGCTTATATGCAAGTTATTGTCATAAAAAGTGTTTGGGGACCTGGGTCCTGCCCCAGGGGACATGGATCAATGCAAAAAAAAGTTTTAAAAACGGCAGTTTTTTCAGGAGCAGTGATTTTATTAATGCTTAAAGTCAAACAATAAAAGTGTAATATCCCTTTAAATTTTGTAGCTGGGGGGTGTCTATAGTATGCCTGTAAATGGGCGCATGTTTCCCGTGTTTAGAACAGTCTGACAGCAAAATGACATTTCAAAGGAAAAAACCCATTTAAAACTACTCGCGGCTATTGCATTGCCGACAATACACATAGAAGTTCATTGATAAAAACGGCATGGGAATTCCCCACAGGGGAACCCCCGAACCAAAATTAAAAAAAAAATGACGTGTGAGTCCCCCTAAATTCCATACCAGGCCCTTCAGGTCTGGTATGGATATTAAGGGGAACCCCGGCCAAAATTTTAAAAAAATGACGTGGGCTTCCCCCTAAATTCCATACCAGACCCTTCAGGTCTGGTATGGATTTTAAGGGGAACCCTGCCCCAAAAAAAAAACGGTGTGGGGTCCCCCCAATAATCCATACCAGACCCTTATCCGAGCACGCAACCTGGCAGGCCGCAGGAAAAGAGGGGGGATGAGAGTGCGGCCCCCCCCTCCTGAACCGTACCAGGCCACATGCCCTCAACATTGGGAGGGTGCTTTGGGGTAGCCCCCCAAAACACCTTGTCCCCATGTTGATGAGGACAAGGGCCACATCCCCACAACCCTGGCCAGTGGTTGTGGGGGTCTGCGGGCGGGGGGCTTATCGGAATCTGGAAGCCCCCTTTAACAAGGGGACCCCCAGATCCCGGCCCCCCCCTGTGTGAAATGGTAAGGGGGTACTTACCCCTACCATTTCACTAAAAAACTTTCAAAAATGTTAAAAATGACAAGAGACAGTTTTTGACAATTCCTTTATTTAAATGCTTCTTCTTTCTTCTATCTTCCTTCATCTTCTTCTTCTTCTGGTTCTTCTGGTTCTTCCTCCGGCGCTCTCGCATCCATGCTGGCATGGAGGGAGGCTCCCGCTGTGTGGTGGCGTCTCCTCGTCTGACGGTTCATAAATAACGGGGGGCGGGGCCACCCAGTGACCCCGCCCCCTCTGACGCACGGGACATGATGGGACTTCCCTGTGGCATTCCCCGTGACGTCACAGGGAAGTCCCGTCAAGTCACCATGCGTCAGAGGGGGGCGGGGTCACCGGGTGGCCCCGCCCCCCGTTATTTAAGAACCGTCAGATGAGGAGACGCCGTCACACAGCGGGAGCCTCCCTCCATGCCAGCATGGGTGCAGAGCGGCCCGGAGAATAAAATGAAGAAGAGAAGAAGAGAAGAAAAGAAGAGAAGAAGATGAAGAAGATGAAGAGAAGAGCGGGAGCCTCCCCCCATGCCATGGGTGCGGAGCGGCCCGAGGAGAAGAAGATAGAAGACGCCGCGGAGGAGATGCTGGACGAGAACGCCGGAGGAAGAACCAGAAGAGCCAGAAGAACCAGAAGAAGAAGATGAAGGAATATAGAAGAAAGAAGAAGCATTTAAATAAAGGAATTGTCAAAAACTGTCTCTTGTCCTTTTTAACATTTTTGACAGTTTTTTAGTGAAATGGTAGGGGTAAGTACCCCCTTACCATTTCACACAGGGGGGGGCCGGGATCTGGGCGTCCCTTTGTTAAAGGGGGCTTCCAGATTCTGATAAGCCCCCCGCCCGCAGACCCCCACAACCACCGGCCAGGGTTGTGGGGATGAGGCCCTTGTCCTCATCAACATGGGGACAAGGTGTTTTGGGGGGCTACCCCAAAGCACCCTCCCAATGTTGAGGGCATGTGGCCTGGTACGGTTCAGGAGGGGGGGCCGCGCTCTCGTCCCCCCCTCTTTTCCTGCGGCCTGCCAGGTTGCGTGCTCGGATAAGGGTCTGGTATGGATTTTTGGGGGGACCCCACGCCGTTTTTTTTTATTTTTGGCGCGGGGTTCCCCTTAAAACCCATACCAGACCTGAAGGGCCTGGTATGGAATTTAGGGGGAAGCCCACGTCATTTTTTTTTTAAATTTTGGCCGGGGTTCCCCTTAATATCCATACCAGACCTGAAGGGCCTGGTATGGAATTTAGGGGGACTCACACTTCATTTCTTTTTTTTAATTTTGGTTTGGGGTTCCCCTGTGGGGAATTCCCATGCCGTTTTTATCAATGAACTTCTATGTGTATTGTCGGCAATGCAATAGCCGCGAGTAGTTTTAAATGGGTTTTTTCCTTCAAAATGTCATTTTGCTGTCAGACTGTTCTAAACACGGGAAACATGCGCCCCTTTACAGGCATACCATAGACACCCCCCAGCTATGAAATTTAAAGGGATATTACACTTTTATTGTTTGACATTAAGCATTATTAAAATCACTGTTCCTGAAAAAACGTCCGTTTTTAAAACTTTTTTTTGCGTTGATCCATGTCCCCTGGGGCAGGACCCAGGTCCCCAAACACTTTTTATGACAATAACTTGCATATAAGCCTTTAAAATTAGAACTTTTGATTATTCATGTTCGTGTCCCATAGACTTTAACGGTGTTCGCGTGTTCGAACAAACTTTTTTCCTGTTCGCATGTTCTGGTGCGAACCGAACAGGGGGGTGTTCGGCTCATCCCTAGCCCTGATGTGTACCGCCTAATGTGTCCTGTTCCCAAGGATGTGCCCTGGGATGAGACCTACTGTGTGCCCTGTGCTCTGCTGTGTGCCCTACTATGTGCCACATGCCCTATGATGTGCAGCACGCCCTGCTATGTATCTCCTGATGTGCTCTATGATGTGCCCCGCTGTGTACCCACTGATGTGCCGTGTACCCCCTGTGATGCACCATGCTGTGCTCAATAATGTGCACTGCTGTGTACAGAATAATAAACCCTGCTGTGTGCCCCTTGATGTGCCCTACTGTGTGTCCTGTGATGTGCCTCATGCCCTGTGATGTGCTCAGTGCCCTGCTGGGTGCCCCATTATGTGTCCTGTGTGCCCTGTGATGTGCCCTACTGTGTGCCCCATGCCCAATGATGTGCCCCGTGCTCTGCTGTGTGCCATCTGATGTGCCTTACTGTATGCCCCATCATTTATGTAAGTGGGGCTTTGTGTAGGTGTGGCTTGCATGTGAGCGGAGACACAGGGGGCCCCATGATCTTCTATTGCCTGGGGGCCCCATAAGTTGTCAGTCCGCCCCTGGCGACCGCTGTGTATTTGAGATGCGCAACTGCTGTGTGGGCGGAGGAATGTACCCGTGGCGCATATCTGGTTCCCGGAAGCGGTGGCCAGCACACAGGAATGACATCACGCTCCTCCAGGAAGTTGCTTGTACTGCTGCTAATTTCTTCCCACCACCATGCCCCACTCACTGTTCTCTACCATTTTTACATGGGGTGGTGTTTGTGTGGGTCATGTGTATATGTCTAAATGATTTGGCCTCAAAATACACACCTACTTCCTGTGTACAGATTCACTTGCGGGCCAATGTTTATTGCTTCCTGCTTCAGCGTGTGTGTATATATAGATATATCTATAGATGTAGGTTCTTGTGTCCACCAGCAGAGAGAAGTTGGGTGGATGCCACACTCCCAATTATGGAGGCATAATAATGGTCTAGCACAGGGGTCTTCAAACTAAGGCCCTCCAGTTGTTCAGGAACTACAATTCCCATGATGCCTAGTCATGTCTGTGAATGTCAGAGTTTTACAATGCCTCATGGGGTGTGTAGTTCCGCAACAGCTGGAAAGCCATAGTTTGAAGATTCCTGATCACTCTAGCATGTCTTGAAAAAAGGTGGTTTCTCATGTGCCTTGTATAATGTCCAAGAAATATCGTTTGGAAAATACAAGTGGGTAATGGCACATTTAAATTCCGAATTTGGCACTTAAGATGGTCATGCACTATGCAATCTGATTGGCCAATCTCTGTTCAACTCGATATTTAGACAAAATAGGTAATAGGAAGACGCACTTGAACAATTAATTCAAATTATAGGAAATAAAATAGGCTCTTGCACTAAATATAGTTTATTTAAGATCCAACTGATTGCAGTGTATGGTCATGTTTAAAGATCAAGTTAGGAAAAAATTATTTTATTGGGTTTAGAAACACTTCTCTGTTTTTTGTAATGTATTGAAAGATTTGGGTAAAAAAAAAACACATTTCAAAGATATATTAGAATTGATAGGAATGAGATTAGCATCAAAAGGGTTAATTAACTGGGAACTCCTACTAATTGCCTAACAAGACACATCCAATGAGATGAAATTAACCAATTGTATTGGGCGTGCGCTCTTATCAATAACAAAACCGCTGTTACCCTAGCGACAGTTGCAGTTTACATATGCGGGTATTTATTATCGCTTTTTGCGCTTCAATGTGCGCCGGTTCACACGTTCGATTAATGACTTTTCTGGCGCACCAATTAATGTATGAACTGGTGCAGTGCCTTCTTCTTAGTAAATCAACCCATTGTGATGACATTTCAAAAAATAGCACTAGTCACATCCCTTTCTCTCTGCAGTTCCAGTGCCTATGGCTCAAATGGTATAGAACTCTTCATGCACTTATCTTTGAATCACTTGTGATGTTAGTATGTATAATTTTCTTGGGATCACAGGACAAGGGAGCGACATAGCATTTTTGGATGTATAAAAGGGTATTTTATTCCAGCAAGTAAAGCTACATGACTTTCCATTTATTCTTTATCCCATACAATTATCTTGTTAATGGGAACCCAATCATTCATTTAACTTTTTCATGGTTTGAAGGGTTTGAAACTTTGATGGCCTGACCAAATAAAACAATATTACTATGATTGGTTTTCTTATCCTTTTCTCTTTCTAATGTATCCAAAACACAGGACCAATTCCTTACCAGACAAACTGGATATTTTTATTTCTAATTAAAAATGATCAAACAATGCATATTTAATTGCAACTTGGTACTGGTGTACCTGTTTACATCAAAATATTTTTTCCACATTTCTATCGAGCCCACATATGTAGGTTTTAATATGCATAATAATACAGCATGGTCAATAGACAAGTGTATTTTAAAAGTTTAGCACTTTTTCTTCTTGTAATAGCTATAATTACCTAATCAATTAACTTAATAAAAGTTGACAATGTTTCTAAATTATAACTGTACCTATAATATAATGGGGGATTGAGAATGATGCAGGGAAAACTTTCTATTTTTTCCCCCAATTTAGCAATTTGTATTATAATATGCTGCAATAGGAGAGTAAAGAATATACAAAGTAACTGAAAAGTGTAGCATGTTTTGTTTCTACAATAAAAAATACCTTTGACCACCCAGACTAAATTATTGGATACAATGTCAGCCTTGGGCTGAGAAGCTATGTATGCATACAGAAGCACACTGTTTATATAACATCCTGTTGGCCCTGGGTGTGTTCCAGGAGGATTTTTAACAGTCGCTAGAAGCGAGTTAAAAATGTCCCCCAGATCCCGGCCCCCCCCTGTGTGAAATGGTAAGGGGGTACTTACCCCTACCATTTCACTAAAAAACTTTCAAAAATGTTAAAAATGACAAGAGACAGTTTTTGACAATTCCTTTATTTAAATGCTTCTTCTTTCTTCTATCTTCCTTCATCTTCTTCTTCTTCTGGTTCTTCTGGTTCTTCCTCCGGCGCTCTCGCATCCATGCTGGCATGGAGGGAGGCTCCCGCTGTGTGGTGGCGTCTCCTCGTCTGACGGTTCATAAATAACGGGGGGCGGGGCCACCCAGTGACCCCGCCCCCTCTGACGCATGGGACATGATGGGACTTCCCTGTGGCATTCCCCGTGACGTCACAGGGAAGTCCCGTCAAGTCACCATGCGTCAGAGGGGGGCGGGGTCACCGGGTGGCCCCGCCCCCCGTTATTTAAGAACCGTCAGATGAGGAGACGCCGTCACACAGCGGGAGCCTCCCTCCATGCCAGCATGGGTGCAGAGCGGCCCGGAGAATAAAATGAAGAAGAGAAGAAGAGAAGAAAAGAAGAGAAGAAGATGAAGAAGATGAAGAGAAGAGCGGGAGCCTCCCCCCATGCCATGGGTGCGGAGCGGCCCGAGGAGAAGAAGATAGAAGACGCCGCGGAGGAGATGCTGGACGAGAACGCCGGAGGAAGAACCAGAAGAGCCAGAAGAACCAGAAGAAGAAGATGAAGGAATATAGAAGAAAGAAGAAGCATTTAAATAAAGGAATTGTCAAAAACTGTCTCTTGTCCTTTTTAACATTTTTGACAGTTTTTTAGTGAAATGGTAGGGGTAAGTACCCCCTTACCATTTCACACAGGGGGGGGCCGGGATCTGGGCGTCCCTTTGTTAAAGGGGGCTTCCAGATTCTGATAAGCCCCCCGCCCGCAGACCCCCACAACCACCGGCCAGGGTTGTGGGGATGAGGCCCTTGTCCTCATCAACATGGGGACAAGGTGTTTTGGGGGGCTACCCCAAAGCACCCTCCCAATGTTGAGGGCATGTGGCCTGGTACGGTTCAGGAGGGGGGGCCGCGCTCTCGTCCCCCCCTCTTTTCCTGCGGCCTGCCAGGTTGCGTGCTCGGATAAGGGTCTGGTATGGATTTTTGGGGGGACCCCACGCCGTTTTTTTTTATTTTTGGCGCGGGGTTCCCCTTAAAACCCATACCAGACCTGAAGGGTCTGGTATGGAATTTAGGGGGAAGCCCACGTCATTTTTTTTTTAAATTTTGGCCGGGGTTCCCCTTAATATCCATACCAGACCTGAAGGGCCTGGTATGGAATTTAGGGGGACTCACACTTCATTTCTTTTTTTTAATTTTGGTTTGGGGTTCCCCTGTGGGGAATTCCCATGCCATTTTTATCAATGAACTTCTATGTGTATTGTCGGCAATGCAATAGCCGCGAGTAGTTTTAAATGGGTTTTTTCCTTCAAAATGTCATTTTGCTGTCAGACTGTTCTAAACACGGGAAACATGCGCCCCTTTACAGGCATACCATAGACACCCCCCAGCTATGAAATTTAAAGGGATATTACACTTTTATTGTTTGACTTTAAGCATTATTAAAATCACTGTTCCTGAAAAAACGTCCGTTTTTAAAACTTTTTTTTGCGTTGATCCATGTCCCCTGGGGCAGGACCCAGGTCCCCAAACACTTTTTATGACAATAACTTGCATATAAGCCTTTAAAATTAGAACTTTTGATTATTCATGTTCGTGTCCCATAGACTTTAACGGTGTTCGCGTGTTCGAACAAACTTTTTTCCTGTTCGCATGTTCTGGTGCGAACCGAACAGGGGGGTGTTCGGCTCATCCCTAGCCCTGATGTGTACCGCCTAATGTGTCCTGTTCCCAAGGATGTGCCCTGGGATGAGACCTACTGTGTGCCCTGTGCTCTGCTGTGTGCCCTACTATGTGCCACATGCCCTATGATGTGCAGCACGCCCTGCTATGTATCTCCTGATGTGCTCTATGATGTGCCCCGCTGTGTACCCACTGATGTGCCGTGTACCCCCTGTGATGCACCATGCTGTGCTCAATAATGTGCACTGCTGTGTACAGAATAATAAACCCTGCTGTGTGCCCCTTGATGTGCCCTACTGTGTGTCCTGTGATGTGCCTCATGCCCTGTGATGTGCTCAGTGCCCTGCTGGGTGCCCCATTATGTGTCCTGTGTGCCCTGTGATGTGCCCTACTGTGTGCCCCATGCCCAATGATGTGCCCCGTGCTCTGCTGTGTGCCATCTGATGTGCCTTACTGTATGCCCCATCATTTATGTAAGTGGGGCTTTGTGTAGGTGTGGCTTGCATGTGAGCGGAGACACAGGGGGCCCCATGATCTTCTATTGCCTGGGGGCCCCATAAGTTGTCAGTCCGCCCCTGGCGACCGCTGTGTATTTGAGATGCGCAACTGCTGTGTGGGCGGAGGAATGTACCCGTGGCGCATATCTGGTTCCCGGAATCGGTGGCCAGCACACAGGAATGACATCACGCTCCTCCAGGAAGTTGCTTGTACTGCTGCTAATTTCTTCCCACCACCATGCCCCACTCACTGTTCTCTACCATTTTTACATGGGGTGGTGTTTGTGTGGGTCATGTGTATATGTCTAAATGATTTGGCCTCAAAATACACACCTACTTCCTGTGTACAGATTCACTTGCGGGCCAATGTTTATTGCTTCCTGCTTCAGCGTGTGTGTATATATAGATATATCTATAGATGTAGGTTCTTGTGTCCACCAGCAGAGAGAAGTTGGGTGGATGCCACACTCCCAATTATGGAGGCATAATAATGGTCTAGCACAGGGGTCTTCAAACTAAGGCCCTCCAGTTGTTCAGGAACTACAATTCCCATGATGCCTAGTCATGTCTGTGAATGTCAGAGTTTTACAATGCCTCATGGGGTGTGTAGTTCCGCAACAGCTGGAAAGCCATAGTTTGAAGATTCCTGATCACTCTAGCATGTCTTGAAAAAAGGTGGTTTCTCATGTGCCTTGTATAATGTCCAAGAAATATCGTTTGGAAAATACAAGTGGGTAATGGCACATTTAAATTCCGAATTTGGCACTTAAGATGGTCATGCACTATGCAATCTGATTGGCCAATCTCTGTTCAACTCGATATTTAGACAAAATAGGTAATAGGAAGACGCACTTGAACAATTAATTCAAATTATAGGAAATAAAATAGGCTCTTGCACTAAATATAGTTTATTTAAGATCCAACTGATTGCAGTGTATGGTCATGTTTAAAGATCAAGTTAGGAAAAAATTATTTTATTGGGTTTAGAAACACTTCTCTGTTTTTTGTAATGTATTGAAAGATTTGGGTAAAAAAAAAACACATTTCAAAGATATATTAGAATTGATAGGAATGAGATTAGCATCAAAAGGGTTAATTAACTGGGAACTCCTACTAATTGCCTAACAAGACACATCCAATGAGATGAAATTAACCAATTGTATTGGGCGTGCGCTCTTATCAATAACAAAACCGCTGTTACCCTAGCGACAGTTGCAGTTTACATATGCGGGTATTTATTATCGCTTTTTGCGCTTCAATGTGCGCCGGTTCACACGTTCGATTAATGACTTTTCTGGCGCACCAATTAATGTATGAACTGGTGCAGTGCCTTCTTCTTAGTAAATCAACCCATTGTGATGACATTTCAAAAAATAGCACTAGTCACATCCCTTTCTCTCTGCAGTTCCAGTGCCTATGGCTCAAATGGTATAGAACTCTTCATGCACTTATCTTTGAATCACTTGTGATGTTAGTATGTATAATTTTCTTGGGATCACAGGACAAGGGAGCGACATAGCATTTTTGGATGTATAAAAGGGTATTTTATTCCAGCAAGTAAAGCTACATGACTTTCCATTTATTCTTTATCCCATACAATTATCTTGTTAATGGGAACCCAATCATTCATTTAACTTTTTCATGGTTTGAAGGGTTTGAAACTTTGATGGCCTGACCAAATAAAACAATATTACTATGATTGGTTTTCTTATCCTTTTCTCTTTCTAATGTATCCAAAACACAGGACCAATTCCTTACCAGACAAACTGGATATTTTTATTTCTAATTAAAAATGATCAAACAATGCATATTTAATTGCAACTTGGTACTGGTGTACCTGTTTACATCAAAATATTTTTTCCACATTTCTATCGAGCCCACATATGTAGGTTTTAATATGCATAATAATACAGCATGGTCAATAGACAAGTGTATTTTAAAAGTTTAGCACTTTTTCTTCTTGTAATAGCTATAATTACCTAATCAATTAACTTAATAAAAGTTGACAATGTTTCTAAATTATAACTGTACCTATAATATAATGGGGGATTGAGAATGATGCAGGGAAAACTTTCTATTTTTTCCCCCAATTTAGCAATTTGTATTATAATATGCTGCAATAGGAGAGTGAAGAATATACAAAGTAACTGAAAAGTGTAGCATGTTTTGTTTCTACAATAAAAAATACCTTTGACCACCCAGACTAAATTATTGGATACAATGTCAGCCTTGGGCTGAGAAGCTATGTATGCATACAGAAGCACACTGTTTATATAACATCCTGTTGGCCCTGGGTGTGTTCCAGGAGGATTTTTAACAGTCGCTAGAAGCGAGTTAAAAATGTCCCTGAGCTGACCTTACAAGACAGTGGAACAGTGGCGGCCCGTCCATAAAAAAGCAAAAAAAAAAAAAAATTTATTACTGGCCCTTTAAAAAAAAAAAAGGTCCTTAACTGCACTGTTCGGTTGCCGGACACAGTGCGACGCCGGACACAGTGCACTTATTGGAAGCGCCACGTCTATGCAATCACGAGATTGCAGACGTGGCGCTGCATTTGCGGGCGTTTAGCCCGCCTTGTGGCATTTTCTGAAGCGCCGAGTAGCTTCCGCCCGGCCATAGTAATACATACTACAGGCGCCGGGCGGAAGCTATTTGGCACTTCAGATTTGATTGACATCTGCCCTGAGTCAGATGTCACTTCCTGATTCTCTCTCTCATTGCGCCTGAGAGAGGAAACAGGAAGAATGCTGGTGCCAGTGTGAGGACACCGCAGGAGACCCAAGGTAAGTACCGCTGGCGCTGTGTGGAGAATGGGGGAGACAGAGGCTACATTTGGGGGGACAAATAAAAAAGAAAGAAGGACGGCGCCCTCTAAGTGCAGCTTAGAGGGCGCCGTCCTTCTTTCTTTTTTATTTGTTCCAGAGCTTCTTCTAGCTTTTATAGACTGGCTGCCTTCCATTTATTTAGCATCATTTTATCCTCACATGGACTAATACCCGAACTTGTTGTGAAACATTAACTACCACCATCAAGTTCCCCCTCTCAGAAACCCCCAACCCACCCCCTTCCCCCCACCATTTTTAGATATATGTACTCGGCTACCTCCATTGTGCGCCATATTAACCCCTTGTACATTTGGGGGGACAGAGGCTGTATTGGGGGGGACAGGCAGCATTTTGGGGGGGATAGAGGCTGCATTGGGGGGGCAGAGGCTGCATTTTGGGGGGGCAGAGGCTGCATTTTGGGGGGGACAGAGGCTGTATTTGGGGGGGGGACAGAGGCTGCATTTTGGGGGGGGACAGAGGGGACAGAGGCTGTATTTGGGGGGGGCAGAGGCTGCATTTTGGGGGGGGACAGAGGCTGCATTTTGGGGGGGCAGAGGCTGTATTTGGGGGGGACAGAGGCTGTATTTGGGGGGGACAGAGGCTGCATTTGGGGGGGGGGGCTGAGGCTGCATTTGGGGGGGACAGAGGCTGTATTTGGGGGGGACAGAGGCTGCATTTGGGGGAACAGAGGCTGCATTTAATGGGACACAGGCATGCTGCATTTGGGGGGGACAGAGCCTGCATTTGGGGGGGCAGAGGCTGCATTTGGGGGGGGACAGAGGCTTCATTTGGGGGGGGCACAGGCATGCTGCATTTGGGGGGACAGAGGCTGCATTTGGGGGAACAGAGGCTGTATTTAATGGGACACAGGCATGCTGCATTTTGGGGGGGCAGAGGCTGCATTTTGGGGGGGCAGAGGCTGTATTTGGGGGGGCAGAGGCTGTATTTGGGGGGGGGGCAGAGGCTGCATTTGGGGGGGACTGAGGCTGCATTTGGGGGGGGGAAAGGCTGTATTTGGGGGGGACAGAGGCTGCATTTGGGGGAACAGAGGCTGCATTTAATGGGACACAGGCATGCTGCATTTGGGGGGGACAGAGGCTGCATTTGGGGGGGCAGAGGCTGCATTTGGGGGGACAGAGGCTTCATTTGGGGGGGCACAGGCATGCTGCATTTGGGGGGGGGACAGAGGCTGCATTTGGGGGGACAGAGGCTGCATTTGGGGGAACAGAGGCTGCATTTAATGGGACACAGGCATGCTGCATTTGGGGGGGGGACAGAGGCTGCATTTGGGAGAACAGAGGCTGCATTTAATGGGAACAGAGGCTGCATTTAATGGGACACAGGCATGCTGCATGTAATGGGACACAGGCATGCTGCATGTAATGGGACACAGGCATGCCTGCATTTGGGGGGGCAGAGGCTGCATTTGGGGGGGCAGAGGCTGCATTTGGGGGGGACAGAGGCTTCATTTGGGGGGGGCACAGGCATGCTGCATTTGGGGGGGGACAGAGGCTGCATTTGGGGGGACAGAGGCTGCATTTGGGGAACAGAGGCTGCATTTAATGGACACAGGCATGCTGCATTGGGGGGGGGGACAGAGGCTGCATTTGGGAGAACAGAGGCTGCATTTAATGGGAACAGAGGCTGCATTTAATGGGACACAGGCATGCTGCATGTAATGGGACACAGGCATGCTGCATGTAATGGGACACAGGCATGCTGCATGTAATGGGACACAGGCATGCTGCATTTGGGGGGGCCGAGGCTGCATTTGGGGGGGGGAGAGGCTGCATTTGGGGAGACAGAGGCTGCATTTAATGGACACAGGCATGCTGCATTTGGGGGGGGACAGAGGCTGCATTTGGGGGGGGCAGAGGCTGCATTTGGGGGGGACAGAGGCTTCATTTGGGGGGGGCACAGGCATGCTGCATTTGGGGGGAGACAGAGCTGCTTTGGGGAGACAGAGGCTGCATTTGGGGGGACAGAGGCTGCATTTTATGTGACAGAGGCTGCATTTGATGTGACACAGGCTGCATGTAAGGACAGACTGCTGGGGACACCTGATGGCATCTGGTTGTAGGCGACGTGGCTAGTGACACACTCGGGGCTCTCACTGATTCTGCATTATGGTGAGTTGAATGATTTAATTTTATATTACAATGTAATAATAGAAATAATGCGCTTCAATCATCCTGACACCATAACAACCCTGGTGCCGGGATGATTGAAGCGCTAACACCAGGTGTTATTTCGATGAAACCACGCCCATTTTCACCAAGTGGGAGGGGTCAAAAAGGAAGGGCGGGGTCTGCCCCCCCCCCCCCCCCCCCATCCTATAACTGCACCAGCCGGCACTGCAGTGGAACCGACATAGCACCTGCAGACTGCACCTTTGACTGAAATATTGGATAGTCGTTTGTTTTTTGATTTTCTAATGCTTTGAAAAGGTTGTCACAGCTTTCTTTTGGAATGTTATCTTTACTGAAAAGGTTGTGGGAAGGTATAAAAAAATTTAAAAGAGTATACTTTTTCAGGCATTCCTTAAAGAAGTCAACATATCTATTAAAGCAAACATCCAGCTGTTTCATCTCCCAATCTTCATCACTTGGGTACTTTGTGCATATGTGTAGTAGAGCAGTCTTAGCATGGTATGAAATGAATTCATTCATTCTTGGCGTTGCACTATGCTTGAGTTTTTCCAGTAGATCCTTCATCAGTTTAAGACATGGCTTCCTGAAGAACATTTGTACAGTGAGAGCATGCTACAAATTAGGACTATATGTACAAAATATGTAAAAAGCAGCCACATATATCTTTTCATCCTTTGTGTGACATAGAAAGTCTTAAACCTTTGGATCATACTATCAAATATATAAAGTAGGCGCTACTCCTTGAAGAATAAAAATCACAATAAAATAAATAACATTCAGTGACACATGTAACCTTATATCATATATCAAATAGTAACCAGTCCATACAAATATTATTCCGGTCGCCGTGCCTTTAAACAATAGTGTTCAATAGTATTCCAAAAGAATGTGACCACTCACACACCGACCATACAGTAAATGACCATTGAAGGTCTATATCACTTTTCAGATAAAAACCAAGATGGAGATGGGATAAATCCACGTTCACCACAAACTCCCACACAAGTATTCTCTCGTTATCCAGAAAAGCCACAAGCAAAATATCAGAATAGTAACATTGGGGTTGATTTACTAAAGGCAAATTCACTTTGCACTGGAATTGCACTTGATAGTGCAGTTGCTGTAGATCTGAGGGGAAGCTCTGCTGATTTTATCATCCAATCCCCTGCAAGCAAAAATTCTGTTTTTTATTTTGCTTGCATGTTCCCCTCAGGGGAGGGGCGATACGTGTCAGATGGTCGGTGTGCAGTGATTATATCACGCTAGGCAGGGACATGGTGCCATCTTGCCGATGTCTCATCTGCAATTGTGAGAGTATACTGTGCTTATTACCACATATGTGATGTGGTGGCTTTTTAACCTGTGAGTGTTATTTTCATTTTTTAAATAAAGCAAGCAGTTTACACTATGAAGCACCTTTTTTTGTGATTTACATGTTCATTGCATGCCGACGACTGGAGCGCTGAAAACAATATCTGCATGCTGATCGGCTGGTTGTACTGAAAAGTGCTTATTGACCTCCTTTTTTATTAATGAAATCTGTTACAAGGTGAGGAGACATCTTCACTGTGAGCAGTGGCAGTCACTGTTGTCCAGGGTGTTTTGCACACGTTAGTATACACTGAAGAATTTAATTTGGACTGTATATTGGGGTGTTTTACTTAGTCATTTCATATTTCATGTGTGGCATTGGGAGTTTATTCAGGACTTAGTTTTATTTGCATTATTGTATTATTTTGCTGTTTCGTATTTATTTTATGTTTGTCAGGTCAAGATAGCTTACAGTGATTGTAAAGTCTCCTTTTTTTTTCAAACAAGCATGTTATACTTACCTGCTCTGTGCAGTGGTTTTGCACAGAGCAGCCCAGACCCTCCTCTTCTCGGGTCCCTCTTCGGCACTCCTGGCCCCTCCCTCCTGTTGAGCTTGCTATGGTGGCACCCGAGCCAAGCCGCATCTCCGTGTGTCCATTTAGACATGGAGCCGTGGTTCGGCCCCGTCCCTTCTCTCTCCTCATTGGCTAACTAACTTTGATAGCAATGGGAGCCAATGGCGCCACTGCTGTGTCTTAGCCAATCAGGAGGGAGAGTCCCAGATGGCTGAGGCACTCATGGGCATCTCTGGATCGAGAGGGCGCTCAGGTTAGTATTAGGGGGCTGCTACACACAGAAGTCTTTTTATCTTCATGCATAAAGATTAAAAACCTTCTGCTTTTGCAACCAATTTAAAGATTCACATTGGACTGTATAAGAGACTTCTTTTTGGTTGCAGGGAAGAAATTCACACCGTCTATGGCCTGCCTAAGGGTTCTTTTGAGGAATTTATGTCTTTCATGGTGTGAACCCCAATGGAATCCATCTAACTTCTCCCACTGTCCATCCGGGGTGCTCTTATTTTTTTGTAAGGTTATGTTTATGTAGTCCCACTACCATAGGTGTGCGCAGCCTATTGCATTAGGGTATGCACCTGTAAGATCAAACACACACGCGTGCATATATATATATATATATATATATATATATATATATACGCATGCACGCGTGCATATATACACACACACACTTTTACAAATATACAGTGAGGACAGCCAGTCAGTGGGCAGTGAGGACAGCCAGTCAGTGGGCAGTGTGCAGTGAGAACAGCCAGTCAGTGGGCAGTGAGGACAGTCAGTCAGTGTGCAGTGAGGACAGCCAGTCAGTGGGCAGTGTGCAGTGAGGACAGCCAGTCAGTGTGCAGTAAGGACAGCCAGTCAGTGGGCAATGTGCAGTGGGAGGGCTGAAAAAAGTACTCCAGTTCTTTATGTGCAGTGTAATGCCGCGTACACACAAGCGGACTTTACGGCAGACTTTGCCCGGCGGACGGGATTTCGTCGGACAATTCGATGTGTGTGGGCTCCAGCGGACTTTGTTTTCTTAGATTTGAAATATGTTTTAAATCAATCCGTCGAAATCGAGTCCGGTCGAAAAGTCTGCTCGTCTGTATGCTAGTTCGACGGACAAAAAGCCACGCTAGGGCAGCTATTGGCTACTGGCTATGAACTTCCTTGTTTTAGTCCGCTCGTACGTCATCACGTACGAATTCGACGGACTTTGGTGGATTGTGTGTAGGCAAGTCCGTTCATTCAGAAAGTCCGTCATAAAGTCCGTCGAAAAGTCCGCCGGGCAAAGTCTGCCGTAAAGTCCGACCGTGTGTACGCGGCATAAGGCTTGAAGAAGCACAGATGGAACATAGAGGGAATTCCTGCAGTGATAAAAGTAGACCTACGCCCCTTCAGCCACTTACCCTATTACTGGAAGTAGAAGAATCCCAGTCTGCCATCTCTGCTCCACCCCCTTCCCAGCCAAAGCAGCCACGTGTAAGACCCCTTTCATACTGCGAGCTCTGGCCATTAGCACTAAAGAGCTGCTCGTTTTAGCGGCGCTTTAGCGCTGTTTAGGTGGTGCTTTTGCACCTAAAATTCCTGTTTTGTAGCGGTTTCAAAACGCTTTTCAGGCGCTTTGAAAGTGCTGCCCATTCATTACAATGGGCAGGGCATGTAGGGAGCGCTAAAAGCAGCGCTGCCAACCCGCCCCAGAGATGCTGCTTGCAGAACTTTTGGGAACGTCCCATAAGCACACTGCCCGAGTGTGAAAAGTTACACTGTAATGAATGGGAGACGGTTTTCAGACGCTTAGCGGGGGCTATTTCCAGCGCTAATGTGCCTGAAAACCTCCCCAGTGTTGAAAGGGGTCTAATGCCGCGTACACACGGTCGTACTTTTCGTCTACAAAAGTCCAACGGACGCTGACGGACTAAAGCTGGCTGGTAATCCGATCGTGTGTGGGCTTCTCCGGACTTTCAACGTACTTTTTTAGCCTCAAATCCGACGTACTTTAGATTTGAAACATGCTTCAAATCTTTACTTCGTAACTACGACGGACCCCGAAATCCGCTCGTCTGTGTGCTAGTCCGACGGACAAAAAGCCACGCTAGGGCACCTATTGGCTACTGGCTAGGAACTTCCTTATTTTAGTCCGGTGTACGTCATCACGTAAGAATTCGACGGACTTTTGTGTGATCGTGTGTAGGCAAGTCCGTTCGTTAGAAAGTATGCCGCAAGTCCGCCGCAAGTCCGCCGAAAGTCTGCCGGAAGTCTGTCGGACAGGCTGTCTGACTTTTGTAGACGAAAAGTACGACCGTGTGTACGCGGCATAAGTGTATAGGAAGGAGAGTTCAGACACACCCCTGCCCACCACCTCCTCGGCCCAGGAAGATACTGCACAGCTGAGAGTCACTGCCAGCACACTGCAGTTGGGGTAGAAAGTCAAAGGCCGACCTGGTGACAGAGATGGGAGTGAACCCAAGCACCCCCCTGGATTAGGGTGTGCCCAGGCACACCTAGCATGCCTATGTACACTACATCTACAGATCTACAGATTTTTAAAAAGGACATTTTGCAGCATGGAATGCTTACTCTAGGGGCTTTCAACACAGGAGATTCTCCATAGGACGAACTAATCCTCTCCTTCCTTCAGCTAGTTTTTGACTAGTGTCTGGCACTCCCCACTATCAATGTTTAGGTTTCTAACAAAAGTGAAAAAACATACTGAGCTGTGAACCTGCAACCTAGCAGCCAGCACAGCTATAGACAAAAAGCAAAAACTGTGAAATATGTAATTAAGTGCAGCACTAAAATTGCAAAAAACAAATGTGCATGAATAAATAGTATAAATGTGACTTTAAACATAAATGCATCAAAAAATAGAGATTCATACAAAGTGAGATGTGAACCAAACTGGAAAGAGTGAGATTTCTGAAAAATGTGCTAGTATGGTAACTGTACCACAAGTAACTAGATAATAGTGAAAAATAATTATGATGTTGCACATAAACACATCAAATAAACAAGGATTCATACATAGTGAAATGTGAGTCCAGCTCAGAGAAAAAGTGAGACTTGTTTTTGAAAAATATGCTAGTATGATAACTGCACTATACACAAAATCCAAAAAAACAAAAGATATAGAGTCCCAAAAAAAGCAGAGCCGTCTTTTCGCATGGGCACGCTGGGCAGTTGCCCGGGGGCCCCACTTGCCTGGGGGGCCCCACCTGCCCAGCGTCCCCAAAAAGCCCCAGGTCTTGTATTTCTCATGCCCCGAGTGTAAACATCCAGTGATTGGTGGGCAAGCCGGGGGATTGCGGCTGCAGTGAGAGTGGAGCTGTCAAATCTAAGCACTGATGTCGGGATGGGCGGTGCCCCGCCCATCCCCAACATCAGTGCTTAGATTTGACAGCTCCAAACTTCTGTCCAGACACACTTGGAGGAAGCTACCTCTGATCAGAGTGGCTCTCTCTCCCAGCTCCATCCCCCGACTCCTGGCTACAATTTGCAAATGTAAGGTAAGAGCAGGGCTGGGACAAAGGCTAGACGGGTTCCGTGGAGGCAGAGTTTACATGTGAGAAGAAGGGGGGGGGGTCACATGGTAGCCAGTCTAGAGCACATCGGGCTGTGCTTCCTATAACACCTCTTGTCAACGCTGTATGCTGGCCTAGGCCGACAAGGCCCAGGCCTAGGGCAGCACTTTGCAGGGGGGCAGCAGGGAAAGAGTCCCCGTTGGCTTGCGCTACACTGTTAGTGTAGCACCAGTCTTATGGGGCAGACTGGGCTGAGGGGCAAATTAGTCTAGCACCCCCATAAAGCGGCCGCACTGCTTCCAGTATGCGGACGGCTGGCATTCCGCAACTGTGGGGGGAGCCACTTTTAATTTTGACTGTCCTATCATTCTGGACCACAAACCTTCCTCTCTGTGCTATATGTTTTCTGCTGCACCATTGGCATGGTTATACCTTCTTAGTCCTCTCCATAAAATTATCAGAAATTTGTGCTTAACCGCTTCTGGACCAGCCGCCGCAGTTTTACTGCTGCAGGCTGGCTCCCCTGCGCAAAATCACGTTACTGTACGTGATCTCGCGAGGTCCGGATAGCAGGCGCGTGTGTGCGCCGGCTGCACAGCGGAGGTGCCTATGCTCGTGGCCAACGGTCATGATGACCACCGGCCACGAGCGATCGTGACCAGGATACACAGAACAGGGACGAGTGTGTGTAAACGCACACTTCCCTGTTCTGTTCTGACAGGAGTGACAGATGGTGTGTTCCTATTAGCTAAGAACCACGATCTGTCACTTCCTGTAGTTAGTCCCCTCCCTCTCCAGTTAGAATCACCTCCCAGGGAACACAGTTAACCCCTTCACTGCCCCCTAGTGTTAACCCCTTCACTGCCAGTGACATTTTTACAGTAATCAATGCATTTTTAATTGCACTTTATCGCTGTTTTAATGCCAATGGTTCCAAACATGTGTCAGAATTGTCCGATGTGTCCGCCATAATGTCGCAGTCACGATAAAAATCGCAGATCGTCGCCATTACTATTAAAAAAAATAATAATAAAAATGCAGTAAGTCTATTCCCTATTTTGTAGACGCTATAACTTTTGCGCAAACCTATCAATATACGCTTATTGCGATTTTTTTTTTTTTACCAAAAATATGTAGAATACATATCAGCCTAAACTGAGGAAAAAAAGTTTATTTTATATATTTTTGGGGGATATTTATTATAGCAAAAAGTAAAAAACAATACTTTTTTTTTCAAATTGTCGCTCTCTTTTTGTTTATAGCGCAAAAAATAAAAACCGAGAGGTGATAAAATGCCACCAAAAGAAAGCTCTATTTGTGGGAAAAAAAGGGCGTCAATTTTGTTTGGGTACAACGTCGCACGACCGCGCAATTGTCAGTTAAAGCGATGCAGTGCCGAATCCCAAAACGTGCTCTGGTCAGGAAGGGGGTAAATTCTTCTGGGGCTGAAGCGGTTAAAGTAGAACTATGGGCAACACTTTTTTTTTTTTTAAATTTTGGATAGAGTAAGGGAGGGTTATAACCCCGTCAGTTTATTTTTTACCATCCCTGTCCCATTGCAGAGATTTCCATTCACCCCCTGCCTCATAGCCAAACAGGAAGTGAGAGGAAATCTATGCAAATTAAGGGAATCCATTGCCCCCCCCCCCCCAGGCCCTCAGAACTAGTGTCCCCACTCTAAAATTTCAGGGCGGGTTTTAAACAGCAAGGGGTGTGGCCTTGACAGGAAGGGGTGGGTCATATTTAAATTAGGGGGTGTACGAATTTAGTCAGGCCTGGGGCAGCACAAAACCCAAATACACTACTGCCTCCTGTCCCTTCGGCAGCACAAGTGATTGCAGATCCCTTTACAGCTGCTCTGTGATTTCACTCACTGAGCTCTCCTCCTGGCTCCTGCTGGCTGCATTCACTAAAGAAAGAAATCCGCCCTTCAGTCTTGGCTCAGCCACGCCCCCCTCCCCCATGTGTAGCAGAGAATGCCAGGGGCGAGGAGTCTACACAAAAGTTCAGCAGGTCAGTTTATCGTGCTGCATGTGTGTATGAGTGTGTATGGATTTGTATGGGTCTGCATGTGAGTGTGTGTGTCTGTGTGTGAGTGAGTGTGTGTAATGGGGCGTACACACGGTCGGACTTTTCAGCTACAAAAGTCCAACGGACGCTGACGGACTAAAGCTGGCTTGTAATCCGATCGTGTGTGGGCTTCTCCGGACTTTCAACGGACTTTTTCAGCCTCAAATCCGACGGACTTTAGATTTGAAACATGCTTCAAATCTTTCCGACGGACTCGAGTCCGGACGAAAAATCCGCTCGTCTGTATGCTAGTCCGACGGACAAAAACCCACGCTAGGGCAGCTATTGGCTACTGGCTATGAACTTCCTTATTTTAGTCCGGTGTACGTCATCACGTAAGAATTCGACGGACTTTTGTGTGATCGTGTGTAGGCAAGTCTGTTCGTTAGAAAGTCCGCCGCAAGTCCGTCGAAAGTCCGCCAAAAGTCAGTCGAAAGTCTGTCGGACAGGCTGTCGGACTTTTGTAGCTGAAAAGTCAGACCGTGTGTACGCCCCATAAGTGTGTGAGTGTGTATATGATGTGCTGTATCCCACAATGAAGCTTGCTGATTTACTTCCTGCTTCTGCTGTAAGTCTAATCTATGTTTGCTCTGCAGAGAAAAGTTATGTTAACTCTTCACTTGCTGCCACTTAACTGCTCTGCAGCCACTACCTTCTATTCCATTCCTAGCCTGCTCATACCTAAGCATAGTGCGGAGTGACTGTATGTAAACAATTTTTGAGCATAAGTTTTTTTTTCTATTACCAGACCATTCACCAATGGTCACGTGTACTTTTTGAACAATTAATTTCGGTAGGTACAGTCACTATCTATTGAAGTATACGTAGGCATGCCATTATTAATTTCTCTTCTTGCAGCTGGTGCGCTGGGTGCTTTTCTTTGATTTATGTGTCAGGAGAGGGATCAGTGTATGTGTCAGGAGAGGGATCAGTGTATGTGTCAGGAGAGGGATCAGTGTATTTGTCAGGAGAGGGATCAGTGTATGTGTCAGGAGAGGGATCAGTGTATGTGTCAGGAGAGGGGTCAGTGTATGTGTCAGGAGAGGGATCAGTGTATGTGTCAGGAGAGGGATCAGTGTATGGGTCGGGGGGGGGATCGGTGTGTGTGTCAGGAGAGGGATCGGTGTGTGTGTCAGGAGAGGGATTGGTGTGTGTGTCAGGAGAGGGATCGGTGTGTGTGTCAGGAGAGGGATCGGTGTGTGTGTGTCAGGAGAGGGATCAGTGTGTGTGTCAGGAGAGGGATCAGTGTATGTGTCAGGAGAGGGATCAGTGTATGTGTCAGGAGAGGGATCAGTGTATGTGTCAGGAGAGGGATCAGTGTATGTGTCAGGAGAGGGATCAGTGTATGGGTCGGGGGGGGAATCAGTGTATGTGTCAGGAGAGGGATCAGTGTATGTGTCAGGAGAGGGATCAGTGTATGTGTCAGGAGAGGGATCAGTGTATGTGTCAGGAGAGGGATCAGTGTATGTGTCAGGAAAGGGATCAGTGTATGTGTCAGGAGAGGGATCAGTGTATGGGTCGGGGGGGATCAGTGTGTGTCAGGAGAGGGATCAGTGTGTGTGTCAGGAGAGGGATCGGTGTGTGTGTCAGGGGGGATCGGTGTGTGTGTCAGGGGGGATCAGTGTGTGTGTCAGGGGGGATCAGTGTGTGTGTCAGGGGGGATCAGTGTGTGTGTCAGGGGGGATCAGTGTGTGTGTCAGGGGGGATCAGTGTGTGTGTCAGGGGGGATTAGTGTATGTGTCAGGGGGGATCAGTGTATGTGTCAGGGGGGATCAGTGTATGTGTCAGGAGGGATCAGTAGTGTAGGAGTCTGGTAGGTCAGTTTAGTGGTCAGCATGGATGGGCACTGGTAAAACAGGCAGCAACCAGCAAGTGAGCCTAACACCACCCCCCCCCCTGCCGCCGTCGGTCTTGGACTTCGGGCTGAAGCCCCTGGTCTTTTTCACACCTAGCAACGCCCCTGATTCCGCCTATCGCACAACTGGTCTAGGGGGGCGGGACCTTGTTACAGCACGGCCACCGAACACAGACCCAGCCAGCTCCGTGATGCACAGGAGAAGATGCCCGCTGTGTGTGTTACCAGGCGATGGTGAGTCTGTATTAATTGGCACAGTGATGCTGCATTCATGGGCACAGTGAGGGTGCAATTGTGGGCACTGTGAGACTGCATTCATGGGCACAGTCAGGCTGTAATGGTGGGCACAGTGAGGGTGCAACAGTGGGCACAGTGAAGCTGCAATGGTGGGCACAGTAAAGCTGCATTCACGGGCATAGTGAGGCTGCAATGGTGGGCACAGTGAGGCAGCAATGGTGGGCACAGTGAGGCTGCAATGGTGGGCACAGTGAGGCTGCATTCACAGGCACAGTGAGGCTGCATTCACAGGCACAGTGAGGCTGCATTCACAGGCACAGTGAGGGTGCAATGGTGGGCACAGTGAAGCTGCAATGGTGAGCACAGTGAAGCTGCATTCATGGGCACAGTGAGGCTGTAATAGTGGGCACAGTGAGGCTGCATTCACGGGCACAGTGAGGCTGCAATGGTGGGCACAGTGAGGCTGCATTTGATGTGCACAGTGAGGCTGCATTCATGGGCACAGTAAAGCTGCATTTGATGGGCAATCGTGCGTGATTGTGTAGACAGGGTTCCAGTGCACTGTATTGCCCGGGGGCCTATAATGCTCTTAAGATGGCACTGAAAAAAAGTCCAATTATATGTGCAGTCCCATTAAACATATGGGAGGTTCCAATTCTTGAAGGAAAAGACAGCGATACCACCAAAACAAACAGGGGGAGGCTTACCGGATCTTGTTGACTTGGCGGGGCTTACACCACCCAAGTCAGCAAAGCTTGTTAGATTAAACACATCTACTGGGAACAACAGGTCCTGGATCTATATCAATTACTCGACCTCAGACTGTCACTGGATAGTGATTTAAAGGCTCCAATCATCATGAGGAGGGTAGAAGATAAATGCCAGAAGGATTGTATCATGCAATAAAAAAGGGGGACACTCACGGTCCACTGTTCTGTCTCCAAGGCCTGTCCGATCTGTCAGCACATGGTAATATTTAGGTTTCTGCCCTCTCCATTCTGTTTTAGAGACCGCTGGCCTCAAACGCTGTGATAAAGACCTTTGAACAGGGTCTCCTATGTGGCTTCCCCGTCTGTTTCGCAGTGGTTCAGTAGAATCTAAATATGGTTCTGTCTACACTTTAGAAACTGCCATTTGAACTCATTAGTCACATTCCTCTCCGCTCACCCACAAGGTGGTTTTGCTTGGAGCCATCACCTTTGTGAAGAGTATCTGAACAATTGCCTTGTCTTGCAAAAATCCTTTTTGGGCTTGCATATAGAGACCAGGACTTCCTTTTTGCTTAAGAAAATAGAAATAAACTGCGCTTGTGATAACAATATGAAATAATAAAAAAAAAAATGCTGCACCACTCTAGTGAGACATTGTCACCAATAAGAATGAATAAAAAATTGTGTTGCACCAAGTGTAACCAAAAAACAGCGAGTCTATGAGTCACCAAAGTGACATAAGTGTGAACAGGGGCACCCCGGAAGAAGTCCTTGTAGTGACGAAAGTTTTGGGCTGAAGTATCCTTTCCTGTCATCACATCTGGATGAGAGCACACGGAAGTTACTGTGCCCATATCCACACGCTGTTTTTTATCTGCTTGCATGTAAGTGTATTACTTTTAATAAAAGCCCTGTTGTTAAGATTTTACACTATTGTGGCATTTTATCTCTTGTTGGCGTATGCCATTTTGTGCGTCCACTTGGAATAAAAGGATCTTTGACTTCCCTGCTGGCTGCCTGGAATGAACTTCCCCATCTTCTGTATTCTGACCTACAAATGGTGATGGAGCATTTGGGATATTAGAGCCTCTTTTGACCCGCCGTAATAAGTGGTCAATGCTCTCTGGTAAGAGCACATCCTTTATTGGTGGTGGTTTATCACAAGGTGAAAGATTTTTGTTGGTGCATCAATGATCAAGACCCCTGTTTACACTTACCGTATGTCACTTTGGTGACTCATAGACTCACTGTTTTTTGGTTACACTTAGCGCAACACAATTTTTTATTCTTTCTTTTTGCTTAACCATTTGCTGTCTGCTTAAAGTATATTTACATACTGTCAACAGTCTGTGTTCCTGATCACTGCCACATCAGTCATATGATGATGCTGTACTGCACTGGTGTCAGTGAAAAAAAATATTTAGTTAATATCTTCATTCCAAAAATTTGTGACAAAAAATTACAACTTCAAAAAACTCACTATGCCTCTTACCTTGTACTGTCTGATTTAATTTGGGGGGTATTGGTACTGTCCTGTCATTTTAGGGCCTCAAGAAATGAGATCAGTCATTATTGATCAGGATTGATCAATTTTCAAACATATATTCACCATAGTTTCTAGACTATAACTTATACACAGACTAAATAATATACAGTGATTTGAGTTATTTTTTTACCAAAGACATATAGCAGATTACATTTTGGCCTAAGGTTTAATGTGCACGGGACTTTTTGAAACCTCTCCTGAACGATTTAACTTGACAGATAGTTACCAATGTTTAAAACGTTCACTGGACGTTTAGGAGCAGTTGGGTATTTTTTTCAACTGCTCCTGAACTTTCCTCTATGTTATCTTATCAGTGTCATGTACACAGGATCGTTTATAGTAATTTCTTCGCAGTTTAGTTAAGAGGCATTTTTTGGAAAGCAAAAATATGAGTTCAGAAGCTGAGTTTAGAGGCATTACAAACGCCTAATGTTTAGCCACGTTTTGTTTACAGGCTTTTTTTTTTTTTTCAAAATAGCCAAAAATGAAAAACACTTCTAAATGCAAATGCGGCATGTAAACATGGCAAAACTGATGTTTTAAATGTGGGTTACTATCTGTCAAGTTAAATAGTTCAGGAGGGGTTGTAAAAACCTCCCGTGTACATGAAGCCTAATGCTGTGTACACACAATCGGAAATTCAGCCAGCAAACAACCGATGAGAGCTTTTGGTTGGAAAATGCGACCGTGTGTATGCTCAATCGGACTTTTGCTGCCCGAATTCCAGCCAGCAAAAGATTGAGAGCATGTTCTCAATTTTTCGGTCGGAAAAAGTTCCGATCGGAAATTCCGATTGTCTGTAGCAATTCCGATGCGCAAAATTCCTGCACATGCTCGGAAACAATTAGACGCATGCTCGGAAGCATTGAACTTAATTTTCTCGGCTCGTCATAGTGTTGTACGTCAATGCGTTCTTGACGGTTGAAAGTTCAGTGAACTTTTGTGTGACCGTGTGTGTGCAAGCCAAGCTTGAGCGCAATTTCGTTGGAAAAACCATCCAAGATTTTTCTGATGGAAAATCAGCTCGTGTGCACGCGGCATTAGAAGCTTTTTTATTTTTTTTCAAATAGTCAAAAATGTATCTGCATTAAAAAAGCCTGTAAATGAAACGCAGCTAAACACGAGTTACTGCGTTTACACGTGTTTACAAGCTGTTACAGGCTTGTTTCAAATACCTCTGAACATACATCCTGAAAGCATTTTTTTACTTTCCAAAATTGCTTCTAAACTCAACTGCCTAGAAATGACTATAAACGACATGTACATGTACTGATAAGATAACATAGAGGAGAGTTCAGAGAGGAGAGTTAACATAGAGGAGATGCCCAACTGCTCCTAAATGTCCGTTTACCAGCAGCAGTGTACATGAAGCCTAAATGCAGGACAAAAGATAGTTTCTGTTATAAAATTGCAAACAAAGAAAAAACTTTTTTTTTTTTAACTTTTCAATGTTTTTTTGTTTATACAGCAAACAAAAAAAAATCCAGTGGTTATTAACCACTTCCTGCAAAATCATGTACTTGTATGTCATTTTGAGGAAGTGATTGTACCAGACTGATGCCTGTAGCTAGAGGCATCACCCTGGTACCCTTTTTAAAGAGGACGGTTGGCTTTTATGTGATAACAACTGATGTGTCTAAGCAGCCGCTCGAATGTTATCGCAAGGAGCGGGAGGAGACGTCCCCCCGCCCTCGCCTGCTCCACCCAGGTCTCGCATCCCACTGGGGGACCTGAGCAACCAGCCAGCACGTCTGCCTCTGGAATCAGCTTCGAAACCCAGAAGCGACGTAATGACGTCACTCACGGTTTACTTGGCAGCCAATGGTGCTGATTTAAAAAAATCCAAAGTATTCAAAAATGCAGATTGGCGTTTTGAATACTTTTAAGTGCAGTGGAGGGGTTTGGGGTCAGATTTTTTTTTTAAAGGGACAGTGTAAAGTAAAAAATAAATAAAAATTAAAAAAAAAGAAAAAAAAAAGATAATTTTTTAAAGCGCCCCCTGTCCCCGCGCACCAAAGAAAACACACACATAAGTCGCGCCTGCAAATGTAAACAGTGTTCAAATCACACATGTGAGGTATCACCTTGATCGTCAGAGCGAGCGCAATAATTCTAGCAAAAAAAAAAAACCCTCTGTATCTCTAAACTGGTAACCGTTACATTTTTTTAAAGTGTTGCCTATGGAGATTTTTAAGTACTGTAGTTTGTCTCCATTCCATTCCTGCTGGATTTTGCTTTTAATCCCCTTGTGGAGGCTGCCATTTGTGGATGGACATTTTATGGTTACACAACCTATCATATTGCTATAATATTTTTATATGGACTATAAACTGAAGGACTTATGAATAAATGGTTGTGGAATGAAGCATTGGAGTTTCCATTATTTCTTATGGGGAAATTCGCTTTGATATACAAGTGCTTTGGATTACAAACATGTTTCCGGAACAAATTATGCTCGCAACCCAAGGCTTTACAGTAATTTTCTTTCACACAAATAGAGCTTTCTTTTGGTGGTATTTAATATATATATATATATATATATATATATATTAAATACCACCAAAAGAAAGCTCTATTTGTGTGAAAGAAAATTACTGTAAAGCCTTGGGTTGCGAGCATAATTTGTTCCGGAAACATGTTTGTAATCCAAAGCACTTGTATATCAAAGCGAATTTCCCCATAAGAAATAATGGAAACTCCAATGCTTCATTCCACAACCATTTATTCATAAGTCCTTCAGTTTATAGTCCATATAAAAAGATTATAGCAATATGATAGGTTGTGTAACCATAAAATGTCCATCCACAAATGGCAGCCTCCACAAGGGGATTAGAAGCAAAATCCAGCAGGAGCTACAGAGTATAAAAGAGAAGAGAGACAACATTTAGCAACTCACATGGTTGATGATTAAAAGAGGCACATCTAAGTATGCTGGCATCCGGGGAAAAGCTATCCACATAAATAATCCCTTGCACCGCTGGCTCTCACCGCTGTCAGTCTGGAATCGTGACTGGGAAGACTACCCTGCAGTAGAGCGATCTAAAAGCATGGCATGAAGCACTTGTGGAGCGCAGCATGGAAGGGACTACGTTGATGGCGGTGAGGAGGATGGTCTATGTGGACAGGTTTACCCCGGATGCCTGCATACTTAGATGTGCCTCTTTTAATCATCAATCATGTGAGTTTCTTAATGTTGTACCTTCATTAAATGTAACCATATTGCTACACATAGGGGCGTCTTTCTTCTCTTTTATACTCAGTTATGACTTGATGCTACTTGTATATCAAGACATCGCTTGTATATCATGTCAAAATTTATAAAAAACAAGAATGTGCTTGTCTTGCAAAACGCTCTCAAACCAAGTTACTCTCAAATCAAGGTTTTACTGAACTGTCTGCACTTTTTTCATTCAGGATGGGCCCTGTAAGGGTGTCCTGACTTCTCATTCCCCCCCCCTTTTCCGTTATCGCTCACTTTACTAGATCTGTGAGTGTATCATAAGCTTTTCGGCTCACTTTACTAGATCTGTAAGGACCTTTTTGAATGCGAACCACGACCTCCCGGACCTGTGTGAACTGGCTTCATTGACAGCCGGTGTCTTGCCGAGAAAGTCCCCCCGGAGGATAAGGCCCCCCCTATAGTGCGCAGGCGCAGCGCTTGCGCAGTATGAATGACTAGGAGCCGCCGAAAATAGCCGAAGCTGAAAAACTTCAATCAGCTGTACACGGCGCCTGCGCCCTGGGTCCAGGTTCAAGCCCCACCATCCAAGTGGACCTAAAGGGAGAATAAAAAAGTGCAGAGCGAAGCGAGGCCGTGCCCAAAGCGTGGTGAGCGAAGCGTGGAGAGCGAAGCTAGCCCGCGAGGGGCCCTCTTACAGCCGCCGTGTACAGCTGATTTCTATCCTATTCAGCTTTGGCTATTTCCGCCGGCTCCTACTGCGCAAGCGCTGCGCCTGCGCAGTAGCGGGGGGTCCTTATCCGCCGAGGGGAACTTTCTCGGCAGAACACCGGTCACACTCTCCTGTCATGGGAATTGAATGCTGGGAAACCCACATCCGATTCGCATACAGTATGTGTAAACCCAGCCTCATTGATAATGGTAAACAGGACAAATAGAAAGGATGAATCTCCCCAATGAGGGTTCAGACAGCAATAAAAACTGACAGATGTTCTAATCCCTATGCACTCTATCCAAAACTAAAAGAAAAGTTTTGCCTTTAATTATACTTTCAGGCATTTCAGATGGCTTTTGAGCTGCCAGTAGTCTCCCGTTCTTGTTACGTTGGGCCTGTTCCCCACTCTTCAGTTAGACTGCTTTTGGATGGTCCGAAGCTTTAAAACTTCCTGGGTCCCTTAATGGGATCCAGGAAGTTTTAAGGCTTCGGACTATCCAAAAGCTGAGGAAGCGTTACTGAACGCGTAACATGTATAGCAAGCTGAGCTGAGTTATATACCATACACTGTCTCTTTGAAATTTATTACTATTGGAAAAGTGAACTGCTCGGTTATCCAAATCTTGTTCAATATTTTTTAATTATGTATATGGTGTAAATAACATGCTCTAATGCCGCGTACACACGAGCGGACATTACGGCGGACTTTGCCCGGCGGACTTTTCGACGTACTTTCCGACGGACTTTGTGAATGAACGGACTTGCCTACACACAATCCACCAAAGTCCGTCGAATTCTTACGTGATGACGTACGACCGGACTAAAACAAGGAAGTTCATAGCCAGTAGCCAATAGCTGCCCTAGCGTGGCTTTTTGTCCGTCGAACTAGCATACAGACGGCGGACTTTTCGACCGGACTCGATTTCAACGGATAAATTTAAAACAAGTTTCAAATCTAATTCCGTCGAACTTTTGAGAAAACAAAGTCCGCTGGAGCCCACACACATCGAATTGTCCGACGAAATCCAGTCCGCCGGGCAAAGTCCGCCGTAATGTCCGCTCGTGTGTACGCGGCATTAGGTATTATCTGTGAATTTATGTAAGTCAATGTATGTGTTCTCTAGTTTTATTTTTTGTAATAAATACTGTAACCTTTTTTTTAAAAAAACTTTCTTGTGTTATGCTTACAAAGTCCATTATTCAAAATTTCTTCCAATGATGTTTGTTTATGAAACCGAGATGAGCTGCAATCCTGTTTATCTCAGATCATTATCGGTTTATGACACTGAGATGATCAAGGGAGAACATGTCTCCCTTGATTATCTCAGCACACAGAGAATCGGTCATTAACAGAAACAGAAACGGACAGTTTTTGAAGGTGCGATCTCAGCACCTTACTGGGAATCTCGGTGAAAATTCTCCCTCACAGATTCTCCAGCCCAGAGGTGGAGAGACGGGAAGAGAAGAGAATCCCCAGAGAACAGAGGAGGAAGGAGGAAGATTGACTTCCCTCTTCCACAATCGACCTCCAAGAGAGTAAAAAGGCACCCTGCCTTTCACAACCCCCCCAAAAAAAAACAGTAAAGCAGGTTAGCAACACTATATGTATATATACTGTACTGTATATACAGTGCCTTGCAAAAGTATTCAAATGCCGCCCCCCCCCCCCCCCCCCTTGGCTTTTTACCTATTTTGTTACATTACAGCCTTTGGTTCAATTTTTTTTTAATCTGAATTATATGTGATGGATCAGAACCCAATAGTCTAAGTTTGTGAAATAAAATTAAAAAATATATACATAAAACTATTTTTCAGAAATAAAAAACTGATAATTGCCATGTGTGTATGTATTCACCCTCTTTGTTATGAAGCCCATAAAAAGCTCCGATTCAACCAATTACCTTCAGAAGTCACATAATTAGTGAAATGATGCCCACCTGTGTGCAATCCAAGTGTCACATATTCTGTTATTACATATACACACCTTTTTGAAAGGCCCCAGAGGCTGCAACACCTAAGCAAGAGGCACCACTAACCAAACACTGCCATGAAGACCAAGGAACTCTCCAAACAAGTAAGGAACAATGTTGTTGAGAAGTACAAGTCAGGGTTAGGTCATAAAAAAAATATCCAAATCTTTGATGATCCCTAGGAGCACCATCAAATCTATCATAACCAAATGGAAAGAACATGGCACAACAGCAAACCTGCCAAGAGAGGGAGACACACCAAAACTCACTGACTGGGCAAGGAGGGCATTAATCAGAGAGGCAGCACAGAGACCTAAGGTAAGCTGGAGGAGCTGCAGAGTTCCACAGCAGACACTGGAGTATCTGTACATAGGACGACAATAAGCCGTATGCTCCATAGAGTTGGGCTTTATGGCAGAGTGGCCAGAAGAAAGCTATTACTTTCAGCTCAAAACAAAATGGCACATTTTGAGTTTGCAAAAAGGCATGTGGGAGACTCCCAAAATGTATGGAGGACGGGTGCTCTGGTCTGATGAGACTAAAATTGAACTTTTTGGCCATCAAAGAAAACGCTATGCCTGGCGCAAACCCAACACATCACATCGCCCAAAGTCGGGACTGGGAAACTGGTCAGGGTTGAGGAAAAGATGGATGGTGCTAAATACGGGGATATTCTTGAATAAAACCTGTACCACTCTGTGTGTGATTTGAGGCTAGGACGGAGGTTCACCTTCCAGCAGGACAATGACCCCAAACACACTGCTAAAGCAACACTTGAGTGGTTTAAGGGGAAACATGTAAATGTGTTGGAATGGCCTAGTCAAAGCCCAGACCTCAATCCAATAGAAAATCTGTGGCCAGACTTAAATATTGCTGTTCACAAGCACAAACCATCCACCTTAAAGGAGCAGGAGCAGTTTTGCAAGGAGGAGTGGGCAAAAATCCCAGTGGTAAGATGTGGCAAGCTCATAGAGACTTATCCAAAGCGACTTGATAGCCACAAAAGGTGGCTCTACAAAGTATTGACTTTAGGAGGGCGAATAGTTATGCACATTGACTTTTTCTGTTATTTTGTCCTATTTCTTGTTTGCTTCACAATGAAAAAAAAAACATCTTCAAAGTTGTGGGCATATTCTGTAAATTAAACGATGCAAATCCTCAAACAATTCTTGTTAATTCCAGGTTATGAGGCAACAAAACACGAAAAATGCCAAGGGGGGTGAATACTTTTGCAAGGCACTGTATAATATATATATATATACAGTTGCAATAAAAAGTATGTGAACCCTTTTGGAATGATATGGATTTCTGCACAAATTGGTTATAAAATGAGATCTGATCTTCATCTAAGTCACAACAATAGACAATCACAGTCTGCTTAAACTAATAACACACAAAGAATTAAATGTTACCATGTTTTTTTGAACACACCATGTAAACATTCACAGTGCAGGTGGAAAAAGTATGTGAACCCATAGACTAATGAGATCTCCAAGAGCTAATTGGAGTGAGGTGTCAGCCAACTGGAGTCCAATCAATGAGATGAGATTGGAAGTGTTGGTTACAGCTGCCCTGCCCTATAAAAAACACACAGCAGTTCTGGGTTTGCTTTTCACAAGAAGCATTGCCTGATATGAATGATGCCTCGCACAAAAGAGCTCTTAGAAGACCTACGATTAAGAATTGTTGACTTGCATAAAGCTGGAAAGGGTTATAAAAGTATCTCCAAAAGCCTTTCTGTTCATCAGTCCACGGTAAGACAAATTGTCTATAAATGGAGAAAGTTCAGCACTGCTGCTACTCTCCCTAGGAGTGGGCGTTGTATAAAGATGACTGCAAGAGCACAGCGCAGACTGCTCAATGAGGTGAAGAAGAATCCTAGAGTGTCAGCTAAAGACTTACAAAAGTCTCTGGCATATGCTAACATCCCTGTTAGCGAATCTACGATACGTAAAACACTAAACAAGAATGGATTTCATTGGAGGATACCACAGAGGAAGCCACTGCTGTCCAAAAAAAAACATTGCTGCATGTTTACAGTTTGCACAAGAGCACCTGGGTGTTCAACAGCAGTACTGGCAAAATATTCAGTGGACAGATGAAACCAAAGTTGAGTTGTTTGGAAGAAACACACAACACTATGTGTGGAGAAAAAGAGGTACAGCACACCAACATCAAAACCTCATTCCAACTGTGAAGTATGATGGAGGGGGCATCATGGTTTGAGGCTGCTTTGCTGTGTCAGGGCCTGGACAGATTGCTATCATCGAAGGAAAAATGAATTCCCAAGTTTATCAAGACATTTTGCAGGAGAACTTAAGGCCATCTGTCCACCAGCTGAAGCTCAACAGAAGATGGGTGTTGCAACAGGACAACGACCCAAAGCATAGAAGTAAATCAACAACAGAATGGCTTAAACAGAAGAAAATACGCCTTCTGGAGTGGCCCAGTCAGAGTCCTGACCTCAACCCGATTGAGATGCTGTGGCATGACCTCAAGAAGGCGATTCACACCAGACATCCCAAGAATATTGCTGAACTGCAACAGTTCTGTAAAGAGGAATGGTCAAGAGTTACTCCTGACCATTGTGCACGTCTGATCTGCAACTACAGGAAACGTTTGGTTGAAGTTATTGCTGCCAAAGGAAGTTCAACCAGTTATTAAATCCAAGGGTTCACATACTTTTTCCACCTGCACTGTGAATGTTTACATGGTGTGTTCAATAAAAACATGGTAACATTTAATCCTTTGTGTGTTATTAGTTTAAGCAGACTGTGATTGTCTATTGTTGTGACTTAGATGAAGATCAGATCAAATTTTATGACCAATTTGTGCAGAAATCCATATCATTCCAAAAGGGTTCACATACTTTTTATTGCAACTGTATGTGTGTGTATATATATATAATATATATATATATATATATATATATATATATATATATATATATATATATATATATATATATATATAATGTGTGTATATATATATATATATATATATATATATATATATATATATATATATATATATATATATATATATATATATATATATATATATATATATATATATATATATATATATTTGTGTGTGGGGACGGAAAGTATTCAGACCCCCTTACATTTTTCACTCTTTGTTATATTGCAGCCATTTGCTAAAATCATTTAAGTTCATTTTTTCCTCATTAATGTACACACAGCACCCCATATTGACAAAAAAACACAGAATTGTTGACATTTTTGCAGATTTATTAAAAAAGAAAAGCTGAAATATTACATGGTCCTAAGTATTCAGACCCTTTGCTCAGCATTTAGTAGAAGCACCCTTTTGATCTAATACAGCCATGAGTTTTTTTGGGTAGATGCAACAAGTTTTTCACACCTGGGTTTGGGGATCCTCTGCCATTCATCCTTGCAGATCCTCTCCAGTTCTGTCAGGTTGGATGGTAAACGTTGGTGGACAGCCATTTTTAGGTCTCTCCAGAGATGCTCAATTGAGTTTAAGTCAGGGCTCTGGCTGGGCCATTTAAGAACAGTCACGGAGTTGTTGTGAAGCCACTCCTTCGTTATTTTAGCTGTGTGCTTAGGGTCATTGTCTTGTTGGAAGGAAAACCTTCGGCCCAGTCTGAGGTCCTGAGCACTCTGGAGAAGGTTTTCGTCCAGGATATCCCTCTACTTGGCCGCATTCATCTTTCCCTCGATTGCAAGCAGTCGTCCTGTCCCTGCAGCTGCAAAACACCCCCACAGCATGATGCTGCCACCGCCATGCTTCACTGTTGGGACTGTATTGGACAGGTGATGAGCAGTGCCTGGTTTTATTCACACATACCACTTAGAATTAAGACCAAAAAGTTCTATCTTGGTCTCATCAGACCAAAGAATCTTATTTCTCACCATCTTGGAGTCCTTCAGGTATTTTTTTAGCAAACTCCATGCGGGCTTTCATGTGTCTTGCACTGAGGAGAGGCTTCCGTTGGGCCGTGATGCAGTGATGGTTGACTTTCTACAACTTTCTCCCATCTCCCGACTGCATCTCTGGAGCTCAGCCACAGTGATCTTTGGGTTCTTCTTTACATCTCTCACCAAGGCTCTTCTCCCCCGATAGCTCAGTTTGGCCGGATGGCCAGCTCTAGGAAGGGTTCTGGTCGTCCCAAACGTCTTCCATTTAAGGATTATGGAGGCCACTGTGCTCTTAGGAACCTTAAGTGCAGCAGAACATTTTTTTGTAACCTTGGCCAGATCTGTGCCTTGCCACAATTCTGTCTCTGAGCTCTTCAGGCAGTTCCTTTGACCTCATGATTCTCATTTGCTCTGACATGCACTGTGAGTTGTAAGGTCCTATATAGACAGGTGTGTGGCTTTCCTAATCAAGTCCAATCAGTATAATCAAACACAGCTGGACTCAAATGAAGGTGTAGAACCATCTCAAGGATGATCAGAAGAAATGGACAGCACCTGCGTTAAATATATGAGTGTCACAGCAAAGGGTCTGAATACTTAGGACCATGTGATAATTAAGTTTTTCTTTTTTAATAAATCTTCAAAAATGTCAACAATTCTGTGTTTTTCTGTCAATATGGGGTGCTGTGTGTACATTAATGAGGAAAAAAAAGAAATTAAATGATTTTAGCAAATGGCTGCAATATAACAAAGAGTGAAAAATTTAAAGGGGTCTGAATACTTTCCGTCCCCACTGTATATATACACACTCACATTATATATATATATATATATATATATATATATAGAGAGAGAGAGAGAGAGAGAGAGAGAGAGATCGATCTACACACACACACTATTATCTATTGTTCCAAACAATTATGGTATTTTTAGGCAAAATTGCATTATCTGTGTCCGTCTATGAATCAAACTATTTATGGTGTGAACATGACTTTTTGAATAAATAATAATTTGTTGTCAATAGCCCAGTCCGTATTCACATTGATCCCGGTTGTGTTCTTAAAGAATTCTGCATTGGCTAGAAATTAATTCAAAATGTATTTATTGTTCAGGCATTCCCTGACAACTTATAACATGAGTTAAACAAACATATGATCAGTAGGCACCGGATATACCAACTGCAGTCTATACTGCCACTACTGCATTTTTTGTTTGGAATTCTATTTTTAAATAAGGTAATGATTTTGTTGCTTTGAAGGAAATATGTCATGAGAGTAATATGACTGACTTCAGCTTTGGAAAATACCAGTTGCCTGGTTGTCATGCTGACCCACTTGCTTCAGTAGTTAGAGCCCAAGACCTAGGACATGTATGCAAAAAAAGAATTTCTGACTTTGTCGATCTGAATGCTTGTCCTGGTGGGTATGCAATAATAGCTAACAATTAGGCCAGCAGAAAAGGCACGCCAGAAGTATATAGGAGTACAGCTGAATTCCAATTGTATTTAAACCAAAAAGTGTCCACATTAATTTTTAAAGAATGTCAGGTACACTTATGGAACATTATAGGTAGGAATGTGTGGAGAGTCAGAATTTTAGCCCACAATGGATGTCACAGTGAGATTGAGGTCACACAAAGCAGTGCCCTGGCAGGCTATCAAATTCTGCAGCATTTAAAAAAAGCTGGAGTTCTACTGTGATGAACTGTTATAAATAAGTCTGTAGCACTATTTCCTTTACTAACCTGCAGCACATGGTTTCTTGACAGGTGGTGTCTTCTTTTTCATGATGATTATTCATTATATCCTTTTCAATATTTGAAAAGGAAATACGCCAGGTATCTGTAAAAAGGAAGCAGTCATCTACATGAGCAGGAAGAAATGATGCTAGAATTATGTGGGGTGGGAGGTTTCTGGCATCTTAATATACACTGAAATCAAGAGAGCTGTGATATGCTGAAATGGTGAAATGGTGTCCCCAGCAAAATTACACATTTACTGTACCCAAGGAAACCGCTTGAACAAGTATACAATATAGGGGCCTCTACCAAGCAAAGGGATGCGTTTTGAGCACTTGTCCATTTGATAAAACAGAACTGCTGTGCTAAAATATGTTTTTTTTCCACATCCACAAATCATGTGCACAAATGCTGTGTGCAAAGCTTCTCAAATCCTCAGAATATTATGGAAAATCCCATAAATAACTATCCTGGCTAATGCTAAACAGAGAGACCATGGGTAATTCAATCTGAAGGAACCACTCCAAATTAAATATGGTTTCTGGTCTTTGTTCAAATGAGTGTGTTTTAAGTGCAGTAAAAAATGGTTTTGAAGCATTCATGATGCAGTTTTAGTCAAAACGTGCTTAGAGTTCACTAGTAGTACATGTAAATTTTGCCTAAAAATTAACATGCATACAACACACTGCACCACACCTAAACTGCAAAAAGTGTAAACAAGCCCTAGGTCGATTTTACATTTCAAATTGCAAATGTAATTTTATTGTAAATGGCTTGGTGAAGGAGAAGGATGGGTTCAAGGAAACCTCCTGACCTGGAAAGAAAAAAAAACATTTACCCAGTCTAAACTGCCATACTGTATTCCTGGTCAATGACAAACTAGGTAATGGAATCCAGATGAAGCCTACTTATTTAAAACAAGTCAACAATGACAGATCCATTTTTCCCCCTCTTTTCTGTCCTAGAGTGCCATTCTTTTTATGTGCAGGTACAATAGGCACCTGTAGGTAATAAAGAATGGGTTTTCAATTCTGCTGTAGGGTATCACAGCAGGCACAACTGGTAGTTTTGTTGAAAGAAGAAACAATTCCATATGATAATTTTAGTTCATATCCAAAACAGTGTTATCTTGATATATAGACAGGCCATACATGTGGGTTCAATAACCTCTGAAGTCATCAGTAATTTCAAGGAAAATACTAAACTAACATATCAAGGAGAGAATGAATGTCCAAAGTGACTCTAATTTCTATTGAACAATTCACCTTTTGCACCTGGCTGTGCTGCTAGCCAAATCTATGCAAGTGTCACTAACCACATTATATTACATATTAAATGCATTGCATGCATAATATTATTCTTCAGGAT
The DNA here is from genome assembly GCA_037952835.1 of Lithobates septentrionalis. Classification (NCBI taxonomy): domain Eukaryota; kingdom Metazoa; phylum Chordata; class Amphibia; order Anura; family Ranidae; genus Lithobates; species Lithobates septentrionalis. Next base: position 553,641 of record JBBDGP010001118.1, read on the forward strand.
AGTGCTTGCTCGGATACTGTATATGCAATGTGTTGACAATATCAAAAAAACAAAAAAACACATATAAACACTTTTTTATGTGGACATGCAGCAAGGAACCATTTAAAATGAATGGAGACACATGTAACACACTGAAATGCATTAGAATGCGTTTTAACCACTTCCGGACCGCCCACTGTATATATACGTCATTTTTTTAAAGATGGATATCTCGGTAACGGCAGCAACTGCTGCCACAACCGAGGTATCCATTTTTAGGGCCGGCGATTCTGTACACGATAATGGTGGTCTCTGCGGCGGGTTCGCCACGAGATCACCGTTATCGGCGGCAGGAGAGGTGCCACCCCCCCTCCCGCCGCTCTCCCGCACCCTCCGCCGCTTACCGGAGCCGTCGGTAGCGGCGGAGGCGATCGGGTCCTTTCCCTTCTTAGGTATGGAGACGAGTGAGGCTAAGATGGCCCCCACCCGTCTCTATACCATGTGATGGCCGGAGCGACGTCATTACATCAGCTCCGCCCACTTCTCTTAAAGGCACATTTTTTCTTGTGTCATTTTTTTAAACGACTTCTTTTTTTTTTTTTTTTTGCATTTTAGTCTAAATATGAGATCTGAGGACTTTTTGACCCCAGATCTCATATTTAAGAGGACCTGTCATGCTTTTTTCTATTACAAGGGATGTTTACATTCCTTGTAATAGGAATAAAAGTGATCCAAATTTTTTTTTTTTTTAAAAAACAGTGAAAAAATAAATAAAATAAAGTAAAATAAAAAAAAAATTTTTTTTTAAAGTGCCCCATCCCGCCGAGCTCGCGCACAGAAGCGAACGCATACGTGAGTAGCACCCGCATATGAAAACGGTGGTCAAACCACATATGTAAGGTATCGCCGTGACCGGTAGAGTGAGAGCAATAATTCTAGCCCTAGACCTCCTCTGTAATGCAAAACATGCAATCTGTAGAATTTTTTAAACGTCGCCTATGGAGATTTTTAAGGGTAAAAGTTTGACGCCATTCCACGAGCGGGCGCAATTTTGAAGCATGACATGATGGGTATCAATTTACTTGGCGTAACATTATATTTCACAATATAAAAAAAATTGGGCTAACTTTACTGTTGTCTTATTTTTTTAATCAAAAAAGTGATTTTTTTGCAAAAAAAGTGTGCTTAGAAGACCACTGCGCAAATACGGTGCAAAAAAAAGTATTGCAATGACCGCTATTTTATTCTCTAGGGTGTTAGAAAAAAAACAATATATAATGTTTGGGGGTTCTAAGTAATTTTCTAGCAAAAAAAAACCTGTTTTAAACTTGTAAACACCTAAAATCCAAAACGAGGCTGGTCTTAATGTGAGTAATGCAATTAGGTGAAAATGGGTCCTTAAGAGCATAAGGGATACAAAATATCACAAAAATGTACCTTGTTTAGTCAATTCCCCATTGTTCTCTTTGAGGAATGAGATTACAAACTGGTTTGCTTGCAAAGCTTTTACCAAGTTCTTTGTAGTTAATGACAGTGTCAGGGGCATAAAAGGGTTAGCGCCCTTTCACATTGATACATTTTTCCTGCGTTTTTATCTTGCAAGAAAAACACAGGGAAAAGGTTTCCCTTTAAATCCTATGCAACTTTTCACATCACTGCGCTGTGGGCGTGGTGCATTTTAAAAAGTCCAGCATGCTGCATCTTTGGTGCGGTTTTGAAAACTGCACCAAAAACGCAGCTTCCCAAGGAAATGAATAAAAACTGCAGTAAAAACGCACCGATTGTTCGCATTTTTGGTGCGTTTTTGGGTCACATGTCCATTTTTCACAGGTGCAGGTAGCCCAAAAACGCAGGGGAAGTGCATCTGAAACACAAATATATATATATATATATATATATAAAAAAAAAAAAATCGCATTAAAAATGCATATGTGTTTTTCCGCAATTTTACTACAGAGCAGTGTGCAAGGGGCCATAGTATTTTTGCAAATGAGAAATATAGCCAGCTTAAAAGTGAAATCCAGGCACATATAAAACCCCATTTAATCCAGGCATTCATTCATTAAAAAATCAATTATTTATTTTTACATAGTTCTATCAGCTTCCCATCATCCTCTGTACAGCAGCACTTTAACCGAGGGGGGGCAGCACTCTGAGCCAATCAAAGCTATGTTTCCTGGCCAGTAACATACCTTCTGACTGAGCCCATAGCGCTTATGCGGGGCTCCATGGGACAGTACAGAGGGCTGTAGTATGCTCCGCTGTTAACCCCCCCCCTCCGTTTTGCTATTTGGATTGCCCCAGGTGATGGCAGTTAGCAGAGCGGCATAGCAATGGTTTCCGATTAGCTGAATCGTGCGGGATTGAGCCGGGTTGTGGTTATATAAGCCGTCCGTTCACCGCCTGAGGAGACCCCGCTGAAGACGGACCCCCGCGCTGCTCCAGACAGCGTTACCTGAAGGATGGAAGAGCTGCTGCGCCGTCTTATCCCCAAAGCCGAGAGCTGTGGAGGGGTGGAGTGGTTAAGGCGGTGTTTAGAGGAGGATGCGGTCCCGTTGGCGTCAGCTTCGGCTGATTTAGAGCATGCCCAGTCTGTGCCCACTGAAGTAATTGAAAATGACAGTCAACCAGCTCCCCCTGCTGGCTAGAAGAGAGGTTGCAAAGGTAACAGGGGAAAGAGGTTGAGAAGGGAAGATTCTCCCTCTTCCCTTGTGAGAGAACATATGAAACAGGCAAGGTCACGCTCCTCAAACAGAGCCAGAATGGAATCACCTCAGATAGCTTCTGCGGGCATATCCTGTGAGGATGAATGAACTTAACCGACTTATAGAAGACAAAGACACCTATCAAAAAATCAAAGGGACCCTGTGAACAAGCTTAAAGCTATTTCAACTAAAAAAATTAAGAAAGCCCAAGAGAAGGGCATATTAGACAAAAAAGAGGCTCAATATTTAGTACCAGCAGCACCTAAAACCCCCATCATATATCAAGTTCCCAAAATACATAAGGATATCCAGAAACCCCCAGGACGCCCCATCATTAATGGGGTAGATTCCCTATTTTATAGAGTTGGGGAATACTTAGACCACTTCCTACAGTCCATTGCCCAGAAGTTTCCATCCTACACGAAAGATAGTAGGGACCTCATCAACCTTATCAGGGACGTTCCAATTAATGAACGAACGTTCCTGGTAAGTATAGATGTTGATTCCCTATACACCAACATAAAACAAAAAGACACCACTTCTGCGATCAAATGGGTGCTAGAAACTAAAACATTACATAGGACCCAAATAGATTTCATGCTAGAGATGCTACAATTAGCTATGGAAAATAACTATTTTTGGCATGATAAACAGTACTTCAAACAGATAAGGGGAGTAGCCATGGGAGCTAAATATGCTCCCATGGTGGCAAACATCTTTATGAGTAAATAGGATTCAGAGGAAATATTTGGGAGAAATATATTAGGATTGAAAACATACAGAAGATATATAGATGACATTTTCCTAGTTTGGGAGGGCAGTGAGGATTCTTTGAAAAAGTTTTTGGAACAGATTAATATTAACAATTATAATATATCTTTTTCATCAAACTATAGCAAGGAAAATGTCAATTATTTGGACCTAGAAATTTTTCATTTCAACAATAGTTTATACACACAAACTTTTTTTAAAAAAACGGATAGGAATAGTTACATCCCTACAACTAGTGGCCACCACCCGAGATGGATCTCGGAGATACCTAAAGGACAGATGATCAGGATTAAAAGAAATTGCAACTTACAGGAGGACTATACAATCCAGTCCAATATGCTGGTGGACAGATTTGAGCAAAAAGGACATAAACGACAACAACTTTTAAAAATACAAGAAGTAGGAATAATGGATAGAAAACAATTACTCGTCCCTAATTCTAAAAAGAGAGAAAGTTATGAACTAACCTTCTGTACAGAATTCAATTGACAGTATAAACAAATAGAAAAGATCATTAAAAAACATTGGCCCATTTTACTTAGAGATACAGTTTTATTGAAAACCTTACTTTCATGTCCGAAATTTGTCTATAAACGTCCTCCTATATTGAAGGACAAAATTGTAAAAAGCATCCCTGACCCCCCCAAGAAGCTAGTAACCTTCCTCGACCAAACAGGTTTCTTTAAATGTGGCAGATGTCTTATCTGCAGAACATGTAAGGGTGGAAAGAAAAAAACTTCACACTTCAAATCTAGGACAACAGGACAAATATATGAAATCTCCAAATTTATAACCTGTGGCACCACGCATGTCACATAACTTTTGGAATGTGAATGTGGTCTCCAATATGTGGGAAGAACCACAAGAGAACTTAAAGTTAGACTGAGGGAACATATTAATAACATTAAAAAGGGTTTCCGTAAACACAGTTTATCATATCATTTTAAGAGATGCCACAATAGAGATCCATCAAAACTCACATTTTGTGGCATTGATAGGGTGGCGAAACATTGGAGGGGCACCAATCTTAAACAGGCTATCTCTCAGGGGCGGAGCTAGCGCACAGCATGTAAGGAGTGTGAGACCAGAGCTCCGTCTGTAGACTGATAATCCTGCCTAAATCCTGGGACAGCGGCACTCAAATTTTTGGCCCAACTGCTGGGGATGTGTGCTGGGACCCCTCGGGCACCTTCGGGGATGGTGAAATACGGTCCTCCTTGCCCCAAATCAACCAGAGAGCGGCTGGCACAATTCGCCTGGGGCTCTCAAAATGGCGCCGGATCACAGGAGGAGGAGGAGGAATGGCCGCCGCTACAGAGATCCACAGAGGCACCGCTCCAGGCATCTCTATCTCCCTCACTGGACAGGGTGAGTCCTAAACCCCAGAGAGAGGCAGTGATCCTCATGGGGAGATCGCTGGACAGATTAAAGGATCGCTGGGCAAGAGCTGACAGGGAGATGGTAGGGGAAGAGGAACCGTCCCTGTCTCAGATAATGGCTGCCACACAGAAATGCCAGACAAAGTTACTAGATCACTTTGAGGAGCTCAGAATGGAGTTTTCACTCATGAAGCATGATATGCAAAAGCTGAGGGAGAAGGCACAGATTACAGACCGCCATGTTTCTGCCCTGGAAGATACTGTGAGACCCTTAGATACTGCGGCACAGGTGACCAGAAAGACTTTATCTGAACACACATTAAAGATGGCCGACATGGAAGACCGCATGCGGAGAAACAATATAAGGCTGGTGGGGTTCCCAGAAGGAGTGGAGGGAAAGCACCCAGAGGAGTATTTAGAGAAATGGCTGATTGCTAATATGGCACCTGATACCTTTACAAAAATGTTTGCTATTTAAAGGGCTCACCGGGTCCCAGGCCGGGCCCCTCCGAAGGGAGCCCCCCCCCAGATCTATGATAGCAAAAGTGCTTCACTTCCGGGAACGGGAGAATATACTGCGGGGAGCCAGAGTGGGCCCTGAGATGACTTCTGATGGAAATCGCATATCGATATACCCTGATTTCTCTGCAGTCACCCAGAAACAGAGAGCTACATTTCAACCCATAAAGAAAAGATTGAGGGATCTCAACCTGATTTACAGCATGCTATATCCTGCTAAGCTGCGCATAGTGGAGAATGGGAAAACGCATTTTTTCAATAATCCTACTGAGGCGTCTGAATGGCTGGATTCTCGTGGTCGTCAGAGAAATAGAGCCTCATCTCGGTCGCCCTGATGAAAATGGAAATATGTGGAGCAAGTTTTTGGGTGAGAGTATAAATAATGGGAACGACAGTGACTGCCTATTTGAATGTATCCCCTGGTTTCTCTCTCCTTCCCCCCTCCCTCCCTTTTTTTCTTTTTACCCTCGTTTTTTATTCTTTTTCTGATTCTTTGCTGCATCTTTTTTCATTTTTCATCATGCTGGAATATTGCTTCAAATGAGATCCGACACTGAAGATGCAACTTTCTCTTATTGCTATTTAGGGGAGGGAGAGACGGGGGACTGTTGATCCTTCATCTTTGTTCCTGGAAAGTTTACCACTGTTCTTTTCTTGAGGACATTTCTGTAAGTACTGATCGTCCTGGAGACTCTTCTTGGTTTTTTTACATTGCTGCTGCCCTGTGCCAGAAAGATGTGCAGTGTCTGCAGGCTGCTTTTGATACTGCAATTTATTACCAAAAACTTTTTTTGTTAGGAGAAAGTGTTTTTCTGCTTTTTTATAGGGGGTTTTTTACTGACTTTAATTTTTTGTTTTGATGTCAAGTGGCACTGTTGCTCTTCAGTAACTTGCCCTATGTGACTGGTTAAGTCGCATCTCTGCTGCTTATTTACATTGAGGTTATGGGAAAAAAGTGCCTGGTTTGTTGGGGCTGGGTGCAGGGAGGGGGGTGGGGGAAGATTGGAGGTTACAATATCTGGGGGATTTCAAGTCTGTTTTTGGTAGGGATCATTCACATCTGCTGCGTTTGCAGGAAGCCACTTCAAATGTTCTGCTTATTTTACCCTCTACGAGCGATGGGAGAAGACTGGAGCCCACCTGGGTGGCTTGATTGGCCACGGGAGATGGGGAGGTCTGCCTGCAACTCAATTTACCGATATGGCGGTTTGTCTTAAAATTTTGGCCTGGAATGTGAGGGGCCTCAATTCTAAATTCAAGCGCTCATCGATTTTTGATTATATCAAGAAGTACAAGCCACATATAATATTATTCCAGGAGACACACCTTCAGGGCTCCAGAGTTCTCTCATTAAAGCGGGCACATATTGCTGGGGCTTATCGTGCTACTTACTCATCGTATGCAAGGGGGGTTTCCACTCTGGTTACTAAGGCTATGCCTATATCGATACATGCAGTTCAGACTGACACTAAAGGGAGGTTTGTGGTATTAGTGGTACAGGTGATGAATACATTTCTAACAATAGTGAATCTATATGTACCTCCTCTCTTTTCACTAGCTCATTTAGATGATATGCTACAAACTGTTTATGAGGTGGCGGAAGGGAGGATCTTTATATTAGGTGATTTTAACTCCGTGGCAGAGCCAGCTCTGGATAGATTGGGAGCGGTATGTGGCACAGCGGCTCCTTTAGCGGGGTGGTTGTCTGCTCATGGTTTCAGAGATGTCTGGCGTTTTCATCATCCTGATGTGCGGGAATATTCCTGTTACTCGGAAACGCATAAGACTCTTTCCAGAATAGACACTATCCTGACTGAGGGGGACGGTATGCAATTGGTTCAAGGAGTTTCCTATTTGCCCAGAGCTTTATCGGATCATTCCCCTATGTTACTGGAACTTAATTTAGGACCAAAGTCAGGTTTACAACTGTGGCGAATGGAGGCTAGCTGGCTTCAGGAGGAATATATTAAAATCAAATGTGCAGAGACTATCAAATGTTTTTGGGCGGAAAATGCAGGTTCCGCATCCACACTTCTCCAATGGGAGGCTTTTAAGGCCACGCTGCGAGGGGTGTTTATGATGGAAGTTCAAGGGTTTAAGAAACAATTGGCTTCGGAGGTACAACTTAAAGAGACTGAGGTGACACTGGCGGAAGCTGAGTACGTTAGAGACCCCACTAGAGAAAGACTATTGACTCTACAAACCAGAACAAGGGAGTACAGGACGGTCCTAACGGATCGTACCACAAAATTTAATCTTGCACAACGTAGACGCATATTTGAATTTGGCGACAAGAATGGCAGGCTCCTGGCATACTTGTCGAGACCAGAATATGTTCCGGTATATATTAAGTCAGTGTATGACGACTCTAAGGTTGAAATATGTGACTCAACTGCTATCCTAGACATCTTTGCTCGATTTTATAAAAAACTATATAGCTCTTGTACTCCCTTGGAACTGGAGAAATTGGGGACTTACATAGCTGACGTTGATTTGCCTAGGTTGACAGAGGAGGACAGTACTACTTTAGAAGCTGGCATTACAGTGGAAGAGGTAGAGAAGGCAATTGCCTCCTTTCCGCCCAGGAAGTCACCTGGACTAGATGGCCTCCCCTCGGAATGGTACAACACCTTTCGATACGGTATGGCCCCACGCTTACTAAAAGTTTTTGATGCAGCTAGATCGGATAGTAGACTTCCTCCTTCAATGAGGGAAGCCTTGATTGTACTGATACCTAAGGGGGGAAAGACCCTCAAGAGTGTGATTCATATCGTCCGATTTCGTTGATGAATGTGGACACACAAATCCTCGCAAAAATATTAGCAGGTAGACTACAATCAGTTATACTAAACTTGGTGGATGCTGATCAAACAGGCTTTATTCAGGGTCGCTGCGCACAGATGAATATTAGGAGACTTTTTATAAATCTGCAGACAGCCCATGACAACTCAGGGACTGGAATAGTGGCCTCTTTGGATACAAAGAAGGCCTTCAATTCCGTGGAGTGGACATATTTGTTCCACCTCCTGGAGTCATATGGTTTTGGTCCCATTTTTATCTCTTGGGTAAGGCTACTCTATACAGATCCGTTGGTAAGACTGAGGGTTAATGGCATAATCTCTGACTCCTTTCCTATTTTTAGAGGCACCAGGCAGGGGTGCCCGCTCTCACCCCTCCTGTTTGCCTTGGCAATAGAGCCGCTAGCAGTCAAACGGAGAACTACTCCGCATCTGGTGGGACTGAGATTGGGGGAGTTTGAGGAGCTAGTCTCGCTCTATGCGGATGATATGTTGCTATATTTACAGGATCCAGGGCCCTCACTTTCAGAAGCTTTCCGACTGATTCAGGAATTTGGTGATTATTCCGGATTCCAAATTAATTGGAATAAGTCCTCTCTCTTCCCTATTGATGGTGAGGTGACGGTCCCGTCGGATTGTCCCATCCCACGGTCCACTTCTTTTAGGTACTTGGGGATTGAGGTTCAGCTTCCCATCTCTGCGTTTCTGGAGAAAAACTTGATGACGGTTATACAAAACTTTCGGGAGAAGGTACGGAAATGGCAGAATTTACCGACCACCCTGATGGGACGGATACATTTATTTAAAATGATTTTCCTGCCTAAGTTCCTCTACATTCTTTCGAACTGTCCGGTTTTGGCGACTCTGAAGGTTTTTAAAAACATAGACTCCATTATTGTGGGTTTTCTTTGGGGTTCTAAGGCACCCAGGGTTTCTTTGACAATTTTAAAACTACCAGTTACAATGGGTGGGATGGCCCTACCTGACCTGCGTTCTTACTTTATGGCATCACAGTTGTCCTTTTTGCACTGGCGACTCTTTCCTCTAACACCTAATGCTACCACCCTGTTGGAGGCTGCTGTTGCCTCCTCGCAGGAAACACTTCAATATATGCTGTATAGGAAAGGGATACCAGGAAGGGAGGTGGGATCCGTAATGGCACTACCAGGGAAAGTGTTTCACATATGCTCTAAGCGGAGGAAAGATGATCCCTTGTGGCTATCTCCGAATAGCCCTCTGTGGTGTAGAAAGACCCTTGCAGAGTTTTTGAAACTGCCTGATGGGCATAGCTCTTGAGCTAGACATGGCATAAAATACCTACACCACATATTTCAGGATAATCACTTCTGTACATTTGCACACCTGAGGGAGAATTTTGGAGTACCAAAGAACTGGTACTTTCGGTATGTGCAGCTGCGTCATGCATCGCTTACGCAGTTTGGCGATGGTGAAATTATAGTCCAGAATACTGACCTGGAGAAGGTTCTGATAGATCCGGCAAAAAGAATTTCTAGATACTATGGGGCAGTGGGTCCGGGGGTAATGACTACAACCTCTAGATCCATGGAACGATGGGTCACGACTATCCCGGAGTTGTCGGAGGAAATGTGGCAGGAGGTGCTAGATACATATCTGGTATCTGTTGTCTCTTCTACAGATAAGATGATCCAATTCTGGTTCCTCCATCAGCAGTATTATACGCCTACTAGACTCTATCGAATGCAAAGACGGGAATCGGCTGTTTGCCATAAGTGTAAGGGGGCGGAGGGTACTTTTTTACACATGATTTGAGAGTGTGAAAAGGTGAGACCACTATGGTCACATGTGACCGATTTCATTTCAGAGCAGTTTGACTTGCCAAATATTTGTCTCCTTGGGGTATTTGGACAAGAAGAAATGAGCACATACACAAAGTTATTTCTTAGGATTCTATTCTTTGGAGTAAGGAAGCTTATTGCCAGACGATGGATACATGACGAACTATTGACGCTGGGGATGTGGAAAAAAATAATCAACGCTGATGTTTTGATGTATAGAATGACCTATGAAGCTAGGGGGCCTCCAAGAAGTTTCGAAAGGTATGGTTTCGGTGGGTTGACTCTGATAATACCCTGGAAGGTGAGGGATAATGGGTTTTTTTGGGGATATTAGTGGCCTTTACTCCAAGAAGTGAATAAGCAGAGGGCTGAGTCTTCTTTTTGATGTGGATAAGGCTCTTTAGTTTTTTGTCTCTATCCTTCTGAATCCTCTACCAAAAACAGACTTTCAGGGGGGAGGGTGGGAAGGGAGATGTTACTGATTAGAATATACAGTTCTGTTTTTTTAGTTACTGTTTTAAAAAAAGAAAAAGCACAAATACCAAATAGATGATAGAGATGGAGATCTGACTAGCCTAGATATTGGTGCATTAAATACGTACGTTGTTATTGTTGGTCAAATGTCGGATGTAAACTTCTACTTTGATTTGGTCATAATTTTCTATCTGATGTATTGTATAAATAACGACTTTGTGCGCAATAAAAACTTTTGAAAAAAAAAAAAACAGGCTCTCTCTCAAAATGAGACCCAATGGATATACAAATTACAGTCCTTAACGACGAAAGGGTTAAATGTGGACCTGGACATTAATTGTTTTATTAGTAATTTTTGACTGTTTATTTGTTATTTTTATTTTATTTTATTTTTATTTATATATTTTTATTATTATGTTTATTTTTATATTTATTTTTATTTTATTTTTATTTATCTTTATTTTTATTTTTATTTTATTTTTTATTTCATTTTTATTTATATTTATTTTATTTTTATTTATTTGATGTGTTTTGTTTATTATTTGTTAGACCAGGTCTCCATTATATCATTCCCAATCCTTTAACTATTTATATTTTTTCATATTGAGTATACTGTTATCGTCACAATGGTTCACATAATGTAATATACTAAGATCTGTTTTTTATGTTTTTTATGTAATACCGAATTACTAACACTAGATGGCCTCTGATCACTCTCTGGTAATTCAGAAAGTAGGAAGTTGGTGTTCACCTTTTGTCAACAAAGATTACATCACTTCCTGTGCTGCTGATTACTTCCGGTATCGGCAGATATGTCACTTCCGGTATCGGCAGATATGTCACTTCCGGTTCCGGCGGAAACCGGAAGTGAGGCCAATTTCATACTGCGCCATCAATGAGAGTAGTGGGAGTCATTGGGTGTAGTAGGCGGTACTTAAAGTATATAAGACCGCCAATCACAGACCCCATAAGCAGTGGGAGGGGCAAAACATGTCAAGCTAAGGATAATCTGTGAAAGCTGTTTGGATGCCAAGGTGGCAATTTTTGCACATTTTAAACACTCTGATGTAAGTGTAATGATTTTAAACCTTTTAAAAAACCTTGCAGTATTACACTATATGCCCTCTTTTCTTCACTTGTCCAAACTTTACTACTTCGATCATCTTGGACCAAGTAAAGTATGTAGGATCTATATCAAGTGGTGGAGGAGAGGAGATCCCATTCTCTGAGGCACAACCAACCCATATATCTGCTGGACAGGAGACACCATCTTGATATACACAGGCGTATTTATCATCTTCATCTGGTGAGTGGGGACCCAGGAGGGGAGCACAGGAAGTCACCAAGATTACATCAACGTGTCACCAGCCCTATACCTCACACTTGATAAACTTTATTGATTGCAGTTTATTTTGCACCTTTTTTTGAACTTTATTGAATGCATTTTTTTGCACTTGATTGGCACTTTGCTATACATGTTGTCACATGACACATATTTGATGTGAGTATATGTATATTCATGATTTAGAGGGGCAGCGCTGAGTATAAAATTTTCTGTTGTCACATCTTTTGGGGTACTCACCTTGCACTACAGCGGCAGCCCTACTACATATGTACATGGGTGTATGTGTGTAAACGCACACATATATGTACATTTTGTATTTATTCAATATTTATTTACACATTTTTTTTACAATTTTATTTATTTTTCTCCACAGCGCGGGTTCTATCCTTATTAGTTATATCCTTTGAGGTGCCAACATCTGGGCAGCTTGTTAGCGTGGGCAATAATTCTGGTGAGAGAAATGATTTACATTTAATAGAATTAGGTAAAGTAGTTGGTTCTTTAGCCAATGTACTTGCTAAAAATGGGTGAACCTATTAATATTGGTAATGTTGGTAATATATGGAGTGGCGGTGGCTCAAGTGGTTTAACCGTATCAGATAATGCTGTTTTTTCACAGGGTAACCCCGCCAATAAAAATGTTTCTATTGACAAATTACCTCTTAATAATACCAATATTGTTCCCTCTATGCCTGTTTCTGTTTCTAATCCTACACTTTCCTTACCTGTTAAAACTCTGGTTTCTGAATCCTGTTTTAAAGAGGCTCTCCCTTGGGAATTATCTCCTCTGGGATATCATTTATCCACTGCTGTTAAAGAAAAAATATGGCGTGGAGAATTCATAGATATTTTATCATTGCTCCTGTCATCTAAGGAATTTCTGTTAAAATCCCATAAAAGAATGGATGACAGGTCTGAGGAGGGCAATTCCCCGGACTTTTCAGAACTGGCTTCAGGCCTTTTGTATTTTTGCTTCTGTTATGGGCGAACGTTTTCCTGATAAGTGCTCAGGATTGTTTCAGCAACTGGATATAGTGGCAGAGGCATACCGCCACTTTGGTGCCATTTCATGGTTCAGTTATGATGAGAGCTTCAGACAAAGGCTCTCAGTTCCCCCATCCCTCCGCTGGGGAGTAAAAGATGTAGGGCTGTGGCTGAACCTGATGCTGCCACAAAGACCTCAATATACACAGAGACCTCAAATAGCGAATGTTCAATAGATTTTTCGTAAAGGAGTATGCTTTGCATATAATGATTCCCAATGCAGATTCTTATCGAACAGCAGATATAAGCATGAATGCTCATTCTGCGCGGGTACCCATCCGGCATCCCGCTGTTTTAGAAAATCGGCTAACACATTTCAGTCAAGAGACAATAATGCAAAGGGCATGGACGCCAGTGAGATTGTCAAAAATGCAGTTCTGGCTAGATCAGTATCCAGACCGCAAGATGGCGGACCTTCTTTATGAAGGATTTAAGTTTGGTTTTTTTAGTCCCTGCTTTTGTAGGGCAAGGTTGTCTTTCAGTAAAAAATTTACATTCCGTTCTTGCGCACCCTGATATAGTCAGAGAAAAAATTTCTAAGGAATTATAGGAAGGCAGAATTGCTGGACCTTTTCCTTCTCCCCTTTTTTAAATTTTCGTTTATCCCCTTTAGGCTTGGTCCCAAAAAAGGAGCCAGGTTCTTTTCGGCTGATTCATCATTTATCCTTTCCTCTTGGAAATTCTCTAAATGATGAAGTAGCGGACTTTGAATCAGCAGTGTCCTATGCTTCTTTTGAAGAAGCTCTTTGTCTTTTAAAGCGATTTGGCAAAGCATCTTTTATGGCAAAAGCGGATATAAAATCTGCATTTCGACTTTTACCAGTCAACCCCATAGGTTTTAACTCACTGGGTTTTTATTTTGGAGGATAAATTCTATTTTGATAAGTGCATGCCCATGGATTTTTCCAAATCTTGCAGTTATTTTGAGGCCTTTTCGACATTTTTGCAGTGGGTTTTGTTACAAAATTCCCCTCAAGGTGGCGCTATCCATTATTTAGATGATTTTTTATTTATAGGCCCCACCGAAGCTCAAGTTTGTTCTGAAATGTTGAATTGTTTTTTCAACATTTGTGAGTCTTTTGGCATTCCCCTAGGCAATGAAAAAACGGTGGGTCCAGTGATGGTTATTGAATTCCTGGGCATCACAATTGACTCTGTCGCCATGGAGTTCCGTTTGCCAATGGAAAAAAATTATAAAAATGAGGTTGATCGCTAAGTTTTTGTCAAAAAGACGGGTTCTGTTGCGGGACGTTCAGTCCTTGTTGGGTCTCTTTGCTTTTGCGTCTAGAGTAATCCCAGTAGCCAGAATCTTTTCCCGGAGATTTGCCCTAGCCACTAGGGGTCTTAAAAATCCTTTTTCACATGTCTCCATTACCCGGCCCATTAAGGAGGATCTAAAAGTTTGGGATCAATTCTTGATCAACTTTAATGGCCGCGTGGTATGGCAGTGCGAATTCATTAAGGATTTTGATATTCGCCTGTTTACAGATGCATCTGGTTCGGTTGGTTTTGGTGCCTTCCTGGATGGTTATTGGTGTGCTAAGGAATGGCCTGAGTCTTGGAGGTCACCAGATATTAGCCGTAATTTAGTCTTATTAGAATTGTTTCCGGTAGTGGTGGCTATTACTATTTGGAAGGAATTCTTTGAGAATAAACGAATTATACTACATACGGATAATAAGGGAGTATTTTTTGCGGTAAACTGTTTATCATCTAAGTTTGAATTAGTGATAAAATTACTCAGTTTTTTTGGTTTTGCAATGCATGACTTTTAACATTTGGCTAAAAGCAAAACATGTCCCGGGTATTACTAATGAGATCGCCGATTCCTTATCTCGTTTGCAGTTCCAGAGGTTTCGGGAACTCGCTCCAGAGGCAGACCAGGAAGGATTCCCTTGCCCAGAATTTCTCTGGGGCCTGATTTGGGAATAATTGAAGAAAATATAAGAAATTCCATTGCTCCTAAAACTTGGGAAGAATACTCACAAGCTTGGTTTAGATGGTGTAATTTTTGTGAAGAGTCTAATTTTTCTTTTAATACAGTTAGTGCGCATATGGCGTTATGTCTTGTCTCCTCTTTAATTCAAGCTAAACTTAGCCTTGCTTCGGTTGGCAAAATTGTAGCAGGGGCCTCATTCTTTTTGAAAAAGTCAGGACTTCCTGCCCTTAATTCCTTTTTACAGTCAAATAAATGCTGAAAGGCTTCAGAAGATCCTCTCCAGCTGTTGACAGTAGATGCCCTATTTCCTCTGATTTATTGGTGAAATTGATGTCTACACTGGAATCAGTTTGCTTTTCCTCTTTTGAGACTTTGCTGTTCAGAATGGCGTTCGTTACTGCATTTTCTGGTGCTCTTAGATTAGGGGAATTCACAGCACCTAATAAATCATCTTCTTCCTTTTTAGTTTTTTCTGTTTCAGAAGATTCGGTTAGGATTTTTATCTGTAGATCCAAGATGGATCAATTAGGCAAGGGTTGTTGGTTAACTCTTTATAGAGCCCCTTTTCAAGTCATATGTCCAGTTTTTAAAATGACTCAGTATCTTTCTTCTCGACCCCCTTTTACAGGTACATTCTTTATTCATATTAATCTATCTCCATTAACTAGATACCAGTTCTCATCTGTCCTGTCTTCTTGCCTAAAGAAACTTAACCTTTCAGGTTTTCATTTCTCTTCGCATTCATTTAGGATTGGGTTGGCTACTGAAGACAGCCTTCTCAGGTTTTCTAAGGATGGTTTATAGCAATTGGGGAGTTGGGATAGTGATAGATTTAAATTGTATGTTCGTTCTGATCTTGTTATTGTTTAATCTCTCTTATGTTCTTCCAAGCGCGTCATTTGGATAATAGAACATTCCTTTATATTTTGGGCCAAAAGGAGAGCTTCCATCAAGAATGGCACAATCAATATTGGTCTGGATGAAAGACGTTTTCAGGTTTTATGGTGGGGAATAAGGGGGCTGAGATGGAGGAATTTAAAGGATCAGTTAATTTACTTGCTAGGACAATGGCCTTCTCCCGATGTACTTATAATTCATTTCAGGGGTAATGACCTGGGCAGGATCAAAACTTGGGATTTGATTTGCGAGATGAAGAGAGACTTATCTTCTTCTAAGTTGTTATTTCCTTCTACAGTTATAGTTTTTTTCAGAAATAGTGCCAAAACTCCTTTGGTCAGATTTAAGTAATCCTCATTATGTAGACAGGATTAGGAAACGCGTAAATAGAACCATACGCAACTTAGTCATTTCTCAAGGCGGTTTTTCTTATCGCCATATAGACCTTGAAGGTTTCCTGCCTGGTTTATACAGAATTGATTTTGTACACCTGTCGGAGGTTGGTTTAGACATTTTTATTTTAGGTTTACAAAACATGATTGAGCAGGCCACAGCGTTTGGGGGGCTTCAGCCACTCAGTTTTTGAGTGACTTTCAGCTGTGGGGGTTTGTCATCCAGTTCAGTTCTGGATGGACTATGTGATATCATTAATAAATTAAATAATTTATGGTTATGGAATTTTAAGATGAAAGATTTTAAGATTAAAGATTATGAATGATTATTGTTCATCTTGGGTAACCCCTCAATAAATGCCATGGCCATTATTGCCAACATGAAATTGTGTTGTGTCTCTTTATTTTATATCCTCTTTTAGTCCTTTGTGCTGTCCCATGACTGAGCCTCTAGCGCTTATGCGGGGCTCCATGGGACAGTACAGAGGGCTGTAGTATGCTCCACTGTTCCCCCCCCCTCCCTTTTGCTATTTGGGTTGCCCCAGGTGATGGCAGATTGCAGAGCAGCATGGCAATGGTTTCGGATTGGCTGAATCGGGCAGGATTGAGCCGGGCTGTGGTTATATAAGCTGGCGGCTTTCCCGCTCCGTTCACCGCCTGAGGAGACCCCGCTGAAGACGGACCCCCTGCGCTGATCTCACCCTCCCTCCCTAAATATATAAATTTTGAATTTGTCATGGCATTTGTTAGTGGGGTTTGTCATCCAGTTCAGTTCTGGATGGATTACGTGATATCATTATTAAATTAAATAATTTATGGTTATGGAATTTTAAGATTAAAGATTTTGTTATGAATGATTATTGTTCATCTTGGGTAACTGCTTAATAAATGCCGTGGCCATTATTGCCTACATGAAATTGTGTTGTGTCTCTTTATTCTATATCCTCTTTTTAGTCCTTTGTGCTGTCCCATGTATTAGAGTGCATAAATGAAGGAGCACAAGGACCTTTGGGCAGCAGCATTGTCAGTCTAGGGGGAGGGGAGTGTTAGCTGGACTAGCAGATTTAAATGCACTAAGAAACTGAAGCCAAATTACAGCTAATACATTATAGGCAGTTACAGCAAACTGTTTTTTTCCTTTTGGGATAAAAGTTTTACACAAATAAGTAAAAGCTGATCATTGTAAGCACCCCTGTAAGTGGCAAATGGCTTGTCAGACTTACTGGCTTGATCACCTGGTGGAGATAAAGGAAAGAAAGCCTAAAAAAGAAAACTGATACAGCCATCACATCTAAGAATTGGCAAGCTGCAATATAATAAATTGTTTTTAGGTTTAATACTACTATACCAGTTTGAACATGGAGGAGGGAGCAGAGTCATGACCCCACCGGCCTATTCTTTTTCATTGTCCATTTATACACTAGGGACCAGTCCTTGACCAAACTGTATTGCTTTATTGGATTGCAGAAAAGAGAAGTAAACAACTTGCTATGCTGTCTGGCAGAAGTGCCTGTTTCACAAGACCATCTTTAGTTTGGTATGTAAAATTCTTGTACGTTGAACATTCATTTTAAGATGTATTAACATAATGGCAATCAAGATTTTAGTGCATCTAGGTGCATAGGCGGCAGTAACTGTCATTTTCTTTTTATAAAAAAAAAAAAATTCAAATTAGTTTTCATATGTATTCCTACTGGGTCTTTATCTGAACTGAAGTTCGGCTAACAATAGCCATAACTACATAACATAACCAAGCAATCATACCTCTTACCTTTATTGTATTTCGTCCCCTGGCTGGGTTTTTTGGCTACCATGTAGCATGGCTCTTTTCTATATTCCTGTCTTTTTCTTATGCCAAGCCAGTTGTCAATCTTCATTCCATCACTCGCTGCTTCAGGCCATTTTTGTATTTCAAGAGCAAGAACCAGATCCACTGATATAGCTTCAGGTTTATTAGAAATTTTGAGCGTAACTGCAGGGCTTGAAGATTCTCTTTTCTCCAAGAGGACTGACCCATCTGTTGTAAAAAAACAGACCTATTTGTGCTTGTGGAGTGGTTTCAGGTAGTCACATATATAAATTAACATATCACAATTGTCAAATTTACCTGAAGGGCCATCTACTAGTGAGTTTGACATTGCAGAGCATTCAAGTAGACATGAAAAAAATTGTGCTAAATCAGATTCAAAGTGGAATTCCAGGTGAACAGTTATGCCGTGTATACGCGATCGGAATTTCCGTCAACAAATGTGAGCTTGTTGTCGGAAATTCCGACCGTGTGTAGGCTCAATCGGACATTTGCTGTCTGAATTTCCGACAACAGATGTTTGAGATCTGGATCTCAATTTTTCCGACAACAAAATCCGTTGTCGTAAATTCCGAGCGTGTGTACACAATTCCGACACACAAAATTCCACGCATGCTCTTAATCAAGCAGAAGAGCCGCACTGGCTATTGAACTTCATTTTTCTTGGCTCATCGTACGTGTTGTACGTCAGCGCGTTCTTGGTGATCGTAATTTCCGACAACATTTGTGCGACCGCGTGTATGCAAAACAAGTTTGAGCCAACATCCATCGGAAATAAATCCACGGTTTGGTTGTCGGAAATTCTGATCGTCTGTACACAGCATTAGACGCATATAGTTTGTTGTTTTACCTGCCAAAAGGACTTGTAATTTTTTTTATCTATGCCTTCTGGCACACTGATGGTCAGGCAGGTGACAGATTTATTTTTCGCTTTTTTATTTTATTTATTTTATTTTATTTTTAACAATGTAGATTCCACTGTTACCCCTCCTTCTCTGGCTTGTTCACTGGACAGTATTGTCAGCACTTTTTAACCGCTTGCCGCCCATCGTCCGTCATATGACGGCCAGGTGGCGCGGCTCTCGTTCTGGGAGGGCGTCATATGACGACCTGCCATTTAAACAGGGAATGCGCGCAATCGTGTGCGCACATCCCTGTACCTTCGGTGGCGGCGTGTCATGGAGACACGGCTCGCCACCAAGGGGGGTGAACAGCCATTGGGCATGGCTATTTACCACGTGATTGGCCGTGATGAAGTCACGGCCGATGATAAATGGTACCACCCCACTGCGAGCTTGCGAGCGCGCTGCGCGTGCACGTCAGTAGCGGTGTGTTCCCGGGAACACTGCTCGTCACCGACGATGGTAAACAGCCATTGGCCGGTGGCTGTTTACCACGTGATCGGCTGTGATCCTTTCACAGCCGATCACTAAATGTAAACACATAACGGTAACTAGCTGTCATCAGCTCTTCTCTCCTCACACACCATTTCCAGTGTGAGGAGAGAAGAGCCAGGAGCAGTGAGTTACCGATCTGTGTCTGTATTGTACTGCACCAAGCACAACACTTGTCCCATCGCCCCCCCCCCCCATTGTCATCTGTCACCCAACAGTCATCACAGTCAACCCATAAAGTGCACCTGTCACATAAGAGACTGCCATCAGTGACCGTCAGCGGTGCACCGGTCACCTGTCACCCATCAGTCGTCACCCGTCAGTGACCGTCAGCCATCACCCGTCACCCATCAGTGACGTCAGCCATTACCCGTTACCCATCACCCATCATCCATCAGTGACATCAGCCATTACCCGTCAGCCATCACCCATCAGTGACGTCAGCCATTACACGTCACCCATCAGTGACCATCAGCCATCACCCGTCACCCATCAGTGACCATCAGCCGTCACCCATCAGTGACCATCAGCCGTCACCCATCACCCATCAGGGACAGCAGCCACTACCCACCAGCCATCACCCGTCACCTATCAGTGACGTCAGCCATTACCCGTCACCCATCAGTGACCGTCAGCCATTACCCGTCACCCATCAGTGACCATCAGCCATTACCCGTCACCCATCAGTGACGTCAGCCATCACCCTTGACCCATCAGTGACCATCAGCCATCACGCATCAGTGACCAGTCACTCGTCAGTGACCATCACCCATCAGTGACCGTCACCATCCGTGGCCTGTCACCCATCAGTAACCATTGCCTGTCACACCGTCATCACCTTTCAGTGACCATCACCTGCCACCTGTCACTCATCCATCAGTGTCATATCCAAAAGAGTTTACAACAGTGAGGAGGCGTTCCAGATCCTCTCCATGTCTGATGAGAGAAAAGGGGAGTTCTCATCAGATTCCAATTCTGATTCCGAATCAAATTCGGAATTTGAAAGGATTGAGTATAGTGAATCAGCAAATGATTCGGAGGAAGAATGGGTCCCTCCTAAAAGAGTATGGCACTCTGGAAACCAGGATTATATTCTCAGGCCCAGTACCAGCGCTGCCGCCAGCGATAGGCCCCAGGAACAAATGCCCAGTACCAGCGCTGCCGCCGGCGATAGGCCCCACGAACAAGCGCCCAGTACCAGCGCTGCCGCCGGTGATAGGCCCCAGGAACAAATGCCCAGACCCTGTACCTCCACATCACGCCTGAGTACCAGCACAGGCAATTCAAATCCCCCATCTACTGGAGTATCACGTCCCCCAAGAGCCAGTGCCTCTACATACATGTCAGGTGGTCTTGCCAACCCAAGATGGCTGCCATCCGACTGGGGATCACCAATTATTCCCCCTTTCACAGCACAGCCAGGTGTGCAGGCCAACACCCAAAATTTCTTAGATATTGATTGTTTTCATCTGTTTTTGCCCGACACTTTGCTGCAATTCATTGTGGACCAGACAAATTTATATGCCCAGCAATATATTGCCAACAACCCCCGATCATCATATGCCCATCCGTTTGAGTGGAGAGATCTGAATTAGGAGGAGTTCAAATTGTTTATGGGCCTCAACCTAAACATGGGGCTTACAAAAAAAAATGAAGGACATGCCTATTGGTCCACTAACCCCATCCACAACATACCCATTTCATCTGCCGTAATGGCCAGGTCCCGATACAAAATGATAATGCGCTTTCTTCATTTTAGTGACAACACCCAGTGCCCTGCCCGCAATCATCCAAATTACGACACATTCTATAAACTTCGCCCACTGATAAATTTCTTTTTCCAACATATTGCAGAACTCTATGTCCCCGATTAGAATATATGTGTGGATGAGTCCCTGGTACCCTTTTCAGGCCGGCTAGGAATAAAGCAATATATTCCTAGTAAAAGGGCCAGATACGGAGTAGATTATACAAGCTCTGTGAGAGAGCCACAGGATATCTGTATTCGTTCTGCATATATGAAGGAAAAGATTCCCAGCTCCAGCCCCCTGAGTGTCCAGCCTACATGGGCACAACTGGAAAGATTGTATGGGACCTGGCAAACCCACTTCTGAACAAAGGATATCACATATACCTTGACAACTTCTACACCAGCCTGCCCCTTTTCAAACACTTATACATCGCAAAAACCCTGGCCTGCGGAACCTCCAGAAAAAATAGGAAGGGCTTCCCACAATCTCTAGCAAACAAAAAGCTGCGAAGGGGGAAAAGAGCAGCATTGAGATGCAATGAATCAATTAAATCAAAAAGGTGCAGCGCTAAAATCAATAAAACAACCAAAGAGAATATATAAAGTACAAAATTCCAGGGAGAAAGGAAATAACAATGTGGTAAACCTAAAAGTGATAAAGAGCACAAAGAATGTCCAAATGTAAAATGTCCAAGTATGAAGACATGAATCCACCAGGCAAACGTGATGATCACAGCAAAAATATGTGGCTGATAGAAGAACCCTTCACCATGAACCAAATGGCCTCTCACCTGGTCACAAGGATCAAACAAGCAATCTCATATGGGTCAGCAGGTAAATGAAAAAGGTCCAAAGGCAAGGGACTCCTCCAGATAACCGGGTAGCAGGTGGATAACGTATTCATGAAATCAAAAAGGGTACAGACATAGTGCTCTCCGTATAAAATGCTTTATTATAAGAAAGTAAAATCTCACTTACATAACAGGCACTTCACAAGTGCCAGGACGCTGACATGGAAAACACAGCAGAATCAGTACGAACGGTGGAGCATGCGCAGTAGCCGCGGATGACGTCACGACGTCACGTTCTGGACGCGTTGCGTCCCAGTGGGCGGGGACTTCCTCAGCAGATCAGCTGAGGAAGTCCCCGCCCACTGGGACGCAACGCGTCCAGAACGTGACGTCGTGACGTCATCCGCGGCTACTGCGCATGCTCCACCGCTCGTACTGATTCTGCTGTGTTTTCCATGTCAGCGTCCTGGCACTTGTGAAGTGCCTGTTATGTAAGTGAGATTTTACTTTCTTATAATAAAGCATTTTATACGGAGAGCACTATGTCTGTACCCTTTTTGATTTCATGAATACGTTATCCACCTGCTACCCGGTTATCTGGAGGAGTCCCTTGCCTTTGGACCTTTTTCATTTACCTGCTGACCCATATGAGATTGCTTGTTTGATCCTTGTGACCAGGTGAGAGGCCATTTGGTTCATGGTGAAGGGTTCTTCTATCAGCCACATATTTTTGCTGTGATCATCACGTTTGCCTGGTGGATTCATGTCTTCATACTTGGACATTTTACATTTGGACATTCTTTGTGCTCTTTATCACTTTTAGGTTTACCACATTTTTATTTCCTTTCTCCCTGGAATTTTGTACTTTATATATTCTCTTTGGTTGTTTTATTGATTTTAGCGCTGCACCTTTTTGATTTATTTGTTTTAGAGGGATTTGATCGCTTGACCCTGGTGTTCAGCTGCTTCCAGTTTTTTTTGGTTTTTTTTTTGTCATACGTGCGCTGATACATTTTTCATATTGAGATGCAATGAAGTGCTGGCCTTGAGGTGGAAGGATAAAAGGGACGTGCACATGATGTCCACCATCCATGACGACACTACAATTGAGGTTCAAAGAAGACGAGGTCCCATTGAAAAGCCAGTATGTGTCCAAGATTATAATCTCTACATGGGGGGGGGGGTGGATTTCAATGATCAAATGATTC
This sequence comes from Lithobates septentrionalis, assembly GCA_037952835.1. Lineage (NCBI taxonomy): Eukaryota > Metazoa > Chordata > Amphibia > Anura > Ranidae > Lithobates > Lithobates septentrionalis. The sequence goes on from JBBDGP010001118.1 coordinate 576,650, forward strand.
TGGTACAAGAAGGTAGCAATTTATATCATCCATTTGGCTGTTTATAATTCCTTCGTAGTCTACACCAAATCCACAGAAAGCCAGCCCCCTTCCTACAATTCAGTTGTCACGTCCCTCATCTATCACCAAAGACCCCCCCAGAAGACCTTCACTCTGAGGCTGTTTGCTGACTTCATGAGCGCCACTTCCCCTTCAACATTCCACCATCTGAAGTAGGCCGAAGACGGCAAAAAAAGTTGCGTGTGCACCAAAAGAGGATTTAGAAAAGATACCAGCTACCATTGTCCCCAGTGTCCCTCCCAACCTGGCCTTTGCATTGGTGAATGCTTCCAACTTTATCATACATCCCTAAAATATTAGCCCATATTTTTAACTATTTCCCCATTTTCATCATTTGTGCTGACCATTTTCCATGCTTCCCCAAATAACCATGCCACTGCCTTCCACGTGAACTGACCCTGGCCTGTTTTTGACTATGCCTCTGCCTACCGTTTGGACTGCTTCCACGTGAACTGACCCTGGCCTGTTTTGTGACTATGCCTCTGCCTACCGTTTGGACTGCCTCCACGTGAACTGACCCTGGCCTGTTTTGTGACTATGCCTCTGCCTACCATTTGGACTGCCTCCACGTGAACTGACCCTGGCCTGTTTTATGAACTATGCTTTTGCCTACCGCTTGGACTGATCTGTTGCCCTGCTACTGTAGTACACAGGGGTCTCACATATGTGAGGGGCTCCAGAATCGTTTTTCCAGATGGAGAAAACAATTTTTTTTGTTTTCTCCGGGTTTCGGAATTTCCAGATTAGGGTCTGGAATCCGGAGGCTTCATAGAGATTTGGGTGGGTCGAAGCCTCTACCCCTGTGCCCCTGTGCACAGGTCTTACCTGATTGCGGCCCTCAGCCTGCTGCTGACTTACTGCCATCATGCCTCTGCCTTCCGCATGAACGGACCACACCACTATCTGGACTATGCAAATAATTAGCTGTAGCAAGAGGCAGTATATTTATGAAGGGCTGGATAGCGGTACAATGAGTGTAACAGTGTACCAGGACCAATATTATGGCTGTGCTGGCTGTCTCTGCCTGGACAATTTCTATGGACTGTGCTGTGCTGACAATATCCTTGTGCTGACTATAGACAATATTCCTGCCTGCTGCCTGGATAATTACTATTGCTGTCGCTAAGCACATCTCTGCCTGCTGCCTGGACCAGTGCTCTCCTTTGTGGATACTACTAAAAGCACAGCTAATGCTTTTTTTTTACCCTTTCCGCAATAGAATTTATTTTGGATTGTAATTTTTGGTATGTACATGCTATGTGTTAGAAATATGAAGGGCCTTCAAAAATCATAGGTTGCCAGGAAATTATATATGTCATTTATGCTCCTAGAACGCCTGAAGATGCTACTTCAATGTTGGGCCTTTGTATGTGGCCAGGCTGTGTAAAAGTCTCACACAAGTGGTATCGCCATACTCAGGAGGAGTAGCAGAATGTATTTTGGGGTGTCATCTTTGCCATGTACTACATGCTATGTGTTGGAAATATCTGATAAATAGACAACTTTGTGTAAAAAAAATGCTACCCACTACCCACTAGTGATCAAATACCACCAAAAGAAAACTCTATTTGTGTGAAAAAAAGGACGCAAATTTCTTATGGTTACAGAGTTGCATGACTGAGTAATTGTCATTCAAAGTATGACAGCGCTGAAAATTGGTCTTGGCAGGAAGGGGGAGTAAGTGGTGTATTGAGGTGGTTAATTAGTAGAAAGGTGACCTAGGAAGAATCAGAGTGGGGAGAGACTTGTGGCTCTTTAAAGTGGTAGTAAATTCATGTATGCCTTTTTTACCTACAGGTAAGTTTATCATAAAGCTTACCTGTAGGTAAAATGAATATCTCCCAAAGGTGCACTGATTAGGAGATATTCCACAAAGCAGCACTCAGGCATGCGCTCTGAAAGAATAGAATACCCTCCGTGCTGATAAATTTAAGAGGGACAATCTGCCTAGAAGAATTCCAGCCATGAGGGTAGCAGGGAAGACGGCTGAGATGTAACTCGATCCTCCAGCAACCTTCCGCCAAAGAGGCTCTGCTCCTCTTTGCCTTCAGCTACCTTCTCGTCCAGCTTTCATTGCTAAAGATTGCCTGCCTGAGGAGCTTGCCAACATGCCTGTGGCTGCTGAGACCTGTAGTCCTCCCTGCAGAACACCAGCTCTGGAGATCTGACACTGTGGACTCTGCTGTATATGGACTCTTGCCTGTGCAAGTATGCTGGGGCAGTCACATGAGTTAGGGATTAGGGATGTTAGGAAAAGACTGTACCTTATGTTGACTGTTATATTGTGAATCTCATCATGCTTTGTCAAGCCTAGTCTGAAGTTACTTAAAGGAATGCCTGGTGGTAATGGCGTATGGAAGAACAGGGCCTGTAATGCACACACATGGGGTGAAGTAGTGACATGCCATGGCTAGGGGCAACACATACAAGAGAAGGATGTGTGACATGACAGCCAGACAGCTGGAAAGTGGTACCAGCAGGGGTGACAGGTCTCATCTATAGTGAGGGAAGCAGTTCATGGCCTACCTCCCAAGCGTTCGGTGCCCCAGCAACCGGGACCGGATCTGTTTGGCGGAGAGCCTTGGAACCTAGCCACATGGTACCGAAGAGAAAAAGAGTTAATTGTTCATGTGAATGGGGTCTGCGCTGGTTCCCGTCGGGACCCACTCTGTCACTGGTGGATAGGTGGCAAAGTTAAACTGGACTGGTGGAACAGGACATTGCTATGTGGTGTATCCTTTGAACTGTTGCATCCTGAGCATCCAGGGTGTAAGGCTCACTTCTAAGTCGGGGTGCCATTCATATATATATATATATATTTTTTTTTTTTTTTTTTTCATTTTTAACCCACTAGTGCTGATATATAGGGAGAAATAAGTCTTCTTCCTCTAATCACACCAGCTTCTCCCCCAGATTCTCCACCTCTGAGCTGGAGAATCTGGAAGGAAGATTTTTCAGTGTAACGGCCAGCGAGACTTTCATAAACTGGCCATTTGGGACAGAAGGGTTGTGTGCTGTAATGAGAAGCGGAGAACATGTTCTCTGCTCCTTATCTCAGCTATATAAACTGGTACACCCCAGAGATCAGCCACGATTCTGAGGATCACAGATTTTCTGTTTCATAAATGGACGCCCAAGACTGAGCTGGTAAAAATACTGAGAATTGGATGTTTAGCATGGTTTGACTACCCATCACATCGGACAGATTCCACCTGATGGTCTATGGGGACTTTGAACATATGTGAATTGATAGTCACTGTGAACATGTAATATTGTCTTTGTCTCCAAGGACTCTAGTGGGCATAAGGATAAGGTTCCACTGCGTTGTTTTTTTTACATATCTCCAAAGGTAATATAACAGTGCTCACTTTTCTGCTGCAATTTGTGTTTGTATCTGTGTTGCATGTACATCATCATCAGAGCAACATTCTGTCGTTGCTCTTTTTCAGGCTCTCTGGGAGCTTGAAAAAAATAATAATGCTTGACACATTGCTCTGGCCATTCTGTATGTGCAACATAGTGTCGTATCACCTAGATATATAGATATATGGCCACTTTTTTAGGTACACTTTGCTATTACCGGGTTGGACCCCCCTTTTCCTTTAAAACTGTCTTAATTCTCCATTGCATAGATTCAACAAGGTGTTGGAAACATTCCTCAGAGATTTTGGTCCATATTGACATGGTAGCGTCACGCAGTAGCTGCTGATTTGTCAGCTGCACATCCGTGATGTGATTCTCCCATTCCACCACATCCCAAAGGTGCCCTATTGGATTGGGATCTGGCGACTGTGGAGGCCAATGAAGTACAGTGACCTCATTATCATATTCAAGAAATCAGTTTGAGATGATTTGAGCTTTGTGACATGGTGCATTAATTATCCTGTTGGAGTTGGAAGTAGCCATCAGAAGATGGGGACACTGTAGTCATAAAGGAATGGACATGGTCAGCAACAATACTCAGGTAGGCCGTGGCGTTTAAACTATGCGCACTAGGTACTAGGGGCCCAAAGTGTGCCAAGAAAATATCCCCACACCATTAGACCACCACCAGCCTAAACCATTGATACAAGGATGGATCCACTTTCCTGTGGTTTATGCCAAATTCTGACCCTACCATTTGAATTCCCCAGCTGAAATCGAGACTCAAACCAAACAACGTTTTTTCCAATCTTCTATTGTCCAATTATGGTGAGACTGTGTGAATTGTCGCCTTAGTTTTCTGTTCTTAGCTGACAGGAGTGGCACCCGGTGTGGTCTTCTGCTGCTGTAGCCCATCTGCTTCAAGATATATATTGCTTACACTATGTATGTGGTTTGCTGCCTGGGGTTTCACTTTAAGTCCAGTTGGAAATGTAAACATGAATGTGTTATATCTGTCCATTCTTCCTTTTTTTTCAATAATATTTTCAGAATTTCTGCACAGGCATAAATGCACAAGTTATGGAAATTTAGCATACCTGATCTTGGGAGGATTTTCTCGACCAAGGTTCTGAAGTCAGCCAAGATACTTTGAGCCACTAGATTTCCTTCATCATCAATGTATTCAGCCATGCTTGGTGGTTTTTGTTGTTTAAATGCTAGTGTGTAGAATGCACCACTCCCATCAACACTTGTCAGCTCAATTTTCTGGTTACTCTCAAATGTAATTTTCAGCATGATGTCAAATTCATTTGGTCTTAATAGCTGGAGAAAAAAAAAAGAGCAGGTCTTTTATTTTCAATGTTTCATTTTAAAAATTTAACTAAAGGCAAATCTTTTATTTTTATTTTTTTTTAGATAAAGTGGAGAGGGATGAGAACCCAGGTCAGGTGTTATGTTTGCTACCCTTATACCTGTCATGGTTAGTCACCCTATCCTTTTGTCCTGTTATCATTATCACCACAGCGAAAGTGTCAAAAAACAAAACAAAACAACGACAAGGGTTAGAACCCTCCATCGCTCTATCCAAAATGAAAAAAAGTTTTAGTACGAATTTCTGGCTTCAACAGCCCAAATTAATTTCACACATTGCAACTCATTCTTTTTTTAAATGATGCCTAGGAACAGTAAAAATAATGAAAGCTTTTGATACAATACTCTACCTCAATCTGGACCTGTCCCCTGCAGTAAATCCTTGATGCTGGCAGTTTTTCAGGTAGAATGATGGGCAACATTTCTGTGGACTGACAGGAGGGAAGTCACTAAAACGGTTCGAGACAGACTCTAGAGCAGCTGCAGCGGCGTACTAAATGGTGAAGGGGGGTCCAGACTTGGTTGGGAGGGGGGTGCTGAGGCCACCTGACATTTCTTTTTTCGGTTGCTATATTTTACACTGAAGCGCCGTGAAGTCAAACATTAGCTGGCCGCAGCACCCCCAGCCGAGTAAGAGGAAGGCTCATTCCCTCTTTACTCACATGACGAAGCTGAGAGGACTTCAGGTCACTGGGACATCCTGCCCCTTCTGCTGAGTGAGTTTACGCAGGGGGGAGGTATTTATTTTGGAGGGGGGGTTACATAGTTAGTCAGGTTAAAAAAAAAAAGACACAAGTCCATCTAGTTTAAGCAAAACAAAAAAAAAAAAAATCATACAATCCCATGTGCACAATCCTATACCCACAGTTGATCCAGAGGAAGGTGAAAAACCCCAGCAAAGCATGAACCAATTTGCTACAGCAGGGGAAAAAAAATTCCTTCCTGATCCCCCGAGAGTCAATCAGATTTTCCCTGGATCAATTTTACCTATAAATGTTAGTACCCAGTTATATTATGTACATTTAGGAAAGAATCCAGGCCCTTTCTATGAAGCTTGCTAGAACCACCTCTGGAGGGAGTCTATTCCACATTTTCACCTTTCTGGTATTTGAAGATGAAATCTTTTTTCCTCTAGATTTAAAGAGTGTCCCCTTGTCCTCTGTGATGACCTTAAAGTCAATAACTCAACATAAGTTCCCTATATGAAACACTTACCGTATATACTCGAGTATAAGCTGAGTTTTTCAGCACTCTTTTTGTGCTGAAAAAGCCCCCCTCGGCTTATACTCGAGTCTCTCTGATCTGCATACCTAATCTCCCACTTTTTTACGCAGTCATTCGTCAGCCGTCCAGTGTAACAAAGCCCCGCCTCCTCCTCATCCGTGATAGGCTTAACACTGAACGCTGACTCACTGCTGGGAAACTGAGTGTTCCGCCTATCACGGACAAGGAGGAGGCGGGGCTTTGTTACACTGGACAGCCGCCCACTTACTGCGTGAAACAGCGAGAGATCAGGTATTCAGATCGGAACAGTGATGCATACAATGAGCACAGTGAGACATACAATGGGCACAGTGAGGCATACAATGGGCACAGTGAGGCATGCAATGGGCACAGTGAGGCTGCAAATGGGCACAGTGAGGCTGCAAATGGGCACAGTGAGGCTGCAAATGGGCACAATGAAGCTGCAAATGGGCACAATGAAGCTGCAAATGGGCACAGTGAGGCTGCAGATGGGCATTGTTGACCCTCTTTTTCACTTACAGTAGTTGCTGAATTTCCCACCCTAGACTTATACTCGAGTTAATACGTTTTCCCAGTTTTTTGTGGTAAAATTAGGTGCCTCGGCTTATACTCGAGTATATACGGTATGTATTTGTACATGTTGATCATATCCCCCCTTAATCGCCTCTTCTCAAGAGGGAATAGATTCAATTCCTCTAATCTTTCCTCATAGCTGAGCACCTCCGTGCCTCCTATCAGTTTGGTTGCCCTTCTCTGCACTTTTTCCAGTTCCCCGATATCCTTTTTGAGAACTGGTGCTCTAAACTGAACTGCATATTCCAAATGAGGTATTACTGATGATTTGTACAGTGGGCATAATGATATCTCTCTCTCTGGAGTCCATACCTCTTTTAAAGCGATTGTATACCCTTATAAGAAAAAAACTAAACCTGTAAGGTAAAGGCATAATGTGCTAGTATACATTGCATACTAGCTCATTATGAAATACTTACCTTAGAACGAAGCTCCCACACCACCTCCCAGTCACCGCTGAGGGAGCTGACACGTTCCCTCTGCGTTTCTTATGGGTCCACGGCTCCGGCACTGTGAGTTGCCAGAGCTGCGATGATGTCACTCCTGCGCATGCGCGGGAGTCCTCCATTCCGACAAGGAGCTCTGAATTTCCAGCACTATCAGTCAGAACCTTTAGAGGGCATGCGGCTGCATGCAGGGCGAATATCTTCTAAACCATGCAGGTTTAGGAGATATTCATTTTACTTGCAAGTAAGCCTTATTATAGGCTTTCCTATAGGTAAAAATCACAAAGCGAGGATACAACTGCTTTAACACAAGAAAGAACGTTGCTTGCTTTGAAAACCTTTGCTTGGCATTGCATGCCATTATTGAGCTTATGATCTACCAAAGCCCCCAGATCCTTCTCCACTATGGATTCCTGGATTCCCCCCCGTTGTACTCCCCCTAGTATGTATAATGCATGCATATTCTTAGCCCCAAGTGCATAACTTTACATTTATCAACATTAAACCTCATTTGCCACTTAGTTTCCCAATTAGACAGTGCATTGAGGTCAGTTTGTAAATTGGAGACATCCTGTAACAACGTTAATCCACTACATAGCTTAGTGTTATCTGCAAACAAGGCCGGTACAAGGGGGGGGGGGGGGGGGGCGGAAGGGGTGGATGCCCTGGGCGGTACTATTTACCGGAGGAAAGGGGGTGCATGTGAAGTGCTGGCTGTGTGCTTCTAAAACTGTCTGGACACACCAGCCGCTAATACCTACACTTGCAACGATGTGCCGAGTGCGCTCCTGCACCCGGCACAAGCCTATAACAAACCAGCGCTTCACTTATTCACTGCCCTGTCAGTGGAGATACACCCTCTTACAGGCACTTGGTATTCCCTGCCCAGCGTCACACACTGAGAGGCTGGCCGGAGGCAGGATGGGAGCAGTGGCATGGCGTTGCTATAGGGATGGGGGTGGGGGGGCGACCGCACCTGGGTGACACCATAAAGAAAGCTGGCAGTTGTAGTGAGTGCTGTCAAGCCCCCCTCCCTCCACCCCCCATCAGTGATAGCGGCGGTGTGACAGGGGAGAGGCAAGCTGCGGGATGTCAGAATGTTTCCCCCACTCGCCCCCCCTTTCTCCTGTCAGCAGTGCAGGAGGAGAGATAGCGACTCTCTCATTAGGTTCACTGCCCAGCTTCCTGCCCGCTCTTTTACCCTCCCCATTGGACACAACGCAGGGCCAATCACAGCGACCTATTGCTCTCCACAGGGAAGAGACTACAGCTCCCAGCATGCACTCTGCTGGGGGAAAAAAGAGAGAGAGCCCGGAACCCAGAAACAAGCTGGGGGAATGAGTGATGTACTTTAACTGCTCCAAAAGACAGAAGCAGAGAGAGAGGAGTATACCTGGGGAAGCCAAACAGAGAGCCATGCTGCTAACCAGAAAGAGCCACGCTGCTAACCAGAGCCACCAGAGAGAGCCACACTGCTAACAAGCACCACCAGAGAGAGCCGCACTGCTAACCAGAGCCACCAGAGAGAGCCACAATGAGCCACTACCAGGGTACAGATGTGCTACACTACTGACCAGAGTCGCCCCGGGCAACACAGAGTGAGCAAACATTTAGCTAGAGGGATCACTGTGGCAGTTTCACTGGGTCTGGTAAAAAGGGCCTATAGGCCATTATCCTTTACTGATCCTAGGGACTGAGCCATTAGGAACTGCCTAACCTGCTATCCTCTAGCCCTAATACTGCCTCTGCAGGCTAGAGGATAGCAGATTAGGCAGTTATTGACTGCCACAATGAGCTCCAATGCTGTGCTGCTGGCTTAAAAACATTGTGTGTGTGTAGGGGGGGGGGGGGGGGCGCAGTTTGCCATCTTTGCCCTGGGCACCAAATGACCTTGTCCCGGCACTGTCTGCAAAGACAGAAATGTTACTTTTAATCCCAAACCCGAAGTCACTTATAAAGATATTAAAAAATAAGGGTCCCAAAACTGAACCTTGGGGTACACCACTGTTAACCTTAGATCATTTAGAGTAAAAATCATTAACCACTACTCTCTGAATTCATTTTTTTATCCAGTTTTCTATCCATTTACAAACTGATATTTCCAAGCCTGTAGACTTTACCTTACACATTAGCCGTGTGTGGGGAACTATGTCAAACGCTTTTGCAAAATCCAAGTATACCACATCCACAGCCACCCCTCTGTCCAAGGTTTTACTTACCTCCTCATAAAAAGAAATCAGATTTGTTTGACAACTTCTGCCTTTCATAAATCCATGCTATCTGTTGCTTAAAATATTTTTATCCAGCAAGAACTCGTCTATGTGGTCTTTTATTAAACTCACCAGTATCTTCCCAACTATAGAAGTTAAACTAACAGGTCTATAGTTACTTGGTTAAGACTTTGATCCCTTTTTAAATATGGGCACCACATTGGCCCTATGCCAATCCAGTGGTACCATTCCAGTCATTACTGAGTCCCTAAATGTTAGAAACAATGGCTTTGAAATGACAGAGCTCAATTCTTTTAGGATCCATGGGTGGATGCCATCTGGTCCAGGTGCTTTATTCAGGGGTGTCTGTACTGAGGATTCTGCACTTAAATGGGGGGCTGGGGGGTTATCTGTACTCTTTATTATGTACTGGGGGGGGTGTCTGTGCTGAGGTTTTGTACTTCGAGGGCTATGGGTGGTTGTCTGTACTAAGGGGTCTGTACTGAGCAGTGGGGGACTGGGAGGGGTGATTTAGGAATGTTAGGGGGATCAGTCTGTACTGAGAGTTTTGTGCTGGAGGGGTGTCTATACTGAGGGGTCTGTGTGTCTGTACTAAGGAGTTGGGGGCTGGGAGAAAATATTTAGGAATGTTGTGGGGGGGGGGGGGGTCAATCTGTACTAAGTAGTTTGTGCTGGGGGGGAACTGTATAAAGGAGTCTGTATTGGGTGGGTCAGTCTGTACTGAGGTGTCTGTGCTGGAGGGGGGCACTCTGTGCTGAGGGTTCAGTCTGTGCTGGGAAGGGGAGTCTGTGCTGAGGAGTCTATGCTGGAGGAGTCAGTTTCTACTGAGGGGTCTGCGTTGGTGGGATTGTTCTGTACTGAGGGGTCTGTGTTGGGAAAGGGGTCGGCCTGTGCTGGGGAAGTTGGCTTGTTCTGAGAAGTCTGTGTAGAGGGGGATATGGAGTCTGTTCTGAGGAAGGGGGGTCCTGTACATTCTGTACTCCTGACCCGTGCACTATAGACACTTTAATTTACTAAAACTGGAGAGTGCAATATCTGGTGCAGCTCTGCATAGAAACCAATCAGCTTGCAGTTTTTATTGCCAAAGCTGATTTAAACAAGCTGAAGTTAGAAGTTGATTAGACCTCTTCCACACTGGGGCTCTTTGCAGGCGCTACAGCGCTAAAAATAGCACCTGCAAAGCGCCCTAAAAGAGCCGCTCCTCACACTCCAGTGTGAAAGCCCGAGGGCTTTCACACTGGAGCAGTGCGATGTTAGGACGGTAAAAAAAGACCTGCTAGCAGCATCTTTGGAGCGGTGAAGGAGCGATGTCTATACCGCTCCTTCACCGTTCCTGCCTATTGAAATGAATGGGGCAGCGCGGCTATACCGCCGGCATAGCGCTGTTGCAGCAGCGCTTTGCGGTGGTTTTAACCCTTTCTCAGCCGCTAGCAGGGGGGTAAAACCGCCCCGCTAGCGGCTGAATACCGCCGCTAAAACTACAGTAAAGCAGCGCTAAAAATAGCGCCGTTTTACCGCTGACGCCGCCCCAGTGTGAAAGGAGCCTTAGTGCAGCTGTGCATACTAGCGAGATTCTGAGTGCTCCAGTTTTAGTAACTCCACCCCCATTATCACTTGATTTATCAAGACTGGAGCATGGCGATTAGCCAGCTTCTATATTTTTTTTTTCAAAGCTTAACTGAACAAGTTGAAAATAAAAGCTAATTAGTTGCTGTGCACAGCTGCTTCAGATTCTGGCTGCTCCAGTTTCGATGAATTCCACTGGCCATGTTTTATATATCATAACCATGACTACACCATTAGCCTTGAAGATCTTCTTTAAAGTAGGCTGTGTGTAAAAAAAGATGTGTAGCACTCCTCAGTAGGCTACTCGTGTTAGGTAAATTTAGCTTTTGGCCTTCCTGTAATTAGGGAGAGCAGCAATCATTGTTTAGTGTCTGTTCTAGGTTCTGCTGGTGCAGGCTCAGCATTTTTCCTCTGCATTCCACTTAACTATGGAATATAGTGGGCGGAAGAGCTTTGACCCTGACCTGCATATTCATGCCTCTTCAGCCAATACCTGTCAGGAGAGTGAGTGACCAGCAGGGGACTATTCCTGGGATCGTAAGACCCAGTCTGAGGGTTGTGGCATCCCTGGGAGACTACTTGCAGTTTCAAGGAATTCTTTTTGGGGTCCCAGCTCCTGTTTGGGCTGGGGGACCTTTGGCGTAGGCTCCTGAAAGCAAGCAGAATCTCATCTGAGAATCCAAGGCAACAAGTACAGCTGACTGGTACTGCAGGTGGCAACACAGTATATACAAGGCATAGTGAGTATCTGCCATGTGGACTCCAGAGACTTTTCTTTGCCCTATTTGGGAGAGATTACAGCATTACATCCGGGATTATACTCCTTTTGAGGAGTCCCTGTTTGGAATCTAATTACCCTTCATATTCAAGGGAGTGTTTCTCACCATGAAGAAGCAGATCAGATTTAGAGTCCTCTATTACTGTTTTGCTAGAAGTGTTTAGAGTGTTTCGCTTACCACCACCCTATGCCAGTTCTTTCAGCAAAATAAACTGCAAAAAGACATGTACAGGCTGTTTTCTGACTCGAGTAACTGTGAAACACCGTGGGCCTGGCTGCTATGTGCCTATCAGGGAATGGAACCTGGGACCAAACAGACCAATCCCAGGTCTGTGCTACATATATAATTGAACAGTTTTATTTTATTAAAAAGAGTGTACTGAGGTTTGTACCTGTCAGTCTTTTACTTGTGGCACAGTCATTAAAGTAGAAGTAAAGTCAAAACCTAACTCTAAGCCTACTCTCAGCCACATTCTAAGTTTAATCTATCTAGCCCTGTAAAGCAAAAATCGCTATACTTGCCTATTCTGCAGTCACTCTGGTCCGGTCCCAGCATCAGCAGTCAGCTGCAGCTTCAGCGTGTGGGAGTGAATAGGAGAGGCAGCCAACAACAGAAGCCCCATAGTCACTCTATTTGTGATATAATTTCTCAGGCATTTCACAGTTATTGTCGGTTTTCTCCTGCACACAGCAGCCACTGCTGGAGACCGGACTGGAGCTGCTGCACAACAGGTAAGTACAGTGATTTTTGATTTACAGGGTTAGCTAGATTAGGTTTATAAATGTGCCTAAGAGTAGGTTTAGAGTTAGTTAGGTGACTAAACTTTGACTAAATTTCCAATTTAAAGTATATTTTGTGGGTAAAAGGACTTTGGCATTTGGTTGTTGTAGTTTGCGTAGGCTCAGGTTTTATTTAACTATGCCCATTTAAGACCCTCCCAATTTGCCCACACCCATAATTTGGCACGGCACACAAAGCATGCCGCTTTATATTGTCTTGCCATCTTTTTTTGGAGGTAGAGGTGTAAAAAAATATTATCGGCCCCAGGTGCCAAATGTGCTAGGTACGTCACTGAGCAGCTGTGCATAGTAAACAATCAGCTTCTAGTTTCAGCTCGTTAAGTTTAGCTTTAAAAATGAAAGCTAGAAGCTGGTTGGCATGTGTAGCTGCTCCAGATTCTGTCAGCACTTGTGTTAGTAAATTCCCCTCATAGTGTTCCTGGAGTAAGTGGCACTTACACATTATTAGGTTAGCACTGTTCAGTTCATGAGGAAGGACTGGTCATTACCGCCACCAGAGTAAAGTCCTATGATGTTAGCAGGACACAGACAACTGCAAAATTAAGATATGTATAAATCATATAAAAATAAATTTAAGCTGGCCAGATGAATTTTGATCCATGTGTGGCTGACCACTCCCGCTCAACAGAAGTCAATCTACGCCTTGATAAAATTTCCCAAGTTGTGGGGACCCCTAACAGTAAAATTATTTTCGTAGCGTGGGTTGTCAGCTCTCAAGGCAAGACAAGTAATTTGCACCCACGGACATTTAGCTCTCCTTGGTTCCTTTCCACTCGTACAGTAATAAAAACCCTTATTGTACAGTACATTTTAGGATGTTCTCCTTTCTTTCCCTTTTATCTCTCTCTATCCTAATTTCTTGTTTTTTTTTCCCCCCATCCCTCTCTCTAGCCATCTTTTTTGTTCTCTCTTATTCTTTCTCTCCCTTTTTCTTTGTTCCTCCCCCTCTTTTCCTCTCCCTTCCATGTCTTCTCTATTTTTATTCCTTCTCTTACTCCTTGGTGGGGGGAATGAGATGAGTGGCAGTGCTGGTGGGTGGGATCAGTGGTAGTGTTGGGGGGAGTTCTGATCAGCCAATTTAGGTGCTCTTGAACAAGGTCATCTGCTGATCTGAGAACTGTAGTGGGGACTTTTAATGGCAATTATAATCACAGTTAGTGTTACTCACTGTGTCTCCGACTTTGTGGTGTCTCGTAGCAGTGACACTTATGCAGCAATCAGGAGATAGGGTCTCCTCCAGCCCCTCCCACTTCACATTCCTCACCAGTCAGTTGACCTCTAGTCTCTGCCCCCCAGCCATGCCATGAACTGAATGGGTGGCTGCGAAGAGGCCAAGTGGGCGGCCGCAGGCTCAAAGAACAGCCCAGCTGGGTGGCCGCAGGCTCCAGGGACAGCCCTGCTGGGCGACCGCAAAAAGGCTGGGAGAGCGGTGCGGGCTTCAGGAACTGCTCAGGATTCGGTGACCCCTGGCAAACCATCATTCGACCCCCGAGGGGTTCCCAGGATGAGAACCATTGATCTATGGCCAGCTTTAGACATAGGCAGTTCTGATGAGATAAACTGGGTTGTAAATAAACACACGTCAAGTTTGTAAAGTATACTTCTTGCTGCAATTACCAAGGTTTGTAAAACATATGAAAATATGAAAAAGACAGCGGTGTGTCCAGGTGTGTGCCAAATGATCAAACAATATTAAAAGTATTAAATGTGTAACATACGTTAAAAATAAACCTTATTAAATTATCTCCAATACCGGCAATCTCGCAGTGCTAATAATATGTAAAAACTTTATATAAAAAAAGAGACAATATAGGGGTTATTTACGAAAGGCAAATCCACTTTGCACTACAAGTACAAACTACAAGTGCAAAGTGCACTTGAAATTTCACTGAGGCGGCGCATGCGTGGAGCTGAGCCGAGCAGTAATGCCGGCTTAGAGCTCCATATCCCGCGGAACGAACAAGCCAGATAACGGCGGAGGTAATACACCTACCCGCACTGTGATAAAGACACATAGTGTCCACATAATCCTACCTTAGATTGGAGCCTTTTGGGGGGATTTTAAGTCACAAATGAAGCCGAAAACTGGCAAACAAGCGGCGCCTCACAGAGAGAACAGTATGGCACTGAAGCCGTCCTCCTCTGAGGTGATATGCAGGGAGGATAATATGCAGCCGGCCCCCTCTGTTACATCACTCAGTGAAGAATTCTCATTAAAGGCACAAAGTCTAATTCACAGGGAATAATGTGGTAGAAATGGAGAACTTTGAAATTACTCCACACAAGGATTTTTCACCTCCTGTAACTATGAAGCAAATCGCGAAACTGTTTCACAAATCATTAAAATCTACCGCAGACCATATCACTACAAGTCTCACTAAGGAGATTAGAGATTTGGGCCAGCGTACGTCTGCACTTGAACTTAGAGTAGACGATATGGAAAACTATACATCAAACTTTTACTCAGAAATTGATAGCCTTAAAGAGGAAAATGTCATCCTACAATCCAGATTGGAAGACTTTGAAAATCGGGCAAGACGTTCTAATATACGCATTAGAGGAATCCCTGAATCCGTGACTGACTTACAAGCTGCTATGATAGCTCTTTTCCATGAATTACAACCAGCTATATCGGTAGATCGCCTTGAGTTGGACAGGGTTCATAGAGCCCTAAAGCCTAAAAATCCAGATGGTCCGCCCCGCGATATTATTGCGAAATTTCATTTCTACCGTACTAAGGAACAATTGCTAAATTCAGCAAGAAATAAAGATTCCCTAAATCTCCAAGCTCACAACTATCAATTATTCGCACATCTATCTCAAATAACAATCAATAAAAGAAGAGCGTTGAAACCACTTCTTCAAATATTACAACGCAATGCCATAATATATCAATGGGGCTTCCCTTTCTCTGTGCGATTCAGAGAAAATAGGGGAGAAAAGCACTACCAATGCCACATCCAAAGCATTTAGGGACAAAAGAAAATTACTACCAAAGTAGCCAAAATTTGGACTTTAAAGGCATGGAAACAATGGAGAAGTGAGAAAATGTATATAATTTATTAGAAAAAAAATACATAGACAAATACAAAGTTCAAAAAGAGATAAAAAACATGAAAACTGATACAGTCAGTACAGTGAGCCCTTGTGCGTCTACGCGTTTCGCCGTGAGGCTTCTTCAGGACACGATCAAGGTTTAAAGGCGTAACAAAAGAGAAACAGAGAGCAAGTCTCACTGTCTGAGATTAGATATATTCCAATTAAAAACAGAAATACTACATCGACGTATTAGAACATGTTACATTAAAAAAGCAAGTGCTCAACCATCCAAAGAAGAGAACTGAGAGAACCGTAAGATGATAATAAAAAGTACCTTTGATTTGGTAGGCCTCGTATAGAAATTCCCTGTGATGGGAAATAGAGTATTTATTGTGAAATCTGAAGGAGAAGAGAAAATATACACAAAGCTCTAGCACAGAATGTATGGTGCTGCTGGTAGTATATATATCATTGAACATTAATTAAACCAAAATACCTACTATTTTATATCTTCCAAAATGTATTAAAACAGGGGCCCATGTGTATCTTGTATTGCAGAAAGAGACCGTCCAGCTAATGAAGATGAGGTATATGGCGACATAGAAAAGTAGTGAACCTCAATTAGGTCAAGCATTGCTGGTGGTTTATGCCATAGCCTCTATTAGTATATGGTGCCTGATGGTACAACAAGAACAGGGAGGTCATGTAGTCATCGGTGAAAATCAAAATAGTGCCCATAGATGAAATGAGTATAGACTTACATGTGAATGATAACATGGAGGCATGCCCCTGGAAGACGGCCGGGTGATGTACTCGGAGCCCATGTAAAAACATGGGCTATTTATTTAGACCGGCCGCCTTTTGCATCCAATAAGGATGGAGATGTCACGTGATGTAATCACGTCCAAACGTTGTAGTGAAGGGGAATTGTGGGCAATGTAGGCAAAGCGGAGAGAGTGAACCTGTCGTACAGTTTGCGCATGTGCGAGAAATACAGAACGGAGAGCTGACTTGTAGTGTTTGTATGCAGAGCGGAAAACAAAGTTCCGCTTGCATTCATCCAGCATATAGATACAGGAACGTGGAGGGTGCCCAGATATTGAACTAGGTGTATTGATAGAGCGGGGACCTAAATTTAAGAGCCAGTTACTGTCAGAACTGAGTCCTCTGGATGGGAGAGCACATACTAGATCAGAAAGAACAGCCATCATGCACATAGATAATAGTAGATTTACAGTGGGGACGGAAAGTATTCAGACCCCCTTAAATTTTCCACTCTTTGTTATATTGCAGCCATTTGCTAAAATCATTTAAGTTCATTTTTTTCCTTATTAATGTACACACAGCACCCCATATTGACAGAAACACAGAATTGTTGACATTTTTGTAGATTTATTAAAAAAGAAAAACCTGAAATATCACATGGTTCTAAGTATTCAGACCCTTTGTTCAGTATTTAGTAGAAGCACCCTTTTGATCTAATACAGCCATGAGTCTTTTTGGGAAAGATGCAACAAGTTTTTCACACCTGGATTTGGGGATCCTCTGCCATTCCTCCTTGCAGATCCTCTCCAGTTCCGTCAGGTTGGATGGTAAACGTTGATGGACAGCCATTTTTAGGTCTCTCCAGAGATGCTCAATTGGGTTTAAGTCAGGGCTCTGGCTGGACCATTCAAGAACAGTCACGGAGTTGTGAAGCCACTCCTTCGTTATTTTAGCTGTGTGCTTAGGGTCATTGTCTTGTTGGAAGGTAAATCTTCGGCCCAGTCTGAGGTCCTGAGCACTCTGGAGAAGGTTTTTGTCCAGGAAATCCCTGTACTTGGCCGCATTCATCTTTCCCTCGATTGCAATCAGTCGTCCTGTCACTGCAGCTGAAAACCACCCCCACAGCATGATGCTGCCACCACCATGCTTCACTGTTGGGACTGTATTGGACAGGTGATGAGCATTGCCTGGTTTTCTCCACACATACCGCTTAGAATTGAGGCCAAAAAGTTCTCTCTTGGTCTCATCAGACCAAAGAATCTTATTTCTCACCATCTTGGAGTCCTTTGGGTGTTTTTTTTAGCAAACTCCATGAGGGCTCTCATGTGTCTTGCACTGAGGAGAGGCTTCCGTCGGGCCACTCTGCCATAATGCCCCGACTGGTGGAGGGCTGCAGTGATGGTTGACTTTCTACAACCTTCTCCCATTTCCCGACTGCATCTCTGGAGCTCAGCCACAGTGATCTTTGGGTTCTTCTTTACCTCTCTCACCAAGGCTCTTCTCCCCCGATAGCTCAGTTTGGCCAGCTCTAGGAAGGGTTCTGGTTGTCCCAAACGTCTTCCATTTAAGGATTATGGAGGCCACTGTGCTCTTAGGAACCTTAAGTGCAGCAGAATTTTTTTGTAACCTTGACCAGATCTGTGCCTTGCCACAATTATGTCTCTGAGCTCTTCAGGCAGTTCCTTTGACCTCATGATTCTCATTTGCTCTGACATGCACTGTGAGCTGTAAGGTCTTATATAGACAGGTGTGTGGCTTTGCTAATCAAGTCCAATCAGTATAATCAAACACAGCTGGACTCAAATGAAGGTGTAGAACCATCTCAAGGATGATCAGAAGAAATGGACAGCACCTGAGTTAAATATATGAGTGTCACAGCAAAGGGTCTGAATACTTAGGACCATGTGATATTTCAGTTTTTCTTTTTTAATAAATCTGTAAAAATGACAACAATTCTGTGTTTTTCTGTCAATATGGGGTGCTGTGTGTACATTAATGAGGAAAAAAATGAACTTAAATGATTTTAGCAAATGGCTGTAATATAACAAAGAGTAAAAATTTAAGGGGGCGTGAATACTTTCCGTCCCCACTGTACATGTTCATGCAAAATGATAAAAATTACAAAAAGCATTTGTAGATGCTATATGGGTGCCTTATTTTAAGCACCTTGCAATGGTCATCACAGCAGCCAAGTGGTTAGTACTGCCAACTAGCAGCACTAGGATTGTCTGTTCCAATCCCAAATATGACACTACCTGCCTATAGTTTGCATGTTCTCCCTGTGCCTGCGTGGATTTCCTCTGGGTGCTCCAGTTTCCTCCCACACTCCAAAGACATGCTGGTAGGTTACACACACCTCATTTAAAGTCCCAAACCCCTCTTTGTTTCTTATGCTGGTTGGTTAATTGGTTCTGAATGTGAGTTTAATGTAAATGTATAATTTCAATGTAAAGCGCTGCGTAAATTGACGGCGCTATATAAGTATCTGAAATAAATAAATGAATATTAAAAATCTCCCCTGTAACTAGCAGTATTGTTTTCTTTTCCTAGTCACAAAAATATACAAAATTTGAGTAAAAAAAAAAAAAAGTCCCATTCTTTGCTTTTGGATTGTGGGAATAATTCCAGACAGGGAACTGTAAATGATATGTTTCTATGCAAAAGATATATCCCTGCTAGAATTTAAAGCATTATTATTCCCAAAACCAAAAATGTAACATATTGCAGCCTTAAATGCTGTTGCTGCATCATTAGTTTTCTTTTTTAAGCATTTTCTCTTTATTTTCACCTGCTGATCCAGCCAGTAACACATTTACTATCTTAAACCGGAAGTTCATCCTAGATGATTCCACAGGAAGTTTGCCACTGGGAAGGGGAGGGTAAAGCCTTGTACACACGGTACAATTGTTGGACAACCGAGCGTCTGATTTTTGTCAAAAGAGCGCGTGCCAGGATCTTGTCTTGTATACTAACGTTACACAAATTGTTGTGCCACAAACACGAACGTAGTGACGTACTATGAGGAATTTCAGCTCTTGAGCGCCACCCTTTGGGCCCCTTCTGCTAATTTCGTGTTTGGTGAGCATTGATTCCGAGCATGCGTGTTTGTACTTTTGATTTTTTTGTGACGGATTTGTGTACTGATCATTCGAAAATCTGACGTAGAGCTGTCATTTGATAAAAAATTACTAGCTTGTCATCCAATATTTGCTGGCTGAAAATTGGAAAACAATTGTTGAAAGGAGTGTACTAACAGTAAGAATTTCAGACAACAACCTGTCAAATGACAATCCCCTTCTGATTTCCGTACCGTGTGTACGAGGCTTAAGATGCACTTGCAGATTTAGATAATGTTACCTTAAGTGGTTTCCAGACTGTTAGAGCGGACAGGGATAGCACAAGGAGTGGTAAGAGGATGGCTTGCTATTTTTGTAAACAATAGATGGTGCATCCCTGGTCACATAACTATTAAAGTGGATGTAAACCCCCAAAAAATGTATTTTTAATTAAGACTTCTACCTGGTACAGGAGACAATGTCATGTCATCTATGCCCAGTCTTGCCACGAAGAGTTAATCCAGCTCTGAGCAATCCTCTTATCTTTTTTAAATAAGATAAAAAAGGACACAAGGAGAAAGCCATTTCTTCTCACTCTGCTGTGAGTGACTGAGACATTTTGTGTACTATCCCAGCATCACATCCCCCTCCTTTTCTCTCGACTACATCCTGTGTTCTAACAGTGCAGCACATGCGCAGGAGTCACAGGGGGCAGTGAGCATGCTCTGCTTCTGGCCAGAACGCGCTCTGTGTCCCCTGTGCTCAAACTTCTTACATAACAAGCACGAGTTTCATCCTTGCGATGCTGCCTGGCCAAGGGGAGTGTAGAGGTGGGCGGGGAGTCTAGTGACGTCATGACTCCCGTCCATTGATTCTGAAGATTTGCGGGGGTCCGTGTGCAGAAGGGGGTGACTTTTAACAGGTAGGGATACATGCAGGAGGCATATGAACATATATACATTAGTATGATGGCAATAGTTGATAATCAGATAATCATGAGTGGTGGGTTTACATCCACTTTAAGGAAAGTGTTTGCTGCCCAGATATAAAATTATTGGTTCTAGGGCTTCGGCCTTATTACTTGTCTAGGTAGATTCCACATGTTATTGTTGTGGCGGTGTATATTCAGCCTTCTGCCAACCAACGTTGGCAAGTGATGCCATCCACTGTGTTATTGCAAAACTTCAAACCAAGCATCCCAATGCCCTTATAATCTCTGGTGATTTTAATTATGTCACCATGTAGAAAACCTTGACTAACTTCACACAGTTTGTGGGCTAGAGAGAATAGGATCCTGGATCTGCTGTATGCCAATGTGGAGAATGCATACAGCTCTTCTATTCCACCTTTGGGCAGATCAGATCATAATTGGGTCTACCTCAATCCTTGTTATGGGCTCATGGTTAAGAGACAACCTGTGACCACCAGATCAGTAAACAGAGGGTCTGAGGAGTGCTTTGAGTTATTGTGGGGCTGTTTTGAGGCAACAGACTAGAATGCACTCTGTGAGCCACATAGAAGGGACATTGATGGGCTTACTGAGTGCATAACACATTATATTAATTTCTGTGTAGATTATATTGTTCCAACAAGAATTGTTCATTGTTATTCAAATAGTAAACCGTGGGTAACTAGGGATATGAAGGATATTCTTAACTCCAAGAAGATGGCTTTTAGAATGGGTAATAGGGAGGAGTTAAAAATGATTCAGAGGGACCTGAGGATAAAGAATAGAGAGGCTAAGGAGAAATATAGGAGTAAGCTGGAGTGGAAACTCCAGCAAAACAAAGTGAGGGAGGTCTGGAGTGGCATGAGAACCATTACAGGTCTTAAGCAGGTTGGTGGAGGGACTAGGCATGATGTAGAATAGGCAAATGAATTGAAACTTTTTTTTAATAGGTTTGATTCGGAGGCCCTGGCTTTAACTCCCTCCGATTCAACACAAAGCTGTAGGAGAGTTGCGGAAAGTACTCTCCTCTCCTCATACTAGATGTCCTTCCACCTTTAGTGTGTGTTCTGATTCACCCCTATTGGATACTTTTACTGGTTCTTTTTCTAAGAACAACTCTACTCCTCCTTTACAGGAAAGTGCATCAATGTCCCTGTACAGCTGATCAGGGGAGTAGACAGTTGAGGAGACTTAAGGCAGTAAAATCAGCAGCCCCTGATGGAGTTAGTCCCAGGGTGCCTAGAGCATGTACAGACCAGCTGGGGAGTGTTCTGCAATGGGTCTTTAACTTGAGCCTGTGTCTACGAAAGGTTTGTGGAAGACGTCCTGTCTTGTCTTTGTGCCAAAGATACTACCTTGCGGCTCCAAGGATTATAGACCAGTGGCTTTGACCTCCCACATCATGAAGACCTTGGAGAGACTTGTTTTATATGAGTTACGACCCATGGTTAGTAAATGTTTAGACCCTTTGCAGTTTGCATACCAGCCAAGACTGGGGGTTGAGGATGCTATCATTTTCATGTTAAATTGCATGTATGCACACCTGGATAAGTCAGCAAGCACTGTGAGGGTCATGTTTTTTGACTTGTCCAGTGTTTTTGATACTATCAGGCCAGATCTTTTGGGTGAGAAGCTAGCAGCACTACAGGTTGATGTTTCCCTTGTCTCATGCAGTGTTAATTTTGACATCAAATTTCGATTTAGTTATAGTCTTTTAACTAAAATGGCATTTTAGTTTTAGTCGTATTTTAGTCTTCTGAGTTGTTTTAGTTTTAGTCATATTTTAGTCGACTAAAATCGAATGGGTTTAGTTAAATTTTAATGCATTATTTCTCATGTATTTTTTGTTTTTTTATTTTATTTTTTATTTCTTATAATGCCAAACATTAAATACTCCTGGAGTAAAAATCTAATAACATGTTTTTTTTTTTTATGGCATTAAGGTTTGAACATGCACTAAAGACACAAATTTAGCCGTTGTGATATAAATTCAATTTAATTTTTGTCAGTCTTTTGACTAAAATACCATTTTAGTTTTAGTCTGCTTTTAGTCAACTAAAATATTTTAGTCTACGAAATTAACATTGGTGTCATGGATTGTAGACTACCTGATAGGAAGCCCACACTATGTGTGTTTGCAAGACTGTGTGTCAGATAGGGCGATCAGCAATATTGGGGTTCCACAGGGGACAGTTCTCTCGCCCTTTCTTTTTACTGTCTAGTCTACACCACTGATTTCAACGACCAGAGTCTTGCCATCTTCAGAAGTTTTCTGATGACTCTGCGGCAGTGGGATGTATCAGGGATGGGGAAGAGACTGAGTATAGGACTGTGGTGGAGAATTTTGTCACATGGTTTGAGGTTAATCATCTGTATCTAAATGTGACAAAGACAAAAGGAGCTGGTTGTGGATTTCAGAAAAAGGAAGCAACCAGTGACCCCAGTCTCCATCCGAGGAGTGAATGTGGAGGTAGTAGAAAGTTACAAGCATCTGGGGTGCACATAGATAATAAGTTGGACTGGAGCAAGAACACTGAGGTGCTCTATAGAAAGGGCCAGAGCCGCCTCTACTTTTTGAGCAGACTGTTGTCCTTTAACATCTGCCGGACGATGCTGAAGATGTTTTATGAGTCTGTGGTGACCAGCGCTCTCCTGTGTGCAGTGGCATGCTGGGGAAGCAGGCTTAGGGTGTCCGACACCAACTGACTTAACAAACTGATTCGCAAGGCCACTGATGTTGTTGGATTGGAGTCTTTTACGACAGTGTTGGAGAGGAGAATGTTGTTCAAGTTACGTTCAATCTTGGACAACTGCTCCCACCCACTCCACAATAAGCTGATCAGTCTGCGGAGTACTATAAGTGACAGATTGTTACACCCATTATGCACCACAGAGCGACACAGGAAATCATTTTTGCCTGTAGCGATCACGATATATAATTATTTTCTGTGAGGGCTGGAGGTAAAGATTTAATTCTGGTTTATGATCAGGATTTTGTGTTGTTTTTATAGTATGTCAGTATTGTGTTGGTTATTATTTGGGGTGGTGTTAGAAAAAGTGGTGTATTATTTGTATTTGGTAGTTTGATTGCCTGTTATTTTAATCTGTGTCATTTATTCTATGTTGTATTTTAATTGTCTGGATGTTTTATTTGTAGTGTAGTTTTAATTTTGTTTATTTGGTGCTAATGGCTGTTATTGGTAATTTTGTTGTGTTTTTGTATCTTGTTCAGTTATTGTTGTGATCTTGTGTTGTCTTTGTTAGGTGTGTCTGTGTCGTAATAATTTCCCAATTTCCCTTTGGGATTAATAAAGTATTCTATAGATAGATAGACAAATGAAGCCAAACTCCAGCTAATATATCATAAGCAGTTACAGCTATGTTTTTTCTTTTAGGATGAAGGTTTTACATGAATAAAAGCTGATCATTGTAAGCACCCCTGTCAGTGGTAACAGGTTGGTCCCATCTCTGTAACTGTTAGAGCACATGTTAAAAAACAACAGACTTACTGGCTGGATCACCAGATGAAAAATAAAAGAAAGAAAGCCTAAAGAAGAAAAATGGAATTGAAAAAATGAATGCAGCCATCACATCTAATGCCCCGTACAAATGGTCGGACATTGATCGGACATTCCGACAACAAAATGCTAGGATTTTTTTCCGACGGATGTTGGCTCAAACTTGTTTTGCGTACACACGGTTGCACAAAGTTGTCGGAATTTCCGATCGCCAACAACGCGGTGACGTCAAGCACGTACGACGAGACTAGAAAAGGCCAGTTCAGAACCAAGCGCGGCACCCTTTGGGCTCCTTTTGCTAATCTCGTGTTAGTAAAATTTTGGTGAGAGACAATTCGTGCTTTTTCAGACTCGTGGCTTTCAGATCGTTTTCTGCGGTTCAGTTTGTGCTTGTGGGTTTGTATCTGCTCTTCAGTGCGTGCAAGCAAGTTCCGCGTGACTTTAATTAGTCATTGTGTTCTTGTTCGTTCGTTACTGTTTTTCAGGTCGCTCTTCACAGGCCTTGCTGTTCTTGAGTGCGTTCTGTTACTTCGTTCTGAGCAGCCGACCGTTTTCTAGCCATGTTGCGTATATGTACTCCTCGTAGAGTTCGTGCTGTGCGGGGGCTTGGTGTTGGGGTCCTGACCTTGACACAAGTCCAGTCCATGAACAGGGTGGGGAGGAGTTCATGGACCAAGAATTGGTTGCTTCAGCGTGACCAGTTCTCTCATATGCCTTTGCTCCGTGAGACTAGTGAGAATAATCCTGATGATTTCAGGAACTTTCTCAGGATGACGGACCCCGTGTTTTACCGTTTGTTGGCTTCGCTGACCCCCTATATCAGCAGGCAGGATACCTGCATGAGGCAAGCCATCACTCCGGAGCAGAGGCTCGTCGCTACCCTGCGGTACTTGGCAACAGGGAGAAGCCTGCAGGACTTGAAGTTCTCGACAGGCATCTCCCCCCAGGCTCTGGGGATCATTATCCCAGAGACCTGTTCTGCCATCATCCAGGTCCTGCAGAAGGAGTATATTAAGGTAAGATTTTTATCCTTTAATATCACATTTTATTGTATTGAATGTTTGCTAATATATTGTATTTCTTTCCTCATTCCCTAATTACCATGATTGTACTATGCTGTGAATGTCTCCTTTCTCCTCATGCATGCTGGATTTTTATGTAATCTATTTTTTTTCCTTCATACATATTTGCCTTCACTAACCTCCCCAGCATGGTCTACAGGCCCTATATTCACCTCATGTAGTCACTTAAACCAATGTATTTTATCAGCTCCATAGTAGTGCTTTTCCCCAAACACCCCCTAAAATTTTTAGAAATGTGATTTGTGCTTTAAATTCAGGCAGAGTGCCAGAGGCTTTGTTTTTTAGTGTCCCCAAATCATTTTTATTAACCCTCCCTCCCCCCAACTGCTAAGTCAGTTGATCCCAATTCTCTATCTATCCTCAATTATCTATCTGCTGACTTTGCCAAACCCATACACACTATACCCACCTCTTTACTGGTCAGATTTATGGATGAATTCCCCAAAGCATGTAGTAGGGCCTGCCTGTATACTTTCAAATGGTACTGTTTGAAGTTTTTCTATCCTATTATTATCTTGATAGGTAATAGCAGAATGTCAAAATGTGCTCTAATGTGTACAATGTGTATTTATATCTTTGTATTATGACACTTCTTACCTGTCCAGTGGGCTGCCAATAGTGTAACTAAGGAGGGGCTGTTCCAAGTAATACCCTGTGTTTAGGCATTCATCTCTCAATGAAGTGAAGAGGGTTACCTGTACAAGATCCCCCCCCCTATAATGTTAGAAATGGCCCATGAGAGGGGGTGGGAGGGGGAATATGATAGGTGTACCTTATACTTTGGTGTTGTAAAATTCCCCTTAATAAATGTGATCTGGATGTTGGCCAAGAATGTTTGTGTCTATAATCTGCTTTCCATAGTTATGTGCAAAAATAATAATGTTTTTTTTTTCATCAACAGTTTCCTTCCACGCCACAGGAATGGCAGACTGTGGCCTCCCACTTTGCCCAGCGGTGGGACTTTCCTAACTGCGGAGGGGCAATTGATGGGAAACACGTCCACATCGTCCCACCACCCAACTCGGGGTCGTACTATTACAACTACAAGGGGTTCAATAGTATTGTGATGTTGGCGGTGGTGTCGGCTACTTATGGGTTCCTGTATGTGGACGTGGGGAAGATTTGCCGGATGTCCGATGGTGGAGTCATCGCCCAGATGGAGTTTTACAGGCGGCTCCAGAATGGCAGCTTGGACTTGCCACCTCCCGAAGACAATGTGGAAGGACTCCCATTCGTCTTCGTTGCGGATGAAGCCTTTGCGCTGGGGGACCATCTTATGTGGCCATTCCCGATGAGGACCCTCACCCCGGAACAGAGGGTTTTTAATTACGAGCTGGCCAGAGCCAGAAGAGTGGTGGAGAACACATTTGGAATCATGGCCAGCCGGTTCCGCCTATTTCTGACACCCATCCATATGGCGGAGTATAAACTTAATCATCTAATCCTGGCGTGCTGTGTTCTACATAACTTTTTACGCAAACATTCTGCCAACTATGCTGGCTCAGTTGGGCCCGAGGCCGGAATTTTCAATGAAGCAACGCTGACGGCGCTTGAAAGTGGCCGTCCTGGCTTGCCCTCCCTGAGTGCCCGTGATGTCCGGTTAAGATACCTTGAGTTCTTTGCGGGTAGGGGGGCCATCAATATGCCAGACAATTTGTGAAGCCTTTATCAAATAAAATTGAAAATAAACAAATCTTTGGTGACATTTCCTGCTTGTGTTTGTTTTACCTGACCCTGACAGAAATGTGGGGAGTCCTGAAAATGGCGTGATTGAGTACCCTTACAAAGCACTGTTGGATGTTATTTACTAAAGGCAAAGACACTTTGCACTACAAGTGCACTTGCAACTGCACTAAAACTGCACTTGTAGTGCAAAGAGGATTTGCCCTTAGGAAATAACCCCCATTTTCACAGAAAACACCAATTACATCACCACCAAAGTGTTGTAGCGTTGAGACAATAATCCACACATTATTGATTAACAATCTTTTTAATACCTGCACAATCACAGGTGCATTTAGAAAAGGTTTTTAAAACAAACCAACATGTTTGTTGTATAACAATTTTTGGGGTGGCATTATCACAAATAGAAATGTCCATTTAAGATAAAACAGGCATGTGTAAAACCAACAAGAAAGACACAAATCTTGAACTTACAAAGTTCACATTTGTTAGAACTTGAAGGCAATATCAGAGATGAGTATTTAGGAACTGTGTTTGATATTGCGTTCAGATGGGGTGAAGTCACCCCAGGAAAAGCCACATTTGGAAGATGCACACAAATTTCCTAATGTCAACATGTGCAACCTGCCATCACGGGGGATCAAGGAACGTGTTTTGGGGGAGAAACCCCTTTCTCTCAGCTACTTTATTATTGAAGGAGGGGTTGCACCCCCAAAACGCGTCCATTGATCTCCCGTGATGGCAGATAGCACATGTTGGCACACTGTGTGCATCCTCCAAATTTAGCTTTTAGAAAAATCGCTAAAACATTTTAAAATTTGTAGAACACAAAAGAAGAAAGTGATTTTGAGGGGTTTTAAACTCGCCCCAAAACATCAATGATGTTCTTATTTTTTTGGATAACATCATTGATGTTTTTCTTGAGGTTTTCCAAAGCTAAATTACACCCCATGATCTCCCCAATCAGGATCTGGGCACTTGCTGATGTGAAAGGATCTGGATCCACAACATCACGATCACCTAAAAAGAGAGCAAAACAAAACAGGTATGAAAAATATGCCGGCATCCATCTCTTACCTGAGCCTGTGGTCGCAGACACTCACCTGTTGTGGTGACTAGTTCCACCACATCTTCCTCCTCCTGCTCTTCTTGGGTTGGGGGTATTTCCCCTTCTTCCAGAAGGGGGGGGGCTCTGGTCTCCTCGGATGAGGGGTGTCCCCCGAGTCTTTTCTCCCCTATGTAAAACAAAAATGCTATACTTAGCACACAGATATTTGATGGCAGAACTATAAAGATGAAACATTGCTTGGAAGTGGGGTACAATTGTCAATTTTAGCAGAGTTCCAAGATGTAGCATTTTCAGTGTCCTTTGTCAAGCTGCAATACTTTACCTGTTTTGTAGAAGCTTCACAGATGGAGACCCTCCCTATAGTATACACTGGAGCACCTGTGTGGCCCCCCAATAAAAATGGTGTTCTGGTGTCCCACACTAGTGCTCCAGTGTCCAGATGTGAAAACAGCTGCTCAGTGTCCTCTCCTTACACAGAATCTAGTTTGCATTTCATTCTAGTAACAAAGCCATCTACACAACCAAATTAGTTTCATACAAGTAGGGCGTAAAAAATGTGGCCAAATGCATATGGCCAAAACAATGGTGTTTTATAGGCCGAAAGAAAAATGTTTGATACGAACGAATAATGTGCCCATGAACATGAAAGTTGCCATTTTAAAATGTACACTTTTAAGAAAAGCACATGGAGCAGCACGAACGTAATAAACATAAAGAATAGGAACACAGCACAACTACTTACTTTTTTGCAGCACTCTCCGGATCTTTCTGTACTGCTCATGTTCTCGTAATTTGAGGTCCGACCACCGCTTCCTGAGCTGATCTTTCGATCGACGTACCCCGAAATTCCGGTGCAGACACCTGACCACTTTCGCCATGATCTTGGCCTTTCTGACATTGGGGTTGGGGTAAGGTCCATACTTCCCATCATAGTCGGCCTTCTTCAGGATGTCCACCATCTCCAACATCTCCCCAAAGGACATATTTGAGGCCTTAAATCTCCTTCTGGATCGGGACGTGTCTGGATCCGGGCTTTCCTCCTCCTCCTCCTCGTTCCTGTAATTAGCACGCACCTGCTGTGTATCCGCCATGTGCTCTTCCCCCACTGCGCAGAACGAAAAGGGGCGGGGAATAGACTAGAAAGAACGTCAGGGGCGGGCGGAGTTACACGCATGCCCAGTGTGTATAAAGCGTAACACGTGTGCGTATTACGTACGATCTGTGAGCGGAGGAAGGAGCATTGGAGGTGCTGATCGTAAGAACGAAGGTAAGAGACATACTTGTGCCTATACTGCTTGTACATTGAGGCCTATATTGTAACAAGATTAGTAGAGTTTGGCCTGACATTAGGGTTTGTCTTGTGTTGTGTCTTGCAGTGAAAATGGATATCTTGAATGATACAGACTTCATGGCAATATTCATTGACATGTTCAGGGAGCTGCCTTGTCTGTGGGAGATAAACCACCAACATTATAAGAACCAAGCAAAGAGGAAGGCAGCGCTGGATCAATTGTTGGAAATTGTGAAGCAGGTGATCCCCACGGCAGACATCACAAATTTGAAGATCCTAATTGGTGGCCTGAGGAGCACATATGTAAGGGAGCGCAAGAAAGTCCAGGATTCGCAGAGATCCGGAGCAGCAGATGACATCTATGTCCCCAGGATGTGGTACTATGACAGGCTGCATTTTCTGGCAGGCCAGACTGAACCCGGGTCATCACTCTCCAGTCTTCTTTCCACGCTTCCTCCCCCCCCCCGGCTGAGGCTTCCGACGCCCAACCTGGGCCTTCCAGGCAGCAACATGTGGAGGAGCCCAGATTGAGCCAGGTATAGCATTCCTCTAAATATTTCAGGTTGTCCAATCAATGATGTTAACTAGATGTTAGTTTGGAGTACTAATTTATGATTGTGATTGATGATGCAAAACATTACAACCATGTCCCTTTTTCATACACAGGGAAGTCTCAGCCAGGAGGTGGCCGGGCCGAGCAGGCTGGCTGATATGCAGGTGCCTCCCCTACGCCTGCAAAGAGAAAGTGGCAGGAGGAGGAGTACCCTAGAAGAGGCTGCCATAGGCCTCTTTTGGAAGGCTACAGAGGCCCTGGGAGCACCACACACCGTGGAGGAGGACTTTGCTGTGCCATCATTGCCTGTAAAATGCAGCGGATGGAGGAGGGCCAACAACTCATGTGTGAGTCCTTAATTTTGGAGGCTCTCAATAAGGGGTTGAGGGCCCAAATAACATCTGATACCCACCTTTGTGACCTCACACATGGTCCTCCTCCTCCTCCTCCTCCTTCTCCTCCAGGTCCTACTAGTCCTCCTCCTCCTCCAGGTCCTACTCCTCCTCCTGCCACATCTCCAACAGCAGAGCCACAGCCAGGAAGGAAGCGTGGAAGGAAGACCAATAAGTGAGGACCCTGGATAAAGTCTGGTCTGGCAAAAGATGCAGCCTCTTGTGGTACCACAGCCTGGGGACATACATGTCATCTGCTGCTTTCCGGATCTCTGGGACTTCTGGACCAGACTGCCCTCCCTTACATATGGACTCCTCAGGCCACCAATTTTGATGTTCAAGAATTGATGTCTGCCCTGGGGGTCAAAGGCTTCGCCAATTTCAGCTGTTTCTCCAGCGTTGCCTCCCTCTTTGTTTGGTTCTGATCCCTTAATAAAGGATTTTTGGTTTCAATTATACTTGCCTATGTGTGTTTTCCTTCTAAAAGGACAGTTTGTTTGTGAGGATTCAGGTACATTTCAAATATACAATGTGAAATTAACAAGGGACACCAACACCAAACAATCTCCTTGAGATTAAATAATAAAAATTATCAATGGTGTTGTGGTAACTTGACACACAAAACACACACAAAAATATTCTGGAGTAAAACTAAAAATAAAATTAAACAAAGATCAGCCTTTGAAAAAATACAAACATAAAATTAAAAAAAAAACTGGCTTAAAAAAAAACAAAAAACACAAAAATATTTTTGTCAGATGTGACAAATCAAAATATATTAAGGGAATCCCGATAAATAATAAAGAAAGAACTTTGTGAGAAGTATGTGTGAATATGAGCAGCAAAACTACTTCATTCTTCTCACATTATAAAGAAGAAGAGAGTGCGCTGTATAAAACCATTTTTAACATTGCAGCGTGACCAAAGTGCTGTATCCATTGCGAACGCTAAGTTTACCAGACTGAGCTGTTCCGTGTCGGAATTTCTTCTGAGCATGCGTGGCACTTTGTGCGTCGGAACAGGCCACACACGGTCGGAATTGACGCGATCGGATTTTGTTGTCGGAAAATTTTATAGCCTGCTCTCAAACTTTGTGTGTCGGAAAATGTCCGATGGAGCCCACACACGGTCGGAATTTCCGACAACACGCTCCGATCGGACATTTTCCAACGGAAAATCCGACCGTGTGTACGGGGCATAAGAATTATAAGACACCTATTATAAACGTGCTGTTTCCAAAATCATTGTTAAGTGATTACCTGACAAATGCAAAAATAAATCACAATATTATAAAAATAAATGTACAGTATCTCACACAAGTGAGTACACCCCTCACATTTTTGTAAATATTTTATTATACCTTTTTATGTGACAACACTAAAGAAATGACACTTTGCTACAATGTAAAGTAGTAAGTGTACAGCTTGTATAACAGTGTAAATTTGCTGCCCCCTCAAAATAACTCAACACACAGACATTAATGTCTAAACCGCTGGCAACAAAAGCGAGTACACCCCTAAGTGAAAATGTCCAAATTGGGTCCAATTAGCCATTTTCCCTCCCCGGTGTCATGTGACTCGTTAGTGTTATAAGGCCTCAGGTGTGAATGGGGAGCAGGTGTGTTAAATTTTGTGTTATCGCTCTCACTCTCTCATACTGGTCACTGGAAGTTCAACATGGCACCTCATAGTTACATAGTAGGTGAGGTTGAAAAAAAGACACAAGTCCATCAAGTCTAACCTATGTGTGTGATTATATGTCAGTATTACATTGTATATCCCTGTATGTTGCGGTCGTTCAGGTGCTTATCTAATCGTTTTTTTGAAACTATCGATGCCCCCCGCTGAAACCACCGCCTGTGGAAGGGAATTCCACATCCTTGCCGCTCTTACAGTAAAGAACCCTCTACGCAGTTTAAGGTTAAACCTCTTTTCTTATAATTTTACTGAGTGGCCACGTGTCTTCCGCAAAAAAGTTTTATCCCTATCGTGGGGTCACCAGTATGGTATTTGTAAATTGAAATCATATCCCCTCTCAAGCGTCTCTTCTCCAGAGAGAATAAGTTCAGTGCTCGCAACCTTTCTTCATAACGAATATCCTCCAGACCCTTTATTAGCTTTGTTGCCCTTCTTTGTACTCGCTCCATTTCCAGTACATCCTTCCTGAGGACTGGTGTCCAGGGCTGGACAGCATACGCCATGCGAAGCCGGACCAGAGTCTTGTAGAGTGGGAAAATGATCGCTTTATCCCTGGAGTTAATCCCCTTTTTAATGCATGCCAATATTCTTTTTGTTTTGTTAGGCTCAGCAATGGCATGCAATGCCAAGCTGCTGCTATCATCTACTAGGACCTCCAAGTCCTTTTCCATCCTAGATTCCCCCAGAGGTTCACACCCTAGTGAGTAGATTGTATTCTTTCAAATGCATTATTTTACATTTTTCTACATTAAACCTAATTTGCCATGTAGTTGCCCACCCCATTCATTTGTTCAGATCTTCTTGCAAGGTTTCCACATCCTGCGGAGAAGTTATTGCCCTGCTTAGCTTAGTATCATCTGCAAATACAGAGATTGAACAGTTTACCCCATCCTCCAGGTCGTTTTTGAACAAATTAAACATGATTGGTCCCAGCACAGAAACCTGGGGGACCCCACTTCCCACCCCTGACCATTCCGAGTATTCCCCATTTATCACCACCGGAGGCGGCTCTCTAATTAGGCAAATTAGGCACTCACAGGGGCCTCGCGGCCGCCTAATTTACCTCTGTTGGATCACTGGACTGACCAACAGGCTCCAGGTGCCATTTGTAAAAGGGCCGCAAATCCATGTCCAAGTCCAGCACGGGCTGCTCCTTCATCCCGCGCTGCTCATCTGGCCTCTCCGCGTCTGGCAGGCTGCCTATTCGGGTCAGGAGTCTGGCCAGGCGGCAGAAACTATTCCTGCCCTATGACTGTCTGTGAAGGGGAAGGAGGAGCTCCGGTGGATGGATCCCATCCAAGCGCCTGCTGCAGCCTGGCCGACCACCCAGAGACGTGAGTGCCCGGCCGTGCCGCACTCCTGTGTGCCTGGATAGGAGGAGCGGCGGGGACAGCTGCATATGGAGGAATTGATCTTTTCATGTTCCTCCTGCAGCCGCTGAATGACCGCTTCTTCTGCGGGCGTTCATTGGCTGCAGAAAGAATATGGAAAGATTAATTCTTCCATATGCAGCTGTCCCCGCCGCCCCTCCTATCCAGGCACACAGGAGGGGGGCACGGCCGGGCACTCACGTTCTCTATGGGCGGACGGCCAGGCTGCAGCAGGCGCTGGGATGGGATCCATTCCCCGGAGCTCCTCCTATCCAACTCTTTTACTGCCCCGTGCTCCCTGGCTCCTCCCAGTTCTCCCTGCATATCCCCTCTGCTCCCTGGCTCCTCCCCCCAGTGCTCTCTGGTCCCCTGTTCTGCCTGGCTCCCCCACTGTGCTGTCCAGTCCCCCCCACTGCTCCTCAGCTCCCCCCATGCTCTCCCCCTCACTGTGCTGTCCAGTCCCCCATTCCTGTGCTCCCTGGCTTCCCCACAGTGCTGTCTAGTCCTCCCCACTGCTCCCCAGCTGCCCCCCCAGTGTTCTCTGGTCCTCTTTGTGCTCCCTGGCTCCCCCACAGTGCTCTCTGGTCCCCTCTGTGCTCCCTGGATCCCCCCATGCTCCACCCCCCACTGTGCTGTCCAGTTGCCCCCCACTGCTCTCCACCTCCCCCCCAGTGCTCTGTGCTCTCTGGCTCCCCCCACACTGATATCCCCCCACAGTGCTCTCTGGTCCTCACTGTCTCCCCCCATACTCTCCCCCAGTGCTCTCCGACCCCCCGTGCTCCCTGGCTCCCCCCAACAGTGCTCTCTGCTCCCCCCGTGCTCCCTAACCCCTCCCAGTTCTACCTGCACCCCCAGTGCTCTCTGCGCCCTGTGCTCCCTGGCTCCCGCTGTGCTTTAAACAGCTCCCCTTTGTGCTTTCCAGACCCCACTTTTCTCCCTGGCTCCCCCCATGCTCTCCACCCCACTATGCTATCCAGCTCCCCCCAGTGCTTTCCAACTCCCTCACCCCCCCCTGTGCTCCCAGGCTCCCCCCATGCTCTCCACCACACTGTCCTATCCAGCTCCCCCAGTGCTCTCCACCCCCCACCCTCCCTATGCTCTTCTGCCCCTCCCCCAGTACTCTCTGGCCCCTATGCTCTCCATAACCCCCCCATGCTCTCTGCCCCTGCCAGGCTCTTCACTCCCACCAGTGCACCCCCCAGTGCTCTCCAGCTCCCCCAGTAGTCTCCACCCCCCTGCTCTCCACTCCCCCAGTGCTCTTGCCCCCCACACTCTCGGCCCCCCTCACTCTGCTGCTTTCAGCCTCACTCCCATGCTCCCTGC
Source organism: Lithobates septentrionalis (assembly GCA_037952835.1). Classification (NCBI taxonomy): domain Eukaryota; kingdom Metazoa; phylum Chordata; class Amphibia; order Anura; family Ranidae; genus Lithobates; species Lithobates septentrionalis. The sequence continues at coordinate 610,871 of JBBDGP010001118.1, forward strand.
CACCCCTGTTCTCTTTTCTGGCCCCCTCACCCCAGGGCGGTTCTGCTAGGTTCCCCCCTTTTTTCACTCCGGCTGCTGCGAGGGTCTCTCAGGCTTGGGAGCGGGGAAGGGACCGCTATCATGGGCTGCTCAGTCTATTTTTTGTCCCAGTCTGGGCCTGGCGGGCAAGTTGAGCAGCGAGGCTTGCAAGGATCGATAGTCCTGGAGGGAGAAGAGCTCTAAATACCTCCCAGGACTGCAGGACAGGCTGACTGGGGTCGAAAAACGAGGACGGGTTGAAGGTAAGGGTGACCAGGGACCACTCCATCTCACAGCAAACAGATCCTCTGGAAGGAGCAGGGCACTATCCCCACCCAGAACGAGAATGGACCCTGCCTGCTGCTGGCCGTCATGAACATCCTGCTGGCATGGAAGGTACCATACCAAGCATCACACAAAGCTTCCCACAGACAGGCACTGCAGACTGGGACATGGTACACAGGAGGGGCTGCAGGCAGGAATGGGGCTAGAGATCTCTCTCTCCCCCTTCCTCCCTCTCTCCCCCTCCCTCTCCCTCTCCCTCCCTCTCTCTCCCCCTCCCCCTCTCTCTCCCTCCCTCTCCCTTCCTCTCTCCCTCCTTCTCACCCTCCCTCTCTCTCTCCCCCTCCCTCCCTCTCTCCCCCTCCCTCCCTCTCTCCCTCTCTCCCCCTCCCTCTCTCCCCCTCCCTCTCTTCCTCTCCCTCCCTCTCTCCCCCTCCCTCTCATCCCCTCCCTCCTCCCTCTCTCTCCCTCTCTCTCCCTACCCCTCCCTCCCCCTCCCTCCCTCTTTCCCTCCCCCTCTCTCTTTCCCTCCCTCTCACTCTCCCTCCCTCCCTCTCTCGCTGCCTCTCCCTCACTCTCTTCCTCTCCCTCTCGCTCCTCTCTCTCGCTCTCTCTCCCTCCCTCTCTCCCCCTCCTTCTCTCTCCCCCCTCTCTCTCTCCCTCCCCCCTCACTCTGTCTTCCTCTCTTTCTCCCTCCCTCTCTCCCCCTCCTCCCTCCCTCTCTTCCTCTCCCTCTCTCCCCCTCCCTCTCTCCCCCTCCCTCTCACCTCCCCCTCCCTCTCTCTCCCTTCCTCCCACTTTCCCTCCCTCCCTCTTTCCCTCCCCCTCTCTCTCCCTCCCTGCCTCTCCCTCACTCTCTTCCTCTCACTCCTCTCTCTCGCTCTCTCTCCCTCCCTCTCTTCCCCTCCTTCTCTCTCCCCCTCCCCTTCTCTCTCTCCCCCTCCCTCACTCTCTCTTTCTCTCTCTCTCCCTCCCTCTCTCCCCCTCCCTCCCTCTCTCCCCCTCCCTCCCTCACCCCCCCTCTCTCCCCCCTCACCCTCCCTCTCTCCCCCCTCCCTTCCTCTCTCTCTACCTCCCTCTCACCCTCCCTCTCTCGCTCTCCCTCTCTCCCTGCCTCTCCCTCACTCTCTTTCTCTCTCCCTCCCTCACCCTCCCTCTCTCTCTCTCTCTCGCTCCCTCTCCCTTCCCCCTCCCTATTTCTCACTCTCCCTCTCTCTCCCCCTCTCCCTCTCTTCCTCTCTCTCTCTCTCCCTCCCTCTCACCCTCCCTCTCCCCCTCTCTCTCTCTCTCTCTATCTGCATTGGGATACCCCCACTCTCCTTCCTCTGTGGATGTGGAATGATTCAGTGACACCCCCTTCCCATTCTCCCAAGGCACAGGGGAAAATCCTAGAGGGGTTGTCACCTTGCTGTGTCCCAGATGTTGTATTGGCTGCATATGTCTGATGGGTGAGGAGGGTGCCCTGGAAGTGGTGCTGATTGCCTGTGTGCTAGATCCACGCTTTTTTCTGCAGCCATTTTTACTTGCTTGAATTTTTTTTATCCATTATGGGCGTGAGTGGGGCCTCATGTCTAAATTTTGCCTAAGGCCTCACAAAGCCTAGAGCCGCCTCTGATCACCACCCTCTGAACTTGTCCTTGTAGCCAGTTTTCAATCCATGTACTCACCCTATGGTCCATGCCAACGGACCTTACCTTGTACAGTAAATGTTTATGGGGAACTGTGTCAAATGCTTTTGCAAAATTCAAAATCCATGTACTCACTCTATGGTCCATGCCAACGGACCTTACTTTGTACAGTAAACGTTTATGGGCAACTGACTGTCAAATGCTTATGCAAAATACCGATGTAATATATAGATACAAATACAAATACACCATGTTCTTGGGGCTTCCTTAATCTAGATGGCAGCTCACCTCCTCATAGAAGGTTAATAGATTGGTTTGGCAAGAACGATTCTTCATGAATCCATGCTGATTACTGCTAATGATACCGTTTTCTTTACTAAAATTTTGTATATAGTCCCTTATCATCCCCTCCAAGAGCTTGCATACTATTGATGTTTTGCTAACTGGTCTGTAATTCCCAGGGATGTATTTTGGCCCTTTTTTAAATATTGGTGCTACATTGGCTTTTCTTCAATCAGCTGGTACCATTCCAGTCAGTAGACTGTCAGAAAAAATTAGGAACAATGGTCTGGCAATTACTTGACTGAGTTCCCCAAGTACCCTCGTGTGCAAGCCATCTGGTCCCAGTGATTTATTAATGTAAAGGTTCCCAAGTCTATTTCTAATTCTGTCCTCTGTTAGCCATGAGGATTAAGCCATCCAGGACTTTTGTTCGCTCTTTTAAATGTATTTACCAATGCGATGCACTGGCTAATGCCCTTATTTAATATGCTCTTAAAGCAAACCCATCTCTCTTCCCTGTTCATTGTTTCTAAGATTTTATCCCAATTTATATCTTCTAGAAAGGTTCGTAGTTTAGGGAAGTTGGCTCTTTTGAAATTCATGGGCTGATTTACGAAGCATTTGCGCCATCAGTTGCGGTGCACGCCAATGCGCAAATGACATTTTCGTACTTACAAAACATATGCGCCGGTAACACAGCGCAATTCCACATTTACTATTCTCTTCCCGGTGCACGGGAAGAGGCGATCGGTACGCCACTATAGACATGGCGCACTGCATCTTTAACTGAAAATTTAAACAAGCTGGAAGTGCCAATATTATGGGGGTGATGTGGGTGATGTGAGGAAGTATGGTACTAACCGCCCAAGTCACAAATATGCCCAAAATAGAATGAGAAAGTAACTTTCTCCGAACAAGCCGGCTGCGGGAGAACTGCGGGAGGTCAATTTATGTACTGCGCATGCTCAAATGGCATTTGCGCTTGTTCAAATGCGTTGGTTCAGTGCGCCGGCAAAATCTTAGTAAATGTCAAGCAACGTAAATGCATTTGCATGGGTTGAACGGGCGCACCTCTACACTTTTTTTTTTTTTTTAACTCTGGTTTACTTCGCGGCTATAATGAAATGTCGGTCCGGCAATACACATAAAAGTTCATTGATAAAAACAGCATTAAGAAAAAAAACAAAATTAAGAAAAAAAAATGCGTGGGGTTCCCCCAAAATTCAGGTCTGGTATGAATATTAAGGGGAACCACACGCCAAAAAAAAAAAAAACAAATGGCGTGGGGGTGCCCCTCAAAATCCATACCAGGTCCTTCAGGTCTGGTATGGATTTTATGGGGAACCCTGCGCCAAAATTTAAAAAAAAATGGCGCGGGGTCCCCCTAAAAATCCATACCAGACCCTTATCCGAGCATGCAACCTGGCAGGCCGCAGGAAAAGAGGGGGGGACGAGAGAGCGCCCCCCCTCCTGAACCATACCAGGCCACATGCCCTCAACATTGGGAGGGTGCTTTGGGGTCCCCCCAAAGCATCTTGTCCCCATGTTGATGAGGTTGGACTTGATGGACTTGTGTCTTTTTTTCAACCTCACCTACTATGTAACTATGAGGTGCCATTTTGAACTTCCAGTGACCAGTATGAGAGAGTGAGAGCGATAACACAAAATTTAACACACCTGCTCCCCATTCACACCTGAGACCTTATAACACTAACGAGTCACATGACACCGGGGAGGGAAAATTGCTAATTGGACCCAATTTGGAAGAAGCAGAGGAAGAAGAATATGGAGGAAGAAACCGAAGGATGAAGGAAGGAAGAAGGAAGAAGACCCGAAGAAGATGGAAAGAAGAGACTTTAAATAAAGGAATTGTCAAAAACTGTCTCTTGTCATTTTTAACATTTTTGACACTTTTTTTGTGAAATGGTAGGGGTAATTTTGTACCCCATTACCATTTCACACAGGGGGGCGGGATCTAGGGATCCCCTTGGTAAAGGGGGCTTCCAGATTCCAATAAGCCCCCCGCCCGCAGACCCCCACAACCACCGGGCAAGGGTTGTGGGGATGAGGCCCTTGTCCTCATCAACATGGGGACAAGGTGCTTTCGGGGGACCCCAAAGCACCCTCCCAATGTTGAGGGCATGTGGCCTAGTACGGTTCAGGAGGGGGAGCGCTCTCTCGTCCCCCCTCTTTTCCTGCGGCCTGCCAGGTTGTGTGCTCGGATAAGGGTCTGGTATGGATTTTTAGGGGGACCCCACACCATTTTTTTTTTACATTTTGGCGCGGGGTTCCCCTTAAAATCCATGCCAGGCCTGAAGGGCCTGGTATGGATTTTGAGGGGGACCCCCACGCCATTTTTTTTATTTTGGCGTGGGGTTCCCCTTAAAATCCATACCAGACCTGAAGGTCCTGGTATGGATTTTGAGGGGGACCCCCACGCAATTTTTTTTATATTGGCACAGGGTTCCCTTTAATATCCATACCAGACCTGAAGGGCCTGGTATGGAATTTCAAGGGAACTCCACACATTTTTTTTTCTTAATTTTGTTTTTTTTCTTAATGCTGTTTTTCTTAATGAACTTTTAGGTGTATTGCCGGACCAACATTTCATTATAGCCGCAAGTAGTTTTAAATAACTTTTATTCCTTAAGGGCCAGTTCACACCACATGCAGTCCAGTGCGTTTTTTTCTGCATCAAAAACGCATGGAAAGTAGGTTGTATGGTTTTCAATGGCATAGTTCACACCAGTGCTTGCAGTTCCAGTGCGTTTCCATTTCCCAAAAAAAGTAGAACATGCTGCCTTTTTTATGCACTGGACTGTACTGGAACGCTGTAAAATGCATTAAAAACGCACTGGAACGCACCTAAATGCACCAAAAACGCACTGCAACAGACTTGTCCTTATTTAAGGTTAAGAAAAAAGAGGGGGAAAAAAGCACTGGACTGCATCAAAAAAGCACCAAAAACGCACTGGAACGCATCAAAAACGTGCATGCAGAAAAGCACCTGGAACGGTATCCGGACGCTTTCCAGAGGCTTTTATGATGCGTTCCAGAGCGTTTTTGTACGTTTTTGATGCAGTCCAGTGCTTTCTTCCCCCCTCTTTTTTTCTTAACCTTAAATAAGGACAAGTGTGTTGCAGTGCGTTTTTAGTGCATTTAGGTGCGTTCCAGTGCGTTTTTGATGCATTTTACAGCGTTTCAGTACAGTCCAGTGCATAAAAAATGCATCATGTTCTACTTTTTTTTATGGAACTGGAACGCACTGGAAATGCAAGCACTGGTGTGCACTATGCCATTGAAAACCATATAACCGACTTTCCATGCATTTTTGATGCATAAAATATGCACTGGACTGCATTGGTGTGAACTGGCCCTTAAGCAAGTTGGCATATTTAAAGGCATTTCTCCTTGTTTCGTTTTTGGGGTTGTCCAATTGGTGACATTGATATATGTCCCTTAGGGTGGGACCTGGGCCCCATACCCATTTTAAGGCCAATAACTTGAAGATGAGCCAGCCAAGTGGGGACTAGTAAAATTACCAAGTCAGTTCCCTTAGACTGCAATGGTATTTGTTGTATAACTTTTGCACATGTTAGGCTCTTTAGTTGCCCCCCTGGACTGGGGGGTGTTTTGTCCCATCTGTAATTTTGGTGCATGCTAGATGATGTGCTTAATTTTTGACAGGGGGTGGCTTATTTTGTGCTAGCTGCATTTGGGTTGTTCTGGGCATGCTCAGGGACTTTGTTTTTTTTGGTGGTGCTTTTTGTGTGTGAACAGCACTTGGATGTTTCTGGGCATGCTCAGAGTGTGTTTTTTGGGTTAGTAATTTAAGGACATCCTTAACAGGTGTACCCACTTTGAAGTTCTCTCTACATTGGGTGAACTTGCATTTTGTGTGTTTCATGGACTGTGCATGTGTTTGCAATTGCCTCATTAGCACACAAACCTATGTTATATAAAGCTGCAGATAATGCAGATAGCATTCTTTACTTTGCCCTGAAAAGAGCCAAGATTGTGGGGTGGCAAGAGAGTACATTTGGGTGTCCTTATTGAGTTTCTAACACATGTATTTTGTTTGTTATGTTGTTGCAAAACAGATGTGTTTTTATGCAATTTATTTGTTACTTTGGTTTGTTGTATTTTTTTGGGTGGTGGTTATTTTACCATGAAATCTTTTTTATGTTGGCAATTTTTGTTGTTTTTACGTTCACTTTGATTTAACTGTCTGTGCTGCATTATTTTTAAAATTCTTTCTCAAGATGTTGTGCCTAATGTTGTTTTAATCCTAATAGATGTTGATTTGTGGGTGCACTCCTTTTAACTTCTGTTAATTTACACTGCAAAAGGGTCAAACCTCAAACATATTCTGTTAGTGTCTCAAATTAACATACATGTGTGTATTTTGCTTTCCTTGCCTCTTTTCCAAGTCCTGTTTTTTTTTTTTTTTGACCAATAAAATTGTTTCAAATTTTGTATGTTTTATGTGTGTTCTTTTCATGCAATGGTTTTCCCAGCTGCAGCTTAACTAGGCTGATTGGCATGTCTTAGACCAATCCCTTTTATATATATTTTTTATGTTTAAGTTACTTTCCTGGTGCCTTCATGGTAGCACATGCATGGATTGTGCGTATGCTGCCATGTATAGTGACCAGGAAAGTAACATTTCAGAGTGGTAAGTATTCATTTTTCTTTTTGAGCAGTGGTTTTCAGCCTCAGTCCTCAAGTACACCCCCCCTCCCCCCCCAATTGACTTTGATTTAAAGCACCTGTGCAAGATGAAGGAAACCTGCAAACATGGCCTGTTGGGGGGTACTTGAGGACAGGGTTGAGAAGCACTGTTTTAGAGCACTGAACTAAAATCAAGCTGAAGACAATCCTATTCTAATTGTGGACATTTGAGGGAAATCAAGATTATTATTTTTTTTTTTTAGGTTGGGCTTTGTGTCCCTTTTCTTAAAATTGGCTTTGCTTCCTGTCACATAGCCAAACAGGAAGTGAGAGTAAAACCCTAACAATATTTTTCCTTGGGGACACACAGATCAATCTAACTAGTGTCCCCATTATGCAAATTGCACTCTAGCACTTTGTTGTGTACACCCCGAAAAGGGGTAAGATCCGCCGAAAAACGCCGCCGCAGCAGCGTTTTGCCGGCGGTATAGCCGTGCTGTCCCATTGATTTCAATGGGTAGGAGTGGTTTATACACCGCTCCAAAGGTGCTGCTAGCAGGACTTTTTTTAGGCCCCTTTCACACTGGGGCGTTTTTAGGCGCTACAGCGCTAAAAATAGCGTCTTAAAAACGCCCTAAAGAAGCAGCTCCATTCACTCCAGTGAGGGCTTTTTTCACTGGAGTGGTGCGCTGGCAGGGCGTTACAAAAAGTCCTGCCAGCAGCTTCTTTGGAGCGGTGAACTCACCGCTCCTCCCCATTAAAATCAATGGGGGAGCGCTGTGATACTGCCGGCAAAATACCGCTCCAGCGGCGTTTTGCGGGTGGATTTAACCCCTTTTCGGCCACTAGCAGGGGGGTTAAAACTGCCTAAAAATAGCGCCGCTTTACCGCAGATGCCCCCACCGCCTCAGTGTGAAAGGGGCCTTACTGTCCTGCTAGCGCACTGCTCCAGTGTGAAAGCCTGATTCACACTGGAGTGAATGGAGCCACTTCTTTAGGGCGTTTTTCAGGCGCTAATTTTAGCGATATATCGCCTGAAAAACGCGCCTGTGTGCCCCACACAGATGGATAGAATTGTGCTTTTAGCTGTGTTTTCTACCGCAGCTAAACGCACACAATGCTTTCCTATGGCCCCATTCACACACTGCGTTTTGATTACATGCGGTTTGGTGCGGATAGAAAAAATAGAATTGACTGCGTCCAGGAGCGATTTAGCACAGCTATCCGCACATAACTGCAGGTAATCGCAGTGCACTGTGTCAGCTGCAGATAGCAGCGCCGAGCTGGCTCGCTCATTGGGAAAGGAAAAAATGTTTTTTCCTTTCCCAATGAGCGACAAGCACAGGGATCTGACTTGGATCCCCGCCAATACCAGGCACTGTGGTATGAATCTTGAGGGAGAACTCCACACCAAATTTTACATTAAAAAACGGCATGGGTTCCCCCTCCAAGAGCATACCAGGCCCTTCGGTCTGGTATGGATTGTAGGGGGAACCCCCTATGCCAAAAAAAACGCGTGGGGGGGTCGCCCCAAAATTCATACCAGACCCTTATCCGAGCACGCAGCCCGGCCCGTTAGGAAAGGGGGTGGGGACGAGCGAGCGCCCTCCCCCTCCTGAGCCGTACAAGGCCGCATGCCCCTTAATAAGGGGGCCCCCAGATCCCGGCCCCCACCCTATGTGAATGAGTATGGGGTACATGGTACCCCTACCCGTTCACCTGGGGGGAAAAAAGTGTCAAGAAAAAAACACACTAGACAGGTTTTAAAAGTAATTTATTAGGCAGCTTCGGGGGTCTTCTTCCGACTTCGGGGGTCTCTTCACCGCTCTCCGGCCTCTTCTCCGCACTCTCCGGATCTTCTACCGGTCTCTGGTTCATCTCCGCGCTGTCTGGCCTCTTCTCCCGGTCTCCGGTTCTTCTCTGCGCTGTCCGACCTCTTCTCCCGGTGTCCAGTTCTTCTCTGCGCTCTCCGGTTCTTCTGCTGGGCTCCTCCGCTATCTTCTGCTCTTTTGCCGCTCTTTTGCTAGCGGTGGCCCGGTCTTCTCCCGCTGTCCGGTTCTGATGAGAACATGATGGGACTGTGCCGTCATAAGGGGCGAGGTCACCCGGTGACATCACACGGTGACCACGCCCCATGCCTATATAAGTCGCCGCACACCTCGCAGACAGCATTACAGCGGGAGAGAGCGTCGTGTCAACATCGGAAGAACAGAAGAGGGGAGAAGATGACAAAGAAGAACGGCCCACCGCTAGCAAAAGAGCTGCAAGAAGATAGCGGGGGAGTCCGGCAGAAGATACCGGACAGCGCCAGAAGAACCGGACAGCGCCAGAAGAACCGGACAGAGGGAGAAGACCGGGCCACCGCTAGCAAAAGAGCGGCAAAAGAGCAGAAGATAGCGGAGGAGTCCGGCAGAAGAACCAGAGAGCGCGGAGAAGAACCGGACACAGGGAGAAGAGGCCGGACAGCGCGGAGAAGAGGCCAGAGAGCGCGGAAGAGACCCCCAAAGTCGGAAAAAGACCCCTGGAGCTGCCTAATAAATTACTGTCTAGTGTGTTTTTTTCTTGACACTTTTTCCCCCCAGGTGAATGGGTAGGGGTATCATGTACCCCATACTCATTCACATAGGGTGGGGGGCCGGGATCTGGGGGCCCCTTATTAAAGGGGGCTCCCGGATTCTGATAAGCCCCCCGTCCGCAGACCCCGACAACCAACAGCCAGGGTTGTCGGGAAGAGGCCCTTGTCCTCATCAACATGGGGATAAGGTGCTTTGGCGTGGGGGGGGGCCGCAGCGCGTCCCCACGCCCTTTCCTGACCGGCCGGGCTGCGTGCTCGGATAAGGGTCTGGTGTGCAATTTGGGGCAACCCCCCACGCTGTTTTTTTGGCGTAGGGGGTTCCCCTTACAACCCATACCAGACCGAAGGGCCTGGTATACCCCTGGAGGGAGAACCCATGCTGGTTTTTCTCGCGCTGCTTTAATAGGAAGATGTGTTTTTTCTATTGCAGTAAGTGCGAGATGTACCTCGCCGAGAACCACCGCGATGGCATTGTGCTGGAAACATTCTTGCGGGCAGGTACTGCTGTGTGTGCACCAGTTCACACGCTCAATTAAGGATTTATCCGGCGTACCAATTAAGGTATGAACCGGCGCAGCACATTCATCTTAGCAAATGACCCCCTCAGTGTCTTTGTGTTCCCCTTGTGTTTCCTATTTGTGTGATTTATAGTGAAGCAAATTGACCTGTGATTGCTGTTTCCTAAATTGCCCCGTATTTCCACATCCGTGATCAGGTCTGTATTGTTGGTAATCTGTAGATCTAGTTACGCTTTGTTTCTAGTTGGTGCGTTTACCATCTGACCCATGAAATTGTCCTGTAAGACATTTAGGAACTGGTGTTTCTTAGACAAATGCGTGGTTCCCTCTGCCCAGTCTATGTCTGGATAATTAAAATCCCCCATTATGAAAACACTTCCCATCCTTGCTGCTAATTCAAATTGTGATAGGAGGTCTGTCTCCCCCTCCTCCCTCAGGTTAGGGGGCCTATGGCATACTCCCAGTATTATTTTCCCCTTAGCTTCATCCCTTTGGAGCTCTATCCATAAGGATTCCATCTCTTCCCTAGCTCACTTATTGAGGTCATCTCTCACATTCACTTGTACATTATTCTTGATATATAGCCAGACCCCTCCCCCTTTTTTACCCTCTCTATCCCTGCGATAAAGGGAATACCCTTGAATGGTTGCCAGCCAATCATGAGAGCTGTTCTGAAATTCCCACAAAATCTAAATCCTCCTCATTCAACTTTATCTCTAGTTCACCCATATAGTCCCCCAGGCTCCTGGCATTGGTGAACATGCCACGTAGTTTAGATCGGTCGCATACTGTCCTCTTTTTGGGTGTTCCCAGATTGCAAATAGGACTTGTTACTATACTTACCTTGGGTTTATGTGCTTTAGTCAACCTACCACTAATGCCTCCAATACTACCCCCTGGAATATGTTCATTGCTGACTATTTCTACCTCTGGACCCCCCACCCCCCCCCCCCCATTGCCTAGTTTAAAAACCCCTCTAACTTTTCACCCATCTTCACTCCCAGCTGATCTGCACTCTCCTCATTTAGGTGCAGTCCGTCCCTTCTATAGAACTGGTGACCGACTGAGAAGTCGGCCCAGTTCTCCAGGAAGCCAAACCCCTCCCTACTACACCAGCTCCTCAGCCACTTGTTTACTTCTCTAATCTCCCTTTGCCTTTCTGCTGTGGCTCGAGGTACCGGTAGTATTCCTGAGAATACTACCTTGGAGGTCCTTTTCCTCAATTTAGCTCCTAAGTCCCTAAAATCGTACTTTAGGACACTCCATCTGCCTCTGACTTTGTCATTGGTGCCATCGTGCACCATGAAAGCCGGATCTTCCCCAGCCCCTCCCAGTAATCTGTCCACCAGATCCGTGATCTGGTCCAAATTACAAAAATGTAATGGGGTGTACTCACTTTTGTGAGATACTGTAAATAACAAATACATTCATGAAAAATTAAACATAAGGCCCCAGTTCACACCAGTGCGACCTGTCACATGATTTGGCAGTTCCAAATCGCATGACAAGTCGCACTCCATTTCCGGCAATGGATCCGTTCAAATCGCTGAGTCATGCGTCACAGCGATTATGAAAAAGGTTCCTGCAATACTGTTTGCAAATTTCAATGCGACTTGTGTTAGTCACAAGCCCGAATGAAATCGGCAGTGCAAATCACACTGATGTGCGGCTTTGAAATTCTCTCAGTCTGAATGAATGGCTCAGAGGGATCTGTAAGTGCACAACTGCTGCACAGTCCTATGCAGAACCACTATTGCCGGTCCTCTGACTGCTTCCTCCTTCCTCTCTGCTAATATTTATATTTGGGACTTTAGTGGTTTTCATATTTTTTCTTGCTCTGTTGAAGCTTTTATGTTTAATTTTTTAATGGATTTGTTTGTTAATTATATATATATTTTTATCATATTGTGATTTATATTTGCACTTTAATGTGAGATAATCACTGAACACTGATTGGGGAAACCGCGCACTTATAATAGATGTCTTATTATTTAGAGCTCTCTGCTCAGCTGGTGATTAAGTACAGCAGTTCCTGTTATTGTTTTTGTTTTGTGCTTTTTGATATACTGAGTGCCGGGTAATATTTTTGCATACTACATCTAAGTATTCGTAAGCTGCATTATTTAATAAACTATTACTTTTGGGTTTAATACTGTTTTAAATGGTTTGTCTCAACCCTTAAAGTGGAATTCCAGGAACCACCTAACTAATGTTAAAAATGCTCCCCACCCCCCATCACTTATTCTGACTAACCTGTGTAAGAAAGATCTTTATACTTATCTATTTTCAGGTTGCCCTGGTTTAATCATGTGATCTGGCTCCCCACTGTCAGCCAGCGCAGCTTTAGGGTCGGTTCACACTGGGGCGACTTGGGATCCGACTTGTACGCCCTCCAGTCGCCCCAAGTCGCCCCAGAAATAGTTTTAATGGGAGTGAACGCTAGCGTCTTAATAGACGCTACTGAAGTCGCTCCGACTTCAGAGCGTACTCCCTGTACTACTTTGATCCGACTTGGTAGGCGACCTGTACCATAGAAATCAATGGAAGTCGCCTCCAAGTCGGATCTCTCTGTAAAGTCAAGCGACTTTGCAGGGAAAACCCCTCCCTCCCCCCCTCCCTCCCAGAGAGCTGATTGGCCACAGGCGAAGTCGCCTGTCATGGAGGCGACTTCAAGTCGCCTTGTAATTTGCTAAAGTCGCGTCGAAGTCGCGTCGAAGCCGTCGTGCAAAGTCGCGCTGAAGTCGTGTTGCCCCAGTGTGAACCGACCCTTAGGGGAGAGGAGGGAGTGCTGACAACGGGTGGGCCATAGTAAGCTTATTGCTAATTTCAGAGCTCTAGGCTTTACTAGCCATAGTCGGAGTGCACTCTCCCCTTCCCTGCAGGCTGACACAGGGGGGGTATTACGTAACTTGACAGGACTAGCCTGTAAATAGGTAAGCATACACATTTTTGTTACACAGGTTAGTCAGCATTGGTGTCAAAGGAGGGGGGGGGAGTTTATGAATAGTTATGTGGTGCCTGGAATTCCACTTTAACCACTTGAGCTCTGGAAGTTTCTACCCATGACTAAGCCATTTTTTGCTATTCAGCCCTGCCTTATTTTACTGGTAATTGCACAGTTACACAACGCTGTATCCGAACAAAATGTATATCATTTTTTTCACACAAATAGAGCTTTCTTTTGGTGGTATTTTATCACCACTGGGTTTTTATTTTTTTGCAATATAAACGAACAAAGGCGGAAGATTTTGGAAAAAAAAAACCAACAATATTTTTTACTTTCTGCCATAAAACATATCCAATAAAAAAAAAATCTCCATACATTAAGGCCAAAATGTATTCTGTTACATGCTTTTGATTAAAAAAAAATCCCAATAAGTGTTTATTGATTGGTTTTCGTGAAAGTTATAGCACCAACAAACTGGTATAAATACTGACATTTTTTTCTTTCTTTCTTTTTTTAACACTACTAATAGTGGCAATCAGTGACTTATAACTGGACTACGATACTGCAGCAGAAAATCTGACACTAACTGATGCTGGGGGGGCTAACTGCCACTGGCATTAATACAGTGATAATACTATACTGTATACTGTCACTGTACTAATGACACTGGCTGGGAAGCGGTTAACATCTATGGTGATTAAGGGTTTAAAAGTGTGCCTAACAGGGACGTGCAGTGAACATAAAAAATAAATAATATGATCGAGCTTTGAGAGTCGTAGCTTGGCGACCTGGGGTCATAGAGACCCCACATTTGGGGGGGTAGGTAGCCAAAATCCTACCCCAACACCTATGGTTCCGGAGATACGGGACTCCTTGCGCAGCTTGTCAGAAGCTACATACAGAGCGGCCAGTTTAAATACAAGCTGGCACACACTGTTTGCAGCAAACTGAGAGGATGAGCTCACAGTGCCTCTCACTTCTTGTCAGAGGCACTGAGCTCAATGGATAGCTTGGAGTCTTGGACCAATGGTAAAGCACCATTAGTCCAAGCTGTCCAATAAAAATGCTGCAGTGGAGGCTCTCCTCTCACTGCAGTGTCATAGAAGGGGGCATGTGTCTAAAAGACAAAATGCTCCCTTCCAGCCCAGCCCTCTTAACTACAAGGAAAAAACATGGGTTTATGTGTGTTGCATTATTTTGAGGGGACAGCAAATTTACACTGTTATACAAGCTGTACACTCACTACTTTACATTGTAGCAAAGTGTCATTTCTTCAGTGTTGTCACATGAAAAGATATCATAAAATATTTGTGAGGGGTGTATGCACTTTTGTGAGATTTTATATTATATATACAATTTTTAATTTGGTGCCTAACTATGTGTAATATGTGTACAGTGTGCTGCTTTTCACTAATGATCTCTCAGTTTCTCATACCTGCTTTGCGTGGATGAGAACCGACAGGATCCAGACTCCCTTCATTCAGAGGTCTGTGTCGTTTACCAACACAAAAACTCTGGGCTGTGATTGCAGAGACCTCACCATACTAAACAGTTTCTTATCTACTGTATTATGCTAAAGAGATTATGTGTACATGGAACTCCTCTGCTCTTCCTGCTGTGCTGTCCTGGAGGGCCATGATCAGTGCTGCCTTACCTCTGTATTGACATACATTAACTGCTTGCCGACAGAATGGCTCCCCTGCACGAATCGCCGTAGCTGTACGGCGGGCGCTTTAAGGGATATAGGGGGCACGCTCGTGATGGCCACCGGACACCCGCGATCGCTCCTGATAGAGCCAGAATGGGGATTTGTCCCTGTTCTGTCAGGGTTGAGGAGACAGATCTGTTGTTCCTAATGCTTAATAACAACGATCGATCGCCTCCCCCAGTCAGTCCCATCCCCCCACAGTTAGAACACACACTGAGGGAACACAGTTAACCCCTTGATCCCCCCCCCCAGTGTTAACCCCTTCCCTGCCAGTGATATTTATACAGTAATCAGTGGCTATTTTTAGCTCTGATCACTGTATAAATGTCAATGGTCCCAAAAAAGTGTCAGAAGTGTCCAATCTGTCCGCCGCAATCCCGATAAAAATCACTGATTGCCGCCATTACTAGTAAAAAAATTTAAATGAATAAAAATGCCATAAATTTATCCCCTATTTTGTAGACGCTATAACTTTTGCGCAAACCAATCAATATGCGCTTATTGCGATTTTTTTTAACAAAAATATGTAGAAGAATACATATTAGCCTAAACTGATGAAGAAATTTGTTTCTTTTTTTAAAAAATTGGGATATTTAATATAGCAAAAAGTATTGTGTTTTTTTCAAAAATTCTCACTCTTTTTTTGTTTATAGCGAAAAAAATAAAAACTGCAGGAGGTGATCAAATACCACCAAAAGAAAGCTCTATTTGTGGGGAAAAAAGGACATAAATTTTGTTTGGGTACAACGTGGCACGACCGCGCAATTAAGTCAGTCAGTTAAAGCAACGCAGTGCTGTATCGCAAAAAATGGCCTGGTCAGGAAGGGGGTAAATTCTTCCGGGACTAAAGTGGTTAATCTGGACTACCCAATAGGACAAATGGGTTTTGTGAATTCTCTTCTCTAACTATTCTCAGAGGAAATATTTTTTTCTGCCCTCCTTTTTTCTTCTCACCTTTGTATATTACTAGTTTTTCGTGCCTGGATTATGTACTGCATTATAACTTTTTTGCATCCATGTAATGATCGTGCCGAGTTTTTTGAAACACTGCACTGCTTTTATTCTTTTAACAAAGCAATCCTGTTTAGTAAAGAAATAATTATATTTATTACCTTGACGCCTTCATAGTAGCTCCCTGTAGACAATTTATCCATGCTTTTAAACAGAGGGTGGCTTCTAGTATGTTCAGACTTGATAATTATGTCTATGACCTCGTTAACTTTCCTTGCTGCATTGGAAATGTCTGTCATTTTCAGTTTCAAATTGTCACTTCTTTCTCTCAAGGCCTTACAAAGATCATGGTTTGATACTGTTGAATCGATACGGGGTTTTTTTGGAAGTGTTGCCATTTTGTGTTGTCTGTCCTGTGATGTCTGCCTTGTGTCAAGTCTCGCTTCTTTCTGACAAATGTAAAGGCACACTACAACACATCCTCTTTTATAATCCTTTTCTGGTAATGATCACTCCCACCTCAGAGACATATGCAAGAGAGAAACGAAACAAAAAAAGGGAGTGAATTAACTGCAAAAATTGCTTTAGAAGTTTGGTAATTATTTTACTGTGGCAGTTTGTAAGCTGAAATCATTATTTAAAGAAAGTATAAAAAGCAGCAAAGAAATGACCCGTACACACGGTCGGATTTTCCGACGGAAAATGTTCGATGGGAGCTTGTTGTCGGAAATTCCGACCATGTGTAGGCTCCATCGGACATTTTCCATCGGAATTTACGTCACACAAAATTTGAGATCTGGATCTCAAATTTTCCGACAACAAAATCCGTTCTCGTAAATTCCGATCGTGTGTACACAATTCCGACGTACAAAGTTCCACGCATGCTCGGAATCAAGCAGAAGAGCCGCAACATCCGTCGGAAAAAAACATGGATTTTGTTGTCGGCAAATCCGATTGTGTGTATGCAGCATAAGCATTAAAAAGGTACCCCAGAACAATATACTAAGCACCTTATTTCAAGTCTTGCTTTCTCCTGACAAATGTACAAACACACTACAACTAGGAATGGGCGAACCGTTCGACCCGAGCATAAGTTCGGGCCGAACTTTCGTTGTTCGGTCCTTCGCCGAACAAACGGGTCATTCGACCGTTTGTTCGCCTCCCCCGAATCAACCACAATGCATTGCGGCGCTGAACAGTGCATTGCAAGCCCTGATTGGCTGAATCAGTGAAAGCTTCAGCCAATCAGGGCACAGAGCACTGTCAGAGTCATGATTGGACACTGTCATCATGACTTTATCCAATCATGGCTCATTCCCGCCCCACAGTATAAAAGTATTCTTTCCATGGCACCCATTTTCAGTGTGATTTTGGCGTGGAGAGAGATAGAACGGGGCTCTGTTCAGTGCTATCAGTTAGTTAGTGTGCTACACTGTGCTATTTAGCTTCAATTGTCAGTGTAGAATATTAGTTTAGTGTCAGTGAGTGTAGTGAGGAGTGAGTGTAGTGAGGAGGACCATCATTTAGCTTTGCATAGTGTGCAGCTAGAGTAGGGACAGCTCAGATAGCTTCACTGTAGTGTAGTGAGACCGTGTCATTCATACATACATTAGTGTAGAGTAGAGACAGCTCATATACTTTCAGTGTAGTGTAGTGAGACCGTGTCAGTAATCTTGACATTAGTGTATAGCTAGAGTAGGGACAGTTCAGATAGCGTCAGGGTAGTGACGGTTGAACACCGTCTATTTCATTGCGTTACTGCCAGTTTAACGCCATTTACTTCTGTGTGCGTTACTGCCAGTTTAATGCCATATCGTTTTGCGTGCGTTACTGCCAGTTTAACGCCATATAGTTCTGTGTGCGTTACTGCCCGTTTAATGCCATAAAGTTCTGTGTGTTACTGCCAGCTTAATGGCATTTACTTCTGTGTGCATTACTGCCAGTTTAACGCCATATAGTTTTGCGTGCGTCTCTGCCAGCTTAACACCATATAGTTTTGCGTGCGTTACTGCCAGTTTAACGCCATATAGTTTTGCGTGCGTTACTGCCAGTTTAACGCCATATCGTTTTGTGTGCGCTACTGCCAGTTTAACGCCATATAGTTCCCTGTGTCACTGTACGTTTGGCGCATTATATTGCAGTATATTATAGCGTATCCGTGGAGTGTGTCTGTGTAGTGTGAGTACTCAAAATTAAAGTGCACCAAACACCTCTATACATTGATTAAAGTGCATCTGTAAGGGGGCCAGCAACAAATGTGTCCACAGGCAAAGGTGGACGTGGTGGTCAGTCCTCAGGCAGGGCATAAGTGGATAAACCTGCCTCCTTGTCCACATCTATTCCTGCCATAGCCCCAACATCAGCCATTGAGGAGTCAGCTGAGTTATTTGACCACAGCGTCAGCCACTTGCTCCTTGATGATGCCCAGCCATTATTGGATTCAGATGTTGGTTCTAAGGTTGAGAATGACAGGAACATGAGCCTAGAGAGAGGGAGGAACACTGGTAGACAAATTGGCATTCATGTTCCCCAAGCCGCAGCGTATTGCCAAGTTGTACCCAGTGGTAATGATGAAGATGGAGGAGATGGAGATGATGATGATGATGATGAGGTCACTGATGCAACTTGGGTGGCAGATGGAGCAGAGGAGAAAACTGAAGGTGAGGCAGCACAACCTCAAGGAGGCCGACATCAAGAAAAGGTAGAGAGCAGCCACCCTATTCCATCACATTCTGCAGCTGTTATCTCCCAGCTCACTCCCCAAAGCTCAGCTGTCTGGGCCCTTTTCAGCACATCTGCAGCAGATCTCACTCAGGCCCGGATTTACTCCCTTTGCCGCCCCAAGGCCGGGTCCTTCAATGCCGCCCCCCCCCCCCCCACACACACACACACACACACACACACATACACACACACCACGTCCTTTATCGATGACTTCTACAATAGATCAATTAAAAACATATCTCTATACACGAGAACACTGAAAATAACTGGCTTTAATTGTACAGACTAAAAATACTTCAGGGTAAGCGCGCGAGGGGTAAGGATTTATAGCAGGCAATTTTTCAAGGCAATGGCTGGTGTTAGTGCTTCAATCATCCCCGGCACCATGGTTGTTATGGTGTCAGGATGATTGAAACACATTATTTCTATCATTACATTGTAATATAAAATAAAATAGTTCAACTCACCATAATGCAGAATCATTGGGAGCCCTGAGCGTGTCACTTGCCACCATCTCTTGTCACTTGCCACTATGCCTGCCACCAGATGGGGATGTCACTTGTCACACTGCCTGCCACCAGATGGGGATGTCACTTGCCACCATGCCTGCCACCAGATGGGGATGTCACTTGCCACCATGCCTGCCACCAGATGGGGATGTCACTTGCCACCATGCCTGCCACCAGATGGGGATGTCACTTGCCACTATGCCTGCCACCAGATGGGGATGTCACTTGCCACCATGCCTGCCACCAGATGGGGATGTCACTTGCCACTATGCCTGCCACCAGATGGGGATGTCACTTGCCACTATGCCTGCCACCAGATGGGGATGTCACTTGCCACTATGCCTGCCACCAGATGGGGATGTCACTTGCCACTATGCCTGCCACCAGATGGGGATGTCACTTGCCACTATGCCTGCCACCAGATGGGGATGTCACTTGCCACCATGCCTGCCACCACATGGGGATGTCACTTGCCACTATGCCTGCCACCAGATGGGGATGTCACTTGCCACCATGCCTGCCACCAGATGGGGATGTCACTTGCCACCATGCCTGCCACCAGATGGGGATGTCACTTGCCACGCTGCCTGCCACCAGATGGGGATGTCACTTGCCACGCTGCCTGCCACCAGATGGGGATGTCACTTGCCACGCTGCCTGCCACCAGATGGGGATGTCACTTGCCACTAGGCCTGCCACCAGATAGGGATGTCACTTGCCACAATGCCTGCCACCAGATGGGGATGTCACTTGCCACACTGCCTGCCACCAGATGGGGATGTCACTTGCCACGCTGCCTGCCACCAGATGGGGATGTCACTTGCCACCATGCCTGCCACCAGATGGGGATGTCACTTGCCACGCTGCCACCAGATCGGGATGTCACTTGCCACGCTGCCACCAGATGGAGATGTCACTTGCCATGCTGCTTTCCATCAGAAGGAGGAGGGCGGAACAGCGGTGCGGGCAATGAGAGATGTCATCTCTCTCCCCCGCCGCCGCACCGCTGACATTACTACCTACTCTCAATTTTTTCAAAAATGGCGCCGGGCGGCGCAATCACGCTACTGCGCATGCGCCGCCCGGCCGAGCGCTTACGAGCTTTCCCGAGCCGGGCCCGGCTTCGGAACGGCGCATGCGCAGTTGCGTGGTCGGCTCGCGGTCATCTTTTCTATGGGCACTGGTGCCCATAATAGACTTTAATGGGCAGCACAAAAGGGGGGGCGGCCGCGAAGTCACTGCAGGAGCGGCGCCGCCCCTACACCACTGCCGCCCCGAGGCCTGGCCTCGGTGGCCTTGTGGCAAATCCGGCCCTGATCGCACTGTTGCTATCTGCAAACTGTGTCTCAGGCACATCAAATGCATATTATTGCAATTTTGTTTGCCTTCATCAAGAGCACCTCTATAGGGTTACGGTGGGAAGGCAGATGCATATCATTGCAATTTTTTACAGCAAGGCCAATTCTTGCTTTCATCAAGAATACCTCTATAGGGTTATGGTGGGAAGGCGCCCCCGACACCCAAAGAATAACTTTTCTGCACCTGTTTGATAGGTGCATATCATTGCAATTTTTTACAGCAAGGCCAATTCTTGCTTTTATCAAGAGTACCTCTATAGGGTTACGGTGGGAAGGCGCCACCGACAGCCAAAGACCAATTTTTACGCACCTGTTACATCTATCCAAAGTCAAAGTGACACCAGAATGTATCCAACAAATCTTTAATCTTGTTCCCAGTGCATTACATTTGGCCTCATCATACACACTGGCTCCCCAGCTGTTGCTGAGCAAAATAAAGGCAGCTTGCAGGGAAAATTTCATTTTCACTGCTCATTTAAAAATAATGTTTTTCACAAACTTTTAATTTATTGATACGTGTCCCCCAGGGCAGGACCCGGACCCCTATAACCATTGTATGCCCAATTATTTGCATATAAGCCTCCACAATGGGCACTTTTGATTTTTGACGTTCGGGTCCCATTGACTTTAATGGGGTTCGTTATTCAGGTCTGAATTTTCACGGTGTTCGAAAGTTTTGGTGCTTACCGAACAGGGGTCTGTTTGGCCCATCCCTAACTACAACCATATGAACAATATTTTAAATGCGCTGCACTAGTGAAAACATAAAACAAAAAAATATGAACATTTTCAAAGTGAAATACATTATATACTGTATATCATTCACTGTGTAACAAACAATATTTGTTCCACCTAAATTTGAAAATCAAATGATGTACAATGTGACAAAAAAATAAACCCAAAACATTACTAGTATTACCATAACACCATCAATTATTCAATGGCATTCTCCACCCATAAATCTACCAATAATTGAACATTCATATGCAGCTCCACTTTGCTTAAATGTAGTCCCTTTAATAAAACAATGTGTCTCACCTTGCCTCCAGGACTCAACTCAACACCAGTCCAAAGAAAAAAACCTTTCATCAAGTAGTAGTTAGCCCACGTTCACATTGGGCTGATTTGACATGCGATTTGACATGTCAAATCACATGTCAAATCGCCGGTAACAGCACCGCCCGAATTGGTGCGATGCCGACTTTGCGGAGCCACAAAGATTCCCAAAAGTAGTTCCTGCACTACTTTTGGTGACTTTGGGGGCGATTTCAATAGACATCTGTGCAGGAACCCACACAGATGTCTCTGAAATTGCTCCCGAAGTCAGACTGAACTGCGGGTTGGAAATCGTGTGAGTTCAGCTGAACTCACACGATTTCAAACCCACCTTCAGTGTGAACCCAGGCCTACACAGACATCATCCAGGAGTTTCTCATTATCTAATTCCAGAGTTCCCAGCAGAAACAAGGGACTTAGAAACAAACAATAGTGAAAATCTTAGTGCTTTCTGTTATAATAAAACTTGTTAATTTTAACCCCACCTTAAACTGTATCTTCAGATAAAAAATAGTGTTCATACCTTGCACAGTACTCCAATCTGTGACACCAAGTGCTAGATACACTATATTGTCAAAAGTATTGGGACACCTGTCTTTACACGCACATAAACTTTAATGGCATCTCAGTCTTCGTCTGTAGGGTTTAATATTGAGTTGGCAACTTTTTTTTATACAAAAATACAACAAATAAATATTATACATATATATTTTTTATATATATACATACATACATACACACACACACACACATACATACATACATACATACACACACACACACACATACATACATACATACATACACACACATACACAGTGGGGATGGAAAGTATTCAGACCCCCTTCAATTTTTCACTCTTTGTTATATTGCAGCCATTTGCTAAAATCATTTAAGTTCATTTTTTTTCTCATTAATGTACACACAGCACCCCATATTGACAGAAAAACACAGAATTGTTGACATTTTTAAAGATTTATTAAAAAAGAAAAACTGAAATCACATGGTCCTAAGTATTCAGACCCTTTGCTGTGATATTCATATATTTAACTCAGGTGCTGTCCATTTCTTCTGATCATCCTTGAGATGGTTCTACACCTTCATTTGAGTCCAGTTGTGTTTGATTATACTGATTGGACTTGATTAGGAAAGCCACACACCTGTCCATATAAGACCTTACAGCTCACAGTGCATGCCAGAGCAAATGAGAATCATGAGGTCAAAGGAACTGCCTGAAGAGCTCAGAGACAGAATTGTGGCAAGGCACAGATCTGGCTAAGGTTAAAAAAAAATTCTGCTGCACTTAAGGTTCCTAAAAGCACAGTGGCCTCCATAATCCTAAAATGGAAGACGTTTGGAATGACCAGTGCCCTTCCTAGAGCTGGCCATCTGGCCAAACTGAGCTATCAGGGGAGAAGAGCCTTATGCCGCGTACACACGGTCGTACTTTTCGTCTACAAAAGTCGGACAGCCTGTCCGACAGACTTCCGGCAGACTTTCGGTGGACTTGCGGCGGACTTGCGGCCTACTTTCTAACGAACGGACTTGCCTACACACGACCACACAAAAGTCTAACGGATTCGTACGTGATGACGTACACCGGACTAAAATAAGGAAGTTCATAGCCAGTAGCCAATAGGTGCCCTAGCGTGGCTTTTTGTCCGTCGGACTAGCACACAGACGAGCGGATTTCGGGGTCCGTCGTAGTTACGAAGTAAAGTTTTAAAACATGTTTCAAATCTAAAGTACGTCGGATTTGAGGCTAAAAAAGTCAGTTGAAAGTCCGGAGAAGCCCACACACGATCGGATTACCAGCCAGCTTTAGTCCATCAGCGTCCGTTGGACTTTTGTAGACGAAAAGTAGGACCGTGTGTACGCGGCATAAGAGAGAGAGGTAAAGAAAAACCCAAAGATCACTGTGGCTGAGCTCCAGAGATGCAGTCGGGAGATGGGAGAAAGTTGTAGAAAGTCAACCATCACGGCAGCCCTCCAGCAGTTGGGGCTTTATGGCAGAGTGTCCCAACGGAAGCCTCTCCTCAGTGCAAGACACATGAAAGCCCGCATGGAGTTTGCTAAAAAACACCTGAAGGACTCCAAGATGGTGAGAAATAAGATTCTCTGGTCTGATGAGACCAAGATAGTACTTTTTGGCCTTCATTCTAAGCGGTATGTGTGGAGAAAACCAGGCACTTCTCATCACCTGTCCAATACAGTCCTAACAGTGAAGCATGGTGGTGGCAGCATCATGCTGTGGGGGTGTTTTTCAGCTGGACAGGACGACTGGTTGCAATCAAGGGAAAGGTGAATGCGAAAACCTTCTCCAGAGTGCTCAGGACCTCAGACTGGGCCGAAGGTTTACCTTCCAACAAGACAATGACCCTAAGCACACAGCTAAAATACTGAAGGAGTGGCTTCACAACAACTCCATGACTGTTCTTGAATGGCCCAGCCAGAGCCCTGACTTAAACCCAATTGAGCATCTCTGGACAGACCTAAAAATGGCTGTCCAACGACGTTTACCATCCAACCTGACAGAACTGGAAAGGATCTGCAAGGAGGAATGGCAATCCCAAAATCCAGGTGTGAAAAAAACTTGTTGCATCTTTCCCAAAAAGACTCATGGCTGTATTAGATCAAAAGGGTGCTTCTACTAAATACTGAGCAAAGGGTCTGAATACTTAGGACCATGTGATATTTCAGTTTTTCTTTTTTAATAAATCTGCAAAAATGTCAACAATTCTGTGTTTTTCTGTCAATATGGGGTGCTGTGTGTACATTAATGAGGAAAAAAATGAACTTAAATGATTTTAGCAAATGGCTGCAATATAACAAAGACTGAAAAATTTAAGGGGGTCTGAATACTTTCCGTCCCCATTGTATATGCATAACATATTGTATACACAAATAACATAATAATAAAGGCTTATTTCAACCTATAATATATGAACAAAAGGTTTTTTTTTTCAACCAAGAGAAATATCACTGTATTATATATATATAATAAATAAATAAATAAATAAATATAATAAATAAATAGCACAGACATCTTCAAAAATTCTACACATTACTCTACTCGATTAACATTCAGACCAAGAAACATAGATTATCATGTGTATGTAGCCTTTCTTCAAAATTATGTTTATCCTTGAAAATCTAAGGGAGTGTCCAGAGAGAAAACAGGGAAAGACCCCAACACCCAGAGATCAACAAACAGCAGCTACAAGCCTGATATTCCTCCACGCCTTTATTGAGACCCTTTGCCGCCATCTGTCTTTCTCGAGACCCCGAATTTTCCCTACCTCACCAAGAATCTCACACCACCGGAACAGGAAGGACTTTCTGCCGAAGGGATACCTGACACCGTGCATTCCAGGTGTAATATCGAACTACTAAGCTGGCTAAAAAAAAAGTCCAAATCAAATCCCTTGAGATTCTGCAATGCTCCATACACCCACTCAGCATAAGACATGCTAGGCAAGAAATTAATATTCAGAGCCCTCCCCACCTTTTTATAGACCTCTATATTGAAAGGGCACTGAAGCAAGAAGTGGTCCATGGTTTCCACTTCACCCTGACACTCCGCTCTTGGACAACCATGATTGTCCAAAGAGCGGCACTTCACCTTCTCCCTCACATAGAGCCTACCATGGAAAGCGAGCCAGGCCTGGTTCCCGCTCAGAATTTATTAAACGTAAACCCTCCCTCATAATATGACCTGGGCAATCCCTTAAAGCCAGTGGCGCATGAAAGACAGTACCCACAATCTTCTCACCCAGGAGTCTCCTAGGAAGGGACCTGATATCCTCCGCTGTCACATGCCACCGTTTAAGAATTTTCAGGCACAGGGCAACATAAGCTGGGAGCGTACCATGCTTGATCCTTAGGCTTTTCACTGGCCCGCCACTCTCCCAACAGTCCAGAAAAGGTCTAAACCAGATCTGGAAAATACCTACCCATCCAGGCGGTCTCTCTGCTAGCATGTTACCAAAATTGTGTTTCAAAAACGTCAGTGAGAAGAACACAACCGGGTTGACCATCCCTAGGCCACCCTTCCGCCTAGATAGGTAAGTCACATTCCACTTCACAAGATTCAGCCTGTTCCCCCATAATAATTGGAAGAAACAACTATAAATCCTGGCATAGCAGGACTGGCAACATGCAAACAAAGCTGACATACAGAAAGGTAGGAATCAGGTAGGTCTTAATCAAGTCCACCCTTTCCCTTAAGGACAGCCACCACCCTTTCCAGCATTTCACCTGGACATCAGCATCATTCAGCCTGGCTTCCCAATTTGACTTACTGTAATCATCAGGGCCAAACTCGATGACTAATACTTTGACTTTCTGCTGAGGCCTTGGGAAGGTGTCCGGAAGTGCAAAGCTCTCAACTCCCTCGCTCATCCAAAAAAAGTCACTTTTATCACGGTTGACCTTGGAGCCTGATGCCTCAGAATACTGCTCTATAACTGAGACCACCTCCTGCGCCTCCTCTGTCCCAGAGATAAAGACAGAAAACGTCATTAGCATAGGCTACAACCCTCAAGGGCGGCTCGCCGGTAATGCCCACCGGCACACCCGCACAACGGTTCACTCTCTAGCCTTCTGGTGAAGGGGTCGATTGCAAACACGTATAGCAAAGGGCTCAGGGGACACCCCTGGTGCACCCCGATCCAACCCTGAAGGGCAGTCCAATCCAACCGTTAACAAGCATGAAGCTCTCTGCCTCTCTGTATAAAGTCTGAGGCCATCCAATAAACCCACCCTCCAGGTCATACTTGTCAAGGAGAAGCCAGAGGTACTCATGATTGACACGATCAAAAGCCTTCACCTGATCCAATGCCAGCAAATACTTTCCCCAGCCTTCAGCCCTGCAACGTTCCAGATCCTCCCGGACAGCTAACATGGCTGATAAAGTGCTCCTGCCCTGGACCGAACAGTGCTGCTGACGAGAAAGCAATCTGTCTGCTACTGACGACAAGCGCCAGAAAATTAATCTTCACCAGAATCTTTCTATCCACATTGAGAAGGCTAATGGGGCGCCAATTCTTAATCATCGAGGGATCCTTGCTTTTTGAGAACAGAATCACAGCAGATTGTCTCATGGAAGGAGGGAGAGAACCCTCTTGCAGACAGACGTTAAATACCTCCACAAGATAAGGTACCAAGCTGAATTTGAAAGTCTTATAAAATTCAGCCGTCAATCCTTCTGGCCCAGGTGTTTTCTTAATAGCCTGACCGTCTATAGCTTTGACTACCTCTTCTGCTGTGATTTCTCCCGTCAAACTTGCCAGCGTAATGTTATTTCCCAGACCTGATGTAGAATCCAGAAAACTCAACATCTTTGCCCGATCAAGGTACTTCTCCCCCAGAAGATCCACATAAAAAGACCTTGAGACCTTCAAGATCCCTGACCTGGATTTTGTCAGAGCCCATACTATCCCTTAGCCCAACAACCGTCTTAACTGCTGTTTTTGTTTGTAGTCCCTTTCCAGATCCCAAGAAGCGTGCCGGTCATACTGATACTTCCTAAGGAGAAGCTTCACCTCAGAGATTGCCCCTGAATCTTCACCATTCGAGACAAGGCGATCAAGTTTTCTCCGCAGCTGCTGGTAGGCAATGTACTTACCAAGCTGTTTCCTTTTTCCTATGGCCTTGAAAAACCCAATAATCCAGCTTTTGGTAAACTCGCACCACTCCGACTTACTGCTGCAGAAATCCAGGATGGTTACCTGAGCCTGAAAAATATCCTCAAAAGATTGTCTTACCTACTCGTCATCCAACAGAGCCGAATTCATCCTCCAAATACCCTTTCCTTTAGGTGGCATATCTGAAGCATTGAGAATAACAGACAGCATAAGGTGATCAGAGAACTCCACCATACAACACTTAGGAGCTGAAAAGGCAGAGTCCCCCTTACAAAAAAACACCTATCTATCCTGCTCTCACAACTGCCTCGCTTAAATGTGTACCCCGTGCTGTCTGGGCAACGCTTAATATGCACATCTTCCAGACCTGCTTCCCTGGCTATCGTATTAAGAAAGACGCTATCATATCTCAGGCTGTTAGTGGAGCCTTTCCTGTCTTTGGGCTTAGTAACGCTGTTAAAATCACCTCCAAAGACAACTTGCCGAGATGTAAAAAGGAAAGGCTTAATCTTTGTAAAGAGGCATTTCCTCTCCCATCTAGTTTGTGGTCCATACATATTTATTAAACGTATATCATGCCCCTTCACAGAGACGTCCAGGACCATACACCATCCAATCTCTACCTCGATAACCCGCCGACACCTTACCATGCCATTAAAAAGTACTGCAACTCTGCTGTAAGGCTCAGCCGCAAGAGACCAGAAGGAGGGCCCACGCCTCCACTCCCTCTTTGCCAGGTGGACATCGGCAAGGCTATTTAGCGGGGTCTCTTGCAAAAATAAAATATCAGCATCCATCTCGCTGAGCAAAAATAAGGCCATGTTATGAGCCCTTACAGATTTTATGCTGGCAACATTATTCGTTGCCACCTTTATCGGAGTGGAAACTGCCATCAGGATGATTGAGGTAAGCGTTTCTTAGCCTGAGCTACCTCCCCCCTTACTGGAGACCTTGACCTCTTTAGGGAACACTTCCTCATCCTCCTCCATCTGAGACACTGATTTAGAAGACTCCTCCTCCCCCTCAGATAAGGACCCAAACTTGTTTCCCAGAGGTAGATCATTTACCTCTAAAGATGAAATGAGGAGGCAGAGGTCAGGACTACCTTATTCCTCCTTCTCCCCACCTTGGTCCACTTTACCTCCTCCCCTGAAATATTACCCTGAAATACCTCATCTACATCATTAGCAGTGGCAACTTCCCCCTTCTTCAC
This sequence comes from Lithobates septentrionalis, assembly GCA_037952835.1. Taxonomy (NCBI): domain Eukaryota; kingdom Metazoa; phylum Chordata; class Amphibia; order Anura; family Ranidae; genus Lithobates; species Lithobates septentrionalis. Next base: position 638,956 of record JBBDGP010001118.1, read on the forward strand.
CTTAGAACCTCCACTAGAGGTCTTACGTTGCCTCAGGGAAGGCCCAGGTGAAGCTGCCACCTCAGATCTGCACGAATCTGCCCCTTTGGCAGCCTCAGCCAATCTGGATGACTTAGCCATATCTGGAACACTGGGCACCTGAAACACTGGGGAAGAACACACAACAGAAGTAGACACCGACACAGTAGGGAGCACAGACTGGGAAGCAGACACAAGAGGAGTCACACCTTCAGTTTGGGAAACTGACACCTCGGGGGGGGGGGGCCCTCAGGACTAGCTGAAACAGCTCCAGCAAACCCTTGCTGTCCGCCACGTTCCTCCTCCTCCATCCTCAGTAGAGATGAGCTTTCTGTTCGGGTCAAACATGAGTTTGACTGGAACATTGGCTGTTCGCACGTTCGACGAAAACCGAACATTATGGGCCGTTCGTGCCAAATTCGAGCAGCGCGAACAGGGTTGTGACGGTGCTTCGATACAGATGAGCGAGCGAGTGGAGGGTGAGAGACAAAGTCTGTCGTGACCACAGTACACCGCTATAGCTCAGTTATAGGGGTTTTCTCTGATTGCTTTCACATGTTTGAAGTGATGTGAGTGCACTGGTTGAGGATTTTGTGTGTCTATTTTAAATAAATAATTTTACGGTATCACGCTATTGGAGGCACTTTTTCATTTCATGTTTACATGTGGAAACATCTTCTTTTGTTGAGCACTGCTGGAATTCGAAAAGTGTGATTAACCCTGGTGGGCTTAAACAGCATTTATGCCGAGCATGAGAGTGCAAGGCAAATCTTTTTGGTGAGTGCGATTTCAAAGGGAGTGGATCACAATCACAATACATCACTTTGCATGGACTTTATTTCAACAACTTTTGTTGTTAATACACAACCAATATTTTGGGATACACAGTTGTTATAGTAATGATTTATTTCACTATTATGAGATGTTATTGAATTATTAGATTTACTGTCACTTTATTTTTGTGAACATAGCGCCACTATTTTTTCATTAAAAATACGTTTTCAATCTCATTTTCAATATAAGTGGCAGCTTTAGGGATTATCACCTTTTACATGAGCGCAGTGGTGGGACAACAGGTTTAGGTGTGCGGAACTTGCTAACCGTTATTAGTCGTGTATATATATATATATATATATATATATATATATATATATATATATATATATATATATATATATCCACTGTTTCCAGTTTAGCTAATTCTGACTGCAGTCCGTTCCTGCTGTACTGTTTCTAATATACTTCAGGCAGGCAGGTGATTCAGTTGGCTGCAGTGTATTTAATATAGATATATATATATATATATATATATATATACAGTGGCTTGCGAAAGTATTCGGCCCCCTTGAACTTTTCAACCTTTTGCCACATTTCAGGCTTCAAACATAAAGATATAAAATTTTAATTTTTTGTGAAGAATCACCAACAAGTGGGACACAATTGTGAAGTGGAACGAAATCTATTGGATATTTTTAACTTTTTTAGCAATTAAAAAACTGAAAAGTGGTGCGTGCAAAATTATTCGGCCCCTTTACTTTCAGTGCAGCAAACTCACTCCAGAAGTTCAGCGAGGATCTCTGAATGATCCAATGTTGTCCTAAATGACTGATGGTGATAAATAGAATCCACCTGTGTGTAATCAAGTCTCTGTATAAATGCACCTGCTCTGTGATAGTCTCAGGGTTCTGTTGAAAGCGCAGAGAGCATCATGAAGACCAAGGAACACACCAGGCAGGTCCGTAATACTGTTGTGGAGAAGTTTAAAGCCGGATTTGGATACAAAAAGATTTCCCAAGCTTTAAACATCCCAAGGAGCACTGTGCAAGCGATCATTTTGAAATGGAAGGAGTATCAGATCACTGCAAATCTACCAAGACCTGGCTGTCCCTCTAAACTTTCAGCTCAGACAAGGAGAAGACTGATCAGAGATGCAGCCAAGAGGCCCATGATCACTCTGGATGAACTGCAGAGAACTACAGCTGAGGTGGGAGAGTCTGTCCATAGGACAACAATCAGTCGTACACTGCACAAATCTGGCCTTTATGGAAGAGTGGCAAGAAGAAAGCCATTTCTCAAAGATATCCATAAAAAGTCTCGTCTAAAGTTTGCCAAAAGCCACCTGGGATACACACCAAACATAAGGAAGAAGGTGCTCTGGTCCGATGAAACCAAAATCGAACTTTTTGGCCACAATGCAAAACGATATGTTTGGCGTAAAAGCAACACAGCTCATCACACTCAACACACCATCCCCACTGTCAAACATGGTGGTGGCAGGATCATGGTTTGGGCCTGCTTTTCTTCAGCAGGGACAGGGAAGATGGTTAAGATTGAGGGGAAGATGGATGCAGCCAAATACAGGACCATTCTGGATGAAAACCTGTTGGAGTCTGCAAAAGACCTGAAACTGGGACGGAGATTTATCTTCCTACAAGACAATGATCCCAAACATACAGCAAAATCTACAAAGGAATGGTTCACAAATAAACGTATCCAGGTGTTAGAATGGCCAAGTCAAAGTCCAGACCTGAATCCAATCGAGAATCTGTGGAAAGAGCTGAAAACTGCTGTTCACAAATGCTCTCCATCCAACCTCACTGAGCTCGAGCTGTTTTGCAAGGAAGAATGGGCAAGAATTTCAGTCTCTCGATGTGCAAAACTGATAGAGACATACCCCAAGCGACTTGCAGCTGTAATCGCAGCAAAAGGTGGCTCTACAAAGTATTAACGCAAGGGGGCCGAATAATTTTGCACGCCCCACTTTTCATTTTTTTATTAGTTAAAAAAGTTTCAAAAATCCAAAAGATTTCGTTCCACTTCGCAATTGTGTCCCACTTGTTGGTGATTCTTCACAAAAAATAAAAATGTTATATCTTTATGTTTGAAGCCTGAAATGTGGCAAAAGGTTGAAAAGTTCAAGGGGGCCGAATACTTTCGCAAGCCACTGTATATATATATATATATATATATATATATATATATATATATATATATATATATATATATATATATATATATATATACAGTCTCGTGTGTATGTATATATATATATATATATATATCTCCACTGCATACAGTTTAGCTAGATCTCACTGCAGGCCGTTCCTGGTGTACTCTAATATACTTCAGGCGGTGTACACAGTACACAGTACCCTGCACCCCTAGTGCAGTTGCTACTACTTTTCTGGTGGTGTACACAGTACACAATACATACAGTGCACCCATAATTTCTATTAGACTTCTGGTGGTGTATACAATACAGTACACCCATAGTTGTTATTACACTTCTGTTTGTGTGTACAGTACCGTGCACCCATAGTGCAGTTGCTACTACTTTTCTGGTGGTGTACACTGTACACAATACATACAGTGCACCCATAGTTTCTATTAGACTTCTGGTGGTGTACACAATACCGTGCACCCATAGTGCAGTTGCTACTACTTTTCTGGTGGTGTATACAATACAGTACACCCATAGTTATTACACTTCTGTTGGTGTACACAGTACTGTGCACCCATAGTGTAGTTGCTACTACTTTTCTGGTGGTGTACACAGTACGCAATACAGTGTAGTGTGGTGTTGCAAAACAAAATCCCCATCATGTCCGGAAGGCCACCAAGGAGAGGCAGACGCTCACAGGCCACTAAAAGAGGGCAAGTGTCTACAGTCTACAGTGCTGGTCATGGACATGGTGCATCTTCTGCAGGTGGCCATGGGGCACGCTTGTCTTTTTTTGCTGCTGCTGGGACAGGGGCAGAAAAATTGGGCCTTTGGTGGTGGTGGTGCCACAACACTGTAACCCCTCATAGATACTTTTGTTGGACGCAGGAACGGGCCCTGCTGTGAAATATTAGATCAGAAATTGTAATTACACAAAAATTGCGCCTTAGGCAGTGGTGGTGGTGCCCTAAACCAAAAATATTGTTGGAAGCTAGCATCATTAGGATTGAGGAGGAATAGGATAGTCACTCAGCATAGGCAGTCTTTAAGGGATCCCACATCCATAGAAAAATCAATCAGTTACATCAGCGTCAGGTGCTTGATGGGTGCTGCCGATCCAAGACGGATTCATTTTTATGAATGTGAGCCTATAAAAGGGAGTCTGTGGACAGGCGCACTCTATGATCCATTACAAACCCTCCAGCAGCACTGGATGTGCGTTCGGAAAGAACCAGGCCAGTAGATCAATTGCATATTGAGCAAGTTCTGGCCAGTGGTCCATCCTCAAGACCCAGTAACCCAGTGGATGCTCTGTTGGAAAGGTCTCCAAGTCTGCTCCTGCACCATGTAATGCAGACGCTGGCAATGGTTGCTTGAACCGATCAGACCTTGGCGCTGAGATCTGGAAATTTGTCTAAAGGCATCGGTCAGCCTGCCACCTTCTCCACTGCTCTTCCTCTGACTGAACAAAGCTGTCATGGTTATGCAAGGTGTTTTGGGGGGCTACCCCCAAAGCACCCTCCCAATGTTGAGGGCATGTGGCCTGGTACAGTTCAGGAGGGGGGGCGCTCTCGTCCCCCCCTCTTTTCCTGCGGCCTGCCAGTTTGCGTGCTCAGGAAAGGGTCTGGTATGGATTTTTGGGGGGACCCCACGGCAATTTTTAAAAAAAAATTTGGTGCGGTGTTCCCCTTAAAATCCATACCAGACCTGAAGGGTCTGGTATAGATTTTGAGGGGGAACCCACGCCATTTTTTTTTTTTTAATTTTGGCCGGGGTTCCCCTTAATATCCATACCAGACCTGAAAGGCCTGGTATGGAATTCAGGGGGACCCCCACATCATTTTTTTTTTAAATTTTGGTTTGGGGTTCCCCTGTGGGGAATTCCCATGCCGTATTTATCAATAAACTTTTATGTGTATTGTCGGCCCGGCAATTCATTAATAGCCGCGAGTTTTTGTTTTTTTTTTGAAATGTCATTTTGCTGTCAGACAGTTCTAAACACGGGAAACATGTGCCCCTTTACAGGCATACTATAGACACCCCCCCAGGTACGAAATTTAAAGGAATATTACACTTTTATTGTTTGACTTTAAGCATTATTAAATCATTGCTCCCGAAAAAACGTCCGTTTTTAAAACTTTTTTTTGCATTGATCCATGTCCCCTGGGGCAGGACCCAGGTCCCCAAACACTTTTTATGACAATACCATGCATATAAGCCTTTAAAATTAGCACTTTTGATTTCTCCCATAGACTTTTAAAAGGTGTTCCGCGGCTTTCGAATTTGCTGCGAACACCCCAAATTGTTCGCTGTTCGGCGAACTGGCGAACAGCCGATGTTCGAGTCGAACATGAGTTTGACTCGAACTCGAAGCTCATCCCTACTAGGCATCAACAGGGTAAGGAGGCTTGCTACAGATGTCAGTGGTTTACTATATGGAATAAAGGAACCTTGACAGGCACTTCCCACAGATTGACGTGCACGAGCCCGCTGCTCGTTGGTATTATGCTACTTCTGCTCTGCTTTATGTGAGTACCTATGCTACAATAAACTTCGGTTTTGGTTTAAAAATTACTACACTATGTGGCATCCCCTTCTTTTCATTTACGGCCCCCCGCATCCTCAGAGGGACATAGATGTTTGGAGAACAAGACTTGGGTCCAGGATTATTATGAGAAGGAGCCAGTACCAGCATTGCTGTTAACGCTGTTACCTCAGTAATATGAGGTAAGGGGCCATTACTTATTAGTGTAGGATCTCTGTCACGAAGAGGAGCCACTATTTTTTCCTGGTTTATACACATCACGGTGTCCATCTACCCTACAGAATGCTCTGTGGAGAAATATCTTTCTATGTGTGAATTCACTTGATGTTATATTGGCACAACATTGACTGAACCTCTGTCACTATATTTATTGCACTAGGCACTTTATTTATTTACCTACTTATTTTCTGACAGTTCTTAAATAAGGGAGGGCAGGTGACCCCGCCCCCTCTGTCGCACGGGGACTTCCCTATGGCATTCCCCGTGACGTCAACCCCGCGCCAAATTTTTTTTTTTAAATGGCGTGGGGTACCCCCAAAAATCCATACCAGACCCTTATCCGAGCACGCAACCTGGCAGGCCGCAGGAAAAGAGGGGGGACGAGAGAGCGCCCCCCCTCCTGAACCGTACCAGGCCACATGCCCTCAACTTTGGGAGGGTGCTTTGGGGGTAGCCCCCCAAAACACCTTGTCCCCATGTTGATGGGGACAAGGGCCTTATCCCCACAACCCTTGTCCGGTGGTTGTGGGGGTCTGCGGGCATGGGGCTTATCGGAATCTGGAAGCCCCCTTTAACAAGGGGATCCCCGTGTGTATTGTCGGACCGGCAATTCATTAATAGCCGCGAGTAGTTTTAAATGACTTTTTTTCCTTTGAAATGTCATTTTGCTGTCAGACTGTTCTAAACACGGGAAACATGCGCCCCTTTACAGGCATACTATAGACACCCCCAGGTATGAAATTTAAAGGAATATTACACTTTTATTGTTTGACTTTAAGCATTATTAAAATCATTGCTCCTGAAAAAACTGACGTTTTTAAAACTTTTTTTTGCATCGATCCATGTCCCCTGGGGCAGGACCCAGGTCCCCAAACACTTCTTATGACGATACCATGCATATAAGCCTTTAAAATTAGCACTTTTGATTTCTCCCATAGACTTTTAAAGGGTGTTCCGCGGCTTTCAAATTTGCCGCGAACACCCCAAATTGTTCGCTGTTTGGCGAACTGGCGATGTTCGAGTCGAACATGAGTTTGACTCGAACTCGAATCTCATCCCTAGTGGTGACCATGCTTTGGTCCAAGCGGGCTACCGACCGGTCTATCAAGAGCAGGTCGTCTCGGTATGCTATTATCGTTATACCTTGAGTCCTTAATCGGGCCAGATGAAGGTCCAGAAGTTTTGTAAACACCCGAGGTGCAGTAGCTAGACCGAAAGGCAAGGCTACAAACTGAAAATGAAGTTTTTCTACTTTGAAACGCAGATATTTCTGGTGAGCGGGGAAAATAGGTACATGCAGGTATGCATCCTTGATGTCGATTGATGCCAGAAGTTCTCCTCCTTGTAGGATGGAGACTACTGATCGGATTGATTCCATGCGAAAAGAGCGGATATTCAGGAATCGGTTTAGATCTTTGAGATCTAGAATGGGTCTGACATCTCCATTTGGTTTTGGCACTGTGAAAAGGTTTGAATAAAACCCCAACCCCTGCTCTTTCATGGGAACCACCATGATCACTGTTCAGGGAAAACCTTGAGCACCTGTTTCAAATGGTCTCTCAAGGATTGACATACCCCAATTGCCGCCACTGCAGGTTGAGCCACTGAACCTGCCAAGGAAAAAATGTTTTTTAACAGGAATTACAATTTTTAATCAGTTGGATCCCTAAGCATTTGTGCATTGTCAACCTGACAAGTCAAACTTTTATTCACGGAGGATATAGCAGCGTCTATCTTAGTAAATTTTTCCTCCATAGGATAAAGTGTTGAAAACTTTTTAGGGGGGGGGAAATGCTTATCTGGGTGATCCCTCTCAGAATACATAAGCTTTTCCAGTAATGAATGAACAGGAAAGGCACGCAAAGCCTGAGGAGGTTTTAGTGAACCCAAACAAGAAGTGGGCTTTTCAACCAACTCAGTTAAGGGTAGCTTAAATGTGGAGCAGACCATTTCAGTAAGACAGTGGTTCTCAACTCCAGTCCTCGGGACCCACCAACAGACCAGATTTTAAGTATTACCTTGGGGAGTTGCAGACTAGAATACTGCAATCACTGAGCAGCAAGTGATATCACCTGTGATGTATTTCAGCTATCTTGCAAACCTGGCCTGTTGGTGGGTCCTGAGGACTGGAGTTGAGAACCACTGCAGTAAGAGAATGCACCAGCAATTTCTCAGCTTGTGAAGCTGAAGAAGGTCCTTCCCCACTTGATCCTTTGGAAGAGGAGTTATCAGTCTCTTCACGGTCCCCTGAGGGGGATTCATCTTCCCTCTCCCACTGTTCTTCTGTTTGAGGACCCTGGGTAGTAGAAGGGAACCTAATACGTTTTCTTCCACTCTGTGAAGATGCGATTAAAGCCGTTAATCTTTCCTCCAATCCAATCATGGCTGAGGAAAAAACTTCCTCAGTAATATAGACAGGGGCTGAACTGTGGGAAGCAAATGCAACCCCTGATGACCCCGATGGTTCACTTTGACCAGCCTCCCTAGGCCTTTCGGGGGGGGGGGGATGGTGTTGCAGAGGGAGGGTCTATAGAGCCTGAGGGCAACCCCTTTGTGCCCTTGTCTTTTGAGGCATTTGTACCTCTCCTCCTGGTCATAGTGCCAAGCACAAATGCAGAGGTAATACCAAAATGCACCTACTGCTAATCAAATAGTCCAGCAACTGCCGCTGCTATTAATGCTCAGCCTGATGCTAAATAAATGTGCCCTGGGAATGCCTGTGTCACCAACACTCACATGCCCCCGTCTGCTCTTTGTCCCCCCGTCAGCTGAATGCATCTGAAAAAAGGTGCACTTTATAACAGACACAGCCCTGCGTTTGTGAACGTCTGAGGCATGTCAACACCGCGCTAAGCTCCGCCCCCACTTTCTCTGACTTCCCACCATGCCCCCCCACATTTTTTTAAAAAAAGATTGTTTTCCCGCGCGAGCGGGCTCCGATCCGACTGGATCGCATGTGGAGGGGGGCTGGGGTGGAAGGGGGGAGGAGAGCTTGATGGACGGAGAACCACCGTAAAGGCGGCAGCAGCAGGAGCAGCGCGGCATACCGCCGACTGGCCCATGCTCCTTCTGCTTCCTGGAGAGAAGAGGTACCTCTGTCCAGGTGGGGGACATTTGAAAGAAAAAAAAACCCTTCCCACGTCTTACCTGGGGCTTGGGCTGGAGGAAGCGTGCAGCTTGAATGGACACAGAGCGAGAATGACAAGCATGGAACAGGTACGTGCTCTTGACAGCCCCCGGTGGCGACTTTAGGCATGACAACATTTATTTAAAGGAGAAAACCCACAAGAATTAGAAAAATTCCTTAAGAATCTCCCTTACCTTATCCAGCTGCAGGGTTCTGTGGTAAAACCAGACAGATCCAATCTTCACCAATCACGGTGGGCACAGTTAAAAAACCTTCAGGGACCCCATTTTATCGGGGGTTCAACACCCCTGGACCTGTAAAGCACCCCGCCAGGAAATATGGCTGAAAAAACCAAGCACTGGATTCGGGGGTCCAGCTCTCTAAAAAGAGAAGTGAGACAGGCAAAACCTCGTTTCTTCCGACACAAGGCTCAGGTACCATTCAATTCGGCCTGAAAAGACACTTTGAATGGATCCGGTTGCATGGCTTGCCCCAGCAAAAAATTATCCAGTGGAGCTCAGCACAGGACATCTTTACTCGTGACCAACACCAAAGACACTGGCGAAAAAACTGAGGTACTCTCGATAAGGGGAGGGGTTATATGGGGAGTTGAACTTCCTGTCTAGGGTGTGCCAGTGTCCATCACCTGAAGGTGCCATATAACCCATGCAGTAATTACTGTGGCTCTGTGTCCCGTGATGTACAATAAAGAAATATCATTTAGTGACAACTTAGTGACTATCTTTTAGTGACAAAAAAAAAAGTTAATTTTTTCCCACAACTTGTGGCAAAATATAAAATATTAGAAAACCAAGAGGTTAACGCTGCTCTAGAAAAAAATTAAATAAAATATTAAATGTAATAAAGTGAAAATAGAGCAGCCAGCACCAAAAAGTCTAATACAAAAACGCCAATGCAATGTGAAAAAGATGCAGCGCTAAAACCATGAAAGAATAATAAAAGTGAATGTCAAATCAAAACAGAACAAAGTAATAGTGAAAGAGACTCTCATCAAAGAAAACTAAAGCGGATGCTAAACAAAAAATAAAAGGAAAAAATTTTAAAAAATAAATAAAAACTTGAAAAGAGTAATGGTGAAAAGACTCTCATCGAGAAAAACTAAGGCGGATACGGCAAAAAAATAAATTATAGATATAAATTAAATATAAATATATAAATTAATGCATATGCATCCCACCTAAATAAATTACCAAATAAAAATGAATAAGCAATATGTAATGAACCATGGTAAGTGAAACAATATCCAAAGCAAAAATCAATCATTGAAAAGTGATTAAAAAAAATCATGAACACCAAAAATCGTGACACAATACAAATAAAATTAGAAAAAAAGTGCATAGAAAGTCCCATAGCAATAAAAATCAGTGCATAGTAGAAAATATATAAAAAGCCCATAAAGGTGTGGATATGATAATCCAAGGTAGGTACATGAAACCAGGTCCAAATACCAAGATGATAGCACACCCGAGTGAGCAAAGAGGCTCCTTACCAACTACAGGTGACCACCCGAGTGAGCAAAGAGGCTCCTTATCGACTACAGGCGACGCAAAATATAAAATATTCCATGGACTCAACATGACTCTCAGCAAATAGCTTGGGGTGTCTACTTTCCAAAATGGGGTCATTTAGGGGGGGGGGGGGGGGTTGGGTTGTGCTATCTTGGCATTTTATGGCTTTCAAAAGTGTGATAGGTAGTGAGGAGTGAAATAAAAAATTTACGCCCTAATGCCGCGTACACACGAGCGGACTTTACGGCGGACTTTGCCCGGCGGACTTTTCGACGTACTTTCCGACGGACTTTCTGAATGAACGGACTTGCCTACACACAATCCACCAAAGTCCGTCGAATTCGTACGTGATGACGTACGACCAGACTAAAACAAGGAAGTTCATAGCCAGTAGCCAATAGCTGCCCTAGCGTGGCTTTTTGTCCGTCGAACTAGCATACAGACGGCGGACTTTTCGACCGGACTCGATTTCAACGGATAAATTTTAAACAAGTTTCAAATCTAAGTCCGTCCAACTTTTGAGAAAACAAAGTCCGCTGGAGCCCACACACATCGAATTGTCCGACGAAATCCAGTCCGCCGGGCAAAGTCCGCCGTAAAGTCCGCTCGTGTGTACGCGGCATTAGAAATCCTGAAGGCGGTGCTTGGTTTTCTGGGTCCTGTACGCGGTTGGCTCCCAAAAAGTCCCACACATGTGGTATCTCCATACTCAGGAGAAGCAGCAGAATGTATTTTGGGGGGAAATTCCACATATAATCATGGCATGTGTGAGCAATATATAATTTAGTGACAAGTTTTTGTAATTTTTGTTTTTTTTATTGTCATTATTCAATCACTTGTGACAAAAAAATTAAATATTCAATGGGCTCAACATGCCTCTCAGCAATTTGGAGTGTCTACATTCCAAAATGGGGTCATTTGGGGGGGGGGGGTTTACTGCCCTACCATTTTAGCACCTCAAGAAATGAGATAGGCAGTCAAACTTAAAGTGTAGGGCCACCATAAAAAAAAAAATCACCAAAAATCCTAAAGAAAATTAAAAAAAAAATTTTGAAAAAAAAAACATTTAAACTTACCTAAACCCTTGTTGCTAGGCAATGTTCCTAATCTGCCTCTTTCTCTTCCGCGGTGTGTTCTGCTCCTCGGTGAGCAGCCCCGTTGTCTTCTGGGAACTGTGTGTGTTCCCAGAACACCACGGGGCCATTCACAGAGCGCCACGCCGCTCGCGCGTGCGCAGTAGGAAACTGGCAGTGAAGCCGCAAGGCTCCACTGCCTGTTTCCCTTACCTAGGATGGCGGTGCCGGGACCCGAGAGCCGAGAGCCGGGTCGGCCTCGGGCAGCCGACATCGCGGGCACCCAGGACAGGTAAGTACTTATTTAAAGTCAGCAGCTACAGTGTTAGTAGCTGCTGACTTTTAAATTTTTTTTTTTAGGACGGAATGTCGCTTTAAAGCTGCGTAAATTCCAGAAAATGTACCCTAGTTTGTAGACGCTATAACTTTTGTGCAAACCAATAAATATACGCTTATTGACATTTTTTTCCAAAGACATGTGGCCGAATACATTTTGGCCTAAATGTATGACTAAAATTGAGTTTATTGGATTTTTTTTTATAGCAAGAAGTAGAAAATATCATTTTTTTTTTCAAAATTTTCAGTCTTTTTCTGTTTATATCACAAAAAATAAAAATCACAGAGGCAATCAAATACCATCAAAAGAAAGCTCTATTTGTGGGAAAAGAAGGACGCAAATTTCGTTTGGGTACAACATTGCATGACCGCACAATTACCAGTTAACCACTTGCCGACCGCCGCACGACGATGTACGTCAGCAGAATGGCACGGGCAGGCAAAAGGACTTACAGGTACGACCCCCCCCCCCCCCCCGGTGCCTGCGGCGGTTGGATCGCTGATCGCTGTATTAGTGTCACTGGTGACGCTGGTTAGGGAGGTAAATATATAGGTTCGCCGTCAGCGTTTTATAGCGTCAGGGGCCCCCATATACTATCTAATAAATGTTTTAACCCCTTGATTGCCCCCTAGTTAACCCTTTCACCAGTGATCACCGTATAACTGTTACGGGTCACGCTGGTTAGTTCGTTTATTTTTTATAGTGTCAGGGCACCCGCCGTTTATTACCGAATAAAGGTTTAGCCCCCTGATCGCCCGGCGGTGATATAACTTAGGTTTTAGAGTCAGATAGGGTCTGCGTCGCCCCAGGCAGCGTCAGTTTAGTGCCAGTAGCGCTAACACCCACGCACGTACCGTACACCTCCCTTAGTGGTATAGTATCTGAACGGATCAATATCTGATCCGATCAGATCTATACTAGCGTCCCCAGCAGTTTAGGGTTCCCAAAAAGGCAGTGTTAGCGGGATCAGCCCAGATACCTGCTAGCACCTGCGTTTTGCCCCTCCGCCCAGCCCAGCCCACCCAAGTGCAGTATCGATCGATCACTGTCACTTACAAAACACTAAACACATAACTGCAGCGTTCGCAGAGTCAGGCCTGATCCCTGCGATCGCTAACAGTTTTTTTGGTAGCGTTTTGGTGAACTGGCAAGCACCAGCGGCCTAGTACACCCCGGTCGTAGTCAAACCAGCACTGCAGTAACACTTGGTGACGTGGCAAGTCCCATAAGTGCAGTTCAAGCTGGTGAGGTGGCAAGCACAAGTAGTGTCCCGCTGCCACCAAGAAGAAGACAAACACAGGCCCGTCGTGCCCATAATGCCCTTCCTGCTGCATTCGCCAATCCTAATTGGGAACCCACCACTTCTGCAGCGCCCGTACTTCCCCCATTCACATCTCCAACCAAATGCAATCGGCTGCATGAGAGGCATTTTCTTTATGTCCTCCCGAGTACCCCTACCCAACGAACCCCCCCAAAAAAGATGTTGTGTCTGCAGCAAGCGCGGATATAGGTGTGACACCCGCTATTATTGTCCCTCCTGTCCTGACAATCCTGGTCTTTGCATTGGTGAATGTTTTGAACGCTACCATACACTAGTTGAGTATTAGCGTAGCGTTCAGCATTGCACAGACTAGGCACACTTTCACAGGGTCTCCCAAGATGTCATCGCATTTTGAGAGACCCGAACCTGGAACCGGTTACAGTTATAAAAGTTACAGTTACAAAAAATGTGTAAAAAAAAAAAACCACAAAAAAATATAAAATTAAAAAAAAATAGTTGTCGTTTTATTGTTCTCTCTCTCTATTCTTTTTTTATTGTTCTGCTCTTTTTTACTGTATTCTATTCTGCAATGTTTTATTGTTATTATGTTTTATCATGTTTGCTTTTCAGGTATGCAATTTTTTATACTTTACCGTTTACTATGTTTTATTGTTAACCATTTTTTTGTCTTCAGGTACGCCATTCAGCTGCAGCGCGGATTTATTTATCTTGACAGCAACAGCGTTTGCTCCCACGATACATAAAGCCGTGACTCCAGCGGAGGTGATATATGCCAAAGCATGGGGGCAGCAGGGGCGGAGGAGCGACTTGCTCCTACCTTTTGCGGGAGGATGCCCCCATGCTTTGGCATATATAAACGCTGCATGTATGCCCATCATTAGAAGTGGGTGGATGGGACTCAAATGTTGCGTTTGATCAGGGTCTAGACAAAACTAAGCCCCCTAAAGACCAACTCACACGCCCAACAAAACTTAGCACTAGGATCACCAAGATGGTTCACTCACAGGGCCTCGTAGACGTATGGAGGGAAATGAACCCCAACAAACGGGACTACACGCACTTTTCCGCTCCCCACCAGTCTTATGCTAGAATTGATCACATCCTCACCCAGACAGCCCTCATTCCCTTGTCCACTAAGGCAGCAATACTAGACACGGCATGGTCGGATCATTCATTGGTTCTCCTTACCTTGAGAAATGTTCTGTCTGGGCGAGGAGGCTTCTTTTGGCGACTAAACGAATCCCTTTTAGCTGACCCTAGTCTGGTCCAGGAAATAGCTAAATCTATCAAAGAATATTTCCTCTTAAATGATGTGGAGAACATATCCCCCAAAACCCTCTGGGCAGCCCACAAGGCAACTATCCGAGGAGTTATAATTAGGTTAGCCACCAAATTTAAGAAGGAGCGATTGATCGACATTCAAAGACTTGAAAAATCCTTCCTCCAACTAAAAGCGGAACACAAAAAACACCCGTTCAGGACCCTTTTAAGCAAACTTGATGCCACCAGACTTGAGCTGAATCTCGCTTTAACGGCTAAAGCAGAGAAAAATCTTAGATGGGGTGGAGCCAAATTTTACTGCCACAAGGATAGATTCGGCTCAATGTTTGCATCGAAACTCTCACCTAAATTTGGTTCTCTCTCCTTCCCCAAATTGAGGATAGCAGGTCAACCTCCAACAGCAAATCCGATCAGTATTATGTCTGCTTTCCACAATTTTTATGCTAATCTTTACAACCCACCCCAATCGGAAAAAGGCCCCTTAGTTACTGAGTTCCTACTGAATCTACAACTTCCCTCACTCTCAAGAGAATGTAAAGACTTAATGGAAGCTCCTATCACGGAGGCCGAAATTAGGGAGGTAATTAAAGGTCTTAAATCTGGCTCTGCCCCTGGGCCAGAAGGCCTCTCAGTCCCCTACTATAAGGAATATAGCGCTATCCTAGCCCCGTACCTGGCGAAGTTCTTTAACTCTAAAAAGACAGGATCCCCCATGGAAACCCAACTAAACACAGCATTTATCTCAGTGATCCCCAAACCCAACAAAAACCATGAGGAAGTTGAGAACTACAGGCCCATATCTTTAATTAACAATGATCTCAAAATTCTTACTAAAATTCTAGCCAACCGCCTTTCCTCTTTCATCAATCTCTATGTACACAAGGATCAGGTTGGTTTTATACCTGGTAGGCAAGGACCGGACCAAATTAGGAGAGCAATAGATATAGTATCTATATTACAATCTAACTGGGAAGGGGGGCCGAAACAAGAAGGTATGATCCTCTCGCTGGATCTACACAAAGCTTTCGACTCGATCGAATGGCCTTATCTTTTCTCCATATTGGAGAAGTGGGGCTTTGGACCCAACTTTTTAGGGACCCTAAAATCGCTATACTCCTCCCCTCAAGCGGTGATTCGTTTACAAGGTCAATACTCTAAACCCCTAACCATTGCAAGAGGCAATAGGCAGGGATGCCCACTCTCCCCCCTAATTTTTGCTATTGCGATCGAAACGTTAGCAATATCAATAAGAGCAGATCCCAACATTCAAGGGGTTGCCTGTGGTGACCAGGTCCACAAATGTGGGTTGTTTGCGGACGATATGCTCCTTTTTATCACGTCCCCAACCACCTCCCTTCCAAACCTTTGCAAACTCCTGAAACAATTCTCGATGGTTTCTGGGCTGAGGGTCAATTATACCAAATCTTCAGCCTTAAACATCTCCCTTAACCCATCTATATTGGCATCCCTGCAGAGTGCCTTTGAATTCAAATGGAGTGACTCATACATTGATTATTTGGGGATAAGGCTCACAGCTAAGACAGAACTCCTTTATGCAACCAACTTTCCTCACACATACCGCAAACTGGAGGCAGACTTATCCAAATGGGCTGAAGGGGGTTTATCCTGGTTAGGGAGGATTCATGCAGTCAAGATGACTTTGCTCCCCAGAATCCTCTACCTCTTTAGAGCCATTCCAATAAACATCATTAAAGAGCACTTGAAATCGTTCCAAAGGAAAATAATAAAATTCATTTGGGGGAGGGAAGGGGTACAGACTTCAACAGAGCACATTATACTTAAATAGACCACAAGGGGGATTAGGCCTCCCGCAGCTATTTTGGTATTATCAATCAGCCAGGCTAGCCCAGATCTCGACGGTATACACGAAGGCTGAGAGACCGGATTGGATACAGATTGAGAGACAGGCAGTTCCTTCTTTCACTATCGACTTTCTGTTGTGGGTCCCCCCCAAAAAACGTCCCCCCATTTTATCCCCTATCCTCTCGCAATCCTTTCAATTATGGGACTCTCTGAGAAACCTTCAATCCATAACTTCCAACAGACACCCCCTGGCTCACATCTTCAATAACCCTGACTTTCCCCCGGGAACTGACATTAAAGCATTCCGATGGTGGTTGAACAAGGGGATGTACCGGATTGGACACTACTTCACATCAATGGGGCCTATCACCAGGGCCTTCTGTGTGAGTCAACTGGAGATGCCTAACTCCGAGAACTTTCGTTTCCAGCAGATCAGACACTTCCTCACTCATATGGGAAAAGACAAACCTTCAAACCTCGCATTCACCCCATATGAAATATGGTGCGGTCAGTCCACAGAGCAGAGGGGTGGAATCTCCATCATCTACCAGTCACTCTCTAGTCAAACCACCAAGACCACATACATGACAGCTTGGGAGTCAGACTTGTCCTTGGAGTGGGACCTAGAGAAGTGGAGGGTCACTTTTAGTAGGGCATACAAGAGCATTTTGAACATCTCACTGATTGAGTCCAGCGTAAAGGTCATCACAAGATGGTACCTTCCACCGGAGAGACTGGCCAAAATGTTCCCCTCCACGGACCCCGGGTGTTTTAGGGGTTGTCTACTCAGGGGCTCCTTGGCCCATATCTTTTGGGAATGTCCACGACTGAGGCCTTTCTGGAGCAGGATTTTTCACATGATTAAGAAAGTTACTAGAGTTCAGATCCCGAGGACCCCCGCCTTGGCACTATTAAACGATCATTTACCTAAGACTCCCAAACTGGCCCGTAAATTGATACACTTCATTTTGCTGGGAGCTAAGCTATCTATTGCCAAGGCTTGGAAACAACCCAAGGTGTCCTTCAAAGCGGCTATCCGCAAAATTTCTTGGATCATGGCCCAAGAGAAGCTTGCCATTACCCTGAACAACACCAAAGAGAAATTTGAAGCTATTTGGGAACCCTGGGCTAATTTCATAGGCATTTCCTTGATTCCAGGGGTTCAACCTTGATGAGTCTGGCTGTCTCGGGGTCTGGTGGGACTCCTCCCGTGGAATGGCTTCCGTCTACTCTTTCCTCTCTCTCTCTCTCCCCCCTCTCATTTCTACCTTTTTCTTCTCCTTTCTTTTGTTGATTATCAGGATGATTTAACAAGACGATGTGTTGTCTGTTTTAGTTCATACCGTAGTAGGGACCCCTGGGGGTCCTACTCCCAAGGGAAGCATACGACATAGGTTTTTATCTCCTTGTTCGATGCCAAGAGATCTTTTGTATTAACTAAGGGGGTGATAGGGGTGAGTTGGAGTGCTCCGTTCAGGCACAGTGTGTTCCCATTTGGGGTGCAGACGGTCTCTCCTTCCTCCCCTTCTCCCAACCAGTTCAAGTCTCAGGGTTCTATGGTTTACGGGAAAGACTTTTGGTCTATGAAGGTATATATGTAAGGTCACAGACCAGAGACATACTCATATCTACTGTCGTAAGTTTGACTTGTAACCCCATGAGGGTTCGAATTTTTCTGCTTTATACTCCCTCATTTAACCACTTGCCGACCGCCTCACGCCTATATACGTGAGCAGAATGGCACGGGCAGGCAAAATCACGTACCTGCTACGTGATTGCCTTCCCGCGGGCGGGGGGTCCGATTGGACCCCCCTGGTGCCAGCGGCGGTCGGCATTTGGCTGGGAGAGTTGAGAGACGAGGGGGAGGCCATCCGATCGTGGCCCCCCCCCCTCGCGATCGCTCCCAGCCAATGAGAAACATCCCCTGCCTCTGTATTGTACACAGAGGCAGAGGATGTGATGTCATCTCTCCTCGGCTCGGGAGTTCCGTTCCAGCGTCGAGGAGAGAAGACATGTGAGTGAGTGCACAACACTACACAACACAGTAGAACATGCCAGGCACACTAAACACCCCCGATTGCCCCCCGATCCCCCCCAATCACCCCCCCCCCCCCCCTGTCACAAACTGACACCAAGCAGGTTTTTTTTTTTTTTTTTTCTGATTACTGCATAGTGTCAGTTTGTGACAGTTAGAAGTGGTAGGGCAGTGAGTATTAGCCCCCTGTAGGTCTAGGGTACCCCCCTAACCCCCCCTAATAAAGTTTTAACCCCTTGATCACCCCCCGTCACCAGTGTCGCTAAGCGATCATTTTTCTGATCGCTGTATTAGTGTCGCTGGTGACGCTAGTTAGGGAGGTAAATATTTAGGTTTGCCGTCAGCCTTTTATAGCGTCAGGGACCCCCATATACTACCTAATAAATGTTTTAACCCCTTGATTGCCCCCTAGTTAACCCTTTCACCACTGATCACCGTATAACTGTTACGGGTGACGCTGGTTAGTTCGTTTATTTTTTATAGTGTCAGGGCACCCGCCGTGTATTACGGAATAAAGGTTTAGCCCCCTAATCGCCCGGCGGTGATATGCGTCACCCCAGGCAGCGTCAGATTAGCGCCAGTACCGCTAACACCCACGCACGCAGCATACGCCTCCCTTAGTGGTATAGTATCTGAACGCATCAATATCTGATCCGATCAGATCTATACTAGCGTCCCCAGCAGTTTAGGGTTCCCAAAAACACAGTGTTAGCGGGATCAGCCCAGATACCTGCTAGCACCTGCGTTTTGCCCCTCCGCCTGGCCCAGCCCAGCCCACCCAAGTGCAGTATCGATCGATCACTGTCACTTACAAAACACTAAACACATAACTGCAGCGTTCGCAGAGTCAGGCCTGATCCCTGCGATCGCTAACAGTTTTTTTAGTAGCGTTTTGGTGAACTGGCAAGCACCAGCCCCAGGCAGCATCAGGTTAGCGCCAGTACCGCTAACACCCACGCACGCACCGTACACCTCCCTTAGTGGTATAGTATCTGATCGGATCAATATCTGATCCAATCAGATCTATACTCGCGTCCCCAGCAGTTTAGGGTTCCCAAAAACGCAGTGTTAGCGGGATCAGCCCAGATACCTGCTAGCACCTGCGTTTTGCCCCTCCGCCCAGCCCAGCCCAGCCCACCCAAGTGCAGTATCGATCGATCACTGTCACTTACAAAACACTAAACGCATAACTGCAGCGTTCGCAGAGTCAGGCCTGATCCCTGCGATCGCTAACAGTTTTTTTTGTAGCGTTTTGGTGAACTGGCAAGCGCCAGCGGCCTAGTACACCCCGGTCGTAGTCAAACCAGCACTGCAGTAACACGTGGTGACGTGACGAGTCCCATAAGTGCAGTTGAAGCTGGTGAGGTGGCAAGCACAAGTAGTGTCCCGCTGCCACCAAAAAGACAAACACAGGCCTGTCGTGCCCATAGTGCCCTTCCTGCTGCATTCGCCAATCCTAATTGGGAACCCACCGCTTCTGCAGCGCCCGTACTTCCCCCATTCACATCCCCAACCAAATGCAGTCGGCTGCATGAGAGGCATTTTTATGTCCTCCCGAGTACCCCTACCCAACAAACCCCCCCAAAATAGATGTCGTGTCTGCAGCAAGCACGGATATAGGCGTGACACCCGCTATTATTGTCCCTCCTGTCCTGACAATCCTGGTCTTTGCATTGGTGAATGTTTTGAACGCTACCATTCACTAGTTGAGTATTAGCGTAGGGTACAGCATTCCACAGACTAGGACACACTTTCACAGGGTCTCCCAAGATGCCATCGCATTTTGAGAGACCCGAACCTGGAACCGGTTTCAGTTATAAAAGTTACAAGTTTGCAAAAAAAACACAAACAAAAATAAAAAAAAATAGTTGTCGTTTTATTGTTCTCTCTCTCTCTATTCTCTCTCTATTGTTCTGCTCTTTTTACTGTGTTCTATTCTGCAATGTTTTATTGTTATTATGTTTTATCATGTTTGCTTTTCAGGTATGCAATTTTTTTATACTTTACGGTTTACTGTGCTTTATTGTTAACCATTTTTTTGTCTTCAGGTACGCCATTCACGACTTTGAGTGGTTATACCAGAATGATGCCTGCAGGTTTAGGTATCATCTTGGTATCATTCTTTTCAGCCAGCGGTCGGCTTTCATGTAAAAGCAATCCTAGCGGCTAATTAGCCTCTAGACTGCTTTTACAAGCCGTGGGAGGGAATGCCCCCCCCACCGTCTTTCGTGTTTTTCTCTGGCTCTCCTGTCTCAACAGGGAACCTGAGAAAGCAGCCGGTGATTCAGCCAGCTGACCATAGAGCTGATCAGCGACCAGTGTGGCTCTAAACATCTCTATGGCCTAAGAAACCGGACGCTACAAGCATTTTATGACTTAGATTTCGCCTGATGTAAACAGCGCCATTGGGAAATTGGGGAAGCATTTTATCACACCGATCTTGGTGTGGTCAGATGCTTTGAGGGCAGAGGAGAGATCTAGGGTCTAATAGACCCCAATTTTTTCAAAAAAGAGTACCTGTCACTACCTATTGCTATCATAGGGGATATTTACATTCCCTGAGATAACAATAAAAATGATTTTAAAAAGAAATGAAAGGAACAGTTTAAAAATAAGATAAAAAAGCAAAAAAATAATAAAGAAAAAAAAAAAAAAAAGCACCCCTGTCCCCCCTGCTCTCGCGCTAAGGCGAACGCAAGCGTCGGTCTGGCGTCAAATGTAAACAGCAATTGCACTATGCATGTGAGGTATCACCGCGAAGGTCAGATCGAGGGCAGTATTTTTAGCAGTAGACCTCCTCTGTAAATCTAAAGTGGTAACCTGTAAAGGCTTTTAAAGGCTTTTAAAAATGTATTAATTTTGTTGCCACTGCACGTTTGTGCGCAATTTTAAAGCATGTCATGTTTGGTATCCATGTACTCGGCTTAACATCATCTTTTTTATTCCATCAAACATTTGGGCAATATAGTGTGTTTTAGTGCATTAAAATTTTAAAAAGTGTGTTTTTTCCACAAAAAATGCGTTTGAAAAATCGCTGCGCAAATACCGTGTGAAAAAAAAAATGAAACACCCACAATTTTAATCTGTAGGGCATTTGCTTTAAAAAAATATATAATGTTTGGGGGTTCAAAGTAATTTTCTTGCAAAAAAAAATAATTTTTTCACATAATCAAAAAGTGTCAGAAAGGGTTTTGTCTTCAAGTGGTTAGAAGAGTGGGTGATGTGTGACATAAGCTTCTAAATGTTGTGCATAAAATGCCAGGATAGTTCAAACCCCCCCCAAATGACCCCATTTTGGAAAGTAGACACCCCAAGCTATTTGCTGAGAGTCATGTCGAGTCCATGGAATATTTTATATTGTGACACAAGTTGCGGGAAAGAGACAAATTTTTTATTTATTTTTTTTGCACAAAGTTGTCACTAAATGATATATTGCTTAAACATGCCATGGGGATATGTGAAATTACACCCCAAAATACATTCTGCTGCTTCTCCTGAGTACGGGGATACCACATGTGTGGGACTTTTTGGGAGCCTAGCCGCGCACGGGACCCCGAAAACCAAGCACCGCCTTCAGGCTTTCTAAGGGCGTAAAGTTTTGATTTCACTCTTCACTGCCTATCACAGTTTCGGAGGCCATGGAATGCCCAGGTGGCACAACCCCCCCCCCAAATGACCCCATTTTGGAAAGTAGACACCCCAAGCTATTTGCTGAGAGGTATAGAGAGTATTTTGCAGACCTCACTTTTTGTCACAAAGTTTTGAAAATTGAAAAAAGAAAAAAAAAATTTTTTTTCTGGTCTTTCTTCATTTTCAAAAACAAATGAGAGCTGCAAAATACTTACCATGCCTCTCAGCAAATAGCTTGGGGTGTCTACTTTCCAAAATGGGGTCATTTGGGGGGGTTTTGTGCCATCTTGGCATTTTATGGCCTTCAAAACTGTGATAGGTAGTGAGGAGTGAAATCAAAAATTTATGCCCTTAGAAATCCTGAAGGCGGTGCTTGGTTTCCGGGGCCCCGTACGCGGCTAGGCTCCCAAAAAGTCCCACACATGTGGTATCCCCGTACTCAGGAGAAGCAGCTGAATGTATTTTGGGGTGCAATTCCACATATGCCCATGGCCTGTGTGAGCAATATATCATTTAGTGACAACTTTTTGTAAATTTTTTATTTTTTTTTGTCATTATTCAATCACTTGGGACAAAAAAAAATATTCAATGGGTTCAACATGCCTCTCAGCAATTTCCTTGGGGTGTCTACTTTCCAAAATGGGGTCATTTGGGGGGGTTTTGTACTGCCCTGCCATTTTAGCACCTCAAGAAATGACATAGGCAGTCATAAACTAAAAGCTGTGTAAATTCAAGAAAATGTACCCTAGTTTTTAAACGCTATAACTTTTGCGCAAACCAATAAATATACGCTTATTGACATTTTTTTCACCAAAGACATGTGGCCGAATACATTTTGGCCTAAATGTATGACTAAAATTTAGTTTATTGGATTTTTTTTTATAACAAAATGTAGAAAATATCATTTTTTTTCAAAATTTTCGGTATTTTCCGTTTATAGCGCAAAAAATAAAAACGGCAGAGGTGATCAAATACCATCAAAAGAAAGCTCTATTTGTGGGAAGAAAAGGACGCAAATTTCGTTTGGGTACAGCATTGCATGACCGCGCAATTAGCAGTTAAAGCGACGCAGTGCCGAATTGTAAAAAGTGCTCTGGTCAGGAAGGGGGTAAAACCTTCCGGGGCTGAAGTGGTTAACACTGATGATTTGTATGCTTTTTCTTGAAAATTCAATAAAATATTTTGAAAATAGAAGTGGGTGGATGAAGGGAGGTATTCTAATGGTGGGCATACCCACCGATCAATCTCTTTTTTTTGTTCAGCCCACAGGCTGCATGAAAAAAAAGTTTACAATATATGCCCAACAAGGACCAGCAACGTACTGGTATGTTGCTGGACTTTGAGTGGTTATACCAGATTGATGCCTGCAGGTTTAGGTATCATCTTGGTATCATTCTTTTCAGCCAGCTGCCGGCTTCCGTGTAAAAGCAATCCTAGTGGCTAATTAGCCTCTAGACTGCTTTTACAAGCAGTGGGAGGGAATGCCCCCCCCCCACCACCGTTTTCCATGTTTTTCTCTGGCTCTCCTGTCCCAACAGGGAACCTGAGAATGCAGCCGGTAATTCAGCCAGCTGACCATAGAGCTGATCAGAGACCAGAGTGGCTCCAAACATCTCTATGGCCTAAGAAACCGGAAGCTACGAGCATTTCATCACTTAGATTTCGCCGGATGTAAACAGCGCCATTGGGAAATTGGGAAAGCATTTTATCACACCGATCTTGGTGTGGTCAGATGCTTTGATGGCAGAGGAGACATCCCCAATTTTTTCAAAAAAGAGTACCTGTCACTACCTATTGCTATCATAGGGGATATTTACATTCCCTGAGATAACAATATTGAGTATTTTGCAGACCTCACTTTTTGTCACAAAGTTTTGAAAATTGAAAAAAAAAATATTTTTTTTTCTTGTCTTTTTTCATTTTAAAAAACAAATGAGAGCTGCAAAATACTCACCATGCCTCACAGCAAATAGCTTGGGATGTCTACTTTCCAAAATGGGGTCATTTGGGGGGGGGTTGTGCCATGTGGGCATTCCATGGCCCCTGAAACTGTGATAGGAAGTGAAGAGTGAAATCAAAAATTTACGCCCTTAGAAATCCTGAAGGCGGTGATTGGTTTTCGGAGCCCCATACGCGGCTAGGCTGCCAAAAAGTCCCACACATGTGGTATCCCCGTACTCAGGAGAAGCAGCTAAATGTATTTTGGGGTGCAATTCCACATATGCCCATGGCCTGTGTGAGCAATATATCATTTAGTGACAACTTTGTGCAAAAAAAAAATATGTGTCACTTTCCCGCAACTTGTGTCAAAATATAAAATATTCCATGGACTCAACATGCCTCTCAGCAAATAGCTTGGAGTGTCTACTTTCCAAAATGGGGTCATTTGGGAGGGTTTGTGCCATCTGGGCATTTTATGGCTTTCAAAACTGTGATAGGTAGTGACGAGTGAAATCAAAAATTTACACCCTTAGAAATCCTGAAGGCGGTGATTGGTTTTCGGGGCCCCGTAGGCGGCTAGGCTCCCAAAAAGTCCCACACATGTGGTATCCCCGTACTCTGGAAAAGCAGCTGAATGTATTTTGGAGTGCAATTCCACATATGCACATGGCCTGTGTGAGTAATATATCATTTAGTGACAACTTTTTGTAATTTTTTTTTTTTTGTCATTATTCAATCACTTGGGACAAAAAAAATGAATATTCAATGGGCTCAACATGCCTCTCAGCAATTTTCTTGGGGTGTCTACTTTCCAAAATGGGGTCATTTGGGGGTGTTTTGTACTGCCCTGCCATTTTAGCACCTCAAGAAATGACATAGGCAGTCATAAATGAAAGGCTGTGTAAATTCCAGAAAATGTACCCTAGTTTGTAGGCACTATAACTTTTGCGCAAATCAATAAATATACACTTATTGACATTTTTTTTACCAAAGACATGTGGAATACATTTTGGCCTAAATGTATGACTAAAATTGAGTTTATTGGATTTTTTTTATAACAAAAATTAGAAAATATCATTTTTTTTCAAAGTTTTCGGTCTTTTTCCGTTTATAGCGCAAAAAATAAAAACGGCAGAGGTGATCAAATACCATCAAAAGAAAGTTCTATTTGTTAGAAGAAAAGGATGCAAATTTGTTTGGGTACAGCATTGCATGACAGCCCAATTAGCAGTTAAAGCGACGCAGTGCCAAATTGTAAAAAGTGCTCTGGTCAGGAAGGGGGTAAATCCTTCCGGGGCTGAAGTGGTTAAAGCAGTGCAGTGCCAAATTGTAAAAAGTGCTCTGGTCATTGAGCAGCCAAATCTTCCGGGCCTGAAGTCGTTAAAGATCCAACAGATGTGGAATCTTAGTGCAAGGAGATCTGATCTAGTCAATGCCCAATGAAATTTAGATGAAAAGGGGGGACGAAGGCAAAAAAGGCCATCGCCATGACTGACGAAAATGACACTGAGGATCAACCTGGTGTTCCAAAACAGGATAGTAAACACTGCTAAAAGCGGGGGCGGGAGGTGGGGGCGGGAGGAGGTGGTACTTTTTGAAGCACCTGATTAGAGCTAGAGGCTCTAATAGGCTTCAAAATAGGGTGGGCTCAGGGCGCAGAGTGCGCCCTGATCCCACCCAATTGTGTGGCGATAGCGAATTAATTTTCTCTATTTTCACACTAACGCTCCTCCCCGCCAATCAGGGAGGCAGGTCGTCAGACCTGTTTCCCGATTGGCCAAAGCGCCAGGGCATCCTTTTGGATGCCTGGCGCTTAGGAAGAGGTGGCACAGAGGAGACACGAGGACACACATCCCCGCCACCGCGGCTGCTCTGGTGGACTCAGGACTGGCGGTAAGTGCCGGACTACCTGCAGGGGGAGCTGTCAGAGAGCTGCGAGCGGGGGGGCCTTCAGAGCTGCGAGCGGGGGGCTGTCAGAGCCGCGAGGGGGGTCAGTGGGCACAAGTGGCTGCATATACTGGGCACAAGTGGCTGCATTTGATGGGCACAAGTGGCTGCATTTGATGGGCACAGTGGCTGCGTTTGATGGGCACAATGGCTGCATATGATGGGCACAAGTGGCTGCATATGATGGGTACAAGTGGCTGCATATGATGGGCACAAGTGGCTGCATTTGACAAGCACATGTGGCTGCATATGACAGGCACAAGTGGCTGCATATGATGGGCACAAGTGGCTGCATTTGATGGGCACAATGGCTGCATATGATGGGCACAAGTGGCTGCATATGATGGGCACAAGTGGCTGCATATGACGGGCACAAGTGGCTGCATTTGATGGGCACAAGTGGCTGCATATGATGGGCACAAATGGCTGCATATGATGGGCACAGTGGCTGCATTTGATGGGCACATTGGCTGCATATGATGGGCACAAGTGGCTGCATATGATGGGCACAAGTTGCTGCATATGATGAGCACAGTGGCTGCATTTGATGGGCACAATGGCTGCATTTGATGGGCACAATGGCTGCATATGATGGGCACAAGTGGCTGCATGTGATGGGCACAAGTGGCTTCATTTGATGGGCACAGTGACTGCATTTGATGGGCACAGTGGCTGCGTTTGATGGGCACAAGTGGCTGCATATGATGGGCACAAGTGGCTGCATATGATGGGCACAAGTAGCTGCATTTGATGGGCACAAGTGGCTGCATTTGAGGGGCACAAATAGCTGCATATGATGGGTACAAGTGGCTGCATATGATGGGCACAAGTGGCTGCATATGATGGGCACAGTGGCTGTATATAATGGGCAAAAGTGGCTGCATATGATGGGCATAGTAGCTGCAAATGATGGGCACAGTGGCGCTGCGTTTGATGGGCACAGTGGCTGCATTTGATGGTCACAGTGAGGCTGCAATTGATGGGGGGGTTCAGTATTTTCAGTTTGTTTGCGCCCCCCCAAATATTTTGAGCACCAGCTGCCACTGGCTAAGAGGGCATTGGTACCTGATAAAATGATGGATCTCAACTGACAATATGGAGGACAACCAAACATCCACTATAAGATAAAAAGGTGGAACAAAAAACTACCTGAACATACTGTATTTATCGGCGTATAACATGCACTGGCGTATAACACGCACCTTCAATTTAAGAGGGAAGTTTCAGCAAAAAAACGTTTTTTTCAAAATAAACCACTTTGAAGCAAAATAATGGACAGTGCCCATCAATGCAGCCTGATTAGTGCCCATGTGCAGCCTCAATGTAGCCTGATCTATGCCCATCTGCAGCCTCGATGCAGTCTGATCTGTGCCCATCTGCAACCTCAATGCAGCCTGATCTGTGCCCATCTGCATTCTCAATGCAGCCTGATATGTGCCCATCTGCAGCCTCAATGCAGCCTGATCTGTGCCCATCTGCAGCCTCAATGCAGCCTGATCTGTGCCCATCTGCAGCCTCAATGCAGCCTGATCTGTGCCTATCTGCAGCCTCATATGTGCCCATCTGCAGCCTCAATGCAGCCTGATCTGTGCCCATCTGCAGCCTCAATGCAGCCTGATATGTGCCCATGTGCAGCCTCAATGCAGCCTGATCTGTGCCCACCTGCAGCCTTAATGCAGCCTGATATGTGCTCATCTGCAGCCTCAATGCAGCCTGATATATGCCCATCTGCAGCTTTAATGCAGCCTGATATGCGCCCATCTGCAGTCTGATCTTCACCCATCTCCCATCAATGCAGCCTGATGCCCATCTGCAGCCTCACCATCTGTCATGCAGGAAATCACTGAGCCGTCATCTCCTGTTTACTCGGCTCTCAGTCGGCAGTCACATACACAGTCCCGCCTACTCCATCGGCATTGGACCAGCTCCGGTGATTGACAGAACACTGGTCCAATGCCGGTGGCGGAGGCAGGACTCTGTGTGTGACATCAGAGCCGAGTTAGAGACGATTATACAGGAGATGATGGCTCTGTGAATTCCGGCAGGGCTCGTCCCCCTCCTTCCCCTCCGAGATACACTATCGGCGTACAACACACACCCGTGGTTTGCCCTCTATTTTCAGGGGGAAAAAGTGCGTGTTATACGCCGATAAATGAAATTGGCTTTTTACCACGTGACTGGCTGTGTCCAATCGCAACCGGTCACAAATGTCAAGAAACCCGAGTGTAACGGTTGTTGCTGAGTTTTCCTCCTCACACACCGATCCAGTGTGAGGAGGAGATCACAGTTAACAGTAAATTACAGTTTACTGTGCTATTACTGTGCCCAGATTGCCCCCCCCCCTGAATAAAGAGGACCTGTCATCAGAGTACCTGTCATCAGTACCTGCCTGAGCTCATTAGTGTACCTGTCATCAGTACCTGTCTGAGCTCATCAGAGCACCTGTCATCATTACCTGTTTGAGCTCATCAGAGTACCTGTCATCAGTACCTGTCATCCGTACCTGTCTGAGCTCATCAGAGTACCTGTCATCCATCTATCCCGTCAGAGTACCTGTCATCCATCCATCCTGTCAGAGTACCTGTCATCCCTCCATCCCGTCAGAGTACCTGTCATCCCTCCATCCCATCAGAGTACCTGTCATCCCTCCATCCCGTCAGAGTATCTGTCATCTCGTCGCAGTACCTATCCCATCTGAATACCTGTCATCCCATCTGAGTACCTATCATCCCATCTGAGTACCTGTCATCCTGTCTGAGTACCTGTCATCCCATCTGAGTACCTGTCCCGTGATCCCATCAGGGGTACCTGTCCTGTGATCCCATCAGGAGTACCTGTCTGCAGCCAATTACTACCAAGGTGCAGCCGAGTAGTCCCTGACGTTCAGCCCATTAGTCCCTGACGTGCAGCCCATTAGTCCCTGACGTGCAGCCCATCAGTGTCACCTGTCATACAGCCACTATTTCCAGAAAGGCATACACTTCAGAAGAGGCATATCAAATACTGATTCTGAGCGATGAGAGTAACGGGGAGCTCTCACTGCCCAGTTACAGTTCTGATTCCGATTCTGGTTCGGAATATGAGCCCATCGAAGGCAGCACATCAGCATCCGAATCAGAGGAGGAAGTAGTCCATCCAAAAAGAAGACAGTGTGAACACCAGGCAGCTACCAGCAGTGCCAGACACCCCAACGGCCAATCGGCAAATACCAACGGCGCTATACCCCAGGAGGAGAGGCCCAGTACAAGCGCTGCTAGACCCCAGGAGAAAAGGCCTGGTACAAGTGCGGGAATTGCACGCCAAAGAATTAGGACCCAAACCCAGCTTCCGGGTGCCTTGGCAAACCCATTGTGGCTGCCTTCTAGCACAGGGTCAGCCACGACCCCCCTTTCACAGCACAGCCAGGTGTGCAAGTCAACAATGAAGGTTTTTCCAAAATTAATTTTTTAAATGCATTTTTCCCTGACAAATTAGTTCAAGGCATCGTGGACCAAACCAATCTTTTTGCCCAACAATTCATTGAAAACAACCCCAGCTCAAGCTATGCCCACCCTTTTGAATGGAGACCGCTAACAGTGGAGGAGCTTAAATAGTTTTTAGGCCTAACGCTCAACATGGGGCTCACAAAAAAAATTAAGTGAATGCATATTGGTCTACCAACCCTATCCACCACATGACAATTTTTTCATCTGTCATGTCCAGGTCCCGATATCAAATTATAATGCGCTTCCTGCATTTCAGTGAAAACTCACAGTGCCCCCCCCCTCCCCCCCGAAATCACCCAGACTTTGATAAACTATATAAAATTTGCCCCCTAACTGATTTTTTTCTCCAAGAGGTTTCCTGAACTTTATGTCCCTGACAAGTACATCTCTGTGGACGAATCCCTGGTTCATTTCACAGGCCGGCTGGGAATCAAGCAGTATATCCCCAATAAGAGGGCGAGGTACGGGTTGAAGCTCAACAAGCTCTGTGAAAGATCCACCGGATATGTGCACTCATTCCGCATGTACGACGGCAAAGACTCCCAGCTCCAGCCCCCTGAGTGTCCACCGTACATGGGAATAAGCGGAGAAATTGTCTGGGAGTTGGCATTCCCACTCTTGAAAAAGGGGTATCACATTTATATGGACAATTATTATACAAGTTTGCCCCTTTTCCGCCACCTATACCTGAAGAATACTTTGGCCTGTGGTACAGCAAGGAAAAACAGAAAGGGATTCCCACAGGGTCTAGTCACCACAAGGCTACAAAGGGGGGAATCGACAAGCTTCAGGAACGAGGATGTGTTGGCTGTGAAGTGGAGGGATCAGAAAGATGTGTACATCATGTCCACCATCCATGATGACACCTCGGTGGAACTTCACAGCCTGAAGCCTTCCTGTATCCATGAGTACAATAAATTTATGGGGGGGGGGGGGTGGATTTAAATAATCAAATGTTGCAGCCCTATCTATCAACACAAAAATCCCTCTTCTGGTATAAAAAAGTTGCAATTTACTATTGTATAATTCTTTCATCATCTATCAAAAATCTACGGAAACACCCAACATCTTCCTAAAGTTTATTGAAGACATTGCCACTGCCCTGATCTATCAACAAGTATCCCCCCAGAAAGCATTCGCTCCGGTTGTGTCAGCAGTCTACATGAGTGCCATTTTCCTGACCATATTCCACCATCAGGATTCCGGAAGATGACGAAAAAAAAAAAATGGTGTGCACCAAAAGAGGAGTTAGGAAAGACACCAGTTTCCATTGTCCCCAATGTCCCTCCCAACCTGGCCTTTGCATCGGAGAATGCTTCAGACACTATCACACTCTTGTAAACTATTAGCCCATATTTCTAATAGACTATTTCCCCGTTTTCAATTTCTGTCCTGAATATTTCCCTGGTGCCTCAACCAATCATATCATTGCCTTCCATGTGAATTGACCTGGCCTGTTTATCGACCATGCCTCTGCCTGCCGTCTGCATTGTTTATCTGCCATGTTTCTGCCTTTCACATGAACTGACCGTGGACTATCGACTATGCCTCTCCCTACCGTCTTTTTCTGCCTTTTACCTGCATTGACTTCGGCCTGTTGACCATGTTTTTGCCTACCCCTTGGACTGATCTTTCACCCCGCTACACAGGGGTCTCACATACGTGAAGGGCTCCAGAATAGTGTTCTAAGTTGAGAAAATCAGTTTTTGGTTTTCTGTGTTCCCAGAAAAGGGTCTGGTTGTTCAGAGGCTTCAGATTTGGGTGGGAGAGGCCTCTACCCCAGTGCCCATTCTTTCCTGACTGATGTCCTAAGCTTGATGGTCCTGCCTACTCCCTGGACAAATACTTTGGCTGTGTTGACCATAGCTCTGCCTGCTGCCTGTACTAACTATGGACAGTATTCCTGCCTGCTGCATGGACGATCCTTTTGCTGCTGCTGACCACATCCCTGCCTGCTATCTGGACCAATGCTTTGGCTGTGCTGACATCTCTACCTGTACTGACTATGAACAGTATTCCTGCCTGCTGCCTGTTTTGCTGTCGCTGTCCATGTTCCTGCCTGCTGCCTGGACCGATGCTCTACTCTGTGAACCACTGCACTACTAAAACCGCAGGTAATCTTTTCTTTACCCTTTGCTCAGCAGAATGTATTTTGGTTTGTAATTGGTATGTACAGTACATGCTATGTGTTAGAAATATTAAGGGCCTTCAACAATTTGATAGGTTGGCAGGAATTTATGCGTGTAATTTATGCTTCTAGAATGCCTAGAGGTGCTATTTTGATTTTGGGCCTCTGTATGTGGCCAGGCTATGTAAAAGACACACAGATGTGGTATCGCCATACTCGGGAGGAGTAGCAGAATGTATTTTGGGGTGCCATTTTTTCTATGTACATACTGTGTGTTGGAAATATCTTATAAATGGACAACTTTGTGTAAAAAAATGAGTTTTCATTTTTTTTTCACATTTTCCAAAAACTTCTGGAAAAAAATGAACCAACTGTTCAAAAGACTCATTATGCCTCATAGATTATACATTGGGGTGTTAGCTTTCCAAAATGGGGTCATTTTGTTGGCGTTTCCATTGACTTGGTGCTCCAGGGTCTTCAAAAGTGTGATAGGTTGTCATCAAATGAGATGTGCAATTTTTGCTTGTAGAACGCCTGGAGGTGCTACTTGGATGTTGGACCTCTATATGTGGCCAGGATGTGTAAAAGTCACACACATGTGGTATCGCCATACTCAGGAGGAGTAGCAGAATGTATTTTGGGGTGCCATTTTTTCTATGTACATGCTGTGTATTGGAAATATCTTATAAATGGACAACTTTGTGTAAAAAAAATGAGTTTTCATTTTCGTTTCACAGTTTCCAAAAACTTCTGGAAAAAAATTAACCAACCCTTCAAAAGACTCATTATGCATGATAGATTATACATTGGGGTATTAGCTTTCCAAAATGGGGTCATTTTGTGGGCATTTCCATTGACTTGGTGCTCCAGAGTCTTCAAAAGTGTGATGGGTTGTCATCAAATGAGATGTGCAATTTTTGCTCGTAGAACGCCTGGAGGTGCTACTTGGATGTTGGACCTCTGTATGTGGCCAGGATGTGTAAAAGTCCCACACATGTGGTATCGCTATACTCAGGAGGAGTAGCAGAATGTATTTTGGGGTGCCATTTTTTCTATGTATATGCTGTGTATTGGAAATATCTTATAAATGGACAACTTTGTGTAAAAAAAATGAGTTTTCATTTTCGTTTCACAGTTTCCAAAAACTTCTGGAAAAAAATTAACCAACCCTTCAAAAGACTCATTATGCATGATAGATTATACATTGGGGTATTAGCTTTCCAAAATGGGGTCATTTTGTGGGCATTTCCATTGACTTGGTGCTCCAGAGTCTTCAAAAGTGTGATGGGTTGTCATCAAATGAGATGTGCAATTTTTGCTCGTAGAGCGCCTGGAGGTGCTACTTGGATGTTGGACCTCTGTATGTGGTCAGGATGTGTAAAAGTCCCACACATGTGGTATCGCTATACTCAGGAGGAGTAGCAGAATGTATTTTGGGGTGTCATTGCAAGTATGCATTTTCTGTATGAGAGAAATAACTTGTTATTATGACAATTTTGTGTAA
This sequence comes from Lithobates septentrionalis, assembly GCA_037952835.1. Classification (NCBI taxonomy): domain Eukaryota; kingdom Metazoa; phylum Chordata; class Amphibia; order Anura; family Ranidae; genus Lithobates; species Lithobates septentrionalis. The sequence continues at coordinate 671,802 of JBBDGP010001118.1, forward strand.
AAAAAAAAAAAATTCCTAATTTTCCCAAGAATTGTGGGAAAAAGTTACAACTTCAAAAAACTCACCATGCATCTGACTAAATACCTTGGAATGTCTGCTTTTGGGGGGTATTTGTACTTTCCTGGCATGTTAGACTCGGTTCACACAGGGGCGGCACGACTTGCAGGTCGCCTCACCGAGGCGACCTGCACACGACTGCCAAGGCGACTTGCAAAACGACTTCTGTATAGAAGTCTATGCAAGTCGCCCCAAGTCGCCCCCAAAGTAGTACAGGAACCTTTTTCTAAGTCGGAGCGACTTGCGTCGCTCCAATTGGAACGGTTCCATTGTACAGAACGGGAGGCGACTTGTCAGGTAGCTAGGTCGCCTGACAAGTCGTCCCTGTGTGAACCGAGTCTTAGGGTCTCAAGAAATGAGATAGGCCTTCAGAACATAAGGTGTGATCAATTTTCAATGAAAATAGTTTGTAGACTCTATAACTTTCACAGAGACCAAATAATATCCACTAATTTGGGTTATTTTTACTAAAGATATGTAGCAGTATACATTTTGGCCCAAATTTATGAAGAAAAATTACTAATTTGCAAAATTTTACAATAGAAACTACAAAAAAAGTGTTTTTTTTTTCAAAATGTTGTCACTTTTTTCACTTATATTGCAAACAATAAAAAAAAACAGCGGTGAATACCACCAAAAGAAAGCTGTTTGTGAGAAAAAAATTATAAAAATTTTGTTTGGATACAGTGTAGCATGACTGAGTAATTGTCATTCAAAGTGTGAGAGCGCTGAAAGCTAAAAATTGGTCTGGGCAGGAAGGGTGTATAAATGCCCTGTTTTGAAGTGGTTAAATACATACAGTATCTCACAAAAGTGAGTACACCCCTCACATTTTCGTAAATATTTTATTATATCTTTTCATGTGACAACACTGAAGAAATTACAATGTAAAGTATTGAGTGAACGGTGTAAATGTGCTGTCCCCTCAAAATACAGCCTCTAATGTCTAAACCGCTGGCAACAAAAGTGAGTACACCCCTAAGTGAAAATGTCCAAATTGGGCCCAGTTAGCCATTTTCCCTCCCCGGTGTCATGTGGCTCTTTAGTGTTACAAGGCCTTGGGTGTGAATGGGGAGGTGTGTTAAATTTGGTGTTATCGCTCTCACTTTATCATACTGGTCACTGGAAGTTCAACATGGCAGCTCATGGCAAAGAACTCTCTGAGGATCTGAAAAAAAGAATGGTTGCTCTACATAAAGATGGCCTAAGCTATAAGAAGATTGCTAAGACCCTGAAACTGAGCTGCAGCATGGTGGCCAAGACTATACAGCAGTTTAACGGGACAGGTTCCACTCAGAACAGGCCTCGCCATGGTCGACCAAAAGAAGTTGAGTGCATGTGCTCAGTGTCATATCCAGAGGTTGTCTTTGGAAAATAGACATGTGAGTGCTGCCAGAATTGCTGCAGAGTAGGGATGAGCCGAACACCCCCCTGTTCGGTTCGCACCAGAACATGCGAACAGGAAAAAAGTTCGCTCGAACACGCGAACACCGTTAAAGTCTATGGGACACGAACATGAATAATCAAAAGTGCTAATTTTAAAGGCTTATATGCAAGTTATTGTCATAAAAAGTGTTTGGGGACCTGGGTCCTGCCCCAGGGGACATGGATCAATGCAAAAAAAAGTTTTAAAAACGGCCGTTTTTTCAGGAGCAGTGATTTTAATAATGCTTAAAGTCAAACAATAAAAGTGTAATATCCCTTTAAATTTCGTACCTGGGGGGTGTCTATAGTATGCCTGTAAAGGGGCGCATGTTTCCCGTGTTTAGAACAGCCTGACAGCAAAATGACATTTCGAAGGAAAAAAAGCCATTTAAAACTACCCGCGGCTATTGCATTGCCGACAATACACATAGAAGTTCATTGATAAAAACGGCATGGGAATTCCCCACAGGGAAACCCCGAACCAAAATTAAAAAAAAAAAATGAAGTGGGAGTCCCCCTAAATTCCATACCAGGCCCTTCAGGTCTGGTATGGATATTAAGGGGAACCCCGGGCAAAATTTTAAAAAAAATGACGTGGGGTTCCCCCTAAATTCCATACCAGACCCTTCAGGTCTGGTATGGATTTTAAGGGGAACCCCGCGCCAAAAAAAAAAAAAAAACGGCGTGGGGTTCCCCCAAAAATCCATACCAGACCCTTATCCGAGCACGCAACCTGGCAGGCCGCAGGAAAAGAGGGGGGGACGAGAGTGCACCCCCCCCTCCTGAACCGTACCAGGCCACATGCCCTCAACATTGGGAGAGTGCTTTGGGGTAGCCCCCCAAAACACCTTGTCCCCATGTTGATGAGGACAAGGGCCTCATCCCCACAACCGTGGCCGGTGGTTGTGGGGGTCTGCGGGCGGGGGGCTTATCGGAATCTGGAAGCCCCCTTTAACAAGGGGACCCCCAGATCCCGGCCCCCCCCTGTGTGAAATGGTAAGGGGGTACTTACCCCTACCATTTCACTAAAAAAGTGTCAAAATTGTTAAAAATGACAAGAGACAGTTTTTGACAATTCCTTTATTTAAATGCTTCTTCTATCTTCCTTCATCTTCTTCTTCTTCTGGTTCTTCTGGCTCTTCTGGTTCTTCCTCCGGCGTTCTCGTCCAGCATCTCCTCCGCGGCGTCTTCTATCTTCTTCTCCTCGGGCCGCTCCGCACCCATGGCATTGGGGGGAGGCTCCCGCTCTTCTCTTCATCTTCTTCTTCATCCTCTTCTCTTCTTCCTTCTTCTCTTCTTCTCTTCTTCTCTTCTTCTCCGGGCCGCTCCGCATCCATGCATGGAGGGAGGCTCCCGCTGTGTGACGGCGTCTCCTCATCTGACGGTTCTTAAATAATGGGGGGCGGGGCCACCCGGTGACCCCGCCCCCCTCTGACACACGGTGACTTGATGGGACTTCCCTGTGACGTCACGGGGAATGCCACAGGGAAGTCCCGTCATGTCTCGTGCGTCAGAGGGGGCGGGGTCACCGGGTGGCCCCGCCCCCCGTTATTTAAGAACCGTCAGATGAGGAGACGCCGTCACACAGCGGGAGCCTCCCTCCATGCATGGATGCGGAGCGGCCCGGAGAAGAAAATTAAGAAGAGAAACAGAGAAGAAGAGAAGAAGGAAGAAGAGAAGAGGATGAAGAAGAAGATGAAGAGAAGAGCAGGAGCCTCCCCCCAATGCCATGGGTGCGGAGCGGCCCGAGGAGAAGAAGATAGAAGACGCCGCGGAGGAGATGCTGGACGAGAACGCCGGAGGAAGAACCAGAAGAGCCAGAAGAACCAGAAGAAGAAGATGAAGGAAGAAAGAAGAAGCATTTAAATAAAGGAATTGTCAAAAACTGTCTCTTGTCATTTTTAACTATTTTGACACTTTTTTAGTGAAATGGTAGGGGTAAGTACCCCCTTACCATTTCACACAGGGGGGGCCGGGATCTGGGGGTCCCCTTGTTAAAGGGGGCTTCCAGATTGCGATAAGCCCCCCGCCCGCAGACCCCCACAACCACCGGCCACGGTTGTGGGGATGAGGCCCTTGTCCTCATCAACATGGGGACAAGGTGTTTTGGGGGGCTACCCCAAAGCACCCTCCCAATGTTGAGGGCATGTGGCCTAGTACGGTTCAGGAGAGGGGGGGCCGCACTCTCGTCCCCCCCTCTTTTCCTGCGGCCTGCCAGGTTGCGTGCTCGGATAAGGGTCTGGTATGGATTTTTGGGGGAACCCCACGCCGTTTTTTTTTTTTGTTTTTTTGGCTCGGGGTTCCCCTTAAAATCCATACCAGACCTGAAGGGTCTGGTATGGAATTTAGGGGGAACCCCACGTCATTTTTTTTTTTTAATTTTGGCCGTGGTTCCCCTTAATATCCATACCAGACCTGAAGGGTCTGGTATGGAATTTAGGGGGAACCCCACGTCATTTTTTTTTTTAATTTTGGCCGGGGTTCCCCTTAATATCCATACCAGACCTGAAGGGCCTGGTATGGAATTTAGGGGGACTCCCACTTCATTTTTTTTTTTTAATTTTGGTTCGGGGTTTCCCTGTGGGGAATTCCCATGCCGTTTTTATCAATGAACTTCTATGTGTATTGACGGCAATGCAATAGCCGCGGGTAGTTTTAAATGAGTTTTTTCCTTCGAAATGTCATTTTGCTGTCAGGCTGTTCTAAACACGGGAAACATGCGCCCCTTTACAGGCATACTATAGACACCCCCCAGGTACGAAATTTAAAGGGATATTACACTTTTATTGTTTGATTTTAAGCATTATTAAAATCACTGCTCCTGAAAAAACGGCCGTTTTTAAAACTTTTTTTTGCATTGATCCATGTCCCCTGGGGCAGGACCCAGGTCCCCAAACACTTTTTATGACAATAACTTGCATATAAGCCTTTAAAATTAGCACTTTTGATTTCTCCCATAGACTTTTAAAGTGTGTTCCGCGGCATTCGAATTTGCCGCGAACACCCCAAATTGTTCGGTGTTCGGCGAACTTGCGAACAGCCAATGTTCGAGTCGAACATGAGTTCGACTCGAACTCGAAGCTCATCCCTACTGCAGAGGTTGAAGGGGTGGGGGGTAAGCCTGTCAGTGCTCAGACCATATGCCACACACTGCATCAAATTAATCTGCATGGCTGTCATTCCAGAAGGAAGCCTCTTCTAAAGATGATGCACAAGAAAGCCTGCAGTTTGCTGAAGACAAGCAGACTAAAAACATGGATTACTGGAACCATGTCCTGTGGTCTGATGAGACCAAGATAAACTTATTTGGTTAAGATGGTGTCAAGCGTGTGTGGCGGCAACCAGGTGAGGTGTACAAAGACAAGTGTGTCTTGCCTACAGTCAAGCATGGTGGTGGGAGTGTCATGGTCTGGGGCTGCAGTTCATTGAGGGAACCATAGATGCCAACATGTACTGTGACATACTGAAGCAGAGCATGATCCCCTCCCTTCGGAGACTGGGCCGCAGGGCAGTATTCTAACATGATAACGACCCCAAACACACCTCCAAGATGATCACTGCCTTGCTAAAGAAGCTCAGGGTAAAGGTGATGGACTGGCCAAGCACGTCTCCAGACCTAAACCCTATTAAGCATCTGTGGGGCATCCTCAAACGGAAGGTGGAACAGAGCAAGGTCTCCAACATCCACCAGCTCCGTGATGTCGACATGGAAGAGGACTCCAATGCCAACCTGTGAAGCTCCGGTGAACTCCATGTCCAAGAGGATTAAGGCAGTGCTGGAAAATAACGGTGGCCACACAAAATATTGACACTTTGGGCCCAATTTGGACATTTTCACTTAGGGTTGTACTCACTTTTGTTGCCAACGGTTTAGACATTAATGGCAGTTTGTTGAGTTATTTTGAGGGGACGGTGGGGAAATTTACAGTTATACAACCTGTACACTCACTACTTTACATTGTAGCAAAGTGTAATTTCTTCTGTGTTGTCACATGAAAAGATATAATAAAATATTTACAAAAATGTGAGGGGTGTACGCACTTTTGTGAGATACTGTAATTCTAGAAATCAGGATCAGGTTTAACCCTAATGCCGCGTACACACGAGCGGACTTTACGGCGGACTTTGCCCGGCGGATTTTTCGACGTACTTTACGACGGACTTTCTGAATGAACGGACTTGCCTACACACAATCCACCAAAGTCCGTCGAATTCGTACGTGATGACGTACGACCGGACTAAAACAAGGAAGTTCATAGCCAGTAGCCAATAGCTGCCCTAGCGTGGCTTTTTAGTCCGTCGAACTAGCATACAGACGGCGGACTTTTCGACCGGACTCGATTTCAACGGATAAATTTTAAACAAGTTTCAAATCTAATGCCGCGTACACACGAGCGGAGTTTACGGCGGACTTTGCCCGGCGGACTGGATTTCGTCGGACAATTCGATGTGTGTGGGCTCCAGCGGACTTTGTTTTCTCAAAAGTTGGACGGACTTAGATTTGAAACTTGTTTAAAATTTATCCGTTGAAATCGAGTCCGGTCGAAAAGTCCGCCGTCTGTATGCTAGTTCGACGGACAAAAAGCCACGCTAGGGCAGCTATTGGCTACTGGCTATGAACTTCCTTGTTTTAGTCCGGTCGTACGTCATCACGTACGAATTCGACGGACTTTGGTGGATTGTGTGTAGGCAAGTCCGTTCATTCAGAAAGTCCCTCGGAAAGTACGTCGAAAAGTCCGCCGGGCAAAGTCCGCCGTAAAGTCCGCTCGTGTGTACGCGGCATTAGTCCGTCCAACTTTTGAGAAAACAAAGTCCGCTGGAGCCCACACACATCGAATTGTCCGACGAAATCCAGTCCGCCGGGCAAAGTCCGCCGTAAAGTCCGCTCGTGTGTACGCGGCATTAGAATGAAGCAGTTCTAAGATAGCTGATTCACACTGACATAATTTCACAAATCTGAGTCACTACAAAGGGATGGACAGCTATGCAAGATACAGTAACTCAAACTGATAAGTAAGGAATCTGATAGTGAAATCCATAAAGGTTAAAACCTGTTTTATAGCATGATTGTTGATGTGAATGACTGGAGCATATACAGTGGGTAAAGTACATTTATCAATAAATTGGCTTTCAAAAGGTAAAAAAATCCATTGTCAGGAGGATGGCCATTGCCATGATTCCCCACATTGTTTCCAGTCCTCAAAGAAGAAAGATTTACATTCTGAGTCTGGAGGGTCTTAGGAGCTACAGCCTTAAAAACATTGTGAACGGAACAACAGGCAGATACTCCAATTGCTGGGCATCAGTCAGAGTCAACACTTCATAAGATGGATCAAAATGGAACTTGTTGAAAGTTGGGCTCTTCAGGAGAAGACTGTGAAGAGAGTGAATCACAGATAGTGATAAGGGCCTCAGGAAAATGTTGTGGAAGGTGATGTCCGCTAGGATCAGAAAAGGATTCCATTGTGGAAGATGACAGAACACTTGGAACCCCTGCAAGCAAATGGCTGCATTATTTGTGCACAAACCTATCAAATATTCAAAGTAGATGTTAAAGGTCTTGCAGACAGATGGGAGATCTCAGCTGCATGCTGTGGAGCTGTAAAAGACTCCAATGAGATGACCTTAAAGCGGAGTTCCGCTAAATTTTTTTTTTTAAGTCAGCAGCTACAAATACTGCAGCTGCTGACTTTTAAAATATGGACACTTACCTGTCCAGGGGTGCCCGCAATGTCCTCACCTGAAGCCGATCTGACCCTCGGCTCTCGGGTGGAGGCGCCACCATCTTCGGTAAGGGAATCAGGAAGTGAAGCCTTGCGGCTTCACAGCCTGGTTCCCTACTAAGCATGCGTGAGTCGCGCTGCGTGTCCTCACTGGTCCCTGCTGTCTTCTGGGACCTGTGTGTCTCCCAGAAGACAGCGGGGGGGGGGATGGAGGAGGGGCCGGACATGGCGTAGATCACAGCGGAGCCTGCGGTTATCTATGCCCGGAAGTGGAAGCAAATACCTGGATTAGACAGGTATCTGCTCCCCCCCCCTCCCCCCTAAAAGGTGCCAAATGTGAAACCGGAGGGGGGGAGATCCAAAAAGCGGAACTTCCATTTTTGGGTGGAACTCAGCTTTAAATATTAGGAAATCCAGCATCTATTTTGTTGTCATCAGACCCTTCTGGGTAGTTTGTTGCAGTGGGACTGTCCTTAGTATGTCTAATAACAGGCCACAACATAGACCTAAGGAAAAGCAAGACCTAGCTTACTCAAAAACCTAGGCAGCTGATGCGCTAAGGAGGTTCATGGATGGTCAGAGGTGAACAAGTCATGGAAGGCGGGCAGGGGACTGAGACCAAAAAACTGTGGATTTACAAAGCACTGCAAATGCACGAGAAACAGCGGAAAGTCACTTGCCCTAGGTTGAAAAAGGAGGGAGGAATACGAGGAGGGCGTGCACACACTGGGATAAGTTCCGTTCTCAGTTTCTTCAACCCTAATTGTTACAAAATGACTGTGGTGGGAAATTTAAAATGGCCCCCAATGGTACCAATTATGACTTAGCTCCCAGTGCTTTAGTCCAACCACCATACTCACTGTGAGAGCACTTAAAGACTTGATAACACCAGTCAAAGAATTACTATCTTTCTGCGTCCCTCAGTGGTTGATAAAGCAATATATCTCTTTTTGAGATACAGCAATTTAAAAATTGTATTTAAAGGATAAGTTCATGTTTCAAAAACAAAATAAATGCACATATTTTTACAGGTAAAAAAAATGTGCATTTATTTTTATTTTTTACTGGAGCCTGCAGAGCATTGCACCCAGAATCAGCAGACGGTGCATTGTCAGACTCCTTTAGCTTCGGGCCATATTCCTGTATAGGCTTTCAGTTACAAAGCTAGAGGAAGAATGAATGGACTATGAGCATGCTGAGCAGCACACTCACAACCATTCAAATTACAAGTAGGAATGGAGGAACCCCCTAGGGGTGGGATTTTAAAGTCACTACCATAACAACAATGTAAAAAAGTATGTAAAGTTTATTAATCATATGAGGTACATGTAATGGGAATAAAATGAGACATACATAGCAAAGGATGCATAATATTTGTACAAACATATGACATAGGATACACAACTCAGAAACCCTACGTTTCGGAGATGGACTGTAGTCTCCTTCATCAGGGGTTTCCATAGGATGCACAGTGTATCATAGTAATTAGACAGGTACAAAAATGCATCCACAGTCTTAAAAAACGTGAGGAAGAACCAGAGCAGGGGGTCCCCCACAAGTCCAATCCACCGGAAAGCACTTGGTATAATGGTGAAAGGTAATATGAAAAAAAGGGAAGAAGGGGGAAAGGAAAATGTCCCCCTCCTAACACCCAACAGCCCAGCTGGATTGCAAAACCAAACCAGAGACAGGCTGACACATGTACTGAGGCTCAAAAATAAGTTGGAGGATCTAGGTTAGATGAAAGAGTTAGTAGACCGGTGGAGACCAGGGGAAAGGCTGCTGCACCTGGAGAGTCAAGCCTTTACCTTTGTCTCCACCGGTCTACTTACTCTTTCATCTAACCTAGATCCTCCAACTTATTTTTGGGCCTCATGTGTCAGCCTGTCGCTGGTTCCGTTTCACAATCCAGCTGGGCTGTTGGGTGTTGGGAGGGGGACATTTTCCTTTCCCCCTTCTTCCCTTTTTTTCATATTACCTTTCACCATTATACCACGTGCTTTCCGGTGGATTGGACTTGTGGGGGACCCCCTGCTCCGGTTCTTCCTCACGTTTTTGTAAGACTGTGGATGCATTTTTGCACCTGTCTAATTACTATGATACACTGTGCTTCCTATGAAAACCCCTGATGAAGGAGACTACAGTCCATCTCCAAAACGTAGGATTTCTGGATTGTGTATCCTATGTCATATGTTTGTACAAATATTTTGCATCCTTTGCTATGTATGTCTAATTTTTTTCCCATTACATGTACCTCATATGATTAACCACTTGCTGTCATAAGACGGCGGGACGGTGCAGCTGTTGTTCTGGGCCGCCGTCATATGACGGCGCAGCCTTCCAGGCAGCCCAGGGGGCGCGCGCGCGCCGGTGGCGGCACGCGCCCGCCGCATCGCTCGGGTCCCGGCACGCGTGCCTGGCGGCCGCGGTGTCCGCCGGGCACCCGCGATTGCCCGGTAACCGAGCAGGACCGTGGATCTGTGTGTGTAAACACACAGATCCACGTCCTGTCAGATGGGAGGAGACCGATGGTGTGTTCCTTGTACAGAGGAACACCGATCGGTCTCCTCCCCTTGTGAATCCCCACCCCCCACAGTTAGAATCACTCCCTAGCAACACATTAACCCCTACAGCGCCCCCTCCTGGTTAACCCCTTCATTGCCAGTCCCATTTATACAGTAATCAATGCATTTTTATAGCACGGATCGCTGTATAAATGTGAATGGTCCCAAAAATGTGTCAAAATTGTCCGATGTGTCCGCCGCAATATCACAGTCACGATAAAAATCGCAGAACGCCGCCATTACTAGTAAAAAAAATAAAAAAAATTAAAATGCTATAAATCTATCCCCTTATTTTGTAGACGCTATAACTTTTGCGCAAACCAATAAATATACGCTTATTGTGATATTTTTTACCAAAAATATGTAGAAGAATACGTATCGGCCTAAAATGAGGAAAAAATTTGTTTAAAAAAAAAAAAATTTGGATACTTATTATAGCAAAAAGTAAAAAATATTGTGTTTTTTCAAACTTGTCACTTTTGCTTTGTTTATAGCACAAGAAATAAAAATCGCAGGGGTGATCAAATACCACCAAAAGAAAGCTCTATTAGTGGGGAAAAAATGATAAAAATTTCATTTGGGTACAGTGTAGTAGGACCGCGCAATTTTTATTCAAAGTGCGACAGCGCTGAAAGCTGAAAATTGGCTTGGGCAGGAAGGGGGTGAAAATGCCCAGTATGGAAGTAGTTAATAAACTTTACATACTTTTTTACATTGTTGTTATGGTAGTACCTTTAACCACTGGACCACTGGGCACTTAAACCCCCTTAATAACCAGACCAATTTTCAGCTTTCGGTGCTCTCACACTTTGAATGACAATTACTCAGTCATGCAACACTGTACCCAAATTAAATTTTTGTCCTTTTTTTCACAGAAATAGAGCTTTCTTTTGGTGGTATTTAACCACTAGGCGTCCGCGCTATAGCCGAAAGACGGCTACAGTGCGGACTCCAATTGCCGGGAGGCCGTCCCTGGACGGCCTCCTGTTTACTTCCGCGTTGCGCGCTCCCGCGTGCGCGCATCGAGGAAGTTCTGTGCTGGCCGTGTCCCTTGGACACAGCCAGTCACAGATCCCTGAAAACGGCCAATCCTAGCGGCCGTTTTCAGCGCGATCGGCGGTGCCAATGAGAGATGATCTCATATGTAAACATATGAGATCATCACTCATCGCCGGTGTTTTGCGGCTCTGCCTCCTCACACAGAGACAGCGTGTGAGGAGGGAGAGCGAACCGCTGCGGCGGTAAGTGAAAAAAAAAAAAAAAACGAAAAAATAAAGTGTCCTCACTGACATCTGTCCCTGCCATCATGTCCCTGCTGTCATGTCCCTGCCATCTGTCCCTGCTGTCATGTCCCTGCCATCTGTCCCTGCTGTCATGTCCCTGCCATCTGTCCCCACTGCCATTTGTCCCCAGTGCCACGTATAAGTGCCATCTGTCATCAGTGCCACATAGTGCCATCTGTCATCAGTGCCACCTGTCAGTGTCACGTGCCATCTGTCATTAGTGTCACGTGTCATCAGTGCCACGTATCAGTGCCATCTGTCATCAGTGCCACGTATTAGTGCCATCTGTCATCAGTGCCACGTATTAGTGCCATCTGTCATCAGTGCCACGTGTCATCAGTGCCACATATTAGTGCCATCTGTCATCAGTGCCACGTGTCATCAGTGCCACATATTAGTGCCATTTGTCATCAGTGTCACGTGTCATCAGTGCCACGTATTAGTGCCATCTGTCAGTGCCACGTATTAGTGCCATCTGTTTTCAGTTCCATGTATTAGTGCCATCTGTCATCAGTGCCACGTATCAGTGCCATCTGTCATCAGTGCCACATCAGTGTCAGTGCCACGTATCAGTGCCATCTGTCATTGGTGCCACATCAGTGCCACGTATCAGTGCCATCTGTCATCAGTGCCACGTCAGTGTCACATGTCATTGTCCTGGTGCTCCAGGGCCTTCAAAAGTGTAATAGGTAGTCAACAAGTTAGATGGGTAATTTATGCTCCTAGAACACGTGATGGCGCTCCCTGAATGTTGGGCCTCTCTATGTGGCCAGGCTGTGAAAAAGTCCCACACATGTGGTATCATAATACTCAGGAGGAGTAGCAGAATGTATTTTGGGGTGTTATTTGTGGTATACACATGCCATGTGAGAGAAATAACCTATTATAATGACAATTTTGTGTGTGTGGGGGGGGGGGGATCTTCATTTTGCAAAGAATTGTGGGAAAAAATGACAACATCAAAAACCTCACCATGCATCTTTCTAAATACCTTGGAATGTCTACTTTCAAAAAAGGGGTCATTTGGGGGGTATTTGTACTGTCCTGACATGTTAGGGTCTCAAGAAATGAGATAGGCCGTCCGTACATCAGGTGTGATCAATTTTTTATGATTTGCACCACAGCTTGTAGACTCTATAACTTTCACAAAGACCAAATAATATCCACTAATTTTGGTTATTTTTACCAAAGATATGTAGCAGTATAAATTGTGGCCAAAATTTATGAAGAAAAATTAATATTTTGCAAAATTTTATCACAGAAACGAAGAAAAATGCGTTTTTTTTTCAAAATTTTCGGTCTTTTTTCATTTATAGCGCAAAAAATAAAAAGCCCAGAGGTGATCAAATACCACCAAAAGAAAGCTCTATTTGTATGAAAAAAAGGACACAAAATTCATTTGGGTACAGTATTACATGACTGAGTAATTGTCATTCAAAATGTGAGAGCGCTGAAAGCTGAAAATTGGTCTGGTCACGAAGGGGGTTTAAGTGCCCAGTTGTCAAGTGGTTAATCACCGCTGGGTTCTTTATTTTTTGCGCTATAAAAGAAAAAAAAACGAAAATTCTGTAAAAAATGCATTTTTCTTCGTTTCTGTTATAAAATTTTGCAAATTAGTAATTTTTTCTTCATATATTTTGGCCAAAATTTATACCGCTACATATCTTTGGTAAAAATAACCCAAATCGGTGTATATTATTTGTGAAAGTTATAGAGTCCACAAGCTATGGTGCCAATCTCTGAAAATTAATCACACCTGAATTACTGACGGCCTATCTCATTTCTTGAGACCCTAACATGCCAGAAAAGTACAAATACCCCCCAAATGACCCCTTTTTGGAAAGAAGACATTCCAAGGTATTTAGAAAGATGCATGATGAGTTTTTTGAAGTTGTCATTTTTTCCCACAATTCTTTGCAAAATCAAGATTTTTTTTTTCACAAAATTGTCATATTAGCAGGTTATTTCTCACACACCGCATATGCATACCACAAATTACACCCCAAAACACATTCTGCTATTACTCCCGAGTACGGCAATACCACATGTGTGAGATTTTTACACAGCGTGGCCACATACAGAGGTGCAACATGCAGGGAGCACCATCAGGCATTCTAGGAGCACCCAGGCCAATTCTGACATTTCTCTCCTACATGTAAAAATCATCATTTATTTGCTAGAAAATTACATAGAACCCCAAAACATTATATATATTTTTTTAGCAAAGACCCTAGAGAATACAATGGCGGTCGTTGCAACTTTTTATCTCGCACGATATTTGCGCAGCAATTTTTCGAACGCTTTTTAAAAAAAAAAAAAAGTTTTGTGCTTTAAAAAAAAAACAAAATAGTAAAGTTAGCCCAATATTTTTGCATAATGTGAAAGATGAAATTATGCCAAGTAAATAAATACCTAACATGTCACCCTTCAATATTGCACACGCTCGTGGAATGGCGCCAAACTTCGCTACTTAAAAATCCCCATAGGAGACGCTTTAAAAAATTTTACTGGTTACATGTTGTGAGTGACAGAGGAGGTCTAGGGCCAAAATGATTGCTCTCGCTCTACTGATCGCAGTGATACCTCACATGTGTGGTTTGAACACCATTTTCATATGTGGGCGCAACTTACGTATGCGTTCACTTCTGCGTGCGAGCACACGGGGACGCGAGGAAAACATTTTTTATTTTTTTTTATTGTTCATTTTACTTTATTTTAGTTTGAGGCTTTTTTCCAAAAAATACATTTTTTCATCACTTTTATTTCTATTACAAGGAATGTAAACATCCCCTGTAATAGGAATATGGCATGACAGGTCCTCTTTACAGTGAGATATGGGTTCAATAAGACCCCACATCTCACCTCTAGGCTGGGAAGCCTGAAATAATTAAAAAAAAAAACGATCCTGGCTTCGATCTTAGCGGTGAGTCGGTAAAAGCACCTGAGGGCGGCAAAAGGGGGGGGACGTCCCCTTTCGCCTCCCGTAAGAACGATCAAGCAGTGGAACAACCGCTATGGTCATACTTATGGTGTAGGGAATCATTCAGATATCCCCACACAAAGTCAAGGACGTCGTATGACGGCCGGCGGGCGGGAAGTGATTAAAACACATTTTTTTAACACAAAATTGTCCATTTATACAATATTTCTAACACATAGTATGTACATACCAAAAATGACCCCCCAAAATAGATTCTCCTACTTCTCCTGAGTACGGTGATACCACATTTGTGAGACTTCCACAGCCTGGCCACATACAGAGGCCGAGTACAGCCGAGTATGGCTGAGCATGGCTGGGTATGGCTGAGTATGGCAGAGTATGGCTGGGTATGGCTGAGCATGGCAAAGTATGGCTGGGTATCACCGAGTATAGTATTGCAGAGTATGGCAGGGTATTGCCGAGTATTTCAGAGTATTGCAGGGTATTTCAGAGTATTGCAGGGTATTGCAGAGTATTGCAGAATATTGCGGGGCATTGCAGAGTATTGTGGGGCATTGCAGAGTATTGCATGCTATTGCGGAGCATTGCAGAGTATTGCGGGTCATTGTAGAGTATTGCGGGGTATTGCTGAGTATTGCACAGGGTATTGCAGAGTATTGCGGGGCATTGCAGAGTATTGCGGGGCATTGCAGAGTATTGTGGGGTATTGCAGAGTATTGTGGGGTATTGCAGAGTATTGCGGGGCATTGCAGAGTATTGTGGGGCATTGCAGAGTATTGTGGGGTATTGCAGAGTATTGCGGGGCATTGCAGAGTATTTCACAGGGTATTGCAGAGTATTGCACAGGGTATTGCAGAGTATTGTGGGGTATTGCAGAGTATTGCACAGGGTATTGCAGAGTATTGTGGGGTATTGCAGAGTATTGTGGGGTATTGCAGAGTATTGCCCAGGGAATTGCAGAGCATGGGGGGGTGGCTGAGCATGGAGGGATGGATGGATGTGACTGTACATGTCACTGAGTTGCGCTGTGGGCACTACACATCCAGCCCACAGCGCGACTCCCATCTGACCTCTGGACCCAGCGGTCACGGATGTTTCCGTGTGCGCGCCCCAGGGGGCGCGCGGGAGCAGTTTTCTGGAATCACGTCATATGACGTGATCCCAGAGTTATCCAACCGCCCTGCAGCCGTCATTTGGCTATGGGGCGGTTGTCAAGTGGTAAAATCCCACCCCTAGGGGGTTCCTCCATTCCTATTCACATTTGGGATGTGGCACAACCTCACTAGAAGCAGACTGTTTTGGATATCCCCGTTTCATTCAAATTACAAGTACGTCTTCCAAGGTGGAAGACAGTACTTGTAGTTTTTTTATTTACAGAACTCTGTTAATAAATGATGCTGCCGTGTGGGCGGAGCCCCGCAGAGTTGTGCTGTCTTCAAAATGTGACAGTGGTTGCGGGGAGAAGATTCCCCACCCGCAGACAGAGAGGAGAGAATTGGTGACGGGTTCAAAGGAGCATGTTACATGTTACTTCCTAAGCACGGGTGTAACACAGGCTCCTAAAAGTGAACATATCCTTTAAAACTTTAGATGTGGTGGCTGTGTTATTTTTTAATTTCTTCATGCTTTTTCCCCTTTATTTTCACTTGCCAGTAATATGCTTCCTGTCTTAGGGTGACAATGATCACTTATGGTACAGTATCTATACAGGAGCGTTGTTGTCATCCTAGGCTGCTGCCTTATTTTTTGGACTACAAAACTCTCCATAATATAGAAGTTCGGGTTCTGCAGTCCTCAGACATAGCTGAAAACAATGTAACTGATACCAGTGCAGCAGAGGTAGAGAGGAAATTTATCAGCTGACAAGATTTCTGGCAAAATCAACAAGTATTTTTTTTCATATGCAAACAGACATAACAAAATGCATTCAATTGTATATTTACAAGACCAAGAGAAGTTCAATGATAGGGTTTACAAACCTTTTAAGCGTTTTTTTATTTCTTTTTTTGCTTTTTATACTGTATATATTTCGATTGGATTAGATATTTGTCATGTACATGGCAAATTGTTGCTGCAATACTTTTGGAAACTATTGCACTATACTCATAAATAAACAAGTGACAATTCAAAGGTACCACAATGCCTTAATAATAAATTCATTGACATAGCTTTACTTTATTTTTTTTAAATGTTTTAACACTCAAAAATTTGATCTGGCTTATATGTTAACCATCAAGGCTAAATACATATTTTTGTAAGCAGTGAAAAATTACACAGAAAATATATGGCACAGTATTCACCCAAGAAATCTTTAATCAAAGGCATACACCAATGCAATTTACAGTGAAAAAAAAATAATAACAAAATGACCCTTCTGTATCAGTGTATACAATCTGGCGCCAAACAGCTGACTATTATGGAAAAAAAATATTTTGCTCCAAAGTCAAAGAACAAGGAATCTTTTGGCACCACAATTTCAACTGTTAATTAGTAAGCGTGATAAACATAATCTCTAATAAACTATTTACTTAAATAATTGCATGGTGCAAAAATGAGCTGCGGTTGCCCGAGGCATCCGTAAAGCATTTTGGCCCCGTTATAGAAAACTTCTTTTTGCTACAATGCTTTCAGCATGTAGCTGTCTAAATTTCATAAAGTGGAGAATAAACAATATTTTCCAGCTGTTTTTTTTGCTTTTGTTGCCATTTAACGTCAACTATACATTGTTATTATTCAAAGAGCCTTCGGAAAATTCTTGAAGGAGATACAATGTGTTTTCTGACACTTGAAATCCATTACATAGCTTCAAACTCATCGATTCTCTGTTTTGTGTTGCCCTGTCGGATTTGCCGCAGAGTCTTGTACTTGTCGCGGCCCACTCGCATGTTCTCTGTGTGCAACAAGTCATTGTGAGTTTTCTTGGTTTCATCTCGTGCTTGAGACAATTCACTTGTCAAAGCCTGTAATGAAGAAAGACAAAAATTTGTAGAACACGTAAGTGCTAAAAAAAAATAAAAAATTGATGGCCAAAATACACTTTTGTATGGCCATTCCTTTGTAGTGTTAGCATGCAGTCCAATGCATGATAACACACTATTGTGCATTGTGGTGCGCAGTGTAACAAACATGGCTGCATATCCATTTTTGTGTCCACTGTTGTGCATTTGCAGCCCATTTACAATGAATACACTAATAACACA
Source organism: Lithobates septentrionalis (assembly GCA_037952835.1). Classification (NCBI taxonomy): domain Eukaryota; kingdom Metazoa; phylum Chordata; class Amphibia; order Anura; family Ranidae; genus Lithobates; species Lithobates septentrionalis. The sequence goes on from JBBDGP010001118.1 coordinate 688,995, forward strand.
ACACACACATGATGTGACAAAACGCACATTAAAACTTGTGCATTAACACACATGTATGTCAAAGAACGTATGTGTACAATGCCTTGAAAAAGTTCCCGGATTACTGGAATCTTAAAGGCGTCAGTTGTAAAAAATAAAGTATTCAAAAACACCGATCTCTCCATAAAGAGTACCTGTCAATGCCTATTACAGTCACAAGGGATGTTTACATTCCTTGTAACACCAATAACAGTGATAAAAAAAACAAAAAAATGTAAAAGGACAGTGTAAATTTTTTTTTTTTAGATGTACAAAATATTGGCAAATAATATCGGCTATTGGCAGGAGAGGTGGCCGAAATATCGGTATCGTATCAGCACCGAAAATATTGGTCGATCCCTAATTCATACCTCTTGAAATTTTACATTTTTGGTTGTAACATGACAAAATGTGGCAATGTATTTTATTGGGATTTCATGTGATAGACCAACACAAAGTGGCACATAATTGTGAAGTGGAAGGAAAATGATAAAAGGTTTTCAATTTTTTTACAAATAAATATGTGAAAAGTGTGGCACGCACTTTTATTCAGCCCCCCTGATTCAATACTTTGTAGAACCACCTTTCGCTGCAATTACAGCTGCAAGTCTTTTTGGGGATGTCTCTACCAGCTTTACACATCTAGAGAGTGACATTTTTGACCATTCTTCTTTGAAAAATAGCTCAAACTCTGTCAGGGAGCATCTGTGAACAGCAAATTTTAAATATCACAGATTCTCAATTGGATTTAGGTCTGGACTTTGACTGGGCCATTCTAACACATGAACATGCTTTGATCTAAACCATTCCATTGTAGCTCTGGCTGTATGTTTAGGGTCATTGTACTGCTGGAAGGTGAACCTCCGTCCCGGTCTCAAATCTTTTGCAGACTCTTAACAGGTTTTCTTCTAAGATTCCCCTGTATTTTTGCTCCATCCATCTTCCCATCAACTCTGACCAGCTTCCCTGTCCCTGCTGAAGAAAAGCATCCCCACAACATGATGCTGCCACCACCATGTTTCACGGTGGGGATGGTGTGTTCAGGGTGATGTGCAGTGTTAGTTTTCCTCCACACATAGAGTTTTGCTTTAAGGCTAAAAAGTTACATTTTGGTCTCATCTGACCAGAGCACCTTCTTCCACATGTTTGCTGTGTCCCCCTCATGGCTTCTCGCAAACTGCAAGCGGGACTTCTTTTGGCTTTCTTTCAACAATGGCTTTCTTCTTGCCACTCTTCCATAAAGGTCAGATTTGTGGAGTGCACCGACTAATGCCCAGTACACACGGTCGGACATTGATTGGACATTCTGACAACAAAATCCATGGATTTTTTCCGACGGATGTTGGCTCAAACTTGTTTTGCATACACACGGTCGCACAAAGTTGTCGGAAAATCTGATCGTTCCAATCGCGGTGACTTAAAACATGTATGACGGGACTATAATTGGGGCTATAGCCAATAGCTTTCGTCTCTTAATTTATTCTGAGCATGCGTGGCACTTTGTCCGTCGGATTTGTCTACACACGATCGGAATTTAAAGGATCGGATTTTGTTGTCGGAAAATTTTATAGCATGCTCTCAAACTTTGTGTGTCGGAAATTCTGATGGAAAAAGTCCGATGGAGCCCACACAAGGTGGGAATTTCCGACAACAAGCTCCGATCGCACATATTCTGTCGGAAAGTCCGACCGTGCGTACAGGGCATAATAGTTGTCCTGTGGACAGATTCTCCCAAATGAGCTGATCTCTGCAGCTCCTCCAGAGTTACCATGGGCCTCTTGGCTACTTCTCTGATTAATGCTCTCCTTGCCCGGCTGCAGGTTTAGGTGGACAGCCATGTCTTGGTAGGTTTGCAGTCGTGCCATACTCATTCTATTTTCAGTCGATGGATTGAACAATGCGTCGTGAGATGTTCTAAGCATTGGATATTTTTTTTATAACCTAACTCTGCTTTAAACTTCTCCACAACATTATCCCTTACCTGTCTGATGTGTTTCTTGGCCTTCATGATGCTGTTTATTCACTATGTTTTTCTAACAAACCTGAGCGCTTCACACAGAACAGCTGTATTTATATTGAGATTAAATTACACACAAGTGGACTCTGTTTACTAATTAGGTGACTTCTGAATGCAATTGGTTCCACTGGATTTTAGTTAGGGGTATCAGAGTAAAGGGGGCTGAATACAAATGCACGCCACACTTTTCACATATTTGTAAAAAAAAAATTGAAAACCATTTATCATTTTCCTTCCACGTTACAAATATGTACCACTTTGGGTTGGTCTATCACATAAAATCCCAATAAAATACATTTAATTTTTTGCTCATAACATGATAAAATGTGGAAAATTTCAAGGGGCACTGTATGAAGTACTCTATAGTTATAGCCTAAATTATAGAGTAATTTATTTCAACTTGTATACAGCTCTTTCTTGTAATCAAGGAAATCACGAGAAATCTGAATTCTGAGGGGAAGCCACAAAATAAGTGTGGAAAGCAACAAAATAGGCAGAAACATATAAAAGACTACATATTTCCTTAAAACAACTAACCCCCGTACTACTGTACAGTAATATATTTTAGTTGTAAGCAATACATAAAAAATATGTGCATATTGTAATCTCACCATTAGCTGCCTCTGTACACGTTCATTTTTCTCTGCTTCTGTAATGCGTGACTCCTCCTTGCGGTCATCATGAAAGTTGTCATATGTGAATTCTGCACTGAACTCCACTCCATCCTCTCGCAGGTGCTCATTCACGTATTCTTTGATGGGCATATTGACGGGCACATATGTAGGTGGAGGTGGAGGAGGGGGCAGTGGAGGGGTGCTCATGACTATATGTAGCTCTTCCTTAGTTCTCAGGAGGTCACTTTGAGCTTCCCTTGCCTGTTTACCAAGAAAAGAAAACATTAATTACAGTGTACTTCAACCAAAGCACATTTAATAAAAAAACAGTGGAGACTTATGTGAAGATATCAATATAGAAATAAAGGAATAGAATGTAACTGGAATAGCAATCTATATATGTCACTATATTACCAAATCTAGGGGTTGCCAGAGTCTTTTCACAGATGAAAACACATGGCAAGACACATGTGCATCAAAGATATATAGGAAAATTAGAATGAAATGTACTGTATATACTACCTATAGCAACCACAGTTCTTTGGTGAAATAAGATTGAAAAGGGAATAAAAATATGCAGTGACCCCTTGCAACCAATCAGAAACAATCTTTTAGCTAACTACACTGAAGTGTTATAGTTTTTTGCACATTCACATTCTAATTTCTACATTAATTAATTAAGCCTGTCTTCAGACACTTGAGAATGAGGCAGGATTAATTGATCTTAGCAACATTTCCACTTTTGCAGCAGCTTTCTAAAATCAACAGCAATAGTTTCAAAGCTTATCCCATAATGCTAAACATATGTATGTTTTCTATAGCTTTGTGGACATGGATTTGTGAAAAAAAATTTTTGGTAAATTTATTAAAATGACTAATGCCGCGTACACACGACTGGTTTTGCCGTCAGACTAAACTCCAAAGGTTTCTCCGACGGAACTCCGACGGAATTCTATTCAAGCTGTCTTGCCTACACACGGTCAAACCAAAGTCCGACCGTACAGCATGTACGACGGGACTAGAAAAAGGATGTTCAAAAAGCCAGTAGCCAATAACTTCCGTCTCTTACTTGCTTCAGAGCATGCGTCGTTTTAGGTCCGTCGGAACAGCATACAGACGGATACAGACGAGCGGTTTTCCTGATAGGAATAGGTTTCGGCGGAAAGATTTAGAACATGTTCTATTTCTAGGTTCGTCAGAATTTTCGGAAAAAAGGTCAGATGAGGCCTACACACGAGCAGATTATCTGATGTAACGACTCCGTCCGACTTTTTCTGTCGGACATTCCGCTCGTGTGTACGGGGCATAACAAGGGTTATATTGCCAATGTTTATAAGGTAAACCACAAATATTGTGCTTTCATTTTTTAGAAACATATGTAAGTCTAACAAATGTTTGAAATGTGGTATACCTATCAAATGATTAGGTAAAATAGTACAAACTATAGCAAAGTAAACATCTAAAAAAGCACAAGGTTACTACCTTTCATTGGCCATTTCCCCCTCCCTCCTTTTTTTTCTCTTCCCCTATATCCACTTTTTTTCTTTCTTTCACTTATTTCGACCCATTTTTGGATCCACCATTTAGGGATATCACCCTGGGCGCAGAGATGGTTTTGCTACTGGACATCCACATATGAAGGCTCTAACTCCCCTATATTATATTTGGGAACCCTATTGTTTTCTGTGTGCCTAGTTTATATTACCATACCCAGTGTGTATTTTGTTAGTTTCTGAAACAAGGATTGCTGTCCTTAATCTTTCTTTTTTATGCTCTGACTAAAATGTTCTGGTTATTACTGGCCTTAAAGTATTACTTATATGTACGAGTACGCATATGTTTGCCTTCTATGGATATGTTTGTACCTTTTGGCTCATCATGGACAGTATTCTTTTGTACCTCAATATTTTGTAAACTTAATAAAAAGAGATTAAAGTGGATGTAAACCCAATGTCATCCTTTCTAAACTACTGCCATAGGGGTTATCTATAAGGATATACATGCCTCCTGCATGTATCTTTACCTGTCAAATGTCTCCCCTCTGTCTGTTATTAGACCCGAAAAACTGCATATTCTGTGGGTGGGTCTGTTGTCTGGAGCTCGGTGGGTGGAGTCGTGATGTCAGTAGACTCCCTGCCCACCTCTACACTCCCCTTGTCAATATGCATTTTCTCCTGTATATTTCTTACACTGAACTTCTGCTATGATCTCTAACATCCAGTGAAAAGACAGGAAAGTAACCACATGACTTCAGCATGCCAAATCATGCTGAGGTGTGGAACAGCCAATCCTTGCAGAGCTGCTGAAGAAAGGAGTGGGAGGGAATTAAAAATAATGCCTGTGTCTTAGGCTGGTGCACGAGATATGTAAATCACCTGTCACTCACAGCAAGGGGGAGGATTTGTCAAAGTTTTTCTCTGTTTGTCAAGATTTTTCTCACTGAACAATAAAAGAGGATTGCTCAGAGATGGATTAACTCTGTGTGGCAAGACTGGGCTCAAATGATAGGAAATCGTATACTCTACTGTATGGTATCAAAAAAAAAAAAAAAAAAAAAAAAAATTCGGGTTTACATCCACTTTAAACATAAATAAGCACAAGGTATTATTATTATTACTATACAGACTTTTCTTATAAGTATAAGCAGGTAAATGTATTAGTAATTATTTGTTAGAAATGTTCAGTAAGATATAAAAGAAAGTGTGAGTACATACCCTTAACTGCCATTCGCCCACCTCATCTTCTTTGGCTCTCTTTGCTTCCTCCAGAAGGGTAATTCTATTTGTATACTCTGCAAGCTCTAAGGCCTATGGGAGAAGAAAAATAGTGTGAGAAAACAGAATTCTGTGTTTTAGTTCGGATGCAGATTTTTTTTCATAATATGAACACATACATTCATAGACACTTTCCACAAACTTTATGTTCATACATTTATAGACATGCAGAATAAAGAAGCACAATCTGAGCGTCAGGATCTTTTTGTGTCCTCATATTCTCAGGGTTGTAATATCCTGTACTGTTATTTTGTAAGGCCCCAGAACAATGACAACACAGGACCCCACTGCACTACATGGCAGCAAATCCTCATAGTGCCCTCTAGGTGGCAGTAAATTCTCAAAATGCAAGGCTAGGTGGAGTAACCCTTCTAAAGAGAATATGAGGACACTGAGCACTCTGTAAGAAGCTGTGTTTTTGCAGGTAGATTGAGTGCTACAAAGAACAGAATTAAAAAAGAAGCATACAGAAATTGGGAACTCACCAACTGCTCCTGGCTCTTCATCTGATCAACAGCTTGTCTCTCCAGCTCTTCTTTGGCACGGAGAGCAGCAATTCGTTCTGCCTCCAATCTTTCTGCTTCAAACTGAGCTCTTTGCCTTTCTTCCTCCAGCTCATGGGCTTTTCTTATTTGTTCAGATAATTCTGTTTAACAGAAGCACAAACTGTATTGGTAAGGGTGTATTTTAAACAATGCAGATGTGAGAAAGAACGTTTGCATTTTCTAATAGACTGAGCCACTCTATAACATATCACTCTGAAAAGCCAATTTTACAAGTTCTGCAACAGATAATCCAAAGCATCAAGGTAGTTTGGAACATTGCTTCTGCCAAGTTACAGGCCTGATGGTTATGGTCTTGTTCCCCTCAGCTCTTCCAAACTTGTGGAGTTATTAAACAAGAATGTGTGGACATGTGAAAGGTAGTTTGTTATGTGAGAACATGCAAGAAAATGCTATCTTTGTCACAGCAAGCTTGTTTTGGCTAAGCAATGAGACTGTCTTCTGGAAATTTCCAGGAGTTTGGATGTCTAGAGGGTTACATACTGTAAGTACATAAGTGGGTTTGGCTGGTATTAATGATGGGTTTGTACTGGGTTATTCAACTTCTTTGCATTAATGGTTAAAATGATATAAATTCTAACACACACCTGTATGACAAAAGCTGTGTCTTTTTTGAATCCAATAAAATTATAGGATTTGAATAAGTTAGTGAGATGCATGTCTTCATTTACTTTTAAAAACTGGAATAGAGAGGTCTAAAAAAATTGAGGAAAAGAGGTGTCTGTGTTTCATGTTAGCTGCTTTCTTCACTGCAATCTGGCTGGTCACTGTTTGCAACAATATTTATTTTACTTTTCTCTTGTTTTTAGGGTTGGAGTCCAGTATAAATAAAAAAATGTTTATCTTCTAATAGCAGAGCTATTTAACTTAACAGAACAAGAAGAGGACTGAGAATGCAATGATAGGACCAGCTGTAGGATTTTCTGATCGAGACTGGCATCTGCCTAGGCCTGAACATCCACCTGGTAGAATTTAGCAAATGTGGGAAACGTAGGCCGGATGTTGAAAAACCCTTAAAAAATTGGCACTTCTGGTGGAGTAGAGTCTACCTTTCATGTCATATGGTAGAGTGACGATTTGTCAAATCCACGCAACAATTGTGGATCAAGAGGCAGCCTGTCCTGTTCAGGAGCCTTCAGTCCCCGAATTCAGATTACAGGCATTTGATTCTTCTTAAAAAATAGCTTTATCCTTTTTTAAAAAAACTTTTAAAGTCAGCAGCTACAAATACTGTAGCTGCTGACTTTTAAAAATCAAGAACTTACCAGTCCCTGGAGTCCAGAGCTGTCTTCCCGCAGCCTGTCCTTCGCACTGCTGTGGGTCCCTGCACTGCCATCTTGGATTTGGGAGGAATCACAGCCAGGTCCCCACTGTGCATGCCTGAGATTGTATGGCGCAGTAAGACTGAGGAGGTGGTAGCTGGTACCTGTCAAAAAGTTACCCACTCCCCATTAAAAAAAAATCCCTCAAATGTGTCAGGAGTGGTGGTGAGGAGGGTGATTAGTGAGTGGCACATTCACTTTTGAGTGAAGGTCTGCTTTAAGGATACTGGAGTCTCTTGAAAGAGAAGGACAGTAAGGGACAAGGTCCACTGAGCATCTTTTAAATAACATGTTGCATTGCTTATCGGTAAGCAACTAGCCCTAAAGTGAGACAAGGGTTCACATACTGACAAACCCAAGCAGTTGATACCGATGAGGGTCTTAGATGGCCAGAGGTGATCAAGTCACCAAAGGCAAACAGAGTAACAATACTAGATGACCCATGATGTGCTTAAAATCAGCAGTAGTAGCAGCAGCAGGAAGATGCTTTCTTATAAATCAAAAGTCGGGAAAGGAGTGCGCACACACAATACTCCACCTAGTGGATTGTAGGAGCACTCAGTTTACTCAAACATGACTGTAAAATAAGGTAGGAAATTTAAAATGGCACCCAACTGTCAAAACTGTGAGGAAACTGGCACTGCAGTCCAACCAGCCATTAAATGGGTTGGGAAAGACTTGGTCACATTAAAAAGCTGTGACATGGCTCTACAACTGGAAAGCACTGTGCGGGTTACTAATTTAGCGGGTGCCCTGCATATCCCGCTGCCTGGACAAGCTGGCCAAGATTCTTCTGTGAGGGAGAAAAGTGCCTGTCAGTTTCTGAGGGGGATATTTCCCCCCTCCCTTTTTTTTCTCCTCACAGAGACACACAGACACTCACTCTGCTGCTCACTCTGCATTCTCCACTGTGTCCTTATTGGCAGGAGGAGGAGAGCCAATGACAGGAACAATTACAGGAGCAAATCAGAAGGACTTCAACAAGCAGCTGCTGCAAAGGATTCGGGAATGTGTAGTCCCCATCTAAAATGGCCCCATAGCTTTCTATGGGGACAGAAATACAAGAGCCAGCCTGCTCTAGGAAGCAGGAAACTAAAGACTTCATCTTGCTGATCTGAGGGGATTCAGACTACATGATGCAGAGGAAGAGATTAGACCTAGGGGAGAGGGTCTGCCGCAGGTCAGTCCACTGCGTGATTTTAGGCATCCACAGCTGGTCGGGACATCCATCCTGTGAGAGAGGGATCCCAGGTGCATATCCAGACACACCTGCACCGACGGTGTGAAGCGTTCCAGTGTGAGGTGACCAGTCGAGTCACTAGAAGAGCCTGCCTGTTCCAGGACGTTCGTTTGGGCCTTGACCGCAGGATTGGGCGAGAGGGCTTTTTGCCCATTTGCAGGAAACAGGGACACTGCACACAGATAGAGTTGTACGGACACTGTACTTAGACATAACTGCTCTTAGTCACATTGCTGACACCTGTAGTGCCACAGGACACAAGGCCATTAGGATACAGACATACTGTATACAGACGCCATTTTCCTTTCACCTTGCTGATCATGCATTCTTCACTTGATAATCTGGGCCAGTTGTGTTGTTTGGCCCTGCTATTCAGGAGTTTAAGTGCACCAACGAGAGTGGCTAGCTGAGAATACAAATTCTCATCTATCTTCAAAGGGACTAAAGCTACTAGTGCCATATGCGCACACACATACTCAGGGCTCTGTATATGCAGTGGGTGTGCGGGATCATCTGGGAAGCTAAGCCATTAAATATTGATTTGAATACAGTGTTTGTAGTTGGGCCTGTGGTGTCAGGAGACAGAAGAGAGAGGTCTGACATAAAGAGGATAAGTCTTCTACTCTCCTCCTGCCTGGACTCATAGAGCCACATTTGAGTACATGTAACCAATCCGATATAAAGTGTTATGCCATTTAAGTGTGTCTCTGCTATTGTGGGCATTCTCAGGTTTGGAATCCCCTGAAAGCAGCCTGTAAATAGCATTGAGCTATATTGCTCTTAATTTCAGTTATTGCTCTCCAGTTGATTACTTGAATATATATATAATGTTACTGTTTGTTACTTTCCCACAGAAATATTGCAGTATAGAAAATTTATGTGCTTAATCATAATATGTGTGTTTCTCATTGGTCCTTGCACTTACACTATTGCCAGGTGTGCCAGAGGGGGCTGAGACTGTTATTGAGGTTGAGAGGCAGAGTAACGGACTGAACAAACTTAAGCAGCTCCTCCGGGGATAGCGCTAGACTAATACAACACATGAAAGACTGAGAAGTGCCATAAAGCTGTGTCCATTGCCCAGAATAAGTTAACCACAATCAGGCTCACTGAGGGAGTAAGACTGCAGAGATTGGGTCACAACAAAAGCTGTGCCACAGCTCTGAACCTGGAGTGGCTAACTGACACAGTACACAAGGGTCTGAAAGGTGCAACAATGCACAGTGCAGTGTCTGAATGTGGCATACAGGATTATCTGTGCAACATCCAAAGGCTTACACAGGGAGTCATCAGAGACTGGGTTAGATCAAAAACTGTACCACGGCTCTGACACTGGAGAGCGCTCTGCGGCAGACCCAGTACACAAAGCACCACAATAATGCAGAGCCCAGTGCCTGAAGGTCACATTCCAGGCTGTCTTCGCCCCAACCATGGGCTTAGTCACAGAATGAGACTTCAGAGACTGGTCACATTAGAGGTTGTGCCACGACTCTGGATTTGAAAAATATTTTGTGACTAACACAATACATTAAGCTCTGGAAAGTGCCACAATGCTCAACCCAGTGCCCCAAGGTCACATTCGAGGCTAGCCCTGTAATCCTGGGTCCAGGTATGACCTCCAAAGCAAGTGTTGAGGATATGCCAATCTGGATAGCTGCATAAAGAGCCTAGCTCAGCTCAGCAGCATGTAGATGAAACCTTGATTGAAACAACAATTAAAAAAAAAATATGGCTAGTAAAACTGGTTAAGCTTCGCTCATTAGAGAATAGACATCCATCATCCAAGCACACTTGCAGAAAGACACAAGCATGATGGGAGTGCAATATGGTTATAACTGACTGGCCAATGTTTTTTTTCTGTTTGTTTTCTGCTCCTGTAGGTGGAAGTGTGACCCAATGGGATGCATAACTGAATCCTGTGTCCCTTAATGGATGAGAAAAACATTTTGGCTAGACATACACTTTAGGAAGTGTTTAGGATGTTGAAAATTTTTAAAAACGATGTTACTCCTGGTAGAAAGCAAAATTTGTCTCAAAAAAGGCAAATTCTGATGAATTCCTTGAAAAATTTAACATTTACATGACTGAGGCAGCAGCACAGACAAGTAACTATTGCTCTGGATGTACACATTTTAAAGGCTGAATACTTTAGTAAAAAAAAGTTATAATTATGCAACATGCAATATTTTTATATTTGTTGAAAATTTAGTTTTGCTGCTGTCTGAATAAAAAAAAGGACTGACCAAAGAAAACAACTTTTATAGCATAAAGAGTGATAAATCCTGATTGGTAATGTGTGCATTACCTTTCTCTGCTCTCTTAGTCTTCTCTTCATATTCATGCAACCTGAACATGAGTTCCTCCTTTTCTCTTATCATCTGCTCCTTCTCTTTCTCCACCGCTTCCCTCTTTTTCTTCTCATTTTCAAGTTGTTGCCTGTGTAAAACACAATAAAGAGGGGACACTATTATTATTATGCAAGATTTATATAGCACCAACAGTTTTCACAGCGCTTTTCAATATAAAGGAAGACAGTACAGTAACAGCACAATAAATTACAATAGGGTTAAAAGGGCCCTGCTCACAAGAGCTTACAATCTAATAGGGTGGGGCAAGTCATACAAAAAAATTATAACTGGGGGGGATGAGCTGATGGAAGTCCATTTCAGTTCGTTGGACGCGTGATAGGCTTCCCTGAAGAGGGATCGCCTAAAGGTAGCCAGGGTAGGAGATATCCAGACAGATTGAACTAAAGAGTTCCGGAGGATGGGAGAGGCTCTGGAGAAGTCCTGGAGATGAGTATGGGAGGAGGAGACAGACAAGGGATCTTGAGAGTGGGAGGTCTTGAGATAAGCGGAGAGGATGGTATAGCGATAGTTGGAGACAAGATTGGTGTTGTAGCTTGAGGCGGATGTTGTGAATGGCTTTGTATGTTGTTGTTAGTATTTTGACTTTAATTCGCTGGGCAATTGGAAGCCAGTGGAGGGATTGGCAAAGAGGGATGGCAAAATTTAGAGATGTTATAAAGATAAAGTCTACAAGATTTTGACAGTGATTGGATTTGGGACAGAAAGGACAGGTCAGAGTCTAGGATTACACCTAGTACCCTGGTGTGACGTGAGAGACTGATAGTAGCATTATTGATCTTGATGGAAAAGTCATGAAGGGGGGCACGGGCAGGGGTGAATATTATCAGCTCGGTTTTGAAGAGATTTAGTTTAAGGAAGTGGTGCCACATCCATGTTGAAATGTCAGTAAGTTATTAATGCGAGTGGAGACTGAAGGGGTGAGGTGAGGAGCGAAGAGATAGATTTGGGTGTCATCGGCGTAGAGGTAGTATTGGAAGCCGTGGGAGTTTATCAAATGAACAAGGGAAGAGGTGTAGATTGAGAAGACGAGGGGTCCAAGGACAGAGCTTTGGGGGACCCATACAGAAAGAGAAAGTGGAGAAGAGGAGACAGAATTATAGATAACATTGAAGGAGCGCTGCGATAGCTAGGAGGAGATCCAGGATAGAGCAGAATCTTGGAGGCCAAGGCAGTGGAGTTAATTGAGAAGGAGTGGGTGGTCAACAGTATCTAAGGCTGCAGAGAGGTCTAGTAGTAAGAGTACAGCGTAGTGTTCATTGGTTTTAGCAGTCAGTAAATCGTTAGTGAATTTTAGTAGGGCAGTTTCTGTGGAGTGCTGCGAGCGAAAGCCATACTGTAGTAAGGTTCCAGTAGAGAGGGAGAGAGTGAAGATGTGAGAGAGAATAAGATAGAAGAAGAGGGTGATAGTAGTAGTTGCGAGGGAACAGGATCTAGGGGACAATTGGTTATATGTGCATCTGAGAAAAGTTTGGTAACCTCTTCAGTAGTGGCTAGTTCAAAAGAGGAAAGTGTTGACTCTGCTATATTCACATACTACTGTATATTGCTACAGTAGAAGAACTTGTTTCAGGATTCATGCACACGGCTGTTCAGGGGCTTTAGAGTGCGCTGAATAATCACTCCCCTGGGACCTGCAACCACCATGTACAGCTGCCCACTTATATGAATTAGAAGAGGCAGCTGTATGGGGTTATGCGCTGGGGTTGCGTAAAACACTTGCATGTGCACAGGAATGTATGCTTGAATGCACACCATCTGTGGTCAGAGCACATGTCCGCTTCGCTATCCATGTTTCCAAGTAGTAGGAATGTGCTAGTGGTAGGTTATGCTATGACATATTGGTAGCAGTTCTCTGGGAAGATGTTGTAATGTTTGCAGAGGCGTGTTTCTCTGGACATGATATTCTGTTTTTCTCATGTTTACCATCGATATACCCAGTAGACTAATTTTCACTTTCCTTTTTTTTTTTCTATTACTCCTCTCCTTTGTACTTTTATTTTTATATGCTATGCAAAATTCAATAAAAATATTTTTCAAAAAAAAAAAAAAAGAAGAAGAACATATGTCTGTGCAGGTGCTTTATACAACCACCAAGCCACATCTTCCAATGCATCTCAACAAGCAGCTGTATGCAGAGACTGAGGTTCCTGAGAGAGTGATTACACAGACTCTGCATGCTGTAGGGCCCTTGTACTGCCATGTGGATGAAGTCTTATGCAACCACTGTTCACATTAATAAAATCGTGTGAAGCAAGAACACAGTAGATACACACTGCATGATGACTTTTAGGCCTCATGCACACTGGACGTTTTTACAGCTGCTGTTTTTGGCTTCAGACATTTTTTTCTATAGTCAATAAACTCTCCAGCATGTTATCTTATGTGTCCATGCATACATAGGCTGTTATCAACTGTTTTTGGAAGGGGGGTTTTTTGGCTGTAAAAAAAACCCCCAAAACAAGAGGGTTCTGAGAGGAGTTTTTCAGCTGTAAAAACGCTGTTGTTTTAACCCATTGCTTTAACCACTTGTCGACCATCCACTGTATATATATATATATATATAAAAATCACAGATCACCGCCATTAGCAGTAAAAACATAAAAAAAGTCCATAAATCTTTCCCATAGTTTGTAGACGCGATAACTTTTACGTCAACCAATCTATATACACGTATTTCGATTCGAAAACAGACAAACAGATAAACACACACTGCTGCCATGGAATATGTAATATAAAAGGTATACATCACCACGCACGGCACCCCCCATGACTACACCTGGATACAGAAGATGCTGCTGTTGCATGGGCCCAGGGCGTTTATGACCACCTGCTCATAGATAAGCTATTAGGCCGCACTGCCGCTTTGCCTGCCAATAGCCAGGCTTAAGCTCTTCATGGCACTGCATCCAACGCCCTTCTCCACCCCGCTCATAGCTGGGGGCTGCTGGAGATTCCACATGGTGCTGCATTCATCACCCCTCCTCTGCCCGCTCACAGCTGGGGACTGCTAAGGATTTTACATGGCAGAGCATCCATCACTCTTCTACACCCCGCTAATGGCTAGAGATTGCTGTAGACGCCACACGTCTTCTGGGGCACAGTTAGCCGAACGACCAGGCATCGATCGTGGACACTTTAACTTCATCCTTCTTGTCATTAGGAGGAGGGGGAAAAAAAAGGAACGTGGCCTCTGGCACTGAGCACCATGGCCATGGAGTCTGTCAGGAAACTTTTTTTTTCCCCATTTTGGATAAAGTAAGGGAGGGTTATAACCTCTGTTAATTTTTTGCCATCTGTGCCCCCATTAGGGAGATTTATTGAAGTTTGAAGTAATTTTTTGTCACATTTTTTGGGGAAAAATGAAAAGAAAATTCACTATTTCTTTTTTTTTTTTACATACAGTCACCAGTGCAGTACAACGTCATCATAAACTTGTGTGGCGGTGATCAGAAACACTGACTGATGACAGTATGTAAAGAAAAAAAATTAATGACTTTTTAAAAATTTTTTTTTTAATGATTTTTTTACATACTATTACTCTGTAATAGTAATACTGTACTACTCTGGGGAGGTGATCAGGATTTTTTCGTTTTTTAACACACTACGATTGCTTATAACTGTGCCTCTTACTAAATATCTTGGACTGTCTAGTTTCCAAAAAAGGGGTCATTGGGGGGGATATTTGTACTGTTGTGGCATTTTAGGCCTCAAAAAATGAGATAGGCAGTCAGTACATCAGGATTGATCGATTTTCAGATATATATGTCATAGTTTGCGGATTCTATCATTTTCCTACAGACAATAATACATTGAATTTGGGTTACCGTACATACTCGAGTATTAGTCGATCCGAGTATAAGTCGAGGCCCTAATTTACCACAAAAAAATGTGAAAAACTTAGTGACCCGAGTATAAGACGATGGTGAGAAATGCACAGCTACTGTAAGTGGAAAAGAGGGTCAACAATGCTCATTTGCAGCCTCACTGTGCCCATTTGCATGCCTCACTGTGCCCATTTGCATGCCTCACTGTGTCCATTTGCAGCCATAGGTCCCCCGAACTTCAAACACGGTAGTTAAGGGTTCCTAGATGCCCCCTAGCTGCAGCCAAAATTTGGAGTCTCTGAACCCAAAGGGTCCTGAAATGACATTGCTGCAGATGGACACAGTTGACCGAATTTGGGGCCCCGTATCTCGGGGCCACTTAGTGCTAGTTTTGGTGTGCAAACTCAGTAAAACTAGCACCATAAAATATCCAAAGCTGGGGTTTCTAGCACCAAGTGTCCCCGAGATACAGGGCCCCAAAAATCGGTTCAGAAAATGTCAAGCACTTTTCTGCAGCAGAGAATGACATTTTCCGAACCGGCTTTGGGGCCCAGTATCTCAAAGCCACTTGGTCCTAGGAACCCCAGCTTTGGATATGTTATGGTGCCAGTTCCACTGGGTTTGCACACCAAATTTGGGGTTCCTATCACCAAGTGGCCCTGAGATACGGGGCCCCAAATTCGGTTCAGAAAATGTCAAGCACTTTTCTGCAGCAGAGAATGACATTTTCCGAACCGATTTTGGGGCCCCGTATCTCGGGGCCACTTAGTGCTACTTTGGGGTTCCTAGCACAAAGTGGCCCTGAGATACGGGGCCCCAAAGTCGGTTTGGAAAATGAAATTTTTTGCTGCAGAAAAGTGCTTGACTCGAGTATAAGTCGAGGGGGGCACTTTCAGCACAAAAAAATGTGCTGAAAAACTCGACTTATACTCGAGTATATACGGTATTTTAATCAAAGTAATTTAGCAGTATACATTTTAGCCTAAATTTATTAAGAAAGATTATTTGCAAAATTGTATAGCAGAAGGAAAGAAAAACCTTTTTTTTAAATAGTTTAAATTTTTTTTGTTTATTTAGCAAAAAATAAAAAATGCAGTGGTGATTACCGTATTTATCGGCGTATAACACGCACCCCAAGTTTAGGAGGGAATTTTAAGGAAAAAAACTTTTAGGAGGGAAGTTTAAGGTAAAAAACTTACATTTAAATGCCCATCAATGTAGCCTTATCAGTGTCCATCTGCAGCCTTGTCCATCATTGCAGCCTTGCCCAGTGTCCATCTGCAGCCTTGCCCAGTGCCTTTGCAGCATTGCCCAGTGCCTTTGCAGCCTTGCCAGTCTCTTTGCAGCATTGCCCAGCCGCTGATTATTTAAAATCGGCGCCGATCCCCACTGACTGTGAGCGGAGAGGAGTGAACCCGGTGAGATACACAAAGCCGAGTGTACTCGGCTCCCCTCGCAGTCCCACCCATCTCCACTGATTGCGAGAGGAGAGGAGCGAGCGGTGCCGACAAACACGAAGCTGAGTGTACTCGGCTAGACTTGGCTCCTCTCGCAGTCCCGCCCCTGACTGTGAGTAGAGCTGAGAATAGCCGAGTGCACTCGGCTATGTGTATATCGCTGGCGCTCGCTCCGCTCACAATCAGCGGAGATCGGCGTATAACACGCACCCACGATTTTCCCCTGATTTTAAGGGGAAAAAAGTGCGTGTTATACGCCGATAAATACAGTAAATACCACCAAAAGAAAGCTCTATTTGCGAAAGTGCCTAGTATTGAAGTGGTTAAACATCTCAAATTCCCTGCTATGCATGGTTCAGAAATATAAAACCTAGCCCAGTTAATACTGACATTTGCAAAGTTAACCTTTTTAATATATTTTTCATAGTGCAGAGATTTGTTCCTTATTTTAGCATAAATATAACTGACAAAAACCCATAAGAAATACAAGGTATTTAACAAAAAAAAAAAGGAGCAAACAACCATATAATGACCAGTTCAGCGAGCATAAGGCTCCGTTCACATCTGAGCGATTTTTTGCTTGAAGCTTGTAGCTTTAAAACTCTCAACAAGCCAGATCCCATTCATTTCAACGGCCTCTGTTCACATCTGAACGTTCTGTCGCCTGAAACAAAACGCCATGAGCTTCTTTTTGGCAGATTACAAGCGTTTCTGGCCCCACAGACTTTAAAAGAAACGCCTAATTTGAGAATTTTACGAGCATTTTGTCACTCGTTTTCTGCTCAAACAGCAGCTCTCCACCCCTAATTCCCTCTCCTCCCCTTTCTATTGGCTAAACAAAAATGCCTGAAGCTGTAAAACGTTTGTTATACGCTTCTAAAATGCTTTAAAAATGACTGTAAAAAGCTGCAAAAACACTTAAAAAAAATATGCCTGCAAAACGCCAGTAAATTGCTACACTCAGGTTTGAATGGAGCCTAACTGTTTTTTCCCTCTCTTTTAATTAACTATTTTTTTACCGTTCAAGCTGCTTCTGGTTCTTTTCTTCCTTAGCCTGTGCTTTCATCTGCTGCACCTCGATAGTATCTGGCTTCCTGCGACGCATGTACAGCTCATGGTTACCCATACACAACTGCAAGATGCGCTTGTTAATCCTCAGGCGTGGAGCATAGAAGACAAAGTCCTGTGTCAACAGAAATATTAATTAATACAGTGATTCCAGGACTCTCAAGCAATATCTGAAGAATAAACCATTAAATCTCAACTAAGGCCAGACTTTTTTTTTTGGACAGCGTTGGGAAGTATTAGATCCACTTTTATTTATTTATCCACTAGTATTTATTGCTGCCCTTGTCCCTGTTGAGAAGTTTGCATATCCCTAAAAGCAGTAAAAACATGAGAGAGATTATAATCATTCCCTACTCTATCTAAAACAATTAAAAGAGGAATTCTAAGTACCTATAAAATTTTGTAAAGTTCTGTATCTTGGAATATAACACAGGACACAGTAATCAATTCATGGACTATGGGTTATATGTTGCTGCCTTCAGTTATATGTTGCTACCTTCAGGTACTGGACACTGGTGAACAGATCCAATACGTATAGCAGGAATATCCATTCCATAAGAAATTTTACACTTGAATAATGGAGTCTGAACCCCTTATCCTTGGTAGATGCCTCAATGTATTGAGAGAACTGCCAAAGAGAAGCTCGCCATCAAAGGGCATGCAAAAAAGGCATTTGCATGCACCTGATACAAGCTTTGAACCACAGGATTCTGCATATGCACAGAAAGTAAAGACATAGAGTTCCCCAAAGTGGGCTTAAAGGTCCCAGATCCATAAACTGCTAATGAGCCATGAAGGTCTTAAGCCAGTGGTTCTCAGCCGGGGTTCAGAGAGGTCCCCAGGGGTTCTGCAGCGATCTGACTGTCAGTCACAGGCAGCTGACAGGAGGATCGCAGACACAAGCAGAGATAGGCAGAGAAGAGTCTGACACTCTATTGGCTGTAGCGCGCTGTTCCCCGCAGGCCCCTCCTCCCCTCCTGTCCTTCCCGAGTGGTTGTATGTGACATCATCTGGGGTGGACAGGATAGGAGGAGGAGGGGCCGAGGGGGAACAGCGCGCCACTGGAGGAGATATGAAATGAGCTCTGAAGCCAGAAGAAGAAAGCAAGTACTGAAGTGTGCCCAGCTGTGTCCCCCCACAATGTGCCCAAAAGTCTGTCCCATGTAATGTCCCCTGTCATGTGCCCTACCCCATGTAATGTGCCCTGCCCCATGTCCCATGTAATGTCCCCTGTCATATGTAATGTCCCCTGTCATGTGCCCTGTCCCATGTAATGTCCCCTACCCCATGTAATGTGCCCTGCCCCATGTCATGTCCCCTGTCATGTGCCCTGTCCCATGTAATGTCCCCTGTCATGTGCCCTGTCCCATGTAATGTGCCCTGTCATGTGCTCTGCCCCATGTAATGTGCTCTGCCCCATGTAATGTCCCCTGTCACGTGCCCTGTCTCATGTAATGTGCTCTGCCCCATGTAATATCCCCTGTCATGTGCTCTGCCCCATGTAATGTCCCCTGTCACGTGCCCTGCCCCATGTAATGTCCCCTGTCATGTGCTCTGCCCCATGTAATGTCCCCTGTCACGTGCCCTGTCCCATGTAATGTCCCCCGTCATGTGCCCTTTCCCATGTAATGTGCTCTGCCCCATGTAATGTGCTCTGCCCCATGTAATGTGCCCTGTCCCATGTAATGTCCACTGTCCCCTGTAATGTCCCCTGTCATGTGCTCTGCCCCATGTAATTTCCCCTGTCATGTGCCCTGTCCCATGTAATGTGCTCTGCTCCATGTAATGATCCCTGCCCCCTGTCATGTGCCATGTCCTATGTAATGTGCTCTGCTCCATGTAATGATCCCTGCCCCCTGTCATGTGCCCTGTCCTATGTAATGTCCCCTGTCATGTGCCCTGTCCCATGTAATGTGCCCTGTCATGTGCCCTGTCCCATGTAATGTGATCTGCTCCATGTAATGATCCCTGCCCCCTGTCATGTGCCCTGTCCTATGTAATGTCCCCTGTCATGTGCCCTGTCCCATGTAATGTGCCCTGTCATGTGCTCTGCCCCATGTAATGTGCTCTGCCCCATGTAATGTCCCCTGTCACGTGCCCTGTCTCATGTAATGTGCTCTGCCCCATGTAATGTCCCCTGTCATGTGCCCTGTCCCATGTATTGTGCTCTGCCCCATGTAATGTCCCCTGTCATGTGCCCTGTCCCCTGTCATGTGCCCTGTCCCATGTAATGTCCCCCGTCATGTGCCCTTTCCCATGTAATGTGCTCTGCCCCATGTAATGTGCCCTGTCCTATGTAATTTCCACTGTCCCCTGTAATGTCCCCTGTCATGTGCTCTGCCCCATGTAATTTCCCCTGTCATGTGCCCTGTCCCATGTAATGTGCTCTGCTCCATGTAATGATCCCTGCCCCATGTAATGTGCCCCGTCCCATGTAATGTCCACTGTCCCATGCAATGTCCCCTGTCATGTGCTCTGCCCCATGTAATTTCCCCTGTCATGTGCCCTGTCCCATGTAATGTGCCCTGCCCCAGGTAATGTCCCCTGTCATGTGCTCTTCCCCATGTAATGTGCCCTGTCCCATGTAATGTCCCCTGTCATGTGCTCTGCTCCATGTAATGTCCCCTGTCACGTGCCTTGTCCCATGTAATGTGCTCTGCCCCATGTAATATCCCCTGTCATATGCCCTGTCCCATGTAATGTGCTCTGCCCCATGTAATGTGCCCTGTCCCATGTAATGTCCACTGTCCCCTGTAATGTCCCCTGTCATGTGCTCTGCCCCATGTAATTTCCCCTGTCATGTGCCCTGTCCCATGTAATGTGCTCTGCTCCATGTAATGATCCCTGCACCATGTAATGTGCCCTGTCCCATGTAATGTCCACTGTCCCATGTAATGTCCCCTGTCATGTGCTCTGCCCCATGTAATTTCCCCTGTCATGTGCCCTGTCCCATGTAATGTGCCCTGCCCCAGGTAATGAACCCTGCCCCATGTAATGTGCCCTGTCCCATGTAATGTCCACTGTCCCATGTAATGTCCACTGTCATGTGCTCTGCCCCATGTAATTTCCCCTGTCATGTGCCCTGTCCCATGTAATGTGCCCTGCCCCAGGTAATGTCCCCTGTCATGTGCTCTGCCCCATGTAATGTGCCCTGTCCCATGTAATGTCCCCTGTCATGTGCTCTGCCCCATGTAATGTCCCCTGTCACGTGCCCTGTCCCATGTAATGTGCTCTGCCCCATGTAATATCCCCTGTCACGTGCCCTGTCCCATGTAATGTGCTCTGCCCCATGTAATATCCCCTGTCATGTGCCCTGTCCCATGTAATGTGCTCTGTCCCATGTAATGTCTCCTGTCATGTGCCCTGTCCCATGTAATGTGCTCTGCCCCATGTAATGTCCCCTGTAATGTGCCCTGTCCCATGTAATGTGCCCTGTCCCATGTAATGTCCACTGTCTTGTCCCCTGCCCCATGTAATGTCCCCTGTCATGTGCTCTGTCCCATGTAATGTCCCCTGTCATGTGCCCTGTCCCATGTAATGTCCCCTGTCATGTGCTCTGCCCCATGTAATGTGCTCTGCCCCATGTAATATGCCCTGTCCCATGTAATGTCCACTGTCCCATGTAATGTCCCCTGTCATGTTCCCTGTCCCATGTAATGTCCCCTGCCCCATTAAATTTTCCCTGTCATGTGCTCTGCTCCATGTAATTTTCCCTGTCATGTGCCCTGTCCCATGTAATGTGCCCTGCCCCAAGTAATGTCCCCTGTCATGTGCTCTGCCCCATGTAATGTGCCCTGTCCCATGTAATGTGCCCTTCCCCAAGTAATGTCCCCTGTCATGTGCTCTGCCCCATGTAATGTGCCCTGTCCCATGTAATGTGCTCTGCCCCATGAATGTCCCCTGTCCCATGTAATGTCCCCTGTCCCATGTAATGTCCCCTGTCATGTGCTCTGCCCCATGTAATGTCCCCTGAATGGATCAGCTCTGCAGGAAAAGAAAGCACAAGTTTCACATTAAATAGGTACGTTTTAATATTTATTCTTTTATTTAATGCTATTTCTACAAATAATTTTTGTTATCAACAGCTCGCTGATCATACCATGTTCCGTGAGCTGTAGATGTGAACATTATTTCAGGGGTTCCTCAAGATCTCAAACTTTTTGCCAGGGGTTCCTCCAAGGTAAAAAGGTTGAGAAACGCTGCCTTAAGTGGTCAGATCTTGACAGAAGTATCAGTTAAAAGGAAGTAAATAAACCTAGTAAAAAAAAAATAGTAGGAAAATATTTCTCCAAGTCAAAAAGGTATCCATCACATAAAGACAATGGAAAAAGACTTCAGCCTCATGGAATGGACGGGGTTCAAAGGGGACCGTAGGGGGTGGATCCAACAAAAAATGTTGCCAGTGTCCAATCACCTTAAGGTAGTGGCATATAACTCATGGTCTATAATTTGATTCCTGTGTGCACGATAGAGATATATGAGGGAAATCGGAGCTCTGGCCTCAGTGATATTCTTGATGAGAGATTGGTCCGAAGAGACATTGTCCGTGGAAGACTAAGTGGGTCAGATGATCCCTGGATGCAGTGTCCACATTCCAACATTTTAACCAGAGCTCTGCTTATTTCTAATGACAACAGACCCATAAAGACAACAAGCCAAGACGTTTTAGGCAGGCCATTACAGCTGAAAGGTAAGGCTCCAGGCATCTGCTCGTTAATGTAAGAATTCCCTCTACTGGCTAGTTATTTCCTTGTTAGGGTTGGTCACTGGCAGATACACAGTGGATATAGAACACATGTTTAACAAAACCCTTCTCAAACAGGAATGCATTCAGTAAAGTGCTCAGAGGCGCATCCGGGAGTCATCAGGGTGTTTCCAATTTCCCACAGAGGAATACATCATGAATGGGAATGTAAAGACAAGGTTTAACTTGAAGAGTGGGTATGATGAGAAGGTCTTTGCAACTGTAGCAGCTCTGAAAGACCCAAGTCCAGAGACAGTAGGTTGATCCTCAAGAATAGTATGTACTGCACCAATAGGAGCTAAAACAGTATCTTTAAAATCTGTTGTAAGAGCAGAGGATAGTCTAATCAAAGAAAGTCTTGTCAGGGAGAGACTGAGGTGACCCAGAATCAGATTTAGATTATGGTGACCAATAATCAGGTTGCCTCTAAGGCCGTAGGCAGAACAGCAATAAACTCTACGAGGGAGTATGGATAGGCCTTCTGCAGACAGAACCAGTGAGAAACTGGGTGAATTTTTGACAAAAAGTCTTGAGTGACTGTGGTAGAGGCCCTGTAGGATAGAAAAAGGGACCTGGCCTCATTTGGTGGAGCTAAGAAGGCTTCTGATGACAAGCTAGACCTTATAATCATAGGGTAAAAGGATTCCAGATTGCAAACGTCACAACACCTAGAAAGAGAGTGTGAGCTGGGGCTCCCCTATTGCAGTGGGACCATCCCCTGGATACAGACAAGCTGCGACCATGTGGAGGTAGGGCAATTAAGCAAAGGGTAGGAGGAAGAGCTGCAGGTACTCACCAGTTTAGACATCTGGTAACCTGTGAGGGTCAGATGGCTCAGGATGGCCAAAGTCACAGTAGGCATGCAGAAGTAAACGACTGGGATTGGAGTACCATGAGGCTCTTTGAAAAGCTGAATCAGCCATGGAAAAATACTTCCCCAATGCCAAATGGTGGGAAAAAGAATGCAGAGCACAAAGAAACTGATGGAAAGCAGAAGATATGAATGCACCGAACAATCCAAACAACGAGTTAATGCCTTATGCTAAGCCTACCAACAGAGTGAGTTAGAAATAGGACAAGCACTGCGGTAATGTCAGCAGCTCTGGACCTAGAAAGTGAATGCAGCTAACTTGCCAAAATGGGGTCTGAAAAGCACTGTACATGGAAACCAGTGCCCAAATGCCACTTCAATGATAGCCCTGCAATGTTCACCAAAGGGATCTGATCACAGCACTACAAAAGCCAGGCTTAGTATAGGTCATGCTGGACAGCTGAAAGCGTAAAGACCAGTTCTAGCAGTAAGGTAGAAGAGAATCCTAAATGAAGATAAAAAGGAAGACAAATGCTGGCAAAAAATGTTAGATTTATTCCAGCAGAACTGAAGCAATATGTCCTTCCTTCTGGGGCCTAAATATAGAAACTGAGGCAGGCTGATAGTAGGAGGGGCCATCCGGGGCTGGCCTACAGTTTTGGTTCTTTGTCAGTGACCAATCCTCCAGTAGATGGCAGTATGTGTCTATGGATGGAATAAAAAAAAAAAAGCTTTTGTCGTTACAAGCAAGGGAATTGAACCATATGACAAGTCCTCTGTACAGGTTTTTCATGTTTAATTTTCTGAGTGCAGGCTACAAACAGAAACGCAAGAGCTAACCAGTTTCAAGAAAACTGCACCATACAACAAGTTCTCTATACAGGTTTTTCATATTTCCTTTTCTAAATGGAGGTTACAAAAGAAAATGCAAAAGCTGACTCTTGACAATAGTCATATTTATTTTCCCATTTCATAAAACTGCCATCAAGAATGTGATTATAACAGAAACATATGGTGCCAGCACATAAGTAGAATACACTGTTATTGTAATATATTGCAGAAATCCACCTAAAAATGCTTTCTTTGGGTGGTATTTATGAAGGGTATGTGGTAGGGTGATGGAGAAGGCAGTACGTATGTGTAGTATATTTCACTTTTTTTCTCTCCCACAATACAAATAAGTTACATTCTTGTAAATGTGAATTACTACTAAAGAAGTAAAGACAGCACCTCTGGCTGTTTACACTAGAATAGAAAAGAGAATAGCATTTTAGTGCTGCAGTCTTAGAAGACATAGCAGACTAAAGTGTGATGTGTGCTGCAGAAAATGGGGTTCATGTCTACTGTGATGATGTTCCCATTCTGACTATGATATAACATATATTCTCCAAACCACCATACATGGTACTGTAAGTGACACACGGCAACCCCACTCATTGCACTGTGCTGGCTATGCCATGTTTCAACTCCCCCATTTTTTACATTATGCGGTATGGTACACATTCCATACCGCTTATCTGTACAAGAAATGACTCACACCAGTTTGACTTCTGAATTACACCTCAAAGTTCAATGTATGGGCACACTCTTGCTAGTAATGAGTACCAATTGGATATTAACAAGCATCAGCCCATTCAAAGGAAGAATACTAGACGAATAAAGTTAAAATGACCCATTGGGGGTTATTTACTAAAGGCAACTCCACTTCGCACTACAAGTGCAAACTACAAGTGCAAAGTGCACTTGAAATTGCGCTGAAAGTGCACTTGGAAGTGCAGTTTCTGTAGATCCGAGGGGGACATGCAAGGGAAATAAAAAACAGCATTTTAGCTTGCACATGATTGGATAAAAAAATCAGCAGAGCTTCCCCTCATTTCAGATCTTCCCCTCAGATTTACAGCCACTGCACTTGCAAGTGCACTTTGAGTGCAATTTCAAGTGCACTTTGCACTTCTAGTGCAAAGTGGATTTGCCTTTCATAAATAACCCCCAATATGTCATAATAATCACTGAGGCTGGGTTCACACTGCAGCATGCTCCGGCTCACAGCAGTCCTGTGCGTTTCCATTCATCGTTTCAGGTCCGATTTCAGCACGAATTTTGGGTTGCATTCAAACCTGAAACAGACTAAAAGAGGCACAGGACAGTTCGCACTGGAGCCACTGCGGAGATGTGTGAACCAGTTCCATAGAGAGCCGGTCCCAATCTCCTGCTATGCGATTGGATGTATATGTATATGGACATCAAAGCTAATTCATAAGGTAAGTGCAGGATAACTGCTATTAATGGGTTAATAACCTGAGTAAAAATGATCATACTCTATGTGCACTTACTGGAGCTTTCTTGTCGATTGGCTTGATAATAAATTTCTTATCATTAAAGGAGATATTTCTAATTTCACTCCAGGGAAACCCAATCTTTGGAGTCAGTCTAAAAGAAAAATAACACTTTTTAAATATAACATAATAATGATAAAAATATTTGCATGTAGCAAAAATAGCATTAAAATGATTCATTTAAAAAAAGTCTTTTGTTACCAGCCATCATTCCTGTTCACCCATTAACAATTATATCATTAAGCCGCATAAATTATTTATTGTCACTTTCATGAATTACCTGGAGCCTTCATTCCAGGTCAGGCAGGATTCTGAGATATGAATGACCACAGATGACCAGAGCTGATCAGTGTAAAGGTGAGGGGATAGGTTAATTGTCATCGTTTAAAGTACCGATTATTGTTAGGTGTAAAACTGTCCCTAAAACGAAAGTGCTCTCATCTTTCACATTTGATATTTGTATCCTAGATCATCCTTAAATTTGAACAATAGCTGTAAAATAGTGCCACCTTGTGTTCCCCAAACATCGTTATCCCCCAAGCCCAGATATTACTATATAAAAGTAGTGGTGACATCATCATTGTGCTGCACATAACTTGCGCAGAGACCAGCACTGTGGGAGGGACCCAACATGCCAACCCAGTACAGCTTGCCTTTATTGTCTTTATTACAGGAAGCCTATGCACAGAGGAAAAGTTTGTGTAAGGGTCATAATACACAGGTATTTATGTTTTTGCTTCTGCTGAGCAATTGTGAAGGATTTGAAATTAAATAACTTTTACCATATTTTGGCAAAGTTATAACAATACTATATATTTGTAGTCAAGTTTTTTAGGGCAGAACTGTAAACCAAAACTAAAAAAAATGCAAGGAGGTAAGGTTTTTAAGGAGGAGAAACAATAAAAATCTCTTAGACCCAGTTAAGATTAGGTGATTTGGAACCATTGGAAGAATCCAAATCGAAGCAAAACCGCAACTCACATTTGGGTGCCAATATTCTTAGAGGCACCAGAAAACGTTTTTCGACTCACTATGTCTACGATATCACAATGAATTAAGTAGCTGTGGAATAGCTAGTTATACCCCTAATCATGTTTGCCATACGGGGGATACTGGGACAATGGCCAGAAATGTGCTTGGCAACATATTCAAAGAAAGTCACAATGGAAATTAAACTTTCCTAAAAACCATCATGGTGCCAAGTTATTATGTTAGAGACCTGCAATTATGAGACGTAAAATACATAGTGGAAAGGTTCACTGATTAACCTCCCACTGCTTTCTGAAAAGCAGCTCTCTATATTCGTAAGGGAGCTGCAAATTCCAGGAATTCAGGTGTCTGACCTATCCACTTACAATAAGTAGAAAATCACATGCTGCACTCACAAGGTAACTTTGTAGTGCTAGCTGGTATTGGGTGTTCCAAACAGGAAAACTTTTCTTCTGATCAGTCCTTTACTTTGTTGGATGTAGCAGCTTGAAAAACCTGTTTGTGTCTCCATAGTGACACTGTAGGTAGGGTTCCAGTATTTCAAATAATGAAAAAAAGTACTGGCAGTTTCTGTTACGTAACCTACAGACAGGCACTCCTTGTTTCTCCACAGGGTGGAATCTGCAAGGTTGGCAGCTTACAAAAGAGTGACTTCATGTACTTCTTTCTATTTCTCTAGACAGGGCAGGATGGGGGCTAACCACACCTTGTGCCTTACAGAGCTACTACTCAGGCATTTCACCAGATGGACACCCCTCAGTATATCCTTCCACTAAAGATAGCACTAAAGTATAGCCCTATGCTCCATTCCTTCTTTTTTATTATGCTCACTAATAAATATGCAATAGAACTGATTAGCTGTCTCCCAAACATTGTATTTCTCACTTATGCCTTGGCATACACATATTGCAGTCATTAAGTAAATGTAAGGTCCTTGTGCTTTCCCCGAAAGATACAGGGCTCAATTCACTAAAGGATAATGCATGTGATATTTGGGTTACATATCCAAATGTCGTATGTGATAATGAGAACGTCAATTCACTCTAGGTTTATGCTGTATTTACCTCAAAAATAAGAAACGCTCGGTAAATACCGCATGATCCTGTCAAGTCAATTCACAAAAAAAGTAAACAAATAATGTTAATTATTATGGATTCATATCCCGGGAGGTCTTCAATAAGGAAATCACATTAGATCATTTTAAACACATTGTATTTATATTTATAATCAATAAATTTAATCCCAAATATCGGTGAAATAAACAAACACCGACACCTAGGATAAATTCGCAGGCGCTCAAAAATTGCTCCAGATGTAACTAGCTATACCACCATAAATAACATTATCCGGTGATAAACCCGTTCTCTGAAGAAAATGTGAGTATAAGTGTAAGACTGGTGAACAATAAACAATGATGGTGATACCCTCTATCAGGGACTCAATCACCCATGAGTGACACCCCTAAAATAAAATACACATATCAAATATACTACAGTATGAATACGTGATGTGATTATATACCTAGCAGTATACAATGGTGGTGACACCCTCTAAATAGTGTTGATAATCTAAGTATAGCAAGCTAAATTAATAGCATACCTTAAACATCAATGAGAAAATATAAACATAATGAAATGTAATAATATAAAATCAAACAGAGATGTGATCTAATAACTGTGTGTGTCACGCCCCTATTCAACCCAGAATGGACTGGATATATTAGATCAGGGTGTGACTAATGATATAATGGTGACACCCTCTAATAATGGGTCAGTAATCTGTGTATGGTACACCACATGAATGGCGGACCACAAAAATGAACACCTGTAAAGAAGCGCAATATTATAAATAGAACTTCTTATAATGAATAAGTGAGTGTAAATTGTGGTGGAAAAACATAAATATATATATAAAAGTGACAGCGAAAAAACGTGCAAATAGTTCAATTCATGCTGCAAAGTTCAGCAACTCCCAAAAACAGTTCATGAATAGAACCAGCCCTTGATAGAGGCTGTAAGTGATTAAAGCTGGTGACCACAAAATATTCAATCAAATGTCCCACATAGATGATTCCTCAGTGATAGATGTCAAGAAAATGATGAGTATCTCCGTGCTCCTTCCACCTCACCACTGTGCTAGTGAATCGCACTCTCCAGACATGCACTCACCAAAATGAAATGCCAGCACTTTCATGCACGGCAAAACAAGCTTTCTTTACCACACTCCTGGGTAAATATTGCATACGAGGCTCACAAGGATGATGTTCAATGGATCCACATAAAAGGAAATGAATGCTCAAATAGTGTAATTCCGCATAGAAAATTTATTAAAATCATGCAAACTTCACACATAGCACTCACATTGTGTAAACTTAAGACAAGCTCAAACCGTGTAATGCACAGCAAACTTCAACCCAGTGGAATCAGTAACAACAATGGTCACGGCGGACCCGAGGTGTGCAACTGCTGGATGCTCTCTCACCCCTCCCTCGGGAAACCTCCGTCCCTCCGTGCGCTCGTATCCTACTCTCCTGTGTGGCCGAAAGCAAGTACGTCACAGCTCACAGCCACGCCCCGACATGTTTCGTCATGGAACGACTTATTCATGGGATTGGCTGTGTGCGCTGTCACTCAACTTTTATATCCACTCTCCAGTATCCGCCCAATGGATTACGTCATGCGCATGCGCACACCTCGCGTCCCCGTACGCTGGATACAATGATATCTTCACAAAGCAGAGAAAATCAGCGGTTGCAATGGTCTTTTCACATAACTAGCCCACTGATGTGTGACAACCCCCTTACAGGGCCAGTAACTAATCTGGATTAGCTTATTACCTGATCACAATACCTAATTAATATAAAAAATATATATAAAATATATGTGTGCGTATCAATTAAAATATCAATAAAAATTAAAGGGTCAATTCCGACACCTTGCATTCCATTCCAGCTATATGTCATGATCGTAAATAGACAGCTGCGCTATAGACACATAATATTAAAATACACCTATGTCATTGCTACAATTACTGAGCAGACCTCTAATAAAAACTCCATTAGTGACTATGAATGTTCCAATGCTGAATTCTGATTACAGGAAAATCTATGGGAATACCAACTCTAGAGATGTAGGGAATATATATAAAAGATAAATAAAAATAAAAAATAAAAAATAAAAACTCCATATAAAATACACTCACTGAGTAATACCTAACATGCCTGAAAACTCTGGGGGTAGCGTACTAAAACTACAAGGTTCTCCTAGATGAACAAGCTGAAATAAATCAGACCTTTAAATATCATCATCTTACAGATAACTGCATACTATACCTAGAGGGCAGATCTAAAAATCATTGATGAAGCAGTTTAGATCTAATTCAATGTTCAACCCTCTGGGGGTCAAACTCTTCATCAAAAATATCCATCTCGTTTCCCGCTGGGATAGGTCCCTCACTCTATTGGACCCTCTCCAGGAGGGATGCACAGTATCAATCCCACAGAATTGTAGTAATGATGGGTCTTGTTGATGTTTTTCTTTAAAATGTAGGGAGACACTATGGTACTTATACCCATTCTTAATGTTGGTTATATGTTCCGAGATTCTTACCCTCAACAATCTCTTCGTTCTCCCTACATACAGAAGGCCACAAGGGCACCACATAAGATAAACTACATGCGTTAGATTACAAGTGATAAATTCCTTAATTTCAAAGGATTCTCCATCCCTATTAGTTACATGGGTTATTCCTCTGTGGTTCTTTCTAGCAGTCCTGCAACAAATACATTTTCTACAACTGTAGAAGCCTCTAAAGTCAAATTTCAACAGGTTCTTCCTAGGTGGGTCTAAAATCCTTTTAACCACATGATCCCCAAAATTAGGGGCTTTTCTATAAATAAAGGTGGGCCGACTCGGTAATACCTCTCCCAAGTGCCTATCCTTACATAAAACATGCCAATGTTTATTAAAAATATGTTCAATGTCTTTGTATTGGCAGTGAAATCCTGAAATAAAACCAAATTGGTGCTTGCCATCACTGGGTGTATTAGGAGATTTTTTTAGGCATTGTTCCCTAGGTACCAGTGATACTTCCTGAGTGATTCTATTTAATTCATCCTCCCGATATCCTTTTTGTATGAATCTATTTTTAAGAACATCTGCTTGCTCAAAAAAATCTTCGAGTTCAGTACAATTTCGACGTACACGTAATAACTGCCCCTTTGGAATGTTTTTTATCCAAGCCGGATGGTGGCCACTTCTTATTGATAGGTAGCTATTTCGATCAGTCGGCTTGAAATAAACCTTAGTTTTCAATGAGTTGCCCTGTCTCTCAATGATCACATCTAGAAAATTGACCGATAAGCTACTGATCTGATGCTCCAATTTAATATTATTAGAATTATTATTGAGCTCTTGTACAAAATCAATGGCTGATTCCTCTGTCCCCTCCCAAATGAACAGGAGGTCGTCTATAAAACGCCGGTAGAATAACAGTTGGGGTCTTCTCTGACTAAACACCTTTCTGTCCTCCCACTCTGCCATGAACAGGTTGGCGAGGCTGGGAGCATATTTGGCTCCCATCGCCACGCCAACCTGCTGGGAGTAAAAGTGTCCGTCACACCAAAAATAGCTATGGGACATGCAAAAATCCAATGCATGTCCTAAGAATCTCTTTTGTACATCAGGGATATCCTCTCTCTTACTTAAAGCCCAATTCAGGGCTAAGGCAGCGTCTTCGTGTTGAATAATAGTGTATAAGGAGGCTACATCCGCCGTTACCAAATACACTGTAGATGAGGTCTCCAATTTGACATCACTGAGTAATGTTAATAAATCACTGGTATCTCTCAAATAGGCCCTAGTGTCCTTGACACTCGGTTGAAGAAATGTGTCAAGGTATTCACCTAATCTCGCCGTGACAGAGCCAATTCCATTCACAATTGGCCGAGGCGGAGGGCACTGTGTGTTCTTGTGCACCTTAGGTAGGGTGTAAATAATAGGGATACGGCATGCACTAGGAACTAAATATCTCTTTTCTTTAACATTCAATGCATCCATCTTAAAACCCCAATCCACAAGAGCAGATAACTGCACTTTATAGGTGTCTGTTGGGTCTGTAGACAATTTTCTATATGTGGTTCTATCTCCCACCAATTCCAACAGTTGGTTCAAGTAAAATGTTTTATCCAACAGAACCACACCACCCCCCTTATCAGCCGGGCGTACTATCAAATTCTTTTTTTCTTCTAAGGATCTGATGCCATCCCTGATATAGTGGGGGTTCACACCCTTACGTGGTACTAACTTCTCAATATCACTCAGCACCAGGCTTTTAAACACCTCTATGAAATGGTTGCTTGGGTTTTGGGGATTAAAAACGGATTTATTCCTTAACCCAGTATCTATCTTATTTGTGGGTACCCTAGATCTCTCAGAGGATTCCACCGGATGATTCAGGAAGTATTTTTTAATGTTCATCTTCCTGATAAACTTGTGTGCATCAATGTACACATCAAATTTATTCATTTCCCTCTTAGGGGCGCATTTCAGACCCAGATTTAGAATATTAAGTTCCTTATGGCTAAGTTCCACACTACTTAAATTATATACCCCAGTTTTTACACATCCCTCGGTCTTTTCCTGGGGTTTCTTGGATCTTCCTGCCCTACATCCTCTCCTTCTCCTTGGTTTGGCATAATCTCCCTGTCTATTCCTGGGGGGGGCACCTGTTTCCCTCCCCCCCTGTGGTAGGGGCTCTTGGGGTTCCTTCTCGGTGTCCCCCTTCCCCTCCCCCGTTGTCCTAAAAAAGGGGGATGGCTAGAGCGCTCTTCCCTTTCCAATGGTGCAAATCTATTATATAGGGGGATATGACCATACCCCTCAGAGTAATGATAGGGTGGTTGGTCATACTGCCTATATTCTTGTGGTGCAAAGTTTCTGTGATCTCCAGAGGGTGGGTACTGATTAGAGTATCCTGATGGATATCCATTCCTTCCCTGGTAAGGAGGTCTTGGAGAACGGTAGTATCCTCCCCCTCCTCTTCCACGTGATGCGGGTCTAGGGGAACAATGATATTCCCTTTCATAATGATCACCCCCTACACTGCGTCCCCTCTCTTTGGGTTTAGGGTTCATAACATCATTACCATTTTTTACTTTAATCCCTGAGTTCTTCCTAATCTCAGTTATGTTCTGGGATGTGTTAATTCCCCCCGTCGCATTATTGTTAGCAGCTGGGTCAGCACTGTTGTTCTCAGGTGCGGCTTGCCACGCATATATTCTATTAGTTTTAAAATCATTGGCATCCCTATTGTATTTCTTTACCTTCTTCTTTTGAGTGTCTCGATCAATTTTTTCTAATTTCTTCTTAATACTAATATTAAAATCCTTCATCTGGTTGGTATCCTTCATTGGTTCTAATTTATCCTGTAAATCTTTAATTTTTTCACTCAGCATCTTCAATTTAATTTGTTTCCTTTTCAGGACTAATGCCTGTAATTCCTTTCCTGCTTTGTTAAAAAATTCCAGCCATTCCTTCATAAATGACTGGTCATTAAGACCATCCTGTGGGGATACTTCCCATCTTAAACTTCTAAAGATGAGGTTCTCCCTACAGTAGTGCTCAAAAGTAAACACGTCCCACCACGTTTTAATTTGCTTCTCAAGTAGACCATCCAGAGTTTTTAATAGTACTGAAAGATCTTCCTCTTCTTCGATCATTGATTGATCGTTAGAGAAGATAGATTCGGGGCTAAGTTGTCTATTAGTCAAAAAGTTAAACGCATCCATGGCTGCCAACCAGATGAAGGATTTTAATATTAGTATTAAGAAGAAATTAGAAAAAATTGATCGAGACACTCAAAAGAAGAAGGTAAAGAAATACAATAGGGATGCCAATGATTTTAAAACTAATAGAATATATGCGTGGCAAGCCGCACCTGAGAACAACAGTGCTGACCCAGCTGCTAACAATAATGCGACGGGGGGAATTAACACATCCCAGAACATAACTGAGATTAGGAAGAACTCAGGGATTAAAGTAAAAAATGGTAATGATGTTATGAACCCTAAACCCAAAGAGAGGGGACGCAGTGTAGGGGGTGATCATTATGAAAGGGAATATCATTGTTCCCCTAGACCCGCATCACGTGGAAGAGGAGGGGGAGGATACTACCGTTCTCCAAGACCTCCTTACCAGGGAAGGAATGGATATCCATCAGGATACTCTAATCAGTACCCACCCTCTGGAGATCACAGAAACTTTGCACCACAAGAATATAGGCAGTATGACCAACCACCCTATCATTACTCTGAGGGGTATGGTCATATCCCCCTATATAATAGATTTGCACCATTGGAAAGGGAAGAGCGCTCTAGCCATCCCCCTTTTTTAGGACAACGGGGGAGGGGAAGGGGGACACCGAGAAGGAACCCCAAGAGCCCCTACCACAGGGGGGGAGGGAAACAGGTGCCCCCCCCAGGAATAGACAGGGAGATTATGCCAAACCAAGGAGAAGGAGAGGATGTAGGGCAGGAAGATCCAAGAAACCCCAGGAAAAGACCGAGGGATGTGTAAAAACTGGGGTATATAATTTAAGTAGTGTGGAACTTAGCCATAAGGAACTTAATATTCTAAATCTGGGTCTGAAATGCGCCCCTAAGAGGGAAATGAATAAATTTGATGTGTACATTGATGCACACAAGTTTATCAGGAAGATGAACATTAAAAAATACTTCCTGAATCATCCGGTGGAATCCTCTGAGAGATCTAGGGTACCCACAAATAAGATAGATACTGGGTTAAGGAATAAATCCGTTTTTAATCCCCAAAACCCAAGCAACCATTTCATAGAGGTGTTTAAAAGCCTGGTGCTGAGTGATATTGAGAAGTTAGTACCACGTAAGGGTGTGAACCCCCACTATATCAGGGATGGCATCAGATCCTTAGAAGAAAAAAAGAATTTGATAGTACGCCCGGCTGATAAGGGGGGTGGTGTGGTTCTGTTGGATAAAACATTTTACTTGAACCAACTGTTGGAATTGGTGGGAGATAGAACCACATATAGAAAATTGTCTACAGACCCAACAGACACCTATAAAGTGCAGTTATCTGCTCTTGTGGATTGGGGTTTTAAGATGGATGCATTGAATGTTAAAGAAAAGAGATATTTAGTTCCTAGTGCATGCCGTATCCCTATTATTTACACCCTACCTAAGGTGCACAAGAACACACAGTGCCCTCCGCCTCGGCCAATTGTGAATGGAATTGGCTCTGTCACGGCGAGATTAGGTGAATACCTTGACACATTTCTTCAACCGAGTGTCAAGGACACTAGGGCCTATTTGAGAGATACCAGTGATTTATTAACATTACTCAGTGATGTCAAATTGGAGACCTCATCTACAGTGTATTTGGTAACGGCGGATGTAGCCTCCTTATACACTATTATTCAACACGAAGACGCTGCCTTAGCCCTGAATTGGGCTTTAAGTAAGAGAGAGGATATCCCTGATGTACAAAAGAGATTCTTAGGACATGCATTGGATTTTTGCATGTCCCATAGCTATTTTTGGTGTGACGGACACTTTTACTCCCAGCAGGTTGGCGTGGCGATGGGAGCCAAATATGCTCCCAGCCTCGCCAACCTGTTCATGGCAGAGTGGGAGGACAGAAAGGTGTTTAGTCAGAGAAGACCCCAACTGTTATTCTACCGGCGTTTTATAGACGACCTCCTGTTCATTTGGGAGGGGACAGAGGAATCAGCCATTGATTTTGTACAAGAGCTCAATAATAATTCTAATAATATTAAATTGGAGCATCAGATCAGTAGCTTATCGGTCAATTTTCTAGATGTGATCATTGAGAGACAGGGCAACTCATTGAAAACTAAGGTTTATTTCAAGCCGACTGATCGAAATAGCTACCTATCAATAAGAAGTGGCCACCATCCGGCTTGGATAAAAAACATTCCAAAGGGGCAGTTATTACGTGTACGTCGAAATTGTACTGAACTCGAAGATTTTTTTGAGCAAGCAGATGTTCTTAAAAATAGATTCATACAAAAAGGATATCGGGAGGATGAATTAAATAGAATCACTCAGGAAGTATCACTGGTACCTAGGGAACAATGCCTAAAAAAATCTCCTAATACACCCAGTGATGGCAAGCACCAATTTGGTTTTATTTCAGGATTTCACTGCCAATACAAAGACATTGAACATATTTTTAATAAACATTGGCATGTTTTATGTAAGGATAGGCACTTGGGAGAGGTATTACCGAGTCGGCCCACCTTTATTTATAGAAAAGCCCCTAATTTTGGGGATCATGTGGTTAAAAGGATTTTAGACCCACCTAGGAAGAACCTGTTGAAATTTGACTTTAGAGGCTTCTACAGTTGTAGAAAATGTATTTGTTGCAGGACTGCTAGAAAGAACCACAGAGGAATAACCCATGTAACTAATAGGGATGGAGAATCCTTTGAAATTAAGGAATTTATCACTTGTAATCTAACGCATGTAGTTTATCTTATGTGGTGCCCTTGTGGCCTTCTGTATGTAGGGAGAACGAAGAGATTGTTGAGGGTAAGAATCTCGGAACATATAACCAACATTAAGAATGGGTATAAGTACCATAGTGTCTCCCTACATTTTAAAGAAAAACATCAACAAGACCCATCATTACTACAATTCTGTGGGATTGATACTGTGCATCCCTCCTGGAGAGGGTCCAATAGAGTGAGGGACCTATCCCAGCGGGAAACGAGATGGATATTTTTGATGAAGAGTTTGACCCCCAGAGGGTTGAACATTGAATTAGATCTAAACTGCTTCATCAATGATTTTTAGATCTGCCCTCTAGGTATAGTATGCAGTTATCTGTAAGATGATGATATTTAAAGGTCTGATTTATTTCAGCTTGTTCATCTAGGAGAACCTTGTAGTTTTAGTACGCTACCCCCAGAGTTTTCAGGCATGTTAGGTATTACTCAGTGAGTGTATTTTATATGGAGTTTTTATTTTTTATTTTTTATTTTTATTTATCTTTTATATATATTCCCTACATCTCTAGAGTTGGTATTCCCATAGATTTTCCTGTAATCAGAATTCAGCATTGGAACATTCATAGTCACTAATGGAGTTTTTATTAGAGGTCTGCTCAGTAATTGTAGCAATGACATAGGTGTATTTTAATATTATGTGTCTATAGCGCAGCTGTCTATTTACGATCATGACATATAGCTGGAATGGAATGCAAGGTGTCGGAATTGACCCTTTAATTTTTATTGATATTTTAATTGATACGCACACATATATTTTATATATATTTTTTATATTAATTAGGTATTGTGATCAGGTAATAAGCTAATCCAGATTAGTTACTGGCCCTGTAAGGGGGTTGTCACACATCAGTGGGCTAGTTATGTGAAAAGACCATTGCAACCGCTGATTTTCTCTGCTTTGTGAAGATATCATTGTATCCAGCGTACGGGGACGCGAGGTGTGCGCATGCGCATGACGTAATCCATTGGGCGGATACTGGAGAGTGGATATAAAAGTTGAGTGACAGCGCACACAGCCAATCCCATGAATAAGTCGTTCCATGACGAAACATGTCGGGGCGTGGCTGTGAGCTGTGACGTACTTGCTTTCGGCCACACAGGAGAGTAGGATACGAGCGCACGGAGGGACGGAGGTTTCCCGAGGGAGGGGTGAGAGAGCATCCAGCAGTTGCACACCTCGGGTCCGCCGTGACCATTGTTGTTACTGATTCCACTGGGTTGAAGTTTGCTGTGCATTACACGGTTTGAGCTTGTCTTAAGTTTACACAATGTGAGTGCTATGTGTGAAGTTTGCATGATTTTAATAAATTTTCTATGCGGAATTACACTATTTGAGCATTCATTTCCTTTTATGTGGATCCATTGAACATCATCCTTGTGAGCCTCGTATGCAATATTTACCCAGGAGTGTGGTAAAGAAAGCTTGTTTTGCCGTGCATGAAAGTGCTGGCATTTCATTTT
Organism: Lithobates septentrionalis; assembly: GCA_037952835.1. Lineage (NCBI taxonomy): Eukaryota > Metazoa > Chordata > Amphibia > Anura > Ranidae > Lithobates > Lithobates septentrionalis. The sequence continues at coordinate 726,164 of JBBDGP010001118.1, forward strand.
GGTGAGTGCATGTCTGGAGAGTGCGATTCACTAGCACAGTGGTGAGGTGGAAGGAGCACGGAGATACTCATCATTTTCTTGACATCTATCACTGAGGAATCATCTATGTGGGACATTTGATTGAATATTTTGTGGTCACCAGCTTTAATCACTTACAGCCTCTATCAAGGGCTGGTTCTATTCATGAACTGTTTTTGGGAGTTGCTGAACTTTGCAGCATGAATTGAACTATTTGCACGTTTTTTCGCTGTCACTTTTATATATATATTTATGTTTTTCCACCACAATTTACACTCACTTATTCATTATAAGAAGTTCTATTTATAATATTGCGCTTCTTTACAGGTGTTCATTTTTGTGGTCCGCCATTCATGTGGTGTACCATACACAGATTACTGACCCATTATTAGAGGGTGTCACCATTATATCATTAGTCACACCCTGATCTAATATATCCAGTCCATTCTGGGTTGAATAGGGGCGTGACACACACAGTTATTAGATCACATCTCTGTTTGATTTTATATTATTACATTTCATTATGTTTATATTTTCTCATTGATGTTTAAGGTATGCTATTAATTTAGCTTGCTATACTTAGATTATCAACACTATTTAGAGGGTGTCACCACCATTGTATACTGCTAGGTATATAATCACATCACGTATTCATACTGTAGTATATTTGATATGTGTATTTTATTTTAGGGGTGTCACTCATGGGTGATTGAGTCCCTGATAGAGGGTATCACCATCATTGTTTATTGTTCACCAGTCTTACACTTATACTCACATTTTCTTCAGAGAACGGGTTTATCACCGGATAATGTTATTTATGGTGGTATAGCTAGTTACATCTGGAGCAATTTTTGAGCGCCTGCGAATTTATCCTAGGTGTCGGTGTTTGTTTATTTCACCGATATTTGGGATTAAATTTATTGATTATTTTGTGGTTTTGATTTAAGTGGGCAGCTCTACATCTCTTATTTACTAGATTATAATATATTTAGTACAACTTTATATATACTTATATATTTTTTGTCAGCACTTTCACTGGTGTTTACTTTATTTTCCATAATTCTAAAGGGGACTTTGGCGCGGTGGAGGTGTCCCTCGTGCAGAGGGTGAGAGCATTTAGGACACTTGGTTGTTACTATTTATATTTATATTTGTATGTGGAATTCACTGCCTATGGTTTTGAAAAAGTTTGTAACAATGTATTCACTTTAGGATGTGACTTGTCAGCACATTGAAGTAGTAAGATATCCTTGAGAGCGCATTACTTTATCTATATAAATAATGTTAATTAAGTTGTGGTCTAGTCACACTATATTTAACAAATACTAGCTGGTTGTTAAGGAGCTGGCACCCGCCAGCGTCCCTAACAACCAGTGAATATCTGCTGTCAGCGGAGATTTCCAAACAAAAGAGCCAAAAATAAAAGTTTTAAAAAGGCACAAGGTCCCCAGAAAGTATCCATACCAGACCCTTTTCTGAGCATGCAGCCTGAAAGTCCAGGAAAGGGGGGGGCATCTTGTCATGTTGATGAGGACAAGGGCCTCTTCCTCACAATCATGGCCTGGTGTCTGTGGGGGTGCCCAGAGAGAAGCCCCCTCTGACAAGCCCCCCCAGCACCCTCCCCCCGCGTGAAAGAGTTCACTCATTCACCAAAAAAAATGGCAAGTGTAAATAAACACACAACACAGTTTTAGACAAGTCCCTTATAAAAAAAGTACAAAAAAAATGTCCGCCAAGTACATCCATCATCAATCATGATATATGCCGCCCATACGGAAAAAGAACCCCACTGCCTGCCGACGCAACCAATCTGTTGCTTGGCTAGAGTTAAAATTTTTCTATTGCTATGCTTCCGGCGCTCTGACGCTGGACTCTCTGGTCTCAGCTCCTGAGGCTTCAGAGTCGCATACAGCCTCTATAATACTCTTGCCTATTCACAGAGCGCTTTATAATAATTGAACTCATTCACAAAATACAAAGGTTTCTGTGAACGAACTGCTGGGAGGAGCAGGCAGAGATGCTGTGTGCAAGAATATAGTGTCTCTCCTGTCAGTGCTCAGGTAGTGCAACGACAGCTGTACTCCCGGAGCTCCGTAAAGCTGCCAGATTTAAATTGAACAGATAAGTTCACAAGGTGGCATGCACCTCATTGGACTTAACTAATGGTATGTCAGCACATTTTACAAAGTGGTTGTATTCCTGGAGTACGACTTTAAAATAGCATTTAAATAAGGATTCTGATCCAAAGGCATTTTTTTTCAATCTTTTTTTAATGTGACACTAAAAAATGAAACACAAAAAGTATGAAAATAGTAAAATAAAATAGATAAGGGGGGAAGAGGAAAAGGGAGTTAATTAGAGCTGGAAGGGTAAATTAAGGCTTAAAAAGGGGTTAAAAAAACGCATTTTAAAACAAACTTTTTTTATATACTTTTCAGATTGCTTTGACTGACATCATATGCTGATCAAAGCTCAAAGTGATGCGTTGGCCACCAAACATGACCCATTTGATAGAACCAATTGCTAGACTTGCAAAGTGATATTCAGAGGTCATTAAGAAAAAAAACAAAAACAAAAAAAAAACAGCCATTTAAGGTGACAGTATCATCTCCAAAATACCTGTCTGCCGCTCCTGTATTGTTCTCTGAAAAGCAATCCACTGGGATCACTTTTCAGAGACCAACGCAAGTATAAATTACCCCATACAGTGTTATTTGTATGCCTAACAATGTTTATAAACACTGTGTCAGATGGTCTATTTTTTTTAAAGCAGCAGCTTCTACAACTGCTGTATTTATATAGCAACTCCCAGCTATCCATCTTGACCTACTCTGTCCTTCTCTGTCCTCTCCTCCCTCCCTCCCTGCCTGTCTGCTCCTGAGTCAGTGCCCGCCCCCTCCCCTCCTGCTGCTAAAATTACTTTTATTGTTTCATAGAATCCTCTCTGTGTCCTAATGACAGGTGCTCCTGTCTGTGTTTTATAAAAAAAAATGCCTTCTTTACCGTATTTTACAGCGTCTCCCAGCGATCACGTGATGTCAGCGGGGGAATCTCGGCCCTGCCTGCTGCAGCTGTCAGACGGGGAGAGGAGAGAGCTGGCCGGTCACGTGATCACCGGGAGACAGTGAAATACGGGGAAGAAGGCATTTTTTTTTATAAAACAGAGAGACAGGGGCACCTGTCATTAGAACACAGGGAGGATTATATTAAGTAGTCAAAGTGGGCTAACAACTACTTTAAGTGATATCAATGGTATCTTGAGTTCTTTTTGGCTAATGCCTCTTTACCAAGCCACTAAGGTTTCCCCGATGCCCCCCCACCCCCTCTTTTCTCCTCAACATGCTAACTAATTTAGAACTAAAACCCTTCTGTTTTCATTATAGATCTTATTTTAAACTCAATGATGCCATCAATGAGTCTCTGTGCTTCTCTATGCATTGCAGGCAGATCATGGCTTGTGGGAGGGGCTGGCAGAGAGCTTCCTGAAAACATCACAGCACCCTGCCTCTGCAGTACTCTCAGCCATTATGAAAGTAGTGGGCTGGTTCTCTTGGGAGGAATTATACAAATATCAAAATTCTTTGATGGGTGGATATCAGTGTGCAGGAGTGGACATACCTGGGCACTGCATTTGCATGCAAACCATCCTAGGTAAAACACACATATGATGCTGAGCCTTCATGATTGAATCAACTGAAACCCAGGGAATGGAAGGGGCAGGTCAGGGACAGTAAGCCCCCATTAACACCAGTGCGAATTGTCATTCGATTTGACAGTTCCAAATTGCATGACAAGTTCCACCTTATTGTTCGGCAATAGAACTGTTCAAATTGGCGCAACTCCGACTTTGCCGTGCCGCACCAATTTGAAAAAAAAGGTTCTTGCTCTATTTTTTGCAATTTCAGGTGCGACTTGCTTAGACATATGTGCATGAAGTCACATAGATGTCAGGCAAGTTGCACCTGAAATTGCACTAGCCTGATACTTTGAAATCATGCTACTTCAAGTGAAGTAGCGCGATTTCAAAGTCGCATTCAGTGTGAACTGGGACTTAGGCTGGAGAAAACAGGACTAAATGATGCTGGATGTACTCCTGTCAGGTAATGAGGCGGGCTCTGACTTGCTGCAGATTCTAATGTGCCCTGTGAGAAGGTGATAGTGTGCAGTAAAGTCAGAGTAATCAAGGTAAGCCTGGAGGTTCAGCCTTAATAGTGTCCCAGGGTGTGTTCAAAGTTTTGGATATTGTTTGGTACTGAACCCAATTCTTGACTTATATTGATAAGTAAATCGCTATTTAGGATGATGTTGCTTTGATGCGTTGTCTAATTTTATACTCAGGGTTTTTCAAATTACACAATAAAACTGTAATGTATGGGACCAGCAATGATGGTCTCACAGCAAAGAAAGTCAGTTCATATGCAATCAATGCTTTTCTGTTTATAGCATGAAAAAAAGTGTATTTTTTTTTATTTATTTTTTTCAACATGTGTAGATCAGTGACATAAAATGCCACCCTAATTCTCATTTTACTTTGTATTCCAGGCTGCAACAGTACTAAATAAGGGCAGATCAAATGGGTGTGACTATGCAAAGGAATGTACATTGATCGGTAAACTGATAAATCTTTGTTAAAATCTGAAAATCTGAGCAAAAAGGACGCTTTGAGAATAGCCTTAAACGTATACATACATTTTGTACTGCGATCATAGCATTTCATGACGTACAAACTGCAAGGGCATTTTCAACAAGTACAATTTGGCTTTCTCATAGCAACTGGTCAGTCCAAAACTAGTCAAACAATCCAGTGAATGCCTGATTACTTACTTGTCATCATGTTCATAAATATTCAAGCCCAGTGAGTCAACTCCCAGCCAGAGGTCTGTTCCCTTTTTATTCTTAATTTCAAAGTAGTTGATGCCATACATTTCTAAGTCTTGGGCTATCTTCAGGTATTCCAGCATCGAATCTTCTCTATAGATTCATTAAAATGAAAAATCAGTAAATGGTTATTGCGCAATATTTACAAGATATAATTACTACTAATTCTTCTGAATTTCTCACCTCATCTCCTCTATCATGTCCACTTTTCCACTATCTAGAGACTCTCAGCTCTACTGTGGGGTTGATTTACTAAAACTGGAGAGTGCAAAATCTGCATAGAAACAAATCAGCTTCCACGTTTTATTGGCAAAGCCTAAATTGAACAAGATGAAGTTAGAAGCTGATTGGCTACCATGCACAGCTGTACCAGATTTTGCACTCTCCAGGTTTAGTAAATAAACCCCCATGTGTCATGAATGCTTCGCTATAGGACATATCTATTACGCCCACCACTTCCTATATGCTACACCTCTCTACCAGTCTCTTTACGTAGCCTCCCTGGCGGTTTTCCCGAGTGTGGCTCAGGGTTAAAATTCAGCACCATTAGCGGTAACCCCGAGCCACACTCGGGATTGCATCGCAGGATCCTGGTGCCTCCTTACTTACCTTGTCCCCGGGATCCTGCGATGTCCCCCGCAGTGTCCGCGGGCTGTGTCCTGTTCCGAAGCCTCTCCGTGCCAGGCTCCGTTCCCTGCGAGCGTCGCGACGCACGGGGGCGGAGCCTGGCGGCAAATTCAAAAAAATGTAAAAAGCAAAACACATACAGTACTGTAATCTTACAGATTACAGTACTGTATGAAATCATTTCACATCCCATTTGTCCCCAGTGCTCTGGCCCATGCCCTGCATGCAGTTTTATATTGCATATACTGTTCTTTCTGCCTGGAAACTGGAGATTGTCCATAGCAACCAAAAAGTGTCCCTTTACGTCAAAAATGGCTTTAGACCAGCTAGAAAACAGTGATAGTAAATTAGAACACTTGCAGAATTGAGCGATAGTGAATCGTGTGGAAATTTATTTTATTACTATTTATTTTATTACTATTTATTTTTATTTTTTTTAATTATTTTTTTTTTTTTTATTGTATTATAATTTATGTTTTTGTGTTTCAAACTTTATCATACCCGGGATATCTACTAGACTCTTGTTTGGACAGATTTAAGTGTGTTATTGTTAATAATTACAGACCTACAATATAAAACGCCAAATTTCCATGCAAAATAATTGTACCGCTTTCAGCACCTAAAATCAGAAAGAATCATACCGCCAGGGAGGTTAAAGGAAAATCTCAGTCTATACAAGCCATTTATTATAAAGAAAGAGTGCAGCATATATATATATCACCAAAAACAATATCATAAAGTGATGTAAATAAGTAACAAAAAATGTTTATATACAAGTGTCAATCTTGACTAGTGATGGTCATTAGTGATCTATAAATCTCTTTGGACCACTCCAACAAAGTTCTTTAAATGCGTCCCACTGCTAATCCAATACGCTCGCCAGAAAGTGTTGCTGCACAAGTCATAAGCAGCAAACTGGGCTCAAAGTTATCATCCAGATTCAATGATGTAACCCTGGGGACAGGAGTGATGGCGTTCTGGAGATGACAACCACCAGGTCAAAAGCCTTTAAGGATAGTAGATGGATAGCAGGACTTTGTGGAATGGATGCTCACCAAAAGGCAAAGAAATTGGTAATAGTGTTGTATTTAAAAGAATTATTTACATCTTTGTGCAGCCATTTGTTCTGGTGAGCGCATTATATTGGTGGTGGGACACTCCTGTGGTGATTATTTCACTAGATATCCCTTTAATAGGGAATTATCCTGTAGCCTCCCTGGCGGTTTTCCCGAGTGTGGCTCGGGGTTAAAATTCAGCACCATTAGCGGTAACCCCGAGCTACACTCGGGATTGCATCGCAGGATCCTGGTGCCTCCTTACTTACCTTGTCCCCGGGATCCTGTGATGTCCCCGGGATCCTGCGATGTCCCCCGCAGTGTCCGCGGGCTCTGTCCTGTTCCGAAGCCTCTCTGTGCCAGGCTCCGTTCCCTGCGAGCGTCGCGACGCACGGGGGCGGAGCCTGGCGGCAAATTCAAAAAAATGTCAAAAGCATAACACATACAGTACTGTAATCTTACAGATTACAGTACTGTATGAAATGATTTCACATCCCATTTGTCCCCAGTGCTCTGGCCCATGCCCTGCATGCAGTTTTATATTGCATATACTGTTCTTTCTGCCTGGAAACTGGAGATTGTCCATAGCAACCAAAAAGTGTCCCTTTACGTCAAAAATGGCTTTAGACCAGCTAGAAAACAGCGATAGTAAATTAGAACACTTGCAGAATTGAGCGATAGTGAATCGTGGGGAAATTTATTTTATTACTATTTATTTTTATTTTTTTTAATTATTATTTTTTTTTTATTATATTATAATTTATGTTTTTGTGTTTCAAACTTTATCATACCCGGGATATCTACTAGACTCTTGTTTGGACAGATTTAAGTGTGTTATTGTTAATAATTACAGGCCTACAATATAAAACGCCAAATTTCCATGCAAAATAATTGTACCGCTTTCAGCACCTAAAATCAGAAAGAATCATACCGCCAGGGAGGTTAAGAGTGGACTACTGTGTTTTAGCACTATGCCTATATGCTGCTCATGCCTTTGTACAACCATTTGATCCGGGCATTACAGGCATACCCCACTTTTAAGTACACAATGGGGTTTATTTACTAATGCTGGAAAGTGCAAAATCTGGCTCACTTCTGCATAGAAACCAATGATCTTTCAGGTTTTATTACCAAAGCTTAATTGAACAATCTGGGGTTAGAAGCTCATTGGTTTCTATGCAGAAGGGAGTGTGATTTTGCACTTTCCAGCGTTAGTAAATAAACCCCATTGTGTACTTAAAAGTGAGGTATGCCTGTACATCATTTTAAAGGTTGAGCACACAGTGGTGTTTCACCTTTCACATTTTATTTAAGTACACAAATATTCCCTCCCCCCCCCCCCCTCCCTCCGGTGTTTCTACCGGCTCGTCAAAGCAATCAGTGAGCCGGAGAATGAATCGGTCACCGCCGGAAGTTGAGCATAGAGATTTCTGGTAACCAGATGGTCCCCAGTCATCTCTATGACCCTCGGAAACCCGGGCGCGATGTAATGACGTCACGTCTGGGCTGGCGGAAGTAAACAATGCCGGGGACGCGGCTGGAAAGGTCGAGATCGTTTATTTTTTTGATCTTGGTCTTTCCAGCCTGAAGGAGAAATGTGGGGTCTTAAAGAGGGCCATAAAGAGGACCTGTCACACACTATTCCTATTTCAAGGGATGTTTACATTCCTTGTAATAGGAATAAAAGTGATCAAAAAAAATATTTAAAGAGAAAGTGGAAAAAGAAAAGTAAAATATACAATAAAAAAAAAAAATTTTAAAGCGCCCCCGTCCCCGTCACAGAAGCGAACGCACACATAAGTCGCGCCCACATATGTAAACAGCGTTCAAATCACACATGTGAGTTATCGCCGCGTGCGTTAGAACAAGAGCAACAATTCTAGCCCAAGACCTCCTATAAAACTTTAAACTGGTAACCTGTAAAAAAAAATGTAATTAAAAAAGATTCAATAAAAACATTGTCTATGGAGATTTTTAAGTACCGAAGTTTGGCGCCATTCCACGAGTTTGTGCAATTTTAAAGCATGACATGTTAGGTAACTATTTACTCAGCATAGCATCATCTTTCACATTAAAAAAAATAAATAAAAAAATTGGGATAACTTTACAGTTTTTTTTTTTTTTTAAATTCATGAAACTGTTTCCCCCCCCACAAAAAAACACATTAAAAAAAAAAGCGCTGCATAAATACTGTGTGATGTAAAAAGTTGCAACGACCCCCATTTTATTCCCTAGAGTCTCTGCTAAAAAAACATATATAATGTTTGGGGGTTCTTAGTAATTTTATAGCAAAAAAATACTAATTTAAACTTGTAAACAAAAAGTTCCACTAAAGGCCCGGTATGGAAGTGGTTAAATACGACACTATTACCAATTTTTTTGCCTTTTGGTGAGCATCCATTCCACAAAGTCCTGCCATCCATCTGCTGTACTCATAGGCTATTGATCTGGTGGTTGTCATCTCCAGAAAGTCATCATTCCTGGGAGTCTGTCCCCAGGGTTAGATAGTTGAGTCTGGATGATACCTTTGAGCCCAGTTTGCTGCCTATGACTTGTGCAGAAACACTTTTTTGTGAGTGCATTGGATTAGTGGTGGGACACATTGAAGAGAGACTTATAGATCACTAAGAACTATCACTAGTCAAGATTGACATACGGTATATATGAACATTTTTTTGTTACTTCTTTCCATCACATCATATTTATGATATAATGTTTGGTGTTAAATAAATATATATATATATATATATATATATATATATATATATATATATATATAAGCGCTGCATTCTTTTTCTTTATTGTTTTTTAAAGTTAGTGCTATCAGCTGTTTTTTTCCGCAAAATGCTGGCGATTGTTTATGCTCTTTCAGTCAAGTCATTTATTACCACTGTAATATGGAGAATACAAGATCACCAGCCAGTCACTTGTAAAAGTAAATAGTCTTTATTGGCCTCTCAAAACAAGCAAACACGCATAGCTTCCTTCAGCAAAAATAAAGGCAAACAGTCTATAGTCCTAGTATAATTAAGATAGCTAGACAGCCCACACATTCTCACAGATGTGAACTACTCTATTCCACCTCAGACAGGTACTGACTTCTTCTTATTGTTTTTTAAGCCTCCCTTGCAGGTGGGTTTATCCTTTCAAGGACCAAAGTCCCTTTATTCAGGGTTCCGATGCTCTTTCCCACACAAAGTCTCTCAGAGCCACCGAATCTGGGTCCAAAATGAGAACTTACCAATCCAGAGAGTAATGTAAATCAGTATTCTCCTCTCCAACTGAACTACCCCAGAAACCCTCATCCAGCATGGATCAGAACCCCCGAGTACTAAAAATGTCTCTTGAACTCTCCCTTAGATCACAACCCAAATAATAGGAAAATATGTCTCCCATTCAGGACCCTATTCCTGGAGTTCTGTACACCATATAATTCAGTTCCTTTCAGTTCAGTCACAGTTATTTGTATTACTGGAAAGCTAATTCAGGCAGTCCTTCGGTTTCCTCGTGTTTTGCTTTTGTGCATGTTTTGTTTGTATGTAATTTTCAACCTTTATTATCTGATCTATAGCACTAACAATACATTGGTGCTTTATAAATAAATAATAATAATAAATAATAATAACAATAATATAATATCAAATATGTCAAATAAAAGCACCAGTAGTTCAGGAGAGCACCCAAACCCCACCTACATCAGGCTGTACTTAGAACAGATGGACAGGACCCAAATATCTTGCTCTCACAGTTCACTGAACCTTATAAGCAACAATCCTGCAGTGCAAACTGCTGCTTGTATTGCTAGGCAGAATGCATAACACCCCATAAGAAATATGTCCAATTCCGATGCCATGTACTGGACTAGAAAAAGAACTGCTTGTGTACAGGGTGGAGCTATTGTAATTGGAGTTAAAGAGCTTTATAAGCAGAATGGGGGACAGATACAACTATGCAGACCAAAGTCTAGTGCAGGTTGTGTTTCGGCAACCCCTTTATGAACTATCTAGAGGATGTCTAAGAGCAAAATATTAAAGGATTACATTCTATCTTAAACAAATCTATTTCTCCTATATAACAGATTTTATTTATCCTTCAATGACAATAAGGCCCCTTTCACACTGGGGCGGTAGGGGGCGTCAGTGGTAAAACAGCGCTATTTTTAGCGCTGTTTTACTGCGGTATTCGGCCGCTAGCAGTGCGGTTTTAACCCCCCGCTGGCGGCAGAAAAAGGGTTAAAACCCCTCGTATAGCGCGGCTATAGCCGCGGTATTACCGCGGTATAGCCGCGCTGTCCCATTGATTTCAATGGGCAGGAGCGGTTTAGGAGCAGTGAATACACCGCTCCTTCACCGCTCCAAAGATGCGGCTCGCAGGAGATTTTTTCTGCTCCTGCCAGCGCACCGCTTCAGTGTGAAAGCCCTCGGGCTTTCACACTAAACAAACAGCGGAGGCTGTTTAGGGGCGGTTTGCAGGCGCTATTTTTAGCGCAATAACGCCTGCAAACCGCCCCAGTTTGAAAGGGGCCTAAGAACTGTGATACTTGGCTATCAGCAGCCCAGCCTCCTCTTACTGCTTGCATTAGATCACAACACTACACTTTGCAACATTTATTGCAATCTATATTCATTGTACTGGAAAGATCTGATGACCAGCAACTCTACAAACATTGGGTTTTAATTCTTGAAATCGGTAATCTGCTGAGGTGTAAAATGAATATACAGTATTCTGCTTCATCTGCTTTGCCCCAATGCCAGGGCACACTGATCAGATAAACCTTCAGCACTTACTCATGGTACTGAAAATTGCCTACCCTCTCCTTTTTTTTCACGCAATCATGTTACCTAGTGAGCCAGTGAGGCACTTCATTAAGAGGAGGTTGAAAGATGATCATAGCGCTATCATTGCACCTATGCATCTGATATACAGACATCACCTTAAAAAAGAACTGTTTCTCAAAACTGTAGCGGTTAAGAACATTGAGGACAAACCATGTACCACTGACAGAGCTGCTTACAATGACCAGCTTTTATTTATTCATATAAAACCTTTATCCTAAAAGAAAAAAAAACTGTTGCTGTGTCTGCTTGTGTAACTTCAGTGTGAGCTGGAGTTTGGCTTCAATTTGTCAGTGTATCTAAATCTAGCCAGATTGAATGGTGAAAACAGAGGGAAAGAAAAAAAGAAAACACACCACATCTAAGGATTGGTAAGTTGCAATATTTTACATTTTTGATTTTGGGTTTAATACAGTGACACTGACATTTTTTGTTTTGCATATTTCCAGGTATCTGAATAACTAGTAGAAGCAAATTAATAATTCCTCAGAAATTTAGTAAACAAGACCAACTAGTATGTTTCTGAAAATCTGCTCTACAGTGATCCCTTACTTCTGTGGCAGTGATGGGAATAATTTAGACTCGCTTAAAAAACATATTTCATTTTAAGACAGAAAAGGGAAAGGGGGAAAGTTGATATAAAAAGATGATTTTTTTCTGCAACAATTATTCTGCTGTAAAATAATTGTGTTTTCTTGCTTATGGAGAGTTTTGGAGTGAGACATACATACTGGTAATGTGTATTTGGAACGAGAGAAACAGATGTTTGGGCTGAGTAATATACAAACCACAAAACCAAACTTACTTAAGCATTCCGCGGTGCTCCGTGTGCCACACCTCAATCCTCTCTTCCCACTGCTCTCTGGAAAGCTTGTGCTGATCCAACACTCTAGAAACACATAATACATGGACATTCATTTCACAGACTAGTTTCTTATAACTGTACAATCATTTAATGTGCCCCTGTGACCTGCCCACGCAGGGCAAAGCAAAAGGTTCATGTGAACGCTGGTAGCTGCTTAAACTCACATTCCTTTTGTTCACAGTCATGCTGGTCATTCAGGTAAGTGACATTAGGTAATAAAGAACTTGTTATTCCTTGCCCTTCCTCCTACATGACAAAACCGGCAATTGGTGACTGGCCACCCACATACTTATCGCTGTCGCATGGGAGTGAATCTTCAGTCGTATGTACCTTTCACAGGACTTCTTTGGGATCCTGGCACCCGAATGTGTGCAAAGAAAGAAAGTATAAGCAGCTGCAGGGGCCTGACATCAAAGAGAACTTCTTGCTATGCCCTGCACCACATTTATCTAATTGGCATTTGTGTATGGGATTCTGCTAAGTTATTGCAATATTTAAAGTGGATCTCCAGCTTGATCACCCCCTCAACACCGCAACCAATCCTCTGTTTGCAAAACCCTCCTCCCTCATTGAAGCATCCTTGTATTGTTGGGAAAATATTAAAAAAGACCTTTTTTAAATCATGCTACTTTTGCGCAATTTCAAAGTTGCAGATCAGTGCGATTTAGATTTCCAATTTCATGGCGACTTGCAACTTTTATTGCAATTTAATGCAAGTCGCAATGAAATTGCAGAAAATTAGTGCAGGAACCTTTCTCAAAGTCTCTGCGACTTGAGTCACATCGATTTGAACGGTTCCATTGCCAAAAATAGGGTGCAACTTGTCATGTGATTTTGAAATTTCAAATGCATTGATGTAAACAAGGGCTTAAACTAAAGACCCTCTTTAACTGACCAAGAAGTTGTTTATATTTTGTTTATAGTTTCTTGTTTTTCTGTGGCTAGGAAATTGTGTAATCTGATTATTGGTGTGTTTGTGTGCTTACCTTTGTGGCAAAAGGCGTTCTGTGCTCAGATATCCAGATTTGTGGATATCTTTGGTGTAGTCTCCAAATTTGGCTTGTACAGCATATGACCCAAGAAGGACAGCTGTCTCAGGAGGGCAGTACACTTCATCACCCAGTATACCATCTTTTACTTGCAGGAAGAACAGTTTCTGAGTGATCTCCTGGATCAGTTCCTCAGACACATCCTCAGGGAAGAACTTGGCACGGAATTTGAACTGGAGTGGGTTTTCTTTTCTGACTTCCTGTGCTGATACCTATACACCACAGACACAAACGGAAAAGATATTAATATCTAGAAGTCATTTGAAAGGAAAACTAATAGTTTTCTGTGTGTGTTTAAATTACTTAATATAATTTTTTTAAACAGCAGCTCTTTCAGCACAGCTGAAAATTAATAGTTCTCGTGCTGTAAAAGGACACTGGAGCTTCACCTGCTGGTTGGCTAGCATATTTTTTTTACAATAAGAATGTTTTTGTTTCTTTTCAATAAAACCTAAGAGTATTGATACAGCAATTCTAAGACATCCTCTCAAACATATCAAATACCATCGAAAACACATACAATGTTTATTCTCTTAGATTGTAAGCTCTAATGAGCAGGGCCCTCTGATTCCTACTGTATTAAAGTGCATAGTATTTGTACTGTACCCTCAAGTTGTAAAGCGCTACGTAAACTGTTGGCGCTATATAAATGCTGTATAATAATAATAATAATAATTTGCATATTAATTCAAACATAACACGCCCCTCCTACACATAATTATTACAGCTATACCAGCTAATGTATGATATACATTATCATTTATAGCCACGACCCCTGACTCACGTATTGAAATGCTCAGCTAAACTCCATAACCAAAGGTACATGAAATAACCAATGAGTAGTCTGTCCATGACTAGATCAAGTGGACTTAGGCCCGGGGTATCCAATCATGGACCCCAAAGATTTTCAAATTTACGGGAGCATCCCCTATGCTGGTAAATGTACTTCTCCAGTCTGAGAGTTTCACTCATACACTGTACCCACTCCTTATAGGATGGAGAATCAGCAGACTTCCAATACCTAAGTATAATTCTCCGGGCTTGAAAAAGAGCTCTAGCCATGGCTTCTCTAGTAGAAGCTGGTAATTGGAAATCGTTTAATATGCCCAAAAGACATGGTTTGGGGTCAAGAGCGACAGAGATTTAAAATACAGTATTCAGAGTGCTCATTATACTTACCCAGAATATATGTAATTTGGACACAACCAAGTTAAATGAATCAGGTCTCTGTGATCCCTGGAACACTTACTGCAAGTGGGAGTAACTAATATGCCTGGCTAGCATATTTACTTGGCTAAAAACATTGTATTAGACCTGACTATACCACATAAGATAAGATAAAAAAAGATACACATCCACTATAAATTCTCTTTAAACAGACTGCATCATTTGTGCACTTCGAGACTTAAGTCGGTCATACATGGATCGAAAATCCAGCCAGTTTAGCAGGGACTGTCTGAATTTTTATCCGTGTCTGGGCACCCTGTTTGTACACAGGTTGATCTATTGAGCAAGGGCAGAAGACAGGATTTAGGTAAGTATTATAAACCCTAACTTTTTTTTTTTTTACTGGTACATCTTACACCTACAAATAGTACCTTGTTTGTGAAGGTAAAAGGGGCTCAGGCAGCATAAGCAGACCTTGCATTTAACTACAAGGTCCGCTTTAATAAATAATTTGCTAACAGGCATCACACTTACAGGTTAGACATTAGGTGTAAAGATTAACAGCCTGAACACTCTAAGCAGAAAACTTTTGAGCATTAGTAACTTCTTTAGTTAATATTGCTGTCCAAAAATCAAAGTCGGGTAGATCACAAGGCAAATAATGTGTTACTGTATAAAATTATCTAATACTATTTAAACCTGGAAGCTGAGTCTGAATGGCAAAAACAAGACAAACAGTAAAGCCTCGAACACATGATGAGAATATCGGATGAATGATCGGCCTTTTTTTTCCGAAAACGAAAAGGTTACTAAAATTCTCATTTGACAGAATACAGCTTGGGAAGTGATGTAATGTGTTGTATTGTATTGTAATGTATTCTTTTGTTTCCGAGAATGTGTGGTCTTGTTCTTCTGATTTTTTTCAGAAGAATACTGTGCTGATTAAACAAAAAAAATCTTACGATCTGGTATCATATGAGAAAAATTTTCCTTCAAATAATTTTGGATGAACCATTGTGATCGGCTCTCGAAAAGCTGTGTACTAATGATCAGATTGTCATACAATTGCTTTGAAAGCGGTATTTTCATCTGATTTCCTGATCGTGTGTACTAAGCTTAAAAGGGATGCAAACTGGCAGCAAAAGCAACACACCACATTGGTAACCACAGACTAACGTAAAAGCCATCCACAAAACTAAAGTAAATTTAGACCACCTAATTGTTATTGCCTGTGTGCTGCATTGACCTAAACGTTTTTGTGGTTCAATGTCACAACATTTTTCACCTTTCCTTTTTTTTTAAACAGCAAAGGGCTGGGTTACACAAAATGACCATTTAGGCATTGATCAATCCTGTTTTTAAAGTTAAAAGTGCACTTATGTACTGTGTGTGTATTGTGTTTGCCAAAACCTTTCTTTCTAGTTTTGATTAGAGTGGGGAAGGATTAAATCTCCTGTTGGGCTTTTACTGCTGTGCATTCCAGACTAAGTTCACCCCTTAAGCCCCGTACACAGGATCCGAAAATCGTACGAAAAATGCCGCATTTGAATCGATCGTACGATAATCGGATCGTTAGTACAGAGCTTTCGAGAGCCGATCAGGACAGTTCATCCGATATTATTCTATCGGACATGCACGGAAATTTTTTTCGTACAATGCCAGATCGTACGATTTTCGTTTAAGCAGTAGAGCTGTTGTTCGAAAATGCAATACAAATGCATTACAACACATGACATCACTTCCGAATTTTTATTCTGTCGTACGAGAATTTTCGTGACTTTAGTAAAGTCATCAGGTTCGACATGAGATTAGCATGCAAAAAAAAAAAAAACGGACGATCATTCGTCCAATAATCGGATCGTGTGTACGGGGCATTAGACATCAATAGAAATATCTGAGAGATAGAGGTGTATTATTCCCCTGATAAAGAGACAAACTATTCAGCCAGAGTCAGGCCTTCAACTCTTGTGGGCAGAGATCACATGACCAATGCCCTGGCTTATAAAATATCCACCCCCCCCCCCCACCAAAAATGTGTTCCCTGACAGTCTGATTTTATTACTATAAACTTACAAGACATATATGAATCCTGTATAAGAAGGCCTTTATAAAAAAAAGTAGCAGAACCCCTTATCAATTTAGAGTAATTGAGCTATAATATTTGGAGGCAATGAAAATGTCTGTGGGAAACAGAGGAATGGAATCCCTTGTGCTGCACATCCTCAGAGTCCTGTAGTATTAATGAGAGTGGCAACCTCAGCCTGGGCTCCCACCAGGCCACATCTCCGTGGCCTGGCAGGAGCCCAGACTGAGTTTGCCACTCTCATTAATGCTACAGGACTCCGTGGATGTGCAGCACTAGGGGTTCCTTCCTCTTTTTCCCTCAGTGGTCACAGGATACAAGCTTTATCCCTCTCCGGCACTCCTGCAGCGGATGTGGAACCACCAATACTACTCCCCATATTGATTGAGCCTAAGCAGCACACTAACTTATTGTGGGTCACAATGAACATGTCTGTTTAGCCCACAACAACCTATCTACAACTGTCATCTGTATAGGAGATGTTGAAAATGACAGTGATATCTGGTTGCTATGGTCCAAATGTACACTTTCTCTAACTGATTTTTATCTACCACAATATTTCTTCTATCATTAGTGTCTGGAGATGGCTGTCTACTTAGGAGGCATTAATGATGTGTGCTGATGTGTTTATTATTGTAATTCCAACATTTTTTAATCCTGGGAAGTGTGACATCTGGTATTTAAAAATGTGTTGTTGCATTGTTTTCTTTCTAGGATAGCTCATCTGACTTTTAGCATCATTGTATATAGAGTAGAATAACCAGTAACAGTGTATAATAAAACACGGAAAAGATGAGTCATATCTACTGGCCTCATCAGCTACAGTGCTGTAAAAAATATAATTATAACTTCTGCATAGTCAGGTGTGAAGTGAAATAAAATCCAAAATTTTACAGTTGTTCACTGAACAAAAGGTAATGGGAAATCTTTTAATGGGGGCAAATGTCTAAGATGTTAATTTTGCCTCTAAATGTCCCCGATGATGCACAAAAAATAGTAGGGGTATAAACCCTTCCCTATTCTATCTAAAATGTAAAAAAAAAGCTTTGGCCATATATATATATATATATATATATATATATATATATATATATATATATATTTATATAGATCTATATATATATATATATATATATATATATTTATGGTCGTGGCCCTAAGACCGAGATAAATGTGGATCACATAAACACGCGACAAGACTTACAACATAAATAGACCTGAGGTGTGGCTTTTGGTCGTCTGGTAGGTATGGCAAGAAAAGGGGCCATACCCAAGATAAGTAACGGATGATTGTGGAGGAGAATTTGCTGAGAAGTGCTGTAAAAAGGGGAATGGGAGGGAGGGTATCGTGCACTGGAACTGACAAAGAGGAAGGGGAAGTGGTCAGCTTAAATACCCTCCGGGCCCCTCCCATAAACTCAGGCCAGCATACTGGCCTTCTAATATATATATGAATGAATATAAATGAAATGAATAAAAAACATTTGTGACATGACTGATGGTATCAGCAGTCATGTGAACTGGTGACTGGTCTCTACAGGCTGGCTCTAAGGCAAAGCATTATTTGTCAGAGGACTGTAAGCATATGCTGAGACACCTCTTAATGGCCAATTCCAGGAGTTAGGCAAAATCAAACTGCTCAATAAGCCCGGGTTCACACTTGTGCAGTGTGGGACACTGCATGTGATTCAGATAGGGATTGCACTTCATTCCTATTCAAATCACATGTGATTCTTTGCAGTGTGATTTGAGCCCATTCATTTGTATGAGCTCAATTTGCACAGCACAGCACGAATAAGGTGCAGGCATTTTATTTTTAGCTGCACTGGAATCAAATCGCATGGGTGAACAGGTGTACACCTATGTGATCCGATTCTTGCAATCGCACTGCATTTTGCAAACTGTTTTCAGGGGTCAGTAATTTACCATTGGCACTGGTGGCAAATCCCACGAATGGAGTGTGATTTTAATGTGGTACGGGAAAAGTTTAGGATTCGCTGCGTTTCCTGCACCTCATATATGTGAATCAGGGCTAAGTTCTACTCACATCCTGCAGAGAACGACCTTTGCTCACTACATGCAGTTTTGAATTATTTTCAGTAAAGGTAACACATAATATTGCCCTTTTTTGTCCCAGGAGGCTGGGACAAGTAAGGCTACATGCAAGTGGGTGCATTTGCCTATGCAGTGCATATTTTTGGTGCCCAGGAAGCTGCATACAGCATAAAAAGGTGCCTGGGATGTCATAGAGCTGGGTACAGCTGCCCATAGACATGAATGGGTCAAGGCAGCTGCAGCTACTATTTGTGTAGAACAGCACGTGCGCACAAGCGTTATGTTGCAATTGAAGGTAGTGTGCGTTCAGGGCATTGGATCTGTGCATGTGTGCTACTCTACGAAAATAGCAGCACATAGCTGTGCACAGCCGCCATCACCCATTTATGTCTTTGGGCGGCTGTACGCAGCTCCATGACATCCCAGGAACCTTTTTATGCTGCACGGGAGAATGTGTGCATGTAACCTTACTTGTCCCAGCCTCATCTCAAAAAATGTCAATATAATGTATTATCCTTACTGAATATAATACTTCTTTACAACAAAACTGCATGGGACCTACAGGCTCTGAGTATTTCTTGCTATGCTCTGAAAAATTTGCTCCAGGGAGACAGACTGGTCTTTCAGGCCAATCCAAAGTGGTTTCCTATCTCCAATTAGTTGCATCTTGTGGTGGTCTGGAGCAAATTGTTTTACAGGAAATATGGAAACGAATACAGAGCCAGGCCATGCTGCTGGGAACGAGACTTAGCTTTTGTAAAAGTAATCCATAATGGCAACATACCCTGCAGAGGACAAAGGCGAATGTACTATCAGTAGTGGAAGTGGAGTTATATCTAGCTTTCACTATACCTTAAGGCGGGTTCACATCTTCGTGCGGAGCGGCTCAAAGCAGGGGTCCGGTGCGGCCCTGTTCACCATTTCAGGTGACTGATTTAGGTCCGACTTTTTGGCTGAATTCAAACCTGAAACATATCAGAAGACGCACAGGACTCCTGTGCAATTCGCACTGCAGCTGCCCCGGAGCTGTGTGAACCAGCTCCATTGAGAGCCGGTCATAGTCTCCTGACAAGCTAATTGGATGCAATTCGCAATAGTGTGAACCCAGGCTAAACCATGTGGCACTGGCAACATTTCTACAAACTAACATCTTAATGCATTTCTGTCTCAATTTACTAACTGCCAGACTGTGCTCTATTCCGAAATGCAGAATCTCAGTAACATAGGCTGCTCTTTGAGATAACACTTTTGTAACACATTGTTTGCACTGGTTAAATAGTCACAGTGTGATTATAGGTGAAGAACCATTAGCCATCTCTGGAATTTAGGTAAGACTTCACGACTCCTACTACTAAATGGCAAACTTACCTTTTTATCAAGTTTCAACCAAGTCGGAAATCCCTTAGTATCCATGTATTGCAGTCCAAAGTACCACACCTCACGAAGTCCCACCGTCTTAACCACCTAAAACCACAAAGTACTTGTTAATAATTGAAAGAAGTATACAAAGCAATGCAAAGGAAAAAACAAATCTAAATTTTAGTAAAAGGTATCAAATATTAATCTCTTACTCAGATAGACAGTATAAAACTTGATTATTCTGAACATTTTTCTAACAAAAATAAACCAGCATCAATACTAAGGGATGATTCCGTCACCAAGGTTTCTGGTGCTATTCCTTTGGGCACAAGAACTATTCAGAGCAGAGGATTCCAGCCCAGCGGGACTAGATAATGCAAATAAGGAGATAGAGTGAATATATAGCTAAAACTTTTTTTTTTCGGTATTGGATAGGGAAGTGAATGATAAAAAATAAAAAAAAAAGCCTGGTCGGATTTTATTGCTTTCTGTGTTCCTCTCTCTCCTAGCTAGGAACCCTCTCTACTTGTCAGGATGACTACTATCACCAAGACAGAATATGAGGGAAAAATCCAAAATATAGGTGTCACCAGAACGATAAATGAGGCTAAAACATCCAAACATTTTAATGACAGCTAAGGGCTCATCCACATGGGCGCTTGGATCTGGACACCCATGCAGAGGACCGTATTTATCTGCACAGGCACGTACAGACAGCCTGTTAAAATGAAAGACTGACAGCTGCACAGATCTTCACTAATCTTCATGTTCCTAGCTATACATCTGTACAGGAACAATACGTGGCACGGAACACAGTCTGTCTGTGTTCAAAGCCATGCAGCAATCCAGTGTGGGTGTAGAGATTCTAGTGCCCATGTGAATTGCACTCAAATTGTAAAGATTCCTTTAAACTGCCCTATGCATCTCCAGGGTAGGATGTGAAAGGCAATCTCCTCAATGGGACACAGATGGCAAAAAACAGATTGCCAGGGTTGTCAAAACTTCTCTACTCCATCCAACACTTAAATAGTATTAGCTCTACATTTACTACAAACTTAGCTTAGATATATTTAGGGGTTATAAGGACGGTTATTGTTAGGTTCAAGGGTGGGTTAGTGTAAAGGGGGCACCCCTCACATCTTTGTAAATATTTTATTATATCTTTTCATGTGAAAACACTGAAGAAATTACACTTTGCTACAATGTAAAGTAGTGAGTGTACAGCTTGTATAACAGTGTAATTTTGCTGTTCCTTCAAAACAACTCAACACACAGTGATCAATGTCTAAACCGCTGGCAACAAAAGTGGGTACACCCCTAAGTGAAAATGTCCAAATTGGGCCCAATTAGCCATTTTCCCTCCATGATGACATCACGGAGCTGGCTCCTCCACCTTCCATTTGAGGATGCCCCACAGATGCTTAATAGGGTTTAGGTCTGGAAACATGCTTGGCCAGTCCATCACCTTTACCCTCAGCTTCTTTAGCAAGGCAGTGGTCATCTTGGAGGTGTGTTTGGGGTCGTTATCATGTTGGAGTACTGCCCTGCGGCCCAGTCTCCGAAGGGAGGGATTCATGCTTTGCTTCAGCAAGTCACAGTACATGTTGGCATTCATGGTTCCTCCAATGAACTGTAGCTCCCCAGTGCTGGCAGCACTCATGCAGCCCCAGACCATGACACTCCCACCACTATGCTTGACTGTAGGCAAGACACACTTGTTTTTGTACTCCTCACCTGGTTGCCTCACCTGAACCAAATAGGTTTATCTCGGTCTCATCAGACCACAGGACATGGTTCCAGTAATCCATGTTCTTAGTCTGCTTGTCTTCAGCAAACTGTTTGCGGGCTTTCTTGTGCATCATCTTTAGAAGAGGCTTCCTTCTGGGACGACAGCCATGCAGACCAATTTAATGCAGTGTGCGGCATATGGTCTGAGCACTTGTAGGCTGACCCCCCATCCCTTCAACCTCTGCAGCAATGCTGGCAGCACTCATACGTCTATTTCCCAAAGACAACCTCTGGATATGACACTGAGTACGTACACTCAACTTCTTTGGTTGTCCATGGCGAGGCCTGTTCTGAGTGGAACCTGTTCTGTTAAACCGCTGTATGGTCTTGATCACCGTGCTGCAGCTCAGTTTCAGGGTCTTGGCAATCTTCTTATAGCCTAGGCCAACTTTATGTAGAGCAACAATTCTTTTTTTTCAGATCCTCAGTGAGTTTTTTTTCTATGAGGTGCCATGTTGAACTTCCAGTGACCAGTATGAGAGAGTGAGAGCGATAACACCCAATTTAAAACACCTGCTCCCCATTCACACCTGAGACTTTGTAACACTAACAAGTCACATGACACCGAGGAGAGAAAATGGCTAATTGTGCCCAATTTGGACATTTTCACTTAGGGGTATACTCACTTTTGTTACCAGTGGTTTAGACATTAATGACTGTGTGTTGAGTTATTTTGAGGGGACAGCAAATGTACACTGTTATACAAGCTGTACACTCACTACTTTATTACACTGTAGCAAAGTGTCATTTCTCCAGTGTTGTCACATGAAAATATATATTAAAATATTTACAAAAGGGGTGTACTCACTTTTGTGACATACTGTAGCTTTCCCTAAATGTTATATTACCGAACTGAAGGACGATTTATTGCTATAAGTTACATTTTTTTCCCCACAGAATTACTGCTTTTGTATTGTTTCATAGCTGCTGTTGTGCTTAGAGCAGTCTCTGCAATTGCTGCCACCCAAGACCACTAGTGAAGTATTGCCTTCTACCCCTAGCCCTCTCCTACATGTGCGCTTGTATTATGGATGGAGGAAAGATAGCCCATCATATTAACAGTTCAACTATCTGCAGAATACAGCAGAATCTCATTGGTCAATATTTTCCATGGAGTGTAAACTTTCCTGGATTTACAAACTTAAAGCATACTAATAGTTATATTCTTTACCAGTGATATTTTGGGATGATTTTAAGATATTTAATACTTCTAATTGAAAATGAAGAAGTGTGCAAGTTATAGTTTGTAATCACAAGTTTATCAATTGACCTTATCATATCATTTTCTCATTAGTTGTGTACATTTTTTGTTTCATTAAAAAACAAACCATATCATTTAGGTAATTCAGGGCACAGCAACATTTTCGCTTATTAGAGCAGCAGCAAAACCTCAAGAGTGTCACCAGCTTGTTGGAAGTAGTAAATATGAGTATACATATGCACTATTTATTTATCTGATTAATCCCTTCCCGTCTCATGTACACATAATGTATATGTGGCCTCGCTGAAGGGGGTCTTCTTCCGTAAAGGCTGCATAAATGTGTATATGTCTTTGTGTTGGGAGTGCACTGCACAGCATTTTTTAAACTAGTATCAGTGTCAGTGTGTTTTGGGCAGGATACAAAAGGCAAAATGCACAGAAATGTTTCTGGGTTGTACTAAGGGTACAAATAACATACACATACTATACTGTATGTGGATTTGCTGCGATTGTCATGAGTAGAATAATTTATTTTAAGTTGTTCTTTGGTGGTAGGTTATGGTAGTAGCAAGAAATATACCGCTAAATTAAAAAAATGATATCCGTTACTACCAAAAGAAAGCCCAATTTCTCCGGAAAAAAAAAAAACAAGGTATAATTCACCTAGATACATATAGTATTTGTGATGGTATATACAGTTATCTTAACACATGTCAAAATTGCAGAATTTTATATTTTAGTACTGAATGTTTTGCATACAAAAAACATATTGATGAAACCTCTGATTTGAAATATATTGACATTAATTAGCACACACACACACTTACCAACACTGGCTACAAAGTATTATGTAAATATCGTACTAAAATGTAAAAGTACAGTTATTATTATAGGGGTTATTTACGAAAGGCAAATCCACTTTGCACTACAAGTGCACTTGGAAGAGCAGTCACTCTAAATCTGAGGGGTAGATCTGAAATGAGTGGAAGCTCTGCTGATTTTATCATCCAATCTAAATAATAAAAAAAAAGCTAAAGCAAGCTTAAATGCTGTTTTTTTTTTTTCCTTGCATGTCTCCCTCGGATCTACAGTGACTTTACTTCCAAGTGCACTTTCAGTGCAAAGTGCAAATAACCCCCTATGTGTTTCAGACATTATGACAATACAAATAGTATCTGTTTACTGGTGGCCTTTTATGTTTTGAGCAGACAGCACACATACAGACGTGTGTTCCTATGCGTGTAAATGTGAATGTACTGTGTATATAATTATCAGTTTTTATACTATGTAAACTTGTTACACAGGATGGCAGCTGCTAAATTAATGAAGCAGACTTAGTGACTAGAAGCCTCGGGGAATTTAAACACAATGCAGCTACTGGGACATGCAGGTGGCCATACATCCCTCAAATATTAATAAGAAAGTAGAGGAAAAGCCATGCATTTAACAAATGATTACAGTGGAACTTTACTCAATAAATGTATATTTAGGAACAGGCCAGAGTTTTAATGCAGAAGAGACACATGTGTCTTCTGCCTTAAAGTATTCTTACCTGCTTGTTCTCAGCTATACTGTATATGCCAAGATAAATGAACTTGCGCGCATGTGCCAATTGCGTGCCTGGCCAATTAAAATGGCCGAAGACTGGAAGCTGAAAGAAGACTGACTGAAGATGTCAGCAGTCATAGAGGGTGCTCATTGTCCTTATTTTGCTGGAGTATAGTTCCGGGTAAATAACCATCACAAGATCATAACATCTACATTTAAACATGTTATCTACTTGGAGTTATTTGTGCTTAAACTAACAACAAACATTTTCTTTTTGTATAAGTAAAAAAGTTATATAGTACTTTTAAGGCCCCTTGCATGTGTAACGCACACTCTGCATTTGAAAGATGCTGAAGAGCAGAGTATAGTTGCAGGATGATCTCCATTGCACATGTGTGGAAGTTACATCATCAATGGCATCCCATGGCTAAAGACGGAAGAAGCCAGCAGTGGAAAATACTGCACCAAAGATGGCACCAGCAACTTTGAATCAGTGAGGGAGAAATCAGAGCTGTCATTGCTGGAACTTAGCAAACCCATGGGTATGGTTGTGTTAAAGTGGTTTTGGGGGCTTAAGGTTTTTTCTTACCCTAATGCATTCTCTGCAGTAAGGTAAAAAACTTTCTGTGATCACTAAATACTTACGTGAGCATGATCGAGCACTGTGCCGAAGAGTAGTGTCTCTCTCTGCTCTCTCCTCATAGGTCAGAGAGGCAGCAGCAGGAGTCATTGGTTCCTGCTGGTGTCAATAAAATTCTGTGATTGTGGGGGGGGGAGGGGGTTGGGGTGTGGTGGCTGAGTGGCTTGCTATGGAGGAATTCGCCAAAGAAAAGGAGCCAGTTGTGCTGGCGGGGGACCCCAGAAGAGGAGGTTTGGGGCTGCTCTGTGCAATACCATTGCACAGAGCAGATAAGTACAACATTTATTTTTTTTAATAAAGGTTTGGAATAATTGTAACACTTCAAGGGAAATTAGTAATTGAATCATCTGGGGTGCAGCCAATCAACTTTTATATTTTAATTTTCTAAGTTGTGTGTGTGTGTGTGGGGGGGGGGGGCTGACTTGTTGCTATGAGCAATAGCATCAGTTGAGACAGAACTTGTCTCAGAAACTTTTGAATAATTCCCCCCAATATTGTGCTTAATAAGGTCAATATTTATAGCTATGACTGATCCAATAATACTGTATTATATTATATTAACTGGGATGTCTGTTTTATTGTAGATAAAAGGGAGGAATAAATGTGATTTAAGGCCTGGTTCACACCTATGTGTGGTTTTGATGCTTTTTGCAGAAACGCACTACAGTTCATTTAACATGGTTTCTTATTGGACATGTTCACATCTATGCTCTTTTCAGCCGCTGCAATTTTGGAAAGGGTCAGGAACTTTAAATGCAAAGAAAAAGTATGGCGCAATTTGCATTTTTTAATCTGGACAACATCTAGGCAACAAAATGGCCCCCAAAAAAAGCATAAAATGCAAAACTCATAAAAAAAAACGCGTATGCAAAATGCACGGCAAAAATGGATCAAAAGCAAACTGCATACGTTTGAACTGGGCCTAAAACAGAAATCTGGTGAATATCTGTAGTGTACACCCTAAAGTTGAGTGAACCCAGCCCCAGATTCCTCCATTCTGTTCATCCAAGCAGAAATATTCTTCAGTGCTGGCCATACTTGCACAGTGGGACCTCTTAGACAGACAGTAGGATTGTACTTGGAGAGTGAAGCGTATTTTCGTGAGATTTGGCCCACTCAGCCTTCCCTGGGATCTCACTGAAAGGAGTGTGACTTTTACCTTTGCCAGATGCTGTAGGCCAAAGCCAGAGGTAGAGTAAATCTATATAGTAACATTTTTCCCTACAGAATGTTTATTTATG
Source organism: Lithobates septentrionalis (assembly GCA_037952835.1). Lineage (NCBI taxonomy): Eukaryota > Metazoa > Chordata > Amphibia > Anura > Ranidae > Lithobates > Lithobates septentrionalis. The sequence continues at coordinate 752,573 of JBBDGP010001118.1, forward strand.
GTAGTCTTTTGGTATGGGGACGCATAGTAAATAAGAAGACTTTGAGTTTTTTTAATTCAGGGTCAGCTTTAATGTTCCCATAATTCTTTTCCATGTGGGTTAATCAGATGTAATCTTTAATTTAATCAGTGATTGTATCTACCACTGCAATAAAGCTTTTCCTAATTTGGAATACGGATTTGAGTGCACAGTTGGCTCAACATTTCTTAGTTTGTTTGTAGTTTGAAGATCATTTAGAAAACTGGGGCAACAAGGGTGATGCAAACTGGCATGCAGTCACTCATAATTTAAATAGTTTGGAACAGGAAATTCAGCCAAAGATGTAAAACAATTACTTTTGGTACACCAAGATTCTTTGCAAATGAGAACTCAGCATGTTATTGTTCCTGCTGCAATGGCTCATTAGCCGTACACAATGTGTGCCTACTTCATAATAATACTGGATCATGAAGAAGGAATGCAATAGGGAGATTTTTAATCAGTGTGTTCCAACCAGAGTATCTCACTTTTGCAACCAAAAGCGATGCATACTCTGTCTGGAAAGGGTTAAAGAATATGTGAACCCAACATTTCATATTCCTGATATGTGCCTGCTGTACCATGTACTTGAATAAAAAAGTATCTTGTTCTCTTTGTATTGCTTCCTTTGTGTGCCCTCAGCCTTTCTATTAAAAACTGACCACACTAAGCATGAGAGCACAGCATGGTCAGTTTTCTAGCTCTGCTGGGAACTTAGCGTACTTTCCTCCAATGCTCCAACGATCAACCTTGCCCTGAGATGCTCACCCCTGCACAGCCATTCACTGGGAATATCAGTGTACTGTTGCTTCTCCTCTCCTCAGCTCTAATACAGCTGAGAACAGAGGGAATGTGATCACTTAAAAAAAAGGTATTTGTAATGTTTTTTATATCTATGCACAAATGTTTTGCCTTCCATGTCTATTTTAAACTGAATGGGTTATTCTACAAGGTGATAGGTTTCAATCACTTTAATGCTGCATTTATTGGCTAGCAAATTGTGTATTTTTTACATTTTAATGGATTTACTGATTCATGATTTCACAGGGCCATTTCATAAATAGCAGAGCAAAGACAAATGGGCAAAACTAAAGCTGCTGCATATAACATCCAACGACATTCCAATTTTTAAACATTGTGAAGGTGGAGCAAGGAATCATCTCCAACTCCACTTTGGCCTATTCTACTTTGCTCCACTTTTTAATAAATCTAAACCTATACACTTAGTACATGCAGTAGTTTACCACATTTTAAGCGATGGAGAATAACAATGGTATAGGAAGTATTACTTTAGTCGATTTGCCCTGATTGAGCAAAGCTCTCATACTTCCTGCTAGTATTAAAGCTGGTCTCTCTTCCCCCCCCCAAACATTCTATCAATCCATCACCATGGGCAGCCTCATAGGCCAGTAAGTAATTGTGGGAGGTAAGAGGACACAGACGACTTTTGACACTGCCAGATATAACGTCTTGCCCCAATTAGAGCAGTGGAGACATTAGAAGCTCTTGCAGGTATGTGCAGGCACCTCTAGAGTCACTTTACAAATGGTACTGTGATTGTAAGACCTTTAATTGGTACAGCTTGAAAAGCATTGTCATTCTTTATGCAATTACACAAACACACACACCTTACAGGAATCATGCCTCAGGACCACAACATTTAGACTCCATGCACGCTAGATGCTCAAAAAGAGCCGAAAAAAGCGTTGGATAAAAAACACTAATATTTAGCATTTTTTTGGCAGTGTTTTTGCAGCGTTTAGGAGCGTTTATAAGTGTTTAGGTGCAATAGCGTTTTCATCAAGGAGTGGGTGGCCGCCGGCGTCCTTTACAACCAGTGAATAGCTGGTTGTTAAAGAGCGAGCCAGGAAGCTAGCCGTCGCATCCTTAACAACGAATGACTCATCAGCTGTCAGCGTTGTTCCCCACTGACAGCTGAATGTAAACAATTTCCAACAATAAAAAAATAAGAAAAAACAGCTGCCTAATATGGATTCGTAAGGGAAACCTCACGACATAAAAAAAAAAAATGCCATAGGGTCCCCCCCCCAAAATCTATACTCGGAAGCGAGTGCCCTCAACATGGAGAGGGTGCTTTGGGGTAGCACCAAGGCACCTTATCTCCATGTTGATGAGGAGAAAGGCCTCTTCCCAACAACGCTGGCCGGTGGTTGTGGGGGTCTGCGCGGGGGGGGGGGCTTATCGGAACCTCTAACAAGAGGGCCCCAGATCTCAGCCTCCCCTCGCTGAGTATGGGGTACATTGTACCTCTACTCATTCACCAAAAAAAGTGTCAAAAAGAGATAAAACAGACAGTTTTTGACAATGAATTTATTAAAAAGACAAAAACAATGTTCACCGGTGTAGATCCATCGCCAATCACGACGCTTGCTGTCACCGCTGACCCGAAAAAAGAAAATAAAAGCTCAGTTTCTGCCAAAGGCCTGCTCCACCATCTGACAGTTTTTGAATAGCCAAGGGATGGAGCCACCCGGCGTAGTCACCTGGTGGCTCCGCCCCCTTGTAAGCCCCCTGCCACCACCAGCCAGGGTTGTGGGAAAGATGTCCCTGTCCCCATGTAGAGGGCATGTGGCCTGGTATGGTTCGGGGGGGGGGGGGGGGGGTTGGGTTCGCTCGCTCGTCCCTCCCCTTTCCTGGCCTGCCAGGCAGCATGCTAGGATAAGGGTCTGGTAAGAATTTTGGGGGGGACCCCACGCCATTTTTTTCAAAAAATGTTTCCACTTGGTATGGGGTTCACCTTAAAATTCATACCATACCCGACAATTGTTTATAGTTGATGAGTCATACGCTGTTAAGGACGCAGCGGTCGGCTTCCCGACCCGCTCCTTAACAACCAGCTATAGACTTGTTGTTAAGGATGTTAAGGATGTCGGCGGGCCACTGGCTAAAGAAAAAAAATGCTGGAAACTGGTGCTTAGCAGTGGTTAACAGCGTTTAGGAGAGTTTAGCGTTTATTTCTGCTGGAAAAACGCTCAAAAAAACTCTACAAAACCTTTTTTTTTTCTGTTTCTAGATGCTGAAGCTCAAAAAACTCTACTAGCCTAAAGAAGTGAGCATTGACACATAGGATAACATGATTTAGCTTCTAGGAGCAGAAAAGAAATGCTAATAACTGCTTTTAGGGGCTTAAAAAACGCTAGTGTGCACAGAGCCTTGAAATATAACTATAAAAAAAAGAATCTGTTCACAATATACTTTTTACTGTAAATGAATACATTACTGTACAATTACTGAGTCCTACCTGATCAAAAAGCTGTTTGCCAGTAGTGTTGGGCTGTATGGCAAATTCCAGCTCCGCGTCCATGGTGGTCACCCGTACATTGACCTGAAATAATAAAATACAGTATCTTGGTAAAATCATTTATGTATGTCAATTGTAAATGCCATATAGTTGAAAGAATGCTTAAAATCATCTAATCAACTAAATATAAAGCATTGCATTGAATCTAAAAAGCTAGGAAGTTAACATAGTTAAGATATTTGTCTTATATTACTGCTAGTTTCATACAGACTTTTTTACATTCACTGATTACTAAACTGAATGGCAGCGACAAAATAAGAACACTTCTACCACAGATTATCTAAAATAGTTGCAAAATTCAACATCATTTTGTTATATTCACAGTTGAAACAATAATACATTCTGTAAAAATAGATACAAACAACCAAATTCAGGTGTATAGGTATTCTGCATAATTTGTACTCTCTGGCCTGTTTTGTTATGTGAGTGAATAGACCCCATTATTGAGTTTACTCAAATGCACAGAGCAAAAAAAAAGAGTACAATAACCCATGCCACCTGAATGGGTATGGGTATATTAACCCACACCAACCATTCAGCAATTCATTTTCTGGGATATCATCTTTTACAGCATTACTCTATAAACAAGGCTTTTACTATAGGAGTTCCTTATATTCTTAAAGCATATCTGAAGACAATTAGTTTTTATAGCTTTGGATAGAATGGAAAGGGATTACAATCCCTGTCAGGTTTTTATAGTCATCTGTGCCCCCGGTTAGGAAGATTCACTCGCACTATTTGTTCTAGTGATTGTTATCACTGAAAGTGAAAAACGTCACAAATTTTGGGATGTCACCAGAACAGAAATAGAGGGAAAATCTTGCGATGGGGCCACTAGTTCTGGTGACAATCAGGGATTTCCCTCACTTTGGAGGGATGTCCTTTGACTTCCAGTTAAGCCTAAGGGATAGGAAGTGAAGGGAAACCTCACTAATGGGACACAGATGGAAAAAAACTGACGGGGTTTAAAACCCTCCACTACTCTATCGAAAAAAAAGTTTTGCCTTCAGTTCTATTTCAAAGAATAACTGCAGTAAAAAAAGTATGAGGGTGCCACTGCTAGTCTCTACTTCTGAAGATGCAATTTCCCAGACTTTCGTGTTAATCTAATGCCTTCATTACTTTTTAAAGTGGTTGTATACCCTTTTTGTTAACTTTTACCTACAGGTAAGCCTATAATAAGGCTTACCTGTAGGTAAAAAAAATATCTCCTAAACCTATACGGTTTAGGAGATATTCCCCTCGCAATGAGCCGCTGACTCCAGCGGCGCATGCGCACAGGGGATTCTCGGCTGACAGCCCGGCATACTCCGGAGCTTGCCGGGCAGAAGTCTCCTGCGCGCATGCGCGGGAGTGACGACATCGCGGCTCCGGCCACTCACAGTGCCGGAGCCGCGATACCCGGAAGACACGCCGAGGGGAGATGTCAGCTCCCTCGGCGTGGACAGGATGAGATGCCGGCGCCTCGTTCTAAGGTAAGTATATCATAATGAGCTAGTATGCGGTGCATACTAGCTCATTATGCCTTTTCCCTTGCAGGTATAGGAAAAAAAAAAAAAAAAAACGCGGGTATACAACCGCTTTAAGTAAATGAACTCCAACTCTACAGGTCAGAGTTCCTAAAATGCTGAAGATGGGGACACTGGGGTTGAGTTTTTAAAGGAAAATAGACTGTGCAGTTGCTCCAGAGCTTAGTAATTGAGGGGAAGCTCTGCTGACTTATATCATCCAATCATGTACAAGCGAAAATGTTTTTTGTTTTTTTTCTTGCATCTGATTGGGTATTCTATGATAAGTGACCGTCACCTCATTTACTAAGCTCTGAAGCAACTGCACTTGCAGCATGCAACTGAACATTAGTAAATCAACCCAATGAGACAACTAGGAGTTTCAGCAGGTAGTCAACAACCGACCAGTGAACATTTACATCAAATACCAGTTAGGTTAACAGGACATTTCTGGTTGTTAAAAGTGATCCTGTCGTCAGACCATTCATATAAAAAAAAACCTTCCCATAAGACTATACTGTACATATGTGCATTTAACATATTTTATGCACATTATTTACCTATAAAACCCTGCTTAGTACAGCCCTGAAAAGGCTGCTGGGTGCCATCATCATTGATGTGATGTCAGCAGCCCCAGCTGACTTATGCCGCGTACACACGGTCGGACTTTTCGGCTACAAAAGTCCGACAGCCTGTCCAACAGACTTTCGACGGACTTTTGTCAGACTTTTGGCGGACTTTTGGCGGACTTGCGGCAGACTTTCTTACGAACGGACTTGCCTACGTACGATCACACAAAAGTCCGAGATTCGTACGTGATGACGTACACTGGACTAAAATAAGGAAGTTGATAGCCAGTAGCTGCCCTAGCGTGGGTTTTTGTCCGTCGGACTAGCACACAGACCAGCGGATTTCTGGGTCCGGTGTAGTTACGACTTAAAGATTTGAAGCAATCTAAAGTCCGTCAGATTTGCGGCTGGAAAAGTCCGCTGAAAGTCCGCTGAAAGTCCGGGGAAGCCCACACACGATCGGATTGTCAGCCAGCTTTAGTCCGTCGGACTTTTGTAGACGAAAAGTCCGACCGTGTGTACGCGGCATTAGAGTTACCCTATAGTATTTCCTTCACTTCTTCCCCCTGGCTACTACATAAAAGATTATGGAGGGGAGAGGCGGAGGAGCTAGGTCAGCACAAACATATATTGTAAATATTTGAAAAGGAGGATCTTTATTTGGAGAATACTGAAGTACTTTGTACCATTGCAGAGGGCCATTAAGACCTCCAAACAGTTCCCCCTCTCACAAGACCCACAAGTACACTATAAATCGTCGGTATTGGACAGTGCTGCTCTGTATAGACACCCAAAAATATGAATTGAACCTTTTTTACAATACAATATCCAAAGCACTATTTATAGTAAACCTAAAATAAAATGTTGTAGTCACTACTCTTTATATCATTTTAAACAATCGTCACTGCTTTTACTGCTGTGAAAGTCCATATAAGACATGTTCATTATTGATACATGTCTTTCCTGTGAACTATTATAAAATATATTATAGATAACATTACACAACTGTATCTTCATATAAATACACTGTTTGACAGGTAGGTCAAACATTCCTAATCTGTGTAGAATTTAGTAGATATTTCTTTACCTTCATCTGCAGTAAGAACTCTAATGCCCCGTACACACAGTCGGATTTTCAGACGGAAAATGTTCGATGGTAGCCTTTTGTCGGAAATTCCGACCGTGTGTAGGCTCCATCGGACATTTTCCATCGGAATTTCCGTCGCACAAAATTTGAGATCTGGTTTTCAAATTTTCTGACAACAAAATCCGTTTGCATAAATTCTGATCGTGTGTAGACAATTCCGACGCACAAAGTTCCACGCATGCTCGGAGTCAAGCAGAAGAGCCGCACTGGCTATTGAACTTCATTTTTCTCTGCTCGTCGTGTGTGTTGTACATCACCGCGTTCTTGACGTTCGGAATTTCCAACCAACTTTGTGTGACTGTGTGTATGCAAGACAAGTTTGAGCCAACATCCGTCGGAAAAAAAACATGGATTTTGTTGTCGGAATGTGCGATCGTGTGTACGAGGCATTAGGGCCAGTTCACAGCAGAACGTGGTGTGGGAAACCCATGTTGCATGCGTGTTTCCCACACCACGTTCAAAACACACTGCACTTGCAATCTGCAGCGGGTGGCAGTGCAATGCTACATACACCCCAAACGCAAGTTGAAAACACATCGCCTTTACCTGCACAGAGTGCTCTGCGTATTGTAAAGTGCATGCACTACTTTTGCTACCATCCAGTCTGATTTCAGCCCATTCAAATGAATGGGCTGAAATCGTACTACCCCTGGATTGCAAAGAGCGTTCCTATGCAATCCATGGTGGGATCCAGCCCTAAGCTAATACCACTGTATCATATATCCTTTCTTGCTGTGCCATTACAATCAGGGAAGCAAACACATGCTACAAGTTTTACATTTAGATTTGCCAACACCAATGCATTGTAAGAACCTACCTAATCAATCAATTTATAGCCAAGTTGGTTGGTGTTCACACTAATTAGCTGTTGGTAAATCTAAAAGGAAATTCTATAATTGGATATTGATGTGTGTAACCACGTTTATACATTAATAATAGACTGCCCTGTAATACTGCATAATAAAAAAGGTATAACATATGTTTTATAATAGGCACAGGCTGACTGGAGAAAAAAATAACTTTAAACTGAAGATGAAACATGTATATAGTAGTTCTACTGCCTGCTCTGTTGTTGTTGGAGAGTTCCCATTATTTCCTGTCTGGTAAAACATTTTCAGCAGGACAGGAAGTGAGGGTAAATCTCTCCAATGGAGCCCAGATAGCAGTAACCCTTTCTCACTTTATCCAAAACTAAGAAAAAAACTTTTGGCTAGACATACACTTTAACTTTTCTGCCCCATGTCCTGCTTTAAAGTCTGCCTTCTATGGTAATAAATCATAAAATGGCCAAATAAACTCTGGTTTGTTATTTTGCGGTTTCATTCTCCTTTGCGATTCCTTGTTATGAAAAGTATAAATTATTGTTTTATTTCTGCAAATGAGATGCATTAACCATTTGCAATTACAGAGATTATTATGAAAATAACAACAGGTAATAACCCATAAAATATCTGCCAATTATTTTACGTTTTTATTATTTACGAGCTTTACGTGCACTGCTGCATATAAATAATGCAGATAAAGTGTTATTGGCAATAGTAACTGCCGGATTTAATTAGTATATTATTTTTCCACAGAGCTGGTCAAACGATAATGAAATAACACAATACTGGTTACATTTGCCCAGTATGTGCACAATAAGGATCAGGGTGAGGTTAGATAAATCATAGCTAGACAGAGGTTGTCACATTGTATAAAAGTGGAGCCACCTGATTAAATCTTTCCAAATAACAAGCTTGATTTTAAAGAGAATTAATAGAATTACAATATTTTATTTATTAGTTGCTTACATAGTAAGAAGTGCAAATAATAGTGGCTTTACCGGTCAATTTATCATAAAAAGTCATGTTTTACATATACAGTATAGTAGTCAATACATAAATGCATTTTGCCATTAAAGGGGTAGAACAAACAAAGAATACATGAGTGAACAACTGGTTAGAAGGCAATTTTAAAGAGAATCACTCACGAATGTTCTTATAAAAGATTTAGTGCTAGTTCACACCAGACGCAGTTCCATTCAGTTCCGTGCGCTTTTTATCTGCACAAAATGCCTGCACAGTGTTTTCCATGTATTCCAATGGCTCTAGTTCACACCATGCAGTCAGTTTCCGGTCCGTTTCTGCTCCAGAAACTGACTGCATGGTGTGAACTAGAGCCATTGGAATACATGGAAAACACTGTGCATGCATTTTTAGTGCAGAAAAAAAAAAGGGCACGGAACTGAACAGAACTGTGTCTGGTGTGAACTAGCACTAACTGCATATTTTCCCCTTATTTGGCTTTATTTATTTTGTGTTTTGCTCTTCAGCTTGAGAGTCAAAGGCATGTGCAAATGGCTGATCCCCCCAGCGGTTTTGGGACACTATTCATCAGTGCTGGGCACACTGTAGGTTTTTTCCAGTGGGCGTGTTCACTGATTTCCGCCTGCTTCCTCAGCCTCTGCTGTCCAATCATGGGTCCTCCTCTCCTCCTTGAAGTGCAGTCTGAGCTGGTGGCATGCTTCCTGCACTGACATCACTGTGCCAGGGAAATCTCTGTCCAATCATGGGTCCTCCTCTCCTCCTTGAAGTGCAGTCTGAGCTGGTGCCATGCTTCCTGCACTGACATCACTGTGCCAGGGAAATCTCTGTCCAATCATGGGTCCTCCTCTCCTCCTTGAAGTGCAGTCTGAGCTGGTGCCATGCTTCCTGCACTGACATCACTGTGCCAGGGAAATCTCTGTCCAATCATGGGTCCTCCTCTCCTCCTTGAAGTGCAGTCTGAGCTGGTGCCATGCTTCCTGCACTGACATCACTGTGCCAGGGAAATCTCTGTCCAATCATGGGTCCTCCTCTCCTCCTTGAAGTGCAGTCTGAGCTGGTGCCATGCTTCCTGCACTGACATCACTGTGCCAGGGAAATCTCTGTCCAATCATGGGTCCTCCTCTCCTCCTTGAAGTGCAGTCTGAGCTGGTGCCATGCTTCCTGCACTGACATCACTGTGCCAGGGAAATCTCTGTCCAATCATGGGTCCTCCTCTCCTCCTTGAAGTGCAGTCTGAGCTGGTGCCATGCTTCCTGCACTGACATCACTGTGCCAGGGAAATCTCTGTCCAATCATGAATCGTTAGCAGTCATGTGACCTCAAAGAAACTTTCCAAAAAGAAGTCATTTTTGGGTGATTTTAATGAACTATGCATATAAGAGTATTAAAGTGGAAGTAAAGTTTGATAAGTAACATTTACCTATAATAAGGCTTACCTATAGGTAGTGTAAATATCTCCTAATCTCCTAAACGGGCACTGTTTAGGAGATATTTACATTGCATGCAGCTAGTGCCATACCTGGCGCACACGCTCTGAAGGAATGGCCACCTGGGCCGTCCCTTCAGAGCCCTGTGCCGTAATCGGCGGCTCTCGTGTGCAAGCGCGGGAGTGACGTCATCGCGGCTCCGGCCAGTCACAGAGCCAGAGTCTGCGAACCCGGAAGCAAGACGGGTGAAGACGGGAGCCACTGCAGCGCTGCCGTTTTGGCGCTGGAAGTGCTTTGTTTTAAGGTAAGTTTCACATAATGTGCTAGTATGCGATGCATACTAGCACATTATGACATTACCTTGCAGCGTAAGAAGAAAAAAAAGTCCAGCGGTTTACAACCGCTTTAGAGCAAACTTTTAGGGACTGAAGTAAACGATATAATTATTAATATTATATCTGTGTATTCATTTGTCTAGTCCCTATATGTAAAATACGATATTCATGTTGAATTCCAACAGGGACCATTAATCTTCTGACTTTCCCTTTAACTTTGTGACAGGTTTGCATTAAAGCTGACATTTAATCTGCTTATTTTTCACCTTTCCAGTTTCCTCCTTTCTCCTCTTACCAAAAACACTAATTAAATGTTTAAGCACTTGCCGACCAGCTGCCGCAGTTATACTACGGCAGGTTGGCTCGCCTGCGCGAATTGCCGTAGGTGTACGTCGGGCTTGTACACAGCTTTCTGTGGGCATGCACCGATTGCCCAGCGGGGGAGCCAATCAGCAGATCCGGCAGACTCAATGTCCGCCGGCTGCCCGCAATTGTTCCCTGCAGAGACAGAACGGGGATCTACCAAAGTAAACAAGGCAGATCTCTGTTCTGTCAGGGGATGACACAGAGATCCTGTCTTTCTGCTATGCAGGAAGACGGATCTGTGTGTTGTTCCAGGCAGCCCATCCTCCATACAGTTAGTAAACACACCCAGGGAACACATTTAACCCCTTGATCGCCCCTGATGTTAACCTCTTCCCTACCAGTGCCATTAGTACAATGTCAGTGCATATTTTTAGCACTGATCACTGTAATAATGTCACTGGTTTCCAAAAAAGTGTCAAAAATGTCAGTTAGGTGTCCGATCTGTCCGCCGCAATGTCGCAGTCCCGCTAAAAATCACTGATCACTGCCATTACTAGTAAAAAATAATAATAATAACAATAATAATAATAAAAATGCCATAAATCTTTCCCCTATTTTGTAGACGCTATAACTTTTGCTCAAATCAATCAATATACGCTTATTGTTTTGTTTTTTTTACCAAAAATATGTAGCAGAATACAAATTGGAGGACCTTAATGAAGAAATTAGATTTTTTTTAAAAAATTTATTGGGTATGTTTTATAGCAGAAAATAAAAAATATTGTTTTATTTTCGAAATTGTCAGTCTTTTTTTGTTTATAGCGCAAAAAATAAAAACCGCAGAGGTGATCAAATACCACCAAAAGAAAAAGAACATCAATTTTATTTGGGTAAAGCGTTGCATGATCGCGCAATTGTCAGATAAAATAATGCAGTGCCGTATCCCAAAAAATTGCCTGGTCATTAAGGGGGTAAATCCTTCCGGGGCTGAAGTACAGTAGTTAAATAAAACTTTCTGTTTTCATGATATACTGTTCTAATGCTCGGCACATATCCAGGGTCAGTTTGGATAGATCTGACAGCAACTTAACAGGGGTTTCATTGAATAGGATAGCATCCTGTGTATGTGCAGCTTGCATTATGTCCGCTTTGACCTTGTAAAAATGAACCCCGCAGATGACATCTCTGGGATAAGCAGGATTGGGGTTGCGTGGAGCCAGGGCTCTATGAATACAGTCAAGTTCCAAGGGGGCATCCTTAGGTTGCTGTAGTAGCTGTTTAAAAATTGCTTTAGCAACAGATGCCAAATCTTTGGTTTCAACTGCTTCAGGTAGGCCACGGATGTGGATGTTATTATGCCTGTTCCTATTTTCCTGGTCATCTTTATGGTAGAATAGCTTGCCGGGTCGAGAGCACTTTTATATATGCCGCCATGTCCCAGCCTTCTCTAGATCTTTGCGAATCGGGAGATGGGCTTCTGGAGTGGACTAATGCCGCGTACACATGAGCAGAATGTCCGACAGAAAAAGTCAGACGGAAGCTTTTCATCATCTATTCTGATTATGTGTATGCCTCATCTGACTTATTTTTTTCGAAAATTTTAATGGACCTAGAAATGGAACATGTTCTAAATATTTCCGACGGAACCAATTCCTATCGGGAAAACCGCTCGTCTGTATGCTGTTTCGACGGACCAAAAATGATGCATGCTCTGAAGCAAGTACGAGACGGAAGCTATTGGCTACTGGCTATTGAACTTCCTTTTTCCTAGACCCGTCGTACGCATTGTACGTCACCGCGTTCTGGACGGTCGGACTTTGGTGTGACCGTGTGTAGGCAAGACCACTTGAGCAGAATTCCGTCGGAGAAACCTTCGGAGTTTATTCCGACGGGAAAACAGGGCATAAGCCGTGATCAGAGTCCTGCGGGGAGCTCACCTGGGAGGCTGCATGCTGTCCAGAGGAGCATGCCGGCGCCATCTTGGAGGACAGTGTGCTGCTGTGGAAAGAGCTGGATCGAGTGAAGAGGCAGCCGATTTCACCCTCTTTTTGTGTAGAAGGGGGATGTGACCTTCGCTGCAGTTTTTCTTACCCACAGCAGTAGGATGTAAAGAGTTTGTGGGCACTGGGAGCTGTGAGGGGACAAGTGAAAGCAGGAGCCGAGGAGACCAGCATCTTATCGCTCAATGCACTTGGTGACGCCCATTGCAAAGCAGGCAGATCATGGCTGGTGGGGGGTGGGGGGGCTATTAGGGTGCTTTACACAGCTTCCAAAAAACATCACAACACCCTGCCTCTGTACTCCTTTCAAGAGCCCTCAGCCATGATGTAAGCTGTGGGCTGACTCTTGGGAGGAGCTGTGCAATTATCAAAATGTACGTTATTCTGGAGGGTGGGCATTCATAGGCAGGCTACATTTAAACACAGACCACCCTAAATAACATGCACATATGATGCTGAGCCTCCAAGACTGAAAGAACTGAAATCCAATGAATGAAAGGAGCATTCAGGGACAGTAAGGTTGAGGTAAAAAGTTCAGAAGAATCTGTTAAGATTTCTTTCTTTTGATCAGCCCCAGGTTAAACAAAAGAAATCTATTAGTGAATGGTCAGCTTATGCCTGCTTCGCTAAATGGTAAATCAGGCTCTGACAGAGGCTTAATTGATCTGAAATGCAAACAGTTTTCAGCAGATAGCAACTTTATTTTATGGGCTGCAAGTTAGTATGAAAGCTGAACTCCAGGAAACCCACAAATTCCCCCTTGCAAGGGGCTGCACCCGCACTATAAGGGTTGCCTGCTCATTTATGCCTAGGGGACCAGGTACATCGGTTTTACCTACCTGACCCTCTGATCCAGCAGGCTCATCTGGGCTGCTATGGTGGTCCCTGCAGTCTTTTTTCCCCATGCTCTAAGGTCCTCAGACATCATCAAGATCAATGCAGAGTCCATCACCCTCTACTGGACAACAGGATGACCAAGGGACAGTCCACTGCCAAAGCATAGGGGGGCATCATCTGCTAAGGGAGCAGAGGATTGGGAAGGTAAACCTGCTTTGACAGTCTCCTAGACTAAATGAGAAGTCAACCCTTGCAGTGAAGGCAACCCCCCCCCCCCCCTTTCCAAGAAGAATTTTGTTTTCTGGATTTGGGCTAATACATACATCATGTCCTGAAATTGGGGAACCCAGAGGATACAGAGCCCCTTCAGAAAGAACAATATGTGTAGGCACCTCAAAGTATCAGCCATCAAGCTATTTATAAACATTGTTTCTCTTCTTCTTACATTTAGTGACAGGTTCACTTTAACAATGTTAATGTCAGTATAATGTATCACACTAAAGTTGGCTAAACCACCTTGTTACTGTGATGACTACAGTTAACCTAAAAGGCAAGTGGGATTAAAGAGCAGATGGGATTAAAAACACCTACGCACTAAGCAATCTTCTAAAACCTGGTGAAATGAAGCCCTGGGCAGGCTAGTATAAGAAGCCGATTAGCCATAGAAACAAGTCAGTAAACAGCCGCCAATGTATTGTGTGTTTAAGGCCATGATGTCAGTTCATTTATACCACTTACAGACAGGCAAACATAGGAGAATCATAGGTGCTCCAAGCAGATTAGACCTCTAAATTAAAAGAATGATGATAATTCATTATTTACCCTTTCATATATTATAGCTTAATGGTTCTCTCTATCCAAAACTGATTTAATCGATGCTACAGAGCTGTATTAATCATCAGCTTTTTATGCAAATAAGATAGTGAGATCCACTTCCTACAGTGCTCAGATCTGCTTCCCCCACACTGGAGTCTCATTTCTCTTCCTGCAGCAGAGGGAGTGTAAAGCAAGAACCGGCCGAATTTCAATCTGCGTTCTCTGTTCAATAGAAGTCAGTCCAACAACCAGCTTCTGTCAAACGGTCCTGCTGGAAAACCAGCATTTAATCAGCCGCTGCAGCCAATGACTAAAGCACTGATCAGTGTATTCTGACAGGAGGGAGTCCCTCCTGTCAGAATACAATAATTTAGTGGGGGAGATTCTTGCATCTACATCACTTGTGTGGATGTGGGAATCTGAGGTTACCAGGACAGGTTTATCCATTACCCAGGACAAGGATGCCCCTAATGCATGCCATGGAATGGGTAGCTTTCATGTGCTAATTCTCTGCACCCTTGCTCCTGCTGTTCATGGTTGGCATGGAGTGTGGCCAATTGCTTGTTTTCTAGTTGCACAGACACAGAGTGCTTTTGTGTCAGCGGTGAGATAGGGTGCGGAGTGGGCATGTTGGAACACAGTGAGATAGCATTAGTTGTCAGCAGATATGAATCTGCAGCCTGCTGGTTGCTAGACACTGATCTGGAGCTTGCTGTGCCGTGGGCAGCTGCCCTTCCGGCGCACCCCTTTTCCCAACTCTGCTCAAGTCGTAAAACCCAGCTTTCCTCATACTATAGTATTATCCAAAATCTGATATATAAATGTCAGAAGTTGAGAGAATATGACCTTTTAGTCTCTGGAGACTACAGAAGTAATGACACAAAAAATATAAAGCTGATAAAAACTTTTTTTCCATCAGGCTGGATAGAGCTTAGAAGACACTCTGTGCTGTAGATAATTATTAGAAATGTGTCTCACTGTAGTGCGACAAATGGGACAACTTGCGACAGCATGGAAGAGGTCTTATTTACCTTCACTTTCTTTATCGCAAATATGGTGGTGTTTCTTTATGACTTTTCACAACAATAGCAACACAGTAAAAATGGCACAAATAAGAACAATATTCATTTGTCACTCAAGTCATTTGGTACAAGGCAATGCAATCACTACCAGAAATGTGTCACAAATACTTTATTTTGAACTCAAACATAAAGGTAGAGCACATTATATTTCTGGCACATGAACAGTTTATTTTATTTTTATTTTATCTGCAGCATGTTTAAAGTGCACATAGAAAAATGTACATGTATTGTAAAGATTTGAGATTCTGCCATTAAAGTGACCTTGTAGTATTTTTAAGGCTCGCAGCAGGGGTCCGCTGCGTCCCTGTTCTCCGTTTCAGCCTGGGTTCACATTGGAGCGATTTGAGTGCGATTTGAAAGATCAAATCCCATGACAAGTCGCAGCCTATTGGAGGCAATGACACTGTTCCAATCGGTTTGACACCGATTTTGCGGCGCCGCACCGATTTGTAAAAGTAGTTCCTGCACTACTTTTGCCGATTTAAGGTGCGACTTCAATAGACATCTGTGCATGAAGCCACACAGATGTCTACCAAGTAGCACCTGAAATCGCGCTGACCTTGCTACTTTGAAATTGCACTACTTCAAGTGAAGCAGCGCGATTTCAAAGTAGCATCAATGTGAACCAGGGGACAAATCAGGGCAGAATTTTTGCCTGAGTTCTGCCCTGAAACGGAGCCAAAGATGCACAGCAATCCTGTGCAAGGCGCTACGCAGCCGCCACGAAGATGTGTGAACCAGCTCTATAGAGAGCCAGTCACAATCTCCTGTAATGCGAATTGGATCCAGGGAAACCTGCATCCAATTCGCACTAGTGTGAACCTAGCTTGAAACTCTCTTAAGGCTACATTTATAGGGGCAACCAGGGGTGGATAATTTGCGGCATTCAGCGGTTAAATGCCATCTCTGAACTCAGCAGTACTTTGTGCTATGGTCGCATACATGCTGACTGATTAGTTGCTGCCAGTTTGTGTGTTGCCACAACTCCACAGAGAAACCACAGTGCACCCAGGATTGGACGGAGGTTCTATTTGTACGTAGCCGCACAGATGAGTGGGTACATGCAAACAACACTGGCACCAGCCATTGATTTGTAGTGTACAACTCTGAGAGCTGCTTGTTGTTCGTATACAGTATGTGCAGGCAGAGTTTAGAACTGCCACCAGGAATCTCCTGATTCTTGTCAGCGGTGGCCCCTGTGTGGCTGTGTGAATGTAGCCTCAGACCCCGTTCACACAGGGACGACTTGTCAGGCGACCTAGTCGCCTGACAAGTCGCCTCCCGTTCTGTGCTATGGAACCGTTCTAAGGGGAGCGACGCAAGTCGCTCCGACTTAGAAAAAGGTTCCTGTACGACTTTGGGGGCGACTTGGGGCGACTTGCATAGACTTCTATACAGAAGTCGTTTTGCAAGTCGCCGCGGAAGTCGTTTGCAGGTCGCCTCGCTGAGGCGACCTGCAAGTCGTGTTGCCCCTGTGTGAATGGGGTCTAACTAGAAAAGAAGACAATGAATTCCCACTGTTCCCCATGTCTGTGACACTCTGTTCCAATTATTAGAACTGGTCCTCAGTGGTTCTTCCAGAAGTGCTGATCTCCTGGTTCCTCTGCATCTTTCACCACTGTCACCACTTTCTTCTATACAGAGGGAGGAACCAGTGAGAGCAGTGGGGGATCCCGAAATGGACACTCCTGGTTGGTTTGACTTTGGGGGCCTGGAACAGAGTTCTGCAGCATGGGCACCAGGTACGGTGGATATTTACTGCACCTTAAATTATCAGGCATGTTTTGGTTTTTTTTGTGTAAATTTCTATAAAGTGTTCTTTGAGAAGTGCAAAGAAAGGAACCATTTAAAGTGTAGATAAAATAATACTTAAAACAGACCTAAACGTTCATATCTTTTACAGCCAAGGAAGCTGCCATCTTAGCCTCTGTTTGATCTACAACTGCCACGGCGCCTGCACATGGGATCAGTTATTGCACCAGCCATTTCATGGTTTCACAGCTTGGGTGAGAACAAATATAACAGTGACAGTTATTATTTAGGGCATGCCTTGAATGTAACAGTTTTGGGAAACAGTAAAATTGGCGGGTTTAATTCTGCTTTAAGTTCTTCCACTGTGCAGTCAAACTGTGGGGGAGGAGACCGGTAAGTGTAACTTAAAGTGGAGTTCCACCCACTTTCACAACTCTTCAGCATCCCTCACTAAACTGTGCACTCTAAATGAATTGGATATTTTTTTTTTTTTTTCTCAGCACCTACTGTATATCTGCTGTATTCATTTTTCACTTCCTCCTCCCTGGCCGTGGCCCATCGTATCATTTCCTGTTTGCAATGCCTTCTGGGAAGGGGCGGCAACTTCCTCTGACACTGCCGTTGCTATGGAAACCTGACCTGAAACCTATTACACTGCTTGTGCTGCACTGAGCATGTGGGAGATCTGCAAGGATGAGATCCAGGAAGAAATACAGTCTGGCTTCAGATGCCCACACTTAAGATGGCCACGGCCTGCTGTAAGTTTATAAAATAACAAACTACTGCTATAAACTAACAAAACAGACCTTATTTTACAGACTAACTTTACTAGAATACATTAAGCGTGTATTATAGGGGTATTTTTATTTAAAAAATATAATTTCGGCCGGAACACCACTTTACAGCAGAACCTTACCCAAACTTGAAAAAATAACGTTCTTTAAAAAGGAACATACATTCCACATTAATAATTATGCTACAAAAATAAGTGTGTGCTGTAAATTGCCTCCGGCATTGCTCCTGTCTCTTCTTGCTGGATGCCGCCATTTTGCTTAAGCCCAGAGCCCCTGAGCAGCAGCAAATCTTTAAGCTGTCAGCAGATCAGCCTCTAGTGACACAATGCCCAAAATAAAGAGCAACTGAACATGCGCAGAGGAGGGTGAGACAGGGTGTTACTGGATTTTAAACAGTATAGGCGCTTATTTTTTATATTTTACATGCAAAAGGGGCCAATCTGAAGTGATTTTACAGGACGTAATTTTCTGACTAAAGTTCCACTTTGAAGTTTAAACTCAAGAACAACATATTGCAGCTTACAAGTCCTTGGATGCAGTTACTGCATTCGTTTTCCTTATCAGGATCGTCTCCCTTATTTTCTCCTGGGAATCATGTGAATAAAATACTTCCTGTTCCTTCATGTCTATGGTCATTTCTCCTCTGTACCTCTGGGGATCACATAGACTGGACTTCAAACATATCTACCTTTCACACATATCTGCATTATATGGTTCTTTGTGCTTTCTTATAAGTAAAAAAGGACACTCCATTTCTGGCAAGATCAGCAAGTATTTTCTTTTCTTAGTCAAAATGTTCTCAGCCTAAAAAGTGAAAATGAATGCAGTCACTGCATTTACAGTCTGGTGAGCTGCAATACATGACTTTTTGGTTTTTGGGTCTACATATGCTTTTACTGCAGAAAAGATTGTTTGCCCTTCCGGACAGGGCTGTGCTGTGTGGTCAAACTGTACAAATCTCAGAACTGGATGGAAAGACCTACAAATCCTAGACAGATAAAAACAGATCCATTATATGCATTTAATCTCTGAATATAGCTGTTTGCCTGCAGTTCAGCTATAAATAAATGTTTCAAGGAAAAAAAACAAAAAAACCTTCATCTATGTAATATTCATATTTGTAAACTGAATATTTTGACAAGAAAAATAAAAGATAAAATAATTGAACACACACTTTGCTAAGTCACATTCACCTTGCCCATCAAAGAGCCTTTATTATTTTTCTAAATTGTCTCTTCTACGTGTTGAGCTGAAAACTAGAGCCATTCAAGCACAGGAAGAGCATGCAAACTCCATGCACTGTGTCCCCAGTGTTGTATGAACTGCCGCTGTGATGATACATTATGTACTTTATACATCTAAATAAATACAAACTGTGGCAAAACAATACCATAAACATTTATTACTAATGTCACAAAGGCATTAAAATGCACACACTATAGAAGTTGTTGTAAAAGAAAGCCTACATATCCAGCATACAAATGCCGAAGGATTATATATACAATGTGAACACACAAATAGAAAGGGTCAGTCTTGGTCATGGGAAAATAAGAAAAAAAGGGATGCAATAAAACATTACAATTAATTGATGGTGTGTCCTGTAATCTGTAAACATTGCTTGCATTATAGTAGCTAATGTCTCATCGGTAATCTTTTCTTAGAACTGGTTTGGGAAATGGGAAATGTAATAAAGATAAGCAGCAAGTCAACCTTGTGTTTGATTACACTGCAAAAGTGTGTGTCATGAGATGGTAAGCCACAAAAACACATTGACCAATAAGGAATTCTAACCACAACCACAGAGCCTATGTGTATAAGGCACAGTACTATCCATAGGTTGATGTTCTGGTTCAGGAACAACCATGTAAAGCTTTAAAACCCTCAGCCTTTGACAATTCAGGCTTGCAATGCCAATAAGGCAAATTATCAGAAGTACTAGCTGATTGTAGAGGAGTTTTAGGATACATTTTATTAGGATTGATTCACATCTATACATGTTGCTTTTGAGCATTCCTGCAGTGCTCTTTGCTGTGCTTTCCCCATTTTTTTACCGCAATTTTGCCACAATTTGCAGTTTTTATGCTTTTTTTTGGGGGGGGGGGAGTTGTTGTTGGGCAGATTTAAAAATGCAAATCGCAGTAAAAACATGGTAAAAACGCACTACATGCTTAAAAAAATCACCCTTTGCATTTAAAAAAGTCCCTGGCCCTTTCCAAAAACACAGAGGCGCAAAGAAATGTATTGATGTGAACATGTTCCATAGGAACCCATGTTAAAAAAAGTGTCCTGTATTTCTGCAAAAACCATGAAAAAACGCGCATTGGTGTGAATAGAGCCCTGGAGAGCATTTTCTGCATCTTACCAAATATCAAAAGGTTAAACAAGGATCACTGTACACATTACAATCTGACAATACAATCTTTGTACAACTTTAGATTTACCAAAACTGTGTAATATGAGCGCCTACCTAATCTAACCAATCAATTTGCATCTAATCATGTAGGCTCTTGCAGTACATCATTTACGGTAGATCTAAAAGGAGATTGTACAGTCAGATTGCAACATGTATGGTAAGTCTTACACACAGGAAATAGATATTAACGTGGTTGTAAACCCACTTTTTGGACTTCTACCTATAGATAAGCCTAGAATAAGGCTTACCTCTAGGTAGTGGAAATATCTCCTAAACGTGCGCCGTTTCGGAGATATTCCACTTGTAGTCCGCCGGAAATTCCAACAGCGCATGCACGGGGAAGAAACTAAACTAAGTGCCATTTCTTCCCTAACCTATGCCGTTAATCGCGGCTCCCGTGCGCATGCGCGGGAGTGATGTCTCGCGGCTCCGGCGAATCACAGAGCCGAAGGCCGCGGCCCGGAAGGAAGAGGGCCAGAAGATGGACACTGCCCACACAGGGGACATCGCTGGATTCTTTTGCAGGTAAGTGGCACATAATGGGCTAGTATGCGATACATACTAGCCCATGGTGCTTTTCATTTGCAGGCTGCAGCAGCGAGCAAAAGAGGAAGAAAAACCCATCAGGGTTTACTTCCTCTTTAAAAGGCCTGTTTATATTCCGTCTTGCTCATGTTACAATACAGCTTTGATAAGGAATCCAGGATATATCACTTTTTTTGTTAGTATTCATATCTGCATGTAAAATGAGTTCTTCATATTGCAGTTAGCAGAATATTTTGATACAATTATCATCCTTCATCAACGTCTGCCTTGACACATTTCATGGTGATTTTCAACAGGGACTGGCCGACATTCAATCCATCTATGGACAGGCTGGTTGTACTGAAGTCGATCCATCAATCAACTTGGGTACAACCAGCCTGTCAGATTTTTTACATGCAGTCACAGCCGGCGCTTATAGCCACTAGCAGTAATCATTGTTCACTGCTGGCCAGGAAGGCTCTCCAACAATAGTGCACCCATGGCGGAAGGAAAGAAACTCGCATAATCTACGGCCTGCTTAACTAATACTGGTTGTACCATAACCTGGACGAGAAGCTTCACAAACACAATTCTTTGTTGAATAGGTTCATGCATGTCTGTAATAAACTGTAAGCTGTTCTTTGAGAATTATGCATGTTGGGGTTTGTGTTGATGGACATTTGCAGCTTGCTATTAGACACATTCAGCCCACCTGAAATCAGTTATGCCGCGTACACACGGTCGTACTTTTCGTCTACAAAAGTCCAACAGACGCTGATGGACTAAAGCTGGCTGGTAATCCGATCGTGTGTGGGCTTCTCCGGACTTTCAACCGACTTTTTTAGCCTCAAATACGACGTACTTTAGATTTGAAACATGCTTCAAAACTTTTACTTCGTACCTACGACGGACCCCGAAATCCGCTCGTCTGTGTGCTAGTCCGACGGACAAAAAGCCACGCTAGGGCACCTATTGGCTACTGGCTATGAACTTCCTTATTTTAGTCCGGTGTACGTCATCACGTACGAATCCGACCGACTTTTGTGTGGTCGTGTGTAGGCAAGTCCGTTCGTTAGAAAGTAGGCCGCAAGTCCGCGGCAAGTCCACCGAAAGTCTGCCGGAAGTCTGTCCGACAGGCTGTCCGACTTTTGTAGACGAAAAGTACGACCGTGTGTACGCGGCATTAGAAGCACTTTTCTGTTATCATTCAGATCTGTATTTGACCTGCAATTGACATCCTTCCAACCTATGTTCATCCTCCTTCTAAGCTGCATCCACCTGCTTCAAGCTGCTTTTACAGTCTTACTGAGTTATATGGGAGAGAAGTAGTTCTGACATGAACAAAAAGCCTGTCAATTTTTCAGCCATTGGCCTCATATAAAACTAATATGACTCCCAACAGTAATGATTTCCCATGCTAATGCATAAATGTGTACTAGGCTCATGTGTACTCAAGATTTGCACTACTGGTATTCCTTGCCAAACTAAGTAAATCATGGCGTAAGTGTATTTACATACATATATAAAAAGTATAAATAAGCAAAACCATGTTCCCATTCATCCTGTGTCATTCTCCATACATGGTTTACACCAGAACACGGTGCGGGAAAGACGCGCACTGTACACGTTTCCAGCATGGCAGGTGAACATGCTGCCCTTACAAACTGCATGCGGGTGCCAATGTATTATTAATGGCACCTTAAATGCAGATTGCAAGCACAGTGCGTTTGAGTGCACCAAATCGCACAATACTGCAGCATCATAAGTTTTGGTGCAGTGCGTTTTGAACAAATAGTGCTTGCACTACTTTTTCCGCGGTCCATTGTGTTTCAGTCCATTCAAACGAATGGGCTGTGAAAAAGAACAGCACGGGAACAAGCGCATGTGAACCGAACATAACAGAGGTTTATCTAACATGGAGAAATTGTACACATGAAACCAGGGAAGTGGAGAGCTATTGGAGCCCTGTATAGACAAATGAAGATGGTAGGTCATCTGACTCTTTAGCGTTCCCCAAAAAGTGAAATACCAATTGGAGCTAAACTGACCCTTTAACCAATGTAATAAAATTGGCACAGTTGTTTGAGAAGCATTTGTTTTCATGCTAGGTAAGCTCTATCACACCCAAAAACATATACCCAATAACACAGCGGGAAGGTGTTCTGTATTCCACAGAGATGGTCAGGACTGATAACACTACTTGAGAGTTTATTTCAGCAGAGCACACAGGAATTTACAAGCTCACTGGATTTCTGGCAGCACCAATAGGTATTGTTTTAAATGCTTTCAATAGTAAAATCCAACATACAAAAAGGAGTTTAGAAAAAAAAAGTCAATATCCCATCAAAAATAGTTTGTGTAAACTACAAGCCAAAAAAACCTTCCCATACAAAATACAAACTTTCTGAGAAAAACAAAATAATCAGTCTTTAAAGAAATTCCAGAAGATGGACTAACCAATTTAGCAAATGGAGAAACTTGATACCCCACATTACCCTTTCCTATTATGACGCAATGAAAGTCCTTCAAACAACAGAAACATTCAAGGGCAGTGAGATTACAGGCCGAGGAAAAAGCTTTGAACAAAGCCAACAGAAGGGGAAATGCTGAAAATGGTATTGGAAAATAATATTTACCTCTTACTGTGCTTTTTTTAAAGCAGAGTTCTAAAGATAAATGGGCCCATATATGAGGAATAAGGTTCGTATATCACCACCCCCGAGTTGAAACAAGTAGTTAACCCTTGCAGTGGATAGGGTGACGGTTTTGTTTCCATGGAATCCAGCTTTAACAGTCAACAAGGAAAATCCTTGTGGTGGCAGTAATGTTTTTCGAGAATGCAATCTAGGCCTAAATGAAAGAAGCCAAATTTGAAATGTCATACTTTCCAACATGACCCATTTTGTCCAGCAGACTCTGATCTGCTCTTGTTACTCCCATGTGTTCTACATTTGCAGTAGCTTGTGGTAAAAGCTTCAAGGCACAATTAGCTTAGTCTCTAGTCCTGGAAGGTCTTCTTACTTTACTTCCTTCATATTTTTTAAACCCTATATGCTATAACCCTATAATACAGGCGACCAGTGACGTTACATAATCTGCTGTCACAGTCTCATGTATCTAAAGCCTCTGTTGCTGTGTTGCTTACTTGTTCATGTTGCTGTTCAGTATCTGTAGGATCTGTCCGCTGTTTCGCACCGGGGTCCCATCCTATTCAACTGTAAAGCTGCTTCCAACTTTTCAGAAACCTACCTAGGATTTCTGCAGTCTGAAGTGTTTAGAAGTTCTTCTATTCCCCTCCGGTTCTTAGCAAGAAGCGATGCCGGACACTTGCTCTTTAAGGTCATGTCTGGGAAAGCTATTTAAACCTCCTAAGTACACTTGGAAGTTGCCTGAGCAAAGACCTATATGACTCGTGATGTCTGTTCAACTTCTGATACCCATTTATGACCTCTGCCTGTTCTTCAGGATCCGTTTCCACTTGCCCTGATTCTATTCCTGTTTGACTACAACTCGCCTGTTGATTTTGTACCACTCTTCTTTGCCTGCGGTCAGCTGTTGCCAGTTTGAGCGTAAGCAAGGGCCGCAACCTGGGAACTGTCCACAGCAAAGTCTATCATCCTTTGTGTGATGCTCTAGTAAATGCCAGGCAGTTCCCTAGACATCGAGTCTTGTCCCTCTTTAACCTCCCTGGCGGTATGATTATTTCGGATTTTAGGTGCTGAAAACGGTACAATTATTTTGCATGGAAATTAGGCGTTTTATTGTAGGCCTGTAATTCTTAACAATAACACACTTAAATCTGTCCACCAAGAGTCTAGTAGATATCCCGGGTATGATGAAGTTTGAAACACAAAATCACATTATAATATAATAAATAAATATAAATAATTAAAAAAAATAATAATATAATAATAATAAAATACATTTCCCCATTATTCACTATCGCTCAATTCTGCAAGTGTTCTAATTTACTAGAAAAGCAAGCTAAGCAGAAAGGGGTCCCACCGCTCAGGTAGGCGCAGACCAGGGGAGATGAAAGCCAGTGTAGTATTATCCTTCAAGAGGGAAGAGTCCCAGGTGCTGGCTGATGCAAGATGAGGCAGACAAATCGAGGAAAGCTGGAAGCCGCACACCGGTATAATGATGAATGCTTTATTTAAAAAGCTGAATCATGAAGAAACATAACAGCAGAAGCGTACAAAAGCAGCTGACGCGTTTCACACTACAATGAGTGCTTATTCATAGCTGAGCTATGAATAAGCACTCATTGTAGTGTGAAACGCGTCAGCTGCTTTTGTACGCTTCTGCTGTTATGTTTCTTCATGATTCAGCTTTTTACATAAAGCATTCATCATTATACCGGTGTGCGGCTTCCAGCTTTCCTCGATTTGTCTGCCTGTTCTAATTTACTATCGCTATTTTCTAGCTTCTTAAGTTTCCAGGCAGAAAGAACAGTATATATAATGTAAAACTGCATGCAGGGCATTGGACAAAGCACTGGGGACAAAAGGGATGTGAAATAATTTCATACAGTACTGTAATCTGTAAGAAAAAGGGGGGACAGGGGGGGTCTGGAAAGAGCATGGGGGGCAGCAGAAAGAAGCTGGATAGAAGTGGCGGGGACAGCTGCATATAGAGGAACCGATCTCTCTATTTTCCTCCTGCAGCCGCTGGCGGGGGTGCCTTCATATAGAGGAACTAATCTCTCTATTTTCCTCCTGCAGCTGCTGGCGGGCGCGCCTTCATATAGAGGAACTGATTTCTTTATTTTCCTCCTGCAGCGGCTGGCGGGGGCGCCTTCATATAGAGGAACTGATCTCTCTATTTTCCTCCTGCAGCGGCTGGCGGGGGCGCCTTCATATAGAGGAACTGATTTCTTTATTTTCCTCCTGCAGCCGCTGGCGGGGGCGCCTTCATATAGAGGAACTGATCTCTCTATTTTCCTCCTGCAGCTGCTGGCGGGGGCGCCTTCATATAGAGGAACCGATCTCTCTATTTTCTTCCTGCAGCCGCTGGCGGGGGCGCCTTCATATAGAAGAACCGATCTCTCTATTTTCCTCCTGCAGCCGCTGGCGGGGGCGCCTTCATATAGAGGAACCGATCTCTCTACTTTCTTCCTGCAGCCGCTGGCGGGGGCGCCTTCATATAGAAGAACCGATCTCTCTATTTTCCTCCTGCAGCCGCTGGCGGGGGCGCCTTCATATAGAAGAACCGATCTCTCTATTTTCTTCCTGCAGCCGCTGGCGGGGGCGCCTTCATATAGAAGAACCGATCTCTCTATTTTCCTCCTGCAGCCGCTGGCGGGGGCGCCTTCATATAGAGGAACCGATCTCTCTATTTTCCTCCTGCAGCCGCTGGCGGGGGCGCCTTCATATAGAGGAACCGATCTCTCTATTTTCCTCCTGCAGCTGCTGGCGGGGGCGCCTTCATATAGAGGAACCGATCTCTCTATTTTCCTCCTGCAGCCGCTGGCGGGGGGCGCCTTCATATAGAGGAACTGATCTCTCTATTTTCCTCCTGCAGCCGCTGGCGGGGGCGCCTTCATATAGAGGAACTGATCTCTCTATTTTCCTCCTGCAGCCGCTGGCAGGGGCGCCTTCATATAGAGGAACTGATCTCTCTATTTTCCTCCTGCAGCTGCTGGCGGGGGCGCCTTCATATAGAGGAACCGATCTCTCTATTTTCCTCCTGCAGCTGCTGGCGGGGGCGCCTTCATATAGAGGAACCGATCTCTCTATTTTCCTCCTCCAGCCGCTGGCGGGGGGCGCCTTCATATAGAGGAACTGATCTCTCTATTTTCCTCCTGCAGCCGCTGGCGGGGGCGCCTTCTTATAGAGGAACTGATCTCTCTATTTTCCTCCTGCAGCCGCTGGCAGGGGCGCCTTCATATAGAGGAACTGATCTCTCCATTTTCTTCCTCCAAAGGAAAATGGAGGGCATTGGTTCCTCTATATGCAGCCAGGCCCACCACTCCCCCTATCCAGGCATATGGGGGGGGGGGGGGGGTGCATGGGTCCCTAACAGCGTATAGGTATGCCCCTGTTGGGATAATCCCACCCTAAAAGACAGAAATAAGGTCCTAATTTTAAAGTGGTTCTAAAGGCAGAAGTTTTTTTTTACATTAATGCATTCTTTGTAAGGTTAACATATTTTTTTAGTGCTAACCCTTTAATGGGATTTTTAGGAGGATATATACATGTATTCATTCATTTATTGTTACTAATTCCTCTATTTTCAGTTGATTGGCTTTCTAAAATTAGAAGCTTCAGTACAGTCCACATTAGACCACTGCATTTAATGATTAATGTATGCCTTTTTTATTCAATTCCCTGCACTGAAATGGTTTGCAGGTATGCTGTAAACTGTAAAGGCATTTATTCATGCACAGATTTTCTGCAGAGAAAATTTGTTTTAGACTAATATCCAATAAAAAATCAATATAAGGTGAGTAAACGTATAATATAAGCAAATTCATACATTGATAACCAAAAAGTTGATAATGATTAATTGCCAATAGTGAATAGGTATATGCAAATCAGTGAAGACATCCCAAAAATAATTAATTGAAGTCCAAAAAAACCAAAGAAGGGGGGGGATCCGTGATTGAAAAGAAAAGTGCCAAAAAAAGTGCCAAAAAGAAGATAAAGATGCACTCATAAACAATGCCAGCCACTGGAGGAGGAGAAATGCCTGCCGCCTACGTCTTCCATAGGCGGCAGGCATTTCTCCTCCTCCCCTGGCTGGCATTGTTTATGAGTGCTTCTTGATCGGTCTTCCTTCAGCCGGCACATCGCTCTCTCCCTGGATCCCCGCCACGGGGCGTCAGTCTGCAGCATTCCCGAGGAGGAGGAGGAGGGGGCACCGGAGCCGCACAAAGATATCATCTGCCGCTCACGGGCATCGTTCACTGAGGTTGTGGGGAGACCTATATATTCCCTGTGCCGTTTATGACTGCCGTAATAGCAGTCACCGGGATCTGGTAAGCGCATCTGATATTCCACCTTGGGTGTGAAGAGTCATAGAGGATTTCCCCATCTGCATCTTTATCTTCTTTTTGGCACTGTTTTTGGCACTTTTATTTTCAATCACGGATCCCCCCCTTCTTTGGTTTTTTTGGACTTCAATTAATTATTTTTGGGATGTCTTCACTGATTTGCATATACCTATTCACTATTGGCAATTAATCATTATCAACTTTTTGGTTATCAATGTATGAATTTGCTTATATTATACGTTTACTCACCTTATATTGATTTTTTATTGGATATTAGTGTATAATTTTGCTTTTATCCCTATGTTCATTCACTTCATAACTATTTATTTCTTGAGTGGTTTTTTCAATCTTATTTATTAATTTAATGAGTGGTTTGTTTAATCACATTTTAGCGCCGCATCTTTTTTATTATTTTTTTATTATTTTCTATGATGAGATTTGGAGTCTAGATCTTGGTGCAGGCTACTTTGGTTTCACAACACATTTTATCTGATTATAACCCTGAGCGCAGCTTTTAACCTGTTTTTTCCATCAAAATTTGTTTTAGACCTTCTCTTCCAATAATCAGTGTGAATATGGACCACAGCCAAATTTCCCATAACAGTTATGTACTTGGATCCTGTTTGGACAGGATAAAAAAATACAAACATCTCAGAGCCACATTGGCATACGTATGTGGCTTTTAAACAACCACCCATTGTCCCTCTAAAAACATGGGTTGCTGGCACCTGCCTGAATTACACGTTTGTAGGATTTGGCCATTACAAGGAAACCTCTGCCATTACCTGAAATCATAATCTCCATTGAAGATATAGGAGCAATGCCACTTGAGAAACCTGGCAAAACTGAAAAATTCTTAATAGAAAGCATATTTCTCTAATGGATACTTGTGCACTATTTAACAAAAATATCACCAATTGAAAACCACTAAACTGAAAGAAGAGTTCAGGATAGAAGTTCAGTCTTCAGAGTCTGCATACTTGTTATAGGGCTGTCACCCTGAACTGTGGAGGTGTTACATACCGTTGTTGCAATGCTTCACACCTGTAGAAAAGTTTACCCGACATGTAGTGATCTGAGGGCCGCAAGCCCACCAAATGCTACACACTCAAGCTAATGGAGAAGGGCCGCAAACGTTCACAACTGTGTGCAATGAATCACACTGCTTTCTCTCCGCCTGTCAGTAGCCTCTGAAGCACGATCTGAATGTGGACTGGGCTTCAGAGAAAAGGGAGATTTAGATGCACATCTAAATCTACCCTAAATTGTTAAAATGTTTCCTATTGGTCAATATTCAATTACATACTAGCAATGTCAAATAAAAAATTCACAGTTGTCAGTGCATGTTTTTTCCGGTGTTTGTTTAGTCCCAAGCACTTTACAGACGTCAGATCAAGAGTCAAGCACCCTACACAGTCCTATGGCAATGTACTATGCTTTCATATTCAAATTTGTTGAAAATCAGTAGAGATGGTACTAAGACCAAAAGTCTGGATCTTATCGTGTATTGGTACCTCTACTGTGCACAAACCACATCAGCCAAGTACTAATCTGAAATGTAACAAACAGAACTTTTTAACAATTTCAATCACAAGAATCAAGTTGAATTCACATAATTGAAATAACAAACATTTTTTCTTCTCAGCTTGATCATTTATTTAATCTGAAGGACAACCATAAGTAAACTAAGCTGTTACCTCCTGGGGTCGATCTTGACATATCCCAGGTTACCGAGTTCTCAAGCCAACCTTTGAATTCTACTTACTACAGAATTTTGTCTTACTTTGCTGGACTTCGTAGAGCAATTAAAGTGTTACTAAACCCAGTAATATGAAAACTGTTCACACACCCCCCCCCCCCCCCGCAGTTCCCACAGCTTATAAATCTTCTTTTTACATGAAAATACTGCCACTATACATATACCATATACCATACATATACCTTTTTGGCTGATCTGTATACCGTGGTCACGTGATAAACTGCAGAGTCTGCCTGAGTGCGGAGTGTTCAGGTAGGAGGAGATTTCCACTACAGCCTGTGTCCTCATGCTGTTATGGGAGGCGGATCATCCATCAATCAGCATGTGACATCCCACCCACTGTGTTCTTTTTTAATTACTGGGCATGGAGGAGGAGGCAGGGACTTGGGCTGTGATTTAGGATCTGTATACACGCCCAAATGTGTGATGTCAAAATCATGTGACCTGAACAGCTCACATTAACAAGGAAATTGTCTCTCCAGCAATAGAGACCAAACTGAGCATGTGCGGGGGAAACACTTGGACTGTGTGTTATCTGGTCTTGTCCAGAGTGACCCTGTAGGAGGGGGAGGATCTGTGCATACAGGATCAAACAGCCTTTTTACACAATGCAGAGGATTAATCACTTAAGTTCCACAATGAGTATAACAAGCATACTATTCTGCATATACAGACTGATTTTATTGTTGTGGGTTTAGTAACACTTTAAATCCAACATTAACCTCCCTGGCGGTTTTCCCGAGTGTGGCTCGGGGTTAAAATTCAGGACCATTAGCCGTAACCCCGAGCCACACTCGGGATTACATCGCAGGATCCTGGTGTGGCTTTACTTACCTTGTCCCCGGGATCCTGCGATGTCCCCCGCAGTGTCCGTGGGCTCCGTCCTCCTCTGAAGCCTCTCCTTGCCAGGCTCCGTTCCCTGCGAGCGTCGCGACGCACGGGGGCGGAGCCTGGCGGCAAATTCAAAATAAAGTAAAAATCATAACACATACAGTACTGTAATCTTACAGATTACAGTACTGTATGAAATTATTTCACATCCCTTTTGTCCCTAGTGCTTTGGCCCATGCCCTGCATGCAGTTTTATATTATATATACTGGAGATTGTCCATAGCAACCAAAAAGTGTCCCTTTACGTCAAAAGTGGCTTTAGACCAGCTAGAAAACAGCGATAGTAAATTAGAAGACTTGCAGAATTGAGCGATAGTGAATCGTGGGGAAATTTATTTTATTACTATTTATTTTATTTTTTTTAATTATTTATTTTTATTTATTATATTATAATTTATGTTTTTGTGTTTCAAACTTTATCATACCCGGGATATCTACTAGACTCTTATTTGGACAGATTTAAGTGTGTTATTGTTAAGAATTACAGACCTACAATATAAAACGCCAAATTTCCATGCAAAATAATTGTACCGCTTTCAGCACCTAAAATCCGAAATAATCATACCGCCAGGGAGGTTAAACACCTCGCTAAAGCTGGCCATAAGTGGGTTCGTTTTTTTCGTTCAGCCAGCGAACCGAATGAAACAAAAAAAAAAAAGGGACCTGATTCACCCATCCACACATTTGAGGTGGATAAGGGAATCCTCCCAGCTGTGCTATTGTATTCTGACTGTGGGAAGACTCCCCCACTGTCAGAATACACTGATCAGAACTGCAGCCTATTGCCTACAGAGCTGATCAAGCAGCTTTTAGCCAACAGGATGGTTGAACAGAATTGGTACATCGACTTCAGCTCAAATGCAGTGCCAGTACATGGATCAAAATTCTGATTACCTGCAACCTCTTTGCAGCCACTTTCCACCTACATGCATACACTCTGGCGATGATGGCTACATGGTATTTCTTAGGACAGGTTTCTTGATGGTGATAACAGTGGACGATGCCTGTATAATTTGTGTTAAAATGGCCACTTGCAGTCTGCATTGGAAGCCCATGTAACAGAGTGACAATGCAAAAAAGCAACTGGGAGAAAAGAACAAAGCATCGTCATTTATAACAGGGAGTTGCTGGACAAGGACCTTCATGTCAGGGTCACCAGGTATTCTCCTGTCACTCTATCTACTCCCTGCATTACTCAAATCAATAATGTGTAAACCTTTTTTTTTTTTTTACTTTTAAGCTCTGATTCTGCAACTGGAAGCCAATACTTTCATAGTAAGTGTGTCAAGTTTGCCAAGCTTTTTGGGAAGCTATGGAGGATAAATAAAGGCTCCTTCAAACTTGCGGCAGCCTTTTCCACCCCACTTAAACGTATTTCAGAGAGCAGTTGACAGGCAGCTAACAGGCGATATGTTGCCACCTCACTGCCTGTTTTAACCTTGAAAAGCCCACAACACCAAGCGCAGTTGCACCCATTCGCTTTAGTACCGCCCCTGAACATGACATGGGGCATTATTTTTGCTGAAGCCGCAAAGCATCGAGGCATGTGTATAACCCCATCCACCTGCCATTTCAGCCTAAGGAGGCTGGTCGAGCGGAGGCAAAACAGCAGCTCAACCACCTATTTTTACCGCCACGTGGAAATCTATGTGAATAAGCCCTTAGGGCAGGGGAGTCGAACTTAATTTAATTGCAGGTCCCATCAGCATTATGGTCACCCTCAAAAGGCAGGTTGTATCTGTAACATTAGATGTCCAAAGCATCCCCCCCCCTTACATCATGTCAGGAGCCACTCCCTTACATCACAGTGCACCTCCCTTTTCTTGTGCTGCTGCTGGGAAGAAGCTGGGGGTGGTGCTGGGAAGCAGAAAGTGCAGGGTCTGGAGGAGGACCAGAGGGCTGGAGTTTGCTGAATGTTGTAACCAGGTGAGGTGGAGGCAAGGGGGTGCTTCAGCTGCACAGAGAGGAGCAGGATATGTCCTTCGCTCTTCTGCCAACTGTTGAGATGGGGGGGCAGGGGTCAGAGACAATCCTGTCTGCGGCTGCACGGAGTAGCGTAAGAGTTCTGTCCTCCTCTCTGCTGCCGACTGCTGAGACAAGGTGGGGCAAAGATGAGGGGAGTGCTGCAGCTGCAGGAGAGAAGCGAGGGCTACATGAAATGACCTAATGGGCCAAATTCGGCCCATGGGCCTTATGTTTGACACATGTGCCTTATACACAGTTGCATCCAAGTGTTTACTTTGAAAAAAATCTGTTATCAGTTTATTTGCTTTGATTAGTTAAAGCTGAAGTCTAAGTATGGATTTTTTTGCATAATTACAAAAGGTAATTATGTTACCATAATTATGTAATTAGGTAATTATGTTACCTTATGTTTGGTTACTTGGACCAAAGTAACCATACCAAAAAAAAAAAAAAAAAAAAAGCACATACCTGGAATTCAGCTTTAATGGTTAATATGGCTAGCAGAAAGTAGAAGAAATATAGCAGAACAACGGTCAATGTTTTTTTCTCCCATAGTGATCAAAACTCTAATTCTGCGCACAGCAATAGGCTCATTGTTATTATACAGGATTTATATGCTGCCAACAGTTTACACTTTACAGAATAAAGTTTTCGCTTTACAAAATAGAGGGAGACGGTACAGTTACAATACAATTCAATACAAGAGGAATCAACCTACTTGTGAGAGCTTACAATCTACTTTAAAAATTGACCAATTCTTCTTTATAGTTATATTGGTCCAACTTGCACCAATGTAACTACAGTATGTATAAAGCATGGCGTCACTGCCCCACCTCTCCACCTCGTCCAATCAGAAAAAGCTTTACATTCATTCCGAAAACGTAAAGCATTCTGAGAATGAAGCTTGTGCTAAGCAGCTGACCTCCTGTGTTCACAATGCATTAGGCCAATGCTCAGAACGGCACCTGGAAGCAAGTGGAGATCACTGAGGTAGCAAGTCTACGCATATGGTATATACATATGGAAAAATGCAGCGCATGTACAAATGAATATAGGTCTTTAAAATGGTGAAACAGTCAAGAAATAACTAATTGACCACAGGTGCCTTGAAACACAAACGTCCATAGATGGATGTAAATGTCCAACCGCACAGGAGGTATAAGTACTCCAAGGGGTGGTGATGGTCTGATGGTTGTCAGAAAACACCTGGCATCATACAGCGACTTCCCAACCGAGAAACCGGGTCCCAATGGGTCATTCAGAGAAAGTGCAAAAAAAGCCTCTTACCAGATCCTGTGGATTCCCATGTCAGCGACAGGGAATCGCATGCGCAGTTTGTCACAAATGACGTGGAATGGGAGCTCAGGAATCGCCAATCTCTTGGATTGTGGTCTGTATGGATCTCGGCAAAAAGAATGTGCCTCCACATGGTGCAGATAAAAAAGGGTGTTTTTATTGACAAAAACGACCATACACAAATAAAAGCGTGATCACGGTGGATAAAAACAAATGGGCAACAAAGAGAGTGGTGTATGTACCCCTGGTTTCCACATTTACCGCATGAGATCCAGTCCCTCCAACTGCTCCTTTCGGGGGACCGTTTGTGAAACTTCTGATGCATGCTGGGACGGTTCGGTGTGAGGACGGTTCGTTGTGAGGACCCATCCGGTTGCCGGCCGAGATCCATACAGACCACAATCCAAGAGATTGGCGATTCCTGAGCTCCCATTCCACGTCATTTGTGACAAACTGCGCATGCGATTCCCTGTCGCTGACATGGGAATCCACAGGATCTGGTAAGAGGCTTTTTTTGCACTTTCTCTGAATGACCCATTGGGACCCGGTTTCTCGGTTGGGAAGTCGCTGTATGATGCCAGGTGTTTTCTGACAACCATCAGACCATCACCACCCCTTGGAGTACTTATACCTCCTGTGCGGTTGGACATTTACATCCATCTATGGACGTTTGTGTTTCAAGGCACCTGTGGTCAATTAGTTATTTCTTGACTGTTTCACCATTTTAAAGACCTATATTCATTTGTACATGCGCTGCATTTTTCCATATGCCTATTTTGTTGTTTTTGTCAAACTGTATGCAGCAGCTTTCATTCATTTTACTGGTTAGCGCGGTGTTTTCTATTTACCTCTGATATGGTATATACATAATTACATTGGTCCAAGCTAGACCAATGTACCTATGTAAAATTATACCATACCTGGAATTTATCTTTAAACTTGGCAAGCAGTGTATGTGCGATTATTTTGCCTGTAAAGGGAATATTTCACCAATGAAATAGCTTAGACATGCAGCCGTTTACTAATTAGAGTAACATGTTTAACCTTGTCTGTTCGTATTCAGCCTAATAAAACGATATAAAACTGAATTCACACAGCCTGGGTGCTTAGGCCCGGACTAGCAAAGCCAATTTTTAAATCCTCCAGAGATACTTTGACAAAGTACATTTATTCCTATCTTTCTTCAATTTCCTATCTCCCATAAGCACAAAGCCTTTGAACATTTCTATGATAATCTGTGTGCAAGACTGCAGTCTGTTGAGCAATGAAAGTGCAAGTCAGATCATGAGATTCATTTTACTGTTCGTTTTTTGTAAAATACATTTTAGTAGTCTGGAATTCTTTACACAGCCCATTTAGGAAGTGACAATTCAATGACATTTTCCCAAAACCGAAACTTGGGACTTTATGTAAGTGAGCAGCCAGGCTTTTTATTATTAACATTTCACTTGGGTAAGGACAAGGAGACAAGAAAGAGCTACAGTGGTGTGGTTGAATTGAATTATTTAAAGGTTTAAGATAGGAATGCAGGAAATCTAAAATCTTGACCCGTTACCCACATGTCTATAAAGCTTTGCTTACACCAAAACACACATTATTACCTACCATGACCTGTGTCCTAACACATGATAACACACTGTGGTACGTGTTGTAGTGAACTGCATTGCAAATCAACTGCACCCCAATGCACATCTACAGTGCTCTACAATGCACCCACATTATAACCCACTGCAACATGCACACATACAGTATATGGTTCTGTCTATTGCATTGCCCTGTGCTGAAGAAAATTAAACAGGACTGTGTGACATGTATGGACAAACCATTCATTATGTGCAGATTTGCAAAAAACACATGCACTGCAGTGCACTTGTGTTATATTGTTAATGAGCCCTAAGGGTGTAGCTATAAAGCTTTTGTGATCCGCTAAACATATTTCATAATACAAAAATGCCATAGACGTTTTATAGAAGAAAGTATTTGCAATCCTACATTTTGGCACTTAGATGCAGCACTTATATGCTAGAATTCCATTCTTTACCACTGACATCTGCCTTCCACAACCTGCAAAGATTTCTGTAATACAGACAGGGTTATACCATCTAAAAAATCATTTTTAGTGTAGCGATATGTTAAATCCTCTTTTTTTTTTTCTTTCATTTCCTTTACTTCATTCCCTGATGCCAAAACAGGAAGGCTCTGTGGGTTCACACATGTGCGATTTGTTGCACGTTTGCTGAAGTGTAACAATGTACGATAAACAATTTTCCCATTCTGTTCTATGTGGTTGTGTTTTGGGGTGGGGGGGCCCACAGTTGAGGGCATGCGGCCTGGTACGGTTAGGGTGGAGGGGCGCTCGCTTGTCCCCACCCCCTTTTCTGACCGGTCAGGCTGCGTGCTTGGATAAGGGTCTGGTATGGATTTTGGGGGGGACCCCCATGCCATTTTTTCGGCGTAGGGGGTTCCCCTTAAAATACATACCAGACCTAAGGGCCTGGTATGCTCCTGGAGGGGAACCCATGCCGGCTTTTTATTTAAAATTTGGCGTGGAGTTCCCGCACATGATTCAGACCAAACACCTGTCGGCAATGCTTGTCGCTCATCGCGAAAGGAAAGCGAGCCAGCTCGGCGCTGGCTCCCGCAACGGGGCTCGCAGGTGTTAAATCTCGCCAATACAGAAGTTGACCAAAGGGTGGCATAAAGAGCTGAAAAACCACGTGATTTGGTGAAAGTTGGATGAAAAAGTCCTGCCGTGTGTATGCTTAATTAGTTTAAGGCCAACGCCCTTTGTACAAAAATCCACGGGAAAGTTTATACAAAGTCCTATCGTATGTATGAGGCTTTAGATGCAAATGAAAATTCAACAAAAGCACATCGAAAAAAATCTAAATCAGAGGTGTGAGCCCAGCTGAACTGAGGGGAAATCTTTCCACTCTGGTCGGGGGAAATTGCCTCTTTTTTAGACAGCTGGCACTGGAACAAGTAGGACACTGTTGTCTAAAAAAGAGGAAATGTTTGAAGGTTTCTCCTTTATTCCAGGATTGCGGACAACTGTAAAACTCGAAATTTCCCATTACTTTCTCTTCCGCTGACAATAGTTATCAGGACAAATAGAGAGGGGAATCTTACTAACAGGGCCACAGGCAGGAATAACATCCTGAAAGGGGTTCTATATTTTAAGTGCTCATTTAGAAGTAAGTTGGGTGATAAGTGTTCAGGTAGCAGAGAACTGAGGGCCCACTTACACCTACAACACTGCAACAAATGGTACCACATAATACACACATTCACACTTTAAATGCATTTTTATACTGACAATTTACATTACTATGCATTGCCTGCAAAATGAGGCTGGTTTACTAACTATAGTCATTGACTATTATAAAATTAATTTTTTCTTTCCTTGTCAGAAACAATCTGACATGCTTCCTTTATACATTACGGATTGGAAATTTTAGGCAGCTCCAATCCCATACATCGCGTTCCTAAACCACGTACAGTATATAAACACACAGCATGAGGATAACTGTTTATCATAGTAAGCAATATCTAAATAATCTTCTGAATAGACCTTGCTGTTTGCATTCCACAGAATCATTAAGGAAGTAATTGAAAACCATCTATAAATATGCAAATTTCTGATATCTGTATTTCTTATGATATGGTTATTTATTTTATTTGATAGATTCTACAAAATGACGAAGCAAGGTAACTTAATTTTATTACAAAAATACTTGGTTTGTTGAAAAGAAATCTGTCAGGACTGAACAATCATTGCTAACGTGCTGTCGGAGAGCATGGTTCTTAATACAATTTTTCTTGTTTAACCATGTGCCTACTGGGCACTTTTACCCTCTTCCTGTCCAGGCCAATTTACAGCTTTCAGCGCTGTCGCACTTTAAATGACAATTACGCAGTCACGCAGCACTGTACCCAAACAAAATTATCATTTTTTTCACACAAATAGAGCTTTTTGTTTGGTGGTATTTAATCACCACTTGGGTTTTTATTTTTTGCTACATAAACGAATAAAGATCGCTCATTTAGAAAAAAAAAACGCTTTCATAGTTTGTTATAAAATTTTGCACATAGGTAATTTTTCTCCTTCACTGATGTGCGCTGATGGGGTTGCACTGATGGGCACTGATGAGGCGGCACTGATGGGCACTGTTAGGCTGCACTGATGGGCACTGATGAGGAGGCACTGGTAGGCGGCACCGATAGGTGGCACGAATAGGCGGCACTGGTGGGCACAGATTGGCAGCACTGGTGGGCACTGTTGGGACTGCACTGATAATCAGAACACAAATAATCAATGCCCTTATTATCAGTGTACATGTCCCTTTTAGAGAAGTCGCTTATCAGCTCTCTTCTCCTCATGCTGTCAGGGGTTCTGCCACAAATGAACATTGTGACAGATGTATACCGCCCAATATTGTTTCCAGTGTTGTTCTCAATGCACGCTGACAGTCAATCCTGTCAGCGCACATTGATACCTGATGCCTCCTCTGTTGTTCTGACTCCTGAAAAAGGGAGGTGCCGGGAGTAGTGCAGAGAGCGGGATTGGACTTCCAATGGCAGTGCTGATCACAGAAA
Source organism: Lithobates septentrionalis (assembly GCA_037952835.1). Lineage (NCBI taxonomy): Eukaryota > Metazoa > Chordata > Amphibia > Anura > Ranidae > Lithobates > Lithobates septentrionalis. The sequence continues at coordinate 790,730 of JBBDGP010001118.1, forward strand.
GTGGGAGGGAGCATGCAGCTTGAGCACATGGCTGGATAAGGAGGTGAGTCCCAATGATGAGTCTGTGTAAGGCAGCAGTGTGATGCAGCTATCACTGGAAAGCAAGTTTGTAGACAAGAACTGACTGCAAAGAGCCTGCAGAAAACCAGCTGATGCAACAAAGGATGAAAAAACTTAAAGCATTTTTTTTTTTTTATTAACAGACATTAAGGGGTTGTTTATGACACACAGGGGTTGATTTACTAAAGGCAAATCCACTCTGCACTACAAGTGCACTTGAAACTGCAGTCACTGTAGATCTAAGGGGATGATCTGAAATGAGGGGAATCTCTGCTCATTTTATCATCCAATAATGTGCAAGCAAAAATGCTGTTTTTTATTATTCTTGCATGTCCCCCTACGATCTACAGTGACTTCACTTCCAAGTGCACTGCAAGTGCACTTGGAAGTGCACACTGGATTTGCCTTTAGTAAATAACCCCCACAGTGATTTAGCACCTGTCATTCAGATAGGGTTTACTTCTACAGTGCTTTATTATCTAGTGAATTAGGCCTCATTCACACAGATGTATGTACTGTATGTGTACACCCTTGTGAAAGGCCGTCTTTGCCCACACAGGATACAAAGGTGTTCCATGCATTCGCGTGCAGGCAGTCCCATTCATGTCTATTGGGATGCAGAAGCTGCACGGATACAGCTGTTGTTTAATATCTGACAGCTGTGTGAATGAGGCCTTAGACACCACAAATACACTCGTGTGAATGAGGCCTTAGACACCACAGATACACTCCTGTGAATGAGGTCTTAGACACCACAGATACACTCATGTGAATGAGGCCTTAGAGACCACAGATACACTCGCGTGAATGAGGCCTTAGACACCACGGATACACTCGTGTGAATGAGGCCTTAGAGACCACAGATACACTCGCGTGAATGAGGCCTTAGACACCACGGATACACTCGTGTGAATGAGGCCTTAGACACCACAGATACACTTGTGTGAATGAGGCCTTAGACACCACAGATACACTTGTGTGAATGAGGCCTTAGACACCACAGATACACTCGTGTGAATGACGCCTTAGTGACCACAGATACACTCAAGTGAATGAGGCTTTAGTGACACAGATACACTCGTGTGAATGAGACCTTAGTGACTCAGAACAAGTCTCTGTCTATTGCCTGACACCAGATTAACACATCCTTGTTCCAGATCAGTAATTCACCAAGCAGTGAAGATCGATAAGGTATGTCAGCTTTGCAGCATGCACCTTTAAAAAAAAGTCATAACAGATTCCATATTTTTATCCTGACAGGTTCCTTTTAGCAATATGATGATAAACAAATTAATTGTTATTCTATTTACATAATTCACTAATCATTACCTTTACAGCTGCCTGAAAATACACAGTTGGGCAAAGGTTACTGGAAAGTTAACCTGTCTAATTTGAAATTTAGCTAAAGGCATGGCAAAACTGTTATTTATTGAAATATTATTGGAATGGGAATATACCAAACTGACCCCACACAATTATTTTTCAAGAGAAGTGATCCTGTGTAACATAAAGATCCTATTAAAATGCTAGACAAAAAAAAAAACACACATGTAGTGTTCAGCTGTTTTTTCGGTCCAGTCTGGAAACCAACGGATGCTTCGTAGGTGTCAGGGTGCTTGAATTATTACTGAAATGTAGTATCTGAATTGGCAACTCCTTTCAAAGGCACAAGCTCCAGGGCTGTCAATTTGAACCTTGCCAATAATGTAGAACAAGCATGCAGTTAGTAAAATCCAAATAAAAAATTGACTTCTGTCTTGCTTGTTTCAGGTCAGAGACTTAACAAGTTATGAGGTCAGAATCATATTGGGCCTTATGATTAAGCACCTATGAGTGTGAAACATGTCAAGGCGTTATCTGATATCTATTCGATTTGCACCTATTGTTTAAATACAGTTCCTGACTGCTCCTAGTGGTTGTGCGGAATATTTTTCTATTTTTTCATTTGTTGTCAAATTTCTAAGTTCCCTTTAGAGCCAGTTCACACCACATGCAGTCCAGTGCATTTTTTTCTGCATCAAAAATGCATGGAAAGTAGGTTATATGGTTTCCAATGGCATAGTTCACACAGTCGGTCAGTTCCAGTGTGTTCCAGAAAAAAAGTAGAACATTTTTTCTGCACTGGACTGTACTGGAATGCGGTAAAAAGCATCAAAAACACACTGGAGTAAAGAAAAGAAGTAAAATAAGCATCTGAAATGCATCCGGAAACATATCAAAAACGGACCAGAACGTGTCAAAAAAGCGCATTCAGAAACGCATCCGGAACGGATCTGAAGTGCGTTTTTGTCGTGTGAAGCAACCCTTAAAAAGAGACTCTGCTGTGAAAATGGCACTTCAATTAACAAATGTCTCTGCAACAAAGAAAGTAAATACTTACATCTTTGCTGCCCGGACCAGCAAACATAATGTGATGAAGAGGAATCTACAACCGGATTTCCCTGCCGTACCCACTGGTTCCTCCCACCAACCGATATATCATTATAGGAAATAATACTGATGTAGAGGTCGGTAGTAGGAACTGCGGAGCCTGGTGGGGCAGATCAGTAATCCCAAAAGTATCAGTTTCTTAGGAGATTTTAGTAGGCAATTCCTCTTTAGCACAGCTGTGTTTGGCAGTATGGATAGTGGGCACAGTATGCATTCATTTTCTTCTTTGGATCTGTTGTAAGAAATTTTGAACACTGATTGACAACTCTCGTTTCTTGCAGGAGGTGCACAATGGGGACGAGCACCATCATCTGGCACATTAGGGGGTGGAGTCAGATTGGATCACAACACAAGCATTTACAATAGTAAAGAATCAATAAGCGCTGGCGGGGCTGTGGAATTTCCTTAAAGCATTTCCTTAAAGTGAACCTTTACCCAAAAGGAAAGTGCAGCTCATCCTCTTTCTCCCCCCGCCTCTAACACATTTGAAGCTCTTTTTTTGGGGGGGAGTGGGTACCTTTTTTTGTCAGGTATCCACCCCCACTTGCTAAATCATTGCCTAGGTGAGAATGATGTGTGCTTGTCACATGTTCCAGGAAGCTGCAGAACCAGTCTCACTGCACTGCTGAGGCTTTACAAAGTCACAGTCGGCTCCCAAATCCCAGATGGAGGTATTATCAGAGATCAAAAGCCCAGCAAAGATTTTTGCTCTGGAGAAGACAGGGCTGGACTCCATGGAATGTTAATTATCTCTTTCTTCTAAGTCAACTAAGTTTCTGTTTCTTAAAAGTCCATTTTTTCACAACCCAAGTGAAAAGTTCCTCTTTAAATACATTTTGTAAACTCATTTATGACTACAATAAACTGACAGAATACAAGGTCACTTTATCTTTCTTTGGCACATGATCAACACTTGTATCATTCTCTCACCTGCCATACATGTCTTGCTGGACACTAGGGTGCTGGCTATCTGAAACCAGTAAACTGCTTTGCCAGCTCCCTTCTGTGTTACTGATATAGATAAATGGGACAAAAATGTCCAAACTACTAGATTATTTCTTGTACTTATGTTGGTTTACCCTGGTTATATTTTGAGGTTTTTCTTTTATACTCTATAAATTGTCAGATAATCTGCACTGTGTGACAATTCCATGGTAGGTTGGAGTACTTTAAAATACTTTCAGTGCACCTTTACTGTTCATAGCTACCTCTGTGTTTTTCTTGGGAGAACATGATTAAAATGTAGCTTCCTGGGATCTCTGCTGCTTTAGAGCCACAAAACTATTCACAAGCCAGTCTCTAAGACATCTAAGGCAGCCCATACACAGGGCCATCTTTAATATTGGTTGGACCTTGGACAAACATTTCCTTGGGCCCCCACACATAGACTTAAAGCAGACCTTCATGCTTTTCCACTTCTTCCCTTCACTCCACCTCTCTTTCCATCCTCTTTCGTAAATGTGCTGTTTTTTTTTTTTTTTTTTTCTTTTTGTAGGTAAAAATGTCCAGCCCCGCCTGCATGTCAGTCACCTTAGGCAAATGACGTGCACACTGCCCACTGTACCTCCTGAGATATGCATGTCACATATCCCAGGAGACATAGCCTTCTATTCAGAAAAGGAGGAGGGGGCGGGCTTATTGGTGTGTCATCAGGAGGCCCGTCCGCTGAACCAGGAAGAGCCGGCAGGTCTCTTGATGATGTCAGATAGAACATGGCACGTGGGACAGAGCTGTGTCCGGGCATGGGAAGATTTCAAAATGTCATTGCTGGGTCCACTGGATAGGTGAGTATCTGAAATGTGCAGATACCACCCTAAGATAAGGGGCGGGGGGGGGGGGGGGGGTGTAAAATAAAAGAAAATTGGGGGATGAGTACAGATCCTCTGTGCCGGACATAGATAGAGTGATTTTCTTTCCTGGCGCCACGGGTTGCAGGAAAGAAAACTGCTCGATTCCCCATTAACATAGACATTGTTGACAGGGGATTCCCTTCCATGGAGCTATTGTATTCACATTGACATTGTGAACACAGTGATTATTGCAGCCTCTAGCAATAATCACAAGTAATATCCAGCAGGCTGCTTGTACCCAAGTTGATTGATTGATCAACTTGGGTACATTCAGCCTGTCTATACATGGTTCGAATCTCAGTCAGTTCCTGCTGAAGCAGCCAAGATTCAAACTGTCTATTGCCGGCTTTTTCTCAAAAAAAAAGTAAACATAAAGAACTTGTCCAGGCTCACTGATTGGTTGCTAGAGGTTACTGCACATCATTACCGCTCACTAATTGACTGCAACTCAGTGTCCCTCTCTGCAAGCTGCTCCGCTCCTGCCACTACTTTAATAATCTCCCCCCAATGCTGGCAGGAGATGGGTGAGGGAGAAAAATCCACACACAGCCCGCTCTGTGTGTCTGATCTCTGTGCTGCTGACCAGAGAAGGCAGGGGGCATGAGTGGGGGAACACAAGAGAGCCGCTCTGGCTCACTTCCTGTCACAGCCTACAGCCGGCAGCACTGATTGATCGGGAAAAACCCAAAAGGCTGGTTGTACTTGACTGATTGACTTCTGTACAACCAGCTAGCCCATACATGGAGACCTTTCTGAAGAAGTCCGGGATTGGACAATACATGTAAAAGGGGCAGTGCTTATACACCAATGACATCATCAAGTTAGCCACAGACCTCCAGCATACTCAGTGAGCGATTAGCTGAGCGCTTTGGTATCTGTGAGGCTAAATTGCAGCAGTGTTATGATGTGCTGATTTTATCACGCAACGCGAGTGCTTTTAACCTTAGCTGTATTTAAATATCAATGAGCGCTATGCAAGTACTTTTTGTCTTTTATATGTACTGTGCATGCTGCAATATTTTATCTAATAGCTGGATGATACCTTTGAGCGCACTGAGGAGATCAGATCAGTATCCTGCTTTCCCTTAAAGGGACATATGCGCTTCTGACCTCTGTATGTATGCGAGGTCCTTTATATAAGGTGAGCGTTTTGGTAAACCACAGGGTGAACAGGGCACAGTGGGAACACTTGAAGGGGGAGGTGTCACAGGCATCTGCACTTGGAAGGGGGCTGGATTACAGAGTATTATTCACAATTAATTGTGGCTGTAATTTTCATGGACTTTTCTGATTTGTTGGGGCTCTTTAATACTGATACCCTTTATTTGTATAATATATGTATACTCATCTCAGAATTCATGTATTGTTTAGTTGCTGTTGAATTCTTAATACAATAAGTCTCCTACTTACGAACGAGTTCCGTTCCAGGAGCTCCTTCGTAAGTTCAACTTGTTCGCAAGTCCAGCAAAGATCAGTGCTTGCCGACAAAGGCTGCGAGCGCTGAACAGTGTGTTCTCGTGGGGGGGGGGGGGGGGGGGAGCCCCCTGTCAGAACACAAATGCACAGCAGGGGAGATCTCTACACCAACATTGCTTGTGTTGGTACAGGGATCTGTCAATTATTTTCCATTCAGCTAGCTGAGTTGAACGAAAAAAACGAAGTGTGTGTATCCAGCTTTGCAGGATTGGTCATGTGAACACATGTTTGCATCTTTGAAAGTTCACAAGTCGAATGTTCATATGTAGGGGAACTACAGTATGCACAAATTGATAAAATTAAAATAAAATAATAAATTAAATAAACAAAATTACTGCACTTTTTGTGTTATTTGATCATACATGGATCGAAAATTTAGCCAGCTGAACTGCTCAAATTTTTATCCATGTAGAATAGCTTTAGGGCCATCCTGGAAGGCACAGGGTACTATTATAACCCTTTCAATCCAGCATCATGCATGATCATGCTGCCTTTTGTGTGCACTGGAAGGCAGTGGTTCCAATGCACTGGAAACAGTGCATCTCACTGTTTATTCTTTTTTTGGGGGGCAAGCTTTATGAAAAATGTCACAAAGCGCATCAAAATGGTGAGGATTGCGTTGCACCACACTGCCATGTGAAAAAAGTTCAGCATGCAGTACTTTGTTTTTCAGAGCAAACCCCTGCAGCATGGTGGTGTGAATTGACATAATAGGGAACAAAGCTTTTTGCATTGTCTATTGGAACTGCAGTGGGAAAGGCTGCCCAGAACAGCTCAATGCATCTGGTGTGAACCCCTAAGATCCAAACTCTGGAAGAGACTTGATTCAGGTACTTAATATACTGCTGTTGTCAAAGTATAACTAGAGCCAAAACTTGTTATCAATTGTTCTAGATGAGTCTGGGAAAGGTAAGAACCTTTGTTAGGTTTTTCCTGTATGTGTCTTATGTATTTGTGACCCCTTGTACCAGGACAGGAAATGGTCTTTATATTTTAGTCAGCTTTACAGTATTGCAAATTATTTTAAATGATGCTATTTAAAGTGGATTTCCAGGTATGGATACTTTATACATAGTTACATTAGTAGCTGGACCAATGTAACCATGTATACAATATTCATACCTAAAATTATTTTTTAAATATCTCCTCACTACTACCCTGTTTCCCCGAAAATAAGACCTAGCGTGCTTGTCAGTGATGGCTGCAATATAAGCCCTACCCCCCAAAAAAGCCCTACCCTGTTTCCCCCAAAATAAGCCCTACCCTGAAAAGAAGACCTACAAGGACTTTGACTAGGGCTTATTTGGGGGGTAGGGCTTATATTGCAGCCCTCACCGACAATCACGCTAGGTCTTATTTTCGGGGAAACAGGGTATGTAGTCCAACACAAATCAGTAGTGCTAGTCTCAGTTTTTTAGAGAATCCTTTCATAAAAACACTTCTTGAGAACTTTCTAGGTAAGATTTCCGATTGCTCATCAAGGCAGAAGCAGCAGAAACATTTGTGACATATTACAGAAGATATATAAATGATATACACACAGCTATTGTTATCTGTGTAGAAGTGATTCCCTGAAAATATATAAAAAACCTAAAAATAAATCCACCAGCCCTTCACGCTGGACATTGCCCTTACAATTTTGGTTCTTGTGTAACTAAGGTGTGTGATTAATGGAGTGCAGTACAAACACACACATCCTGATACTCCCAGTGATTCACGTCCCAGGAATAACTCATATATGATGTCACTTCAGGTGCAACTGCGTCAGTTTAATGGTTTCGCCACTTCCAAGTTAATGAATCAGCACTCCTTCAGCTAATGAGCAATAAGCTTTTTGTCTTGGAATGCACCACATAGCTACGCATAACTGATAAGAGAATTATGTTGCTAACGCTATGTGAGGTATTTATGGGTATTCGATAATGATGCATAGTGATGTGTCTTCTGTGTACTGGTAACTATTATTATTGTAGCCAAGCTTAGGAAAGCATGCAGACTATTCATCTTTTTAATTTCCCTTCATATTTTCTTATTCAAAGAAGTCACCAATCTTAACAAACTTTGTTTCCTAGATGGATGGTGCTTTACTTCCTGTGTAAAATGATACCTAGTGGCCTATTTATAAAGTACTGAACAAGTTAACTCTGGGGTAGGCAACCGTTTGAACTTGGTGTGCTGAGATATGTTTGTAAGAAATTAAGAGACGAGGTCGTAATTGCATGACAGGCCCCCCCCCCCCACACACACACACACACACACAATCCAGACACCCACAATACCTCCCAACTTTAGAATTTAAGAATGAGGGACACCTTGGAGAGATCAGGACATGTGGAAAGCTATGAATGCTGCAGCGTAAAGTGGGCACAGTTAAATTATGCTGAGTTTGGGGGTGGAGTCTGAGTATACTGGACACTACACATGTATGCTGCAGCCCCTGCACTCACAAAATGTTCCTAAATTTCACTGGTACAAATAAGATTCTTGTAGGCACACAAAAACCACAGCACAAAGGATCTTTTTTTTTTAAACACTACGACTTAAAATGATATCATATTAGTGCAACTTTTATGCAACTTAGTATAATAGTAAAGCTCAAAGTGAATGTATGCATTTTATTTTACTTTTATTTCCCTTTCAATGCTACACTGCAATGTGCGCAGTATAAAAAAAAAACTTACCATGACATTAGAATAAGATTAAAGCAGAGGTCCACCCTAAAAAAAAAAATTACATAAAAAGGCTCCTAAAAATGTGAAAAAAAATGTTTTACTTACCAGAAATGGCTGTTGCTAGGCAGATCCTCCTAATGTGCCACTTCCTATTCCACGGTAGTCTTCATTCTTCTCCTCGCATTGTCGTCTGGGGAATGGGGCGCGCTGTTTTCTGGGACCTGTGTGTGTCCCAGAGCACAGCTGGCCATTCACAAAGCGCCGCGCGACTTGCACACGCACAGTAGGAAACGGCACTGAAACCGCAAGGCTCCACTGCCTGTTTCCCTTAGTTCAAATGGCGGCGCCAGGACCCGATTCGATGGACGTATCGGCCTCGGGCGGCCGACATCGCGGGCACCCTGGACAGGCAAGGTGTGCTTATTAAAAGTCAGCAGCTACAGACTTTTTCTAGACTTTTAGAAAAAAAAAATTCAGCTGGAACACCGCTTTAAGTGGATTGACAAAGGCACAAATTTGCAGGACATTGACTTTTTACAGGTTTGCAGTCCCAAAAAATTCAAATGACAATGCGCTCACATTTGTGATCATTTGATGCTTGAACAATAAAAGCAAATGTCAGTCAGAATTTTCAACATCATTGATGGGACCTAGTGATTATTCTAGGGAGGGAATATTTTTATTTATTTTTAGGTTGTGTATATACAGAAAATACTTTAACCTTTTTAAAATTTTCTTTACACTTTTTTTTCAATGGGGGGTCTGAATATGTTCAGTGGAGATCTGACCTAGACCCCACATAAGGCAGTGTAGCAGCAGATTGCAATCAGCCAGCAATAGATCACTACAACAGTGACCTACTGCTGTATGGAGAGGAGAAACAGAGCTATAACAGCTCTCCCCCAGAGCTGACAGGAAGTGCAGTGATATCACTACATTCCCGGAAACATCCTGTTTACACTTGTTTCTACGAGCACAACCAGTTAGGTACCACCCCCAGCATGTGTGCCAAAGGCTATAAATTAACTACATCACTTTATCATTCGTTTTGGAAACTTTACATAAATAGCTTGCTGTTAAAGCTGAACTCTAGTCAGAAACATTGTTTTGCCATTTGAGGTGAGATTGTGTACTGCAAGACATTTGCAGAATGGAGGAGGTGCAAAGGGGCCCGAAATAATTTGTTATCTCCTGCCAGGACTGTAGGTTTTGTCTCTGAACATTCTGCTTTTACTGCACTGTATGACAGGAATTAAAGTAAGAGCATTATATAATGCAGCAGCCACCATAGGTTTCACACATTCATTAGTGTTCATTTATTTTTTCAGTGCAAATGACCAAAAATTGCTCTTGGCCGGAGTTCAGCTTTAATGTTATTAACATTTGTTCAGTATCCTTCTGATTTAGTTTCACACCCTTTTAGAATTGATGGCTAAGATCACTAAGCAGCTTAGTTAGCTGGTTACAACAGAAATAGTCAGTATAAATTTTATGATGGCCTGATTTTCTATTCTCTTGCACACTGCAGCTTGAAAAAGCTCAGTACAGCTTTTTTTTTTTTTTTTTTTTACTGAGCTAAAATACAGCCCAATAATTGTAATGTGCCTATGCATACAGGTGCATAAACAAGCGTTGTGCATTCTTCAGTAAATTATATGTATATATATATATATATATATATATATATATATATATATATATATGAAAAATCTGCTTTTTTGGTCAGCAGTTTACACGTCATGCGCGCAAATGCGTGTAACTGCACACAAATGACCATTTACATATTCTGCAGAACGAGAACACGAGAAGTTTTTTGTGCATTTTCGCGCGAACGCATATACGCAAAAATGCGCGTAAATACATACGAGAAGAAAACAGTCTGAAAAAGTAGATGCTCAAACAGGAGTATCATGTGCAAGAGGCCTAAGTAATTATTTTCATTTATTACTTTCATTTTTCTATGCAGAAATGAAGTGTTAATCTACCCATGTAAATTAAAAACACTTGGAAAAAATCAATACTAGCAAATAAAATAGTATCAGATTTTGGTAGGTATGTTTTGACAAGATCATAGTGGTGTAATAACTAGTTATGAATGAGCAGTGATTTCATCTGCCAGGTTTCTGTTAATGTTTCAAGCAGACATTCCTCCCTCCTACACATTGTATAAAACCTGACATTTTTTTGTGTCTGTGTGTTTGTTTCCTTTATTTCCCACTTCAACCTGCCCCATCCTTCATTCTTGCCTAGGTGAGAATGACATGGACCCCACTCCTGAAGTCTTCTTGGATATGCATGTCACATTTAGGTTTCAGCTTCTATTGTTGAATATCATATTTAGTTCTTTATAAATATGTCCCTGTGTATTACATTCCCTAAATGGGGGCACAGATCGGAAAAAAATAACCGTCGGGGTTTCAAACCCCTCACCACTATATGCAAAGTTTATACTTTTTAGGTATTCCATTATATACTCCGATATACCTTAAAGTAGTAGTAAACTCTGTTACATCACTTGTACCTACAGGTAAGCCTATAATACGGCTTACCTGTAGGTACTGTGAATATCTCCTAAACGGGCACAGTTTAAGAGATATTCAGAGTGCATGCAGCCGATTACATCACTGGCCCATACGCTCTGAAGGTCCAGCTTACAGTGCCAGACCTACAGAGCCTATGCCGTGACGTCATCACGCCCCCGGCCACTCATGTAGCCGAAGGGCCACAAACCCAGAAGGAAGACCTGGAGGAAGACGTTAGGCGTCTCAGCGGTGACATTGCGGCGCTGAAGGGCTTCATTCTAAGGTAAGACTATCATAATGTGCTAGTATGCTGTGCATACTAGCACATTATGACATTGTCTTGCAGGGAATTTTTCATTTTTTTACACCTGTGATTTACTACCGCTTTAAATTGGATTGAGTGTATGTCAGGAAGCCACACTTTTTACCTACATTAGCGCACAGATGTGCCTATTCAATTATTTATGACTGCATACATCCCGTGCCTAAAATTATTACAGGAGAGCAATAGTGATCAGTCAATGACTATTCCTGGTAATGGAAGTCAACTGTGACCACATCTTTCGAATACAAAAAAAAATCATAAAGTTAAATAGGACTATCCCAATGTGGTCCTAGGCATTAGGTGAACATCACACCATCCAGTCGATTTTCAAATCTGAATTAGATGACAATCTCATGTCTAAAGTAGCAACAGGTAGGAGGAAGATGACTGGACACACGTTAAAACCTTTTCTAAACTTCAGTGAAGCCTTCAGGATGGGAATAATGGATTCCCTGGTCAAGATGCCACAGCCGTTATGTCTACATCTGTAGCTCATGAAGAGACCCAACTGAAACAATGCAACTAAAGCTGGCCATACATTATAAAAAACTCTATTGTACAATTTTTCTTTAGATTTACCAAAACCATATAATAAGAGGTCAAACCTAAACACTTTGTACATTTTGTATTCAATCAGGCAGGTCCTTGTACTACATAGTTGAAGGTAAATCTAATGGAAAGGTGAACAAGAAAATTGTATAATTTTTGCCCAGCTGAAGGCCTCATGCACACAGGACGTTTTTACAGCTGCTTCTAGGGGCGTCTGCTGTTCTTTTTTTTTTTCCAGCCTCTAAACTCCCCTGCATTTTAGGCTGTGTGCCCGTGCACACATAGACTTTTAACAGCGTTTAGTGGCAGGAGAGTTTAGAAGTTAGAAGAAAGAAATCCTCGTCCAGTGCATCCAGAAGCAGCAGTGTTTGGGTGGAAAAAACGCTTGTAAATGCATCTAAACGTGTTTTAACGCTAGGCACATTTAGTACTTGAGCATTAATTAATTTCAATGGCCAGAATAAGTTATCTATACCATTCAATTAAATTTAAATAACGCCCAAGCTCTTGATGCCTGTAAATGCGCCTAAACACTTGTAAAAGCATAAGACACTTTTACAGCATTTTTTCTGCAGAAACTCTGTTGGCTTCTAAGAGAAAAAAAAAAAAACGTCCTGTGTGCATGAGGCCTAAAGCTTACTTTCAAAAAAGAATTTGAAGCTAATACATAGCAAGTACAGAAGGTTAGATCTAGATTATGTGCTTCTATTGTGCCTAGAGCTCAGCTTTAATTCTGCATGCTTAGAACTACATAGAATTATGAATTTATGATCTACCGTAATTCCTAGAACATCTGCTATATAATATGTACATTAAATATTTATACAAACTTCCTAACTGTCCCTCTTTGGTTGGTCTTAATAGAAGAAAATATTGGAAACTGTAATGTATTTTCAGTTGGCACTAAACATTTGAGTTACTGTTATATTTCTTTACATAATGCTTGATCATTTACATAATACTTGATGTAATGCATGCATTCTGTACCATATTTTTTTCATTTTGAATTCAGGAAAAATGACATGTATGTTTTTTGCAGGCTAGCTGGTAAGTGTGCTGGGAAATGTTTTGTTTGCTTCCATGTGCACCTTACTTCAAAAGGCTTGTTATAAATTGGAAAAAAGGGTGTTGAATCGCGCTAAAACAGATTGGTGATCATACACATCATCACCAAACCAAATATTTAGAACTAAGTGAAGAGTTCCCCTTTAGTGTATACATAAAAAAAAAGGAAAAAAAGGCTCCATATAGTGTAAAATCATTAACTTTATTGGATAAGTAAAAGGTTAAACTCACATGTTAGTAGACAATAGTAGGCATGTAGTGTAGTCTGGAGCACCGGCCGGAAGCTCACAGACAGCCCGTCCTACTGGAAACAACAGCAGCAATGGGAGGTGACGAGAACACGTCGCTCTGCCCTACGCGGCATTTCGTGATAGAGTCACATCATCCAGGGGCACGGGCGGCGCGTCTCGTCACCTCCCCTTATAGTACTAAGAGCCTGACCAAGCCTCGCTTTGAATTCCACTCCATCGGCAGACTTGCACAAAAAATTTAAAAGTCCCAAGCGCTGACGTGTCCTCACTAAACCAAGCCTCACTGTGAATCCCGAATCATCAGCGAGCCTACCCAGGTCGGATAATCCCAAACACTGAGTGGTGTCAGGTGCGCAAGTGTGTGCACAATCACCGGAGAAAGAATAAATCATGAATTGCAATAAACCGCTGGCTGGAAGGGGGTATGAGGTCAGGTATCTGGGAACCACTCATATGGAGATAGGTACCCCAAAAAAAGCAATAAAATGTCAACAAATTACTACAATTATCAAGTCAACCAGTGCGATCCGTGTCACAGACCGGACATGAATTGACTTGAGCATAGGGGGACATTCCTTGTTATAAATTGGGGTGGTTGTCATTTTTGTATAGCTTGGTCGCTGGGTTTGGCGTATGGACACATTGGACGCCTTCCACTGCCATTGTGCTCTTGCTGGGCTTCTAATGGGGGGGGGGTGAGCCATTCATTTATCCATTGTTACATATGCGCCAACTTGGAGCCTCTCAAATATAAGAGTTAGGGTCCTTTCACATGGGACGGATCCGAGATGATCTGCCCCGTGAACATCCGCTTGCTCAGCGGGGATCGCTCCTTCGATCCCTGCTGAGCAGGCAGATGACAGGTCCGTCGCTGCACACTGGCTGAAACTTGTCTTGCATACACACAGTCACACAAAGTTGGTCGGAAATTCCGAACGTCAAGAACGCGGTGACGTACAACACGTAAGACGAGCCGAGAAAAATGAAGTTCAATAGCCAGTGCGGCTCTTCTGCTTGATTCGGAGCATGCGTGGAACTTTGTGCGTCGGAATTTTGTACTCACGATTGGAATTTACGACGACGGATTTTGTTGTCGGAAAATTTGAGATCCAGATCTCAAATTTTGTGTGTGGGAAATTCCGATGGAAAATGTCTGATGGAGCCTACACACGGTCGGAATTTCCAACAACGAGCTCCCATCGAACATTTTCCGTCGGAAAATCCTATCGTGTGCACAGGGCACAAGGCTCCATTCACAACTGGGCGTAGCGCAGCAACAGCTGCCGTAGCGCCTTTTTTTTAAGCTTTTTTTGTTGGTCCTCCCTCCGCTCAAAAGAAGCTCATGCACAAAATCTTAGCACGGAGCCAAGAGCGTCTGCGGTTTCGATTTTTGCTGCGATTGTAGCACATTTTGACGCTCACCAATCATGGCAACGTCGCACAGCGTTTGGGGTGCCATTAATAAAATATAGCATCACAAACGTGTTCTGACAGTGATTCCGTCCGGGATCCAAATTGCTCAGGTGTGAATGGATAGGACCTCACTGTCCTTGGCGAGGCTCTGTGGCTTATACATATATTAGCAAATGTGTGCAACTAACCCTTCTGTTTTTAACATGAATTATTCAACTGGGTCAATTTTGTTTTTCTGGGGGGGGGGGGGGGGTTGTGCAGGCTAGCTTATACGTGTGCTAAGAATAATAAATAATAAATTGGGGAGGTTGCTATTTTTGTATACCTTGGAAAAATAGTGAAGACAGATCCCTGGTCCAATGCCGCAGAATCACAGTTCTCTTAATTAAGCCACCATGCCAACATAGACTGGAGAAACTTGGGCCCAATACAGAAGTTTATTATGAGAATCCACAATAGTCCTACGTCTTAATTCTTGAATTTCTCCCAAAAAGTTCTAATTATATCCTAAAATCTTGTCAGCCAACAAATATTCATTATAACCACCAGTGCTCATACTTGTTTATGCCTAGCATTAAAAGATGCAGATTTTAGCCAGCAGAGTTAAATTTGGGGATGTAAAAGTAAATCATCAACAAAGTTTGTCTCATGTAGGCTATGTTTTACTAACACCATTAATAAATACAATGCAGTTATATCAAATCAGTTTTAAAGGAATACATTATTTATACCCAACATACCACTGGCTAATCTAACAACGCACAATACAGACAGCAACATATTGTCCAATATTGCTGAATCATACAAAGCTCAATGCAGTACTTTTAAATCAGATTACAAGTGTCCGTGTAGTTCAGAGGCCACATACCGGATCTCTTGTATAAAAGCCAACATTTCTGTTTAAGCCAACATTATTCATTTCCTGTGGCTAATCAGACCCATATGTTAAGTGGAAATATGATTTACACAACCATCCATTTGATAGATGTGCAGATCTTATCGCTCCCAGTTCACACTTGTGCGATGCGGGAACCCTGCAAATCGACTGTGGGTTCCCGCTTCGCACCTGACTCGCAAGGCAGTTCACACTACCATATGCGAACTGCTGGGAGTTTCAATACAATGTTAATCACACCCCCATTTCAGCTTGCATATAGTGAACTGATGGTTAGGACATAAATCAGATCGTATGGGTGTGAACACCCATGCGATCAGATTCTGGTGCAGACCAAAAGAAGGGTCCTATGCGAGTTTGGTCCAAATGCGATGCAAATTCAGCCATACTATCTGTATGGCTGAAATCGCATTGCACGGACATCGCATGTGATTTGCACTGCAGTGTGGTGCGAATCACATGCTATCTCGCACCACACACTGGTGTGAACCGAGCCTTAGCTGTGTTTTTAGTCTTCAAGTAAGAGAAGACTGAAGAAAAATACACACTCTGCAAAGGGTCTGAATGATTCAAATTGTTACTATATTCATTTTATTTGTAGCAAACAATACACTCCACATGAAAGACATAGAGTGTAATCTATAGGAACACCATTGGAAAGCTAACACCCCTTTATTTTATTTATTATAGATATTTATTATTTAAGAAAAGTAAAAAAAACAACAAAAAAATACATCTGACTCTGAATTATGACTCTATGCCCTAGCAAACATGACTATATTACTGGCATCTACAAGTACCAGATGTGTCCTCAAAGGCAATTAAGCTTCTGTTATGTTTCTAATTTGTTTTTGTTGACAGAACACAATCCAGGTGACCAGGGACAGCTTTTTTTCCATGCTGGTTATGTTCAGAATTCTGTACAATATTCAAAGTGTACAACTCTGTTTGTACACCCTCAACACCCTCAATTCCAAAAAAGTTGTGTAAAATCTACATAAAAAAAAAACGTAAAAACTTATCAAATGTTTAAACAACCCCATTTAAAAAAAGTTGGGACAGGGCCTGTTCACTATGGTGTAGCATCTCTTCTTTTTTTTAAGTGTTTGTAACCCTAAAAAATAAAAAAAATGGACCCTGTTACAGTGCTTGTGCTGTCTAACCTGCCCCTCTCTAAACTGAAAAAAACCTAGCTGATCCTGCCCTCCCCTCGGTTTATCATGGCTGCTGCGCCTTGACACCGTGGTCAGGTTACATGCCTCCGTCATCCGCAGCTCTCCTCTGTCCTGCTCTCCCTTCCCTCCCTGCCTGTCAGCTCTGTGTGTCTTAGTGAGCTGTCTCTGCTCCCCCTCCTGCCGCTATTCGTTGTACATTTAGCTTTAACAAATTGTACTGCCCCTCTCCTTTATCCAGCGATAATGCACAGTGCAAATGATTCCCAGCCGCTCTGCTACTCCGATCCAGAGCCACAGCGGGAGGGGCTGAGCGGCCAGCACAGCAGTGACGTGACCTCCCGCCTGACGTCAGAGGAAGAGCTCGACCCCTCCCACTTTAGCCCGGGGATCGGAGTAGCAGAGCGGCCGGGAGTCATGTGTCCGGCCTGAAGATCTCTAAAAAAAAAAGAAAAAGGTATTTAGAGGCATTTATTGCAATAAACACTAACACTGTACATTATGGCCTGATAAAGAATAAGGGCAGGCAATAAATTGCTTTATTAAGGTTACAAATCTTTAATAACACTCTGTAAACATCTGGGAACTGAGGAGACCAGTTGCTGGGGTTTTGGGAGAGGAATGTTGTCCCATTCTTGCTGAGCCTATGCTGCTCCAAAACCTGAATATATCTTTTAGCATTTGATGGTGCTATTCCAGATGTGCAAGCTGTCCATTCCATACACACTAATGTACCCCCATACCATCAGAGATGCAAGCTTTTAACTGAGAGCTGATAACAAGCCGGAAAGTCCCTCTTCTTTTTAGTCTGGAGGATGCGGCACCCATGATTTGCCAAAAAATAAATAAAAGTCAAATTTCGATTCGCCTGATCACAGAACAGTTTTCAACTTTGCAACAGACCATTTTAAATGAGCTTTGGCTCAGATAAGACAGCAGCATTTCTGGATCATGTTCAGATATGGCTTCTTCTTAACCATGATAGAACTTTATCTTGCATTTTTGGATGCCACTGCAAACTGTGTTCACAGACTGATTTTTGGAAGTATTCCTGAGCCCATGGAGTGATCTATTACAGAATCATGTCTGTCTGAGAGCCTGAAGATCAGATCACAAGCATCCAATATTGAGTTTCAGCCTTGTCCCTTGTGCACAGAGATTTCTCCAGATTCTCAGAATCTTTTGATGATAATATGCACTGTAGATGATGATGTATTTAAAGTCTTTGCAATTTTATGTTGAGGAACATTATTCTGAAATTGTTCTATGACTTTTAGACGCAGCTTTTCTCAGACACTCTAATGCAGGCCATACATGGGTTGAATTCCAAACAAATTTTCTTTCAAAAGTCAGAAATTTCATGCATTTTGTAATCCAATGGTGCACCATTGATTTCGAAATCCGACCAGCCAAGCCTTGAATTGCACCTCATACTGCTACAAAAAAGAATTTTCGTGTCTGGGAATCTTCTTTTCTTTCCAGGTCAGAGCTCATGCGCATTTATATTTCTCGCATGATTCTCCCATCACTGATTAGAAATTCCAAAAATTTCCAACATGCCCGATCACTCAAAATTGATGGCCGCACAAAAATCAGCCATTGCTGCAGCCCACTAATGGTGCAAAATTCGAACAAAAATTCTTTGTTACCATTTTCGAAAGAAAATTTGTTTTGAATTCGACCCATGTATGGCCTGCATTAAACTCTCTAAGATGCTCTATTTATACTCAAGCATGTTACTGACCTGCTGACAATTAACCTAATTAGTTGCAAAATGTTCTTCCAGTTCTTCCTTGTTAGTAACACTTAAACACTTCCCACCCAGCCACTGTACATAAACTTCCAGGTGGTCCTTTTCTCCTTCTGACAGGAACCTCCTCAGAACGAGTGCTCGCAGCGCGGCCCCGGGGATCGCTGTGATCACAGGATTCAGTCGAGCAGAGATCGGAATATGCGCACTGGGATTGGCCCTCCCGATCATGTGATGGCTGTCTCCCACCACAGCCGTCACAATGTAAACAAAGACACGTGTCTCTGTGACAGTTCTCCCCACCGAGCTCAGTGTGAGGGGGGAGGGGGGGATTTTAAACAGAGAGCTGTCACAGATCCCCCACAAAGGACCGGTTGTGTTTGGGGTGCGCTACATACAGAGTGCAGGGTTTAGGAGTACGCTGTGTACAGAGTGCAGTTTCAGAAGTGACCTATGCACAGAGTGCAGAGTTCAAGACTGCACTATGTACAGAGTGCAGAGTTTAGGGATGTGCTGTGTACAGAGTGCAGGGTTTAGGTGTGCACTATGCACAGTGTGCATGCTCAATCAATGCGTTCTCTCAGTCACTCTTAGTAGATGAGCTCAGCTACTGTTGCTACACAGAGAGTGCACTGTTTGAATTTGCCAGAGAAGGTACTGGGGACGCACTGAAAAGGCTGACCCATCCTGCCAGAGAGTGAGTCAGCTGCTAAGGAGTTATTCAGACATGGACTGCATGGCCTACATTGAGGAGGAGAGTTATATATTGTGCTGGGGATACTAGAATGCATGAGGAATTTTTGGGGAAAATGGCCATTAATAGTGAATTAATCATTTAAGTGAGTACAAATTTACTTTTAAAGTGTAACTGTACTTTCAAAGCAGTTACACTTACTTTTTAGGCCTCCAGTTCCCCTTGCCAGTCTAATGCTCACTAGTACCTGATCCACCAAGATCTCCTTTCGGTCGATCAGTTGGGTTTTTTGTTTTAAATTCTTTTTATTTGTTTTTAGAAAAGAGATTTACAAATACAATACAGCACAATAAAAACCAAGACAACATTCATAAAGTAAGCAAGCAATAATAGAAATCTATTGGATTTTGAACTCTCCATAGGACTGAATGGGGATCATGGTGTGTACACACAAGCCAATAAAAAAAAAATTCTAAGAAGTGCAGTTGCACCTTAAACAATTCTGGTTTCTATTTTGTTCCCTGTTAACACATAAATTATGCTATAAAAGTCCTGTTATAGACACACTGGGGGAGATTTACTGAAACTGGTGCGCAGAGAATCTGGTAAAGCTGTGCATAGTAACCAATCAGCTTCCAGGTTTTATTATCAAAGCTTTATTGAACAAGATGAAGTCAGAAGCTAATTGGTTACTATGCACAACTGCACCAGATTCTCTGTGCACTCATTTTAGTAAATCCCCTTTACGATCAGTATCAGTATATATTTTCCACAAAAACATCATTGCTATAAGATATAAATACTAAGAATGAAGGGTAATGTTATGTACCTTACCATTCTTTAATCAGCCCAGAAGAAACATATGTCTATAGGTGCTAAATGCATTCTCCATGCACATAAGCAGAGTCTTACTGACATTTAGCATATCATTTGTATATTTATACAAGATATAGAGGCAGCACTAGAACATGATTTTTTTTTCTAGTCTTGTGACTAGAATGTAATTACAGGATTGTGTCATTGTGTAAAAAGCCTTTAGTTATTTGAACAAACAACAAATTCCCCATTGGTCAGCATACAATCGTAATTCTTTTTTTGATGACAGGTGCATTGTGTTAGCTTTCAAACCCTGATAACATTCAGGCCACTGTTTAAACCTATTGTTGGGAAAATGAGTTACACCTCAGCATTGATTGTATGTGAGTGATGTCCTCAAAAGCATGTACACATGTAAACACCCTAATAAAATGTCTACAGTATCCTATTACAGACTGCCATATAGAATTTCTTATAGCTGACATTAGCATGTATATTGCTGCATTGACCTTTGCATAATGAAAGGGTCAGTCAACCCCAAACTGATATTTATATTGAGTTCCTTGGTCTGCATACCTGCTATGACCATTATGAGGTGTTTCCAGTTTTTAATTAAGGAAATGCAATAGGAGATGTCTGAAAACATGCAAAGATGGGTGAGAACACCCAAATCTCCAGGAAAACAGTCAGCATTGATCTAGGTGTTGGAGTATCCAAGTCAGGTAAGAAGCCAGGTACTGTACTGACTCTGTCCATCAAAATCCAGCTATAACCTAATATGACTTATTGGTGGACTGAACCTCAAGGCATTTTTTAATAATGTGACAGATGCGACAATGTTACAAATATATTTTTCAGGATGTTGAAGGAGTGGCCTGCCACTATGCTAGGCACAAACTCGTTTTTTAATGCAATCAAGTGTGGGCAGAATTCTCTGCTCATTTCACCTATTTCCTACTTTGAACATCTCGGCATGCACAATTTCAAGGTCAATAGACTAATGTTGACTGCAGTAAATTATTCTCTTTGTACTCCATTTGCATATCCAAATACTCACTTTCCTCTACTAAACTCACAAAGGGAGGCGTTCTAGAAATACACTAAAGTAAACTTAGAATACAATTGTTCACAATGACCTCAGACAACACAGATTGTCACCACAGCCAAAGCCGTGCAAACATGGATCCAAATTTGGTTCAGAAGGAACCAGCTGAATTTCGATCCATGTATAGGCATCATGGTTATACACCAGTTGGTCTAGCGATCGATTCGTGTACAACCTGCCTGCAGGGTTTTTCCCAAATAATTAGTGCCTCCGCCTAGAGCGTGTCTCTTACCCCGTCATTTACATCATGCAAAATTGACTTATTACAACTATATTTTACTAAAAGAGTAGAAAAGGTGTACTTAGCCTAATGAATAAACTGAAGTGAACCTGTGTCCGCTTCTATGATCTAATCATGTATGAGGCAAATTCTGTTTTGTTTTTTTTTCAATTCTCCCTCCAGAAGTCAAAGCTTCACACTATTTAATAAACTAAGCAAAAATTCACTTTTCCAAGGTAACATTTAGTACTCCCTTTGTATTTCAACCCCAATATACACTCTTTGTATATTTTTATCTAAAGTGTGTTATTTATCACATTATTTGCATACTTGATATTACAATACTATGTTATTAAATTGCAAAGTATTTTTTAAGTAGTTCTAGTACTAAAGCCTTACATTTTTTATTATAAATACATTTCTATGGACCAGTTAAACAGAGGACAATAAATGCTTACTTAAATAAAAATCCTGAAACACTTTGAATTTGTTATCTTTACCACAACAGTCTCTGTGTTCTTGTGTGCCACTCCTCCAAACTTACAGTTGGGGAACGAGCAACCACTTCATATAAATCCCCCTCCTTGGGACTATATGTACCATAATTCCAAGCGCTATCCTGGGCATGTATATGTTTGCCCTGTTGTCCCTGGCTGCCTGTGCATGTAGTGTAATAGCGTCAGCTTGGACTCTCTCCCACATGAAGGGGTGGCAATATGAGACCATGTGGGGTGGTAATTTTTGGACTAGCTCAACTAAGAGAAGGGGCAGTCTTTTGGAGAGGAGGCAGCATGCAAGGTAAGTATTGAGTTTAGCTGTTATAACGGGTTTAAATTGATATTAAAGTCTCTGTTTTGTTTTTTTTGTATAAAGTTGCCCAAATCTTCCTCTTCTTGGGTCCCTCTTCGGCGTTCCTGGCCCCTCCCTCCTGCCAAGTGCCCCAAAAGCAAGCAGCTTGCTATGGGGGCACCCGAGCCGATCCACAGCTCTTTGTGTTCATTCAGACACGGAGCCATGGCCTGGCCCTGCCCCCTCTCTCTCCTCATTGGCTCACTGACTTTGTCGACAGCAGCAGAAGCCAACGGTGCTTCACTGCTGTCTCAGCCAATCAGGAGGGAGAGTCCCGGACAGACGAGTCTCTCGTGCAACATTGCTGGATAGAGATAGGCTCAGGTAAGTATTAGGGGAGCTGAGGCACACAGAAGGCTTTTTAGCTTAATGCAAAGAATGCATTAAGAAACCTTCTGAATTTACAACCACTTTAATAATACTTTAAGGCAGGGGTGTCCAGCCTTTTGACCTTCCTAGGCCATGTTGGAAGAAGAGGAATTGTCACATATAAAGTATGATGTTTGAGACTGTTTTTGATAAACGAACCCATCGATATCTGGCTCGATGGATGTAGTAGCAATTCTCAATGAGTTCTCAAGGTGCTCATCGGATATTTTAGTTCTAATTTTGTCCTTTGTGTGTGTTTCATTCTTGAAAATGGTTGCTCACAAATATATGTTCTGCCAAAAACTGATGGCATGAAAGGGCGTGATTGTGAAGAATGGGAGATTTTTCTTTAGAAAGATAAAACCTATAAAAGTCCATCAAAAAGATACTGTAAAAAAATGTTTTCGCCCACATGTGTTTGCTAAGCGTTAACACATTTTTACAAAAATGTCCCCCCCAAAAAAATCAACATTTTTAGGTATTCATAGCCATCTTGGGTCGCAGGTTGGAGAGCCCTGCTTTAAAGGTTCATGCACATGGAGCTTTTATGGGCATAATTCATGCCTAGTATAACTTCCTGGCGCTTTTGTGCATTGGCATTTTCCTGTGCATCAAATGTATTTTCAGAATACGGAACTATGGCTACATTGGACATGCATTCGCAGATCAATGGAGATGCAAAGAACCATCAACTTTACAACACAGCCATTTGCAGCTTGGAATACAGCTGAATGTGCAGCTCCCAGACGCAGGAAAGCACCGGGAATTTACATATAATATGTCAATAAAAGCCCTGTGTGCATGAACCTTAATATGCCCATGTATGTGTCCATATTTCTGCCTACACGGAATGTATAACAGCCCCATATGTAAGTGTAATATATTCTAAAGAATCAGGAAGTAACAAAATGTGCCACAAAAGTTCTACTACAATGTGAGAGGAAAGTCACTTCCCTCTGTAAATCATTGCACACCGGACTGTAGAGGACAAATATCATGTTACACACTCTGAACCTGGGAAATTGAGCTCCACATACCATGGAGACAAGGAAAAGTAAGTGACAGGCTGGTGTTTTTAGGTTTGTAGGCATCTGATGAATGGACTATGGCACTCCTGGGACATTCAGCTGATCATTTATTTTGTTCACCTATTGCTGGTAATAAATACTTAGTGGGTCCTTTGGCTGCATGAGAGTCACCCAGCTTTTCTGCTTACTGCTCCAAGTTTTGTGAGGTCACGTAAAAATTAACCCAGAGCATTTACTGGTTACATCCACAATTCTAAAGAGGATTGTTGCCTCAGTCTAACTGAGTTATTCAGTAACATAACTGCAAAGAAGAGTGGAGTGGGGTAATCAATATCAGTCACTCAGAAATCAGCTTTTATCTGCTAAGACCACAATCTTTATTGTTCCGTACATGTGAAAGCTGTACTGAGACAATACAGAGGATTCCATTACTAGGCTCTACTTCTGAAAAATGCCAGCTGACTGTCAAGCTGAAACTGGCCTTAAAGTGTATCATTTGGCAAAACTTTTTTTAGCACTGGATGGTGTGAGGTAGGGTTAGACCCTCTGTCACGTTTTTTTTATTTCTGTCTGTGTTGGGGGGATTCGCCCCTCTATAGGTACTGGTGTGCAGCTCCAAGTCCCAATCTTTTGCTGTAAATAGGCAAACAGCTTACAAACACTAAACAGTCCTCCTATGGGTTTCAGCTTTGTGAGAGGTGCAGGGCCCACTATATATCTTGATGTGGAAAGATACAGAATCCAAACTTACACCAGTGCTTTACTTTTAGAGAAGATGGTATGACAGGAGTTGAGCAGGTATACAGCTTATACACTGATCCATGTGTACCGATGTCACCAAAACAAAGTGAGCAGAAACCCAGATCAAAAGGTAAAGGGAAATCTGAAGAGGACACCTGCTCTGGGGAAAACTGTCTATAGCTAGCCATACATGTGTAGATTTCTCTTGTTCAGGTCTATGGACCGAATCAGGAAAATCAAAAGGTTCCTCAACCTGTGCTAAAAAGGAAGAGTGGAGGAATGTACACTGCTGGCAATTGTCTTCAGACAGTCGCAGCTCCCGTGGCTGTCTGACTACCAGAACAGTGACCTTATCTGAGAGGATGCAGTCACTATTTGGTGGATAATTCTGCACCTGGCTCAGTCTAATTCTAAATCAACTTTTGTCCAGACTGGTAGTTCTGACAAGGTCAGCCACAGCTTCAATTTCAACTGAAACATATGGCTAGAATTAAAGGGGAGTTCCTCTCACTTTGGGAGATTTCCTCTATCTTGGTTCTCTGGGACAGGAAGTGAAGAAAAATTTACCCAGTAGTACGCAAACAGCAAAACTGACGGGTACAACCCTCCCTACTCTATCCAAAACCAAAAAAAAGTTTTGGATATACATTAACACTCAGTGAGACATCGACCCGTAGATGTTATGACATAGATAGTTATGACATAACTCTGACTACCTGACCTGCACAACTGTTCTGTGTCAGTGACTCAGAAAGTAATGAAGCTAGAGACCGGATAGGAAATAGTATTGGAGGGCAACTTCCAACACAAATTTCCCAGCAAAGTTCTGCTGGGTAATATAAAGATGATGAAATCTACAGAGGACTGAGAAAAATGCCCTTACAACACACTTTTTGCTTCAGGTAAGCCTATAATAAGGCTTACCTGTAGCTACCCTGGATATCTTCTAAATCTGAACGGTTTAGGAGATATCCCCTGTATTTGCATGTGCCGACGTCATCGGCACATGCACACTGAAGCAAACTGAAGCAATGATGGCACGTAAGTGCCGTTGCTTCAGTTTGACTGTGCCGTTACTGGCGGCTCCTGTACGCATACACGGGGGTGACGTCATCGCATCTCCAGCCAATCACAGTGCTGGAGTAACTCCGGGAGCGATGTCGTCGGCTGGAGCGGTGAACAAGGACTACTGCGGGAGCTTCGATCTAAGGTAAGTAATAAATTTGTCTTGCAGGTTTTTATTTATTTTATTTTTTTTTGGGTTTACAACCACTTTAATAATTAAGCAACCAAAATTAGCATGTGCTGTCAATTGCCTCCAGCATTGTTCCTGCTTTTTCCTGCCAGAGGCTACCATTTTGCTGAAGCCCAAAGCCCCTGAGCAGCAGTAAATCTTTAGGCTGTCAGCAGATTGGCCTCTACATTTTCAACACAGTGCTGAAAAATAGAGAGCACCTGAGCATGTGCAGAGCAGGGTGAGACAGAATATTAATGGATTTTAAACAGTAAAAGTGCTTATTTTTAACCATTTAACATAGCTATACCTGCAAAAGGGGCCATCTTAAAGTTATTAAGCAGGAATTTTTTTGACTAAAGTTGCACTTTTACGTAACAGCAACAGCAACAATCTGCCCTTTATTAGATAGTCCAGTGTATGCACACTTCACTCACTGACAAAAATAACACATATCACTGTCCTAAGACATGGATCTAGCAACATGTGAATCAAAGTTAAGCAATGCAATAACATCAAATAACTGCTTCCCACTATAATGCCCATTAAGGATGAGCTCCGGCTTGTTTGCACACCCCACGTGCGGAGCCCGCCGGGAAGTCAGCACTGTGCTGCGCTAATCACAGGTAGTGAGACATTTCCCGATCTCTGCAGCCGCGCATCGGGACAATGTCTCACTGCCTGTGATTAGCACAGTGCAGTGCCGACTTCCCGGCGGGCTCTGCACGTGGAGTGTGCGAACACGCCGGAGCTCATCCTTAATGCCCATCCATCAAGGAATGTCTGCAGGACAGAACCAGAGAAGGCAATCAAACATCTTCAACCTATATTACAACAAAACATTTAAAGCCAATTCCTGATTGATCTGAATAAATCTGAGCATACAATTGTAAATGAACATCTCTGTTCTCAGGATTGCAGTAATGTTTGTGCCTATCCCCACAGCTGATTGCAGATAATCCTTACATATTGATTTGTACATTAGATTACTTTTGAACTCTATTAAGATTATAAAATAATTCTTACCGGTTTTGGCATGTTTAGTTCTTTCTGAAGTTGCCCACCAAAGAAAAAATGAAGTAATTTCCAGGTTCGGTACTAAAGCAGATCCTGAAATAGAAAAGTATTAACATGAACACATAGTATAACACATGGAGCCGAGCTGCTTGGGAAACGTCCTACGTTCTTGGGTAAGATGTGTGAATCATAACTCCAGCTAGTAGTTTCAAGTAGCAATGAAGAAAAAGACCTCACCCATCGGAAGAAAGTCCAATTACAACCTTAAAAAGGTCATTTAAACCACACCCTTCAATCTAAACATATTCCGTATATTGCTGCATGTAACCCTCTAGACCTGCACTCTGTATAGAGCACAAGTCACTCAATAAACTCTTTATTGTCTATCTTTATATATTATTGGACAGTTGGTAACTTTTTCTGTCTCTGAGTTAAAACGTATATTAGGTACAGTATAAACTTGTGACGGTCTTCTTGCTCATTAAAACCAAAAAAAAAACATTGTTTACTAACTAGCATATGTTACATTGCTATGACAGGCACAAAGCCTATAGGCATCACCAGTTTATTCCCTGCTGATGTGGGGAATCTACACCATCATATATGATGACAGGTAGGAGGACCAACCAGCTAGCACAATACCTGACCATGAGGTGTTAACCAAAAATGGAAAACATTTACTTTACTATAAATCATAGATATTTAATTGCTGTTCTTGCTACAATATTATACAGTAAGTTTGGAGTTTACGTGATATGATAGCTTTAATGGCTAACTTAAATGAAATCTTCAGAGTTGCCCTGAATCCCTTCATCCGGCTTTTTAAAACCTGATACAGGGATCTATAACTAGCCACAGCGTGGACGGAGGAATCTCTACCGCCCACTATTGTATTCTGACATCCAGCACCTGCAACTGTCAGAATACCTGAACACGGGCTGCGTCTGATTGATGCAACCTTCTGGTTCCTTCAGTTTTTACATTGAAGGATGTCAGGAGGACGGGCTCCAACTGGGCCACCCACAAAGTCATTCTGTGTACAGCCAGCTTTAAGAGGAGCTACCGTCTCCTATCCACAACTGTAATAAAAGAATCCTTGTGATTCCTGCAGCATTTCATTTGGATATTCCTATACCCATTCACATAGTTTATACCTGTAAAATCTTTCATTATGTATCTCCTCTAGGTATTCTGTCAGCGGCCATTGCAGATATGGGCATCTGAAGCCCGCTTCTATACATTTACGCCTACCCAGAATTCATCTCCTGGTCTCACGCAGGGGCAGATACTGCATGGCGTGCTTGGTGATGACTGGATGCCCGAAGACTCCCGGGATTGATGATGCTGGTATCCCAGGAGGCCTCAGGATAGCCTAATGATGTAATCACCTAGGTGGCTGGGTCTTAAAGTGCTGCAAACATTTGTAAAAAAGGTATTTTCAAATAATAATAAAATAAAATTAAAAAAAAAATTGTAAATATCCATTTATTCATGCACTATGGGTTGGCATTGTGATGGGGATAACTTGGGATTAAAAAGGGAAAGGGGGAAGATCCATTGTAAGGCATGCAAAAAGATGTAGAAACAGAACTTTGTTCTCCCCCCGAATATTTTTCTTTGTCTGCTGAGTTATCTTCAAACACCATACTCACACACCCAGAAAATCCAATGTTGTCCTACTGTGATCCCCTGACATGTTGTTGCACCCCTGGTCCTGTGCCAACATCTCTCTGACATCATCAGGGGCAAGCTGTCTCTTCCAGGCTGACAGCTGGCCCCCTGATGATGCACTGCCAGCCAGATGCCAGGTCCACCCCACACCAGCCGCTGTGTTGAAGCTGATGCCTCCTAGGATATGTGATGTGAATATCCCAGGACATTTCAGGAAGGAGCGGAGCAAACATCATTTTCATCTATGTAAAAATGGAGGCAGGGGGCAGGTGAAGTGTAAAAGGGAAAAAAAGGTTTTCAGGCTGCTGGAGGGGGGGGGGGGGGTTGTATGAGTTAACATCTATTTTAAGCCAGCCAATAAAGGGTATCACTAAGGGCCGGTTCACACTGCTGCGATGCGGGAACCCTGCAAATCCACTGTGGGTTCCCGCATTGCGTGTTTCCCGGTGGCAGTTCACACTGCCCTATGCAAACTGCTGGGAGTGTCAAGTAAAAGTTATTGACACCCCCAAATCAGTTCGCATATCGCAGTGCGATCTGCAAACTTGGACAGGAATCGGATCGCATGGGTGTGAACCATGCGATCCGATTCTGCTGCAGCCAAAAAAAAGGGTCCTGTGCGAGTATTATGCGAATTCAGCCATACGATCTTTATGACTGAAATCGCATCGCACAGAGATCTCATGTGATTTTCACTGCAGTGCGAATTACATCCAATCTCTGACATCGCACCAGTGTGAACCGGACCTAAAAGCTGAACTCCAGAGAAAAAAAATCCAATTATGCGATTGGGCAGCCCTCACACTGCAAGGTTTAAATGCTCATTTCTGTCCAGGGTACCAGAAAAAAGCACTTTTACTTACCTGATCCTCCCCTCCTTCAGGCCCCCTCCAGCCTGTAATGCCCCTTTCACATGGACCTCCCAATCAGGTCTATCTGTCAGTTTTTCAGGCAGACTTGATCACAAGCTCGAAGGACAGGTGGATGTAAATGGTCTTGTGTCTGTTTACACCTACCTACCTCAGAGTCTGCGTTCTCTTTCGTTTTTTCCCAGACCTGAGTGTGATGGTTTGGAGGTAGCCTGATGTAAATGTGCAACGGAGTCCGTTTATGTCCAGCTGCCCATAGAGCTAGCAGGTTTTCACTTGTGTCCACTGGGCACAAGTACCAAAAAACTGACATCCATCTTGTTTGGTTCCGATTATATTTATATATATATATATATCTGCTCACACATCCCCTGCTGATCGGAACAGACCTTCCTCTGTAGGATAGAGCTCTAAAACCGGCACCTGCAGTATTTTCTCCCCTACAGTCCAGGAGTCAAATGCCCTCAGATGTCATCAAGTACAATGTATAACCCATAGTCCTGCGCTATATGTGAGGACACGGATTCCTTCATCCACACACTCGAGGTGAATGGGGGAATCCTCCCTGCTGTGTCTTTGGTTTCTGACGGCGGGGAGACTTCCCCTTCTTCAGAATACACCGATCAGTGCTGTTGCCTACAGCCTGCATTGAGCGGAAATTTTCCAACAGGCTGGTTGAAAAGAAGTCGATCAGTAGATCGACTTCTGTTCAACCACAGTGCCCACGTATGGATCGATGTCTGGCCAGTCCCTGCTAAACTGGGTGAATTATGATCCATGTATGGCCAGCTGAAAGGATAAGTTCACCCTTTCTATCATGTTACACCTGTATTTAGGGTGTAACATGTTACTGCTGCAGCTGCCCCCCAGAGTCCCCGCTGTGACAGCAGACCAGGGATCTTCTCCTTGCATTCGCTGTCACAATTAAAAAAAGGTACAGCCATATGGGGCTCCACCCACCTGCATCATTCATTCAGAGTTCTGTGAATGAGAAACTACCTTTGCGGCTGTCGGGTTGTAGTTCTCAATAAACTACCAGAGCGCTGTTGAGTGCTCTAGGTAGTTCATTGATGCTTCCTGTTATGCCGTGTACACACGACCGGACTTTTCGATCGTGTGTGGGCTTCATCGGACCTTTTCTGTAGAAAAATGTGACGGACTTTTGAAATAGAACACGTTTCAAATCTTTCCGATGGACTTGAGTCCTATCGAAAAATCCGTTCGTCTGTATGCTAGTCCGACGGACCAAAAACGACGCTAGGGCAGCTATTGGCTACTGGCTATGAACTTCATTACTCTAGTCCGGTCATACGTCATCACGTTTGATTCAGTCGGCCTTTGGTGTGACCGTGTGTAGGCAAGTCCGTTTCGTTGGAACTCCGTTGAAAAGTCTTTCGGAGTTCAGTCCGTCAAAAAGTCAGCTCGTGTGTATGCGGCTTAAGTGTGTAACTGCCTGCCCGTATGAGGTACGAGCACACAGCTTACACAGAGAGTCTGCAAGAGCCCTGCATAGCACCCGCAATCTGCTGATCGTGGGTGCAATGCTTTACAGGCTCCCAATAACAAAATAAATAAATAAATGCACATTTTTTTTTACCTGCAAAAAGATGTGCATTTATTTTATTTTTTTGAAAAGGTGAACTTTTCCTTTAAAACTGTTTTTTCTGGTACCCTAGACATAAAAGAGTGATTGCCACCTGTGGTGCAGAGGGCAGCCTCACTGCAAGGGAGGATTTTTGTTTCCCCTAGACCTAGAGCAAGGGTCTTTAAACTTTCTAAACAAAGGGCCAGTTTACTGTCCTTCAGACTTTAGGGGGGCCGGATTGTGGACAGTGGGAGTAGATAATGTCTCAGGCTTGGTGGTCAGTGGGTGTAAAAAAAAAAAGTACATAGGACCCCTGTGGTTAGGAGGATAAATTCCCAATCATTGGCATTAGTGGGAGGAATAGTGCCCCATTGTTGGTGTCAGTGGGAGGAATAGTGCCCCATCGTTGGTATCAGTGGGAGGAATAGTGCCCCATCGTTGGTATCAGTGGGAGGAATAGTGCCCCATCGTTGGTATCAGTGGGAGGAATAGTGCCCCATCGTTGGTATCAGTGGGAGGAATAGTGCGCCATTGTTGGTGTCAGTGGGAGGAATAGTGCGCCATTGTTGGTGTCAGTGGAAGGAATAGTGCCAAATGGGTGGTGTCAGTGGGAGGAATAGTGCCCCATCCTTGGTGTCAGTGGGAGGAATCATGCCCCGTCGTTGGTATCAGTGGGAGGAATAGTGCCCCATCGTTGGTGTCAGTGGGAGGAATCATGCCCCGTCGTTGGTATCAGTGGGAGGAATAGTGCCCCATCGGTGGTGTCAGTGGGAGGAATAATGCCCCATCGCTGGTGTCAGTGGGAGGAATAATGCCCCATCTTTGGTGTCAGAGGAAGAATGTATGCTCCATCATTGGTGTCAGTGTAAGGAATACTCCATTGTTGTGTGTCCCAAGGGCCAGAAAGAGTCAAGCAAAGGGCTGCATCTGGCCCGCGGGCTGTAGTTTGGAGACCACTGCCCTAGACATAGGTTCTATATTGATTGCTAAAGTCAGCCATACATGAATCAAAATTTGGCTGGTTTAACGGGGACTGGATGAATTTTGGTCCATGTAAAGGCAGGCTGGTTGTACTATTGTCTACAATCTACTGATTGACTTTAATCCACATAGTTAGATCTGACAACCTGTCACATTTTTGCCGCTTGATTGGTGCCCCCGGCTATAGCCGGCGATGCTGATCAGTGTATTCTGATGGCAGGGAAGTCTCCCCACTGTCACAATACAATAACTCAGCAGGTAGGATTCCCCCATCCAAATTGAATGCAGTTATGGGGGAATTGAGTCCTTTTTTTATTTTTTTATTTTTTTCAAACATACAAACAACAGAATCATGTATGGGCTGCTTAACACAATACTGATAAAATACTACACATACTGTACAACTGATCAACACCTAAACTCAGATCCCATAAATAAACAGCAGCCTGGACTGGTAACAGAAAAGATGTGCAACTGTAAATGGGAGTCCCTACAAACCGGAGACACTAATACATGGCTGTGTATGGCTACATTCACACGGCTGTAAACGTTTCACCCATCTCATTCATTACACGTTTTGTTTTCTAGCACATCCTGCGTAATGTTTAGTAAATACTTGCAGAAAATTGACATTTTTCTCGATACCTGCATCTCTCATACATGTAACATGTGTGTCCTCAGATTTTTAGATTTCGTGTTACAGATCTGAACGCAGTGCACATTTACGTGAAAGTCAGCTGCGTTCCGATCTGTAAAAATACGCCTGGAAATGTCCTTTTTGGTTTTTTTTTTTGTTTTTTTGTAATAAGAGTGTGAATAAAGTGTGAAAGTGATGCGTCCATAGGTGGGCGATTCTCCCGGGTGTACGGACAGGTGAATGACCCTAACCTGCGCTCATGGCGAGGCACTGAACCTTTGTAGGGTAGGGTGACCCTGAACTCGGTCCCACCTCTCTACCTGTCTGCCTTCCTCTAACTTGTTCTGCCACTTTCTCTTCCCTCAATACATGTGAAGAGCTGTTTGTGCTGGGATTTCTGAGTCCTCCTCACAGGCAGCTCTGTGTGTCCTATATTACACAAGACACCTGAACACAGGCACACCCCATCTATCTACACACAACACTGCCATTCACAAACCTCCATTGCCTGCCCTGTGCCCCTTCTATACACGTCCCCATACAGCCTGCTCTATGTCTCCTCCAATCTCAGACAGTGTGCCCTCTCCTAGCAGGGGCACTAATCCCGCTCACACCTGTTACACACACATACAAGTACACGTCCTCCTCAGGATTACTGTCATAGACAGGCAGCATGGAGGATGGGGCACCACACCTCACACACACACACACACACACCACTCACCGCTGTAGATGGTAGTCAGTGCCCGAGGTGCCCTGCTCTTCTCTGCCCCGGTGCTCCTTTACTCCCCTCTGGCTGCAATATGGCTGACTTGCCAACTTAGTCCAGCTGGTCCCTCCCTCAGTCCTGCCACTCCCTCAGCTGGGACCTGTTGTGTCACCCATTACCTGCCTCTCCCTCCACTCCCACAGCCTGCGAGGTGTACAGCACCAGCACATGTCACCACACACACACATATATATATATATATAATCTATAGCACTGCTTTCCAGCCCTCTATACTAGAAAACTATATGCAAAACTTAAAAAAAAAAAAAGAAAGTTTGGGCTGTAGAGTTGCCAACCATCAGTATATTTACTGACTGTAAAAAAAATCAGTGACTTTTACAACTGCCCCTAAATATCAGGGACCAGGCACATGACTTATGTGTATTTTCAGGATTTCCAAAGACCCCTTTCACACTGAGGTGCTTTACAGGCGCTACAGCGAATAGCATCGCTAAAACGGGCGAATAGCACCGCTTTACCGCCGACGCCTGCCCACCCCAGTGTAAAAGGGCTCTTAGTAAATTTATACTGTTTAACCCCTTGGAGCCGGCGCCTCCCGACCCTTCAGCCCTGGTTCGCGCTTATGCGATGCGGGATTCCAGCGCCGGTTCTCGGATCGCATCTCCCCGCAGACAGTTCACACAGCCCTCTGCGAACCGCTGTTGGTGTCAATACATTGTTAATGACACCCCCAGATCGGTTCACACAGGAATCAGATCGCGTAGGTGAGAACACCCATGCGATCCGATTTCAGTGCGGGGTAAAAAAAAAAAGTCCCTGCAACTTTTTTGTGCAAATTCAGCCATACAACTGTATGACTGCACTCGCATTGGACAGACATCGCATGCGATCGGCCCCGCAGTGCGATGTCTGTGTTCGTACAAATGTGAACCCAGGCTTAAAATGATTGTAAAGGTTTGGGTTTATTTTTTGTTTTTTTTTTAAATAACAAACATGTTATACTTACCTCCTCTGTGCAAGGGTTTTGCACAGAGCAGCCCCAATCCTTTTCTTCTTGGGTGCCCGGTAGCACTTCTGGCTCCTCCTCTTCATCAAGTGCCCCCTTAGAGAGCCACATTCAATGGGGGCACTTGTGTGGACGCTCTCCCGAGTCCTGCTGCTGCGTCCATTGACGCAGACAGCAGGACTTGGTCCTGCCCCCTGACTCCCATGTCAATGGATTTGATTGACAGCAGCCAATGGCTCCCGCTGCTATCAATCTATCCAATGAGGATGGAGACAGCGGCTGGAGCCGAGACGGACAGGT
This sequence comes from Lithobates septentrionalis, assembly GCA_037952835.1. Taxonomy (NCBI): domain Eukaryota; kingdom Metazoa; phylum Chordata; class Amphibia; order Anura; family Ranidae; genus Lithobates; species Lithobates septentrionalis. The sequence goes on from JBBDGP010001118.1 coordinate 825,012, forward strand.
TCAAGTAAGAAAAAGAGTGGCTCTGGGGGGCAGCTACAGCACAGAATGCATTAAGGTGAAAAACCTTGAGACTTTACAACCTTTTTAAGGCTAAGTTCACACTGGCATTAAAAGCAGGGAGGGACGGTAAAAACGCCCCTCAAATGCCTATGCACAAGATACAATAGACATTATCAGAACATGAAGCGCTAGCTTCAAAATTGAAGCCTCATGTCGAGTAAGGAGGTGTTCGGAGCCTTTCCACAGAATCCATTAATTTCCTTTAATGTCCCATTTTAAAAATAGGCATTTGTGGAGCAGTTTTAATGCTCGTCAAACACTTCAAAACTGCGCATAGGGCGTTTGGGGAGCGTTTTAACACTTCATTAATGCTTGTAAAACGCCAGTCTAACTCCCATACTAAAGCTCACTGATGCCAGTCTAACGCCCATACTAAAGCTCACTGATGCCAGTCTAACTCCCATACTAAAGCTCACTGATGCCAGTCTAACGCCCATACTAAAGCTCACTGATGCCAGTCTAACACCCATACTAAAGCTCACTGACGCCAGTCTAACGCCCATACTAAAGCTCACTGATGCCAGTCTAACACCCATACTAAAGCTCACTGACGCCAGTCTAACGCCCATACTAAAGCTCACTGACGCCAGTCTAACACCCATACTAAAGCTCACTGACGCCAGTCTAACGCCCATACTAAAGCTCACTGACGCCAGTCTAACGCCCATACTAAAGCTCACTGATGCCAGTCTAACACCCATACTAAAGCTCACTGATGCCAGTCTAACGCCCATACTAAAGCTCACGGATGCCAGTCTAACGCCCATACTAAAGCTCACTGATGCCAGTCTAACGCCCATACTAAAGCTCACGGATGCCAGTCTAACGCCCATACTAAAGCTCACTGATGCCAGTCTAACACCCATACTAAAGCTCACTGACGCCAGTCTAACGCCCATACTAAAGCTCACTGATGCCAGTCACACCCATACTAAAGCTCACTGATGCCAGTCTAACGCCCATACTAAAGCTCACTGATGCCAGTCTAACACCCATACTAAAGCTCACTGACGCCAGTCTAACGCCCATACTAAAGCTCACTGATGCCAGTCTAACGCCCATACTAAAGCTCACTGATGCCAGTCTAACACCTATACTAAAGCTCACTGATGCCAGTCTAACGCCCATACTAAAGCTCACTGACGCCAGTCTAACACCCATACTAAAGCTCACTGACGCCAGTCTAGCGCCCATACTAAAGCTCACTGATGCCAGTCTAACGCCCATACTAAAGCTCACTGATACCAGTCTAACACCCATACTAAAGCTCACTGATGCCAGTCTAACACCCATACTAAAGCTCACTGACGCCAGTCTAACGCCCATACTAAAGCTCACTGATGCCAGTCTAACGCCCATACTAAAGCTCACTGATGCCAGTCTAACACCCATACTAAAGCTCACTGATGCCAGTCTAACGCCCATACTAAAGCTCACTGACGCCAGTCTAACACCCATACTAAAGCTCACTGACGCCAGTCTAACGCCCATACTAAAGCTCACTGATGCCAGTCTAACGCCCATACTAAAGCTCACTGATACCAGTCTAACACCCATACTAAAGCTCACTAATGCCATTCTAACACCCATACTAAAGCTCACTGACGCCAGTCTAACGCCCATACTAAAGCTCACTGACGCCAGTCGAATGCCCATACTAAAGCTCACTGATGCCAGTCACACCCATACTAAAGCTCACTGATGCCAGTCTAACGCCCATACTAAAGCTCACTGATGCCAGTCTAACACCCATACTAAAGCTCACTGACGCCAGTCTATTGCCCATACTAAAGCTCACTGATGCCAGTCTAATGCCCATACTAAAGCTCACTGATGCCAGTCTAACACCCATACTAAAGCTCACTGATGCCAGTCTAACGCCCAACGCCCATACTAAAGCTCACTGTTGCCAGTCTAACGCCCATACTAAAGCTCACTGATACCAGTCTAACACCCATACTAAAGCTCACTGATACCAGTCTAACACCCATACTAAAGCTCACTGATGCCAGTCTAACACCCATACTAAAGCTCACTGACGCCAGTCTAACGCCCATACTAAAGCTCACTGACGCCAGTCTAACGCCCATACTAAAGCTCACTGATGCCAGTCTACCTCCCATACTTAAGCTCACTGATAAATTTACATATATGTGTCACTGGCATAGGCGTACGCAGGGGGTGTGCCTGGGCACACCCTAATCACCCTGTGTGGCGCAGATTTCCCCTGCTGATAGTTCACCAAAGCCCCTAAACAGGGCTCCTAAAAAGAATTGTAAAAAATAAAATAAAATAAATAAACATAAAAACCTACTGACACCATCCACTGCCCTACTGAAACCAACCTCTGCCCTACTGACAAGTCCCCTGTTCTACTAACACTGTCCATGTTTTATTACATTTGAGGTGCACACCCTAATGCAATAGTGTGCGCACACCTATGGTCACCGGCGCAAAAAATTGTGTGTAGACAGTATTAATTATCATATGTTTGAGCTGAGTTGCTGCAATCAAATAAAAACACCGTTAAGTGAAAAAATATTGTTTTATGGAAATATTATATGATTTTTAAGGCACTATTACCCAGAGTATGAGTTTAAGATATTAGTGCGGGCCAAAGGCTAAATAGAGTGGTGTATTGTAAAATAGAGTAGCGCACTCAACACATACATTATATTAAAGCTCACTGATGCCAGTCTAACGCCCATACTAAAGCTCACTGACGCCAGTCTAACGCCCATACTAAAGCTCACTGACACCAGTCTAACGCCCATACTAAAGCTCACTGATGCCAGTCTAACGCCCATACTAAAGCTCACTGATGCCAGTCTAACGCCCATACTAAAGCTCACTGATGCCAGTCTAACGCCCATACTAAAGCTCACTGATGCCAGTCTAACGCCCATACTAAAGCTCACTGACACCAGTCTAACGCCCATACTAAAGCTCACTGATGCCAGTCTAACGCCCATACTAAAGCTCACTGATGCCAGTCTATTGCCCATACTAAAGCTCACTGATGCCAGTCTAACTCCCATACTAAAGCTCACTGATGCCAGTCTAACGCTCATACTAAAGCTCACTGACACCAGTCTAACACCCATACTAAAGCTCATTACCGCAAAGCCCACACTAACACTATAGGAGCATTTAAGCGTTCGAAATGTGTGAACAAGCCCTAAGGGGTTTAGGATGCTGGGAGGTGGGACGAGGTTTATGATCACGTGGCCGCCGCGATTGGCGGTCACGTGATCGGAAAGCTCACGATCGCAAGCAGCAATTGGGAGATTCCCGTTAGCCGCCGGTAAATGTTTTGGGAGTGCGCAGGGCGCACGCTCTTGGCACAGCTGTATTTGCACTAATGCACGCAAATGTGTGGCCGCTCTGCAGCAAGGCCCACCCACCAAGAGGCTGCACATTTGCGTGTATTCGGCTCCAAGAGGTTGGATATAGGTTGTCTTTGTTTTTAATAGAAGTTCTATCATTTTTCATGTTGTCAGTAAAAAATGTGCTTTGACAGTAAATTCCCCATGTTTTGTCAGTAAAAAATGCCACGGGAGGTTAGCAACCCTGCCTTAGATGCACATGCACACTGGGCATATAACCCCTGTGTGTCCAATACTAGTGTATTCGCACGCCTGAGAGGCAAAGGTGCCGCGTCCGGCTCTGTCAAAGTCTGTGGCAGGCTACAATACGCTGTGGCTGGTCAGGATTAGACACCGATACCATCTTTTTTATCGACGAGTACTCGCCGATAGTGATTACTGATACCTTTCCGTTACGATTTGAGCCCATACAAAATTAATGGGCTCAAATCGAATTGTAAAGAATCGCATGTGATTTGAACAGACATGCGGTGCGATCACAGTTTTCCGCACCACTCCAGGCTAAGTCACTATGACAAGCCTGGGTACACACAGGAGCAGTGGGGGAAACTGCATGTAATTTGGACAAGACAAAACACCGCACTCCTGTTTAAATCACATGCAATTCTTTACAGTGCGATTTGTGCCTATTCATTTTGTATAGGCTCAAATTGCACCACAAAGGTTCAAGTTTCAGGTATCGGAGCATTTGCACGAGTACGACTACTTGTGCAACCCTAGTACTAAGTGGGGGGGGAGGGAGTCGGTACCTGGTTTTGATAGGTACCCGTTCCCACTTCTGCCCCGTGTCACCTAGGAGAACAGTGAAAGTTACCCCCCATCCTCTGCCTGCAGCCTCTTGGAAAACAGGTCCTAGAAGGCTGCAGGGCCAGTTAACCGCTTCCCGACCGGCACACACCGATGTACGGCAGCAGAATGGCACGGCTGGGCAAATGGGAGTACCTGTAAGTCCCATTTGAATTCGCCGCCATGCCATTGCGTGCGCGCCACCGGTGGCGCGCGCGCCGGCCGGGAGCTCCGTGAGTCAGGTCGCGGGTCCCGTGGACTCGATCGCCGCGGGGATACCCGCAATCGCCTCACGGAGAGGACGAACGGGGAGATGCTGATGTAAACAAGCATCTCCCCGTTCTACCTAGTGACAAGTGTCACTGATCTCTGCTCCCTGTCATCGGGAGCAGAGATCAGTGACGTGTCACACACAGCCCATCCCCCCTACAGTTAGAAAACACTCCCTAGTACTGACTTAACCCCTCCCCCTAGTGGTTAACCCCTTCACTGCCAGTGTCATTTACACAGGAATCAGTGTATTTATATAGCACTGATTGCTGTATAAATGACAATGGTCCCAAAAATGTGTCAAAAATGTCCGATGTGTCGGCCATAATGTCGCAGTCACAATAAAAATCGCTGATCGCCGCCATTACTAGTAAAAAAAAAAATTATTAATAAAAATGCCATAAAACTATAGCCTTTTGTAAACGCTATAACTTTTGCGCAAACCAATCAATAATCGCTTATTGCGATTTTTTTTTACCAAAAATATGTAGAAGAATACGTATCGGCCTAAACTGAGGAAAAAACTTTTTTTAATTAATTTTTGGGGATATTTATTATAGCAAAAAGTAAAAAATAATGCGTTTTTTTCAAAATTGTCGCTATTTTCTTGTTTATAGCGCAAAAAATAAAAACCACAGAGGTGATCAAATACCACCAAAAGAAAGCTCTATTTGTGGGGAAAAAAGGATGTCAATTTTGTTTGGGAGCCGCGCCGCACGACTGCGCAATTGTCAGTTAAAGTGACGCAGTGCCAAATCGCAAAAAGTGCTCTGGTCAGGGGGTAAATTCTTCCGGGGCTGAAGTGGTTAAACATGTGCAGTGAGAAGCTGTCATAGCCAGCTTCCCATAGTTAGCATGACAGAGCCGGGGACCCCAAGACCGGCAAAGAACTGGCCCAGGTGGGGACAGTGCTGGATCCTTGCACAAATACTGTAGCTGCCGACTTCCAATTTTTTTCTGGGGGGGGCTGAAGAACCTCTTTAAGGGCTAGTTGACACGGGAACACAGGCAGAAAACTTGTGTTACGTAGTGTGTTTGCCTGCACCGGAGAGCACCATTTGCACCAGTGCAGTGCGTTTTTGAAAAGTAGAGCATGAACGAATGGGCTGAAAATCGCACCGCTCTGGATCATACAGGAACTTATTCCTGTGCAATTCAGGTGTGAACCGGCCCTTACACTAGATGCCATTGAACACATTTTTAAACGCCGTATGAATGCATATGCAAGAATGAAATATGAATGCATTTCAACGAGGCTGGTTTACACCAATGCTGTGCTTTCATGTGCATGTAAAGAAAAAGTACAGTATACTGCGTTTTTTTTTTTTTTCACATAAATGTACTGTAACTCAGTACAGCAATAATGGCTAAAAACAGCACAAAAACTATTACAAATGCATGTAAACACACAGGCGAAACTGCACAATGAACACAGGGATTGTGGTGTAAATGAGCCTTTGAGAAGGTATGTCTGGTTCACAGGTATTCTGCATTCCAAGCATACTTCCCTTAACTTGTATTTCCTTAAACACGAGTACCGGTGTAGTTCAGCCCGACGGAGGCTTTGACAGGACCGGACGCAGCACCTGTGTCTCCCAGGTGCTCGAAAACATCGGGGTTGGACGCACAGAGGCTCAACGTTCAGTGTGCATGTGGCGCTACCAGTGAAATCAATTCAAGTTGAGCTACAGGCAGATATAAAGAATCTTAAAGTGGATGCAAACCCCAATTTTTTTTTTATGTCATACTGTAGAGTATAAGATTTCCTATCATTTGAGCCCAGTCTTGCCACAAAGAGTTAATCCAGCTCTGAGCAATCCTCTTTTATTGTTCAGTGAGATAAAACTTGACAAACAGAGAAAAACTTTGCCAAATCCTCCCCCTTGCTGCGAGTGACAGGTGATTTACATATCTCATGCACTAGCCTAAGACATGCATTATTTTTAAATTCCCACCCCCACTCCTTTCTTCAGCAGCTCTGCAAGGATTGGCTGTTCCACACCTCAACATGATTTGGCATGCTGAAGTCATGTGGTTACTTTCCTGTCTTTTCACTGGATGTTAGAGATCATAGCAGAAGTTCAGTGTAAGAAATACAGAGGAGAAAATGCATATTGACAAGGAGTGTAGAGGTGGGCGGGGAGTCTACTGACATCACGACTCCACCCACCGAGCTCCAGACAACAGACCCACCCACAGAATATGCAGTTTTTCGGGTCTCATAACAGACAGAGGGGAGACATTTGACAAGTAAAGATACATGCAGGAAGCATGTATATCCTTATAGATAACCCCTATGGCAGTAGTTTAGAAAGGATGACATTGGGTTTACATCCACTTTAACCACCTAACAACCGGCCCATAGCCCAATGAACAGGGCGGTTGCTTAACTCTGGGAGGGCGTCCAGGGACATCGTCCCAGAATTCCACTCTCACGCGCCCCCTAGGGCGCGCACTCGAGAGCATCTGTGACCGCCGGGTCCAGAGGACACGACGCATCACGGACCTCGGTAAATGGCCGCTAATCACGCCCGTTTACCATGTGATCGCTCCGTCAAATGACGGAGCGATCACATGTAAACAAACCGGCGTCATCTCATGACGCCGGTTCCCCTCCTCCCCTCCTGTGTACCGATCGGTACACTGTGAGCGGAGAGGGGGATGGTTGGATGGTAGCAGCGCTGTGGGCTGGTTGTGTAGTGCCCACAGCGCCGCACAGAGACATGCAGCCATCTATCCATCCATGCTCAGCCATCCCTCACTACTCTGCAATGCCCTGCAATGTTGTGCAATACTCTGCAATGCCCCACAATACTCTGCAATGCCCTCTGCAATGCCCCACAATACTCTGCAATGCCCCACAATACTCTGCAATACCCCACAATACTCTGCAATGCCCCACAATACTCTGCAATACTCTGCAATGCCCCACAATACTCTGCAATACCCTGCAATACCCCGCAATACTCTGCCATACTCTTCAATACCCCGCAATACTCTGCCATACTCTGCAATACCCCGCAATACTCTGCAATACCCCGCAATACTCTGCCATACCCTGCAATACCCCAAAATACCCCACAATACTCTGCCATACCCTGCAATACCCCGAAATACCCCGCAATACTCTGCCATACCCTGCAATACCCCGAAATACCCCGCAGTACTCTGCAATACCCCGCAATACCCTGCAATACCCCGAAATACCCCGCAATACTCTGCAATACCCCGCAATACTCTGCAATACCCCGCAATACTCTGCCATACCCCGCAATACCCCGCAATACTCTGCAATACCCCGCAATACTCTGCCATACCCCGCAATACCCCGCAATACTCTGCAATACCCCGCAATACTCCGCAATACTCTGCCATACCCTGCAATACCCCGAAATACCCCGCAATACTCTGCAATACCCCGCAATACTCTGCAATACCCCGCAATACTCTGCCATACCCTGAAATACCCCGAAATACCCCACAATACTCTGCCATACCCCGCAATACCCAGCCATACTCTCCATTACTCTGTAATACCCAGCCATACTCTGCAATACTCTGCCATACCCAAGCATGCTCTGCAATACCCCGCAATAATCTGCAATACTCTGCCATAACCCGCAATACTCTGCCATACCCAGCCATACTCTGCAATACCCCGCAATACCCAGCCATACTCTGCAATACTCGGTGATACCCAGCCATACTCTGCCATACCCAGTCATACTCGGCGATACTCTGCAATACCCAGCCATGCTCAGCCATACTCGGCCATGCTCAGCCATACTCGGCCATGCTCAGCCATACTCGGCCATACTCAGCCATACTCGGCTATGCTCAGCCATACTCGGCCTCTGTATGTGGCCAGGCTGGGGAAGTCTCACACATGTGGTATCGCCGTACTCAGGAGGAGTAGGAGAATCTATTTTGGGGTGTCATTTTTGGTATGTACATGCTGTGTGTTAGAAATATTGTATAAATGGACAACTTTGTGTTAAAAAAAAAAAAAGCATTTTAACCACTTCCCGCCTGCCGTCATACGACGTCCTTGACTTTGTGCAGGGATATCTGAATGATGGGTGCAGCTACAGGCATCATTCAGACATCAACTTTTTCAGACGGCGATTCCCTACACCATAAGAATGATCATAGCGGCTGTTACACTGCTTTATCATTCTTACGGGAGGCGAGATGGGACATCCCCCCTCCCGCCGCCCTCCGGTGCTTCTACCGACTCACCGCTACGATCGAAGCCAGGATCGGTTTTTGTTGGGGTTTTTTTATTTCAGGCACAGCCTAGAGGTGAGATGTGGGGTCTTATTGACCCCATATCTCACTGTAAAGAGGACCTGTCATGCCATATTCCTATTACAAGGGATGTTTACATTCCTTGTAATAGGAATAAAAGTGATCAAAACATTTTTTTTTTGAAAAAAGTGTCAAACTAAAATAAATAAAGTAAAATGAACAATAAAAAAAAAATGTTTTTAAAGTGCCCCTGTCCGTGTGCTCGCATGTAGAAGCGAATGCATACGTAAGTCCCGCCCACATATGAAAACGGTTTTCAAACCACACATGTGAGGTATCGCTGCGATCGGTAGAGCGAGAGCAATAATTTTGGCCCTAGACCTCCTCAGTAACTCAAAATTTGTAACCAGTAAAAAATTTTAAAGCGTCGCCTATGGGGATTTTTAAGTAGCGAAGTTTGGCGCCATTCCACAAGCGTGTGCAATTTTGAAAGGTGACATGTTAGGTATCTATTTACTCGGCGTAACTTCATCTTTCATATTATGCAGAAACATTGGGCTAACCTTACTGTTTTGTTTTTTTTTAAAGCACAAAACTGTTTTGTTTTTTTTAAAAAACGCGTTCGAAAAATTGCTGCGCAAATATCGTCGAGATGAAAAGTTGCAATGACCGCTATTGTATTCTCTAGGGTTTTTGCTAAAAAAACATATAAAATGTTTTGGGGTTCTATGTAATTTTCTAGCAAATAAATGATGATTTTTACATGTAGGAGAGAAATGTCAGAATTGGCCTGGGTGCTCCAGAACGCCTGAAGGTGCTCCCCTGCATGTTGGGCCTCTGTATGTGGCCACGCTGTGTAAAAGTCTCACACATGTGGTATCGCCATACTCGGGAGTAATAGCAGAATGTGTTTTGGGGTGTAATTTGTGGTATGCATATGCTGTGTGTGAGAAATAACCTGCTAATATGACAATTTTGTGAAGAAAAAAAAAAAAAAAGAAAAAAAAACCTTGATTTTGCAAAGAATTGTGGGAAAAAATGACAACTTAAAAAAACTCACCATGCATCTTTCTAAATACCTTGGAATGTCTTCTTTCTAAAAAGGGGTCATTTGGGGGGTATTTGTACTTTTCTGGCATGTTAGGGTATCAAGAAATGAGATAGGCCGTCAGTACTTCAGGTGTGATCAATTTTCAGATATTGGCATCATAGCTTGTGGACGCTATAACTTTCACAAAGACCAAATAACATACACTAATTTGGGTTATTTTTATGTAGCGGTATAAATTTTGGCCAAAATATAAGAAGAAAATTTACTAATTTTCAAAATTTTTTAACAGAAACAGATTTTTCGGTCTTTTTTCTTTTATAGCGCAAAAAATAAAGAACCCAGCGGTGATTAAATACCCCCAAAAGAAAGCTCTATTTGTGTGAAAAAGAGGACAAAAATTTCATATAGATACAGTTTCGCATGACTGAGTAATTGTCATTCAAAATGTGAGAGCACCAAAAGCTGAAAATTGGTCTGGTTATTAAGAGGGTTTAAGTGCCCAGTGGTCAAGTGGTTAAGTTATAAGAGCTCTTTCACACCAAGTACGCTGGGATTGCTCTGGGCACCCCTGTCTAACAAAACCCCAGCTCAAAACAAGACAAAAAGCCTTGTTCTGTATGGGGTCATGTCACACTACTGTCGTGATGTGTGCTGAAAAAAAACATGGCATGCAGTACTAGTATGGTATGTCACTTGGGACATTTCAGTTAAAGTGGAACTTTAGGCTAGAAAATGAAAATGGACGGACAGGATTTTTGATGCAGAAGACACATGCTTTGTCTCTTCTGCATTAACCACTTCAGCCCCGGCAGATTTTACCCCCTTGATGGCCAAGCCATTTTTTGCTCTTCGGCACTGCGCTACTTTAACTGGTAATTGCACGGTCATGTAATTCTGTATCCAAACAAAATTTATATCATTTTTTTCACATAAATAGAGTTTTCTTTTGCTGGTATTTGATCACCACTAGGTTTTTGGTTTTTTTGCAATATTAAAAAAAAAAAAAAAAACATTTTTTACTCTTTGCTATAAAACAGATCCAATAAAAAATCAAATTTCTTCATAAGTTTTGGCCAAAATGTATTCTGCTACATATTTTTGATTAAATAAAAAATCCCAAAAAGGGTGTACATTGGTTTGTGTAAACATTATAACGCCTACAAGCTATGTTACATATACTGGAATTTCTTTATGTTTTTCACACTACTAGTAGTCCATTTGACGCTAACTGACGGGGGGGGGGGGGGGGGGGGGGGGCTGATTAACTGCCATTGACATCACCAGTGACATAAATACAGTGATCAGTGATAATACTATACACTGTCACTGTACTAATGACACTGACTGGGAAGGGGTTAACATGTAGGGCAATCAAGATTCTATCTGTTAAAAGTGTACCTAACTATGTGTAATGTGTGCAAAGTATGTTGCTTTTTACTAAAGATCTCTCAGTTCCATCAACCTTGTGAATGTGCTACTTTTTTACTAAAGATCACTCAGTTCCTCATCCCTGCTTCGCAGGGATAAGAAACTGACAGATCGCACCCACTGTTCAGAGCTCTGTGTTGTTTACCAACACAGAGCTCTGGCCTGTGATTGCACACAGCCGATCAGCAGGTCTCAGCCATGAATCATTGGCCAGGACTTGCTGACAGGCTCCCGTCATGTACAATCACAGCGGGAGCCAGGCGGGGGGGCACGCATGCACGCACCCTAAACCTGGAAGTAGGCAGCAAGGTATGGGTACAGCCTACAGCTGTCACTCGCCCGCAGTACATTGCAGGCGGTTAGTCAGCAAGTGGTTGAAGCTACCTACCTGCCTCTCAGCTCCTGTACAGTAAGCTGCACAAGAGCAGCTGATTGCACAAATTCTGAAGCAGGAAGAACTGATGTCAACGCTCTGCCTGACCAATGACAGCGGCAGGCGATCGAGACCTGGAGGCTGACAACCTGAAGATGTCAGCGGCTGACAGGGAGTTCCGGGGGACAGCAGATGGTAGGAGATTCAAGGTGAGTGCAATGTGCTGTGATCGGTGCATCAGCACTGTGACCGTTCAGTGTAAACCAGCATCCATGTGTTCAGGCTACTGGTGTGAAAGAGTCCTAGAAGATATTAATTATTGCAGCACTGTATATATTAAATGACAATCATCATGTAAAACAGTGGCCATCAACCCTGTCCTCGGACTTTCTGCCAACAAATGTTGGCTAGCAGGTTCTCAAATTTTCCGCGGACAAATGTGTGGCAGCACTGGTGGGCACTAATAGGCGGCACTGGTGGGCACTGTTGGGACTGCACTGATAATCATGACACTGATAATCAGTGCACTGATTATCAGGGTAGATGTCCCTTTAACACAAGCCGATTACCGGCTCTCCTCTCCTCACGCAATCAGCGCGAGGAAAGGAATGCTGATAACTGGCTTGTGTTTACTTCATGATTAGCTGTGTTTGGACACATGGTAAAGAGCTGCTGTAATTGGCTCTTTACCCCAATTTGTGATCAGCTGTGTCCTAAGGACACAGAGCGTATGTGTGCTTAAATAAATTTTAGCACACATAAACACAATATAATACCCAATTTGTGGTAAAATATAAAAATATGATATTATGTTGAGTAAATAGATACCAAACATGTCAAGATTTAAAATTGTGCACACCTGTGAAATGGCAACAAACTACAGTACCTAAAATTGGCCATAGGTGACGCTTTAAACAGCCTAAATAGTTTAGAGCAGTGGTCTCCAAACTGCGGCCCTTTGCGTGCCTTCATCTGGCCCTATTTCTTCTACTGACACCAATGGTGAGGCACCATTCCTTCCCACTGACACCAACAATGGGGCACTATTCCTTCCCACTGACACCAATGATAGGGGACAATTCCTTCTCCTACTGACCACAGGCGCCATGTAATTTTCGTACTGGCCACCAAGCCTGCGGCATTGTTTAATCACACTGACACTGGGACATTTTTACACTTTGGCTCCCCTAATATCTGAAGGACAGTAATCTGGCCCTTAATAAAGTAAAAAAAAGTTAATAAACATTGGAGACCCCTGATTTAGAGTTAAACGTGAGCTACGGTGCTAGAATTATTGCTCTCACCCTCACACAATGCAGATCTATAAAACCTGCATTGTATAGTGTGTGCCAGATGCGCGCCCCAGGGGGCACCTGGGGGGTGTGCTTCAGGGTGGACATTCATGGTCGCCCTCCTGGAACAAGAGAGCTGCCCTTCAAAGCTGTAAATTAACACATTACTGTTTTTTGTTTTTTTTTAATGTTGCACTATAAGCTACTTAAGCAGGACCCTCTCCACTGGAGACTGGTCATGTAAAGCCTCTGCTACAAGTTGCTTCTGGCCACAGTTGCATTTTGCCTCCTTCAGATACATGCAGGGTTAATAGATCTGTATTGTGTATGATAATGTTAAGGGAGAAGAGGACAGCACCAGAGCAGGTTCAGGCTAAAGCCCCGTACACACAATCGGACTTTCCAATGGGAAATGTTCGATGACAGGCTGTTGTGTATGCTCCATCGGATAATTGTTGTCGGACTTTCCGCCAACAAATGTTGGCTAGCAGGTTCTCAAATTTTCCGCGGACAAATGTGTATTGTCGGATTTTCCAAGCGTGTGTACACAAGTCTGTCGGACAAAAGTCCAAAGTACAAACAAGCATGCTCAGAAGCAGAAGTCGGTCTTGTAAACTAGCGTTTGTAATGGAGAATTAACGTTTGTGACGTGGCAAATTATGAAATCTCCAAATGCAGCGCACATTCTCTTCTTCTTTGGAGTTATTGTAAACACATTTTCAAAGGCTTTTTTTTTTCTAGTGATATCAAGAATAATATTATTATGGTGTTTTTTTGTTTTTTTTATTTGGGCAAGTTATCACAACACCATTATCCCGTAGTTTCAAAGATACATCTATGTTGGTGTCCCTTGTCAATTTTACATTGTATTTTTTTAAATGTAACTGCCTACTCCCAAAATGTAATTTGAAGAAAAACACATAGCCAAGTATTGTTCTCCACAATTTTTTTTTATTGTGTTTAAAAAAAAGAAAACAAATAAAATTAGACATGCTATCTGCCAATAGAATTTAAACAAAAAGTGCATTCTATGCATCCAAAAATATAGAAAATATACCAAATTAAATCATTATTCAACCAAAAACACTAATATCAAAGCAATAACTCCAAGGCCAATAATAAATAACACGTTATCTCCTCCAATTCCGCAACATGTCTGATTGACGAACGGTCGTTCAGAAACAAACTGAAAAGCACGAAATGAAAAGCGCGAAAAGAAAAGCACGAATCAACATTTACCAAACTTCTACTAACACAAAATTATCAGAAGGGGCCCAAAGTGTGGCGCTAAAGAGCTGAAAAACCACGTAGTACGTCTAGTACGTCACTACGTTCGTAATTGTTGGCCAACAATTGTGTGGCCGTTTGTATGCAAGACAAGTTTGGGCCAACGCCCTTCGGACAAAATTCCACGGTTTTGTTGGACAACAATCTGATCGGGTTTCCGAGGCTTTAGTAATATTGCCTGCTTCTGTACCCGCTAGAGACAATGAACATTTAACCGTTGCAGTGCGGAGAAGAGGGCCTACTGCAAGGGTAGATTTTGTCTTGTTTCTGCAGTTGGGCTCTAACCTCCTGCCACCCATGTAAAACATATGTGCAGCAGTAAAGATGATGGGCTTGGGGCATGTCCAAGATGGCGGCGTGAGCTCTGCTAGAGGAAAATCAGACATTATTCTCCTGCCTGGAACAAAACACCCTGAGCGGGACAACCTAACCTTCTATGCCTTCTAAATCCTCTGCCGGACAGAAGGGTGGAAAAAACCTCCGGTTTCCCCCGTCTGCACCTGTGACTGGAGGACCTGTGCTGCGTGAAGCGGGAAGCCCAGGAGGAAGATCCAACATGGCCACCCAGACGACAGCTGTGGAGGAGGCCTCCCCCACACATACCAGAGGTTATGGTGGCGTTATCGACCTGTCAGGAGGCTCTGACGGGGAAGCTGGAGGCTGTTCAGATGGACATTGGCCTGATTAGGCAGGATCTTGACCCCTTGCCTTGGGGTCGCAGAACATCGGGTCGGCCAGGTGGAAGACACTGAGGAACATGCGGTGGCGATTCAGACCCTACAAACCAAGGTGAAGGTCCTTGAATTCCGGACGGAGGATGGCAAAAATCGCAGCAGGCGGAACAATCTGTGCATCATTGGTCTAGGGGAGGGGGCAGAGGGATCGAATCTGACTACTTTTGTGGAGGACCTTCTGCTCACCATGCTTCCAGCGGCCCAATTGTCTCCATACTTCACCGTGGAGAGGGCGCACAGAGTGCCACCTCAGCGGGGCCCGGTGGGTTCCCCTCCTCACACGATGATCCTGCGGTTGCTGAAATTCAGGGACCAGGACGAGCTCCTACGAGTGGCACGGGCGGTGCGGGAGATCTCCTATCAAAATGCCAAGCTATTCCTCTTCCCGGACTACACCGTGGAAACCCAGAAGACGCGCAGATCGTTTGATGTGGTCAAGGTGGCCATGAGATCCAAAAGCATCAAATGCAGCATCCTTTTTCCAGTGAAATTAAGAGTGGTCGACGGTGAGGCGGTTTGTCTCTTCATCAACCCAAGGGAGGCGGCCTCGTGGCTGGAATCGCTGCTGTCCCTGAAATGAGAAGGCCTGGCTCTTTTCCTATCTGTTGCTGCTGTCCCCTACAGGCTCCCTGTCTACGGCTCTGGACGATGAGGACAGTGTTACATGTCTACTTGGTGTTCCAGGTGAGCCTTGGCGAGTGTGGTTTGTTTCCTGACGCATGGCGGCCTGCACGTTGTGAGTCTTACCTGACTATCAGTTGTTCCAGTTTCAGGCTCGCCGTCGTACCAAATGTCTGACCCCATGCCTCCATCGGGGCTCTGCCTCATTGTGGCACTTCTCACGAATTGTTCCAGGTTACCACCATGCAACGTTTTTTTTTTATGCTATCTGCCCCTGGCTTGTCCAGGAGACCTACACATGCATACTATGTTCTGACTGTTGTGGAGTTTTATATTTTTTATATTTTTCTTGTTTTTATGCCTTTTTTTTTTTTTTTTTTTTCCTCACTACAAGACCTCTAGCATCTCCCAAGTGGCTGGTTACAGTGTGCCTCTTTTTTTTTTTTCAATAGAGGTTACGGTCACCCCTCTGTGTATTTGTTGAGGAGGGGTGACTGACTCTCTTTCACTGACTGGTGCACACCTCCCTGAGCAAGATACTCAAAATGACTGGGTTGGGGGGAATTATGCATGATTCCAGTTTGGAGGATCTGCGGGATAGGGGGAGGGGGCGGTCAGCCGTTGCTGATCTTTGTTGGTTTAGTTCTGTTTTTAAAACTCACGGTTTCTCATCACAGTATTTCCTATTATCTAAGCGTATGGTTCGCTATGTATATATATCAGGTGTCTTTCATCCATATGGTACAGCTGGTGGTATAGGATGGTCTTCCGCCTGAGCAGGTCTAAGGTCCCTCAGGACGGGGGAGTGCTGTGATGCTGCCAGGGGCGCATGCATTTATTGTTATCCCTATGACTAGTTTCTCAGTGCTCTCCTGGAATGTCCGGGGACTGAATTCAGCAGTCAATCGCTCTCTTGTCTTCAACTACCTTAAGAAATTTACTCCCCAGATATGAGTCTTACAGGAGACTCACCTTGTGGGATCCAGAGTCTTGGCCCTTAGAAGGGCCTGGGTGGGCTGACATTATCATGCCACCTACTCGAGTTACTCTCGGCGGGTGAGCATACTTGTTCACAAATCCCTCCCTTTCCAATGACAAAAAGTCAAGAGAGATCCGGGCGGAAGATATGTTATATTACACGCTGTTATTGCTAATGTGGAATATGTGCTAGTGGGTTTATATTTGCCACCACCTGCTGATACTTCCCTCCTGCATGACATTATGAAACATGTCATACAATATGGAACACAGAATGTTATGCTGTTGGGGGACTTTAATTTGGCTCCGTGTCCAGCGATAGACAGGCTCCATTCATCCTCTCGAAGGTCCCCTGATCTCCTGCAGTGGGCCGCTACTTTTGGGCTAACTGACGCCTGGCGGCATTATCACCCGTCAGACAGGGTGTACACATGTCACTCATCTACGTTTTGGACCCTCTCCCGCATTGACTTAGGGTTTGTTTCCCGGTCGATGCTGCGGGGGGTGTCGAAGGTGCAAATCCCCTCCAGAGGCATTTCGGATCCTGCCCCCCTTATGGTAACCATTCTGCAGGGGACTTCTATTAAGCGGAAAATATGGAGGCTGTCTGGCCACTGGATATCGGACCCAAAAGTCCAGGAAGACATGCCGGAGGCATTATGTAATTACTGGTTGGCAAATGCTGATTCAGCGGACTCCTTGATAGCTTGGGATGCCTTTAAGGGGTGGCTGAGGGGGAGTATATCTCCCGTATTGCTGGCAGCCAGAGGCAGTCAGTGCAGTCGCTGGAGGAGCTGGAGAGAGAACTCAGTGTCAAGTAGGCTGGTTTTGTGGCCGATCCGACTCCCCTTAACTATGGATCATGGCAGTATGCACCCAGGGTGGTTGAACTGCATAGAGTAGACATGACTAAGAAGGTAATGCTCAGTGCAGCCCAGCGGGTATTTGAACACGGGGACAAAAATGGTAAGCTCTTATCGTGGTTGTCCCGAGGTCACTCTTCCAGTACCCATATTGGAAGGATCAAAGAGGGGGGACCTCCTTTTTTTTTTTTTTAAATTTATTTTTATTCAAATTTTCCTTATAAGACACAAAGACATAAAGACATATACAAATTGGTTGTCTAGCTTGTACAGGTAATATCGCAAGTACATCAGGTAAAAGAAAAAAAATGAAAGGGAAAGAAAAAGAGAGAAATACATCCATGCAATACAGTTTTAGCATGTAAGTGAAAAGGGGATTTTTGGAATTTTTGGGCCGCCCCCCCACTGCCCATAAAGGCCTATACCTATTAACTAGGAATTACATTTAATCGTCGATTCTTGGTATCGTAACTGAAGCTAGTCCAACATTAGTAAGCAATGTTCATTTCCTCCAGCCACCCACTCCAAACCTTATTAAATTTCAATTGGCAGCCTCTATTAAGATAGGTATCTTTATATAGTGGAAGATTATCGTTAACCAAACGTTTCCACTGGACATTTGTGGGGGGATAGGGCTTCTTCCATTGAAATGTTATGGTTTTCCTAGCGTAAAATAGAAGCAAACCAATCATCGTGCGTTTAGCTACAGCAGGAACTAATTTTTTTATAAGGCCCAACATACAAATCTCCATAGACAGTGGTAGATTAGTGGATGCAATTTTATTGATTAGGCCTAGTACCTCCCCCCAGAATTGTTGTATCTTTGGACAATGCCAAAAGATATGGGAAAAATCTCCGGGGGTGTAGCTACATCTCCAACACTTAGGGGAGTGGGTAGGATTTATCAAATGAAGTCTGTGGGGAGTGAAATACGCCCGGTGGACTATTTTAAATTGGACTAACTTGTCACGTATAGAGACTAGCGAACTAAAAGGGAAGTCCCAAACACCATCCCAATCTTCGCCACTCAAAGCTGGAATGTCACGCTGCCAACGGGACAAAAGGCCGTCCAACGGAGGCAAGGACTCATAGATTAAATGCTGATATATGTGAGATGTAGGTTTTTTTGTACAACCGGATCTAAGAGTAGTCTCCAGTTTAGACTGTATTAATATACAGGACGAACGTGGGAATTGGGCTTCGAAAGCATGCAAAAGTTGAAGATAACGGAACTGATAGTGCTGCGGAAGATTATACTGGGAGGAAAGCTGACAAAAAGAAAGCAGTGAGGTGCAAGACACCACTTGTGAGATTAATTTTATACCATATCTAGTCCATATCTGGGGGTCAATAGATTTGTAAAAATGTGGTAAATTGGGGTTTAGCCATAGGGGTGTATTAGGGGAAATTCCCATCTGGCTGTGTTTTTCAATAGCCAAGCCCATTTTCCAGGCCCGTAAAGTAGTAAGCATAGACGGAGTTAATAAGTGTGGGGCACATGGGCCTCTGTAAATTAGGTATTGAAGAGATTCCCAGAAGCCTGCCACGGTGGCCTCCAAAGCGGAGGCCACATTGGTTTTATCAGGATTTAGCCACCAGACCACTGTCACCAGCTGTGTCGCCAAAAAGTACTTATAGCAATCCGGAAAGGCCATGCCACCCTGCGATAGTGGCCTCATTAATGTAGTTAACTTATATCTCGGTGGTAAGGAGCCCCAGAGAAACTCTGAAAAGCGTTGGTTTAGTTTAATAAAGAAGGATTTAGGAATCCACTGCGGGGAATGGCGGAATAAATATATGAATTTGGGGATGACCTTCATTTTAAGCAAGTTGACCCTTCCCCATACCGATAGGGGGAGATTATTCCATGCCTTGAGTTTAGCTTTCATATCCCCCACTACCGGATCCAAGTTTAATTTAAGAAAATCTGAGGCTGGTGCAGAGACACAAACCCCAAGATATTTAAAGGAGTCAACCCACTTTAATGGGCTATCTGGAGAGGATGTCAATTTGGCTGCTTGATCTATTGGAAATAGAGTAGATTTTGGCCAGTTTACCCGGAGGCCCGTTACCATGGAGAAAGTGTTGAGGAGTGACAGAGCACCCTGAAGTGATGGACCCGCGTCCCCCAAAAATAAAACCATGTCGTCAGCATACAGGGCTACCCTCTCCTCCAGCATGCCTATCCTAAGCCCCTTAATATGAGGCGATGTACGGAGAGCCTCTGCAACTGGCTCTATAGCTAGAGCAAATAGAGCCGGAGAAAGAGGGCAGCCCTGTCTAGTTCCCCGAAACAGTTGAAATGGGGTTGAGAGTCTGGAGCCCAAACGAATCGATGAGATGGGACACCTATAGATCACCTGCAACCATGATATAAACCGTAGTGGAAAACCCATTCGACGTAGAGTCTCCCACAAAAAGGGCCACTCTACAGTGTCGAATGCCTTTTCTATATCTAGTAGGGCAATAGCTCTGGTACTGGAGTTGTTGTGTTGGGCATGAATATTGGTAAAGAGTCTCCTAAGATTAACGTCGGTTGACCTTTTAGGCATAAATCCTGTTTGATCAGAGTCAATAACCGAAGGTAATAATGGATATAGACGGGTAGCCAGCAGTTTGGTTAAGATTTTCAGGTCATTATTCAATAGGGCTATTGGCCTATATGAGGCACATAGCTCTGGGTCCTTAAGGTCCTTATGGATCAAAGTAAGATAGGCCTGGTGCATTGAAAGGGGCAGATCACCCTTGGATAGGCAGAGGGTGTATAATTGGGCCAGGATGGGTGCCAAAAATGCTGCATGTGCCCTATAAAATTCTATAGGAAGGCCATCCGGCCCTGGCGCCTTACCCAAAGGGAAGGACCGTATAATTTTTAAAACCTCTAAGGCCGAAATAGGGCGTACCAACGATTCTCGTTCCTCATTCGACAGCCAGCCAAGTGCTAGTGGATCTAAAAGGTTTTGCAACATCTCTGGCTGGAAGTCGGGGGGAAGAGCAGAGGTATAAAGAGTTTGGTAAAAGGCTTTAAACATTTGTAAGATTTCTACCTGAGAGGTCACCTTATCCCCAGTTGAAGACCGCAGGCACGAAACCACTGTGGATGGATATTCATGCTGTGCCAACATGGCCAGGAAACGACCATTCTTGTCCCCCTGTTCAAATAGTCGCTGTCTACCTTTATGCATATCCAATCTTGTAACTTCCGTTAAATGTAAATTTAGTGAACTGCGGGCGGCATTTAATGCGTCAAAATGAGCTGCTGTAGGATCTGTACTATAGATTACTGTTTGATCCTCTACCATCTGTTGTAACCTGTAAGTTTCCCGGCCCTGCTGTTTCTTGACACTAGCGATAATAGAGATATATTGCCCTCTTGTATAGGCCTTAAAGGTGTCCCAGACCGTCTGTGGGGTCGAGGAGCCTTCATTAAGTT
Organism: Lithobates septentrionalis; assembly: GCA_037952835.1. Taxonomy (NCBI): domain Eukaryota; kingdom Metazoa; phylum Chordata; class Amphibia; order Anura; family Ranidae; genus Lithobates; species Lithobates septentrionalis. The sequence goes on from JBBDGP010001118.1 coordinate 845,822, forward strand.
CCCAAAACTCAACTAGTCTGGGTGGGATAGTATCAGCCACCTCAGGGTGGGAAATCCACTGTGCCCCCAGCCTCCACAGGGCCGCATCTTGGCGTGCAGACGAGCGAAGCTCGATTACCAGTGGGCTATGATCGGACAACCCACTGGGTAGGTATTTAGCCCCTATTACATCCGTCAACAGGATTGAATTAGAGAAGGCTAGGTCAATCCGTGAGGCAGTCCTATGTGAGGCCGAAAAGCATGAGTATGCCCTAATAGCCGGGTGTTTCCATCTCCATATCTCCTGTAGCCCCATTGCCTGTGCCCATATAGATAGTTCAGAGCTATAGTTTTTTGATGGGACTGGTCTGTCCAAATCTGGGGAGATAGTAGAGTTGAAATCCCCCATCACCAGCAATTTCGCTGGATAAAAAGGAGCTGCTTTTTCCAAAACCTTATATAATAAATCATGTGTAAAAGGTGGAGGAATATAAACATTTATGATTATATATCGCTGAGACCAGTGTGAAAACACCACCATTGCAAACTTGCCCTGGGGGTCCGTGCACACGTCCTCAATAACACAGGGGAATTTCTTGTGTATTAGGATTGAGACCCCTCTAGCATAAGAGGAGTAAGTCGCATGGATGGCCCTCTGAATCCAGGTTTTTTTTAGAGTTAAAACCTTGCTGCCTGTGAGGTGGGTTTCCTGTAGGAGAATAAAATGTGGAGAGTGGGTTTTTAGATATCTTATCAACAGTGCCCGTTTAAATTTAGAATTAAGACCTCTCACATTCCATGAAAGGACCGAAAAGGTTTCAGCTAAGGAAGTGGCCATATAGGTTTAAGAAGCCATGGCCAAGTAAAATGACTAGGGGAACACCATTTGGGGTAACTCACAAGCAGCAAGATTTTTACAATATACCATGTACCAGCAATGTTAATTTTTAAGGCAATTTTTGAAACAAGCTTATACAAACCATGACAAAGACCAACATAAAACAACAAAAAAAAATATATACCCAAGCACGAAGTGCTTATCCGACTAAGTCCCATCTCCTCTCAAAAAACAAAAAAAGGAGGAGGAGAGTTGGGATTAGTTTTCTCCCAAAAAAAAAAAAAAAAAAGAACACACACGCAAGCTGCAACTGTATTGCAACTATATTGCAGATATACCCCTAAAAGGGGATATCGTACTACTACTACTATTTGTTCAGGCACCCTATAGCCGAACAAATATATAAAAAAGGAAAAAAGGAAAAACCTATCCAATACCTATCCAAAAAAAAAAAAGGGGACGGGATGGGGAGAAAAGGGCAGGAGGGGGAGGGAAAAAAAAAAAAAAAAAAAGAAGAAGAGAAAAAAGGGGACAAAAAAGGGAGCAACAGAAAGTAATTGAGGTGGGGTTGGGTTCTAATTATCTAACTCTTGGCTCTTAGTGTAAGAGATATAGTCCAAGTCCAAGTCCAAGTCCAAGTCCAAAGGGCTGAGCAATCCAACTCCAAATAAAGTACATTTATCTAAGCATTCATTAGGAGACCACAGAATAGCAAGAAAATTTTAGACACTATAGGGGTGCACTATAATGGACTATAGTAGTAAGGATGTTACAAAAAAAAAAAAAAAAAAAACACATGCGTCACCCACGGCCATCTAACCAGGATATAGCGGCCTCCGGATTGGTAAAAAAGAATGCTCGGTCCCCGTCTGCAACTCGAAGCTTGCTGGGATATAATAAGCTAAATTTAAGACCTTTATCCCTTAGGCGTCTTCTGACCTCTGTAAAGGCCCGGCGTCGCTGCTGGACTTCAGGGGAGTAATCAGGAAACAACATGATTTTTGCATTATTAAACCGCAGTTCTTGTTTATCTCTAGCTGCAGCTAATATCTTATCTCTGTCTCTGAAATTCAAAAGTCTCAATAAAAGAGGCCTGGGGGGATTACCAGGGGCTGGAGGGGTTGGTGGAATCCTATGCGCCCTCTCTACCACGAATGTAGGGGGCATAGCAGGTAAGTCCAACAATGATATAAGAAAAGGATTCCACAAACTCAGCTGGTTTATTACCTTCTGTTTTTTCCGGTAGGCCTATGATCCTTAGATTGTTTCTCCTCATGCGATTTTCTGTGTCTATCGACTTATCTTGTAGGGCTTTTACCTGCAGCTGCAAAGCGCGAAGGTTCCTGGAGTCTGCACTGGTAACGTCCTCCAGTTGTGAGATCCGACTCTCAGCCTCTACGAAGCGGGATCTAAATTTGTCCATATCATGCCGAATTAAGCTGATATCTGAAGCCAAATGGTCTATTTTAACCATCACCTTTTCATTTCCAGCTTTAATTGCTGCCAGCAGCTCAGCATGGGAGGCCGCGTGAGAGGCTACAGGTGGAGACGGATCAGGGAGCGTCTGCGTGCTAACTGACATGTTTGGTATGGGAAGCCTCGGAGGTAATATCGCGGCGGCGGCAGCAGGCGCAACAACAGCAGCAGGCTTAGCAGGCTTAAGATGACATTAATGCTAGGTTCATGCGGTACTATAGTTCCCTATACTCCACTAAGGTAGATTATGACGCACTGGAACTTGAGACCTATCTTGCCAGGGTGGACTTTCCTTCTCTGACCCCGGAAACTAGCACCCAGTTAGACCGAGATATAACCCTGGAGGAGGTCCAGCTGGCTATGACCCAGATGTACCCCGGAAAAACCCCCGGAGCGGATGGAATTCCAGTCAAATTTTTTTCCATGTACCAGGAACTTCTTGCCCCTAGGATCACCAGACTGTTTGCCCAGTTCTCCCAGCTGGGTTCCCTCCCAGAGTCTATGTCTGAAGCTATCATTGTGCTGGTGCCCAAGCCGGGTATAGACCCCGAGGACTGTACATCATATGATCCAATTTCTTTAAAGTGGAGGTCCACCCTGCAAAAAAAAATTGCACAAAAAATAACTAAAAAAATGGAGGAAAAAAAAAAATTTTTTTACTTACGTGAAATGGCTGTTGCTAGGCAGTCTTCCTAATCTGCCTCTTCCTACGCCGCGGTGATGTTGTCTCTTCTCCTCCCCGTGTTGTCTCCTGGGGAATGGGGCGCGGTGTGTTATGGGAACTGTGTGTGTCCCACAACACATCGCGTCCCATTCACAAAGCGCTGCGCGACTTGTGAATGAGCAGTAGGAAACAGGCAGTGAAGCCGTAAGGCTCCACTGCCTGTTTCCCTTAGTTAGGATGGCGGTGCCGGGACCCAAGAGCCGAGGGACGGGTCAGCCTCGGGCGGCCGACATCGCGGGCACCCAGGAAAGGTAAGTACTTATTTAAAGTCAGCAGCTACAGTGTTTGTAGCTGCTGACTTTTAATTTTTTTTTCCCGGCTGGAATCCCGCTTTAATTAACGTTGATGCAAAGCTGTTGGCCAAGGTCCTAGCCAACCGTTTAGCACAGGTCCTGGGTGAGCTCATCCATGTGGATCAGATGGGGTTCATGCCCGGTAAGGGCACTGATATCAATTTACGGCGGCTCCATCTCAACATGTCCATTGCCCATGATAACAGGGGAACTAGAGCCATTGCCTCTTTGGATGCTGAAAAGGAATTTGACTCCGTTGAGTGGGGTTACCTTTGGGAGGTGCTGGGCAGGTATGGGTTTGGCCCTTAATTCCTATTCTGGTTGAAACTACTCTATGAAGCCCCCAAGGCCTGTATAAGGACTAATGGTGGGGTCTCGGATGGGTTTCCACTGTAGCTGGGTACGCATCAGGGGTACCCTCTTTCCCCCTACCTTTTTGCCTTGGCGTTAGAACCACTGGCCATTTTGCGTAGGGCCTCTCAGCAGGTGGAGTGTCCCTGTACGCAGATGACACCCTGCTGTATCTGCATGACGCGGATTCCTCCTTGCAGGCTGCCCTACTCCTCTTCAACGAATTTGGTCGCTTTTCTGGTGTCCGCATTAATTGGATAAAATCAGTACTTTTTCCCCTGGACCCTATGGCGCGGGACACTGCGGCGGATACTCAGCTGCAGTAGATTGACCAATTTAAATATCTAGGCATTCACATACAACGAGCTCCTATGAAATTTTAGGACCTTACCTTACACCCCGTCCTGACACAGCTAAAGGCTAGGTGCGCCTCCTGGGGGACTTTGCTGTTAAACCTGCTGGGCCGTATCAGCCTCATAAAAATGGTATTTCTCCCGAAGTTCAACTACCTCTTTAGGAACTCCCCAGTATGGATTCCGGGTGCCTTTTTTAAGGACCTGGACAGCTGCGTTGGGGCCTTTATCTGGGGGGGCTCCACTCTCCAGTTGGCAAGATCTACTCTATCAAGTAAAAAATATTAATGGGCACAGCACCAAATAATGAACGTGTACTTTTACAACCTGATGCTGCTTTTAAATTAGTAAATAACTAATGAACAATAAACAAACAGTATAGGACACATCAATAGTGCATAATAGATGGATATTTATTGTGTTGACTCATAAAAATGCTAGCCCTAGGCTAGCATTTTTAGCTTCCCACATTGCCATTTTTATCTTCCAGTGATAAATTTTATCTATGTATGGTGATTTACCTCAATAAAATCCCATTTATTTGACCTTCACCATGTGGAGCCCCCTTTTTTCTTTTCCATGCTGAATCACCACTCCTGGATCATCCCTCATTGGAAATCGGAGATTCGAGTGACAGTCGTTCCACTCCTGCTCGTGTCTACCATCATCCATTAGGGCTTGCGGCCTACAAAGACACCACCTGGTCTGGATACTACGGGAGATTCTCCCTATGCCTTTTTGACATACTGCCATATGGTATGTGTGTCCTACGAATCCGGTAAGGGTACCCTCTCATTCCTTATTGAATATTTATATGCCTTTTGATGTATACCGGCATCCTCCAAACTGAAGAGATATCCCTCCAACACCCATATGAACTTTATTTTACTTTGCTGTCTCATATTTCATACTGGACACTATTTGATGCTCACATTTATATTTTCCTAATTTGAAGAGTTACTACTCCTCACATGGACCTTTTTTCACTATTTTTTATTACTTTTTAATTGCTGTTCCATATTGCACACAGGACATTTGTTTATCATTTGATGCCTATATGTTTTCATATTTGCAAAGGTGTTCACTTCATATGCTCTTATCACATGTTGAATATTTTAGCGCTGCACTTTTTTGTTGTTATATCAATTCACCAACCAAATCTGCAAAGAGTGGCTCCCATGAAAGCCACAAAAGCTTGGATAGTGTAAAAACATCTTTAATCCAGATTAAAACTGTACAGCCAAAAACAATGTGCAAGGTACAGGACGATAAAACAGACTGGGCTGCAGCTAAGGAGAAGAAGCAGAGACCAAGCGGTACCTTACGATTCTGTGGGTACTCGGTAGCGTCTCAGCGTGCGCTCCAGCTGATTCAGGAACGGAGGACTTGTAGCTGCGTGTCGAGCCTCCCTTTCAAAGATCTCCAAATCCAGATACTGTATCTCCTCATAGCTCCATTTTCCAGTAAGTTTTATGCCATAACGATTGTTGTTCATGTGGGCCATGAATTCTTGTAGTTCCTCTACTGATCCCTCCCACATGAAAAACAAATCATCGATGTATCTCCGATATAGTTTTAGCTTATTGGAAAGTGGAGCTATGAGGAGATACAGTATCTGGATTTGGAGATCTTTAAAAGAGGTACCCATCTGTATACCAGAACATTTTTTAAAGATGTAGACAGAAACGGGTATATTTCAACCCGGAGTTGTCATCATCCGGGGTGGATCAAGGCAATTCCCAAGGGACAATTTGCTCATATTAGTAGAAATTGTGATCTGGATGATGATTATTGGACACAATTTGAAATTCTGTTGGAAAGGTTCTTAGAAAAAAATACAGCAAGTTTGAACTTCACAAAGTCAGGTTGGAGGTATTTAACGCCAATAAGGAACACTTGACTAATAAAAAGAAAAAAAGATAACCAGTTTGAATTGGCATTTGTTACTGGGTACAATGTAGATTACAAAAAGGTTGAAAAATCTGATACCAAGTATTGGCCTATACTCCTCAAGGATAGCACTTTAAACAAAATTTTACCACGTAGGCCCTCGTTTATTTATAGGAAGGCTACAGGTCTTAGAAATATGATACCAAAAAATGTAGTAGAGCCCCCCAAGAGCCGTAAAAAAAACTTTTTGGACAGTATTGGTTTCTATAGATGTGAACAATGTAAATCGTGTAGGGTAACTGCAGATAAAAAAAGAAAAACTGAGATGTTCGTGAGTACCAATGGTAAAGAATATAAAATTGACAAATTCATATCTTGTAACACCAGATATGTTGTGTATCTTCTCACGTGCCCTTGTGGGTTATTATACGTGGGTAGAACCACAAGGCGACTGTATAAGAGGATAAATGAACATGTAACCAATATTAAAAATGGTTATAAAAATTATAGTGTCTCCAACCATTTTAGAACCCATCACCGTCAAAATCCAGATTTTTAAAAATTTTATGGCATAGACAAGGTTGTACCACATTGGAGAGTGAGTGATATAATCACCAGGGTTTCACAGGCAGAAACCGGGTGGATCTTTGAGCTGGGATGTCTCATGCCTGCTGGCATGAACATCGATATAGACCGGAATTGTTTTGTGACCGATTATTAAATGCGATTTCATGCTTTTTTTGGTTCATCATTTAATGGATTTGTTTTACCAGTTTGGAATTGGCCCCTTTTTTTGAGGGAGTTTTTGTGTCGAAATCTACTTTTTGGATGTGACTATCTGCCCCATAATTGGGGCAGATAGTCACATTTAGAAAGATAACCTTATAAGTTTTTTCCTTTTTAAATATTTTAAATATTGGAAAGATGTCATCCATGTACATATGTGCAGACACATTAGGTGCATGTTTCCCAGTCTAGGAAAATCCTTTGTCTGGTGCAATGGGGAGGCACTACTAGTCTCTCACTGGAGGGGGTGCTAATTTTAATTTTATTTAATTTTATTTTAGATACTAATTTCATTCTTTTTTTGTTTTTTGGTGTTTTATATATATATATATATATATATATATATATATATATATATATATATATATATAACATTTTTGGGGGGATTTATTATATTGATTAAACAGTAATTTTATTTATTCATCTTTTATATATATATATATATATATATATATATATATATATATATAATATTCCATGTGTGTGTAGTGTACTATGCTATATATAGTATTACGGTAACTGCCTATGTATTTTCCATAGCGCATGATTATGCATATGGATATTGGTTTTTATGCTATGCGATTTAGCAGGTAAAAAACATGGGCGTTATACAGTTAATTATTTACAGGTATTGAATACTAGCCATATGGAAATGCTTGTATGTAGATATCCTTTTTATTAGTTCATCATTTATTATTATTCACCTTCATGAATTCATTTGGTCTATTGTAAGGTTGCAGCTAAGGAGGTCAACGGAGGTCTTTCCTTTGTTAACTACGGACGTTATTACATAGAAATGTTTCCCCCTTAGGCTGTTTTTTTGCTTTTGTTTTGTTTTTGACCAATCACATTAAAGGCATGACTATTTAGGCTCCAGGAAAATGGCGCTGAGCCCATTTCCTGAAGACGCGTGCACAGCGTGAAATATATTGAAAGGGAGGCTCGACACGCAGCTACGAGTCCTCCGTTCCTGGATCAGCTGGAGCGCACGCCGAGACGCTACCGAGTACCCACAGAATCGTAAGGTACCGCTTGGTCTTTGCTTCTCCTCCTTAGCTGCAGCCCAGTCTGTTTTCTCGTCCTGTACCTTGCACATCGTTTTTGGCTGTACAGTTTTAATCTGGATTAAAAACGTTTTTACACAATCCAAGCTTTTGTGGCTTTCATGGGAGCCACTCTTTGCAGATATGGTTGGTGAATTGATATACCGAGGCTCAGGTATAAGAAGTTATATATAATACACTCCCGCTGTCCGGTGATTGGAGTCTTTCTGCCAGGATACTCGGAAAGTCACCTTTGATGAATTATAATATCCGATCTTTTCATGCCTGAGGGTCACTCTGTGGCCATTACTGTTTGGTGAGCGCTTTGATATACCACTTCGGGTGAAGCACGAATAAGATAGCTTGTGCACTTTATCATCATGTGGTGATTGGATCTACTAAGAAGATTGTGTTTTTGATCTATATCAATTAGAGGACATTTATTTTTGCACTATGTTCACTTTATTGGCATTATATAATTTATTGCACATGCACTGTTGCACTTTAATATATGACAGAGTCAACACAATAAATATCCATCTAATATGCACTATTGATGCGCCCTATACTGTTTGTTTAAGATCTACTCTATGTCTACCGGTGCAGTGTGGGGGGGTTAGCGCTGCCTAACTTCCAGGTATATTATTGGGCAGCCATATTGGTTTTGGTCTGCTGGTGGTTTGCCCAGTCTAGAGCCAATGCAGCTGTGTGCCTGGAGGCTACCCTACTGAGTTATCTCAATGACCTGGGGAACTTAGTATATCGGGGCCCTGGGGCCTACGCTGACCTTCTACGTTGACCCATCTAAGACAGCTCAGAGAATGGGGGGTCGCTAGGAAAAGGTTCCTAAGACAGAAAACCTGGTCGCCATTTCAACCATTAGGCTTACTAAGCTGGCCAGCCAGATGCAGTTTGTTTCAATGTAAGCCTTACATCCTTGCCAGGGGAAGGGTTAAAGATCAACATTAAAGTACAATTCCTTTAAATAACATGCTTGTGGAGCACCTTAATACTGCTTGTGAAGTGGCGCATGTGTAGGATGTACTATAGAAAAATGAATACCAATTTAAATTGTTGGTACATTTCCCTTCCAGCTTGTTTTTTTTGTTGTTACAAAAATTGCATAGGGACCCCTGAAATCAAACAAAGGCACAGGGAGCTATGCAGTGCCAGAGGGACATGATCTATTGCAGAAAAAAAAAACAACAACATTTCTTAAGATATTGTTAAGTGGGGAGCAGCTCTTTTAAAAAGGCTTAAAGGGCAACATTAAAAATACACAGTTCCTTCAAATAACATACTTGGGGGGGGGGGGGGGGGGTCAATTACCATGCACTGAATTACATCTCGAATTTATAAATAAAGCAACTGGAGTATTTCTTTATCTATATCAGACCCTTATGAGGGTATGGATTGCAACGTGGAACCCATGAAAAAATTGATCGGCAATCCATACCAGACTCCTATCTAAGTAGGCAGCCTGGATGACCAGGTAAGGGTGGGCAACACGCGTGAAACTCCCCTCCTGAATCATACCAGGCCACATGCTCTCAATATAAGAAGGGTACTTTGCCAATGGGAAGCCCCCTGGGAAAGCACTTTGTCCTCATGTTGATGAGGACAAAGGCCTCTTCCCCACAACCCTGGCCCAGTGGTTGTGAGGGTCCTGGGGGGAAGCTTATCAGAATCTGAAAGCCTCCTTCAAAATAAGGGGCCCCCCATATTTTCCCCCCTTTATGAATGAGTAAGGGGTACATATTACCCCTGGTTACTCATTCACGAAAAAAGTCCAGTAGCACTTAGATCATGACAAAGACCTTTAGTCGATAAAATAAATAACCCCGGTAACAAATTCCTTTAATAATTTTTTTTTAAACATTATCAAGCTATGTAGATATATATTAATCATGATGAATGATGCCTATCAACAAAAAGAAAATACTCAAAGGATTGTTCATTGCAAATGTCTGCTCCCACCCTCTTAGCTGAATGTAATTGACCAAATATGAAAATGACTTTTACTGGCCTGAAGAACCAGCCAAAAATTGCTTTGTGGGTTGCCCTGTCAGCCACCTCATTTCCTTTATTCTTTCAATCGAGAAATCAAAAGAGCTGAACTAAAAATTGTCAGGCAAACTGTGCGGCAGCCAATCAAAATCCAATAGCTTGATTCAGAATACAATAGCCCAGCAGAGGGATTTGTCCATCTGTGCTATATAGCGAGGATGGAGGAACCAGTTATATATTTTTCCCTCAGTCTTCAAGCTGAACAAAAAAGAATATATCAGTGCATGGCCAGTCTTACAGCTTCCCATTCAGTTGCATAAGAAGAAACAGCTATGTGTGGTTGTGTGTGGGTGAGTTGCATAAAGCACCCACATGTGCACTGATTTATGCTCCAAATGTACACTGTCTTCCGAGCTGCCTCTTTTAATGCATCTCAATTGGTGGCTGTACGCAGCGGGTCTCAGCAGTGTCATTACACAGGGTCTGCACGCTCTGCAGATGAGTTGATTTTTTTGTCACTGTTTGTTGGGTTCTGTTTTCATTCCATATTTCCTTTCTATGAAGACTTTAGTCACTTTAGGCATTTGCCATTCAGCAACAACTATCTAACTTGTCGAGTATTAGACCTTCAAAAGGATTTATGGTTTGCCATATAGAGTCAAAAGGCCGAATCTTAAGCCGGCCATAGATAGTGCTATTTTTCTTTCCTGCAACCGCAGCTATAGCCGCTGGCAATAATCGCATGAAAAATGTAACATGCTGGTTTTACCCAAGTCTATCAATAGATCTCAGCCGGTCCTGTTGAACTGCCCGAGATTTAGAGAGTACAGTATTTCTCTAACTTACTGTTGTAGTACTCTTCTTTTGAGTACTTTGTATCCAGAACTCCAGTAAAGGCATGCATAGTCCTGGCTACTACATCCCCTGGCAGATAGAGGGATTTGTGGACAGATGGGAAACTTTCCTTGATAAAGTCAAGGTTGTCTTTCACTCTGTCTGTTATACCCTCATCCATTTGTAATGATAATTTGCCTTTGGTGGCTGACATTGCATTTAAAGTTCTTGTTGAAGTACCAAAAAATAAAATATAAAGATATATTAAATCTCCCAGTGTTTTAAAAAATAGAACATTACTTAATTTTTCTAAATAAGTCAAAATGGGGATTTGCCCAGAACTGAACCAAGCCTTTACTTGCTGATTCACCCATTGGCTTGTACATTCTCATTCCTTGTATCTACAGCAGTGAGACCCATACTGCTCCATATTCTATATTATACAACAGAAAAGGAGACCACCGTTCATATTAGAAGCAAAAAGGAATTGTTCCTACCACACTCCAAGATTTCCTTTCATTTCCTGCTTTAATGGAAAAGTGAAGGAAATCGTCCCCATGGCACACAAATGAGATAAAAAAACTGCCATGGGTTTTAGCTACATGGCTTTAACTTGAAAACCTTAGCGAAAAAGTCACCCATTTACTAAAATAAAGATCCTTGCGGTGCTGCATTAGATCTGAGAATTCAGCCTAAAGTGTTATAATTGTCGCTGGCTTGGCTTGGCCTTGTTCTGGGTCAGTGACCCAGAAAGTTTTGTAGTCAGAGATAGACAAATATTATTTGTGGAAGGAAATTCATTTATTTCTCTATATCATTTAGCCAGGGCTTTTTTTCAGGGGGAACTTGGTGGAACTCAGTTCCACCACCTCTGGCTCAGATCCTTTGGTGCCTGCTCACCACAATCACTTGTAATCACAGAAGTCTGGTTTCTATGTTTACAAGTGACAGCTCTGCACTCTGTGTGTAATGCAATCCTGGTATTTAATGCCCCTTTAAGACCCTCCTACTGTTTTTGTGAAATTTGACTGAACACACCCACTATTTAATGTGATTTGGAGGGTGTGTGTGGAGGGAGGGGTTTTGTGGGGCCGTGGTTAAGTTCCAGCACCTATTGTTTGAGAAAAAAAGCCCTGCATTTAGCAGACTATAAGCAGGTTGAGGCCAAGGCAGAGGCAGGAGAAGCAATGTGGGATGGGCCCTGCCGGGATAGAGCCTCTCCAAGCTCTGTATCTCCTTTGCAACCTACAGCATGGGGCTGTCCCCCAACTGGCACTTCCACTTTCACTGGCTTCCCCAGCATTGGTTGGTAGAGGGGCCGAGTTTGTGAGTAGTGGGGATGTTCAGGCTGTCAGCATTGAACCAATATCTGAGCTCTCCTGCAGTTCCCCTGCATATCTATGGATGGCCTACATTACCAGGTACCTGTCTTGTCAGCCAGGGAGCAGAAAGCTGAGAACTGAACCTTGTTGTTGCTTTTATTCCAGTATACATGAGAATGGGATTAGCTTAATGGTGGTCACACACACTTCAATTATATTATCCATTCATTATCCATTTTACTATCAATATCAATCAAATGAGCTGTTGACTATAGATCTATTGTTACTATTGGGAGAGATTGATTGTAAAAGAAACCCTGCTGGCATGGCCCATGTCTATTTATGGGTTTCTAAGTCCTCTGCCAGGCGCACTCCTGGGGATTGGCTGAGGGCCCATAAATATTCAAGGGAACCCCTCCTAGCTTCCACCCACTAGTTCAAAACATTCTCCAATATTCTAGAAACAGGGAGAGGCACCAGGTTGAGTGATTCTGCCCTGAACACTTGTAACCCTGACCCAGTTAATAGACTTACCAGTTAACATGAGTCAGAGTATAGATTGTCTACTCTCACTACTAGTAGCACACACTAGAGGGTGCTACATGTGTTATGTGCAGGATTGCCAGGTAAAAATAAAGGAAAAGCCCTGTACACACTAGTAGTTTTTTTTTCTGACTGCTAAAAAAAAAAAATGGATCCTGTTCCCTTAAAGCATATTATATAGCACAGTGCTTGTGCTGTGTAATTCGGCCCCCTGTATCATCTAAAATACCAGGTTGATCCTGCCTGGCTCTGCCCCCCCCACGTAAACTAACCACGGTTTATCATCGCTGCTGAGCCCTGACATCGTGGTCAGTTTACGTGCCTCCGTCATCCGCAGCTCTCCTCTGTCCTCCTCTCCCTCCCTGCCTGCCTGTCAGCTCGTACCAGTTCCGCTTTGCTCCCCTCTCCACTGCTATAAAACTATGTGATGTTCATACCATACCATCTGTTAGATAACAACATGTACATGCTTTATAAAAAATATGTCAATTTCTACCTTATTCCAGAGTGCCTCCCGGCGCTCACGTGACTGCTCGCCTCTCTCCTCCTCTCCTCCCCACTTCCTGGCTGACGTCAGCGTGAGTTCTCCCACTGTAGCTGTCAGACTGGGAGAGGAGAGGGGCAAGCAGTCACGTGAGCGCCGGAAGGCACTCTGAAATAAGGTAGAAATCAGCATATTTTGTATAAAGCATATACAGTGGGGCACATGTTGTTAATTAACAGAGAGTATGGTATGAACATCACATAGTGGCTTTACAACCACTTTAAGTTAACTATACAATGACTGAAATTTGACTGGTTCAGCAAAGACTGGACAAATTTCAATCAGTGTGTGACCGTCCCCTTTCAACAGACATTAATCATTCAATTGACTTCTGTCAAAGGGACATGTTGGTAAAATGTTCCTCAATCAACAACTGCAGCCAATCGGCTGTAGCAGATGTTTAGTGTATTATGACAGTGCAGGGTGCTTCTGTCAGAGTGCAATAGGGGTTATTTACTAAAGGCAAATCTACTTTGCACTACAAGTGCACTGCAAATGCAATTGAAAGTGCACTTGGAAGTGCAGTCGCTGTAGATCTGAGGGGGACATGCAAGATAAATGAAAAACAGCATTTTAGCTTGCACTTGATTGGATGATAAAATCAGCAGAGCTTCCCCTCATTTCAGATCTTCCCCTCAGATCTACAGTGACTGCACTTCCAAGTGCACTTTCAAGTGCACTTGCAGTGCACTTGTAGTGCAAAGTGGATTTGCCTTTAGTAAATCAACACCAATGTCCCACCAATGTCCCAACGAGACATCCACGTCCCTCCATGCACCTAATTTATTTATTTTATTCAGCCAGTGAAATAAACTAACCCTATATGGCTTTCATGTATATTGTTCATGCTGCTACATAAAGAAAATGGTAAGATAAGAAAACGGTTTTAAAAACACAACACAATCAGCTGCTACTATAGACGCAGTCATAAATCTGCAAGCGGAGGATTCCAAGTAGACTGTAATCTTTTGTTTTGTTCTAGTATTGACATAGCCCCAAAGAACCCCAATGGTTCAAATTGATATAGTCCAGAAACATTTAGACAAAATAAAGGTGAATAAAGCACCTGGACCAAATTGCATACACCCATGTGTCCTCAAGGGGTTGAGCTCTGCTATTACAAAGTAATTGTTTGTAATTTTTAGAGACTCTTTAATGAATGCATAGCACTGTTGGATTGGCATAAGGCCATTGTGGTGCCCTGTATTTAAAAAGGGATCAAAGTCTTCACCAAGTAAGTACAGACCTCTTAGTTTACTACTATAGTCAAAAAAGATACTTGAGAATTTATTAAAAGATGACAAAGAAGAGTTTTTGCTAGAAAACAATATTTTAAGCAATAGTCAGCATGGATCCACACAAGACTGAATTTGTGAAACAAATCTGATGTCTTTTTATGAGGGGGGTAAGCAAAAACGTAGACAAAGGAGTGGCTGTGGATTTGGTGTACTTGTTTTTTTTCCTAAAACATTTGACACAGTTCCCTGGACATGTCTTAGAAAAATCAGTTTGTAAATGGATAGAAATCTGGCTAAAAGACTGTATTTAGAGAGTAGTGCTTAACCACTAGCCGAACAACTGCCGCAGTTCTACTGCGGCAGGTTGGCTCTTCTTGGCAAATCGCCGTAGCTGTACGTCGCTCCTTGAAGACATCAGAGCAGGCACGCGCGCCGCGTGTCCCTGGAGCCGATGCAGGTTCCCGGCAGGAGCGATGACCACCGGGCACCCACGATCGCTCGTGACAGAGCAAGAACCAGGATTTGTGTGTGTAAACGCAGTAGGGGAGAGGAGACAGATCGTGTGTTCATACCAAGTATGAACTCCGATCTCTCTCTTCCCCTAGTCAGTCCCATCCCCCCTACAGTTAGAACACACCTAGGGAACACAGTTAACCCCTTGTTCGTACCCTAGTGTTTTAACCCCTTCCCTGCCAGTGACATTTATACAGTAATCAATGGCTATTTTTAGCTCTGATCGCTGTAAAAATGTTGATGGTCCTAAAATAGTGTCAAAAGTGTCTGATCTGTCCGCCGCAATGTCGCAGTTTGCCGCTATTACTAGTAAAAACATAATAATAATAAAAATAAAATAAATCTATCCCCTATTTTGTAGACACTACAACTTTTGCACAAACCAATCAATATACCCTTATTGCGATTTTTTTTCTTTATACTAAAAATATGTAGAATACATATCGGCCTAAACTTAGAAATTTTTTTTTTTTTAATTGGGATATTTATTATAGCAAAAACTACAAAATATTGTGTTTTTTGCTAAATTGTCATTTTTTTTGTTTATAGCGCAAAAAAATAAAAACCGCAGAGGTGATCAAATACCACCAAAAGAAAGCTCTATTTGTGGGGAAAAAGGACATAAATTTTGTTTGGGTACAACATCGCATGATTGCGCAATTGTCAGTTAAAGCGACGCAGTGCCGTATCGCAAAAAATGGCCTGGTCAGGAAGGGGGCAAATCCTTCCAGGGCTGAAGTGGTTAATTATTCATACTCTGAATGGTCTAAGGTTACTAGTGGTGTACCCCAGGGTTCAGTGTTGTGTATTTTTTAATATGTTTATAAATGAGATAGAGTCTGGGATTAAAAGTGCCATTTCAGTGTATGCAGTTGAAACCCAGCTATGCAGTGGAATAACATCCTTATAGAAGGTCATTAACTTACAAACCAACCTCAATGCACTATTTATTTGGGCAACTATGTGGCAAATGAGGTTTAATGTCAATAAATGTAAAGTTATGGAGTCTAAAAACATGCAGCATCATACATTCTATGTAGGACAACAGCTGGGAGGTTCAATGGTTGAGAAGGAACTGAGTGTTCTGGTAGATCATATTGGGTGTTCTAGTAGATCATATAGTTATTGGCATGCAAAGCCAAGCTAAAGCTAGCAAAACTATTTCTTGTATTAAAAGAGGTATGGATTCCAGAGAGAGAGATATCATTTTGTACAAATTATTAGTAAAACCTCATCTGGAATATGCAGTTTATGTTTTGGGCACCAATTCACAAAAAGGATATTGGAGGACTGGAGTAGGTACAGAGAAGGGCAACCAAACTGATAAGAGGCATGAAGGAGCTTGTTTTTGAGGAAAGATTTGCTGAACTGAATTTATTCTGTCTTGAGAAGAGGCAAATAAAGGGGATATGATCACCATGTACTGTAATAAATACATAGGCGGCCCATATAGTGAACTTGGTATAGAATTATTTGTTTTCAGATCATTAAAGTGGATGTAAACCCGAAATTCTTTTTTTTTTTTTTTTTTTCTTTTTATGTCATAATGTAGAGTATAAGATTTCCTATCATTTGAGCCCAGTCTTGCCACAAAGAGTTAATCCAGCTCTGAGCAATCCTCTTTTATTGTTCAGTGAGATAAAGCAGCTCTGCAAGGATTGGATGTTCCACACCTCAGCATGATTTGACATGCTGAAGTCATGTGGTTACTTTCCTGTCTTTTCACTGGATGTTAGAGATCATAGCAGAAGTTCAGTGTAAGAAATACACAGGAGAAAATGCATATTGACAAGGGGAGTGTAGAGGTGGGCGGGGAGTCTAATGACATCACGACTCCACCCACCGAGCTCCAGACAACAGACCCACCCACAGAATCTGCAGTTTTTCGGGTCTCATAACAGACAGAGGGGAGACATTTGACAGGTAAAGATACATGCAGGAGGCATCTATATCCTTGTAGATAACCCGTATGGCAGTAGTTTAGAAAGGATGACATTGGGTTTACATCCACTTTAAAGAGGACAAGGGGGCACTCCTTATGTCTGAAGGAAAAGAAATGTATGCTCCACATGCGGAAATGCTTCTCTAAAGTAAGAAATGTAAAAATATGGAAAAGACTCCCTCAAGAACCAGCTCTGGCCAGCCTATAAGAGTTTTCTTTTAACTACTTCCTGTCTGCCATATAGCAGAATGACGGCCGGAAAGTGGTTGAAATTATCCTGACTGGGTGTCATATGACGTCCAGCAGAATAAGCCACTAGAGCGCGCCCACAGGGGCGCGCAGCGCGGCATTTGGTGTGGTGTGTCGCTCTGACACACCGCATTTCTTTTTTTTTTTAATAATCAAAAATTTTTATTGTTTATTTCATTTATATATACACCATTTATACAACATTCTATACCCCTTTGTTCAAACAATAGAAACATACTACACATTACATCCTACATCACCTACCACCGTTTTCCCCCCTGTCCCAGCGGCCGACATTTACATATGCGAGGGGAAAAAAAAATAGATAAATAAATAAATAAATAAATGGTACCCACCCCACCGTGTTTATCGTGCTTATGTTTATAAAGTGTTAAAAAAATAACATTATAAATAAGTTCCCCCTAATTCTTATTAGTGTCCTTAATCACTTCAATTCATAATTATATATTGTGTGAAGAAAAAATAAATAAATAGATAAATAAATAAATAAATGGTACCCACCCCACCATGTTTATCGTGCTTATGTTTATAAAGTGTTAAAAAAAAAAATTATAAATAAGTTCCCCCTAATTCTTATTAGTGTCCTTAATCACTTCAATTCATAATTATATATTGTGTGAAGAGAAAAAAAAAAAATTTGGTACCCACCCCACCGTGTTTATCGTGTTTATATTTATAAAGTGTTTAAAAATAAAATTATAAATAAGTTCCCCCTTATTCTTATTAGTGTCATTAATCACTTAAAAAAAAAAAAAAAAGGGGGGGGGGGGGTGGGGAGTTCCCCCCTTATTCTGATTAGTGTCTTTAGTCCCTAAATGACTATACCATTCCTTCCTCCTACCCATCTGTATTTCCCTCTTCTATTATCTCCTCAGCGCATTGTTCCCAGTTTGCCCATGTCGTTTCAAATTTCTTTCTTTGGTTTTTAACCACATGAACCCATCTCTCTGCTTCCTTTATTATATTAACCTCGTTTCTCCACACTATGACTGACGGAATCCGGTCCTGTCTCCAGTACTTCGGAATTTGTTTTTTTGCTGCACACACACCGCATTTCTGATCCTAGTAAATGGCCTATGACATAGGCTCTTTACCATGTGATCAGCTGTGTCCAATCACAGCTCATCACATGGTAACCCGAAGTGCCGTTTATAGTTTTTTCCTCTACCCGCGCTGACAAGGCGCGAGAAGAGGAGAGCTGATCAGCGGCCCTCCTGACAGGGGGATCTGCACTGATAATCAGCGCATTGATTATCAGTGTAGACCCATCAAGGATGCCCACCAGGGATGCCAATCTGTGCCCACCAGTGCCACCTATCAGTGCCCATTAGTGCAACCTATAAATGCTCATCAGTGCCGCTAATCAGTGCAGCATATAGGTGCCACCTCATCAGTGCCGCCTCATCAGTGCCCGTCAGAGCAGCCTCATCCGTGCTCATTAGTAAAGGAGGAAACTTACTTATTTACAATTTTTTATAACAGAAACAAAGAAAAACTTTTTTTTTTTTTTTTTACATTTTCCGTGTTTTTTTATTTGTAGCGCAAAAAATAAAAAAACCAGTGGTGATCAAATACCACCAAAAGAAAGTTCTATTTGTGGGAAAAAAATTATAAAATTTTATTTTGGGTACAGTGTTGCATGACTGCGCAATTCAAAATGCGACAGCGCTGAAACCTGAAAATTGGCCTGGGCAGGAAGGGGGTGAAAGTGCCCTGTATTGAAGTGGTTAAAAAGCTGGATGCGCTCCTAAACACACAAAATATAACTGTATACTAGCATTTATATGTAATAACAGCAAATTAAAATATGCCTACACTGCCAGTCAAAAATAGCCATATCCCATCTGAAATATCTCTGGCTGTCACTGAGAATGCTACTTAAAAATATGTTCTGTGGCAATGGACCCGAGCTCCCTGCAGACTTTGGATCAAAATGTCTCACAAAATTACACATTATGTAGCACCCAGTAGAGCTACTATTTGTTAAATTTCGTTTTTTGGCTTCCTAATCAGGAAGAGCAGTATTTGATTAGTTAGGGCTGCTCTGGGCTCTGTAGGTATGGGCTTGATTGCTTCCCCCTGTCTCCCAGGGGACTCTGGGACATAATGGGTGGGAGAACATGACCACCAACAACATGACCACATTACCAGCCTGCATATTAATATCTCCCCAGCCAATCCCTGGTCAATATGACAAGTGACCAGCAGGGGGCTGAGGGGGCTATAAATGGGCTAGGGCCCTGAGCAGAGGTCTCTTGTCCCTGGAGGAGTAAGACCCATCCTGAGGGCTATGGCATACCTATGAGATCTGCCTGGAAGAGCAAGTACATTTTATGGGGTCCCGGTTATTGCTTGGCTGGGGGACCTCTGTTCTACCCTCCTAAGGATCCAAGACACAGGCAACTGGAGTACAGGAGTTGACTGACCCTATACATGACTGCACTGAGATCAGGGAACAGTGAGTACCAGCCTTCTGGATCTAAAGACTTCCCTTTGCTTTTCTGGGAAATCACCAGCTACTATTTTGTACACCCAGGACTGTATTCCTGTAGAGGAATTCCTGTCTGGTACTGTTCAACCATACACTTCAAAGGGATGACAGCCACCCTGAAGCCCCAATGACTTTCCTTAGCTTTTCTGGGAAATAAGCAGTAGCTTTTTGTACACTCAGGACTACATTTCTGTTGAGGAGTCCATGCTTTGTGCTGTTCATCTTTACACTTCAAAGGGGGTGCCTTCACCCTGAAGTTTTAGTGTAGAGTTCTCATCTTCAAGTTTATTGTAATTGGAATATCCCTAGGCTCACTCTAGCCCTATTCAAGTCCTACCCAAAAATCAAAAGCAAATCAAAAGACCTGCACAGCCTGTTCTCTGAGTAAGTAATTGGAAAATGTTGTGTGCTTGGCTTCTGTGTGTCCATCAGGGAATAGAACCTGGATCCAAACTGCCAGACCAATCCGGCCTGCGCACTAAAATTACATCATTTGAATTTTTAAAGCACACACCTCTAGGAGTTCCAAAACAGTCAGATAATCTGCCTTTTCCGGCAAACAAGCAATTACTTTTACAACCCAACTGCAAAGTCAGTAGGTTTTTTTTGAATCATGGATACTGTTAATCAACTTGTCCCGTTTTAAAAGCTGAATCTGAGCTCCACCAGTGGTGAACCCCCCCCCCTCCTTTCCCCTTCCCCTTTTTCTTATTTTTTTTTTCTATTCCTCCCTCTCTTGTCTTATTTCTACTTGTTAAATTTTTGAAAAAACTATTTTTTGGTACGCTGATGTGGATACACATGGCTTCTGCATACTTGTGCACTGTGAATTCTATTCAGTGATCATTAGTGGACCCCTAGATGCCTGTCCCAACTCAATATGTCAGCTTACATAGTCTTATTTTGTTGGGTGTAAAATATATTAGCATATTGGGTCTTTTGAACTGATGCCATTTTATATGCATACTGATACCTCTTTGGTGTAATTAATTGTCAGATACTCTTGTTTACTGCCTTTCATTTATCTGGAATGCACATTATACAACTATATGCAGTCAATGTATTATTGTTATCTGGTGCACTGTTAAAAAAACTAAAAAACTAAAAATAAATCAAGAACTGAATCTGACTGTGGCCTTCCTTCTTTGAGCCTACATGACTGCCATGGTTAGATTAAAAGCCATTAGAAAAATCAATATGTATAATAGTTGACTTTAAGGTAGATTTCAGCACATGTTCTTCACGTGCCTGTTATATGTGTATGTTTGATGAAAGACCTAAAAAAAGCATAATAAAAAATGCACATTAGGCTGTCAGATGTGTGTGTTGTATGGAGATGTATCCAAAGGTGGAGTGGTTATCTCCAGGACAGAACGTAAGACAAATGACTACAGCACACCCAGACTGCAGCTGTGATATGGTGCTACTTCAACACCCATTGCAACTGGGATTTGTACAATGGGCAGATTCCATGTGACAGTGTAGATACTAACCTGTTTTCTTAAAGTGTAAGTAAACCCTCCTATCGTTTTCAGCCAAGGAAGCTGCCATCTTTGCCTCTGTTTAATCTACAACTGCCATGATGCTGCACATGTGATCAGTTATGACACCAGCCATTGGATGGCTTGACAGTTTGGTTGAGAGCACAACCAATGGGAGTGTTACATTTCTGGCACGTGCCGGAAATGAAACAGTTTTATGGATGGATTTACTTCCGCTTTAAAGTGGATGGCTTTATTACCTGCAGCTTACGTTTTTAGGAAGAGGATGGTGTAGATATAGGCACTGATAAAAAGGAATGATAATGCACAGAACATGTAACTGTAGTCTAGCACTTCAAGAGAGCAACTTAGCTTCAGGGAAGCCTTTGTTTAGTTTAATACCTTAAAGTATATCTAAAGGCAAAACTTTTTTGGATAGAGTGGGGAAGGTTAAGAACATCTGTTAGGTTTCAATTTCTGTCTCTGTCCTTGTTCGGTTGATTTACCCTCTCTATTTATTTATGATGACCATTGTCACTGGGACTGAAAGCGAGGGAATTGTGAGTTGCCACCAGAACAAGAGAAAGAAATTCTTCTATTGGGGGCACTTGTTCCAATGACAACTGTCTAGGAGGGGATTTCCTTCACTTTGGAGAGATTTCCTTCACTTCCTGGCTTCCTGATGCGTCTACAGGACAGGAAGTGAAAAGATATCTATTGTAACACATGTAAGCAGGTAAAGTTTTCTGCTGCCCCAGCTGGGAGGGTTAGTGTGAATTGTGTTTCCCGATTCTTATTTGGCGGGCTTTTTGGGTCCGACCCACTGGTTCTGTGTATTATAAAAGGGACAGGGGTCCGGGAGCCGAGAGAACGGTCGCTGATGTTTGCTGTTCATTGCTTCTGTTTGTGGTACCGTGGCCAGAGTCCGTCATGCTAGCCTGAAGAAATATGCAGAGACCGGAGTGCCAGCTAATGAACATCTGGCTTCAAGAGCCTTCTACAGCATGGGGGGATTGCTGGAACCTGAAGTCTGCCCTGAAGATGCCAATTTTGGACTTCACCATCATAGACGCAACCAGTTATGGACTCTATCCTGTGCAGGTATGCTGGGGCAGCCACAATCCTAAGTTAGGGATTAGTTTAGGGAAAGACTGTTGCCTTTGTTTGACTGTCATGCCAAGTTATTTAAATAAAGCTTTTGAAACGTTGTCTTTGGTCAAAGTTACTCAAGGGGTGTAATGCAGGTAACAAACACATTTTGCCTACGGCTTGGGTCAGCTAAGCACATTAGAGTATGAAAACAGCGATAATAAAAGAGTTAATGCAGTGTGAAAATATAAGTGGTTACGAAGGGTAACAAAGGTTTCTCTAGCAGCCTGTCATAAGCGTGTACACATGGCAGGTGGGATAGCTTCTTGCAGGACGAATTGTTGTTGGCACTGTCTCCCAAATCAGGTCTATCTCCCATAGCAACAGAAGTAGATCAGCATCACAGAGGTTCCCAGACTTTACACAGGTACAGAACTTGAAGAGTCGGTAAGAGTACGCATGGAGGCCACGCTAGGTGCATGGTGGGACCCCATTCTGTTACTTGGAGTGAGATAGCGGAGATATACTGAACAGATGCAGAGGGCATTGGCTCTGTGTGTCCCTCCTAAAGGCATCAGTGACCGCAGTGGTGTTTATTAACGTCTAGAAAGTTAGCTAAAGTTCAGTCGTCTGTTAAAATAAAGGTACCCAATGTGTATGGCTGTGACCCCATCCAAAGTGACTAATGTAGCCCAGAAGAATGCACCCCCAGTGTAGGCTTCTCATGTGGCCCTTACTTGGCACCCAACAAAGAAGGAAACATGAGGGATGTGAAAACCTCCTCACTACACCCCCCACTGTATATATATATATATATATATATATATATATATATATATATATATATATATATATACAGCACTGTGCAAATGTTTTATGTAAGTGTGAAAAAATGCTGTAAATCAAGAATGCTTTCAGAAATAGAAGTGTTAATAGTGTATTTTTATCAGGTAACAAAGTGGAACGTAAATGAACAGAAGAGAAATCCCAATCAAATCAATATTTGGTGTGACCACTTTGCCTTCAAAACAGCAGCAATCCTTCTAGGTACACTTGCACGCAGTTCTTAACCACTTGCTTACTGGGCACTTAAACCCCCCTCCTGCCCAGACCAATTTTCAGCTTTCAGCGCTGATGCACTTTGAATGATATATGCGCTGTCATACAACACTATACCCAAATTAAATTTTTATCATTTCTTTCACACAAATAGAGCTTTCTTTTGGTGGTATTTAATCACTGCTGGGGTTTTTATTTTTTGCTAAACAAACAAAAAAAATGGAACATTTTGAAAAAAAAAAAAAATCATGTTTCATAGTTTGTTATAAAATTTTGCAAACAGGTAATTTTTCTCCTTCATTGATATACCCTGATGAGGCTGCATTGGTGGGCACTGATAGGCTGCAATGGTGGGCACTGATGGGCACAGATAAGGCGTCACTGATGGGGACAGATAAGGCAGGACTGCGGGGCACAGATAAGGCGGCACTGATGGGCGGCACTGATGGGTGGCATTGAAGGGCACTGATAGGTGTTACTGATAGGTACCATTGATTGATGGCACTGATGGGCACTGATAGGCTGCACTGATAGGCACAGATAAGGCGGTACTAATGGGGACAAATAAGGAGGTACTGATGGGCACAGATAAGGTGGGACTGATGGCCATGGATAAGATGGCACTGATGGGCCCTAATAGGTGGCACTGAAGGGCACTGATAGGTGTTACTGATAGATGGCACTGATGGGCACTGGTAGGTGACACTGATGGGCAGCACTGTTGATGAGGCACTGGTTGGTGGCACTGGTAGGTGGCTCTGGTGGGCACTGGTAGGCGGCACTGTTGTGCACTGGCAGGTGACACAGGTGGGCACAAATGAGCTGCCGCGCCTCTCCTTGATCGGGACCGATGTCCCTCTGACAGCAGCCGGTGATCGGCTATCAGCGCGAGGAGAAAAAATAGCCGATTACCGGCTCTGTTTACATCACATGATCAGCTGTCATTGGCTGACAGCTGATCACGTGGTAAGAGGCCTCAAATCCTTCTGTCTCTTCATGTAATCTCAGACAGATTCAATGTTGTTGAAATCGGGGCGTTGTGGGGGCCAAACCATCACTTCCAGGCCTCCTTTTTCTTCTTTACGCTGAAGATAGTTTTTATTGACATTGCCTGTATGTCCTGCCCTGATGGTATGGCATGATGGATAAGTATCTGCTTGTATTTCACAGCATTGAGGACACCATTCATTGGGCAACCTTGAAGATCACATAGGCAGTGGTCATCCAGGGAAACTTAATGTGGCAGATGAAAAACACATAATGCGTTTCTCTTTTTGGCCCCTTTCTCCTAACCTAACCCATCATCCCCTCAACTGAAGTATACTTAAGCCTAGTACACACTAGCAGGTTTTTTTCATTCAACCCACCGGGCTGAACAAAATAAAAATGAGGGGTTTGAGAGGAGTGGCTGTACAAACAATCCGAAGTTAGTACAGGGATCTCCTCACGGGCTATTGTGTTCTGACAGGGGAACTGCCCCCTCGCTGGAACACACTAGTCAGCACTTTTATCCATTGGCTGAGAGCGCTGATCGGATGCCGATCGGCAGATCTTTTTCAGTCATGCCCCGACAGAAGCAGAATGTTTGGCCGGCTTCTGTTGGACCTGCTGCTCTACACACAGGTGTCCGTTTATGAAGCAGTGAAATCTATTCACTGCTTCATTCTCCGGCATTCACAGTGAAGATCTTTCTCCTCTGTGTGCCAGTTTATGAAGCGGTGTAGATCGCTTCACCTTTGGAGGAGTGAAGCGATCTACAAATGCTTCAAACAGTGGAGAACGGCCCCTGATACTGGAATCTCGTGAGACTTTACGAGATTACAGTACCAGATGTCAGTTTATCAAGCAGTGATAAATTATCACCGCTCAACGGCGTGGATTAATGTTAATAAAATAACGAGTCCCCCTACATTATACACATATGTATACACACACACATTATATATACACATGTATATACACACACATGATATATATATACATATACACATTATATGTATATATGTATATATATGTATACACATAAATATGACAGGGGGACATGCTTACAGTGTTGGGGGGTCTGAACGAGGCATAAGGAAGTTAAAAATCTTCCTCCTTCCCCCTCAGATCCCCCCAGATTTCCTCTTCACTCCCCGATTCACCACCTCTGAGCTGGTGAACCTGGGAGTGTGAATTCTGACACAGATCGCCAGTGAAGCGGTGAGATCACCGCTTCATAAACTGGCCGTTACTGTGACAGTCAATGAGGATTCTCCATGTGTAGAGATAATAGGCGGGAGAACAAGTTCAAACATGTTCTCCCCCGATTATCACTGTTTCATAAACTGTTTATGGACTGTGATCAGCGGCGATCCTCGGGATCACCGCTGATCACTGCTTCATAAACGGTCACCACAGGCTGAATGTCAGACGGTTTCCATTGAACCAGCCGATACTGCCTGATGTTCGACTCATGTGTACGGGGCTTTACCTTTACCACGGCTGTAGTTCTGCTGTTTGTTTAATCCAGCGGTGCAAGCCATCACTTTCCTGGCTGCTGCCTGTAGATTACAGCCCTGTAGATTTCTATGGAGCTGTGTCCAAAGGCCAAAGACAATCAGAGAGAGGTCCCAAAAAAGTCTATGGGTCTGTAATGAGGGAACTCTGGATCTCTGGGCAAACATAAATATACATACATAGATGTCAATGCCTCTTTTGCCCCCCCCAGCCGATGCAGAATAAAACACTAGTATTAAAATCTGCATCAGTTGGGGGGGCTGGGTACACCGATAGCACATTACTGGCTGGTTCATAAGGTGAAAATATAGGGGAAAAAAGAAAACAAAATCAGCCACCATATCTAAAGATCCGTAAGCTGCAAAGTATAACATTTTTGTTCTTGGGTTTAGATGCCCTTAAAAGTTGAGGTTAAGTGTACATACACTCTAACAATAAATGTCCCTTATTTGTTCCATTTTGGTCTGTTAAATAAACTGTTGAAAGCTTTTTGTTTTATTTGTTCAAAGAGTGAAATTTTTTTTTTTTTTAAATAGCTGTTCATCTATCTAGAAATCTTGTGAGTGAATAACTTCTTGTACTCTCTGTTTCTGGACTGTTATCAGTTAGTGTTGCTCCCTGCTACCTCTCTGGACTACAACACCTTCTGCTGATAAGGAGAAGAGAGAAAGGTGTTATGTAGTTCTCACAATTACTGCCAGCTCCCCTGCTATAACAAGCTATACACCACAGTGTCTCTGTTTTATTTTTTTTTTAAATTCTGCAGCTAAATACCTTTTTTTTCACATCGTCGATGTGCGGTCACGTGACCGCCCACACCTCTTCTTTCCTGATCTAAGCACTACAGTGGGGGGGGCTGAGATTCCCCTCTAATATCAGCTGGGCGGTCAGCGGCGATGTGAAATAAGGTATTTAGCTGCAGAATTAAAAAAACAAACAAAACACATACACCATGTAGTATATCTTGTCATAACAGAGGGGCTGGTAGTAATTGTAATCACTAACTTTACTGCCACACAGAATAGTGGCAGGAGGAAAGGGAGGGGGCAGGTTTGTCAATCGGCTCACACACTAGGAAGTGACAGGCGGGGGGGTGGAGAGGCTCTAAACACAGCGGGATGATGGAGGCATGTAAACATAGGCATATCATGGATCAGCAGCCATGCTTACCATGGTCAGCACACCTAGGGGGACACAGGAACAGGCAGGATCAACCAGGTATTTTACAGCATAGAAAGGGACAAATAACACCGCACAAGCACTATGCAATTTAACATGTTTTAAAGGAACAGGATCTTTTTTTTTCCTTTTTTAAAGGTTACAACTACTTTAATGGCAGGATTACCAGGTTAAAACAAAGGAAAAAGAAAGTGCGGAAATATGAAAACGAATTCAGCCACCACATCTAAGGAACAGTAAGCTGCAATACATCAATTTTTGTTCTTGGGTTTAGATACACTTTAAGTGCATGCATTCTAAATAATGTGTAAGGGCTGGTTTACACCACAAAAACGCACTCCAGATCCGTTCCGGGTGCATTTCGGCATGCATGCTTTTAACTCGTTATTGGTGCGTTCCAGTGCGTTTTTGCTGCCTTTTTATGTGTTTCTGGATGCATTCCAGGTGTTTTTTTTTCTTTCTTTTTTCCTTTTTTTCCCCCACTATACTAGGATTCAGTGTGTTTTGATGCGTTCCAGTGCATTTTGGATGCGCTTTATTGTGTTCTAGTACAGTCCAGTGCAGGAAAAATGCAGCATGTTCTACTTTTTTTCTGGAACTGAAAAACCCTGGAACTGACTGCACTGGCGTGAACTATGCCATTGCACACCATATAACCTACTTTCCATGCGTTTTTTGATGCAGAACAAAAACGCACTGGACTGCATGTGGTGTGAACTGGCCCTAATTTCCAGGTATTTATTAGCTCTCAAAAAGATCACAACACTCCCCCTGACATTGCCTTCGTCTGGGTTTTTTCCTCACCAGAATGATGGCACCATATTTGTTCAGACATCACCATGGTCTTCCTATACTGAGATGCTGGCTCAGAGATGACACAGTTCATGTATATCCTGGTGCCTGTGCAGTTGTTGGCTGTGTTCAAAATTTCTTGACATTGATCAGCTCCTTCAGCAGCCTTTCATTTTGTGACCTGCTATAAAATGACAACATTGTAGTCTGATAGCTAGGGAAGAGGAGATTGAGTGAGTATAAATGTTTTCAACAATGTCTGCAAGCCACAGAGATGGAATGTAGCACTGATGTAGCTCCATTACTTGCAGAGCGTGAAATTGTAGTACAAGATCTCTAGTGAGCATCCAGCATAGTGCCCAACTGTCCCTGATTTCGAGGGACTGTCCCTGATTTGTAGCAATGTCCCTCTGTCCCTCATTCCTCCTCATTTGTCCCTCATTTTGGTCTGATCTATATAGATGTATATAAAATGCACTTTTTATCTATCAAAAAGTGTTTTCCAGCACTAAACCTTTCATCTGATCCCTAAATTGCTGCATTTGTAAATTCCAAAAGCCATTATAAAGGAATATTAGTGGTAAAAAAAAAGCACTTGTGGGTTTAACCAATCTTGTTTTTTGTACAATTCTCCTTTAAGAGGGCGTGGCAAGGGGTGTGTCCTATGCCTGCATACTTTTGCTGATAGGTGTCCCTCATTCCCATCTCAAAAAGTTGAGAGGTATGTGATCCAGTCATGCATGCATTTGATTTCAATAAAAATAAGTTTATCAGTGCATAACTGGATGTGAAAAATGAATACAAGTCCAATCGCTACATATCAGCCCTGAAGATTTACACAGTGAACAGAGAGGTCTGAGAATGAGAGGGTGAGCACAGGAATAAGTGCATGAAGTGCTCCTGCAAGACTTGGAAATTGTCCATGTATGACTCATTTGCACGTTGATTAAATGAAACAATTGTTGTTCTTAGTTATGGCTCACACCCTTTGTTCAAACATGGTTTCACTGTTCAACAAAGTATAATATTCCTGAGATTTTCTCCATGCTTCTCTGAGAATGTCTATGTGTTAAAGTGTACCTGTTTGAGATGGTGAAGTTGGTTTTTACTCCATGAACTTCGGCCCCTTGCAGGAGTAGTAAGTCCCTCCCGGGATTTTGGTGCGCCCGGTAGGGACAGATGCAGTGTCCATGACTGCTGAGGCGCAATGGGCTAAGGTCCCAATTAACGCAACACCAAGGGACCAAATTTCCCACCACCCTTGCCCTTTACCCCATTAAATAAAACACAACCATTAGGTTGGAAAGGGCAAGGCCACAGCTTTATTAAATTCCAACACATAAGAAGAAGGAAGTGGGGTCTGTCCTTACCATAAGTGCTGGACAGACAGCCTACTTCCAATTTTCCATCAAGGGCATAGCCCATTACAGCAATTTGAACCACTTCAGCCTCAGACCATTTGGCTGGCCAAAGACGAGAGCACTTTTTGCGATACTGCGTCGTTTTAACTGACAATTGCGCGCTGTGGCTCCCAAACAAAACTGATGTCCTTTTTTTCCCACAAATAGAGCTTTCTTTTGGTGGTATTTGAACACCTCTGCGATTTCTATTTTTTGCACTATAAACAAAAAAAGCGACAATTTTGAAAAAAACGCATTCATTTTTACTTTTTGCTATAATAAATATCCCCAAAAAATAACATTTTTTTTCCTCAGCTTAGGCCGATACGTATTCTTCTACATATTGTTTTGTAAAAAGATCGCAATAAGCATTTATTGATTGGTTTGCGCAAAAGTTATAGCATCTACAAAATAGGGGATAATTTGATGGCATTTTTATTAACCCTTTTTTTTTTTTTACTAGCGGCGATCAGCGATTTTTATCGTGACTGCGACATTATGGCGGACACATCAGACAATTTTGACTCATTTTTCGGACCATTCACATTTATAGAGTGATCAGTGAGATTAAAAATGCATTGATTACTGTGTAAATGTGACTGGCACTAGGTGGCTCTGTAGGGGCTAAGTGTGTCCTAGGGAGTGATTCTAACTGTGGGGGGGGGGGGGGCTACGTGTGACACATCACTGATCACCACTCCCGATTACAGGGAGCTGTGATCAGTGACAGTGTCACTAGGCAGAATGGGGAAATGCTTGTTTACATTAGCATTCCCCCTTTCTTCCTCTCCGTGAGATGATCGCGGGTATCCCCGCGGACATCGAGTCCACGCGACCCGCAATCCTAATCACGGAACTCTCGGCATTTCGGCAAATTTAAAGGGACGTACAGGTACGCCCATTTGCGTAGCCGTACCATTCCGTTGACGTATATCTACATGCGGCGGTCGGGAACCGGTTAACTGCTGGCAAGTTCAGGGCAGGAGGGTGGGCAGCTCTTCCAACGACTCTTCCAAAAGACCCAGAATTCCCTGGGGCACACGATTTCCTGAGCTCAGGCCCATCCCATCCCACATGTCCCAACCAATCATTCCCCTTGTCATGTTCCCTGCCATCAGTCAAGGCTCTCTTTCCCTAGGGAGGGGCTCAAGAGGCCTTCAGCTGACGACCTGTGTTCTGGATCTTCATCCATGAGTGTACAGGGCCCTAAATGCCGGTACCACTCGGTACAACGTTCAGCCATAGACTTTGACAAGCTGCCTACAGCAGGGCTGGACGGTGCGCCTGTCCCTCCCTGGGGTACTAAAAAGCTGGGAGGGGTGTACTGCTCCTAAATGGAGCAAGAGGCCTTATGCAGCCATTGCAGAATAATCAGTAGCGGAAATCACACAGAAAAATTAAATACAAATATCTAGTATCTAATTAGTGAACATCACCATGTGTAAGAAATGAGATTTTTCTTAACAACTTCTTTTTTTTTCAGATACATTCGGGCCCCTTCCACATGGGGCTCCATTGCAATCCGCCTGCTCAGCGGAGAATCTGTCCACTGATCCCTGATGAGCAGATGGATGGCTGGTCTGCTTATGCAGAGTGGACACAGACACAGCCCGCTCTCCTCTGTGGGCGGTCAGATGTAAACGGACCGCCTGTCCTTTGATACCCGACTGCTATGTGATCCACCAATCAGATGGGGAATGGACCCCTATCTGTCTGTTATTAGTGGATGGGAAAGGATCGGATGGAACACATGTCCATTGACACCTGCCACTGCATAGAGGAGACTGAGGGGTCTGGTCAGGTCTGCCTGAAAAACTGACAGGTGGACCTGATTGGTCCACTGGTGTGAAAGGGGCCTAAACCCAAAAGCAAATATTTATTATATTGAGGCTTACCAATTCTTAGATGTGATGGCTGCATTCGTTTTCTTTTTTAGGTTTACTTTCCTTTATTTTCACCTGGTGATCAAACCAGTAAGTCTGTTGTTTTTCAGCAGAACGCGCAGTCATGCAGATGTAGCAGTTAGGGGGTCGAGGCAAACCATTTAACACTGACAGGGGTGCTTACAAAGATCAGCTTTTATTTATTTATGTAAAACCTTTTATCCCAAAAGGAACAAAACTGTTAGCTGGGGCTTGGCTTCTATTTGTTAGATGTACTAGCAGATTTAGATACACTAACACTCCACTTCCCCCAGACTGACAATGCTGCTGTCCAAAGGTGCCTCTGCTGCTCCTTTATCTAGAAGGGGGGCGCTCTAATACAGGAGGTGTGTTCCTGGTTAGATCACCAGCAGTGGCGGCTGGTGCTCAATATTTGGGGGGGGTGGCAAACCAACGCCCCCCCCCCCCCCCGCTCGGGAGACGGACATGAAGGCGGCAAACCCCGAACCCCCCCCCCCCCGCATGCAGGATACGGACAGGAAGACAGCGAACCCCCAAACTCTTGAAGGTGGTGATCAACCACCTCACACCCACCCCCGCGGGGGACGGAGGCAGCTCTTCGCTCCGGGGCTGTTGCTTCTCCTCCTGCCTGAACAGGAAGTGGGTCCTGAGACTCCCTAGCCAATTGAGTCTCAGGACCCGCTTCCTGATTGGCCGGGAGGAGAAGTAGGAAGACAATATAATATATATAATAATATATAATTCACTATTGTCACACAAGTGGGTGGGCTTGGGGCCCACCCTTTTTTGAAGCCAAGTAGAGCCTCAGGCTCTAATCACATGCATCAAAAAAAAAATAGTTGAAATCCATGCGTCCGGCGCCCTGAATGTAGATTAGGGGCCGGGCACATGGATTATGGACGGGCCGCCACTGGTCACCAGGTGAAAACAAAGGGGAAAAAGTCTAAAAAGAAAAAAAACAAATGCAGCCACCATAATGATTGGTAAGCTGCAATATATTACCTTTTTGGTTTTGATACCGCTTTAACATGTCTCAGAAATATTACACACAGATCAGATCAGGTGAGCTGTAACTGTAGAAATATCTGATCACCTCCCTGACCTTTTTTGTTTTATGATTAGTTGTAAGACCTTGGGAACAATTGTATACTTCCTATGTAAGATCAAAAAAAAGAATGTGAGGAACAAATTGTACATAGGCAATGTTCAGTTTGAGTATCATTGACATAAGCATGGGCTTTCATAATTTGTTTTGTAAGCTCAACTGGCACCGCCATTTTGCCCCAAGCTATCTGCTGCAAAGGAGAGTAGGGAAGGCTGCTGGTATCATTTATTTTTAATTATTGAGGCTCAAAAGTGCAATAATAGCAACAACAACCTCCTGTCTAATTAAGAAAGAATTCTGTTGAGTATAAAGTGAAAGTATAGTGAGAGTTAGGTGTTAGGTGTTGTAAATATATTTACCTTCCGCTAAGCCTTTTGGCAAATTGAAACCTTTAAAAACACAGCTGTCATTTAGAAAGTACAGATACCCAATTGGAGTGCATAGTTTGAAGTGAACTAGTCCGCCCCATGGACCAGGGATAGACCCATATTACAGCTGCACAAGGGCCCTCTGGAACTTGGGGCCAATTTACAGTATACAAGATGTGGTTCAGTCAGTTGCATGGACCCCCCCAGTGCTGTCATAGAATTGGACATCACTCACTTGAGCCCTGGTTCACACTGACTGCGGGAATGAAATCGTGCAACTTCAGCACCATTTCATTCCCGCATGTCAGTCCCGATTTCGGGGGCGATTTCAGAGATATCTGCACAGATGTCAATGGAAATCGCACCCCAAAATCTCCAAAATTAGTACAGAAACTACTTTTGGGAATCGGTGCGGTGCCGCAAATGTGGCGTCGCACTAATTCGGACGTTGCCATTGCCGACAATTGCCTCCGATTTGGCATGTGATTTGACATGCCGAATCACATGTCAAATCACATCAATGTGAACCAGGGCTCAAAGGCAGATGAAAAGCAGGAGACATTTTTCCTCATGCCCCAACTATTTTACTGGTTTGTGGTAACCAAGTGATGTGGGTCATCTGCACCTCTGCACACTTTAAGGGTAATTCTACTCAGAGATTAAATATTGCATTTCTTGTAACTTGTTGTTTTATAATTGTGCCACAAAGTTTGTTGGGCCCGTGGCATCAAGATTTGAAGGGAGCAGTCTAACATAAAGGATCATTCTCTTCCCTTTTATACCTGGGCTCATAGGTTCTTCAGGACCTACTGGTTAATACTGTTTGACGTATTGTGATTTTCTTTGCATTGCATACTGTTTGCATATTTACCAAGAGAAAGAGTTTAAACACTGAAAGATATCGGCCTAAGTAATTCTTGTTCTTATCTGCTTCAAGAATCTTAAGCAAAATACTTGCTTACTTTGCTACAGTCTGGTGTCTGTGTAATGTGGGGGGAGAAGAGTGGAGGAGTCTTTGTGATGTAAATGTTCATTGTCTTCAGCTAGCCCAACAAGGGCCCAGAAGGATTGCTGTGCAATGGTAACCAGAAACAGAACATAGAATGTGCAAAGTGTTTCCTTTTAGAATCTTTATTGTAAAGAGATTCAGTGTCTTTGTAGGGTGTACACAGGGTGGGTTTCTGCCTGCTCCCCAATCCTGATGATACCAAGGCTCAAAGGAATAGGATGTCCCGCAACAGGCTCTTGAAGGATCTTCAACCAGTGTAGGGTGCCTGGCCTAGTGGCCGTGCATCTAACGATGATGGGATTCAGTCTGTACAGGTGACAATGAGAGTGACCCCCGACAGCATACTTGCCAACCGTCCCGAATTTTCCAGGACATTCCCGGGATTTAGACCTTTTTTCCCAGTTTTCCCTATTCCTGGGAAATGTCCTGGGAAAGCGTTGTTTTCCAGATTTTTCGCTGCCGCCGTTAGAGGTCCGTAGCCAATGTCTCCGCCAGCCGCCCTTTTACTGAAGACCAGAACACTGAGAACAAACAAGAGGCCGGGTGGCTGCCAATAGAAATTGAGCTGCAGTGCCGCCTACCCCCTGCGCCGCTGCTGGTCTGTCTGTGACCTGTTGTGGGAAAGGCCGTGGGGCGGGGGGTGGGCGGCGCCGCAGCTCAATTTCTAAAGGCAGGCACTCGGCCGGCTCCGCCTATTTTGTTCCACTCTGCCTGTTACTTCGTTCTGGTGTTCTGTAATGGCGGAGGAGAGAGTCTCCGCTGCTGGGGGATACCTGATGTAAGGGGGGCTGCTCTACTGGGGGATACCTGATGTAAGGGTGACTGCTCCACTGGGGATCCCTGATGTAAGGGGGACACCGCTGGGGGGATACCTGATGTAAGGGGGACACTGCTGGGGGATACCTGATGTAAGGGGGACACCGCTGGGGGATACCTGATGTAAGGGGGACACCACTGGGGGATACCTGATGTAAGGGGGACACCGCTGGGGGATACCTGATGTAAGGGGGGGCTTCACTGGGGGATACCTGTTGTAAGGGGGGCTCCACCGGGGGATACCCAATGTAAGGGGGACACCGCTAGGGACACCTGATGTAAGGAGTTACTCTGCTGGGAATGCCTGGCGTAAAGAGGGATTCTACTGGGAATGCCCGGTGTAAAGAGGGACTCTACTGGGAATGACTGGTGTAAAGCAGGACTCTACTGGGAATGCCCAGTGTAAAGAGGGACTCTACTAGGAATGCCTGGTGTAAAGAGGGACTCTACTGGGAATGCCTGGTGTAAAGAGGGACTCTGCTGGGGATACCTGATGGTATTCGGTGGCAGTCAACGTGGCAAGTAGGGATAGGCCGAACACCCCCCTGTTCGGTTCGCATCCAGAACATGCGAACAGGCAAAAAATGTGTTCGAACATGCATACACCGTTAAAGTCTATGGGACACGAACATGAAAAATCAAAAGTGCTAATTTTAAAGGTTTATATGCAAGTTATTGTCATAAAAAGTGTTTGGGGACCTGGGTCCTGCCCCAGGGGACATGGATCAATGCAAAAAAAAGTTTTAAAAGCGTTTAAAAGTATTTTAATAATGCTTAAAATGAAACAATAAAAATGAAATATTCCTTTAAATTTCGTACCTGGGGGGTGTCTATAGTATGCCTGTAAAGTAGCGCATGTTTCCCGTGTTTATAACAGTCCGAGAGCAAAATTTCTACATTTCTAAAGAAAAAAAAAGTC
This sequence comes from Lithobates septentrionalis, assembly GCA_037952835.1. NCBI lineage: Eukaryota > Metazoa > Chordata > Amphibia > Anura > Ranidae > Lithobates > Lithobates septentrionalis. The sequence goes on from JBBDGP010001118.1 coordinate 880,879, forward strand.
ATTTAAAAGTGCTAGCGCTAGTGCCGGCTATTAATGAATTGTCGGTCCCAACAATACACATAAAAGTCATTGAAAGTCATTGAAAGATAATAAAAAAAAGAGTGGGGGTCCCCCAAAATTTCATTACCAGGCCCTTCAGGTCTGGTATGGATATTAAGGGGAACTCCGTGCCAAATTAAAAAAAAAAAATAGCGTGGGGTTCCCCCCAAAAATCCATACCAGACGTGAATTTTAAGGGGAACACAGCACCAAAATTTAAAAAAAAAATATGGCGTGGGGTTCCCCTAAAAATTCACACCAGACCCTTATCTGAGCACGCAACCTGGCAGGCCGCAGGAAAAGAGGGGGGGGGAGAGAGCGCCCCCCCTCCTGAACTGTAACAGGCCACATGCCCTCAACATGGGGAGGATGTCAAGGGCTTCATCCCCACAACCCTTGCACGGTGGTTGTGGGGGTCTGCGGGCGGGGGGCTTATCAGAATCTGGAAGCCCCCTTTAACAAAGGGGACATCCAGATCCCGCCCCCCCATGTGAATTGGTAAGGGGTACCTTGTACCCCTACCATTTCACAAAAATAAAGTGTCAGAATGTTAAAAAAAAACACAGGAGACGGCTTGGGACAAGTCCTTTATTAAAAATAAAAAAATTAAAAATAAAAGAGATTCCAGCGATGTAATTCAATATATCCATGCTCCTACTCTAGTGATGTAATCCAATTCTCGATCTCCAGTTATGGATGATCTCCAGTGACTCCAGTGAGGAACATGCACAGGATCCTGCCTCCACTGGAGGCACCCAGCCAATGACGCAGCGCTAGCTTGACAGCTCTGTAGTTGAGGGCGGGACCACCCGTCACGTGACCCCCGCCCCCCTTTGATGCAATGCAGGATTCCCCCCCTCTGATGCAACGCAGGATAAGGGCATTAATACATGTCCCCTGGGGCAGGACCCAGGTCCCCAAACACTTTTTATGACAATAACTTGCATATTAACTTTATTAAATTAAGCACTTTAGATTTCTCCCATAGAATTTTAAAGGGTGTTCGGTGGCATTTCGAATTTGCCACGAACACGCCAAATTGTTTGCTGTTCAGCGAACGAGCGGACAGCCAATGTTTGAGTTGAACTCATGTTCGACTCGTCCCTAGTGGCAAGTGACACGTGCAGGGCTTCCACTGATTCTACATTATGGTGAGTTGAGCTATTTTATATTACATTGTAATAATAGTAATAATGCCCTTCAATCATCCTGACACCATAACAACCATGGTGCCGGGATGATTGAAGCGCTAACACCAGGTGTTTGGAGTATCTTTATCTGCTGATTGTTAAACTTTCTGAAATACACATATTTGTATTGTGATATAGGATCTGGGCCTGCTGCCCCTCCATCTCTTTCTTTCTTTCTTTCTTTCTTTCTTTCTTTCTTTCTTTCTTTCTTTCTTTCTTTCTCCCTTTTGTTTCTTCCTCCATCCCTTGTTCATCTCAGACTCTAACCACACCCCTTTGAGCCATGCCCTTTTAAGCCACACCCAATACTTTGCTTAAACCACTCCCACTCTTCGCAGCACGCCACATTTTTATTTCCCCACTATATCACACCTACAAACTAATGCCCCACCCCTAATTATAATAAGACTCCGCCTACAGACAAAAAAGTGTCCCTATACATTTTTTTACAATGTTGGCAAATATACGACAGTCACTCAGCCGACAGGGAGCTGGCAATGGTGGATTTGCGCGCTCATTCACTGGAGACCCTCCACGCCGCCTAGGCCGTGGCACCTGCTTGCATCCCCCGAGGGGTGGTACAGGTCTATCTATCTATCTATCTATCTATCTATCTATCTATCTATCTATCTATCTATCTATCTATCTATCTATCATCTCTGTCCCCAATGAAAGCATTTTGGTAGTATTTGCTTGGGGAGGCGTTTTTTGCACAGGGGCCACTGCCATGCACTTATATGAATACATAAATCAAGGCGCTGGATACAAATTTTCAATGGGTCACTTGAATAATCAGTGGGCACATTAGCTCTGGTTTAGTAGCACTCCACAGAACAGAGACCTCTCTTAAAAATGGTGTTGGGGGGGGTTTCAGAGATGAGAATTCATGTATAAACAGTACAATTACTGTAAAGCACCAAATGGACGTCCTATAAGAGCACCATGTTTGTTTGGTGCTCTCATTGACCTGTATGGAACCAATTCCCTATCCACATATTGAGGTTGTCAAGCACATCAACATATGCAATACAAATGAATAAAACAAAAATAGAAAAATAAATTGTATTTATTACAAAAAAATATTAAAAATAGGGAGTTTGCACTACCCTAGAAGATAAAATCAGTAGCACAACTTTGTTGCCTTATGCCGCGTACACACGAGCGGACTCTACGGCAGACTTTGCCCGGCGGACTTTTCAACAGACTTTACGATGGACTTTCTGAATGAACGGACTTGCCTACACACAATCCACCAAAGTCCATCGAATTCGTACGTGATGATGTACGACCGGACTAAAATAAGGAAGTTCATAGCCAGTAGCCAATAGCTGCCCTAGCGTGGCTTTTTGTCCGTCGAACTAGCATACAGACGAGCGGACTTTTCGACCGGACTCGAGTCCGTCGGATAGATTTGAAACATGTTGAAACATGTTTCAAATCTAAGTTCGTCCAACTTTTGAGAAAGTCCGCTGGAGCCCACACACGATCGAATTATCCGACGAAATCCTGTCCGCCGGGCAAAGTCTGCCGTAAAGTCCACACGTGTGTACGCGGCATTAGTTTCAGATACATATCTACCAGTTATTTATACAGGAGGTGATCAATATAATAAGGTGACCAAGGATCATACTAGGGATTCATTTTTTGGACCACATGGAATTCTACTAGGCCAGCTATTTTGATTCATAATAGTCTATGTGGTAAACCCCTTCAATTCAAAAAATGCTCTCGGTATGGAATTGTTGGGTTATGGCACCATGGAGGCGAAAGCCTAATTTTCAAAATCCTCCTGTCCACTGAATGGCACAGCCTAGGTTAGGGAAAACCATTGCACTACCTCTCATTATCACTTTCAGTTTATAGTTTATTCTCAAATTCTTCTCGAAGTTTGGTCACAGTTTACATTTCGCCCAGTTAATATGTCTAGTGGAAACAAGTTTATATATGGTCTACGAGAATCTTGCAAGAATCCTGCACATAGTTATTTACATTAAACTATTTTGCTTTTTTTGTCACATACCTGACGCATGACTAATTTTAAGAATGACAACCCTGGTATTTCTAAGCTGACCTTAATGCAAGACATAGACATGTCATAGAATCTAACATAGTCCAACCTCTGAATCATTTTTAACCCCTTTCATGCAGGATATGTATTTTGCCTTTGTAATTAGAATTTTTATCATTAAAAGACAATTTTTTTAGTTTGATTCATGATTTAATCTTGCAACTTTTTGTCCATCCATGGATGCACAAAAGTAGGCGCTTGCAAACCAGCATGTGCTGAGTGCACATATGCTGCATTTTTCAGTTAATTTATCATTGAGTTTCAGGTGTTAGGGCTCAATAATATGTATGGCAGGCCTTGCCACTTTCCTCCCATCTTAGAGAGTTTCTGCCAGGCAGTAAGTAGGTGACTGCCTAATTTAATACTGGAAATACTGCACCACTGCATCACAATCGTATGTATTACACACAGTGGTGGGGAACTTGTGGCGTGGCCCCATAGACTTGCATTGGTTGCATTCAGCAGGGGATAACGCTCGCCGAATGCAACATGCTGTTTCATTTTTGTTATGGTCACGAAGCACAGCATCACGGCTGCGGTATGTGTACAGCCCTCAGTGGTTGCAAGCCCTGGTTAAGGTAATTGGTTGGGAAGTGGTAAAAGCTCAGCCTGGTTTTACGCTCTCTACCTGCATGTGGGAACAATTCTTAAAAGTTGGTATTTAAGGTAATTCTAAAGGAAAGAATTAAAAAAAAATAAAAGTTATACTTACCTGCTCTGTACAATGGTTTTGCACAGAGCAGCTTCCATCCTCTTCTTTTTGAGTCCCCCCCCGCTGGTGCTCCTGGCCCCTCCTCCCTGCCGAGTGCCCCTAATAGCAAGCCTCTTGCTATGAGGGCACTTGTAGGCTCGTTCCTGAGCCACGCTCTGTGTGCCTATTTAGACCCGTTCCACACTCTCTCCTCATTGGCTCACTTGCTATGATCGACAGGAGCCAATGGCTCTAGCTGCTATGTGAGCAAATGAGGAGAGAGAGACCACTCTCTCATGCACCTCGCTGGATCGAGATGGGGCTAAGGTAAATATAAGGGAGGCTTACAGTTTTTTATATTTGTTGTGGTGAAAGCTGATCAATGAAGTCAAGGCAGTGTGGAAATAAGTAATGAATTTCAAACTGTTTATCGGTTATCAGTGATACCAATGTTATCTTGTTGAAGGTTGTATTTCATTTGATGGGTAATGCAGGATACCTGTGCTTAACATGGCTGACATCTGTCTCATCATACTTTTGTAGAACCCTCTAGTGTGTGCTAAAACTGAGAGTAGGAAAATGATAGTTTAGCTCAGGGCTAAGCATGAGCTATGGCATCTGGGTCAGGGTTTACTAAGGTTCAGGGCTGGCTGACTCATCCTGGCAGCTCTCTGGTGCCCCCTAGTCTAGAAGGTTTGAGAATCTTCTAGAATTAGAGGGCGAAGGTTAGGAGGAGCTACCTTATATATTTTTGGAGCCTCAGCCAATCCTCAGAGGTAGGCTAGCAGAGGGCTGAGACCACTCCATAAATAGACATGGGCCATGCCAGCAGGGGCAGTCGGGTGGAAAATTGAGATATAGTGTTGAGGAGGAGGCTGTTGGTGACCCTTAGGGTGCCCCCTAGTCTGGGGGAGGGGGTGTTCTGCCTTGGGCCAGGGCTCAGTTGTTGGAAGACCCCTACTAAAACACAAAGGACGAAGTCACCCTGGAGGCACCAGAGCAAGAGAGGACAGAGTGAGTAGTCAACACTGCTGGGGACTAACAAGGGGGGAGACTGCCACATGTAGCCAGTCTCCCTGAAGACAGCGGTGTGCTTAAGTCTTCAGCCTTCCCTGAGAGATCTCCTGAGAGTCTGCCAGGTGGGCTGGTGAAATGTCAGTCAGGTGGACTGGTGTGGTGAGTTAGTCTGGAGGGCAAGAGAAAGGGGCAGCTGCAGCCAGGTGGGTTGGCAGTGCCTGAAAAGGTGGTGCTGGGATCAGTGGCCACAGAGGAAGAATTACAAGCTGTTTCACTACATCTGTGCTACACAAAAAAAGGGGCTATGAGTTCCTGCCTGTAAAGGGCCATAGGTAATCTGACTGGGTGCCTATCAGATAAATCAAAGTGATTCAGCTGGAGCAAGCAAGTGCTGTGCAGGAGGAAAGTGAAGGAGACTGTAAATAGACTGCATATAGGAAGACGTCCCTGAAGTTTTGCTGAAGTCAAGTGGGCATCCCATAACCTCCAATTCCTATCCAAGTTATTAACCCTGAATAAAAAATAAAAAACAAAAAACAAAATCACGTACTGTTCTCTGACTCTGGGTGCTTGTGAAAATTTGGTGTGCCTGGCTGTGCAGGAGTGAGGGATCCTGCAGCAGTCCCTACAGGGGTGTGCTATACTTTATAAGTCAATCAGACAGAATACCCCCCCCCCCTCCCCCCTGTGCCTTCAGGGACATTAATGTGTGTTAGACCGAACTGCCTGATTCCTGTCCCATCCCAGTAGTAACCTCATTTAAGTACTTAGGAGTACAAATATCACCTAGGCTTGCAGATTACTGCCCACTAAATGTGCATCCCCTACTGTCCCATTTTCGGGACAAAATGAATACCTGGAATAATCTTAAACTGTGGTTGGCGGGTAAAGCCAACTTAATAAAAATTATATTAATGCCACAGTTGCTCTATTTCCTACACAACTCACCTGTAGTGATCCATTTGAAAATATTCAGAGTGGTTAATACCCTTTTTAGATGCCTATTGTGGAATCCTGCCCCCTAGGATTAAACTGGAACAGTTGCAGTACCCTAAAGACAGTGGAGAACTGGCAGTGCCCAATCCTTGGCTGTACTATCTTGCAGCCCAAATGCAGCATCTCATTGGCTCCATGGCACATGATCCGGTGGGCTCAACTGCACGGTTGATGTTGATTGGCAGTGGAGCAGAAACTGTTCTGATGGGACTGGAGGCACAGGTATTTCATAAATCTAATAAACAGATGCCTACTCTTATGCCGCGTACACACGGTCGGACTTTTCGTCTACAAAAGTCCAACGGACGCTGACGGACTAAAGCTGGCTGGTAATCCGATCGTGTGTGGGCTTCTCCGGACTTTCAACATACTTTTTTAGCCTCAAATCCGACGTACTTTAGATTTGAAACATGCTTCAAATCTTTACTTCGTAACTACGACGGACCCCGAAATCCGCTCGTCTGTGTGCTAGTCCGACGGACAAAAAGCCACGCTAGGGCACCTATTGGCTACTGGCTATGAACTTCCTTATTTTAGTCCGGTGTACGTCATCACGTAAGAATTCGACGGACTTTTGTGTGATCGTGTGTAGGCAAGTCTGTTCGTTAGAAAGTCCGCCGCAAGTCCGTCGAAAGTCCGCCGAAAGTCTGTCGGAAGTCTGTCGGACAGGCTGTCTGACTTTTGTAGACGAAAAGTCCGACCGTGTGTACGCGGCATTAGTTTAATTCACAAAATATGTAACAAAGGCAAACATGCAGGGGGTGCTAGGGTTCACTGAATACAGTCAAATTTAGGATAACCTCTCCTATGTTGCACTGGCTAAGCTACAACAGGGGCCCCGGTGGCGCACCTTCGGTGTGACTCTGTTGTCCCACATATTTCAGAATGGCAAGTTAATGTCGTTCCCTGAACTACAAAATAAGTTTAATTTGCCCTCCACTATGTTTTACTCCTACCTTCAGCTCAGGCACACTGTGGGCGCACAGGGTGATGCGGATAACTGGGTTATGTCTTCTACCCCTATTCTTCATCTATTACAGTCCAGCACTGAAACCAAAGGGATTATATCACAATGTTATCAAATGTTACTGACACACCATTTACAGGCACACCCCATTAACCACTTCAGCCCCGGAAGATTTTACCCCCTTCCTGACCAGAGCGTTTTTTGCGATTCGGCACTGCGTCGCTTTAACTGACAATTGCGCGGTCATGCGACGTGGCTCCCAAACAAAATTGACGTCCTTTTTTTCCCACAAATAGAGCTTTCTTTTGGTGGTATTTGATCACCACTGCGATTTTTATTTTTTGCGCTATAAACAAAATAAGAGCGAAAATTTTGAAAAAAACGCATTATTTTTTACATTTTGCTATAATAAATATCCCCCAAAAATATATAAAAAAACATTTTTTTTCCTCAGTTTAGGCCGATCGTAATCTTCTACATATTTTTGGTAAAAAAAAATCGCAATAAGGGTTTAATAATTGGTTTGCACAAACGTTATAGCGTTTACTAAATAGGGGATAGTTTTATGGCATTTTTATTAATATTTTTTTTTTTTACAAGTAATGGAGGCGATCAGCGATTTTTATTGTGACTGCGACGTTATGGCGGACATGTCGGACATTTTTGACACATTTTTGGGACCATTGTCATTTATACAGCGATCAGTGCAATTAAAAATGCACTGATTACTGTGTAAATGACACTGGCAGTGAAGGGGTTAACCACTAGGGGGCGGGGAGGGGTTAAGTGTGTCCTAGGGAGTGATTACTAACTGTAGGGGGATGGACTGTATGTGTGAAGTCACTGATCTCTGCTCCGATGACAGGGAGCAGAGATCAAGTGACACTTGTCACTAGGCAGAACGGGGAGATGCTGTTTACAATGGCATCTCCCCGTTCATCCGCTCCGTGAGGCGATCGCGGGTATCCCCGCGGCGATCGAGTCCGCGGGACCCGCGACCCGACTCACGGAGCTCCCAGTCGGCGCGCGCATGCAATGGCACGGCGGGGAATTCAAATGGACGTACAAGTACGCCCATTTGCCCAGCCTTGCCATTCTGCCGACGTACATCAGCGTGCGCTGGTCGGGAAACGGTTAAGGCAGTGTCCCTATGGGGAAGGGACCTGGGGCCACTCACGGGAGACCAGTGGGAGGAGGCACTGCAATCCATTTCTACCTGTTCTTTGAACGTTGCACAAAAAGTATCTCAATTATATATTGTACTTAGGGTACATTACACCCCGCAAAAGCTTCATAAAATGGGTAGGCTGGCGGCCCCCTTGTGTGGCAGGTACAGGCAGCACAATGGGGATCTTATCCATCTCCTCTAGCGATGCCCAAAGCTCCATCGTTATTGGAGTACGGCACTTGGAACGCTCAACCGGGTGTTTTAAACGGTTGTGCCTTTAGACCCAATTTACTGTGTACTGGGTGTCTTGGAAGAGGTGATCTCCGAGGAGATGGTCAGGATTGCATTTTCTAGAGCACTGTTTCAGGCTCAAACTCATTTTGATGGGATGGAAGTTGATCTCACCGCCCACAGTCGCCTCGTAGATAACACACATGCGGAATACTCTGGTTATGGAAAGGTATATTTATCAGCACAGGGGATGCCCAGGTAGATTCGAAAGAATTTGGTCCCCATGGCTGGATACACCAGGACTGAGCCCCAGGGAGTTGGTAATCTCCAGAATTCTGCAATGCCATACAGGGTGATTCGGACATGCTTATGTTACTTAGTACCGACTGTACTTTATCAATGAGTACGCTTTGGCAAAATGTGACCCTGAATATTATGCAAAATGATTTTGCTGGCGCAACGATAACTATGGTGTGTAAATGTAGCCCTTCGTAAATGCACTGTATGTACATTGGAAGTTGTTTAATGTGTTTAATAAACCTTTTTCTGATTAAAAAAAAAAAAATGTGTGTTAGACCATCCTTTTTCAGCACCCTGTAGTGCCTTCAGGTTTCTTCAGGGGTACCTTGGCAAAATGCCTAAAAATTTCCCAAAAATTGTATACAAGCCAGCAGGTGAATGCAGCCTGTCTTTAAGTTACAAAAAGCAGCAGGTTTTCATTGTGCACCATCACAACCTTCTAGCCGCTGGTGTCCTAACAACCAATCACATAATCTTTTGATAAGGAGGATGTTGGGCGCCTGCAAAGAATCCCTGTTTGCCCTTCTTATCTGCCCCTCTCTGTCAGCACTGGGGACACATTAGCTGAGTGAGGAAACAAATGGAGAATAGAAACATTGATATAGTATTCAGTACCAGTGTGCAAAGGTGCGTTTGCTTTGGAAGAATAAATCACTTGTTGCTGCATTATTATTATTATTATTATTATTCAGGATTTATATAGCGCCAACAGTTTACGCAGCGCTTTACAATATAAAAGGGAGACAATACAGTTATAATACAATACAATACAATAGGATTAAGAGGGCCCTGCTCAGAAGAGCTTACAATCTAATAGGGTGGGGCAGGTGGTACAAAAGGTTGTAACTGTGGGGAATGAGCTGGTGGAAGTGGTAGGAGATTAGTTGGAGACGTGATAGGCTTTCCTGAAGAGATGAGTTTTCAGGGATTGCCTGAAGGTAGCAAGAGTAGGGGATAGCCGGATAGATGGAGGTAGCGAGTTCCAGAGGATGGGAGAGGCTCTGGAGAAATCCTGGAGACGAGCATGGGAGGAGGAGATGAGAGAGCTTGAAAGCAGGAGGTCTTGAGAAGAGCGGAGAGGTCGATTTGGGTGATATTTGGAGACAAGATTAGTGATGTAGTTTGGGGCAGAGTTGTGAATGGCTTTGTATGTTGTGGTTAGAATTTTGAATTTAATTCGCTGGGTGATTGGGAGCCAGTGTAGGGATTGAAGTAGAGGGTTGGCAGACACTGAGCGGTTGGTAAGGTGGATAAGTCTGGCAGCAGCGTTCATGATAGACTGAAGAGGGGATAGCCTATGGAGAGGCAGGCCAATGAGAAGGGAGTTGCAGTAGTCAAGGCGAGAGATAACAAGGGAGTGAATGAGGAGTTTGGTGGTTTCATTTGTTAAAAAAGGGGCGAATTTTAGAGATGTTACGGAGGTGAATTCTACAAACTTTTGACAGCGATTGGATTTGAGGCTGAAATGACAAGTCAGAGTCTAGGATTACACCTAGTACCCTGGCGTGAGGGGAGGGACTGATGGTTGCATTGTTGATTTTGATGGAAAAGTCATGGAGGGGGGCACGGGCGGGGGGGAATATTAATAGCTCAGTTTTAGAGAGATTTAGTTTAAGGAAGTGGTGCGACATCCATGCTGATATGTCAGTTAGTAAGTTAGTAATGCGAGAGGAGACTGAAGGAGTGAGGTGAGGAGTAGACAGATAGATTTGGGTGTCATCAGCATATAAGTGGTATTGGAAGCCATGGGCAGTTATTAGGTGACCAAGGGAGGAGGTGTAGATAGAGAAGAGAAGGGGTCCAAGAACCGAGCCTTGGGGGACCCCCACAGAAAGGGGCAATGGAGAGGAGGAGACAGAGTTGTAGGTGACACTGAAGGAGCGCTGTGATAAATAACCAGAGAACCAGGATAGAGCAGAATCTCGGAGGCCATGGGAATGTAGTTTATTGAGAAGAAGCGGGTGGTCAACAGTATCAAAGGCCGCAGAGAGGTCAAGTAGTAGGAGTATGGAGTACTGGCTGTTGGTTTTAGCAGTTAGTAAATCGTTAGTGAGTTTTAGTAAGGTAGTTTCCGTGGAGTGCTGCGAGCGAAAGCCAGACTGTAAGGGGTCAAGAAGGTTATTTTCATTGAGGTAGGAGCTAAGACGGTTGTAGACTAAGTGTTCTAGAAGTTTAGAGGTGAATGGGAGTAGTGAGATGGGTCTTAAGTTGTTCAGGTCGGTAGGGTCCAGTGAGAGCTTTTTAAGAATGGGAGTGATCTGTGCATGTTTTAGAGGGGAGGGGAAAATGCCACTAGAAAGGGAGAGATTGAAGATGTGGGTGAGGGAGCATAGGATAGAAGAAGAGGGTGACCGTAGTAGTTGTGAGGGAACAGGATCCAAGGGACAATTGGTTAGGTGGGCATCCGAGAAAATTTTTGTAACCTCTTCCGTAGTAGCCAATTCAAAAGAGGAGAGTGTTGAATGTGCTGCTGGGCAAGGTATGATGGGTGGGGAAGACGTACGCACAGTGGAGATGTCCTCACGAATTGCATCGATCTTGTCTTTGAAGTGATTGGCAATCTCTTGGGCAGTGAGTGAGTTAGTGGGTAGAGGGGGTGGTGGACGAAGCAGAGAGTTAAAGGTTGAGAAGAGCCGACGGGAACTGGATGACAAGGAATTAATAAGAGAGACAAAGTAGGCTTGTTTGGCAGCATGGAGGCATGAATTGTATTTTAGAAGGGCAGATTTATATAGGGTGAAGTCTTGCAGGCATTTGGTTTTACGCCACAGTCGTTCAAGAGCACAGCAATGTCTCCTGAGATTTCTAGTGTTGTCAGTTTGCCAGGGTTGTAACGGTCGGGGCCTGATTCTGCGTGTGGTTAGAGGAGCAAGTGCATCTAGTGATGATGAGAGTGAACTGTTGTAGACAGAAGTGGCCAGGTCAGGACAGGACAGGGGAGAGATTATGTCATATAGGTTGTCAGTAGCAGAATAGAGAAGAGAAGGGTTAAAGTGGCGAAGGTTTCTACAAGTAATTGTTTGCTGCTTGGAGGGATGGGTGGTTGGAGGCAAGGATACAGTGAAAGTAATGAGGTTGTGATCAGATAGAGGAAAGGGGGTGTTGGTGAGGTTGCCAGGGTTGCAGAGATGGGAGAATACAAGGTCAAGGGTATTACCATTGGAGTGAGTGGAAGTATGTGTCCATTGGGTTAGGTCAAAAGATGAGGTTAAGTTGAGAAGTTTAGCTGTAGTTGGGCTGTTGACATTGACAGGAATGTTAAAGTCACCAAGAATAATGGTGGGTATTTCAGAGGAGAGAAAGTAGGGTAGCCAGGCAGCAAAGTCATCAATGAAGCGCGATACCGGTCCTGGAGGCCTATAAATTGCTGCAATCCTCAGAGAAATGGGAGAAAACAGACGAATACAGTGCATCTCGAAAGAAGAGAGGGATAGAGAGGGAGGGACAGTAAGGACTTGGAAGGTGCTTTGTGGGGACAGAAGGAAGCCAACTCCACCTCCTTTCTGTCTGTTGGGTCTGGAGGAGTGAGTCCAATGGAGACCACCATGGGAGAGGGCAGCAGGAGAAGCTGAGTCAAAATTTGGCAGCCAGGTTTCTGTTATGGCGAGTATGTTCAAGCCATGAGAGATGAAGAGGTCATGTACAGATGTTAGCTTGTTACAGATGGAGCGGGCGTTCCAAAGGGCACATGAGATTGGTGGGGTGCTTTGAGGAAGCAGGGGGATAGAAATTAAACTGAGTGGATTGCGGTGGTTGCCAGAGGGGGAGGGGTATTGGATATGTGGCTTGCATTTGGAAAATGGCGGACCAGGATTAGGAGAAATGTCACCTGAGACTAGGAGAAGGAGGAGGGTGAGGAAGGCAAGGTGGGAGTGGGATGTGCATGAGCGCACGTGTCTAGTGGCCCTGGTGTTTATGTCAGCATGTGGGTGCAGCAACTGCAGGAGATGATGGGTGCCATGGTAGGGAGAGGGTAGGAGTGAGGGTGATATGTGCATGCTGCAGGGAAGAGAGGAGGGGTAGAGTAAAGATAATTTGAGGATAGAAGACACCAATGTGAGAAGGAAGAGAATAAGGAGCATGTTAGTGGATAGAGAGTGGGAAACTAACCTAATCTAAAATAAATTTCAAAGGTGGTTTGCTTGTAGTCTTGCAGAGTGGAGCAGAGTTCCTGTTGTTCATGCAGCTTTATTTAAACTGCGTCGGTGAAACTGCGCATCACTCGTGACAGAGCCATGATGTCTGCGCCATGCCCCTGTCTGCGCCACCCCATAAGCTGCCATAAATTTATAGACAGCCTAAGCTGGGATGCATTTCTCAGTTGGTCATTATTGGGTCTGATGTGAGACACCTGAATATGGGGAGGAGATGACCAGGGCCAGGCCAGACACAGGCTAGGGTCGTAAAGCTAATTACCTCTCTTGATCACTCAAGCCACATGGAGTTGAGAATCAATCACCAGTAATATTGCTATTGCAGTGTGTTTGTTATAGAGCTAGCAGTAAATATGGAAGTTTAAAGATATGGCAGCAGGAGACAATTACCAAAAATATTAATAGCAGACTCAGCAAAGTCAGTTCAGCAGGGATGTATTATGCATTATGTAAAACTGTTTGTTTAGTTTTCCACATTTTAGGATGGGGTGCCTCGAGACTGTGCATAATTTTAAAGGGTGCCTTGACTGAAAAAAAGGTTAGGAAACATTGAGGTTGATTTACTTAAAGCAAGTAGACTGTGCACTTTGCACTGTGCAGTTGTACTCTGCGAAGTGTGGTTGCTCCAGAGCTTAGTAAATGAGGTAAAGCTTCACTTTGCAAAGAGTACCCGATCACGTGCAAGGAAATAAAAAAACGAATAATGTTGGAAGTTAGCAGAGTTTCTGCTCATTTACTAAGCTCTGGAGCAACTGTACATGCAGAGTGCAACTGCACTTTGCAAAGTGCACAGTCTATTTGCCTTTAGTAAATCAACCCATTGTGTTAGACTAAGGCTGGTTACAGCACTGTTAAAGGGCACTGAATACCCTTCAACAGCAATGCATGTTCATGCCCTTTCCTATGGGAGAATAAGCACTTGGAATGGGCACCAGTTTTTGCACTACTTTTTGCATTTTCCCAAAACAGCTCTTGGTGCATTAATACACTGCTTATACGCATGTGCATATATGCATCTCTACATACTGTGGGTTTTACAGATAAAGCTTTAAGTGCACGAGGTGTGTTTATATCAGTAACAAATGCATGACCATTTCCTAGGCAGACAATTGATCTCAAGATAACAGTAGCAATGCAGCACTCCAACACAGCCAACTGACAAGTACACCAAAACAGGCCAGGATTGTTGCAAAAGTAGACTTAGTTCGCATTCAAAATCAATCAGGTATTGCTATGATTGTCTTGTGTACTTGGGCACCTTAGCCAGCACAGTAACATCTGCATGTTATAAGAGTGTATGTGCAGCAAGCAATGCAGAAGCTTCGAAAGTGATGTCACTGAACTTGTGGATCTGGTTTGGTGTCAATAGTCAGGCACATTACATTCCCTGTTGGTAGTTCAGGCTCAAGTATGTAACTATGTAAGTTAGACTCAGAACAAGTAGTACATGAGTAGTTAGGGTCACATCCATCAGAAAAACAACTTGGCCAGAGTGTAAGGCCTGGTTCATACCTATGCAAGTTACAGTTTGCATATTCCAGGTGCATTTTACGTTTTTCAATACATGTTTTTGATCCATTGAAGTCTATGGAACCAAAGACCAGAAAAAAAGTCCTTGGCCCTTTCCATAAATATGCACAGATGTGAACGTGACGCATAGGAAACCATGTTAAATGGACTGTAGTGTGTTTCTGCAAAACTGAAAATGCACTAAAAAATGAGCTGCTGAAGTAGAAGAAGCCAGAACTGTTATTAACAATTGAAACACTAGACTGTGTTTGCTCATTCTTGCTTATGTCCAGCATCAGACAGTTGAATTTCTGGACTGAATCATTACTGTACAACAATTATTTTACTGTATTTCTAAATAAACAATGAGTGTATCCCATTTTCTTGTGACCAATATTATAATATGCACCAATGTGCAAACTAGAATTGTACCCTTTAGGCCTTGTTCACAGGGGAGGCAAAAGGGTGGTAAAAACAAGCAGTTGATCTGCATTTTTTTTTTTCCATCCTCAACTGCCCACCGGCAAGTTAACATTGTTGGTGTACGCGTCTGTATACATTGCCGCTGTGCAGCAAATTTTATAAGAAAAGTGATTGCAAGTACACCATCAATATCAAGTTCATTTTTTATTCACCTTCATAAATGCAAGCAATGTTTTGGGGCCTCAGGCTGTTCAGGATAAGACAGGGCCACCCTGTATCTCTGACCGTTACTGTACCTCCACAACAACCTTAAATATTATACAGTATGTTCATTTATTTTAACTATCAACAAACTGGAACTGTGTTTGGTATTTATTCACTTTACATTGTAAACTTTTTAAATCTTGCTGCTAGAATTCAACCACTCAGAGCCTATTCTGGGTGGATGGGTGACTAGGTGTTACATCACACCACAGGTCGCTATAAAGTATTCAGACGCTTCTTCCTGCCCTATTGCCACGTGGACCTCACTACAGATCTCTCTGCACCCGGGTTGCTGCATACTCCTTCTTCGACATACTTACCTCATTTCTGGATGGGGTAGGTTCCGTGGGTACCCCACAGGGGATTACCCTCACCTGTAGCAATGGCAGAAATCAGGAAGCCACAGCAAATGCATAGGCAAACATTCCCTATGTGTAGTATGGCTTTGCAAACATAGACAGATTTCTTTCAAGTGTTGTCTTATATGTATTAATGTTAAATTCCCCCATTAGGTCAACGAGCTTAAAGTGTATGTTCGGGAAACAAACAAAAAAAACACAATCAGTACATCTCTTCAATGCATTAACATTCTCCCATGTTTTTCCATCCAATATACTGTAAGTATAGAAAAATACTTATTGATCTGTCAGAAATCAAGTGTGCTCCTATCTTCCGTGTGGGCTCACAACATGGTGCTTTTACACCTAAATCTCAACCAGCATTGTCAGCCCTGCGTGCTGAACTACAGAACTCTCCCTTTTCCTGACCACTCTCTTTCCTTCTTCAAATGCATACATCATTTTGTTTCCAACAAAGCAATACTGCTGTCTTGGCTCACCAAGAGTCTGATCACACATTGTATGTAGGGAAAGATCTATTGGGAGTTTTGAGGGCATGCCAACATCACTAGGAACTGAGGAGATGATGCCACGGGAAGTTTATATAATTTTTTTTTTGCTACAGGATCAATGTAAAATAAATAAAATATTGCTGGAACATGCCCTAGAGGGGATAAGGAGGGTTTGGGAGAAAATTTGGGCCTGGTCATACACTTTACCCTTAGGACCTACAATATTTGGAAATGGAGGTAGATTATGAATGATCAAATTACCGCCAGACTATTACTTCCACAGGGCAGGGAAGCCCCATAACCCTCATTGTGGCTCACAATGATACCACCGCATGTTGAAATCAGCAAGATTAATTGAGTGCAGTCATTTCACTGTATAATATAACTGTGGAAAATCTTACTCTATTGTCCATTGCTGATGCATTTTTAGCACAATAGTCAGGAATCTCATCCGAGGCCTCAAAAACAATACTAGCCATACACATTCTGTTTTCTATTGTTCAGCCCACAGGCTGAGCAAGATAAAATCAATTGAATTCCCCATCCACCCTAAGGGATCATGCACACAGGACGTTTCAAAACCGCCTGCGCTGCTGCCAGGAAAAAGCAGCGTTAAAAACGCGCTGTTAGCTGCGTTTTTGATAAGCGCTTATGGGCGTTCATTTTTCTGCGTTTTTTTTCCATTAGTGTTTTTTGGTGGTTTTTTTTCAGTAAAAACAACCCCTTTAATGTAAAAACGCCTAAAAACGCCAAAGCGGCTAAACACTTGTTACAGCATTTATCAGCGTTTTTGGGCATTTTTCATTTTTACAGCTTAACAGCCTCTGCTCCTGGGCGCACAGGCTGTCATTTATTTCTACTGTACCTAAACGCTTATGCCTCCAAACTCCTCTGAAAGTTTATGAGTGCATGGACACCTAGGCTAACATGGACTGACAACTCATGACAACTCATGGGGCCCCCGGGCAATAGGAGATTATGGGGCCCCCAGGCAATCAGAGATTATGGGGCCACACACACACACAGTATAAAATCACACAGTATACACATACATGTACACACAGTATACACAGACATGTTTCTATTGGCTGAGAAGGTACTGGAGAGGTGGGGCAGCTATAATCTCAGGATTTTTATACCAAAAGGATGAAGGTAATGGACATTTCAGAGACAGATGTAAAAAAAACACAGATTTTTACAATGTGTCCCTGGTTTTACTGAGGCTGGCAACCCTGATGGGGCCCCTAGTGGCCCAGGGCCCTCGGGCAGTGCCCGAGTGGCTCAATGGTCAGTCCGCCCCTGGTTGGGGGGTCGCACTCCCAGAGGTGAGCCTATACCCATTGGGGGGGGAGCACGAGTGAGGTGATTTGTTGGTGGTCTGGAAGCTTTATATATAGGATTTCACAATTACATTTAGCTGTTGTTCATCAAACATTCATTTGTGGAATTTTCGCTGTTTTAATATGGACTTTTTTGCACCTTATTGTATGGACATTTTATTATGCACTTTATGTGTTGTTTGATTCAATGATTTTTTTTATTCATGATTCAGCACTGCACTTTTATAGATTGATTTTTGTGCACATGCATATGTTGAAGTGATCAGTGCTAGCAGCTTGTCTTTTGAATACCTTTCACACACACACAGTGTTTCTAGTACATTTATAGTTATTTTGGTTTTTGGGTAGTTGCAAAACTCTATCACATATTATTATTATTATTATTATACAGGTTTTATATAGCGCCAACAGTTTTACAACATGAGGGCAGACATAACAGTTACATTACAAACTGGTATAAGAGGAATCAGAGGGCCCTGCTCGTTAGAGCTTACAACCTAAAAAATATATAACATGGAGGGGCGTTTAAAGGCAGTTAAAAAAAATGTCAGACACCCCCTAACAGCAGCTGTAAAAATGTCCTGTGTGCATGAACCCTAAACAGTATAGATGGAGGAATTCCCATTGCTGGCTTTTATATTTAGACAGCCATGGTACCCACAGTGCCTGAATACCCTAACAATGCCTGCATTTGATAGCATGCAGTCACTGTTTAACTGATAATTTTCCATCTGGCTCATTTGATTTTTACATGAACTTTTGTTGAGCTGGGTAGTGTGGACAGAGTCACCTATGGCTTGAATTTTGGCAGATTCAGCAGAAATTGGCCAACATTCAAGCCGTCTATGGCCAGTTTAAAACCTGGCACATCCACCTTCACAGACTGAAACAATAGAAAGCATTGACTGGAAAAAGGTTCTTGCCTTGGATGAGTATGTCAATCTCTTAATAGGATTATATTGCAATAACTTGTTCTTGAACCTTGGCATTCTACTGTATATACATGAAAAATAATTAGTTCAATAGTGACGTCTGAGTTCCCCAAAAGTAAACGGGAAACCATTGGGTTAAATGAGTTACATAGATTTAATTCCACAATGTGTTTACAGTTACAGGGTCTGATATGCAATGAAAATGTGTAAGATTAGGGCTACTCCAACATGGGGACTTAGGTTTGGGTTAGTTGCAAGCTTTTTCTGGCTGCAAAGATGCCTTCATAGAAGGAATTAAAAAAAAAAAATATCCACATTATACACAGGAGTACAATATCACCACCTCTACATTAACAGCAGGATGGCTGAGCAGAAATACTTTATTGAACGTTTTTTGGAAACCATATGATCTTGAGCTATAATGTGATTATGCTATTGTGATTAGTTATAAGATCAAACTAGTGACAGTGGATTTCATGTTCCTATTAGAAGGCACCTGTCAGAATTGGGGGGATTTTGCTCTAGTGATCTAATATGCTTTTCCTGCTTTGTTTGTAAATCAGAGGTCATGTCTGTTCTTGTTACTCCACATTTGCATCTTGGAAGTGGTGATAGGATTAAAAGCTTTGCCTTGTCAGAAATATGTTGACTAAGCCACTTGTAATGAACTGTAGAGGCACCTAAATTAACTACTGTCTACTCATATTGAACACACTGAGATGCTCCCTATCCTTGGTTGTCCTTGTTTTTACTATAATACTCATGCATGACCCATCCAATAAGCCATACAACAGTAATGCCCTGTACACACGGTCAGATTTTCCGGCGGAAAATGTGATAGGACCTTGTTGTCGGAAAATCCGACCGTGTGTGGGCTCCATCACACATTTTCCATCGGATTTTCCGACACACAAAGTTTGAGAGCAGGCTATAAAATTTTCCGACAACAAAATCCGTTGTCGGAATTTCCGATCGTGTGTACACAAATCCGACGCACAAAGTGCCACGCATGCTCAGAATAAATAAAGAGATGAAAGCTATTGGCTACTGCCCCGTTTATAGTCCCGACGTACGTGTTTTACGTCACCGCGTTCAGAATGATCGGATTTTCCGACAACTTTGTGTGACCGTGTGACCATGATAAGTGTGTATGATTTTACAAATACAAGAGATGGATTCCAGCAGTAAGCAGAAAAGCTCCCTCTGACTCCATGACATACAGTCTGCAGAGAATACCTAAAGTCTTCTTCTACCCTTATAGCAAGGTAAAAGGTGACAATGGAAGTGATCTTTTATAGCCTATAGTGTGATAGATGACATTCAAGGAGGATCGCCTGACCTTTTTGAATTCTCAAACTTCATTTGTTTTACGTGGTACAAAGAGCTAATTTGAAATACGTACTGTATATTCAAAATCATTAGAAACAACAGGTATTATTAGTTCAGTATTAGCACTTTTGAATGATTGTATGTGTGTGTATATATGTGTATATATATATATATATATATATATATATATATATATACACACAGTATCTTACAAAAGTGAGTACACCCCTCACATTTTTGTAAATATTTTATTATATCTTTTCATGTGACAACACTGAAGAAATTAAACTTTGCTACAATGTAAAGTAGTGAGTGTACAGCTTGTATAACAGTGTCAATTTACTGTCCCCTAAAAATAACTCAACACATAGCCATTATGTCTAAACCGCTGGCAACAAAAGTGAGTGCACCCCTAAGTGAAAATGTCCAAATTGGGCCCAAAGTGTCAATATTTTGTGTGGCCACCATTATTTTCCAGCACTGCCTTAACCCTCTTGGGCATAGAGTTCACAAGAGCTTTGCAGGTTGCCACTGGAGTCCTCTTCCACTCCTCCATGATGACATCACAGAGCTGGTGGATGTTAGAGACCTTGTGCTCCTCCACCTTCTGTTTGAGGATGCCCCACAGACATGCTTGGCCAGTCCATCACCTTTACCCTCAGCTTCTTTAGCAAGGCAGTGGTTGTGTTGGAGGTGTTTTTGGGGTCGTTATCATGTTGGAATACTGCCCTGCGGCCCAGTCTCCAAAAGGATGGGGTCATGCTCTGCTTCAGTATGTCACAGTACATGTTGGCATTCATGGTTCCCTCAATGAACTGTAGCTCCCCAGTGCCAGCAGCACTCATGCAGCCCCAGACCATGACACTCCCACCACCATGCTTGACTGTAGGCAAGACACACTTGTCTTTGTACTCCTCACCTGGTTGCCGCCACACATGCTTGACACCATCTGAGCCAAATAAGTTTATCTTGGTCTCATCAGACAACAGGACATGGTTCCAGTAATCCATGCCCTTAGTCTGCTTGTCTTCAGCAAACTGTTTGCAGGCTTTCTTGTGCATCATCTTTAGAAGAGGCTTCCTTTTGAGACGACAGCCATGCAGACCAATTTAATGCAGTGTGCGGCGTATGGTCTGAGCACTGACAGGCTGACCCCCCACCCCTTCACCCTCTGCAGCAATGCTAATAGCACTCATACGTCTATTTCCCAAAGACAACCTCTGCATATGACGCTGAGCATGTGCACTCGACCATAGTGAGGCCTGTTCTGAGTGGAACCTGTCCTGTTAAACCGCTGTATGGTCTTGGCCACCATGCTGCAGTTCAGTTTCAGGGTCTTGGCAACCTTTTTATAACCTAGGCAATCTTTATGTAGAGCAACAATTCTTTTTTTCAGATCCTCAGAGAGTTCTTTGCCATGAGGTGCCATGTTGAACTTCCAGAGTGAGAGCAATAACACCAAATTTAACACACTTGCTCCCCATTCACACCTGAGACCTTGTAACACTAACGAGTCATATTGGTAGTATTGGGGGCATTAGTGGTAGGTTGACTAAAGCACATAAACCCAAGGTAAGTATAGTAACAAGACCTAGTTGCAATCTCGGAACACCCAATAAGAGGATAGTATGCGACCGGTCTAAACTACGTGGCATGATTCACCAATGGCAGGAGCCTGGCGGACAAGATGAGTGAACTAGAGATACTGTTGTACGAGGAGGATTTGGATTTTGTAGGAATTTCAGAGACCTGGTTCAACAGCTCTCATGATTGGCTGGCAACCATTCAAGGGTATTCCCTTTATCGCAGGGATAGAGAGGGTAAAAAAGGGGAGGGGTATGTCTATATATCAAGAATAATGTACAAGTGAATGTGAGAGATGACATCACTAAGGGAGCTAGGGAGGAGGTCGAATCCCTATGACTAGAGCTTCAAAGGGATGATGCTAAGGGGAAAATAATACTGGGAGTCTGCTATAGGCCCCCTAACCTGAGGGAGGAGGCAGAGGTGGACCTCCTATCACAATTTGGATTAGCAACAAGGATGAGAAGTGTCACCATAATGGGGGATTTTAATTATCCAGACATAGACTGGGCGGAGGGAGCCACGCATTCTTGTCAGTTCCTAAATGTCTTGCAGGACAATTTCATGGGTCAGATGGTAGACGCACCAACTAGAAATAAAGCGTTACTAGATCTACTGATTACCAACAATACAGACCTGATCACGGATGTGGAAATACAGGGCAATTTAGGAAACAGCAATCACAGGTCAATTGGCTTCAGTATAAATCACACAAATAGGAAACATAAGAGGAATACAAAGACACTGAATTTCAAAAGAGACAACTTCCCTAAACTACAAACCTTGCTAGAAGATATAAATTGGGATAAAATCTTAGGAACAAAGAACACGGAGGAGAGATGTGTTTGCTTTATTTATTTATTTATTTATTTCAGGTATTTATATAGCGCCGTCAATTTACACAGCGCCTTACATATACATTGTACATTCACATCAGTCCCTACCCTCAAGGAGCTTACAATCTAAAGTCCCTAACTCACATTCATACATACTAGGGACAATTTAGACAGGATCCAATTAACCTACCAGCATGTCTTTGGTGTGTGGGAGGAAACCGGAGTACCCGGAGGAAACCCACGCAGGCACAGGGAGAACATGCAAACTCCAGGCAGGTAGTGTCATGGTTGGGATTCAAACCAGTGACCCTTCTTACTGCTAGGTGAAAGTGCTATCCACTACACCACTGTGCCGCTTTAAGAGCATATTAAATAAGGGCATTAGTAAGTGCATCCCATTGGGTAATACATTTAACCGCTTTAGATCCGGGCCATTGCCAAATGACGGCAACAGCGCGGATCTAAATTGCCGGGACTACGTCCATTGACGTCGTCCCGTGCACGAGCGGCCTGCGCGCCCCCTGCAGGGCGCGCGCGGCGCGCTCGGTGATCAGCGAGTCTATGAGACTCGCCTGATCACAGATCAGAGTAAGGGGTGGTCCCGACCCCTTACCACATGATCAGCTGTCAGCCAATGACAGCTGATCATGTGATGTAAACAGAGCCGGTAATCGGCTATTTTTCCTCCTCGCGCTGACAGCGCGAGGAGGAAAAAAAAAACCCGATCACCGGCAGCCGTGATCGGGACATCAGTCCCAATCACGGCGATCATCTAACACAAGGCAATAGGCAGCAGTGCTGCCTACCAGTGCCCACCAGCGTCACCCATCAGTGCCCACAGTGCCATCAATCAGCGCCACCCATCAGTGCCCACAGTGCCACCCATCAGTGCCCACAGTGCCACCCATCAGTGCCCACAGTGCCACCCATCAGCACCCACATCAGTGCCACCCATCAGCACCCACATCAGTGCCACCCATCAGCACCCACATCAGTGCAACCCATCAGCACCCACATCAGTGCAACCTATCTGTGCCCATCAGTGTCACCTACCAGTGCCCATAAGTGCCCATCAGTGCCGCCCATCAGTGCCACCCATCAGTGCCGCCCATCGGTGCCCCCCCATCAGTGGTACCTATCCGTGCCACCCATCCGTGCCACCCATCAGTGCCACCCATCAGTGCCACCCATCAGTGCCAACCATCTGTGCCAACCATCCGTGCCACCCATCCCTGCCGCCCATCCGTGGCCATCAGTGCCGCCTTATCTGTGCCCATCAGTACCGCCTTATCTGTCCCCATCAGTGCCGCCTTAACTGTGCCTATCAGTGCCGCCTTAACTGTGCCTATCAGTGCCGCCTTATATGTGCCTATCTGTGCCCATCAGTGCAGCCAATCAGTGCCCACCAGTGCCGCCTCATCAGCGCATATCAATGAAGGAGAAAAATTACCTGTTTGCAAAATTTTATAACAAACTATTAAACATGATTTTTTTTTTTCAAAAATTTCCATCTTTTTTTGTTCGTTTAGCAAAAAATAAAAACCCCAGCTGTGATTAAATACCACCAAAAGAAAGCTCTATTTGTGGGAAAAAAATGATAAAAATTTCATTTGGGTACAGTGTTGTATGACCGCGCAATTGTCATTCAAAGTGCGACAGCGCTGAAAGCTCAAAATTGGTCTGGGCAGGAGGGGGGTTTAAGTGCCCAGTAAGCAAGTGGTTAAAAGAGCGAACAAAAGTCCTGGATGGCTTAACTCCAATGTAAAAAATGAATATAAAAGTAAAGGAGAAGGCCTTCAAGAAATACAAGGTTGAAGGATCATCATCAGCATTCAGACTTTATAAAGAATGCAACAAGAAATGTAAGGGTGCAATTAGGGCGGCTAAGATAGAACACGAAAGACACGTAGCGAAGGAGAGCAAACAAAAATCCCAAGAAATTCTTTAAGTATGTAAACAGTAAAAAAGGGAGGACAGACCATATTGGCCCCATAAAGAATGAGGAAGGACATCTGATTACAAAGGATGGGGAGATGGCGAAGGTATTGAATTTATTCTTCTCCTCAGTCTTTACAAGGGAAACGGGGGGCTTTAGTAACCAAAACTGCAGTGCTTATCCTCATGACACATCACAGGAAGCACCCTCATGGCTAACAGAGGACAGAATTAGAATTAGACTTGGGAAACTTAACATTAATAAATCACTGGGACCGGATGGCTTGCACCCGAAGGTACTTAGGGAACTCAGTCAAGTAATTGCCAGACCATTGTTCCTAATTTTTACTGACAGTCTACTGACTGGAATGGTATCAGCAGATTGGAGAAAAGCCAATGTAGCACCAATATTTAAAAAGGGCCCAAAATACATCCCTGGGAATTACAGACCAGTTAGCCTAACATCAATAGTATGCAAGCTCTTGGAGGGGATGATAAGGGACTATATACAAGATTTTAGTAATGAAAATGGTATCATTAGCAGTAATCAGCACGGATTCATGAAGAATCGTTCTTGCCAAACCAATCTATTAGCCTTCTATGAGGAAGTGAGTTGCCATCTAGATGAAGGAAGGCCCGTAGACGTGATATATCTGGACTTTGCAAAAGCATTTGACAGTTCCACATAAACGTTTACTGTACAAAATAAGGTCCGTTGGCATGGACCATAGGGTGAGTACATGGATTGAAAACTGGCTACAAGGGCAAGTTCAGAGGGTGGTGATAAATGGAGAATGCTTGGAATGGTCAGGTATGGGTAGTGGGGTCCCACGGGATTCTGTGCTGGGACCAATCCTATTTAATTTATTCATAAACGACCAGGAGCTTGGGGTAAACTGCTCAATCTCTGTATTTGCAGACAATACTAAGCTAAGGATGTGGAAACCTTGCAAGAACATCTGAACAAATTAATGGGGCGGGCAACTACATGGCAAATGAGGTTAAATGTAGAAAAATGTAAAATAATGCATTTGGGTGGCAAAAATATGAAGGCAATCTATACACTAGGGATAGAACCTCTGGGGGAATCTGGGATGGAAAAGGACCTGGGGGTCCTAGTAGATGATAGGCTCAGCAATGTCATACAATGCCAAGTTGCTGCTAGCAAAGCAAACAGAATATTGGCGTGCATTAAAAAAGGGATTAACTCCAGGAATAAAGCGATAATTCTCCCACTCTGCAAGACTCTGGTCCGGCCGCACCTAGAGCATGCTGTCCAGCTCTGGGCACCAGTCCCCAGGAAGGATGTACTGGAAATGGAGCGAGAACAAAGAAAGGCAACAAAGCTAATAAAGGGTCTGGAGGATATTAGTTATGAGGAAATGTTGCGAGCACTGAACTTATTCTCTCTGGATGATTTCAATTTACAAATATCGTACTGGTGACCCTACAATAAGGATAAAACTTTTTCGCGGAAGGGAGTTTAACAAGACTTGTGGCCACTCATTAAAATTAGAAGAAAAGAGGTTTAACCATAAACTACATAGAGGGTTCTTTACTGTAAGAGTGGCCAGGATATGGAATTCCCTTCCACAGGCAGTGGTCTCGGGGGGGGGGGGGGGGGGGGGGCATCGATAGTTTCAAAAAACTATTAGATAAGCAACTGAATGACCGCAACATACAGGGATATACAATGTAATACTGACTTATAATCACACATATAGGTTGGACTTGTGTCTTTTTTCAACCTCACCTACTATGTAACTATGTAACATGACACCGGGGAGGGAAAATGGCTAATTGGGCGCAATTTGGACATTTTCACTTTTGTTGCCAGCGGTTTAGACATCAATGGCTGTGTGTTGAGCTATTTTGAGGGGACAGCAAATTTACACTGTTATAGAAGCTGTACACTCACTACTTTACATTGTAGCAAAGTGTCATTTCTTAAGTGTTGTTACATGAAAAGATATAATAAAATATTTACAAAAATGTGAGGGGTGTACTCACTTTTGTAAGATACTGTATGGCATCCCAGTCTTAGTTTGTAGGGTTCAATATTAAGTTGGCCAACCTTTTGCAGCTATAACAGCTTCATCTCTTCTGGGAAGGCTGTCCACAAGGTTTAGGAGTGTGTCTATGGTAATGTTTGACCAGATAAGAGAAGAAAATGTTTGGACGTGAAGGCCTGGCTACCCAGTTGAGGTCTGGACTCTGTGCAGGCCAGTCAAATTCCTCTATCCCAAAATGTCTTGGTATGCTGACTCCTTAAGAGTTCATTTTACTGGAACTAAGGGGCCAAGCCCAACCCCTGAAAAAAAAACCTACACCATAATCCCCCCTCCACCAAATGATTTAGACCAGTGCACAAAGCAAGGTCCATAAAGACATGGATGAGCGAGTTTGGGTTGGAGCAACTTGACTGGCCTGCACAGAGTCCTGACCTCAACCCAATAGAACACCATTGGGATGTATTGGAGCAGAGACTGCGAGCCAGGCCTTCTCGTCCAACATCAGTGCCTGACCGCATAACAGTCCTTCTGGAAGAATGGTCAAACATTCCCATAGAAACACTCCTAAACCTTGTGGACAGCCTTCCCAGAAGAGTTAAAGCTGTTATAGCTGCAAAGGGTGGGCCAACTCAAAATTGAACCCTACAGGCTAAGATTAGAATGCTATTAAAGTTCATGTGCGTGTAAAGGAAGGCGTCCCAATACTTGTGCTAATACAGTGTATATATATATATATATTTATGGTCGAAGCCCTATGGCCGATACGGATATGAACAATTAGACTTACCATAAGACTTACAACATGAAATGGACCTGAAGTGTGCCCTGGTCTGATGGTCGGTATACCAAAATAAGGGGGGATACCCTAGATTAGAAATGAATATTTTGTGAAGCGAAATGAATTTGAGAAATGCCCTGAAAAGGGGATGGGAGGATGGGTACCCCGCACAGGAAACCGACAAAGACCACAGGCGAGCGGGCTGGTTAAATACCCCCCCCCGGCTCCTCCCATAAATTCAGGCCACCATACTGGCCTTCCTACTTATGGTCGAAGCCCTATGGCCGATTCGGATATGAACAATTAGACTTACCATAAGACTTACAACATGAAATGGACCTGAAGTGTGCCCTGGTCTGATGGTCGGTATACCAAAATAAGGGGGCAAAAACATTCAGGTAGGGGTGTAGTTTTATTAGTTTTAGCTTTATTTATTGAGCAAGTTTTGTGAATGCTTGTGCCATTTCCACCTAAGGAGTGGGGACGTACCGGGCGATGTAGGCAGAGTTTCACCTGCTAAGTCTCTTATTGACACGGTCTTGGACCCATGCCGAAATGCTGCCAAGGCTGCCCCAATACTAAAGAGTGACCGGAGTACTGACTGGGGTCGAGGTGTAGGCTGCGTAGAAGAACCTCCAGGTGTTTGATGAACTGGCAGGCACTCAAGGGTTGCCCGAAAAGGTAATAGGGGACTAGAGTTTGACTGTAGGAGTGACAGTAGGCGGTCGAGTATGGTTACTGGCCTCGGACGTTGTTTATTTTATAGAGATGGATGTCTATCCTGGAGCTTGATTGCTGGGTTTTAGACACTACAAGGTGGAGGATTAAATGGTGTTGGCATGCGAGCCAACTACACAGAACTTGGCCTGCGGGATTGCTGCGGGTGAACTCGCTGGGCTGCCAGAACCCGTAGTAAGCTAAGTAAATGGCTGCTTGTATGAGCAAACTGGGGAGAAGGCCAAATGGCGAACTGGTTAAGATAGTAGACATGTCCCAGAAGATGGCAGCCTGGAACGAACGTACAGTGGACATTAAACTGGTGTTGTCAAGATAATTACACCAGCCTGCGCAAGAAGGACATAACAGAGCGATGCAGACCTGGCTTCATCAAGAGGATCGCCTCGGACCGGACGTCGGTGGCGAAAGCCACGGCCTGTCCTGTCCAGATAAGACCCTAGAGTTGAGCGGCTGCCATGACCGGGTGTAGCTTGAAGAGGGAGGAAGTCCGGGTAAACCCGGGGTTTAGGAGTGTCTCTGGAGGCCATGTTCTTGTAAACCAATGGTGGCAAAAAATTGCAGCGATGCCTGTGGAGGCTGTGGCATCTGTCACTACCTGGGTGATAAGGGCGACGTAGATGGTATAATCATTGATATACCGATCCACGTATTACGGAACCTTCCAACATTGATAGGCCTGCATTCTCAGGAAAGACTGCAGCTACTTCTTAGTACACACCCGTGTATGGGTGAAGTCTTGGGGAACTGGCCTGATGCAGGTCAGCTTGTCAAGGGGGAGGCTGGCCTGCGTGGAGTTAGTTTGGAAGAGGTTATTGTAGACCTCGGTTCCGGATTGTTGAGTTTTAGAGACTGCAAGCTGAAGGACGTAATGGTTTTACCAGCGAGTCAAGTGGTGTCTACATAGTACCTGGCTGCCAGTCCAGTAAAAGTGAATTTGTTAGGCCGTAGAAAACCACAAAGGGCCAGGTAGATGGCTGCTTGGATGACTAGACTGGGGAATGTCTGAGGTTTTTGACATGTCCCTAAAGATGGCAGTTGTGATGGGCAAGTGTTTGCCGTTAGCTATGGGCTGATGCTTCTGGACGCCACGAAGAAGGGATTTTACTGTATGGGCCATAAACACGGCTGACTCTCTGGGGTCCTGTAAGGACAAGAAATGCCGGATGCTGGCTAGGTATAGCCTGATAGTGTTATGAGAAGGAGCCAGCTGTGTGTGGCAATACGACACCTGGTGCGGGATGGAACCTGAACTCAATTGACCTAAGCGAGAAATGATACAGAAATTGATGAGTGGCTCGTATGAAGATGCCACTGGAGACAACTGGCCAATAAAGTGCCACTGAAGAATGATGTGTGACTGATTGTGTGCCACTGGGAATGTGTTTTGTACTGATTGCAAGAAGTCATGCTAAGATGCGAGCCCTGCAATGATTGCAAGAGTTGTGCTTAAATACGTGCCTGCAACAATTGCCAGGGAGTTTGTGTCAATGGAGATGTGTTTGCAGTGACTGCGAGAAGTCCGTATTACTGCATGTGCTTGCATGGACTGCAAGGAGTTATACTTGGATGCGTGTTTGCAACGATTACAAGAAGTTATGTTTGGATGCGTGCTTGCAACGATTGCAAGAAGTTATGCTTGGATGCAT
This sequence comes from Lithobates septentrionalis, assembly GCA_037952835.1. NCBI lineage: Eukaryota > Metazoa > Chordata > Amphibia > Anura > Ranidae > Lithobates > Lithobates septentrionalis. Next base: position 909,876 of record JBBDGP010001118.1, read on the forward strand.
GCTTGCAACGTTTGCAAGAAGTTATGCTAAGATGCGTGTCTTGTAATGATTGTAAGAGTTGTGCTTAAATGTGTGCTTGCAACGATTGCAAGGGAGTTTATGTCGCTGGAGATGTGTTTGTAGTGACTGTGAAAAGTTCGTATTACTGCTTGTGCTTGCAAGACTGCAAGAGTTAAGCTTGGATGTGTGCATGCAATGATTGCAAGAAGTTGGAATTGTATGCGTACTTGCAACGATTGCAAGAAGTTATGCTTGAATGCATGCCTGCAACGTTCGCCAGAAGTTTATGATTGGATGCGTGTTTGCAACGATTGCAAGAAATTGTGCTTGGATGTGTGCTTGCAACGATTGCAAGAAGTTATGTTTGGATGTGTGCTTGCAACAATTGCAAGAAGTTATGTTTCGATGTGTGCTTGCAACGAATGCAAGAATTTTATGCTTGGATGCGTGCTTGCAACGATTGCGGGAAGTTTTGCTTGGATGCGTGCTTGCAATGATTGTTGGATGAGGCCGAAACATTTTATTTATTTATTTATACTACTTTTTTTTGTTTTTTGACTGCGACAAACGACGAGTCGGACTGTAGAGCACAAATGAAATGAGGCCAAGACAACTGGGGCGCGTCGGGACGAAACGGTGCATCTCGGATGCTACTGGATTCGAATCGGGGCGCGGTACGTGACAGTGAAATGAGTGAAATGATGAAATGAATGAAATGATTTGTCATGGTAGAGGCAGGTGCCATGACAGAGGCACGAGTCAATCATGCCGCGACTGCGACTGACAACGAACATGTACTGAAATGTGGCCGAAAATACCTGGGGCACGCCGGAACGAATCGTTGCATCATGGATGCGACTGGATTCGAATCGGAACATGATACGTGATAGTGAAATGATTTCCCATGACAGAGGCACGAATCGGTGAGCCGCAAACTGCGACTGACAACAAACCGGACTGTGGAGCATGTACTGAAATGAGGCCGAAAAAGTAACTGGGGCACGCCGGAACGAATCGGTGCATCACGGATGCGACCTTTATTCGAATCGGAACGTGACACGTGACAGTGAAATTATTTCCCATGACAGAGGCACGAATGGATGAGCCGCAACCTGCGACTGACAACGACCGGACTCTGGAGCATGTACTGAAATTAGGCCAAATAACAACTGGGGCACACCGGGACGAATCGGTGCATCACAGATGCGACTAGATTCGAATCGGAGCGCGGTACATGACGGTGAAATGAGTGAAATGAGTGAAATGATTGAAATGATAAGCCATGACAGAGGCACGAATCTGTGTGCCGTAATTGCGACTGATAACGAACAGGATTGTGCAGCATGGTATAAAACATGAGACAAGAACAAGTGAGACACAGCTGGACAAACAGGTGCGAAGCGAACGCAACTGGATTCGAATCAGAGTGAGGTACGTAAAAATGAATAAAAATGTTTTAGAAATGATAGAGGCACGAATCGGTGGCTGAGTGCTACAGCTACGTGCAGGGTTTCTTAACGAATGACTCGTAAGTTCCGTATCGGGGTTTGAGCGACACACGGTATCTAGCAAATGGGGATACATGAAATGAAGAAATGTCAACGACACCCTACCTGCGGCAGCCGAGCTAGACACGTTAGTACAAAAAACTACGAACGGGAACGGAAGCCTCTCCAAAACTGCGAACGGGAACCGAAAGCCGCTGAAATTTCGAACGCGCAACTCACAAACGCCAACGAGTTGGAAGAGTCGGCCTAGTGACGTAACGTACCGTGCACAGGAAACCGACAAAGACCACAGGCGAGCGGGCTGGTTAAATACCCCCCGGGCTCCTCCCATAAATTCAGGCCACCATACTGGCCTTCCTACATATATATATATATACACTCACTGCTCACATTATTAGGTATACCTGTTCAATTGCTTGGTAACACAAATTGCTAATCAGCCAATCACATGGTAGCAACTCAATGCATTTAGCCATCTGGACATGGTGAAGACGATTTGCTGAATTTCACCCTGAGCATCAGAATGGTTAAGAAAGGGGATTTAAGTGACTTTAAATGTGGCATGGTTGGTGCCAGACGGGCTGGTCTGAGTATTTCAAAAACTGCTGATCTACTGGGATTTTCACGCACAACTATCTCTAGGGTTTACAGAGAATGGTCTGAAAAAGAGAAAATATCTATTGAGCGGAAGTTGCATGGATGAGAATGCCTTGTTGATGTCAGAGGTCAGAGGAGAATGGGCCCTCATCCAAAATGACACTGGCTAAGCCTGAAGAAGGTGCGCATGCTCCGCAAACACATCGCCTTTCTCCACATCGTGTCCCGGAAGTGACGTCATCATCGGCTCCCTGTGCGTTCCAGGACTCCAGGAAGCGTCTGAAACCACCGGCGCAGTCCTTTCGAGTGCCACACCGTAGAAGCAATCCTGATATACAAGCTCTTGCACTTTTGTGCTCAATGCCTGTTGATGTTTTAATCCTTGTGAGTACCAGTATTCATACTTGTATTAAATTACCTTACTTACTACTTACTACCTTACTACCTTACTCACTCAGATTGGCGCTTGTGCTTTCTCCTCAGAGTAGAATGGGTGGACTGGTTCGAGATGATAGAAAGGCAACAGTAACGCACAGGACCTTTTTAAAATTTGCACCGCAACCACCCCGGACATGTGTGAACTGGCTCCATTGAAAGCCGATCACACTCACATGTTACCCTGTTTCCCCGAAAATAAGACCTAGCGTGATTGTCAGTGATGGCTGCAATATAAGCCCTACCCCCAAATAAGTCCTAGTTAAAGTCCTTGTAGGTCTTATTTTCAGGGTAGGGCTTATTTTCGGGGAAACAGGGTAGGGCTTATTTGGGGGTAGGGCTTATATTGCAGCCATCTCCGACAATCACGATAGGTCTTATTTTCGGGGAAACAGGGCATGTGAATTAGATGCGGTGTAAAACGAATCCAACTCGCACATATGTGAACCCAGCCTATTTAAATAACCACTCATTACAACCAAGGTATGCAGAATACAGTCTCTGAACGCACATTAAACCTTGAAGCAGATGGGCTACAGCAGCAGAAGACTCGAGATGGGCCTGAACACCCCCCCCCCAGGTTCGGTTCGTACCAGAACTCTCTAACATAGCAAAGTCCGGACCCGTACCCTGAACCCCAGTGAAGTCTATGGGACCCCAATTTGAAAAATCAGAAGTGCCCATTTTGAAGGCTTATATGCAAGTTATTGGCCATAAAAAGGGAATAGGGGCCCGGCTACTGCCCTGGGGGACATGTACCAATGCAAAAAAAACTTTTCAAAAATATAGTTTTTAAACGAGCAGTGATTTTAATGATGCTTCAAGTGAAACAATTAAAATGAAAAATTCCTTTAAATATAGTGCCTGGGGGTCCCCTTAGTCTGCCTGTAAAGTGGCACATTTGTACTATTTGTACCATGTATAGAACCTGCTGCAGCAAAACTGACATTTGTAAAGAAAAACAATTAAAATGAAAAATTCCTTTAAATATAGTGCCTGGGGGTCACCTTAGTCTGCCTGTAAAGTGGCACATTTGTACCATGTATAGAACCTGATGCAGCAAAACTGACATTTGTAAAGAAAAAAAATGACATTTAAATTCCCGGCAATACAATACCATTGCCGGCAATACAAAAATGTAAAAAAAACTGACGTGGGGGTCCTCAAAATTCATACCAGACCCTTATCCGAGCATGCAGCCAGGCAGGTCAGGAAAAGGGGGCACTGGCAAGCAGCCTCCCTCCTGAACCATACCAGGCCATATGCCCACAACATGGGGAGGTGCTAGGGCAGGGGGCAGGCTGGGTCGGTAATGTCACATGGGGCGGTGCCACCAGGTGATGTTTCCTGGGTGGCCCTGCTCCTTACCTATTTAAGAACTGTCAGAGGGCGGAGCAGACAGATGGCGGTTAGCCTTTGTCGTGGGCAGAGTATTTTTTTATTCTTTTTTTCAGGGCTGACGGTGCCATTTTTGATGATGGATCTACATTGAAGAACATTGTTTTTTATTTTTAATAAATGTATTGTCAAAAACTGTGTGTGTGTTTTTATTTATTTTTGACACTTTTTTGGTGGCTTTTTTGGTGTATGAGTAGGGGTACCATGTACCCCATACTCATTCACATAGGGGCTTCCGTATTCCCGTAAGTCCCCTGCCCACATGCCCACAAACCACCACAATCACAGCCCAGGGTTGTGGGGAAAAGGCCCTGCCCCAAAGCACCCCCCCCATGTTTAGGGCATGTGGCTTTGTATGGTTCAGGAGGGGGGGGGGCGCTCGCTCGTCCCCCCCTTTTCTGGCCTGCTCGCATAAGGGTCTGGTATGGATTTTTGGGGGGACCCCATGCTGTTTTTTACATTTTGGCGTGGGGTTCCCCTTAAAATCCATACCAGATCGAAAGGGCCTGGTATGGATTGGGGGGAACCCCACACCGCTTTTTTCACATTTTTCTATTGCCAGCAATTTTTTTTTTCATTCAGCTGTCAGCAGGGAAGCCCATTGACATCTAATAACTAATCTATTGTTAAGGACACAGCGGCCAGCCTACCGGCCAGCTCATTATGGTCCAGCTATTCACTATGTCCTGATTGGGCATAGCTTTGAATGCACTGTGCAGCACACAGTGCACTGTGGGGCGTTCGGAGGGGGAATATCCCGCCGAGTGCCCCGTAAATTCAGGTGTTTACCAAATGAGCGAGCAGGCGATGTTCGTGCCGAACTTTTGCTCGGCTCAAACTGTTTGCCCAACTCTACAGAAGGCCACACCAGATGCCAGTCCTGTCAGCTAAGAACAGGAAACAGGCTACAATTCATACCAAAATTGGAAAATAGAAGACTGGAAAAATGTTGTCTGGTCTGATAAATCTCCATTTCAGCTGCAACATTTAGATGGTAGGATCAGAATTTGGCGTAAACAACATGAAAGCATGGATCTACCCTGCCTCGTATCAACGGTTCAGGCTGGTGGTGGTGGTGTAATGGTGTGGGAGATATATTCTTGGCGCACTTTGGGCCCTATAGTACCAACCGAGCATCCTTTAAACACCACGGCCTACCTGAGTATTGTTGCTGACCATGTCCATCCCTTTATGACTACAGTGTACCCATCTTCTGATGGCTACTTCCATGCACCATGTCACAAAGTTCAAATCATTTCAAAATGGTTTCATGAACATGACAATGAGTTCACTGTACTCCATTGGCTCCCGCAGTCACCAGATCTCAATCCAATAGTGCACCTGTGGAGAGAGGGGGGAGTTTGGGACTTTAAATGAGGCACCTATATATATATATATAGTGTGCCTCCATCCCTAATACAGAGAATACAAAATGGAGATTTGGGACTTTGAATGAGGCCATAGACAGTGTGGAGGAAGACTGAATGGAAATACATATACTTTATTCATGAAAATGCGTAAAAACATAATCAATACCAGAAACCACATAAATGAAAAGTATTGTAATAAATAACAATTCATCAATATTTACACTGACATATGTATGTGCATGTGCAATACAGGCATCTAGGGTACATAATGTACCCGGGAGATTCGCATTATGGATTTGAAGCCAACAAATCTGCAGCAACTGTGTGATGCTATCATGTTAATATGGACTAAAATCTCTGAGGAATGTTTTCAACACCATGTTGAATCTATACCACGATCTAAGGCAGTACTGAAGGCAAAAGGGGGTCCAAGCCAGTACTAGCAAGGTGTACCTAATAAAGTGGCCAGTGAGTGTGTGTGTGTATATATATATATATATATATATATACATATATATATACACAGTATCTCACAAAAGTGAGTACACCCCTTACATTTTTTTAAATATGTTATTATATCTTCTTTTCATGTGACAACTGTAAAGAAATGACATTTTGCTACAATGTAAAGTAGTGAGTTTACAGCTTGTATAACAGTGTAAATTTGCTGTCCCCTCAAAATAACTCAACACACAGCCATTCATTTCTAAACCGCTGGCAACAAAAGTGAGTACACCCCTAAGTGAAAATGTCCAAATTGTTCCCAATTAGCCATTTTCCCTTCCCGGTGTCATGTGACTCGTTAGTGTTACAAAGTCTCAGGTGTGAATGGGGAGCAGGTGTGTTAAATTTGGTGTTATCCTCTCTGAGGATCTGAAAAAAAGAATTGTTGCTCTACATCAGGGATATGCAATTAGCGGACCTCCAGCTGTTGCAAAACTACAAGTCCCATCATGCCTCTGCCTCTGGGTGTCATGCTTGTGGCTGTCAGAGTCTTGCTATGCCTCATAGGACTTGTAGTTCTTCAACAGCTTGAGGTCCGCTAATTGCATATTCCTGCTCTACATAAAGATGGCCTCGGCCAGTGGTTCTCAACTCCTGTCCTCAGGACCCACTAACAGGCCAGATTTTAAGTATTACCTTTGGGAAGATGCAGACTAGAATATTGCAATCAATGTGCAGCAAATTATATAACCTGTGCTGTATTTCAGTTATTTTGCAAATCTGGTCTGTTAGTGGGTCCTGAGGACAGGAGTTGAGAACCACTGGCCTAGGCTATAAGAAGATTGCCAAGACCCTGAAACTGAGCTGCAGCACGGTGGCCAAGACCATACAGTGGTTTAACAGGACAGGTTCCACTCAGAACAGGCCTCGCCATGGTTGACCAAAGAAGTTGAGTGCACATGCTCAGCGTCATATTCAGAGGTTGTCTTTGGAAAGTAGATGTATGAGTGCTACCAGCATTGCTGTAGAGGTTGAAGGGGTGGGGGGTCAGCCTGTCAGTGCTCAGACCATACGCCACACACTGTATCAAATTGCTCTGCATGGCTGTCAACCCAGAAGGAAGCCTCTTCTAAAGATGATGCACAAGAAAGCCCGCATACAGTTTGCTGAGGAGAAGCAGATTAAGGACATGGATTACTAGAACCATGTCATGTGGTCTGATGAGACCAATATAAACCTATTTGGTTCAGATGGTGTCAAGCATGTGTCGCAAAAGATGACCACTGCCTTGCTAAAGAAGATGAGGGTAAAGGTGATGGACTGACCAAGCATGTCCAGAGACCTAAACGCTATTGAACATCTGTGGGGCATCCTCAAACGGAAGGTGGAGGAGCGCAAGGTCTCTAACATCTACCAGTTCCGTGATGTCGTCATGAAGGAGTGGAAGAGGACTCCAGTTGCAACCTGTGAAGCTCTGGTGAACTCCATGCCCAAGGGGGTTAAGGCAGTGCTGGAAAATAATGGTGGCCACACAAAATATTGACACTTCGGGCCCAATTTGGACATTTTCACTTAGGGGTGTACTCACTCTTGTTGCCAGCGGTTTAGACATTAATGGCTGTGTAGTGAGTTATTTTGAGGGGACAGCAAATTGACACTGTTATACAAGCTGTACACTCACTACTTTACATTGTAGCAAAGTGTCATTTCTTCAGTGTTGTCACATGAAAAGATATAATAAATTATTTACAAAAATGTGAGGGGTGTACTCACTTTTGTGAGATACTGAATATATTGTATATTACATTTTTATAACTTGAGAAAACACAAAAACTACATATGAATTAGTGCAACCTGTCCTGCTATCTCAAGTGGTATGAACAAATAAAGTTCCTATTTTTTCTATGTTTGTGCTATAGACAAAGTATACAGTACGTGTTTTTTTTAAATATCATTATAGTTAAGGATCAGCTATCCTTTTTTCCCCTGTCAGTGTATTGTTTCTCTGCTAGGTTGACATTTGTACAACTTATAAACGTTGGCTTACATTTGATGGGATTTATTAATTTCAATTTGCCTCCTTTGACTTAGCAAATCCACTTATTTTTAATGGAATATATCCACTGGAAATTAAAAAGGATTTGGCAGATCACTGTATTCATTGGATATGCAGCATAAATTCATTAGTCACTAATGTACACTCAGTGACTCATAATGCTGCTGGTCACACGTTTGCTGCAATTACACAACAAAATGAAGCCATTGTGCAGTAAGTATGGGGAGTGTTGTGTGGATAACAGAGGCAAATGAGGGCACATCAAGAAAAGATAATGTTCCTGGATCAACTATGGATGACTCTTAACCTCCATATTACCTAACACATGGTACAAGATTCAAGGTTGTTAGCAGGGTTTTTAGCTGAATGGCGAAAGTTAGATAAGGTTTCACTGTAACGGTACCCATCATTTTCAGGTAAGAATCTCATATTTCTGGGTGGCACCCAAGCCAGCCAATCAATGTCAAGGAAAAAGTAGCAGTTGGACAGGTAAGAATCCAATTGTTATTGTTCCCAGCGCAAACTTCTAGGTTACTTGAATTTACTTTTAAGCTCAGGTCCGCAGTGCTCTGAAAATAGTATGTACTGAGGGAGATCAAGGTGTGCCCGATCAATCATTAGTTGGTGTAAAGAGCCTCTCATGGATGTTCTTAAAATTCATGATTGACTTGTCCAAAAGCTTTTCTCGGTATCTCAAAAAACATTCCAGATACTTGCAATGTTAATTCTGTGTTTATGCATATATCTGTATATCTTCATTTGTGCACAAAATGGGTCTGTTAAGCAGAATACTCTCTTTGTATTGGGGAAATATAATATTGAATAAAAAAAATATGGCTACCATTATGGTTTAAAAAAATCCAAACAGAAGAATCTTTGGTGTGGTTCTTATTACTCTTTTTTTAGATAGCACCTTCAATTTGGGAATTAAAGTGTTACTAAACTCACAACAATAAAATCAGCCTGTATATGCAGTAGAGCATGCTTGTTATACTCACTGTGAAATCTAGGGGGTTGATCCTCTGCATTGTGTAAAAAGGATGTTTGATCCTGTCTTCTCTGATCCTTCCCTTCTTTCACTGACCCCATTCCATCTGGGGATAGAACAGAGCACTAGGAGGCACTCTGCACATGCTTGGTTTTGTGTGTATTGCTAGATAGGTAGAGAGTTTTTTGTTTTTTTTTTGGGGGGGGGGGGGGTACATATGATCGACAAATGGCCAATCAGCACTGTCCAGACGGAGGTTCAGGGGTCATGCAGCCTCATAGGACAGTCAGAGGAGAATAAAAACTCCTCCTTCAAGCTTTAACCAGTGCTCGGCCGGACACTGATAGAAGTCACAAGACTGCTCTAACTGCTGATGAGAAAAAGGTAATTAGCAGTTTATTTTATTACTAAAATAATTGCATTTCCATGTTCTGTGTACTGTTGGAGACCAGATATAGTGAATGCAGGGTCCCGTGATTAATAACACTTTAATAGAAAAATTGATACACGAATTACAATGAAACAAAAGTGGAAAGGCCCCCCAAATGCAACCAGCATGGACTGAATAGAGCACGTCATAAATTGACTGTGCAGTTGCCATACATGTTAAGTCCAATTTCAATTCATTTTCAACACTATTACTATACACTAGCCTCTTCTAGATGAGGATTACCAATAACCTAAATGTACTGTATATGTAAACCCAATTACTAGATTCTCATGTAAACTTTAACATGCTAGTGTAATTTAAAAAGGGGGGTTGCTGTGCTGGACTAGTGGGCTCTTGGGAGACCCAGACACACACCTCCTGTGGAGCCTCTTAATGCCTTGGGTATTAGTGCAGATTTGTCCATAGGTGACAGACCGGATATTTATTTGAATACCTTCTGTTTTGGGGTGCATTGATTTTGATTGATGTTGTATCTAGACATGCACACCTATCTCGCTTTTCACCCACTAGAGCTTGAACCAATGTGTTTTTGCCACCCCTCTATGCAGGTGTGTATTTTATCATAATCTACACCATACATGTTGACCAAGTTTCATATATGCTCCATATCAGTGAGGTGGAGTGCCTTCTCTTTTCTTGGTCTCCCTTTAGCCTGAATACATCCAATTACATAGATGTTTTTTAAATCACATATGGGGGAATAAGCCTTGAATACATGGTAATGCCCGTGAAACATGTTCGCAGATCCCATACAAGTCATGTGATGTGATATATCTGTTACTTTTGTGATGTGTTCTCTACATATAGTTGGGCTTTAGGTGCCCTTTTTGCCTCTTTTTATAAACACTAGATGTATCTATAAATACACGTTTTTATCTTTATAATTATGATTGGCGTACATATATGTTTTATTTCAACCATGGGGACTACCATTTAAAAGCCCATTTTCTACAATACCTTTACCTTTCTAAATTAAAAAGTTATTTATTTTTTTATTTTTTTTTAAATACGAATGTTTCATTTAGAAATTGCATGGTGATTCTGCCATTAAGGCTCTTGCCCGGGCACTTCCTTTTTGAGTGGTAATAACTCTCTCCCAATTGTGCACCTGCATTGTCATTCTAAGCACAATATTCCCTACACACACATTCAAGAAACTGGCTATTCAGTAGTGCTGGGTGCTGTACTGACCATAGGCTGGAAACCAGTGGTGGCCCATCCATTAAGGGCACATGGACGCGGCCCCCACTATCCATGTGTCTGGCCCATTAATCTACATGCAGGGCACCGGATGCATGGATTCCAATGTTTTTTTTTTGAAGCACATGATTAGAGCCTGAGGCTCTAATAGGCTTTAAAAAAGGGTGGGCTCGGGGCACAGAGCACTGTGCCCTGAGCCCACCCAGTTGTGTGACAATAGCGAATGAATATTCGCTATTGTCACACTGATTCTCCGCCCGGCCAATCAAGAACCGATTGATCAAAAGGAGAAGTGATCCTAGGAGGATGAGGGAGGAGATGCATGGCCGGAGGAGACGCAGGGGAAGCTCGACCGACCCACCAGCCGCACACTGTCTCCAGGGATGGGTCACCCGCAGCTCCTCAGCCACATCCAGCACTCCCCGGCTCGGCGGACAGGGGAGGGAGGAGGAGGGAAGATCACAGTGTCATCTCGGCAGGACATCTGCCTCCTAAGATAAGGAGGCCTTCCCGTCTGTCCGTCCCCTGTGGGAGGGGGGGTGGCGTTGGTTTGCCCCCCCTCCAAATTATTGAGCACCAGCCGCCACTGCTGGAAACCCTGGATGATATCAAAGTGAAGAAAATGTCATCAGCACACCAAGGTTTCCTCAAAAGAAGTTTATTTTCGTGGTCACATGATAAACATACAGCAACGTTTCAGAGCCATGCAGGGCCCCTTTCTCAGGCAAGTGCATTGTCATCCTGTCACATGTAGTCCCAGTGGAAACTACAGGCTAGCATGCTCAGACACATTATTTAGTCCACTGTTGTCACTACCAATGAGCTGGTTGAGAGCAAAGATATGCAGACAACAATGGAACAAGTGCATGTAGACAAGGAGTGTCAGAAAGAGAGGCCCGGAGCTAAGTGCAACGATGGGCGCAGGGACGGCATGACAATGCTGGGATGGCACAGTTGCCGTCTTAAGAGGTTTACCCTTTTAGAATAAGGGAGGGTCTGAGAGAGCAGTGAGGGGAAGTGAAACAGGAGGGGGGAAGTGACGTCATTCGAAGAGCGGTGGAGGAAGAAGATTCCCACCCACCCGCCCTGGGTTTGGCAATTTTTTGGTTTCCTTGAATAGGATATCTCAAGTTACATGTATGAAACATGTTGTACCCATCCAGGGGATGGGGGTTGCGTTATGGTACCCATCCATTGGATGGGTGGTTTTGCTGGTACCCATCCATGAAGGATGGGGATTGAAGTTGTGTACTTTCAGGCTATGAAGGGCTTGGAGGAGGTAAAAAGGTTTTGGTCACTGGAAGTTAGGGCACTGCCGAGTCAGGGGTTGCCGACTGGTAGGTTCAAAAAGTAAAAGAATTGTTTACAGTGACCATGGTGATAGTTGTTTACTGATAGTTACCCAATAAAGTTATTATTAAAAGTTTACGGTTATTTATGTTATATTTATGGTAATTTATATTGTAATAAAAAATATAAGGCCGTTAGGCCATTTACTCCAAAAACTAGTTTGAGTCGTTTATGATGTTTTTGGAGGGAGGGTAATGTGGGGTAAGGTATAAATATTAGGAGACTGGGCTTAAGTCCTACAGTGTCAAGAAGCTGGAGATGATTTGTTTTTATGAGATTAAATATTAGGACGAACAAGAGGTGAAAACAACGTTGTATGGAAAAAATATGACAATTCTTATGGTACACAGTGCTTTAGTAAACTAGATGTTGTGTAGAATTTACAAAGGGTTTTCACTTTATACTGAAAGTGGAAGATGGATTGACAGTGTGTCCTTTGTGGAGTAAAACAGGGTCGGTTATTTGCATCAAAGTGGTAAAACAACTTTAGATATTTATGATATTGTATGGAGATATGTTTCCTCTGAATTAGAAGGACTAACATCATCCACGCAGATCTCTGTTTAATAACTGAGCATGCTCTAATTTAGAATCAACTGGATTCAGTTATATTACATAGCACTGCATCTAACCGCTAGAAGATAGATAGCACATGGAGGCAAAGACACTGCCAAATCACATTTCTAACTGAAGAAACAAAAGGGTTTCCACATGCCTTCAGACACAAAAGCCTGATGCTATCTAAAACAAATTGATTTTGTGATATCCTTAAAATGGCACACCCAATTTTTTTTTTCCTATTCTGACTGGTAAAGTAATAATTAAATATGACTCACAGCATGAGAAGGAACTCTATTCTGAGCAATATTGTTAGTAACTATCTCCTGGCAAAACATGCCAGCTAGAATGCCTATACAGTAGGCTTTGTGAAGTTTGTCTACAATGTCACAGATGAATCAAAAACATTAATTCATGTTTAATGTGCAGCTAAATGGTATGGTAAAACCTGAATTGAAACCAGTGCAAGGATCTGTAAGCAATTTTTTTAACAGAGGTTTAAATTTAATGTTACACACCACTGAATCATGTGCTATATAAGAATTAGCGCACTGATGAAGTGAAGTTCTCTCTCTGTTCTTCTCCTGTTATCGGCAAGCTAACAATTTTGGATTAAATGCACTCTGCAATGCAGTAAAGACTTATTGGCACCCTGTTCTGCCCTACCTTTCGCCGCTTGATTGCTTCTGTTTAGATGATTATGGGAAGCCAATACAAATATATAATTAGCTAATTATATTAACTATATTTAAAATATTTATTATTCAATTTTATACATTAGTTTTTATATATTTGTAGCGCTACCCCCGCAGGAGCCACTGGCAATAACTGTTTTTTCCCCCCAAAAACAAAGGGGCAAAAATAAAGAATCATGTCCAATCAACTGAAATTACCACAGGCAAGGATGATCAGTGGAAACAGGATATACCTGAGCTCAATTTTGAGTGTCATGGCAAAGGCTGTGAATACTTACCCTGTTACCCCGAAAATAAGACCTAGCGTGATTGTCGGTGATGGCTGCAATATAAGCCCTACCCCCCAAATAAGCCCTACCCTGTTTCCCCGAAAATAAGCCCTACCCTGAAAATAAGACCTACAAGGACTTTAACTAGGGCTTATTTGGGGGGTAGGGCTTATATTGCAGCCATCACCGACAATCACGCTAGGTCTTTTTTTCGGGGAAACAGGGTATGTACATGTGATTTTTTTCATTTTTTATTTTTAATAAATTTGCAAAGATTTCAAACAAACTTCTTTCATGTTGTCATTATGGGGTATTGTTTGTAGAATTTGGAGGAAAATAAAAAAAATGTAATCCATTTTTGAATAAGGCTGCAACATACCAAAATGTGGAAAAAGTGAATACTTTCCGCATGCACTGTATGGATTGATGCTTGTGGTGATGGCACCACAAGCATTAATCCAAACAGTGCATCCGGAAAGTATTCACTTTTTCCACATTTTATGTTACAGCCTTATTCGAAAATGGATTACATTTTTTATTTTCTTCCAAAACAATACCCCATAATGACAACATTAAAGAACATTGTTTGAAATCTTTGCAATTTATTAAAAATAAAAATAGAAAAATCACATGTACATAAGTATTCACAGCCGGTGCCATGACACTCAAAATGGAGCTCAGGTGCATCCTGTTTCCACTGATCATCCTTGAGATGTTTCTACAGCTTGATTGGAGTCCACCTGTGGTAATTTCAGTTGATTGGACAAGAGTTGGAACGTGAAAAACACATGTCTATACAAGGTCCCACAGTTAACAGTGCATATCAGAGCACAAACCAAGCCATGAAGTCCACTTCATGAGTACTGTAGTACTGAGGCACAGATCTGGGGAAGGGTACAGAAAAATTTCTGCAGCATTGAAGGTCCCAATGAGCACAGTGGCCTCCATCATAAAAGAAAGAAGTTTGGAACGACCAGGGCCAGTGGCAGCTAGTGCTTAACATTTTTTTGGGGGGTGCAAACAAACTGAAAAATTCTGAAGAAAAACATCAATTGCAGCCTCACTGTGCCATCAGTTGCAGCTACTGTGCCCTCAATTGCAGCCACTGTGCCCATAAAATGCAGTCTCCGTGCCCATCATATGCAGCCTCTGTGCCCATCATATGCAGCCTGCGCCCATCATATGCAGCCTCTGTGCCCATCATATGCAGCCTGCGCCCATCATATGCAGCCTCTGTGCCCATCATATGCAGCCTCTGTGCCCACCATATGCAGCCTCTGTGTCCACCATATGCAGCCTCTATGTCCATCGTATGCAGCCTCTGTGCCCATCATATGCAGCCTCTGTGTCTATCATATGCAGCTTCTGTGCCCACCATATGCAGCTTCTGTGCCCACCATATGCAGCTTCTGTGCCCATCATATGCAGCCTCTGTGCCCATCATATGCAGCCATTGTGTCCATCATATGCAGCCTCTGTGCTATCATTTGCAGCCTCTGTGCCCACCATATGCAGGTTCTGTGGCCACCATATGCAGCTTCTGTGCCCACCATATGCAGCCTGTTCCCATAATATGCAGCCACTGTGATCCCCCGCTCACCCACCGTCTGACTGACACTTACCCCATCCTGGTGGCGGGTCAGGCAGCAGGTGAAGGCGGAGAGCTGTGGGACTGGCAGGCAACGGCTCCTGCATCCTCCATGGTTCCCGTGTGTCTCCTCCTCCGTTCCGCTAGGCATCCAATAAGGATGTCTGTGCCTTCAGCCAATCAGGTGACGGGTATTAGACCTGCACTCCCTGATTGGCAGAGAGGCGGTTCAGTGTTAGCAAAGCAAATATTCATTTGCTTTGCTAACACACTTGGGTGAACTCCGAGCACAATGCTCTGCGCCACGAGCCCACAATTTTGAAGCGTATTAGAGCTTATGGCTCTAATCAGGTGCTTTAAAAATAAACCCCCGCCGCTGTAATTCAGGCACCAGGTGTCCAAAAAGGGGCCAGACGCCCCCCCAATAGGGGGTGGTTACAGCAGCCATGGATAGATTCATGCAGGAGAGAGGGAGCGGCACCCATGAGCCCTTAATGGATGCACCGCCACTGACCAGGACTCCTCCTAGAGCGGGCCGTCCGGTCAAACTGAGTGATCGGGGGGGAAGGGCCTTAGTCAGGAAGGTGAGCAAGAACCCGATGGTCACTCTGACAGAGCTCCAGCATTTCTCTGTGGAGAGAAGAGAAGCTTCCAGAAAAACAACCATCTCTGCAGCACTCCACCAATCAGGCCTGTATGATCGAGTCGCAACTGGCCAGGTGGAAGCCACTCCTCAGAAAAAGGCACATGACAGCCCTCCTGGAGTTTGCCAAAAGGCACCTGAAGGAATCTCAGACCATGAAAACAAAATTCTTTGGTCTGATGAAACAGAGATTGAACTCTTTGGCCTAAATGGCAGGCGTCATGTCTGGAGGAAACCAGACACCGCTCATTGCCTGCCCAATACCATCCCCACAGTGAAGCATGGTGGTGGCAGCATCATGCTGTTGGGATGTTTTTCAGAGGCAGGAACTGGGACACTAGTCAGTTTCAAGAGAAAGATGAATGCAGCAATGTACAGAGACATCCTTGATGAAAGCCTGCTCCAGAGTGCTCTGGACTGGGGTGAAGACAGGGGCGGATCCAGAGTCTAGTCTCGGGAGGGGCACTGCCAGAAAATATATTTTTTTGGGGTACATCTATCGGGGAAATGGCTGGTGTTGGCGCTTCAATCATCACGGCACCATGGTTGTTATGGTGTCTTGATGATTGAAGCGCATTATTACTATTATTACATTGTTATAAAAAATTAAATAGTTTAACTCACCATAATGCAGAATCAGTGGGAGTCCCGAGTGTGTCACTTGCCACGTCACCTGTCACCAGATGCAGATTGTCACTTGCCACGTCGCCTGCCACATGTTGCGGATTGTCACTTGCCACGTCGCTTGTCACCAGATGCAGATTGTCACTTGCCACGCCGCCTGCCACATGTTGCAGATTGTCACTTGCCACGTCGCTTGTCACCAGATGCAGATTGTCACTTGCCACGTCGCCTGCCGCATGTTGCGGATTGTCACTTGCAACGTCGCTTGTCACTAGATGCAGATTGTCACTTGCCACGTCGCCTGCCACATATTGCGGATTGTCACTTGCCACGTTGCTTGTCACCAGATGCAGATTGTCACTTGCCACGTCGCCTGCCACATGTTGCGGATTGTCACTTGCCACGTCGCCTGTCACCAGATGCAGATTGTCACTTGCCACGTCGCCTGCCACATGTTGCGGATTGTCACTTGCCAGGTCGCCTGTCACCAGATGAAGATTGTCACTTGCCACCTGCTAAGGTGGTCTCTTGTGTCCCAGAGACAGGCAGCAGAGAGATGATGTAATCTCTCTGCTGCCGCAGCTGCCTGCATGGTGAGGGGGGAACTGCAGGGATGCAGGGCGGGCGCCGGGCGGTGAGAGATGATGTCATCTCTCTGCTCCCCCGCCCGGCTCCCTGATTGGCCAGCAGCCAACAAACACATCGAGCGGCGCCGGCACATCTCACCAGCCCGCTGTCTCTCTCCTGCGGAGCCGCCCGGCGACTCTCTCACTTACGGAGCCGCCCGCCGGCTCTGCCACCTACGGAGCCGCCCGGCGGCTCTCTCACTTGCGGAGCCGTCCACCGGCTCTCTGACTCACCCGCATTTCTCGGAGGGGGCAATTGCCCCGTTGCCCCCCCTGGATCCGCCCCTGGGTGAAGATTCATCTTCCAACAGGACAAGGACCCTAAGCACACAGCCAAGATAACAAAGGAGTGGCTACGGGACAACTCTGTAAATGTCCTTGAGTGACCCAGCCAGAGCCCAGACTTGAACCCGATTGAACATCTCTGGAGAGATCTGAAAATGGCTATGCACTGACGCTCCTTATCCAACCTGATGCAGTTTGAGAGGTCCTGCAAAGAAGAATGGGAAACACTGCCCAAAAATAGGTGTGCCAAGCTTGTAGCATCATACTCAAAAAGACTTGAGGCTGTAATTGGTGCCAAAGGTGCTTTAACAAAGTATTGAACAAGGGCTGTGAATACTTACAGTATGAACATGCAATTTATTTATTTTTATTTTTTTTAATAAATATGAAAAGATTTCAAACAAGCTTCTTTCATGTTGTCATTATGTGGTATTGTTTGTAGAATTTTGTAGGAAAATAATGCATTTAATCCATTTTGGAATAAGGCTGTAACATAACAAAATGTAGATGAAGTGAAACCCTGTCAATACTTTCCAGATGCACTGTACATTCTGGCTCCAAAAACTCAATTATTTTGCTGGAGGAATTTGCAACAGGAGGGGGGTTAGGTCAAGGGATACTCCAAAAACAATTAGGACAATCTTCTCCCTAAGTGATCTGTGAAAATAGAACAGTCTAATCCCTGGTTCACACCTATGCATTTTTTAGTGGGTTTTCAGTTTTGCAGAAACACAGTACAATCAGTTTACCATGGTTTCTTATGGAAGTAGTTCACATCTGTGCATTTTTTGGAAAGGGTCAGGGATTTGTTTCTGTTTTTTGGTTCCATAGACTTCAATGGATCAAAAATGTGTATTGAAAAACGCAAAATGCACCTGGAATATGCAAAGTGCAACCTGCATAGGTGTGAATCAGGCCTTAGGCTCGATTCACACCTATGCATGTTGCTTTTTTGGAGGTTTTTTTTCATGCTTGCCACGTTTTTGAGCCGCGTTTTTGCCGCGATTTTTTTTTTTTTTTACATTTTTTTTTACAGTCTTAAAAAAAATTTAAAAAAAAAAAATTAAAAAAAAAAACCGCCAAAAACGCATCAAAAACGCTGCAAAAACGGTGCACTTGCGTTTTTGATGCTTGCCCATTGAATTCTATTACATGCAAAATGCTGCATTTTGCATGAAAAAAAGTCCCTGACCCTTTCCAAAAATGCAGAGAAACAAAAAGGCATTGATGTGAACATGTTCCATAGGAACCCATGTTAAAAAATTCCCGTGCATTTCTGCAAAATGCAAAATGCATCAAAAAACGCGCTATTGTGAATGGAGCCTTAGTCTCCATTCACACCTATGCATGTTGCTTTTGAGCGTTTTTGGAGGTTTTTTTTTTTCATGCTTGCCACGTTTTTGAGCTGTGTTTTTGCCGCGTTTTTGCCGCGATATTGCCGCGATTTTGCCGCGATTTGCGTTTTGCGTTTTTTTTTTTTTTTTTTACATTTTTTTTTTTACAGTCTTAAAAAAAATTAAAAAAAAAAATTAAAAAAAATAAAAATAAAAAATAAATCGGCAAAAACGCATCAAAACGCACCAAAAACGCATCAAAAACGCTGCAAAAACGGTGCACTTGCGTTTTTGATGCTTGTCCATTGAATTCTATTACATGCAAAACGCTGCATTTTGCATGAAAAAAAGTCCCTGACCCTTTCCAAAAATGCAGAGAATCAAAAAGGCATTGATGTGAACATGTTCCATAGGAACCCATGTTAAAAAATTCCTGTGCATTTCTGCAAAATGCAAAATGCATCAAAAAACGCGCTAGTGTGAATGGAGCCTAAAGCTTTGCACACACCACTAGTTTTTTTTGTTAAAAAAACCCTGACAGCTCAGGTTGGAGCCACTGTACTAACAATCAGACGTTAGTACAGCAATCCCCCATGCTGTCTTATTGTGTTCTCACAGGGGGACGGCCCCTCGCCAGAACTCTCTAGTTAGTGCTCTCAGCCATTGGCTGACTGCACTGATTGGGAGCCGGTCGGCAGACCTTTTCACATCCTGAGCCTTCAGCCAGCTTCTGTCATACACACGGTCCCAGTGTCGGCCGGTTCAATAGAAAGCGGCTGACATTCAGCTTGTGTGTACTAGGCTTACCTTGCACTTCTGCAGAACTATTGGTATCCAGTGTGATCTTCAGAACACTGCACAGTAACAAGGATACTTCTTCTCCAGGCTCACACTCAAGGATCCTGCTGAGGATAATGGCCAGTACTCTGAGACCCTCTGAGAGCAATCTCAGTCTATAGCTACCACTGGCATTTACATCTCCAAAAAGCACACAGTCACCAGGAATCAATTTAGTGTCATTACTCTACTGGAGAGCTGGCACCTTCCAGCTTCCTCTGAACACAGTCCAGTAAGGGAGACAATCCTTCTCCAGACCAGATTCCTTTTTGGTGAAGCCCTACAGCCATTCAGGAGATCCATTCAGGCCCTCAGTTCTGACACAGCTGAGGCCTCAAGACCAGCTACACAGTCCATGGGCTGTCTAAGTGCAGCAGCCTCTTAGGCTTTGGAACCCTCATGGGTAAAAGAAACAATCTTATCAGGGCTTCAAGGGGTTGTAAACCCTTGTGTTCTTTCACCTTAATGCATCCAATGCATTAAGGTGAAAAAACTTCTACACTGACCGGCCCCCTAGCCCCCGTTTCACTCACCTGAACCCGTTCGTTCCCTCGGCAGAGACACGCTGTACCTCTCTGCCCGGGGTTCTCGGGCTCCTGATTGAATAGATTGATAGCAGTGCAGCCATTGGCTCCTGCTGCTGTTAATCAAATCCAATGATGCGGGTGCTGGGGCGAGGGCCGAGTCCAGCATTCTGTGTCTATGGACACAAATGCCGGACTCGGGAGCAGGGCCGTCTTTTCGCATGGGTATGCTGGGCAGTTGCTTGGGGGCCCCACTTGCCTGGGGGGCCCCACCTGCCCAGCGACCCCAGCCAGGGCCAAACTGGCCTACCGGAATACCGTGAAACTTCCCGGTAGGCCGCCTGCCCTGGGGCCACTTTGAGTTGCGGCTGCAGCACTCCGCTCTTTCCATCTCTTCTCCTCCTCCTGTGTATCATGGAGCTGGCTGGGTCTGTGTTCGGCGGCCGCGCTGTAACAAGGTCCTGCCCCCCTAGACTCCTGTAATAGTAGATTGAATCAGTGTTCCGCCTATCACACGAGCCGGTCTAGGGGGCGGGACCTTGTTACAGCGCAGCCACCGAACACAGACCCAGCCAGCTCCGTGATGCACAGAAAGGAGATGCCCGCTGTGTGTGTTACCAGGCAATGGTGAGTCTGTATTAATTGGCACAGTGATGCTGCATTCATGGGCACAGTGAGGGTGCAATTGTGGGCACAGTGAGACTGCATTCATGGGCACAGTGAGGCTGTAATGGTGGGCACAGTGAGGGTGCAATGGTGAGCACAGTGAAGCTGCAATGGTGGGCACAGGGAGGCTGCATTCACGGACACAGTGAGGCTGCAATGGTGGGCACAGTGAGGCTGCATTCATGGGCACAGTGAGTCTGCAATGGTGGGCACAGTGAGGCTGCATTCACGGGCTTAGTGGGGCTGCAATGCTGGGCACAGTGAGGCTGCATTCACGGGCACAGTGAGGCAGCAATGGTGGACATAGTGAGGCTGCATTCATGGGCACAGTGAGTCTGCAATGGTGGGCACAGTGAGGCGGCATTCACGGGCTTAGTGGGGCTGCAATGCTGGGCACAGTGAGGCTGCATTCACGGGCACAGTGAGGCAGCAATGGTGGACATAGTGAGGCTGCAATGGTGGGCACAGTGAGGCTGCATTTGATGGGCACAGTGAGGCTCCATTCATGGGCACAGTGAGGCTGCATTCACGGGCACAGTAAAGCTGCATTTTATGGGTAATCGTGTGTGATTGTGTAGACAGGGCCCCAGTGCACTGTATTGCCTGGGGGCCTATAATGCTCTTAAGATGGCACTGCTCGGGAACATGCACGCAAGGTAACCCCCAGGGAGTGCGCTTCTGCTAGGGGGTTTACCGCTGCAAGGAGGAGCCGCGAGCGCCGTTGGGGGACCCCAGAAGTCGATGATCGGGGCCACACTGTGAAAACGAACTACATAGTGGAGGTAAGTATGATATGTTTGTTATTTAAAAAAAAAACAAAAAAAACAAGGGTTTACAACCCCTTTCAGACTATTTATCACATTCACAGCCACCTGCTTGACTCTCCTCTCTGGGGATTGGCTAGAGCATGATAAATATGCAGACTGGTTATTTTAATCTCCCCATACACACACACATACACACACACACACTAAATTCTGGAAGCTTCTTCCAGTTGAAGGGCAAAGCAGTAACACTCCCCAGTTTGTGAAACCCTGAACAGGCCAGAACAAACAATTACCCCTCCTTTGACTACATGAGGAGCCAAAAACTAAATTTGCCTAGCATCCAACGGTAGGAGAGTGCTACATATTTACATATGTTTTGAATTAATGCATTAACAGAATTAAAGTGTTTGTTACCCCAACATTTAATATTCCTGATATGTGCCTGCTGTACCATGTACTTGTATGATAAAGTATCCTGTTCTCTTTGTATTGCTTCCATCACTTATAAAAAGGGGGGAAAAAAGGTATTTCTTTTTTTAAAAAATCTATACACAAATGTTTTGTCTTTCATTTCTAATTTAAACTGAATGGGTTGTTTTACTTGTTTTACAAGGTGATCGTTTACAATCACTTTAATGGCAACCTTTTTTATCTGCCTGGAGTTCTTCTTTAAATTTACCATGAGAGCAATATTTAAGCTGCTATTGTTGCTGAAAATGCTAGGTGTCTGGCTGTTGTCTGGCCCAGTAGTCCCCTAAAGGATTTTAACCCTTGGAACAGCTTGAAAAATGGGCAACTAGCAGTTTCAGAGGGAAATGTAATAGTAAGAGGTCTTCACGTAGTTGAATATAGCTCCATGTATATAAAAGCTACGTACTATTGAAGTTGACAAATGACTGATGTCCAAGACACCTGGGCGACTGTTGAGCATTTTACAGCACACAGGAAAGAAAAATTATTTCGTGACCCCCACAACAGCAGTAGGAACTATTCCCTGGATAAAGAACTGCTGAATTCAATTTTATTAAAGTTGAATTTGAGGCTGGATTCACACTATCTTCGCATGCGGCTCACAGCAGGGGTCCGGTGCATCCCCGTTCACCGTTTCAGGTCCGAATTCAGCCCGAATTTTTGGCTGAATTCGGACCTGAAATGGACCAAAAGAGGCACAGGGATCCTGTGCAAATTCACACCAGAGCCGCAGCGGAGATATGTGAACCGGCTCCATAGAGAACCGGCCAAAATCTCCTGCTATTGCCTATTGGATGCGATGAAGCCGCATCCAATTCGCAATAGTGTGAACCCAGCCTGAATCTAGTTATATGTTGCCTTCCTTGGTTCCTCCATTTCCCTCTAATCAACATGCTAATGAAAGTTTTAGATTAAATATTTTTGTTTTCATTACATACCTTATTCTAGACCCTGTGATGTTATCTGTGCTTCTCTATGCAATACATACCATGGCTGGTGGAAGGGGCTAGCAGGTTGCTGTACATAGCTTCCTGAAAACATCACAGCACCCTGCCTCTCAAGAGCCCTCAGCCCTGATGCAAGCAGGGGACTGGCCCTTGGGAAGAGTTATGCCGCGTACACACGATCGGAATTTCCCTCAAGCATGCCTTGCATACACACAATTACACAAAAGTTCTCTGAACTTTCGACCGTCAAGAACGCGGTGACGTACAACACTACGACGAGCCGAGAAAATAAAGTTCAATGCTTCCGAGCATGCGTCGAATTGTTTTTCGAGCATGCGTAGGAATTTTACGCGTTGGAATTGCTACAGACGATCGGAATTTCCGATAGGAACTTTTTCCATCAGAAAAATAGAGAACCTGCTCTCAATCTTTTGCTGGCGGAAATTCCGCCAGCAAGAGTCCGATGGAGCATACACACGGTCGGCATTTCTGACCAAAAGCTCACATCGGACTTTTGCTGGCGGAATTTCTGATCGTGTGTACGGGGCATTATACAATGATCAAAATGCCTTCATGGGTGGATGTCAGTTTGGAGGGGTGGGCATTTCTAGGCAGGCTGCATTTTCATGCAGACCATTCTAGGCAACACCCACATGTGGTGCTGAGCTTTAATGACTGAAAGAACTGAAATCTAATAAATTCAAGGGGCGTGCCAGGGACAATAAGGCTGGGGAGGAAAGAACTAGATGAAGCTGGATGTCCTTCAACCAGGAAATTAAGTGGGTTTTATCTGACTTGCAGCTTCTAATGCAAATTGTGAAAAACTCACAGTGTGCAGGGAAATTAGAGTAAATTATTTCAGTTCCATACATTAGCCTGTACAGCTGTGCAAGACTGAAGGTAAGTTGATCCAGGGAATATCCGATTGCCTCTTGGGGGATCAGGAAGGATTTTTTTTTCCCCTGCTGGAGCAAATTGGCTCCAGCTTTGTTGTGTTTTTTTTGCCTTCCTCTGGATCAACTGTGGGTATAGGATTGTGTTTATAGGATTGCATGATTTTTTTTTTAAAGGATATATATATATATATATATATATATATATATATATATATATATATATATATATATATATATATATATATATATATATATATATATATATATTTCCCCTTTTATTGGTTGAACTAGATGGATTTGTGTCTTTTTTCAACCAGACTAAGTACTATGTGCTAACTATGTACTATGTACTGAAGTAATTTTTTAAATGATTATTTTATTTTTAATAAAAATCTATTTTAATATTATTAGTTGCTAGAAAATCATCTGGTCCTTAATTTCTTTCCTTGCTTTGCCATTATTATGTCCATCTATTATTCTGTGTGTCTGTTTAATAGTCCCCTACCACCAATACTTGTCTTGCCTCTTCTGTCCTATTCTCATTACCATTGCACACACCACTCTTCTGAATGCTAAGGGTTATATCATGCTGCAGCCATGTAACCCCTCGAATAGTCTAAATAACCACATATTTTATGAATATTCAGGAATGAATTTGCATTAGAGGCTTGGCATTCTTTCCCTGTAGCCACTCCAAACCAATGTTTGTTGTGTCAGAAAACTTGCCATGCAGCACATAAAACAGTAGTCAACAATAGCAGCCTAATTATATTTAATCACCTTGGCTGGGTTACTCTGAAGTAATGTAGCAGAATTTCCCTTCTGCCTACTCAACAATGGCAACTTGTTCTACTCTGGCATTGTACTCATATGGCCACAATTGGTCAACAAACTGTTAACTCTAGATTTCTGATCCTTCCTAAACCTAAAAAGCTTTGACTGACAAGACTAGTGCTGGCCATACACTATACGAAAAATCGGCCGAACCCATTTTCGAAAAACGAACGTTCGACCGTGACCGCAAACGATCGTGCCATCATATAATGACCGATAAATTGTTCAGTGGACATCAATAAATAATTTTTTGTTCGTTTTTTTACATATACCTAATGCAGACAGTTCGGACGGGAAACACATTAACCTTGCAATTTATCGTACGTTCGGCAGAAATTTACCAAACTTCCCGTTCGTTTTTTTACCACAAAAACGTCACAAACGATTATCGATTTGTGCCCATTAACTTGCCGAAAAACGAACGAAGTGTCTATACGAACGATTTTTCGGCCGATTTTTCGTATAGTGTATGGCCAGCATTACTCTGGTCATACACTGATCACAATGTGGCCAGTTTAGCAGGGATCGGATGAACGTTGATCAGCGTGTGGAAGTCAAATGTTTGATTGACTCCTGTCATTAGGACATGATTGGCTGCAGCCGCTGATCAAGAAAAATTTTTTTGACATGTCAGAAGTCGATCAAGTGATTGTCGTTGAGTGGGGACTGCCACATGCTGATGGTCAGTGTAGTCTGTCATTCAGTTACAACCCAATGAGAATGCCTCAATGAGAGATCTGTGCAAGCTGTATTGTGACAGTGACTGACTCATGGGCACCTCTTTTGTATTTTCACTAGCTACCAAAGTCTAGGAACAGGAACTTCACTGCCATACCAGTAAGTGACATATTATGCATGCTAGATCTGCTTCCAGTTACTGTATGTACCTGTGGAAACTGTCCTGCCTTTCGTTTTATTCACTATTAATACAGTATCTCACAAAAGCGAGTACACCCCTCACATTTTCGTAAATATTTTATCATATCTTTTCATGTGACAACACTGAAGGAATGACACTTTGCTACAATGTAAAGTAGTGAGTGTACAGCTTGTATAACAGTGTAAATTTGCTGTCCCCTCAAAATAACTCAACACACAGCCATTAATGTCTAAACCACTGGTAACAAAAGTTAGTACAGCCCTAAGTGAAAATGTCCAAATTGGGTCCAATTAGACATCTCCCCTCCCCGGTGTCATGTGACTCATTAGTGTTACAAGGTCTCAGTTGTGAATGGGGAGCAGGTGTGTTAAATTTGGTGTTATCGCTCTCACTCTCTCATACTGGCCACTGGAAGTTCAACATGGCACCTCATGGATAAGAACTCTCTTAGGATTAGAAAAAAGAATTGTTGCTCTACATAAAGATGGCCCAGACTATAAGAAGATTGCCAAGGCCCTGAAACTGAGCTGCAGCTCGGTGGCCAAGACCATACAGCGGTTTAACAGGACAGGTTCCACTCAGAACAGGCCTCGCCAATGTTAACCAAAGAAGTTGAATGCACGTGCTCAGCGTCATATCCAGAGGTTGTCTTGACGATATGGGGCTGCATGAGTGATGCCAGCACTGGGGAGCTACAGTTCATAGGGGGAACCATGAATACCAACATGTACTGTGACATACTGAAGCAGAGCATGATCCCCGCCCTTCGGAGACTGGGCCACAGGGCAGTATTTCAACATGATAACAACTCCAAACACAACCCCAAGATGACCACTGCCTTGCTAAAGAAGCTGAGGGTAAAGGTGATGGACTGGCCAGCATGTCTCCAGACCTAAACCCTATTGAGCATCTGTGGGGCATCCTCAAACAGAAGGTGGAGGAGCGCAAAGTCTCTAACATCCACCAGCTCCGTGATGTCATCATGGAGGAGTGGAAGAGGACTCCAGTGGCAACCTGTGAAGCTCTAGTGAACTCCATGCCTAAGAGAGTTAAGGCAGTGCTGGAAAATAATGGTGGCCACAAAATATTGACACTTTGGGCCCAATTTGGACATTTTCACAAAATCGGTCTCATTTAATAAGACAGCAAAGAGCAATGATTCCATCCAATCATCAATTTAAAATAATTATTGATGTTTTCACATTTTTTGTTGTTTAAATAATTTTTATGACAAATTGTATAGGATAAGTAAAAAAACAGCATAAAAGAACATAAAGTCATGTAGAAGCACATTTCATCACAATTTAGAACCGAAAAAAGTAATAAATAATAAAATGACATGTACCTGTGTACATCCACCACCATGCTTGACTGTAGGCAAGACACACTTGTCTTTGTACTCCTCACCTGGTTGCCTCACCTGAACCAAATAAGTTTATCTCGGTCTCATCGGACCACAGGACATGGTTCCAGTAATCCATGTCCTTAGTCTGCTTGTCTTCAGCAAACTTTTTGCGGGCTTTCTTGTGCATCATCTTTAGAAGAGGCTTCCTTCTGGGACGACAGCCATGCAGACCAATTTAATGCAGTGTGCGGTGTATGGTCTGAGCACTGACAAGCTGACCCCCCACCTCTTCAACCTCTGCAGCAATGCTGGCAGCACTCTCTCATACATCGTCCAACCTGACAGAACTGGAGAGGATCTGCAAGGAGGAATGGCAGAGGATCCTCAAATCCAGGTGTGAAAAACTTGTTGCATCTTTCCCAAAAAGACTCATGGCTGTATTAGATCAAAAGGGTGCTTCTACTAAATACTGAGCAAAGGGTCTGAATACTTAGGACCGTGTGATATTTCAGTTTTTCTTTTTTAATAAATCTGCAAAAATGTCAACAATTCTGTGTTTTTCTGTCAATATGGGGTGCTGTGTGTACATTAATGAGAAAAAAAAGGAACTTAAATGATTTTAGCAAATGGCTGCAATATAACAAATAGTGAAAAATTTAAGGGGGTCTGAATACTTTCCGTCCCCACTGTGTATATATATATATATATATATATATATATATATATATATATATATATATATATATATATATATATATATATATATATATATATATATATATATACACTCCTTAACCAAAATCACACTTACAAAATCACCATTACAAACATTACTAAACTAACTCAACAAAGAGATACCTAAATGCATGAGTAAACTAATTTAATTTCTATTTATAGCAGCTAAAATTAAATAGCCAGATCTTGGAAATCACCAACTATCCCATTGATTCTGTTAAAACCAAAATTACATAGATAATGAATAATGAAAACATGTCTGCTATTCTATATGATAACCTGGACATGTATGAAAAAACTTTGCTTACTAACATGTCTGGAATAAGATATTAACTTTTCTATATTGACCTCATCTGTCCCCTCAATCTTTCTAACTTTTTCAATTACTATTTTTTATCTTTTCCACTTCTATATACTGGGTGTTCCCTGTTTCCATTAGGATACACTTATCATTGCCAATCCTTTTTCCCCAATACAACTATTTTGTTGTTCTGTTATGTTGTGTTCCTGTATATCTTATCTGTCTTTTTGATTGGGGAATCCTTCACTTCCTTTCACTAAGACCAGAACTTCCCTTTGAAATGAATTAGAAGATAAGTTGTAACTGCATGTCATTTTATTATTTATTACTTTTTTTTCTGTTCTAAATTGTGATGAAATGTGCTTATATATGACTTTATGTTCTTTTATGCTGTTTTTTACTTATCCTATACAATTTTAATACAAATTATTTAAACAACAAAAATGTGCAAACATCAACAATTATTTTAAATTGATGATTGGATGGAATCAAAGCTCTTTGCTGTCTTATTAAATGAGACTGATTTTGTAGAATACATTAGCAAATTGTGAGATTTGAAGGGATAGTGTTTAGTTATTCCAAACGATATACAGTATCTCACAAACGTGAGTACACCCCTCACATTTTTGTAAATATTTTATTATATCTTTTCTTGTGACAACACTGAAGAAAGGACACTTTGCTACAATGTAAAGTAGTGAGTGTACAGCTTGTATAACAGTGTAAATTTGCTGTCCCCTCAAAATAACTTAACAAACAGTCATTAATGTCTAAACCGCTGGCAACAAAAGTAAGTACACCCCTAAGTGAAAATGTCCAAATTGGGCCTAATTAGCCATTTTTCCTCTTCGGTGTCATGTGACTCGTTAGTGTTACAAAGTAAGGTGTGTTAGCAGGTGTGTTAAATTTGGTGTTATCGCTCTCACGCTCTCATACTGGTCACTGGAAGTTCAACATGGCACCTCATAGCAAAGAACTCTCTGAGGATCTGAAAAAAAGAATTGTTGCTCTACATAAAGTTGGCCTAGGCTATAAGAAGATTGCCAAGACCCTGAAACTGAGCTGTAGCACGGTGACCAAGACCATACAGCGGTTTAACAGGACAGGTTCCACTCAGAACAGGCCTTGCCATGGTCAACCAAAGAAGTTGAGTGCACGTGCTCAGCGTAATATCCAGAGGTTGTCTTTGGGAAATAGATGAATGAGTGCTGCCAGCATTGCTGCAGAGGTTGAAGGGGTGGGGGGTCAGCCTGTCAGTGCTCCGACCATACGCCGCACACTGCATTAAATTGGTCTGCATGGCTGTTGTCCCAGAAGGAAACCTCTTCTAAAGATGATGCACAAGAAAGCCCGCAAACAGTTTGCTGAAGGTAAGCAGACCAATGACATGGATTACTGGAACCATGACCTGTGATCTGATGAGCAGGGCCGGACTGGCCTACCGGGATACCGGGAAATATCCCAAGTGGGCTGGCTGCACTGTAGTACCGCTGGGGCCGCTCTCACTCACTGCCTGTGTCAGCATCAGCTGCAGCAGCGGCGGCCGCCGCTGCTGCACTATGCCAGCAGCCTGTGTGTCACTCACTGACTCACTCTCTGTGTGTGTCTCCGCTCTCCGGGGGGGCCGCTCACTGCCTGTGTCCTGACTGAGTGATTCCTGACCTAAAGATCAGCAGCGGTGGCTGCCGCTGCTGCACTATGCCATGGCTGCCTCCCTGTGTGTCACTCGTCACTGTCTCCTCCGTTCGCGCCGCCCACCACACTCATCATCATGGCTCAGCCTCGCTCTGTCTGTGTGCCTGAGGGGGAGGAGCAGGAGGAGAACGCCGTGCTGCTGCTCCATTTTGCCTCGTCCCGTGCGGCGCCAGCCAGCACCGCCCACTATCTGCACGAGGAGAGGATTTCAGTGAATGGCCGGCAGCAGCTGCTACAGCACAAGAATCAAGGTATTTCTCTCTCTCTCTCTCTCTCTCTCTCTCTCTCTCTCTCTCGTTTTGTTCAAGTGCCAGATAACTTTGAAAAGTTGTATACAATCAAACGCTGCCACTGTGCCCATAGATTGCCAACACTGTGCCGTACCCATCAATTGCCACCACTGTACCATCAAACACAGCCGCCCACTGTACCCATAAATTGCCACCACTGTGCCCATTAAACGCAGCCACTGTACCATCAAACGCAGCCACTGTACCCATCAATTGCAGCCACTGTGCCCATCAAACGCAGCCACTGTACCATCAAACGCAGCCACTGTACCCATAAATTGCCACCAATGTGCCCATTAAACACAGCCACTGTGCCCATCAAACGCAGCCACTGTACCATCAAACGCAGCCACTGTACCCATAAATTGCCACCACTGTGCCCATTAAACGCAGCCACTGTACCATCAAACGCAGCCACTGTACCCATAAATTGCCACCAATGTGCCCATTAAACACAGCCACTGTACCATCAAACGCAGCCACTGTACCCATCAATTGCCACCACTGTGCCCATTTAACGCAGCCACTGTACCATCAAACGCAGCCACTGTACCATCAAACACAGCCGCCCACTGTACCCATAAATTGCCACCACTGTGCCCATTAAACGCTGCCACTGTACCATCAAACGCAGCCACTGTACCATCAAACGCAGCCACTGTACCCATCAATTGCAGCCACTGTGCCCATCAAACGCAGCCACTGTACCATCAAACGCAGCCACTGTACCCATAAATTGCCACCACTGTGCCCATCAAACGCAGCCACTGTACCATCAAAGGCAGCCACTGTACCATCAAACGCAGCCACTGTACCCATAAATTGCCACCACTGTGCCCATTAAACGCAGCCACTGTACCATCAAACGCAGCCACTGTACCCATCAATTGCCACCACTGTGCCCATTAAACGCAGCCACTGTACCATCAAACGCAGCCACTGTACCATCAAACACAGCTGCCCACTGTACCCATAAATTGCCACCACTGTGCCCATTAAACGCAGCCACTGTACCATCAAACGCAGCCACTGTACCATCAAACGCAGCCACTGTACCCATCAATTGCAGCCACTGTGCCCATCAAACGCAGCCACTGTACCATCAAACGCAGCCACTGTACCCATAAATTGCCACCACTGTGCCCATTAAACACAGCCACTGTACCCATCAAACGCAGCCACTGTACCATCAAACGCAGCCACTGTACCCATAAATTGCCACCACTGTGCCCATTAAACGCTGCAACTGTACCATCAAACGCAGCCACTGTACCATCAAACGCAGCCACTGTACCATCAAACGCAGCCACTGTACCCATAAATTGCCACCACTGTGCCCATTAAACGCTACCACTGTACCATCACACGCAGCCACTGTACCATCAAACGCAGCCACTGTACCCATAAATTGCCACCACTGTGCCCATTAAACGCTGCCACTGTACCATCAAACGCAGCCACTGTACCCATAAATTGCCACCACTGTGCCCATTAAACGCTGCCACTGTACCATCACACGCAGCCACTGTACCATCAAATGCAGCCACTGTACCCATCAATTGCAGCCACTGTGCCCATTAAACGCTGCCACTGTACCATCAAACGCAGCCACTGTACCATCAAACGCAGCCACTGTACCCATCAATTGCCACCACTGTGCCCATTAAACGCAGCCACTGTACCATCAAATGCAGCCACTGTACCCATCAATTGCCACCACTGTGCCCATTAAACGCAGCCACTGTGCCATCAAACACAGCCACTGTACCCATCAATTGCAGCCACTGTGCCCATCAAACGCAGCCACTGTACCATCAAACGCAGCCACTGTACCCATAAATTGCCACCAATGTGCCCATTAAACACAGCCACTGTGCCCATCAAACGCAGCCACTGTACCATCAAACGCAGCCACTTTACCATCAAACGCAGCCACTGTACCCATAAATTGTCACCACTGTGCCCATTAAACGCTGCCACTGTACCATCAAACGCAGCCACTGTACCATCAAACGCAGCCACTGTACCCATAAATTGTCACCACTGTGCCCATTAAACGCTGCCACTGTACCATCAAACGCAGCCACTGTACCATCAAACGCAGCCACTGTACCCATAAATTGCCACCACTGTGCCCATTAAACGCTGCCACTGTACCATCACACGCAGCCACTGTACCCATAAATTGCCACCACTGTGCCCATTAAACACAGCCACTGTGCCCATCAAACGCAGCCACTGTACCCATAAATTGCCGCCACTGTGCCCATCAAACACAGCCACTGTGCCCATCAAATGCAGCCACTGTGCCCATCAAATGCAGCCACTGTAACCATCAATTGCCGCCAGTTTGCCCCATCAATTGCCACCAGTTTGCCCATTAAATCCTGCCAGTGTCCCCTCCGCCCGGCACTTACCTGTCTCAGGTCAGCGTGTTGCTCCACGCTCCCTCCGATAGGCATCCAATCACAGCGCCTGTCGCTTCAGCCAATCAGGTGACAGGTAACCAGACCCAGTGCACCTGATTGGCTGAGAGGCGGGTCAGTGTTAGGGAAGCGATTTATTTGATTTCCTAACACAGCACTGTGTAAGCAGCGAACGCACAGCAGTGTGCCCGCTGTTTACCAATTTGGAAGCCTATTAGAGCTGACGGCTCTAATCAGGCACTTCTAAAAACACCCCCGCCGCTGTAATTCACATGCCCGATGCCCGACAAGGGTGCCGGACACCTGAATAGGGGGCGGCAGCAGCGACAATAGATAGATTCATGCAATGCATGAATCTGTCTATTGAAGATTGACGGGTGCAATGGACGCACCGCCACTGCCCAGTTGTATTTCCCCTGGGTGGGGAAATTCCACCATGTTTTACATTATACATTCCTATACACTGTGTGCCCTATAAAAAAGAGGTGGGCATTAAGGGAAAGAGTGGTGTGCAGGCAATTTGTTTAATTTTTTGTGTGCATTACAGGGCACTTTCACCCCCTTCCTTCCCAGGCCAATTTTCAGCTTTCAGCGCTGTCACACTTTCAATGACAATTGCGCGGTCATGCAACGCTGTTCACACAAATAGAGCTTTCTTTTGGTGGTATTTATTCACGACTCAGTTTTTTATTTTTTGCGATATAAGCGGAAATTTGGAGAAAAAAAACAATATTTTCTTCTTTCTATTTTAAAAGAAATCCAATAAAATCTAATTTTGTCATAAATGTAAGCCAAAATGTATTCTGCTACATGTCTTTGGTAAAAAAATCATGTTAAGTGTATAATAATTGGTTTGTGTGATCACGGACATATGTACGCAGATGATCATGCACAGATGTGATCACGGACATATGTACGCAGATGATCATTGGGACATATGATTTTATTGTTACATATGTGGGGGACAGGTTTTTTTACTGTGTGGGGACATGTGTGTGGGGACAGTGTTTTGGGGACTTTGTGTGTTTACATTGTGTTGGGACATGTGTGGGGACAGTAGGCTGGTGATCAATGTGTAAAAAGCTGTAAAAAACAGCTCATACTCACTGATCACTGGCCGGCTGCAGAGATCCGCTCTCCTCTCCGACAACTTCCGTGTGAGGAGAGGAGAGACAATTGCCTAGAAAATGGCTCTCTATTTACATCACATGATGGCTGTGATTCCACACAGCCGTCATGTGATCAGGAGGAGCCCTCCTGCCGATCGGAGATGCGCCGTGTCCAGGTGACACAAGCGCATCGGAATCGCGCCGCTGCGCGGGCACGCAAGCACACGATCCCCCTCCTTCTGAGGGACGTTCCTGAACGTCCACTCAGAAGGAGGAAGCACCCACCCGGCCGTATATGTGCAGTGGCCGGGTGGGATGTGGTTAAAGAGCAACTGTCATTTCTGTCCTGCAGTGGCTCCTCCTCTGACCCGCTGTTGACTCACCGACAGTCTCATTCACTTTAATGGGATGGCTGGTGATGCGGCGCTGACACAACAAGGTGAGGGATGTGGCGGCAGCAGGCGAGTGGATGCCCCCTAACAGGCGCTGGCATGATGGATCTGAAATGACAGGTGCTCTTTAAATGTAAGGAACCATTTTTGCTGGTAGTTAGAATCTTTGATATTTGCAAACAAAATTTTTATTATTTAGAATAATAAGCTGTCAGGTTGGTAAAACAGCGATATCAGAACCGATTCAATCATACAGTTTGTAGTGTATATAGATATGCAAAACAATGGGATAAGTAATATTCCTGAATTTTGCTCATGGTTACTGTGACATCAATGCAGTGCATGTTATCTCAACTTGCAGAGTTTGGATTCATTGAATGAGTTTACCAAAAATGAAAATATTGCAGAATATACAGCCTCTTTTTTTTTTTTTCCTATTTCCTCTTAAAGCGGGATTCCGCCCCAGGAAAAAAAAATTTAAAGTCAGCAGCTGCTAACACTGTAGCTGCTGACTTTAAATAAGTACTTACCTGTCCTGGGTGCCCGCGATGTCGGCTGCCCGAGGCCGACCCGTCCCTCGGCTCTTGGGTCCCGGCACCGCCATCCATCCTAGGTAAGGGAAACAGGCAATGGAGCCTTGCGGCTTCACTGCCAGTTTCCTACTGCGCATGCGCGAGCGGTGCGGCGCTTTGTGAATGGGACGCGATGTGTTGTGGGACACACACAGTTCCCATAACACACAGCGCCCCATTCCCCAGAAGACAACGCGGGGAGCAGAAGACTGAAGATCACCGCGGTGTAGGAAGAGGCAGATTAGGAAGACTGCCTAGCAACAGCCATTTCACGTAAGTAAAAAAATTTTTTTTTCTTTTCCTCCATTTTTTTAGGTATTTTTGGGTGCATTTTTTTTTCAGGGTGGACCTCCACTTTAAATAGAAAACTATCTTTTAGATTTTTACTCCAAAAGCATTTTATTAAGATAAATTTGATAAAAATCAAACACATCTTTTTTTTTAAAAATCATTGATTTTTATCCACCCTGATAACCAGGGACTTACGGTAAGACTGTACAGGTGTAGTGAAGTGATGGAGGATAAACTGGGCCGGAGTGTGTTCCAGGGAGTAGGTGGAGATTAGTGACGTTATTTTGTGAACCTGTGACCAGAAAGGTTGTATTAGTGAACATGACCACCAAATATGTGTAGTGATCCAGGTTCCCTGGAGCTTCTCCAGCAAGTGTTGGGGGTGTCTGGGTGGTATTTATTAAGCATAACAGGTGTGTGATAACATCTATTGAGGGTCTTATAGTTATTCTCCTGGATCGAGACATTTAGTGATGCATTTGTGGGCAAAAGTGAAAATGCGCTCCCACTGATCCTCTGTTTGGTCCATTTGCAATCCCCTGTCCCAGGCTTGGCATACTTCCCCAGATATGTGGGAGGAGTATGCATAAAGCATATTATGAATATTTGATAGTACATGCTGCTGGGGTGAGGATTGGGAGCACAGGGTTTTAAAAGGGGAGAGTGCCCAGGAAACCGTCGAATTACAGTTACTGTCATGTAAAAAGTGGTGGATTTGGAAATATGTCCAGTTAGGGAATTAGTTATTAGATGTTTTTGCTGTTTGCTGACAGCGTGTTTTGATCTAGGAGAGATTTAGGAAACATGTATTTTTATTTTTTTTTTAGTGATTGAAATGGATAAAAAGGGTGAAGGTAAAAGAAAACAGAAAGGAGGAGCAGAAAAAGAACGTGAAAAAAAAAAAAAAACTCTTAGAAAAAGATGCAAACCAGTATCAAAAAGTCAGTAGCATGTTTAAGATAGTGGCAACAAAGCATGACTTACCACCTGCATCTCCAGTGGTGCTAGCTGTAGCACAGCAATACCTAGCACTGTACAAGTGGATATGGATACTGATGCAGGTGAAGATATTCACCGCAGTATTGGACCTCCTATTGAGCTAGAAACTGATGAAGAATTGGAAGAAGAAATTGTGGATGAATCATTAGCAGCAGAAGAGATTCCAGAAGTAGTGGGCATTAATGAGGGCATACCTGACACAGTTGATGATAAAATGTGGTTTATCAGACCAAAATCAGAAAATTTGGATTCATTCTTCCGGTTTCATCCATGTCAACCAGATTTCCATTCTTTTAATCTGAAAAAGTTATATGAGAGGAGGGATGGAAAGAAGCGTCACTGGTTGACCTATTCACATGGACATGGTGTTTTTTTCTGCATGGTGTGTCTTGCTTTCAGTAGAAAGACAGACATCAGTGCTTTTATTGATGGTTGCTTTGATGAAAAACATATGTATCAGAGAATTGAAGAGCACGAAAAAAGCAACCTCCACAATAATAGCTCTGAATCCTTCTTGATGAGATCAAAGAATATCGACATATCTAGTCATTTCTTTGAGAAACAAACATCAGCCAGAAAGGAGGAAGTGAAGAGAAAACGTGCCATCCTAGAGAGAGTGATTGACACCATCAAGCTGATTGGAAAAAGAGGTCTAAGCTATAGGGCAACAGCTGAAGCAGCATATACTTTAGAAGATAAAAATTTGGACCATGGAAACTTCCTTGAGATTTTGCTACTCCTAAGCAAGTTTGATCCCTTGCTGAAAAATCACCTTGATACAGTTATTAAAAAAAGTAAAAAGAAGCACCAAGGTGCAACGAGTAGCAAAGGACGTGGCGGCTTTGTTACACTAATTTCTAAAACGACAGTGAACAATATCATCTGTGTAATTTCAACACTTTTAAAAAAAGGTATTGCCCAAGAGATCAGAGATGCTGGCATGTTCTCAATTCAGCTAGATACAACGCAGGATATAAATGTCTCAGACCAGTGTTCAATTATAATTAGATATGTCACGGATGTGGTCCATGAACGTCTAGTTGCTGTGGTAAATTGCACATCCACGACAGGGAAGGCTTTGTGTGAAGTGGTTTGCGATGTATTGGAATCCATGGAAATTGACGTTACAAACTGTGTTGGGAACTCAACAGATGGAGCTTCTAATATGCAGGGGCAGTACAACGGATTCAGCACATGGCTGAGTAAAAAAGCGCCTGGCCAGATTCATGTTTGGTGTTATGCACATGTACTAAATCTGGTGATGATGGATGTCACAAAGATATCTGTTCAGGCAATATCATTGTTCGGCCTTTTAAATTCATGTGCTGTGTTTATCCGTGAATCTTACCTCCGGATGAATGTATGGCGGGATAAGTCTCAGGAAGAAAGATTCCGATCACTTTCTGTGATTGGAGAAACAAGATGGTGGTCCACAGATGCAGCACTTACAAAGGTGTTTGGTTCATTTAATGATCCAAGTAGAGCTTTGTATGTAAATTTGATCCAGACCATGGCAGCGATATCATGTTCTGATCATTTTAATGCTGACATAAGATACAAGGCTGGAACTTTCTTAGAGTCCCTCAAGAAATTCAAAACATGTATAACAGCACAGCTGTACTTATTTATTTTCAAAAATACCACTCCACTATCCTTGTACCTGCAAACACAGGGTATGGATATACTGCAGGCATACCGAATGGTGTCAGAAACCATTGACAACCTACAAGCACATGATCATGATTCTCAAATGATTATAGATGCTGCAAAGAAGTTTGCAGTCTGGGCAAATGGCAAGTTGGAGACAACTGATTGCCAAGTTATGATTGAGGAAGACTTTCCACCAACTAAAAGAATACAACGAAAGAAAAGAATGGCTGGTGAGCTTGCAGTAGACGAACCAATCTTGTTGGCAAGTGATCAGTTCAGGGTGGAGGTATACAAAGTGACCTTAGACAAGATTATTAATAGTCTGCAGAGCCGATTTACAAAACATGGTCAGCTATTTGCAGATTTGGCATGTTTGGATCCCAGAAATTTTGAAGACATTTTGCTACACCTTCCCAACAATGCATTAGAACGACTGAGCAGTCTTGTAATTAAATTTGACTCCATGGCAACTAAAGAGAAACTGCAAAGTGAGCTACTTGATTTTTCATCAAAGTGGCAAAGATTGAAAATGTCTCTTGATGAAGAATATACTCATGCTAACAATGAAGGTCAAGATGAAGACGCCATCCATTCTCATCTTATCACTGAAACTGAGGAACAACCATACTCAACTGTTGGTGATCAAAATGGAAAGTGCAAGACTTGTAAGAACTGTATAGCATGCTGCTACAATGTGTTACTGCGTTACAACTTATACAGTCTGACGTATAGTTCACTTTTTAATGCATACAAATTGACACTAACACTTTCCTCTTCTCAAGTAGCATGTGAAAGGTCATTTTCAAAACTGAAATATATCTTGAACAGACTTCGAAAATTCCCTCTCCCAACCACATTTGGAGGCCTTTATGCTCATGTCCATGGAAAAATAGGCCTTGATTGGACTAAGCAATGAAACCATCATTGATGTTCTGGCTTCAAAAAGCAGCTTGCTACAAGGGATGTTGCTTACATAACATTACAAGCATGTCTGAGGATTACAGTGCTGGTTGATCTCTATTTTTCTAAATTTTGACTAGATTAGTTATTTGTTAACAATGTTTACAAACAGGTTTTTGCATATTTTATCCTCTAAAACTTTAGAAGATAGTTTGCACATTGCAACCTCCTAAAAGTTAATGAGCACTTTTTTTTTTATCTACTGTTAAAGTCGTTTACTTGTTTTTAAAGCACTTTTTTTGAGTAATGTTTGAACATTACTTTTTGAAAACTGTTGAGTTGCTTGCCATTACATTGGTACATCTGAAACGGTTTTTAATTCCTAAACTTGGACTGGAAAGCAAGTTAACAATATGTTTTCAAGGTATTCCGACTTGTCGAAATTCTAAAAGTTTTTGCGCATTTTGTACTGCTACAGAATTAACAGCAACATATTTGCACTATTTTTTATCTCAAACGGTTTATTGTAACTGTTACAATATTTAATCACTGTTAAGTAAAACATTTTGCACTTTTTTTATGTGTAGTAATTAACTACTACTATTTTTGTGTCTTTGTGAGTAATTTATTTATGTTACGTTAATAAAGTTTTGAACATGTTTACGTCTTCCATACTTTGAAGTAAAGTTCTTTGATTATTCCTTATTCTGGCAATATATATCACCATAGCAATAAGTGGATTGTTCTTGATGATTGTTCCACTTTTACCACGTTTAACTGTAATTTGCTTTTATATATATATATATATATATATATATATATATATATATATATATATATATATATATATATATATAAAAAGCCCTATGTGCTTTTATATGTGTCTTATCTATATATAATGCACTCTTTAAATGTGCTTTAAAATGCATGGTTTTCCATTTTATGAACAAGAAAATAATGACGTTATGCTGTTGGGCTGGTATAATAATGCTATGGGGCTGGTATGACATTTTTTCCAGGGCTGGTTTTCATTCCCAGTCCGGCCCTGCTGATGAGACCAAGATAAACTTATTTGGTTCAGATGGTGTCAAGCATGTGTGACGGCAACCAGGTGAGGAGTACAAAGACAAGTGTGTCTTGCCTACAGTCAAACATGGTGGCGGGAGTGGCATGGTCTGGGGCTGAATGAGTGCTGCCAGCACTGGGGAGCTACAGTTCATTGAGGGAACCTAGAAGGCCAGCGTGTACTTGGACATATTGAAGCAGAGCATGATCCCCCCCTTCGGAGACTGGGCTGCAGGGAAGTATTCCAACATGATAACGACCCCAAACACACCTCCAAGGCAGCCACTGTCTTGCTAAAAAAGCTGAGAGCAAAGGTGATGGATTGACCAAGCATGTCTCCAGACCTAAACACTACTGAGCATCTGTGGGGCATCCTCAAATGGAAGGTTGAGGAGCGCAAGGTCTCTAACATCCACAAGCTCCGTGATGCCATCATGGAGGAGTGGAAGAGGACTCCAGTGGCAACCTGTAAAGCTCTGCTGAACTCCATGCCCAAGAAGGTTTAAGCATTGCTGGAAAATAATGGTGGCCACACAAAATATTGACACTTTGGGCCCAATTTGGACATTTTCACTTAGTGGTGTACTCACGTTTTTTGCCAGCGGTTTATACATTAATTGCTGTGTGTTGAGTTATTTTGAGGGGACAGCAAATTTATTATTATTATTATACAGCCAATGGAGGGATTGGCAGAGAGGGGTAGCAGACACTGTGCGGTTTGTAAGGTGGATGAGTCTGGCAGCAGCATTCATGATGGACTGAAAGGGGGGGATAGTCTATTTAAAGGTAAGCCAATGAGGAGGGAGTTGCAGTAGTCAAGGTGAGAGATAACCAGGGAGTGAATCAGGAGCTTTGTGGTTTCATTGGTTAGAAAGGGACGTAGTTTAGAGATGTTGCGGAGGTTGAGACGGCAAGCTTTGGAAAGTGATTGGATGTGGGGCCAAAAGGAGATTTCAGGATCCAGGATAACACCTAGCACGCTCACATGTGGGGACGGGTGGATGGTTGTGCCATTGCTCTTGACAGATAAGTCAGGGGAAGAGGCACGTGAGGGATGAAATATTATAAGTTCGGTTTTGGACAAGTTGAGTTTGAGGAAGTGGTGTGGCATCCATACAGATATGTCTTTTAGTAAGTTAGTGATGCATGCGGAGACTGATGGAGTGAGTTGAGGGGTGGAGAAATAGATTTGTGTGTCGTCAGCGTAGAAATTATATTGGTCAGCTGACCCAGGGAAGAGGTGTAGATTAAAAATAAAAGAGGTCCAAGAACATAACCTTGGGGGACCCCGATGGAGAAGGGAAGGGGAGTGGAGGAAGTAGAATTGTAAGTGACACTGAAGAAGCGTTGGGATAGGTAGGATGAGAGCCACTGAAAAGCACAGTCATGGAGACCAAAGGAGTAAAGTTTTTTGAGGAGGAGTGGGTGGTCAACCATGTCAAAGGCAGCTGAAAGATCCAGAAGTAGGAGTACAGAATAGTATGCATTGGTTTTTGCAGTTAGTAGGTCATTTGTGAGTTTTAAAATAGCTGTTTCTGTGGGGTGTTGAGGGCAAAATCCAGATTGAAGGGGATCAAGAAGGTTATTCTTAATGAGGTGGTCACTCAGTTGGTTGTAAACCAGGCGTTCAAGGAGTTTAGAGGAAAAGGGGAGCAAGGAGATAGGGCGTAGGTTGTTAAGATTGGTCGGGTCCAAGGACGACTTTTTAAGTATGGGGGTGACCGGTGCATGTTTTAGAGCATTGGGGAAAATGCCAGAGGTAAGGGAGAGATTGAAGATGTGAG
The DNA here is from genome assembly GCA_037952835.1 of Lithobates septentrionalis. Lineage (NCBI taxonomy): Eukaryota > Metazoa > Chordata > Amphibia > Anura > Ranidae > Lithobates > Lithobates septentrionalis. The sequence continues at coordinate 950,671 of JBBDGP010001118.1, forward strand.
TTAGAGAGTGTAGGATAGAGTCAGAGGGCGACCGTAGTGTTTGAGAGGGAATAGGGTAAAGGGGGCAGGTGGTTAGGTGGGCGTTAGAAAGGAGTTTAGCAACTTCGTCTGTAGTAGCAGATTTAAATAAGGGGAGTGTCAATTGTACCTGTTGGTATGGGGTCTTAACTGGTGGAGATACCTGTAGAGTGGAGATTTCATCTCGGATTGTATCAATCTTGTTTTTGAAGTGATTAGCAATCTCCTGGGCAGTGAGTGAGCCAGTGGGTGGAGGCAGTGGAGGACGAAGTAGAGAGTTGAAGGTAGAGAAAAGTTTACGGGGACTGGATGAGAAGGTGCTAATAAGAGTTGTAAAATAGGTCTGCTTGGCAGTGTGGAGGAAAGAATTTATCGACTTTTGGGCAGTTCCACCAAATATGGCAAGTTGTACCCTCTTGAGCACAACCTCTGAAGAAATTTGAAGAAATTCCAGAAACACAAGAAGATAGCTTTGACAGGACCATATACTGAACCAATGTAACATAACTTTGTAATTTGCTTCAACTATCAAGGTATATATATATGTTTTAAATGCACAGGAAGCTAATTTATGCCAGCATTCAATATCTATTTCTATATCCAGATCTCATTTGATCATTGAAGATAATTTGTGTTTATTTAGTATTCAATATGGAATAACATTTCAGAAATATGACCGGTTATTTTATCTATTTTTCTGCATAAATATTCTATAGGTGTCATAGTCATTGAATCTGACTGACATTGTAAAGGAGTCAAGAATTTTTTAAATTGAGAATAATGAAGAATTTCAGTATTAGGTAATTCGTATTTATCTTGCAGGATTTGTTTTGACAATATAGCTTTGTTATAAAACGTATTTACCCTATACTTTAAAGTAAATAGTGGCGCTTTAAGGTATAGGCTAAACACGTTTTATATTTGTTTTATTTAAAGTGGCAGCTTTCTTCATTTCATTTATTTTTCCTGGCACAGTGGTGGGACTTCAAGTGTGGGCATGGCAATCTTGTAGACCATCAGTTTTTATTATTATATATTTGTTATTGCATATGTCTGCTATTCTTTTCAAACCTTTGTTAGTCCACCAAGTAAAACTGGAGGGAGTGAGACCAGGAATGAAAGCTGGATTATAGCAATTATGGGGCCATCAGGTTGTGGGAAGAAATTTGTGAGTTTTGTGCAATCTATCCCATAAACTCAAAGAGAATGATAGAGTTGGACATAGTATAGTAGGTCTATCTTTTGCCAATAACCACGGTAGGTGACTAATTGGTTTAGGGGAATAAGGAAAAGGTTCAAATTTCATCAAGTAGGGGTAAATAATTGTGTATATTTAGCTACCTGTCCTAATTGCACCACTTAAAAATATGAAAAAGTTTGATAACCTTAAACCTCAATTTTTTTGGAGGTGTATAAGTGTTTATTCACTCGGGTGTTTCTTGCCTCCCTAAATTAAATTAGGTAGCTTTTTTTTAAAGGTCAAAAGATCACATGTGTGAATAGCTACTGGTAGTGTTTGAAATAAGTATAATAATCTAAGAAGGATACTCAGCTTTATATCATCTATTCTCCCAAACCAAGAGTAAGGATGCATTTTCCAATTATTTAAACTGTTTGACAATTTTTTATATAAAGAAGAATAATTCTTTTTGTAGAGTGTATGGAGGGAAGGAGTCAAATATATGCCAAGGTAGGGAAGAGGATTGCAATTTGAATTGGAAAATTATTTGAATAGTTTGATGGATTTCAGAATCTAAGATGTTCAAAGCCTGAGATTTTGAATGGTTTACCTTAAGTCCTGAAATCTAGGAGAACTGTTGTAATATACTATTTAAATTTGGAATTGTAGTGATAGGAGTAGAGATAAACATTGAAATATCATCAGAAAACAAAGCACATTTATGTTCATGTCCTCCACTTAATATTCTAAAGCCAATCTATATAAATCTGGGGATAACTGGCAACCTTGGCAAGTACTCCTATGTATAATAAAGCATTAAAACTGGTAACCTTTAATAGTCAACGATGCTATGGAGTCTTGATACAACGTCTGCATTAGGGAAATAAATCTAGGTCCAAAGTCATATCTCTTTAAAGCATACAAGAGGTAGGTCCATTAATAGGAATCCAAAGCTTTTTTCCAAGTCAAGTGATAGGACCATGCCAGGACCTTGCAGGTCCCAATTTGATTGTATTGCAGAAATAATATCAATAACCTGTCTGGTTTGATCTGATACTCGCCTGTGTAGGACAAAACCCACCTGATCAGAATAAATATATTGGGATAAAAAGGAAATAATTCCCATAGCTAGTATTTTTGTCAATATTTTAAGATCTAAATTTATTAAAGAGATGGGGTGGTAATTTGTACAGTACCCATGATCCTTGCCTGGTTTTGGAATAACAGTTATAAAAGCTTTATATTAATGCGGGTGTAATTTCATACTGTCTCGCAAACGATTAAAGAAAGCACATAAGTGAGGGGAGAAAATATTAGCTTTTTTTATAAGAATGGAGTATTTTTTGATAGCTATCATAATTTTACTAACTGTGAAATCTCTTTCTAGTAAATCAATGTATTCCTTTGAGAATATAAGAATATTTCCATTGCACATTTTTGTGTGTTTTCTAATGATCATATTAGAGTCTTAATTAAATAGAAAAGGGTACTTTTCTATGTTATTACATTGGTCAAGACACTTACAGAAGCCTGGAAAATGCTTGGTAAAAATGTTACAAATGTGCTTTATTTTAACTGTGGGATAAAACTCTTCTTATGCCGCATACACACGAGCAGATTTCCGTTTTCCGCTCAAGCTTGGAACTTTTTCCGACCGAAAAATTGAGAACTTGCTCTCAATGGAGCATACACACGGTCGCATTTTCCAACCAAAAGCTCTCATCGGTCTTTTGCTGGCCGAATTTCCGATCGTGTGTACTCGGCATTAGATGATATCCAAGGATCAGACACAATCTTGGACTTACATATGATTCTCTAATCTTATTAGCTCTAGGCAAACTCCCTGCTATCACCTTCACCTCTTTCCTTTTTCTAGTTTCTCATTGGAGAAAGGTGTTTGCTTTGATTCACCCACACCGTATCTAGTTGTTAAAACTTTCCTTCAAAGACAGAACTAAAGCACTATAACGGTATACACAGGGCTCTTTTTCAGTGGGGATGTGGGGGAACGGAGTTTTGAAACTTCCAGCACTGAATGTTTCTAATGGCAAGGGGTGCTGGAGAGTCTATGATGCTGGCTGCTGGGGGATCTATTTTTGCATAGGGGTGTCTTTTGTTATTAGGGTGTGTCATATTTTGCTGAGGGGTCAAATGTTGCTTTCTGCTGGAAGATGTGTTGTTGCTGCTGGGGGTCCAGTTTTGCTGAGGTGTTATTTTGTAACAGGGGCCTATTATTGCTGAGGGGGTATAATGTTGTGTGAGGGATCTATTGTGGCGGGGGATCTATTATTGATGGAGGAATGTATTGTTTCTGAGGTGGGGTCTTTTGTTGCTAGGTGGATATAGTGTTGCTGGGGGATCTATTATTGCTGGGAGGATCTATTGTTGCTGGGACAGGGTCTATTGTTGCTGGGTGCATCTGTTATTGCTGGGGGGATTGAGTGTGGCTGGGATGGAGTCTATTGTTGCTGGGGTGGGGTCTATTCTTGCTGTCTGCAGGGGATTTTTTAGTGCTTTTTTCTTATCATTAACAAATTGCGTACAAATTACCTAACACCACAAAATAATACTTGGTTCTGTATTCTCTAAAAGGGGTGGTACTGGGTTGTGGGTAGGGGGGTGGAACCAAGGCATGGTGAAGACAAGGGGTGACTCAATTGGAGTTTCTGCACCTATTCTCTGAGAAAAAAAGATGTTGTTGCGTCCTCATCCATCCTTATTGCCTAGAGTCGTTTTTAGTTTTCACTGGAATCAGGACAATGTTTTTCCTTTATTTTTCTAATCCACAGTCGGCAGGAGAAAGATTGCTACACACTCTAGAGGTAGTTCAGGCGCTCAGGATCTACTTGAGTTGTTGGCACAGGTCAGGAATCCTGGCTTGTGCTGCCAGAAGAGCCCAGGAAGGGCAGGCAGCATCCAGGTTGAATATTTAGCAGTGGATCTGCCAGTTTATCATTGATGCCTATGGTTTAAAGGGCAAAATCCCATTTTATCTGGGGAGAAATTCTCTACCAGGTGTGTGGGAGTATCTTGGGCCATCAAGTGTCAGTGGCCGAGGTGTGCAAGACCACTATTTGGTCTTTGGTTTATACATCTCCAAAGTTTTTACCAGGTGGCTATAAAAAAACGTGGAGGATAGTGCCTTTGGCCTCAGCATATTTCAGCCTTCACTTTTCGGGGGGGGGGGGGGGGGGGGCACTTTCAAGAAGGGCAATAAACACTGCTGCTAGTGTGAAAGCTATGTTTCACATTGAGAAGCCCATATTTACTGTAGGCTGTGTCCAAACACACACAGAGTTCTGTGTTTACAAACACAAAAGAACTCTTTGTTCATAGGAAGAGTGACCTGGCTGTTTCTTCTCACTAAAAATCAGAGAGAAAAAAGATCCAAATAGTAAAGTAAAAGCAGTGCATATTACACATTGTTAGGCACACAGCCAATCCCTTAATTGCCCCTGTATCAATGTCACTAGCAACGTCAGTGTCAGTTAATGACACTCCCATATAGCGTCTGTTAGCGCCACCCTATCACAGTCCCACTATAAGTCACTGATCACTGCCATTACCAGTATAGCGTCTATAGCTGAGTAAATTCCAAGGTATATATACCATAGTTTGTAGTAGATATGTGCAATACCTTTTGGTCCGAATGTAAACTCGTACAAATTTTTGGTTATTCGGAGATTTAGATGTATCAGAATCTCCGAATGACATAGTAATGAATTTTGTTTAAATTTCTTTAACTTCATTTTCTAATGAATTCCAAATTTTCAGAACGTCCTAAAATGATCAACCGATTCGAATTTTGTGTACCCCTACCCATTCACCAAAAAAGTGTAAAAAGTGAATAAAGACACAACACAAGACAAACCAAAATCAAGTGCTGTCCAAAACTCCAAATCCAAAAATATGCAAATTCTTAATAAATACACAAGTAATAAAAAAATTTACAAAAAAAAAATAATACCCACCTTCCGCCACAAAAAAGAAAAACAAAAAACAATGTTACCTTAGTACAAAAAATACATCTAAATGTCACACACACATTCATATGATCCACATAATAAATGTATGCCATAACCACATGGAAATAACAAGATGGATATGTATAATGAATCCTCCTAATAGATTATACTCCACATAACACTACAGGGCCATTGTATACTGCCACATTGATGCCTTAGGGTGTAAATCATATACCCAGTACTAAAATTGCAACCATGGCACATGTTTCAATTGATTACCTATTTGGATAGCCCACCAACAGTTCTCTTCATTCCTGCACTCCCTTCCAGATAAGACCATATCGACTTCACCTGTTTTGAAAGTATTATTGTACATGATTCTCTTCCTACTGATATAGTCTCACTACTATATGATAGTTTGATTCAACAGACCCACCCAGACCTACCTAAATACACTACAACCTGAGAAAGAGAGATCGGGACTAGCATAGATCCAGAAGACTGGATTATTTCCCATACGATATCTATAGCAAGCAAGGTGCAAGTGGAAAACTTTACAACACTTACTTGCTAGTATAGATGCCCGGCTGTCCTTCATACTTTTCACTCCTCTGTTCCAGACAGCTGTTGCCAATGTTTTGCCACGGTTGGTAATATGACCCACATTTGGTGGGCATGTGCTTCTATCAAACAATTCTGGGCAGGGATCCTATAGATCTCTGCTAAGGTGACAGATACCAGGGTTCCAAATACCCCTGATTACCACCTTGTTGTTAATTACTCCTGGCACAATTAATTTTATTACGAAGGACAATTTATGCCATTTCCTTACTGCTGCAAGAACATTGAAATTATCCCTAGACATTGGTGATCATCCCAGACACAATCTCTAGCAGAATGGGCTATGAAATTGGATTGGGTGAAGGCGGGGGGCCACCCCCCTGTCAGAACACAACAGCTTAGTGGTTGAGATCCTGCATTAACCTTGCATGGTTAATACAGTGGCTCCGACTGGAGCTGACAGTTTGTTTTTTTATGCAACCCCACTTGGTTGCACGAAAAAAAAACCTGTAGTGTGTTCCTGGCTTTACTTCTGGAAGAGACCATGAGGAAATGTTGACTGCAGGGGGTCCGTCTGAAGTCTGTGCACTCCAATTTTCTTTGATTGGAGAGAAGAAAGAGGGGAGAGAAAAGAGGGAGGAGAGGAAAGAGTGACGAGGAGAAAAGGGAGTACGAGGAAACAAAAAAAGGGGGGGGGGGTGATCCTGTTTTTGACAGACTTTCACCGTGAATGACCACTCCCTGCCTAGCAGCTGAAAGCCAGCAAACTGGCCGGTGAGGCTGACTGACATCACTGACCAAATACGGTCATGACCATATTTGGTCAATAACATTTAACGGGATTCTCACTGTCTTGTTTACTATGTGAAACAAGTTGGCGGGCTGGTCGGAAAGTCATTCATTTAGTGGTGGTGATACCGCCACCAAATGAAGCACTTCCAGCTGTAGCAGCATCCAAAGGTTCCACGGGCATACAGGCCAAATCTAGCCATCTTGTTCTTGTTCATGTTGAACTCTCTGTCAACTCAAACCTAAAACTCATCCCTAATAATAACTTTCAGGGCCACAATTACTAAATCTAATAATTTTAAGGGGTAATTGGTGACTAATATACAGTATGTGCATAACTCATGGTTATACCTCAGAACTGTATGCATAGATAAATTGTGAGCTTTGTTTTGCAGGCAGAGCAATACCATGCACACGTTGATAAATACATGCTTAAGATTGTGAAAGAAGACTATCTATACATCTCCAGTAACCCACTCGAATCTATGGATTATGGGAGACTGAAGGGAAGAATCCGATCTGCTTTTTACACCCATTTGATAAATGAGCCCTTGTGTTTATATCTGCCTCTAGCCATACTACACCTTTTTTTTTTATTCAATGCCAAATATGACATAACAAAGATTTAATTTGTTTTTCTCTCATTTAAGCATGCAGTTCTCCATGTGGGAAAAATTACCTGCTCAGTTTATCATGGTGGTAAGTCATCAGAGTTTAAAATCCTTTAAATCTACATCATATAGATTGAGTATTTTTCAGAATTAAGATGCCAGATATTAAAATTTTGAATATGCTTAGAAAAGTTTGAATGCCTTCTGTAAGTACCAAGGCAATAAGGTTACCTGGGATTTATCTAGCACCCCAATGCAAACTTGATCTCTATTGTTCCTCTTTATGCTAGGCAATCACCCCCCCACCCCCAGTGGCAGAATTGGGATGACAGGCAGTGGTAAACCCCCTGAAAGGCTTTTGTAGTTTGTATACAAGGTCCAAGCTCCTGCAACGGCATACTATTAAGGCTGTTTCACACTGTTGTGCTGCGGTTTGACCACTACAGTGCAGTGTGCCAGCGTTTTTCGTGTGGGTAATGCCGCGTACACACGGTCGGACTTTTCGTCTACAAAAGTCCAACGGACGCTGACGGACTAAAGCTGGCTGGTAATCCGATCGTGTGTGGGCTTCTCCGGACTTTCAACATACTTTTTTAGCCTCAAATCCGACGTACTTTAGATTTGAAACATGCTTCAAATCTTTACTTCGTAACTACGACGGACCCCGAAATCCGCTCGTCTGTATGCTAGTCCGACGGACAAAAAGCCACGCTAGGGCACCTATTGGCTACTGGCTATGAACTTCCTTATTTTAGTCCGGTGTACGTCATCACGTAAGAATTCGACGGACTTTTGTGTGATCGTGTGTAGGCAAGTCTGTTCGTTAGAAAGTCCGCCGCAAGTCCGTCGAAAGTCCGCCGAAAGTCTGCCGGAAGTCTGTCGGACAGGCTGTCTGACTTTTGTAGACGAAAAGTCCGACCGTGTGTACGCGGCATTACTTGCGGTTTCCCATAGACTTTTATTGGATGGTGTGTTTTTGGTGCATTTTATGAAATGCACCAGAAGTCCTGCTTGTTGCATCATTGGTGGAGCACCAGCCCCAAGGCCTCATGCACACAGGACTCCCCCCCCCCCCCCCCCCGTATGCCTTCACGGGAGGAGAAAGCAGTATAAAAAAGTCACATTTTGCAATTGTGTTTAGGTACGACAAGTGTTTTTTGTGTTTATTCATTCCATTGGCAAGAATGGTAATTTATTCCGGCCATGAGAATGAATGAACGCTCAACCGCTAAACACACCTAGTGTTTAGACGCGTTTAAATGTACTTAGGCGCGTTTAGGCGTGTTCAGCATTTTTTTCCGCCCTGACCTATCCTGAACACACATATGATTGGGGTTTTTCTCAGCCTTTAAGCTTAGGTTCACATATACTGTATATGCATTGCAGGAAACACAGCAAATCCTGTGCGTTTCCCACACCGCATTGAAATCGCACTGCGTTCATGCGATCTGCTGCGGGTGTCAATGTTAAATTAACAACACGCCAAAACAGCAGTGCGATTGCCTGAATCGGATTGCAGGGTGTGATCACTCCTGCGATCCGATTCTGATGCAGCACAAAAGAAAGGTCCTGCAAATGCGGGGCGATCTGAGCCATACAAAATAAATGGCTCAAACGGCACCACAAAGACTGTGCATGTGATTTGCACAGGAATGTGGTACGATTCCCACCGATGTGAAAATCAAATGCAATGTGCAGCACTGTGGCAGTGTGAACCTAAATGCTCTTATGTGTTCTCTTATGCGTGCATGGCCAAATAGGCTAACATAGAGGTGTGTTAGAGGCTGAAAAAACACCCCCAAATGCCTGTAAAAGCGGCTTTTTTTTTTTACATCCTGTGTATATGAGGCCTAAAGCAGGGATACTGTAGGCAACCTTAAAGAGGTAAACCATAATGTAGAGGTGGAAATCTACCTGAACAACATGGGAGAAGTCAAAATCATCGGGCACAGTGTGTCGCCTCCTCACACCGTAGTACTGTGCTGCAATACCATGCATTGCACGGCAATCATGGGTTTAAATCAGGTGGTGAGGAGGCAACATATCCTCACCACCTGTCAAACACACTCGGATCACTTTTCAGAGGAGCAGCAGTGTCGGCTGCACTTAAATGAGCCCTTAGTTGCATTTGGCAGCGGCACCTATAGGGCTTGTTCACATGTAAGGTTGGGGGTGGTGAAACCCTGCAGTTGAGTCACGGCTTTACCGTCCCCAATCCCTACCCCCTTTAGCCGCTGAAGCAGCAGGCAAAGGTATACACATGCTGCAGAAGGAATTAAGCCCCCTGTGCTTTTGGTGGGTGCTACCACCTGCCAATCGTGACCCATGCAAATAAACGGGGTCACTTTGCAAGTGCATGCTTCTGCGGGTTCCAAGGGGTTAAAGCAGGTGGTGAGAAAGCAACACAACGCTGCCTGCTTTAACCCCTTGTTTGCTGTACTGCATAAGGTTGCAGGGCACTTGCAGAGTGGCTTCATTCACTTGAATGGGTCATGCCTGGCAAGTGCTACACCCACCAACCATGAAAGGGTGTATAACTCCTGCTGTGGCATGTGTGGCAGGTGATAAAAACACGGCTTAAGTATGGGGTTTTACCATCCTTCAAATTGCAAATGTAAATGAACCCTTATGTTCCGTACACACGATCGCACATTCCGACAACAAAATCCAAGTTTTTTTTCGACGGATGTTGGCGCAAACTTGTCTTGCATACACACGGTCACACAAATTTTGTCGGAAATTCTGATCCCCAAGAACGCGGTAACGTACAACACGTACGATGAGCTGGGAAAAAATGAAGTTCAATAGCCAGTGCGGATCTTCTGCTTGATTCCGAGCATGCGTGGAACTTTGTGCGTCGGAATTGTGTACACACGATCTGAATTTATGACAACGGATTTTGTTGTCGGAAAATTTGAGATCCAGATCTCAAGTTTTGTTTGTTGGAAATTCCGACGGAAAATGTCTGAAGCCTACACACGGTCAGAATTTCCAAAAACAAGCTCCCATCATCCGAAAATCCGACCGTGCGTACACGGCATTACTGTTCTGAGCCCCCTATAAGGCTGCTTTCACACTGATGTGCTGCAGTTTACCTGCACTGTAGGTGCAGCACAGTGCATCTGCAACCTCCCTGGGCTAGCTGCGCTTTGCCATAGACTTTTATTATATCCTGCAGGTGTGGTGCACTTTCTGAAAGCGCACAAAAAACATCTGCATTTAGAAAGTGCACCCAACCTGCAAGATATAATAAAAGTCTATAGCTAAGAGCAGCAAACCTGCAGGAAAGCTGCAGGAAAACTGCACCCGCGGTGTAGGTAAACCGCAGCACGTCAGTGTGAAAGCAGCCCTATACTATTATGCCCGGTGTATTGCTTCACACCGACCTAAGGATCTCTTCTTTTGTACTGCTGGCACCATTGTTAGCCAGGATAAGAGGAGGAGTGCAGTTGGTATCACTCCACATGGGACAGGATAACTAATTCTTACTGAACTGTGTTTGTCAGTATCCCAGAAAAGAATAATTGCAATTTGCAGACATGTTGTTACCGTGTTGGAACATTGCAAGCCATTGTACCAGCATATAGTTTCATTATGTCTGCAGTAAAATAATCCATTACCTGTACCCAACTCTTGTACCATCGCTCTCCATCTATGTTTTACATATACAATATACATTTTATTACTTTATAGCACTTGGGTTGCTACATATACAAAACACAAGTGTGTTTATGAAATACATTACATAACAAGGAGAAGACCTTAAATAATTTGAAGTAAGACAGATTTGTGTTAGTAAATAATCTATATGCCTGCCCTGCTCATTTACCTTTATAGAATTGAGCAGCTTTTTTTTGTGAGGGAATTGGTTGTACCCACTTACCTTGGGTCAACCTTTTTTTCCACCCCCTTCTTAGTTCTCCTAAGAGCAAAATTGTGGCAGATGTAGCATGCCATGGTGAATGATAGGTGTGGCTGAATTGCACTGTAAGTGTGCTTAAAGTGATTGTAAACCTTCACCTTGTAAAACAACCCATTTTAAAATAGAAATGAAAGGCAAAACAATTGTGCATAGATATAAAAAAAAATTAGTATTTTTTTTGTGAACACATTCCCTCTGTTCTCTGCTGCATAAGAGCTGGGGGGAGGAGAAGCAGCAGTACACTGATCTTCCCAGTGAATGGCTGTGCAGGGGGGCATGTCAGGACAAGTATGATCATTGGAGGAGAGCAGGAGTTCCCAGCATAGCTAGAGCACTGACCACGATGTGCTCTCCTGCTCAGTGTGGTCAATTTTTAATAGGAAAGCAAGGAGATTAGCAGGAACAACAGGGATTTCACATAAAGGAAGGAATTCAAAGAGAACAGGATACTTTCTCATACAAGTGCATGGGACAGCAGGCACATATCAGGAATACGAGGTATTGGGGTAACAAACGCTTTAATGTGCAGAGTGTCTCCCAAGCATGGATTACCCCCCCTCCCAATACATTCTTCCTCACTCCCCATGACATAAAAACAACTCCAGCACAAATTTCCCTCTCCTCCTGTCTGTCCGGGCTTTTTTATTCTTTTAAATGTTACTTATGCAGCTGCCAGACAGTGGTAGGAACCCAGGGCGTACACATACAGCCCCCCCCCCCCACCTGTACATAAACAAGAACCCCCCCCCCCCCCACACACACACACACACACACAGACCCCTCCAGAATGTATCCACAATGTACTGCTGCTGGGCACACATCCTTAACTAAAATTCTTTAATAGAGATTTATGCAGATATACTTTTGTGCTTTAATTTATCACCTGAAATGAACATACAGTGCTTTGAAAAAGTATTCATACCCCTTAAAATGTTCCACATTTTTCATGTTACAACCAAAAACATAAATCCATTTTATTGGGATTTTATGTGATAGCCCATCACAAAGTGACACATAATTGTGAAGTGGAAGGAAAATGATAAATGGTTTTAAAAATGTTTTACAAATAAATATCTGAAAAGTGTGGCGTGCATTTGTATTCAGCCCCCTTTACTCTGATACCCCTAATTAAAATCTAGTGGAACCAATTGCCTTCAGAAGTCACCTAATAACTAAATAGAGTCCATCTGTGTGTAATGTAATCTCACTATAAATATAGCTGTTCTGGGAAGCCCTAACTGGTTTGTTAGAGAACCTTAGTGAACAAACAGCTTAATGAAGGCCAAAGTTGTGGAGAAGTTTAAAGCAGGGTTAGGTTATAAAAAAATATCCCAAGCTTTGAACATCTCACGGAGCACTGTTCAATCCATCATTGCAAAATGGAAAGAGTATGGCACAACCGCAAACCTCCCAAGACATGGCCATCCACCTAAATTGACAGGCCGGGCAAGGACAGCATTAATCAGAGAAGAAGTCAAGGGCCCATGGTAACTCTGGAGGAGCTGCAGAGATCCACAACTCAGGTAGGAGAATCTGTCCACAGGACAACTATTAGTCGTGCACTCAACAAATCTGGCCTTTATGGAAAAGTGGCAAAGAGAAAGCCATTGTTGAAGGAAAGCCATAAGCACATTTGCAGTTTGCGAGAAGCCATGTGGGGGACACAAAAACATGTGGAAGAAGGTGCTGTAGTCAGATAATACCAAAATTTAACTTTTTGGCCTAAAAGCAAAACACCATGTCTGGCGGATAACTAACACTGCTCATCACCCTGGTGGTGGCAGCATCATGTTGTGGGGATGCTTTTCTTCAGCAGGGACAGATAAGTTGGTCAGAGTTGATGGGAAGATGGATGGAGCCAAATACAGGACAATCTTAGAAGAAAACTTGTTAGAGTCCACTTGAGAGGTGGAGGTTCACCTTTCTAGCAGGACAATTGCCCTAAACATACAGTCAGAGCTACAATGGAATTATTTTGATCAAAGCTCAGTCAAAGTCCAGACCTAAATCCAATTGACAATCTGTGGCAAGACTTGAAAATTGCTGTTCACAGATACTCTCCATCCAATGTGACAGAGCTTGAGCTATTTTGCAAAGAAGAATGGGCAAACATTTCACTCTCTAGATGTGAAAAGCTGGTAGAGACATACCCAAAAAGACTTGCAGCTGTAATTTCAGCGAAAGGTGGTTCTACAAAGTATTGACTCGGGGGGACTGAATACAAATGCACACCACACTTTTCAGATATTTATTTGTATTATTTATTTGTAAAAAGTCTTTAACCTATTAGGTCTAGTGATAAATAGCTATAGACTATTGCTCAGGCACGGGTAGTGCAGATTTGGGGTTAAGAAGGAGTTTAAACGAGTACAGTTAAATAAAACCTTTGCCTGTTCAGTTTATAAACAGCACATATGCCACTGTCCTTCCTCAGGCTGTGTCATGTGAGTGGAGCTGAGGAAAAGCCCGGTGTAAGCCAGAGCCACGCACTCACGCTACTTCCGGTATATGAGTGGGGCACTGGAGCGCAGTTGGAGCACACGCTGCGAACCGGCCCCTGCACACACTATCTATTTGTTGCAGTTTTTTAGGTCTTACCCACATGGTGGGAAGCTTATTATTTTTATTATTATTTTTAATAAACTACCTATACTGCACTATGGGAGCCCTATTTCTTTTTTATGAGGAGTAACCCCCGGATAATTATTTGGATTCTCTGTCCTGGACACTGACATTGGAGAAACCTGACGGACTAGAGGAGATACCGTGCCAGGTGAATCGGGTGAGGATACATCAGGGATTACTTCAGCTACCTCTATATGCCCATTACCCCTGCAGGGGTGCAGAGAGCTGGTGAGTGGGGACCCTTGAGGGGGAGCACAAGAGTCATCTGATCTGCTAAGCACTGTGGTCACTTTGGAACTCTGACATCCTTTACAGCACTTTATGGGACTATTAATTTATTTATTTATTTATGGAAAAATAATTTTTTTGCTCTTTATTATTTGTTAGCACATGTTTATGATCTACATTATTTGTTTACAGTACTTATGACACACATATGGTATCTATTGATACACGACACGAGTGATACAATTAGTCACTTTGCTTATGTGGTATTGTATTTTAACCTTCATTCACTGTTTATGTGGTGCTGCATCTTTACTTTGTAGATGCAGATACCCTTATAATCAGATGGTATCTGATAGATTGATGTGCTTATTTGCTACACTATTGTTTTAACACACATGTTTACACAGTGCTTTGGGTATAGTTTAGGTGTGGTAACACACTAGGGTGGGTCACTATTACCCCCCTACCCGCTTGCAAATAGGGTAGCGCCATTTACCACACTTTTTGGTTTTATCACATTCAGTTCGATTTACTTAAACAATGTTCAGTCTCTGGTGGGAACTTTTCTAAACACATATCATTGTTATATCAAAAAATGTGTTTGCACGTGACTAGTTGTGCTGTCCTGTAAAACAATGAGAAAATTTATACTACTGTGGTATATTTGGGCAATGTGCACTAGTAGTCAAGAAAGTATACATGTTTAGCTATTCCTTTTGCTTCAGAGGAGCTCATGTCAAACACTTGACCCAAGCTGTGTTAATAAACGTCAACAATAGCCTAACTTTTGACCCATGGCATGTCTAATACTGTACTGTCATCTAGAGTTTGGAGTTATAAACACTTCCCTCAAAGAAGCCATGTAGAAATGGCTGCAAAACTTTCTAAATAAAAGGTCAGAAGCTCCAAGCTGAAAGGGGGACTCAACAAGACCAAGGAAGGGCTCTGCTAGGGGTATAACACTAGAAGTCACACTACAAAAGAAAAACAATACCAATAACCCTCTTTTCATGCAGTGGCTTGAGATGCCTAAAGTCCTGTTTGCTGCAGAAAGTGCATACCAGCTATATCTGAAGCTAAGTGACTTTTTAATGTATCCCCATAGCATACAGAACATTGTCAATGTTCATTTATTAGCAAAGTTAAGTAGTGTGTGCACGTGTTTTGTATACATATTTGTAGCCCTATGTATGTTTTATATTGTATTCCTGAATCTGTAAATAGTTTGTATAAGCAGCAGTCTTGTTTAGCAAAAGTACATAAGTACAACTATTGGGTCAGCGTCCTTGGCTTTACTGCAAGAATTTGACAAACATCAACAAACAGGATTTGCATTCATTTCCAATTGAAAACAATTATGGCTCTTACAGGAAACTTCAGGGAATACAGTTTTACATAACAAAGTACCTATCCCTGTGCACTAGCGCAGAGCATTCCATATGGGCAATACATCAGACTACGCCACAACTGCTTCTAAGATAGGAACTGTCAGGCCAAACAGTTAAAAAAAAAAAAAACTCCTAGCAAGAGGTTACAGTAAAACCACACTCAAAAAGGCATACCACAAGGCTGTGATAGAAAACAGAACATCTCTATTGTACAAGGCAAAAAAATGGTGACGACCAGGTTACAGTTAAAATAATCACCAAAGTTTTCTTCATAAAACATTTACAAATTCGCACAATTATTTAGAAATACTGGTATTTATTGACAAGTGATGGTATTGTATCTACAACCCCAATTCCAAAAAAGTTGGGACACTTTGTAAAATCTACATAAAAACAGAATGCAGTAATTTGCAAATCTCATAAACCCATATTTATTTACAATAGAAAATAGAAAACATATTAAATGTTTAAACTGGGAAAATGTACCATTTTAAGAAAAAAATAAGGTCATTTTGAAAGTGATTGCAGCAACATGTCTCAAAAAAGTTGATACAGAGCCTTGTTTACAATGGTGCAGCATCTTCTCTTCTTCTAACAACACTGTAAATTTCTGGGAACTAAGGAGACCAGTTGCTGGAGTAATGGGAGAGGAACTCCTTAACAGTCCTGGGTCTTCCTTGTCATATTTTTTCGTTTCAAGATGCACTAAATATATTTATTTGGTGAAAGGATTCGGGAGTCTTCTACTACAAAGTCATGCTGTTGTCATAGATGCAGTATGTGGTTTAGCATTGTCCTGCTGAAATAAGGCCTGTCTTAAAAAATATGTTCTCTGGATGGGAGCATATACTGCTCTAAAACCTGGTGCCTTTCCAGGTATGGTATTAATTATGGGTGCTATGTACGAATATGCCAGTTTGACTTACCGGGACTGATCCAGATGCAATACCATTGAGCTTGCACTGTTTGGATATATAGTAGATAAGCAGTGGGGTCTCCTTCATCTGGTTATTCATTCAAACACTAGCCGACCTTCTGCCGTCATTATACTGCGGCAGGTTGGCTCTCCTGGGTAAATCCCCGTAGCTGTACATTGGCCCTTTAAATAGACTTGGCAGGCGCGTGTGCCCGCTGCGTGACGTCCGCGCTGATGCACGTGCCCGGCGGCCTCGATATCCGCCAGGCACCCTCGATCGCTCCTGAGAGAGACAGAACAGGTATCTGTCAATGTAAACAGACAGATCCCTCGTTCTGTCAGGGAAAGGAAAGATATCTACTGTTTCTGGACATTAGAAACACCGATGTCTCTCTACTCCCAGTCACTACACTGCCCCCACAGGCAGAAACACCTCCCTAGGACACACTTAACCCCTTAATCACCCCTATTGTTAACCCCTTCCTTGCCAGTGACATTTATACAGTAATCAGTGGCTATTTTTAGCTCTGATCAATGTATAAATGTCAATGGTCCCAAAAAAAGAGTTTGATCTGTCCGCCGCAATGTCGCAGTCCCGCTAAAAATTGCAGATTGTCGCCATCACTGGTAAAAGATAAATAAATAAATAAAAATGCAATAAACCTATGCCCTATTTTGTATAACTTTTGCACAAACCCATCAATATATGCTTATTGTAGGTTTTTTTTTTCAAAATTTTCAGTCTTTTTTTGTTTATAGCGCAACAAATAAAAACAGCAAAAGTGATCAAATACCACCAAAAGAAAGCTCTATTTGTGGGGAAAAAGCACGACCACGCAATTGTCAGTTAAAGCGACGCAGTGCCGTATCGCAAAAAATGGCCTGGTCATTAAGGGGGCAAATCCTTCCGGGGCTGAAGTGGTTAAATATGTTTTTTTTTTTTTACAGTTGTTATGCAGTACCTATCTACATCCTGGTGACATACACACTCACACAACTGTCCATTTTATTATAAGCTGCGGGAGGAGACAGTTTAGACCAGTGGCCTTCAAACTGCAGCCTAGGGGCGGGATGCGGCCCTTTGCCTGCTTTTTTTTTCTAGCCTGTGACGGACCCCCTTACTCAACAGGACTAAGTCCGCCGTAAATGGTTTCTTTGTCCAGAACAGCACTATCCAAGACCCCTTAGCTCACCCAGTCATTAGCCATAACTCAATGTAGGGTGAAAAAGATCAAACTGTTTATTCAAACACAGGTACACAGGTATACACTCAGGGAACAACTCCGCCACCCCTTTGATTCGGGGTGGAGTAAACTGTCCAATCAGCAGGGAGAGTTGTTGGAGGAATTTGCCCCTCCCCTCTCCACCCTGCCTCCAGTCCACATGCCAGGAACACAAATACAAAACATCCATCCCATAATACACTTTTTCTAAGGCAGAAAGACACAACAGAACAATGGGACACAGCCACACCCCAAACGAACCCAACAAACAGTCCACAACAGCATGAGACAACATACAATATATACATATATACAATTTTTCAGTGTGGCTGTACAGTGAGTCCGAGTAGCACAGATCAGACTGGGGGTTTTTGGTCACCCTGTGTCCCTATTGGACCCAGGGAGATTTACTCTTTGGAGGGATCGGGGGAGCTGGACACAGATTTTCCAGAGCTCTCCAAGGTAAGCTGGGCTCCACAAGCCCCCCACCCAAAGTGACTCCTGTCACACATCTCCCCTTTCGACAGGGGACTAACACAGGAAGAGACCCCAGACAGGTCGACTCCGAAGTTAGTCAGTAGTTCCAGTCCCCCAATGCCGTTATCCATACAGTACCCCAAATAAATTGTTCCACACGTAAACTTCAATCGATTTTAAATCTTTTTAGACAGTGATAAAATACTATAGTACATAGCAATATAACATTACATATATGTGCTTACCTAACTTAAAATACTGGATGCTTAACTGAACATTGGTGACATTACTTGTCCAAAGATAACCGACACATAATGACCGCCCGCAGCAGCTACCCGGTGGGAGTCAGGTCCACCAGGGTTAGTCAGTGGAGGTATCAGATTGTGTTAATTACCAAGGGATTATTCAACACCGATGGTCTATGGCGTTAAAGATGCTAATATTAACTGATTTACAGTTAACTGGTATATGGCTCTTATCAGAAGACAAAAAAGCCAATTATACTTCAATATAATAAAATACCTACATACAGACTAGTAGGGTGGAGAAAAGATCTTTACTTTATGGAGTTGGCCAAATATATTGAGTTTTATGGTGACATCTAATCCCATATTATAATACCCAGATACTGTGTAGTAGAATGCAAGGACTGAACCTTGGTGACACGCAGTACCTAGGTTCGGCCATCTGACTCCCTGCGGCTGGTAGTTAATTAGTGGAGCTATTCGCGTGCCCCTGGTGGTGAGGTGGGATATCGTTCCCCTCCTCAATCCCTTTGCACGCCTTCAGCGTGCAATTGTGGCGCCTGCGCACTGGTGACCACGTTCTGGTCTCGGTGCGCATGCACACCTCCAGGGGCCCCCATACTGGAAGTGATGTCGGGGGTCAAGCCGGACCTATCAATTCCAGTGGGATCATGCAAATTTAAGATGGTGGTGACGGCTTGCACACCGACACACACATCTTATCATCACCCAGTAGAGTGCACTATATGCACCTGTGTATTGATCGGGACTGGGATGTGTCGACACCTCAGTATACATGTGGAACTGGTCTATCTAGCCTTATGTATCTTAAAATGTAGGAATTTTTAGTTATATACCCTGTTTCCCCTAAAATAAGGCCTAGCGTGACTGTCGGCGATGGCTTCAATATAAGCCCTACCCCCAAAATAAGCCCTAGTTAAAGTCTTTGTAGGTCTTATTTTCAGGGTAGGGCTTATTTTCGGGGAAACAGGGTAGGGCTTATTTGGAGGGTAGGGCTTATATTGCAGCCATCACCGACAATCACGCTAGGTCTTATTTTAGGGGAAACGGTATGTGACGATATAGATCTGGTTGTTGGATACTCACTTTGTGCGCTACATAATGTGCGCCTTTTCCTTCTCCCCTCCCTCCATAGGAAGCCTGGATGAGCAAGAGAAATATGTGCTGTTATAATACATGTTTACTAATCTAATATACACAGGCCTTTATGGGCGTAATTCATATGCAGATCATCTAATATCACTGTATTGAGTATCATGTTGACCAACTCATACTCATAAACACCCATGATAATTACTGCTATTTTAAAAGAGCACCATCAGATGCAGCATCCCTGCACCAGTATTATAATTTACTTCCACACTACAGAGAGAGTTGGAAATATTATACATCTGTAAACACAGATACACATATTTAAACAAGATTAATTATTGGTTCCTTGTTTCTCCCTTTTCTTCCTATTCTCCCTCCCTCTCCCTTTCTTTTTCCTCCCCCTCTGTCCCTTCACTCCGCCCCCCCCCTTTTTTTCCCCCTGTTTTCCTTTCCTTGTCCTTGTTCTTTCCTCCCCTCCTCTCCCTCCCAATCCTCCCGTTCCCTCTCAATTTTTCCCTCATCTTACCCTCTGTTCTTCTCTTAACTCCTTCCCTTTTCTTTTCTACCTCTTTTATCTTTCCCCCCATTCTACTACACAGTATCTGGGTATTATAATATGGGATTAGATGCCACCATAAGACTCAATATATTTGGCCAACTTTATAACACATTTTTTTATAACAACTTCACCCTACCAGTCTGTATGTAGGTATTTTATTATATTGAAGTATAATTGGCTTTTTTGTCTTCTGATAAGAGCCATATACCAGTTAACTGTAAATTGGTTAATATTAGCATCTTTAACTCCATAGACCGTCAGTGTTGAATAATCCCTTGGTAATTAACATGATCTGATACCTCCACTGACCAACCCTTGTGGACCTGACTCCCACCGGGTAGCTGCTGCGGGCGGTCATTATGTGTCGGTTATCTTTGGACAAGCGATGTCACCAATGTTCAGTTAAGCATCCAATATTTTAAGTTAGGTAAGCACATATATGTCATGTTATATTGCTATGTACTATAGTATTTTATCACTGTCTAAAAAAAATTAAAATTGATTGATTGTTACTAGACTAATGATATGTTCTATGTAACCTAGATGAAACTGTAGATGCATGTGGTGCCTTGAAGAAGCAGGAATCTGCGAAACATGTCGGCCCCTCTGCATATCCAAGCATCTTGTTTCACAAATTAAGTATTAATTCATGGTCAAAATGTTATGATGACTATGGGATTTTTACCTGATACTATGTAATAAAACTTAATATTTTCTTAAATCACATTGTGTGCGTGCTTACCTGGTAACAAACATACATATCTCCAATTAAAGTCCCATTATTCTTGGGAGAGCATTGCCTCTCTCTTATTTCCTCGTTTTATTCATCACTAGGGATTTGGCGATAACTGTCTGTCTGGAAATTGTCCGACCACAAACCTTCTTTATATGTGTTTTTTTATTCTGTTAAGAAAACTGTGGTGTTCTAAGATCATGAAAAAGCTTGTATCTGAATCACTTTTTTGTTGTTGCATATTTGCAGATTTATTGTTCTCTCCTATCCTCTTGAGGATTATATCCTGTGAAATATGTCGAGGAAATAGCATCCCTTGGATGTTTTCAACAAGATACATTTGTTTTTTTTTTCTGGGGCAAGGATTGCCCAAATCTAATATTACAGGTATATGTGTGTTTAAAATGCTTGTAAAATGGTATGTCCAGATATTCCTTGAAAAGGAGAAAGTTATAAAATCTTTTAGTGGGTGTTGAAAAAGTTGTAAATAAATTTATAGTTGTTTTTTGACAATGTGTGTGTAGTCTTTGGGCAACTTAAACAAACATTTTCAAGTAGTACAGTGTGTTTTTCTCTTGTCTGAGATATGTACCCAAAATAAAACATGATATAATTGTTCCTACTGTACTTTTTATTTATCATGAGTGACAGTGGCATTTAGAAGACATTAGGAGGACAGATTTACATTACTGAGCTGCCTTGATTTTATGATTTCCAAGATGCTGTAAAATAAAAGCAAAGGTATATACAGCTACCTTATTACTGGGTGGAATTATTCTATAACCAGTTTCTTAACCTTAAGGCCCACCCCAGCTAAGCACAGGCCTACACATGTCAGTTTGAAAGCTGAAGTCCCAGTTTGTTTTGTAGAATTTCAATAGACATTTGTTTCAGCACTGTTTGGCAAAAGCATGTTTCTCTTCATCATTTGTTAAAATATAAACAAAAATTAATTGTGGTGTCTTTTTGTTAACGAACATGAATTTCTTAAAGTGTTTGTAAACCCTTGTTTTTTTTTTAAATAACAAACATGCCTATACTTACCTGCTCTGTGCAATAGTTTTGCACAGAGCAGCCCCGATCCTCTTTTTCTGGGGTCCCCCGCTGGCGCTCCAAGCCCCTCCTCTACATCGGGTGCCCCATGGAAAGCCTCTTTCCATAGGGGGCACCTGTGTGGGCTCACTCCCAAATCCTGCTGCTGCATCCATTGACACAGCCCCCTGCTCCCGTGTCACAGCTTTTGGCTCCTGATGCTATCAGTCTGTCCAATGAGGTGAGCGACAGCGGCTGGAGCTTGTTCACATCGCTCAGGTAATAAATAAATATATAAATAATAAAAAGGGGGGGAGCTGCAGCACAGAAGGTTTTTCACCTTAATGCATAAAATGCATTATGGTGAAAAACCTTAAAGGCTTTACAACCACTTTAATTACTTGCTGACCACCCGCCATCGTTATACGTCGGCACTTTGAGGAGGAATATCGTTGTTATGGCAGCAGCTATCCTCTTCTTCAGCAGGCGGTCGGCTTTCAGATAAAAGTGGTCTCTGCAGCAGATTCGCCGCAAGATCACTTTTATCGGTGGCGGGAGAGGGGCCCACCCCCACCGTGTTCTGGTGTCCTCCGCCGCTTACCGGAACCATCGGTAGCGGCGGAGGCAATCAGATCCTTCTCCCTGTGTGGTATGGAGCTGAGTGAGGGGAAGATGGCCCCCAGCCGGCTCCATACCATTGCAGGGCAAAGACGATGTCAAAACGTCACTTCCCCCCATAGCTCATAGCCCCATAGGGACATTTTTTTTTTTTAATTTTTTCAAACAACATTTTTTTTTTTATTATTGCATTGTAGTGTAAATATGAGATCTGAGGCTTTTTTGACTATTACAAGGGATGTTTACACATTTTTTTTTAAAGAACAGTGTAAAAAAAAGAATAAAAAGTAAAATAAATAAGAATTTTTTTTTTAATGCACCCGGTCCAGCCAAGCTCGCGTGCAGAAGCGAACGTATACGTGAGTAGCGCCCGCATATGTAAACGGTGTTCAAACCACACATGGGAGGTATCGCCATGATCATTAGAGCGAGAGCAATAATTCTAGCCCTAGACCTCCTCTGTAACTCAAAACATGCAACCTGTAGAATTTTTTAAACATTTCCTATGGAGATTTTTAAGGGTAAAAGTTTGTCGCCATTCCACGAGCGGGCAAAATTTTGGAGAGTAACATGTTGGGTATCAATTTACTCAGCGTAGCATCATCGTTCACAATAAAAAAAAAAAATTGGGCTAACTTTACTGTTGTCTTATTTTTTAATTCAAAAAAGTGTATTTTTTCCAATAACAAAGTACTCTTGTAAGACCACTGCTCAAATGCGGTGTGACAGGAAGTATTGCAACGACCACCATTTTATTCTCTAGGGTGTTAGAAAAAAATATATATATAATGTTTGGGGGTCCTAAGTAATTTTCTAGCAAAAAAAACTGTTTTAAACCAGAAAAAACACAAAATCCCAAAACGAGGCTCTGTCCTTAAGTGGTTAAGAAAACCTGAAATTATTTTTTAACAAATATCTTTCTTATTAAAGGATAAGTTCACTTTTGGAACATGTTAAATGCTCCCCTAATATCTAGGGTGGAACATGTAACATGTTCCAGCTCCTGCCTCCCTCCCTGAGTCCCCCCTACCCTATGTGACACCAGGCAGGGGTTCTTCTCCCACACCCACTGTGACTTTTTAAAAATAACACATTTGTGCAGGGTTTAGCCCACACAGCCACATGGTTGATTCACAGATTCCTGAGAATGAATAAACTACAAGTACCGTCTTCCACTGCAGCAGACAAACTTGTGGTGTCAATGGGCTGCGGGGGCACTGATGAGCACTCTCATAGTATCCTGACATGTCCTTCAGCTTTCAAACAGAAAACCTGTACAGAGAAATGGGCTGAAAGCCAGAGGATGTGTCTACAGGAGGATACATTGCACCCATGATCTACTAATTGCAGATGCAATGCTTTCTGGGCTCCTGCAGGGAAAAAATAATAAATGCACATTTTTTTTGCTCTGCAAAAATATGTGCATTGATAATTATTTCTGTAAGAGTGAACCTATTCTTTAATTAATTGTTGATCCTAATTCGTCTTAATTATTTCCCTTATTTCCCTTCTATCTTCGTGTTTTCATTGAATTCAAATGTTCATTTTTTTTTGTGGTGTAACTGTGAAAAAACATGCAAAGTTTAAAAAAATAAAGCATTAAAATAATTTCTAAGTAATTTCATTGCTCTTGGTACCAAGCACATCATTTTGTTATAATGACATGAAAACTAGGACAAAATAAAAAAGTGGAATTAACACTTTATATCTATATGCAGAAAAAACTGATCACCACTCCAGCTGGTATACTATAATATTAATCACCCTAAAGGGGAAGTTCCGCTTTATGCCCTCCTTCACCCTCCTCTTCTAATTTTGGCACTTTTTTAGAGGGTTGACAAGTACCCACTCCTATTTCTGGTCAGATCGCCACGACAAACCCACCAGAAGTTCTCCCCGACCCGCAACTTTCTAGGACACATCAAAAGGTCCCATAAGTCTACGGGACCATTCACAAAGCACAGTGCGGCTTGCAAATATGGACTGGGCAGCCAGCTGTTAAGCCGCAAGGAGTCACAGACGTCTGCCTACAGCAAACACACTGGTGCCGGAGACCCAAAGACCGCAGAAGAAGCGGTTTTAGGTGAGGACAATCCTAAATCCCTGGACAGGTAAATGTCCTTTTTATTAAAAGTCAGCAGCTACAAATACTATAGCTACTGACTTTTATGTTTTTGTAAAAAGGCTGAAGAACTGCTTTAAAGAAACTGCAATGCGTTTCAGACAACAATGCCCTTTATTAAGCAGTTGCATTTTGCTTTCTAAAATGTGAACCAGTTGTTGCCTTAAAAAAAAAAAAGTTTTTAGCACCGATATTATATTACACTAGTTTGAGTACTGATCCACTTAAACACATCAATACTGGGCATTTTCACCCCCTTCCTGCCCAGGCTAATATTCAGTTTTCAGCGCTGTCGCACTTTGAATGAGAATTGCGCGGTTGTGCTACACTGTACCCAAATTACATTTTTATAATTTTTTTCACCACAAATAGAGCTTTCTTTTGGTGGTATTTGATCATCTCTGCGGTTTTTATTTTTGTGGACAGATGCAATATCAGATCGATGCTGCATCCACCTACAGTAGGTGAGTATGACTGTTTTTTTTTGTAAACCCATACTTCTCTTTAACCACTTCAGCCCCAGAAGATTTGGCTGCTCAATAACCAGGCCATTTTTTGCGATACGGCACTGCTTCGCTTTAACTGACAATTGCGCGGTCGTGCGACGCTGTATCCAAACAAAATTGACGTCCTTTTTTTCCCACAAATAGAACTTTCTTTTGGTAGTATTTGATCACCTCTGCCATTTTTATTTTTTGCGCTATAAACAAAAGAAGAGCGACAAATTTGAAAAAAAAATCTTTTACTTTTTGCTATAATAAATATCCCACATTTTTTTTTTAAAAAAAAACTCATTTTTTCCTCAGTTTAGGCCAATATGTATTATTCTACATATTTTTGGTAAAAAAAATCGCAATAAGCGTATATTGATTGGTTTGCGCAAAAGTTATAGCGTCTACAAAATGGGGGATAGATTTGAGGCATTTTTATTTTATTTCTATTTTTTTACTAGTAATGGTGGCGATCTGCGATTTTTATCAGGACTGTCATATTGCGGCCGACAAGTTGGACACTTTTGACACATTTTTGGAACCATTGACAATTATACAGCGATCAGTCCTATAAAAATGCACTGATTACTGTATAAATGTCACTGGCAGGGAAGGGGTTAACACTAGGGGGCGATCAAGGGGTTAACTGTGTTCCCTAGGTGTGTTCTAACTGTAGGGGGGATGGGACTGACTAGGGGAAGAGAGAGATCGGTGTTCATACTTAGTTTGTGCAAAAAGTGCTCTGGTCAGGAAGGGGGGGAAATCTTCCAGGGCTGAAGTGGTTAAAGGTACAGGGTGGCTGGTCATGTTACATTGTATAATCATACATAGCGCTATGGCACAAAAATAGTACAAGAACAGTAACATATATTAAGAGAACTGTTGGCATATAATGTCCGGTGAATCATCTATTTTAAAAATTAGCTGTGAAGAATCTCAGAGGATTTAGTTAGGGGAGTAAGACCAGGGGGTGGAAGAAATAGGGGAAGGGGGGATCCAGCCCAAGGGGTTACAGGAGAAAAAAAAAAGGGGGGGGGGGGTTTGGTTTGCAGCTGGAACTATCCTAGGCACACACCAATATGTTCCTATCGATACCAGTAATATCCATAAGGTTAGGATACAGTAGAGGAGGTGTCAGTGCATGTATGCCCCGTACACACGACCAGAAAATTTTACGAAAAATACCGCTTTTGGAGCAATCATACGATAATCTGATCATTTGTGCACAGCTTTTGAGAGCCGATCATGACAGTTCATCCAATATTATCTGATCGGACAAGCAGGAAAATGTATTTCGTATGATGCCAGATTGTACAACTTTCATTTAATCAGTACAGTTGTTGTTCGAAAATACAATACAAATACACTACAACACACTACATTGCTTCTGAATTTTTATTCTGTCGTATAAGAGTTTTTGTAACTTTAGTAAACTCTTCAGGTTCGATCTGAGATTAGCATGCAAAAAAAATGGACAATCATTCGTCAGATAATCTCATTGTGTGTACAGGGGGTCCCCGACTTACGAACATCCGAGTTGCGAACAACTCTTACTTACGAACGGGGCCCGAATGACGTCACTGCTGGCCGAATCTTCCTCTCCTTGCTGGAGTGAGCCTTTCCTCCGTTCCTGGCTTGGCTGCGGGCCCCCTTCGTCATCCTGCCTGCCCATCCACAGGCCTGGTATGGTCCGATGGCCTGCCAGGCCGCTAAAACTGCCGTTCGCGGGCGAGGCCTTGTCCTGCCTAGTGCGGCCTACGAAGCCTCCAGGATCCCGGTCTTTCTTGCGCTGCTGCCCCGCCGAGGTGCACCGCGGCCGGCCGGCCTGCCTGGACTCGGACTTTCACCATCCATCTCCCTGCTGTGCCATACAGTGTACCTCTCGCTGCCGCCATGAAAACAGTGAGGGGAGAGCTGTGCTCAGCTGTGCTCCTGGACTCCTGTTTTGGAGGTGACAGGGTCAATAAAGAGAACTTGTCACCTCCAATTGCTATCACACAGGGAATTGTTTTCTCCTGTGTGATAGCAATAAAGTTAAGTGAAAAAAAAATTGATAAAAAAAAAAAAAAAATAAGAAATACAGTAATAATTAAATTAATAAAATAAAAAAAGTAATTAAAAAAAATAAAGAATAAGAAAAATAATATTAAAAATAAGAAAATTATACAAAAATAAAAAAAAAGTAAAAGACAAGCTACAAATAAATAAAAATAAAAAAAAGTGATAAAGCAAAAAAATAAGAGAAACAAAACATATTTGAACTAACAATGCCGCCCCTGCCATCCGGTTGCCTTTCTCTGTTGATTTGGGTTTACATCCTGTCTCTGAGACTAGATTTGCACTTAAAAAAGGTACTGTTCTGACTTACAAACAAATTCGACTTAAGAACAAACCTAAAGTCCCTATCTTGTTCGTAACCCCGGGGACCCCCTGTACCAGGCATTAGTTATTCAGGCATTAAAATTCTTCCAAATAATAACATTTTTTGGTCTGGTCAGAAGTCTTGCTGTGAGAGCTGGGGTGAGGTCCTCCATGTCTTGCCATTCACTCGCTGTTTCCAGGACCTGGGGTTAAAAGCCCTGGCAGCATTTTATAAGTGAATTAACAAAGATTGCTTATATTTTTTTTCGGGACATAGGTGTAAGATTGAGAAGTACGGCCTCAGGTTTATCAGACAAGGAAGAACTTGCTGAATTATCTCCAGAAGGATTTTAGTGTAGGGACTGAAAAAAAAAATAAGTAAAAATACATTTAATACACAGCATCCAATCAGATGGCAGCTTTTACAAACCTAAAAGAAGGAACCATAATTGATGATATAATAAAACGCTGGCAACAACTGTCCAGAGTGCCTTTTATTATGTATTAGATTAATATGCATACAGTACAAATTACCCAGCATTAAACTCTTCTAAGGGGGAACCCTTGCAGACATAATTTTGTGAGCCTGCTATTTCTTCTCCTGGAAATGCTAACTCTCTGGCTTCCATCCTTATCTATTGGCTTCAGAACTTTACCAGTTCTGGAGTAGACATTTTTGACTTCACTCCAACCCATCTAGCTGGATGCCTGTTCCATGCATAGGCGTGTGCAGGGGGGTGTGCCAGGTGTGCCTGGGCACACCCTAATCACTACGTGCGGTGCCGCTTCCCCCATGTTGCCCCCCCCCCCCGCCCTGCAGTCCTGCTGTCTTCTCTCCTCTCCTCTACCCCCAGTTGCTGCAGGGGATGTTTCAGAATGGAGAATGGGGGAAGGGGCTAGTACATGTGTAATTTACCAGCACCTTCCTTTTCTAAATGAACACAGTAAACACACTCACTGTGTTCATTTATAACTGAAGCATAGTAAACTATTTAATATGCTTTGCTTTGTGAATGAACAGGAAGCCACTCAGCACAGAGCTCTGCCCATTTATTTACTGTCCCGTGCAGCTGAGGCTGCAGAGAAAGGCATGTGTGTTTGAGCATTGGGGTGCACATCCTAATGGTTCCACGTTATTGGTTCATAAAGCCAGAGGCAGCCAGGCAACTAGCATTTTTAAAAGTTAGACCACAACAGCTTCACTCTAAAACAAAATACTGCACCTTTTTCTCTTCTAGCAAACAGCAGATTACTTAACTGCACGTTAGCTATTCTGTAGCTTGGGGCAAATGTACTTATGATTAATTACTGGGGGGGGGGGGGCATCCTGTTCTTCATTGGTTTCCTGGTTCAAATGCAGCCTGACAATTCAGCCAGCTCAGGACTGTAGAGCTGTGGATGAGTTAAATCCCCAGGGCTGAGTGTGTTTCTAAGTATTGCTGTGACACATTGTAGTAATCTGCACGTCGGGTATTATGGTAATCAATACACAGTCCAAGCTGTTGGTTTTGCTGGTGCTTTAGTGGATGATGTCAGAGTGACAGGCAACCAATCAGGGCCCAGGTTATATATAGCTCATATATAAAAGACTGCCGTGCCTCTGGTATGTGTCAGTGCAGGTAGAGCTGTGCTGGGCTGTGTACACTCCTACCTACATGGACAGGGCAAGGCTCCAACTTTCTTTCAGGACAGGGGAAGAATGTTCTCAAGAAACACTCGCTCACTGGTGACGTCCTCTCTTTATTGGTACTTCAGAAAAACAATAAACACAAAACAAATAATGCAACTCAGTGATGGCGGAACAATTTGCTCTATGAAAGCTTATACTTAAAGACATCCTGATATTTCTTTTATCCTTTCGTCTGTCACCATAACATTGATCAGAGCTAGGATTGGAAACGGATTCTAATAGGTGAGTCACCTAAAGGCCAGGGGGCACGTAGGAGATTTTTAGTAGAGTGACACCGCTACTAAAATTGCTAATGATTAATCACTAATCACTAGAAGTGACTGATTTCTACACATAGAGTACAGATGACTCCCCATGGAACACAAGTTGCATGTATTAACAGTGATGCCGCGTACACACGAGCGGACTTTACGGCGGACTTTGCCCGGCGCACTGGATTTCGTCGGACAATTCGATCGTGTGTGGGCTCCAGCGGACTTTGTTTGCTCAAAAGTTGGACGGACTTAGATTTGAAACTTGTTTAAAATTTATCCGTTGAAATCGAGTCCGGTCGAAAAGTCCGCCGTCTGTATGCTAGTTCGACGGACAAAAAGCCACGCTAGGGCAGCTATTGGCTACTGGCTATGAACTTCCTTGTTTTAGTCCAGTCGTACGTCATCACGTACAAATTCGACGGACTTTGGTGGATTGTGTGTAGGCAAGTCCGTTCATTCAGAAAGTCCGTCGTAAAGTACATCGAAAAATCCGCCGGGCAAAGTCCGCCGTAAAGTCCGCTCGTGTGTACGCGGCATTAGCTGCACACATTTCGATCATTTTATGATCATTATCGGTTTCTTGTTACTGCCAGGGCTTTTTTTCTCAGAGAATAGGTGCAGGAACTCCCTCTTTCCCAACCCCCCCTTGTATATGCACTACCCAGCTTGGAGCATCATTCCTTGGTTCCCCTCCCTACCCACCTCCCAGGACCACCCCTTTTAGAGAATACAGAAGCACGTAACATTTGTGGTACTAAGTAAGTTGTATTGAACTTGTTAAAAAGGTAAGTTCACCTTTACAGAACTTACAGGTGAACTTACACTCATCCCACCCGATCCCGCTGTACCTGGAGTCCCGCGATCACTTGCTGTGAGACATCGGAGCGCTACTTTAACTTGGGCGGCACAGTGGTGTAGTGGGAAGCACTTTCGCCTAGCAGTAAGAAGGGTCGTTGGTTCAAATCCCAACCATCACACTACCTGCCTGGAGTTTGTATGTTCTCCCTGTGCCTGCATGGGTTTCCTCCGGGTACTCCGGTTTCCTCCCACACTCTAAAGACATGCTGGTAGGTTATTTGGATCCTGCCTAAATTGTCCCTAGTTTGTATGAATGTGAGTTAGGGTCCTTAGGTTTTAAGCTCCTTGAGGGCAGGGACTGATGTGAATGTACAATGTATATGTAAAGTGCTGCGTAAATTGACGGCGCTATATAAGTACCTGAAATAAAAAAAAATTTTAAAAAAGCGGAGTTCCACCCTAAAAATTTTTTTTACATTAAAAGACTCCTTTTAACCTAGAAAAAATCATTTGGAGCAAAACATTTTTTTATACTTACCAGAAAGAGCCTGTTGTTATGTAGCTCTGGTAATCTGCCACTTCCTGGTCCGCGGAGCTCCTCGAGACTTCCTCCCTCGCCTGTGCTCCTGGGAAATGATGACACATCATGTCCCAGGAGTCTGTGGGCAGTACTGTGCTCGGCGCTACGGCCGCCGTTGAATCGCGCATTCGCAAGATCGAGAGGTGCATGCTGGCTACCCAGCATGCACCTCTCCCAAGGTATTTCAGGAAGCGATCTAGATTGGGCTTCACATGCCCACATTGAGGATGGAAATGACCACAAATGGGGGCATAAAAGATAACAGTAAGATATTTATATTTATATCTTTATATTTAAAAAGCAATCTTGATCATTGTATAGTCTTTTTGAAATTTAATTGTAATAATGCTAGGATGCAAAAAAAAAAAACAAAACATTTTTTTTCGCCGGAACTCTGTTTTAATCTCCTAAATGTACCTCTCTGCCTGTATGGATAGGAAGCATTATAACTGGTTGACACTGTCACATGGTCAGTGCTGACCAGTCAGAACTTGATTGGACTTGATGGACTTGTGTCTTTTTTCAACCTCACCTACTATGTAACTATGTAACCTGCCTAGCAAGTCCTATCAGCGCTGGAGAAGAGGAGAGAAAGCCGCTGGGATTTCAAACCCCCAGACCAGTAAAGCGGCGATTCGATGTCTCATAGCGGGTGAACTCGGGACTCAAGGTCAGTGGGACCGGGGGGAGGGGATAGGAAAGGGGGTCCAGTTTACGTTCACCATATAGATTTTCTGTAAAGGTGAACTTACACTTTAATTATAACAATAACAGCAGTAAAATAGATGCAGCCAGCAACAATAGATTGCCTTAGCAATAATAGACCACCCACAACAAAAGACTTCCCCGGCAACAATAGATCCTCAGCAGCAACAACAGATCTGATCTTTTTATCAGACCCCTCCTACTTTCAGGTATCACTGGATATTGTAGTTGGTTTCCCTGTGATGGCCATGGTTCAGGTGCTCCTCCAGACTACATCTCTCAGATTGCCACAGCTGAAGGTCAGGCACAAGCTAAATAAAGCACACTTGCTACTGGCCTCTTGTGGAAGAAAAAGAGTTCTGCAGTCATTAACATTACCTCCTGCTATACTACTTGTGTGCCTCACTCCATAGGGAGCTACTTATTCCATATGCATAACTACTGATGGAAATCTCTCCAATGGGGACACAGACAGTAACAGTACGTCTTTTAGTACAGTGGGGAAGAGTTGAAACTTCTGTCAAGCTTATTCCTGTTCCCTCTCATTCTGTGCAGTCACTAGAACAGGAAGTGAGAGAAATCTCTCCAAAGAGGACACATTCAGAAAGGGTTAGAACCTCTGTCGGGTCTATGGCTGTCTTTGTTGGTGACTTCTTCACACCTTTTGTTCAGAGATTGAGATGGGAAATTGGGGCAATTTCCCCAACAGGGACACAAAGTACGTAATACAATCCCTTTTTGGTAGTGTGGGAAGGGTTAGAATCCTTTTCAGGTCATTCATTGTCATGTGTCCTTAGTGGGCAGATTCTAGTCAATATTTCTTTGCTCACATGGCAGTAAAGGAAGGAAAATCCTTACAGGGGTTTTAATATACACCCTTGCTATCCAAAACAAAAGAATAACAAACATGTCTATATGTGGCTCAGACCTTTAGCCATCAAATTGGCAAAAGGAAACCAATGGCTTATGTAGATATCTGTAGATATCTGAATTGGAATCCTGACTGTGGTTATATTGTTGGAATGTTTAGTATTTGCTCTGGCAGGTCAAGAGAGTGTGTAGGTCTACTTGACTAAATATAGTTTAAATGAATTGTTTAGATAGATATGCAATCAAAAATGGTACCTTGTATGTAGAGCCGTAGTTTGAAGCCTGTGGGCCGTGATGCAAAAGTAGACCCCTGAAGTCTCACTTTTGAGACAGAGAAAGGGAGTTAGGAAAGACATTCCCCGTTTCCCTTCTGGAGCCTCAGTTGCACAGAACAAAAGAACAGATAGAGCTCTGCATAGCCTTCCTGTTCATTCATAAAGTAAAGCTTCAGTTGTGAATGAACACAGTGAGTGATTGGTACCAATATTCACTGTGTTCATTCAGAAAAAGAATGAGCCAGTAAATGACATATTTACTGACCGCTTATCCCTGGCCTCCACCCTGAAACATCCCCCTGTGTGCCTGCAGCTGCTGGTGGGAAGGGAGAGGAGGGAAGCCTGCGTGGGAGAGGCGGGGGGCTGGTTGATTCCCTGACAGCAGGTGGATAATGGACAGGAGAGGGTAATCAGTGCGGCAGGGTGGTAATTAAAGGAACTGGTCCCCTACAGCAGGAAGGGGGGGGGTGTTGGGGCTAGAGGATTAGAAGATGGCTTTCAGCTGCTGCAGACCAATGTTTTCCATTGAACATATAGACAAACGCACAGGCATTCTAGAACAATGTGCTAAGGGCAGATGAATAGATATAACATTGTTTGGTCACAGTAAAATTTGACATGTTTGGCACAAACCATAGAAAGCATAAGAGGGAAAATCTTCATGCCAACTGTGAATCTCAGTGGTGCAAACATTATTGTTAAAGGATGTTTTTCTGCTTCAGGGCCTATGTAGGTTGCAGTCAACTATGCATCACATCAATGTGTTCTTGATGAGATTGAAGTCCATCCGTCCAAAAGTTGAAGTTGAACAGGAAATGGATCTTTTACTATTATAATGACCTGGCACACACTAGCAAATCCAGCAAGGAATGGTTAAAAACAAACAAAATTAAAGGTTGTAGACTTTGCTAGTAAAACTCATTGAAATGTGATTTGAGATGGCAAGTTCATGCAAGGAAATCCAAAAAACTTTTGTAACTGAAAAAAATCTGTATCAAGGAGTCAATACAATATTGGAAACTGGCGAGCAGTTATGCAAGCTCCTAATAGAAGTGTCTGTTAAAGAGGCCAATAAAAGCTTCTGAGGACAAGGGTGTACTTACAGTTCCTGTACCGTTTTTTAAATGTTTTTTTAATTTTCCACACCAATTTACCACACCATTACATCTATTGACATTTTTGTCAAATACATTATTCTGCTTTATTGTAGTGTAACGCCCTGGAGTTTGGTCAGAGAGCTCTTCACCAAATTCCTTGTCAGAAGTAGCTACTGTAGTTAATTGATAGAGATCTATTGATTTCTCCCTAAGTTTGGCCTTGTTGCACTTTTCTCTTCTACCACTAGGTTGCCGAGAACTTTGTGGTATTAGATATGAGAAGGGAAACCCAAGGTCAGGTCATAGGCGTGCACAGGGGGTGTGCCGGGTGTGCCTGGGCACACTCTGATCACCTTGAGAGGGGCTCATTTCCCCCTGCTGCTATTTCACCAATGCCCCCCAACGGGGCTCCTAAAAAAAATGGTAAAAAATAAAAATATATAATAAAAAAAAAAAACTACTGACACTGTTCATTGCACTACTGACACCAACCTCTGCTCTACTGCCACTGTCCACTGCCCTACTAACACTGTACATGTTTTTAATACATTTAGGGTGCACACCCTAATGCAATAGGCTGCGCACACCTATGGGTCAGGTTATGTGTATATGGGGTAGCATGGGTGACGCTTGAGGGAGATACCACTGCAAAAGCCTTGAGGAGCTCACGGGATTCAGAGTCAATGAATCAGAGAGTCCAGTGAGAGACTAGCAGCTCAAGGGGATGAAGAACTTCAAGTAGAAGTTGTAGTGAAGCTGAGTGAACTGTTGAACTTTGTGTTAGGAACTGTTAAGTACTGTCACCATTAAAGACAGCAATCCTGCACGTGCAGAAGTAGTGCCCCGTCATCTCCTTCAGCAGGGACGCACCGTCCTTCTCTCCACTGAGTCCCGGCTTTGATTGGATAAAATAATAGCAGCGCAGCCATTGGCTCCCGCTGCTGTCAATCAAATCCAATGCCCCGGGGGCGGGGCTGAGTCATACATTCGGCTTCTATGGACGCCAAATGAATGACTTGGGAGCACGCCCGCAAGGTAACCCCCTCGGGAGAGCGCTTCTCCAAGTGGGTTATCTAAAGCAGGGAGGAGCCGTGAGAGCTGCCGAGGAACCCCAGAAGACGAGGTTCGGGGCCACTCTGTGCAAAGGAAGCTGCACAGTGGAGGTAAGTATGATATGTTTGTTATTAAAAAAACAAAGCTTTAGTATTACTTTAAGGGTGTCCTGGCCCTAATCCTCTTTCCCTTCAAAATAAAACAGGACTGTTAAAAGAAATAAAGCCTCTTTTGCATCCAAGAAGTGTCTGGCGCCCAATGACTTTCAACATCTTTGCACCCACTATGCCTCACAACCCACTACATATTGAAGGATGTCAGCTGTCTTTGGCCTTGAAGGTCCTCATTGGGCTGGAAGAGGTTAAAGACTTTGCTACAGAAGTATAGTATACTTGTCTTTAAAATAAGAATCTCATGTTTGCCACTATAAAGCCCAACTGCACTTTCTGTTTAAAAATAGCTCTATAAATATATATATATATATATATATATATATATTACAGGTGCATAACAAAGCTGGGCAAAGTCTTACAGCACCTTTTCTTTCATAGAGGGTTTATTGAAAAATACCAGAGCAAAGTATACAGGACTTAAATGTTTGCAGATCAGAGCGGTTGACATTGATAAAATAAAGACGTCATAGGTCATCAAGTGCCATGGACAGAAGTAGATTGGCAGTATATCTAAATTGGCCTAATGAACACATTATCATGGGAAACCAGAATGAGTGTATGCAAGGTGTACGCCTTCAATTATGGTATTTAGTGCAAGTGGAAACATAGATATTAAACATCCAACTAAAAAAAGCATACGAATAGGAAAAAAGACAGTAGGAGGGTAAAGTGAAAGGGGGAAAAGCAAAGAAAAGAGGAGAGAGAATATAAGAAAAATAAAGGAGACAGGATGGGTTGGGAGAGGGGAGTAAAAAAATATTGAAAAGAAAAAGCAGACAGCTGAAGGGGATAGTTCTGGGCAGGCAGCACCCCAGACATTCAGATGTATAGTAGATATCTATAAAAATATGGCAGTATTTAGGGTAGCCATACTTGAGGAATGTTTCATGAGTGTCAGTCAAATTTGCTATCGTATTTTCATTGTTCATGATACCACTGAGTTGATTTTTGACTGCCTCAATGTTTTTCAGACTCTCACATTAATCATGATACTGCGGTGAGTGTTTGTTCTATACGGGTGCAAATAGGAACAGGTTTATTGAGCAGTGCTTCATAAGGGTTTTGTGAAGCTTTGTCATGTGAGAAAAGAATGAGGGTTTGCAGAAGTGTAAGGATATTGTGCCTTATCTGTACATAATGGAAATGCTCACTAAGGTGGATTTCATGTGAATTCCAGAACTGCTGGAAGGTTTCGACTTCCTTCAAGGGTAAGTAGAGAGTGTACGTCATGGAAACCGCATTCTTGCCACCAGTGAAAGTAAAAAAGATGTTCCAAAGAACAAAAGACTTATGCAGCGTACACACGAGCGGACTTTTCGACCGGACTGGTCCGACAGACTTTCTGGCAGACTCTCGACGGACTTTTGATGGACTTCCGACTGACTTTTTAACGAACGGACTTGCCTATACACGATCACACTAAAGTCCGACGGACTCGTACGTGATGACGTACACCGGACTAGAATAAAGAAGTTGATAGCAAGTAGCCAATAGCTGCCCTAGCGTCGGTTTTTGTCCGTCGGACTAGCATACAGACGAGCGGATTTCTGGGTCCGGCGGAGTTACGACGTAAAGATTTGAAGCATGTTCCAAATCTAAAGTCCGTCAGACTTTCGACAGAAAAAGTCCGTTGAAGGTCCGATGAAGCCCACACACGGTCGGACTGTCCGCCGGATTCGGTCCGTTGGACCAGTCCAGTTGAAAAGTCCGCCCGTGTGTACATGGCATTACAGGTCTATTTCCTGAAAAAATAGACACTGTGGAAAATAGAAAAGGCTGTCTCCTGCCGGCATGCTGTAGAGAATGGCCCTTGTGCTCTGTGTGTGTGGAAACAGTGGTCTCTCTAAGGCCTTATTCACAGGGGCATACCTAACCTACACCCGTGCCCAGGGCTGTCTTTGCCCACGCGATATGAACAGGTGTTCCATGCATCTGCTTGCAGGCAGTCCGGTTCATGTTTGTTGGGACGCATGGACACAGGCGCCAGTCCCAATTTCACAGCTGTGCAGGAACGTGTCCCTGAACGCACACTGTCTGTGTCCAGGGAAAGCATCCACATGGCTATCAAATTTGGACCAGCAGCTGTGTTGGTGCAGCTGTTGCATCCCAATAGATGTCAATGGGACTGCTTGCACTTGAATGCTCAGAGCACTTGTGCAGACCGCACAGGTGAAGACAGCCTTTTGCACAGGTGTTTGGATGGTTATGACACACATTGCATTGCATTAACCACATTTGTTAACACGTGTGTTACTGCAATGCATTGTTGTGTGTTGAGGTGTTGTGCGCTGTATTATCAGAAATAGAGGGACTCTGATTTCCGGTTCATTGTGGTGCCTTGCCAGATCATTCACATGAATGGACTGCCTTAAACAATGCACATTAATGCTCAACATAACACTTTTATGTGTATTTCTTAAATACACTGCAATAGATTGCTTTGGTGTGAATTAAGTCTTAAGGCCTTCGTCTGATGAACGATCTGACGATTTTCTGATCGTTAGTATGCTGCTTTGACAGCCAATTACGAATTTTCGTCAGACAAAAACTGGATGTGCAGGCTTGAAAATTTTTGTCTAATGTGACCACAACGTCCGATTTTCTTTTCATTAGTACGCTTTTCTGACAAAAAAAAAAATCTGAAGAGCAAGACTAGGCATGCTCAGAAATGAAAGAACACATACAAGACAATTCAACACATTACGTCACTTCTGACATTGAATTCTGTCGTAAAAAAAAATTTCTGATGGTGAGTACCCTCTTCACTTTCGATTTGAGATTAGCATCAAACAAAAAAACTGACGAAAATTTGTCAATAATCTGACGGTGTGTACAAGGATTTAAAATTTGTACACCTTTTTGGTATGATGCACCTCTAAGGTCTTGTACACACGGTCAAATTATTGGATGAATTGTCATCAGTTTTTTGTTTGATGCTAGTCTCAAATCGAAAGTGAAGACGGTACTCACCATCAGAAAATTTTCTGACGACAGAATTCAACGTCAGAAGTGACGTAATGTGTTGAATTGTTTGAATTCAGTTTTCAGTTTGAAATCAGTTTGAAATCAGTTTAAGTTAATTGGTAGGCTTTTATTTACAAATCATATAAATCTGGATGTTTCCTTTCTGATAACTTGCAATAGAACAAGTTGCCTTTGAGACATGTTTAAAAGAAGGTTTGTGTTAAGCTGTGACTAATGTTTAATCATGAACAAGGAGTTACCACCTCGCATGTTGAGATTGCACTGTTTTCTGAATGAGTGTACCTTGGATGACATACCTTCAATGAAGTGCTACCTTATGTAAACAGAGGATACTTAAAAAAGTATGTCACTATGTTCTTCTATCAATTGTATATTCAAAACAAAAATGATGTCATCTGGTGTTATCATTCTATAAATTGCACAGGACCTTTCCCTGGTAACCTATGCGGCACCACCCTAACATATGTACTGCCCTGCAATATATCATGGAAAGATATGAAAGTAAATAGATTCTTAACACTGACTAATCACTGAGGCACAACAACAAAATAAACATATGTGTGAGCTAGCTCACCATATAACAAAGTAAAGGTGCATTAGAAGGACAATGGTGGGAAGCGTGGCCTAGAAATGTAGGAGCGAGGTTCTCCTAAATTGGTCTTAAAGTGGTTGTAAACCCCCCAATGTAGAAGTTGTACCTATAGGTAAGCCTATAAGGCTTACCTATAGGTACAGTAAATATCTCTTAAACGTGCAGCGTTTAGGAAATATTTACCTTGTAATGCGCCAATGATGTAATCTGCGTATGCCCTCCATGCACGTGCACGGGAGTGACATCAGGTGACTCCAGCCAGTCAAAAAGTCAGAGTCCGTGGCCCCGGAAGGAAGCGAAGATGGATGCGGCCTCCAGCGGGGACATCGCGGGCTTCATTTGCACATAATGGGCTAGGATACGATGCATACAAGCACATTATGCTTTTACTTTGCAGGGAACTAAAAAGGAAGTAAAATCCATCAGGGTTTACTTCATCTTTAATTACTTTACAGAATCAGCTCATCTGTTCTCACCTTTAGAGGAAACCCCAAGAAGCTCAGTCCACCTCCAAAGCAGCATTCAAGTGACTTTTCAAGCCCATCATGCTGAGATGAGGCCTACTACATTTATGGTATTTAGCAGTACCCCTGTAGGGGCTGCTTAGTGATGTGGCCCACATGTCACACTGCCCAGCCCGGCATTCACTTCCCAGTCCCTTTGAGACAATGAATAGTCCATGTGCTTGTTTTTTTTTTTTTTTGTTGTTTCTATTGAGGGATTTAACTTGAATGGGGATATCATTGATGATATCAATCAATTGGTGGATTGTATATCAATCAATTGGGACAACTATGTACACTTCTCTGTACAAGTTACTACTCCAGTCTCTTTCAGCATTTTCCTTGCTTGCAGACTATTCCTCTTTCTTTCTCCTGCACAACTCTTAATTCCCAGGAGCAGCTAGCACATGTTTAGGCCTGACACTGGCTCAGCCAGGCCTTAGCAATTGCCTTTTGTAGGCAAGGACCCCGGGCCCCTATGTATGTAGCAAGAAATTTAAAGTCTTTAGTGCTAGCTGTCCTACTGGTGGACTACTGCTCCCAGTCAGCCCTCTTCAGGCCCTGCTAGCCCTCCTGACTGCAGCTGCCCGACTCCACTGCCCATGACAGCCAGGCCTTAGCAATTGCCTTTTGTAGGCAGAGACCCCGGGCCCCTATGGTGTAGCAAGAAATTAAAAGTCTTTAGTGCTAGCTGTCCTACTGGTGGACTACTGCTCCCAGTCAGCCCTCTTCAGGCCCTGCTAGCCCTCCTAACTGCAGCTGCCCAACTCCACTGCCCATGACATTGCAGTCCTCACTACTGGCTCTGCACCCATCTCTGACTGCATGCTGCCAGTCCTCTCAGACGTGCCTCCCCAGTCCTCCCGACTGCACATGTCACTCACCAGCCCTCCTGGCTGCAACCAGTGGTTCCCTCCTGCAGACTTGCCCTGCAGTACTAGCTCCTGCTGTCCTCACTTACTCCTCCTGTGCCTCCTGTCCAGAACCTTCACGCTTTCCTGAAGGGCTCTGTCCTGCACCCAAGCTCCAGGCCCAAGGTCACCCCCCCCCCCCCCAGACTGGGGAGCTCCCTCAAGCCTAGTACTCCATCTCCAGTTCTTCCACCCGACAACTCCCCCCAGCTGGGCTGACTCTAGGTATTTAAGGAGGCCTACCCCCTGCCAATCCAGGATGGGGATTGATCAGGGCTCCTTAGAACACCCCAGGCAGCTCCACCTCTCCTCTCCTGCTCTCCTTCAAGAATCCTCTAGAAGAAAGAGGGAGGTCTCAGTGAGGCTGCCTGTGAGTCACAAGCTGCTAAACACTGAGCCACTCCCAGCCCACACAAATCAAAACAAACAGCCAGGCCTGCTAAATTTACCTACTCTACAGAACAAAAATCCTACTCTAGCACCTACCTATGTAGAGGGTGCTACAGGTATAAATCCAACACAGTGCTGCGCTACCAGTGAATAATTCAAATAAGATATCATACATCAATTCATTAATAACAAAGAATTAATATTCAACAGTGGTAATAACTCCATAATAATAAGTCCATATGAAATCAAAAAATCTACAATGTGTATATATAACCACAATTGATCACAAATGCAGAAAAAAATCCTCAGCTTGCTTCATCAACTAGTGCAAAAAAATTCTCAAAAAGTGCAAGTGCTCGCCTCCCCCAGTGTGCTCTGGCCGCTCAACCTCACAATCTGACCCCTGTTTCACCAGTGGGTCAGAATAAGCAGGCCCCAATCAAGAGATTGCTCTGGTATCCTGCTGGCTTTACACTCCTCTATATGTCCCA
The DNA here is from genome assembly GCA_037952835.1 of Lithobates septentrionalis. Taxonomy (NCBI): domain Eukaryota; kingdom Metazoa; phylum Chordata; class Amphibia; order Anura; family Ranidae; genus Lithobates; species Lithobates septentrionalis. The sequence continues at coordinate 991,215 of JBBDGP010001118.1, forward strand.
CTCTGTCCTGATGGTTTGCTCCGCCTTGAGTCTCCCCCAGGGATATCGGGTGTATAGAGGAACAAAATACGAGATCTAGTGCTCTCTGTTTAAAATGTTATTGCAGTGCGGGCTATCTGGGCAAAACAATTCAAATCCGTGCAAACGAGATGGCCAAGGGATGACGTCATCAAAGGCTCCGCTTAAGTGCTATGAGCGAACCTTCAGGACGTCAGATTGTGAAAACAGGCGTCAGATTGTGAGGTGAGCGGCCAGAGCACACTGGGGGAGGCGAGCACTTGCACTTTTTGAGAATCTTTTTGCACTAGTTGGTGAAGCAAGCTAATTGTTGTCCAGAGGACAGATTCTCTCACCTGAGCTGTGGATCTCTGCAGCTCCTCTAGAGTTACCATGGTCCTCTTGGCTGCTTCTCTGATTAATGCTCTCCTTGCCCGGCCTGTCAGTTTAGGTGGACTGCCTTGTCTTGGTAGGTTTTCAGTTGTGCCATACTCTTTCCATTTTCGGATGATGGATTGAACAGTGCTCTGTGAGATGTTCAAAGCTTGGGTTGTTTTTTTTATAACCTAACCCTGGTTTAAATTTCTTCTTCTCTCAACTTTATCCCTGACCTGTCTGGTGTATTCCTTGGCCTTCATGATGCTGTTTTTTCACTAAGGTTCTCTAGCAAACCTCTGAGGGCTTCATGGAACAGCTGTAGTTATACTGAATTTAAATTACAAACAGGTGGACTCTATTTATTAATTAGGTGACTTCTGAAGGTATCAGAGTAAAGGGGGCTGAATACAAATGTCCACCACACTTTTCAGATATTAATTTGGAAAAAACTTTGAAAAAAATTCATTATTTTCTTTCCACTTCACAATCATGTGCCACTTTGTGTTGGTCTATCACATAAAATCCCAATAAAATACATTTACATTTTTGGTTGTAACATGACAAAATGTGTAAAATTTCAAGGGGTATGAATACTTTTCCAAGGCACTGTGTATGTATAATATATATATATATATATATATATATATATATATACAGTATCTCACAAAAGTGAGTACACCCCTCACATTTTTGTAAATAATTTATTATATCTTTTCATGTGACAACACTGAAGAAATGACACTTTACTACACTGTAAAGTAGTGAGTGTACAGCTTGTATAACAGTGTAAATTTGCTGTCCCCTCAAAATAACTCAACACACAGCCATTAATGTCTAAACCGCTGGCAGCAAAAGTGAGTACACCCCTAAGTGAAAATGTCCAAATTAGACCCAATTAGCCATTTTCCCTCCTCAGGGTCGGTTCACACTGGGGCAACACGACTTCAGCGCGACTTTGTACCGCGACTTCAGCGCGACTTCAGCGCGACTTCAGCAAATTACAAGGCGACTTTAAGTCGCCTCCATGACAGGCGACTTCGCCTGTGGCCAATCACGGGGCAATCAGCTCTCTGGGAGGGAGGGGGGGAGGGAGGGGTTTTCCCTGCAAAGTCGCTTGACTTTACAGAGAGATCCGACTTGGAGGCGACTTCCATTGATTTCTATGGTACAGGTCGCCTACCAAGTCGGATCCAAGTAGTACAGGGAGTACGCTCTGAAGTCGGAGCGACTTCAGTAGTGTCTATTAAGACGCTAGCGTTCACTCCCATCGAAACTATTTCTGGGGCGACTTGGGGCGACTTGAGGGCGTACAAGTCGGATCCCAAGTCGCCCCAGTGTGAACCGAGCCTTAGTGTCATGTGATTAGTTAGTGTTACAAGGTTTCAGGTGTGAATGGGGAGCAGGTGTGTTAAATTTGGTGTTATTGCTCTCACTCTCTCATACTGGTCACTAGAAGTTCAACATGGCACCTCATGGCAAAGAACTCTCTGAGGATCTGAAAAAAAATTATTGTTGCTCTACATAAAGATGGCCTAGGCTATAAGAAGATTTCCAAGATCCTGAAACTGAGCTGCAGCACGGTGGCAAAGACCATACAGCAGTTAACCAGGACAGGTTCCACTCAGAACAGGCCTCATCATGGTCGACCAAAGAAGTTTAGTGCACATGCTCAGCGTCATATCCAGAGGTTATCTTTGGAAAATAGACGTATGAGTGCTGTCAGCATTGCTGCAAAGGTTAAAGGGGTGGGGGGTCAGCCTGTTAGTGCTCAGACCATACGCCGCACTCTGCATCAAATTGGTCTGCATGGCTGTTGTCCCAGAAGGAAGCCTCTTCTAAAGATGATGCACAAGAAAGCCCGCAAACAGTTTGCTGAAGGCAAATAGACTAAGGACATGGATTACAGTAACCATGTCCTTTGGTCTGATGAGACCAAGATAAACTTATTTAGTTCAGATGGTGTCAAGCGTGTGTGGCGGCAACCAGGTGAGGAGTACAAAGACAAGTGTGTCATGTGTCAAGCAGGGTGGTGGAAGTGTCATGGTCTGGGGCTGCATAAGTGCTTCTGGTCAGGCCCGGACTGGGACAAAAAATAGGCCCGGGCATTTAGGACTGAGCAGCCAATTTTTCCAGGAAACGGGGGGGGGGGGGGATTCGGTAGGCATTTGCGGGGTGGCTGGTGTCGGTCCTCCACACTGTAATGTACAGGGACACTGTGGCACTGTAATGATTACAGTGCCCCTGCAATTATCCCCCCCTTTTCTCTGTAATCACAGTGCCCCCTTTTACTCTCTGCTCACTGTGCAGATCTCCAGTTCCTCCTGCCCCCTTACATCAGAGTCCGCACAGACCCCCCTTTATGTCAAAGCCCCCTTACATCAGAGCCCCCTTACATCAGAGTCCGCACAGACCCCCCTTTATGTCAAAGCCCCCTTACATCAGAGCCCGCACAGAGCCCCCTTACATCAGAGCCCGCACAGAGCCCCCTTACATCAGAGTCCGCACAGAGCCCCCTTACATCAGAGTCCGCACAGACCCCCCTTTATGTCAAAGCCCCCTTACATCAGAGCCCGCACAGAGCCCCCTTACATCAGAGTCCGCACAGAGCCCCCTTACATCAGAGCCCGCACAGAGCCCCCTTACATCAGAGTCCGCACAGACCCCCCTTTATGTCAAAGCCCCCTTACATCAGAGCCCGCACAGAGCCCCCTTACATCAGAGCCCGCACAGAGCCCCCTTACATCAGAGTCCGCACAGAGCCCCCTTACATCAGAGCCCGCACAGAGCCCCCTTACATCAGAGTCCGCACAGAGCCCCCTTACATCAGAGTCCGCACAGACCCCCCTTTATGTCAAAGCCCCCTTACATCAGAGCCCGCACAGAGCCCCCTTACATCAGAGTCCGCACAGAGCCCCCTTACATCAGAGCCCGCACAGAGCCCCCTTACATCAGAGTCCGCACAGACCCCCCTTTATGTCAAAGCCCCCTTACATCAGAGCCCGCACAGAGCCCCCTTACATCAGAGCCCGCACAGAGCCCCCTTACATCAGAGTCCGCACAGAGCCCCCTTACATCAGAGCCCGCACAGAGCCCCCTTACATCAGAGTCCGCACAGAGCCCCCTTACATCAGAGTCCGCACAGACCCCCCTTTATGTCAAAGCCCCCTTACATCAGAGCCCGCACAGAGCCCCCTTACATCAGAGTCCGCACAGAGCCCCCTTACATCAGAGCCCGCACAGAGCCCCCTTACATCAGAGTCCGCACAGACCCCCCTTTATGTCAAAGCCCCCTTACATCAGAGCCCGCACAGAGCCCCCTTACATCAGAGCCCGCACAGAGCCCCCTTACATCAGAGTCCGCACAGAGCCCCCTTACATCAGAGCCCGCACAGAGCCCCCTTACATCAGAGTCCGCACAGAGCCCCCTTACATCAGAGCCCGCACAGAGCCCCCTTACATCAGAGCCCGCACAGAGCCCCCTTACATCAGAGTCCGCACAGAGCCCCCTTACATCAGAGCCCGCACAGAGCCCCCTTACATCAGAGTCCGCACAGAGCCCCCTTACATCAGAGTCCGCACAGACCCCCCTTTATGTCAAAGCCCCCTTACATCAGAGCCCGCACAGAGCCCCCTTACATCAGAGCCCCCGTACATCAGAGTCCGCACAGAGCCCCCTTTCATCAGAGTCTGCTTACATCAGAGCCCCCTTACATCAGAGTCCGCACAGAGCCCCCTTACATCAGAGTCCCCTTACATCAGAGCCCCCTTTCATCAGAGCCCCCTTACATCAGAGCCCGCACAGAGCCCCCTTACATCAGAGCCCCCGTACATCAGAGTCCGCACAGAGCCCCCTTTCATCAGAGTCTGCTTACATCAGAGCCCCCTTACATCAGAGCCCGCACAGAGCCCCCTTACATCAGAGCCCCCTTACATCAGAGCCCCCTTACATCAGAGCCCGCACAGACCCCCCTTTATGTCAAAGCCCCCTTACATCAGAGCCCGCACAGAGCCCCCTTACATCAGAGCCCGCACAGAGCCCCCTTACATCAGAGTCCGCACAGAGCCCCCTTACATCAGAGCCCGCACAGAGCCCCCTTACATCAGAGTCCGCACAGAGCCCCCTTACATCAGAGTCCGAACAGAGCCCCCTTACATCAGAGTCCGCACAGACCCCCCTTTATGTCAAAGCCCCCTTACATCAGAGCCCGCACAGAGCCCCCTTACATCAGAGTCCGCACAGACCCCCCTTTATGTCAAAGCCCCCTTACATCAGAGCCCGCACAGAGCCCCCTTACATCAGAGCCCCCTTACATCAGAGCCCCCTTACATCAGAGTCCGCACAGAGCCCCCTTACATCAGAGCCCCCTTACATCAGAGCCCCCTTACATCAGAGCCCGCACAGAGCCCCCTTACATCAGAGCCCCCTTACATCAGAGCCCGCACAGAGCCCCCTTACATCAGAGCCCCCTTACATCAGAGCCCGCACAGAGCCCCCTTACATCAGAGCCCCCTTACATCAGAGTCCGCACAGAGCCCCCTTTCATCAGAGTCTGCTTACATCAGAGCCCCCTTACATCAGAGCCCCCTTACATCAGAGTCCGCACTGACCCCCCCTTACATCAGAGCCCCCTTACATCAGAGTCCGCACAGAGCCCCCTTACATCAGAGCCCCCTTACATCAGAGTCCCGTACATCAGAGTCCGCTTACATCAGAGCCCCCTTACATCAGAGTCTGCACAGAACCCCCTTACATCAGAGTCCGCTTACATCAGAGCCCCCTTACATCAGAGCCCCCTTACATCAGAGCCCCCTTACATCAGAGCCCCCTTACATCAGAGCCCGCTTACATCAGAGCCCGCTTACATCAGAGCCCCCTTACATCAGAGCCCCCTTACATCAGAGCCCCCTTACATCAGAGCCCCCTTACATCAGAGCCCGCTTACATCAGAGCCCGCTTACATCAGAGTCCGCTTACATCAGAGCCCCCTTACATCAGAGCCCCCTTACATCAGAGTCCGCTTACATCAGAGCCCCCTTACATCAGAGTCCGCTTACATCAGAGTCCGCTTACATCAGAGCCCCCTTACATCAGAGTCCGCGTACATCAGAGCCCCCTTACATCAGAGTCCGCTTACATCAGAGTCCACTTACATCGGAGCCCCCGTACATCAGAGTCCGCTTACATCAGAGCCCCCGTACATCAGAGTCCGCTTACATCAGAGCCCCCTCACATCAGAGTCCGCTTACATCAGAGCCCCCTTACATCAGAGTCCGCTTACATCAGAGCCCCCTTACATCAGAGCCCCCTTACATCAGAGTCCGCTTACATCAGAGTCCGCTTACATCAGAGCCCCCTTACATCAGAGTCCCCTTACATCAGAGTCCCCTTACATCAGAGTCCGCTTACATCAGAGCCCCCTTACATCAGAGTCCGCTTACATCAGAGCCCCCTTACATCAGAGCCCCCTTACATCAGAGCCCCCTTACATCAGAGCCCCCTTACATCAGAGTCCGCACAGAGCCCCCTTACATCAGAGCCCCCTTACATCAGAGCCCCCTTACATCAGAGTCCGCACAGAGCCCCCTTACATCAGAGCCCCCTTACATCAGAGTCTGCTTACATCAGAGTCTGCACAAAGCCCCCTTACATCAGAGTCCATTTACATCAGAGCCCCCGTACATCAGAGTCCGCACTGACCCCCCCTTACATCAGAGTCCGCTTACATCAGAGTCCGCTTACATCAGAGTCCGCTTACATCAGAGCCCCCTTACATCAGAGCCCCCTTACATCAGAGCCCCCTTACATCAGAGCCCCCTTACATCAGAGCCCGCACAGAGCCCCCTTACATCAGAGCCCGCACAGAGCCCCCTTACATCAGAGCCCCCTTACATCAGAGCCCGCACAGAGCCCCCTTACATCAGAGCCCCCTTACATCAGAGTCCGCACAGAGCCCCCTTTCATCAGAGTCTGCTTACATCAGAGCCCCCTTACATCAGAGTCCGCACAGAGCCCCCTTACATCAGAGCCCCCTTACATCAGAGCCCCCTTACATCAGAGCCCCCTTACATCAGAGCCCCCTTACATCAGAGTCTGCACAGAGCCCCCTTTCATCAGAGTCTGCTTACATCAGAGCCCCCTTACATCAGAGTCCGCACTGACCCCCACTTACATCAGAGCCCCCTTACATCAGAGTCCGCACAGAGCCCCCTTACATCAGAGCCCCCTTACATCAGAGTCTGCTTACATCAGAGTCTGCACAAAGCCCCCTTACATCAGAGTCCATTTACATCAGAGCCCCCGTACATCAGAGTCCGCACTGACCCCCCCTTACATCAGAGCCCCGTACATCAGAGTCCGCTTACATCAGAGCCCCCTTACATCAGAGTCTGCACAGAACCCCCTTACATCAGAGTCCGCTTACATCAGAGCCCCCTTACATCAGAGCCCCCTTACATCAGAGTCCGCTTACATCAGAGCCCCCTTACATCAGAGCCCGCTTACATCAGAGCCCCCTTACATCAGAGCCCCCTTACATCAGAGCCCCCTTACATCAGAGCCCGCTTACATCAGAGCCCGCTTACATCAGAGTCCGCTTACATCAGAGTCCGCTTACATCAGAGCCCCCTTACATCAGAGCCCCCTTACATCAGAGTCCGCTTACATCAGAGCCCCCTTACATCAGAGCCCCCTTACATCAGAGTCCGCTTACATCAGAGTCCGCTTACATCAGAGCCCCCTTACATCAGAGTCCGCGTACATCAGAGCCCCCTTACATCAGAGTCCGCTTACATCAGAGTCCACTTACATCGGAGCCCCCGTACATCAGAGTCCGCTTACATCAGAGCCCCCGTACATCAGAGTCCGCTTACATCAGAGCCCCCTCACATCAGAGTCCGCTTACATCAGAGCCCCCTCACATCAGAGTCCGCTTACATCAGAGCCCCCTTACATCAGAGCCCCCTTACATCAGAGTCCGCTTACATCAGAGTCCGCTTACATCAGAGCCCCCTTACATCAGAGCCCCCTTACATCAGAGTCCCCTTACATCAGAGTCCCCTTACATCAGAGTCCCCTTACATCAGAGTCCCCTTACATCAGAGTCCGCTTACATCAGAGCCCCCTTACATCAGAGTCCCCTTACATCAGAGCCCCCTTACATCTGAGCCCCCTTACATCAGAGTCCGCACAGAGCCCCCTTACATCAGAGCCCCCTTACATCAGAGCCCCCTTACATCAGAGTCCGCACAGAGCCCCCTTACATCAGAGCCCCCTTACATCAGAGTCTGCTTACATCAGAGTCTGCACAAAGCCCCCTTACATCAGAGTCCATTTACATCAGAGCCCCCGTACATCAGAGTCCGCACTGACCCCCCCTTACATCAGAGCCCCGTACATCAGAGTCCGCTTACATCAGAGTCCCCTTACATCAGAGCCCCCTTACATCAGAGCCCCCTTACATCAGAGCCCCCTTACATCAGAGCCCCCTTACATCAGAGCCCCCTTACATCAGAGCCCGCACAGAGCTCCCTTACATCGGAGCCCGCACAGAGCCCCCTTACATCAGAGCCCCCTTACATCAGAGCCCGCACAAAGCCCCCTTACATCAGAGCCCCCTTACATCAGAGTCCGCACAGAGCCCCCTTTCATCAGAGTCTGCTTACATCAGAGCCCCCTTACATCAGAGTCCGCACAGAGCCCCCTTACATCAGAGCCCCCTTACATCAGAGCCCCCTTACATCAGAGTCTGCACAGAGCCCCCTTTCATCAGAGTCTGCTTACATCAGAGCCCCCTTACATCAGAGTCCGCACAGAGCCCCCTTACATCAGAGCCCCCTTACATCAGAGTCTGCTTACATCAGAGTCTGCACAAAGCCCCCTTACATCAGAGTCCATTTACATCAGAGCCCCCGTACATCAGAGTCCGCACTGACCCCCCCTTACATCAGAGCCCCGTACATCAGAGTCCGCTTACATCAGAGCCCCCTTACATCAGAGTCTGCACAGAACCCCCTTACATCAGAGTCCGCTTACATCAGAGCCCCCTTACATCAGAGTCCGCTTACATCAGAGCCCCCTTACATCAGAGCCCGCTTACATCAGAGCCCCCTTACATCAGAGCCCCCTTACATCAGAGCCCCCTTACATCAGAGCCCCCTTACATCAGAGCCCGCACAGAGCCCCCTTACATCAGAGCCCGCACAGAGCCCCCTTACATCAGAGCCCCCTTACATCAGAGCCCGCACAGAGCCCCCTTACATCAGAGCCCCCTTACATCAGAGTCCGCACAGAGCCCCCTTTCATCAGAGTCTGCTTACATCAGAGCCCCCTTACATCAGAGTCCGCACAGAGCCCCCTTACATCAGAGCCCCCTTACATCAGAGCCCCCTTACATCAGAGCCCCCTTACATCAGAGTCTGCACAGAGCCCCCTTTCATCAGAGTCTGCTTACATCAGAGCCCCCTTACATCAGAGTCCGCACTGACCCCCACTTACATCAGAGCCCCCTTACATCAGAGTCCGCACAGAGCCCCCTTACATCAGAGCCCCCTTACATCAGAGTCTGCTTACATCAGAGTCTGCACAAAGCCCCCTTACATCAGAGTCCATTTACATCAGAGCCCCCGTACATCAGAGTCCGCACTGACCCCCCCTTACATCAGAGCCCCGTACATCAGAGTCCGCTTACATCAGAGCCCCCTTACATCAGAGTCTGCACAGAACCCCCTTACATCAGAGTCCGCTTACATCAGAGCCCCCTTACATCAGAGCCCCCTTACATCAGAGTCCGCTTACATCAGAGCCCCCTTACATCAGAGCCCGCTTACATCAGAGCCCCCTTACATCAGAGCCCCCTTACATCAGAGCCCCCTTACATCAGAGCCCGCTTACATCAGAGCCCGCTTACATCAGAGTCCGCTTACATCAGAGTCCGCTTACATCAGAGCCCCCTTACATCAGAGCCCCCTTACATCAGAGTCCGCTTACATCAGAGCCCCCTTACATCAGAGCCCCCTTACATCAGAGTCCGCTTACATCAGAGTCCGCTTACATCAGAGCCCCCTTACATCAGAGTCCGCGTACATCAGAGCCCCCTTACATCAGAGTCCGCTTACATCAGAGTCCACTTACATCGGAGCCCCCGTACATCGGAGTCCGCTTACATCAGAGCCCCCGTACATCAGAGTCCGCTTACATCAGAGCCCCCTCACATCAGAGTCCGCTTACATCAGAGCCCCCTCACATCAGAGTCCGCTTACATCAGAGCCCCCTTACATCAGAGCCCCCTTACATCAGAGTCCGCTTACATCAGAGTCCGCTTACATCAGAGCCCCCTTACATCAGAGCCCCCTTACATCAGAGTCCCCTTACATCAGAGTCCCCTTACATCAGAGTCCCCTTACATCAGAGTCCCCTTACATCAGAGTCCGCTTACATCAGAGCCCCCTTACATCAGAGTCCCCTTACATCAGAGCCCCCTTACATCTGAGCCCCCTTACATCAGAGTCCGCACAGAGCCCCCTTACATCAGAGCCCCCTTACATCAGAGCCCCCTTACATCAGAGTCCGCACAGAGCCCCCTTACATCAGAGCCCCCTTACATCAGAGTCTGCTTACATCAGAGTCTGCACAAAGCCCCCTTACATCAGAGTCCATTTACATCAGAGCCCCCGTACATCAGAGTCCGCACTGACCCCCCCTTACATCAGAGCCCCGTACATCAGAGTCCGCTTACATCAGAGTCCCCTTACATCAGAGCCCCCTTACATCAGAGCCCCCTTACATCAGAGCCCCCTTACATCAGAGCCCCCTTACATCAGAGCCCCCTTACATCAGAGCCCGCACAGAGCTCCCTTACATCAGAGCCCGCACAGAGCCCCCTTACATCAGAGCCCCCTTACATCAGAGCCCGCACAAAGCCCCCTTACATCAGGACCCCCTTACATCAGAGTCCGCACAGAGCCCCCTTTCATCAGAGTCTGCTTACATCAGAGCCCCCTTACATCAGAGTCCGCACAGAGCCCCCTTACATCAGAGCCCCCTTACATCAGAGCCCCCTTACATCAGAGCCCCCTTACATCAGAGTCTGCACAGAGCCCCCTTTCATCAGAGTCTGCTTACATCAGAGCCCCCTTACATCAGAGTCCGCACAGAGCCCCCTTACATCAGAGCCCCCTTACATCAGAGTCTGCTTACATCAGAGTCTGCACAAAGCCCCCTTACATCAGAGTCCATTTACATCAGAGCCCCCGTACATCAGAGTCCGCACTGACCCCCCCTTACATCAGAGCCCCGTACATCAGAGTCCGCTTACATCAGAGCCCCCTTACATCAGAGTCTGCACAGAACCCCCTTACATCAGAGTCCGCTTACATCAGAGCCCCCTTACATCAGAGTCCGCTTACATCAGAGCCCCCTTACATCAGAGCCCGCTTACATCAGAGCCCCCTTACATCAGAGCCCCCTTACATCAGAGCCCCCTTACATCAGAGCCCCCTTACATCAGAGCCCCCTTACATCAGAGCCCGCTTACATCAGAGCCCGCTTACATCAGAGTCCGCTTACATCAGAGTCCGCTTACATCAGAGCCCCCTTACATCAGAGCCCCCTTACATCAGAGTCCGCTTACATCAGAGCCCCCTTACATCAGAGCCCCCTTACATCAGAGTCCGCTTACATCAGAGTCCGCTTACATCAGAGCCCCCTTACATCAGAGTCCGCGTACATCAGAGCCCCCTTACATCAGAGTCCGCTTACATCAGAGTCCACTTACATCGGAGCCCCCGTACATCAGAGTCCGCTTACATCAGAGCCCCCGTACATCAGAGTCCGCTTACATCAGAGCCCCCTCACATCAGAGTCCGCTTACATCAGAGCCCCCTCACATCAGAGTCCGCTTACATCAGAGCCCCCTTACATCAGAGCCCCCTTACATCAGAGTCCGCTTACATCAGAGTCCGCTTACATCAGAGCCCCCTTACATCAGAGCCCCCTTACATCAGAGTCCCCTTACATCAGAGTCCCCTTACATCAGAGTCCCCTTACATCAGAGTCCCCTTACATCAGAGTCCGCTTACATCAGAGCCCCCTTACATCAGAGTCCCCTTACATCAGAGCCCCCTTACATCTGAGCCCCCTTACATCAGAGTCCGCACAGAGCCCCCTTACATCAGAGCCCCCTTACATCAGAGCCCCCTTACATCAGAGTCCGCACAGAGCCCCCTTACATCAGAGCCCCCTTACATCAGAGTCTGCTTACATCAGAGTCTGCACAAAGCCCCCTTACATCAGAGTCCATTTACATCAGAGCCCCCGTACATCAGAGTCCGCACTGACCCCCCCTTACATCAGAGCCCCGTACATCAGAGTCCGCTTACATCAGAGCCCCCTTACATCAGAGCCCCCTTACATCAGAGCCCCCTTACATCAGAGCCCCCTTACATCAGAGCCCGCACAGAGCTCCCTTACATCAGAGCCCGCACAGAGCCCCCTTACATCAGAGCCCCCTTACATCAGAGCCCGCACAAAGCCCCCTTACATCAGAGCCCCCTTACATCAGAGTCCGCACAGAGCCCCCTTTCATCAGAGTCTGCTTACATCAGAGCCCCCTTACATCAGAGTCCGCACAGAGCCCCCTTACATCAGAGCCCCCTTACATCAGAGCCCCCTTACATCAGAGTCTGCACAGAGCCCCCTTTCATCAGAGTCTGCTTACATCAGAGCCCCCTTACATCAGAGTCCGCACAGAGCCCCCTTACATCAGAGCCCCCTTACATCAGAGTCTGCTTACATCAGAGTCTGCACAAAGCCCCCTTACATCAGAGTCCATTTACATCAGAGCCCCCGTACATCAGAGTCCGCACTGACCCCCCCTTACATCAGAGCCCCGTACATCAGAGTCCGCTTACATCAGAGCCCCCTTACATCAGAGTCTGCACAGAACCCCCTTACATCAGAGTCCGCTTACATCAGAGCCCCCTTACATCAGAGTCCGCTTACATCAGAGCCCGCTTACATCAGAGCCCCCTTACATCAGAGCCCCCTTACATCAGAGCCCCCTTACATCAGAGCCCCCTTACATCAGAGCCCCCTTACATCAGAGCCCCCTTACATCAGAGCCCGCTTACATCAGAGCCCGCTTACATCAGAGTCCGCTTACATCAGAGTCCGCTTACATCAGAGTCCGCTTACATCAGAGCCCCCTTACATCAGAGCCCCCTTACATCAGAGTCCGCTTACATCAGAGCCCCCTTACATCAGAGCCCCCTTACATCAGAGTCCGCTTACATCAGAGTCCGCTTACATCAGAGCCCCCTTACATCAGAGTCCGCGTACATCAGAGCCCCCTTACATCAGAGTCCGCTTACATCAGAGTCCACTTACATCGGAGCCCCCGTACATCAGAGTCCGCTTACATCAGAGCCCCCGTACATCAGAGTCCGCTTACATCAGAGCCCCCTCACATCAGAGTCCGCTTACATCAGAGCCCCCTCACATCAGAGTCCGCTTACATCAGAGCCCCCTTACATCAGAGCCCCCTTACATCAGAGTCCGCTTACATCAGAGTCCGCTTACATCAGAGCCCCCTTACATCAGAGCCCCCTTACATCAGAGTCCCCTTACATCAGAGTCCCCTTACATCAGAGTCCCCTTACATCAGAGTCCCCTTACATCAGAGTCCCCTTACATCAGAGTCCGCTTACATCAGAGCCCCCTTACATCAGAGTCCCCTTACATCAGAGCCCCCTTACATCTGAGCCCCCTTACATCAGAGTCCGCACAGAGCCCCCTTACATCAGAGCCCCCTTACATCAGAGCCCCCTTACAGAGTCCGCACAGAGCCCCCTTACATCAGAGCCCCCTTACATCAGAGTCTGCTTACATCAGAGTCTGCACAAAGCCCCCTTACATCAGAGTCCATTTACATCAGAGCCCCCGTACATCAGAGTCCGCACTGACCCCCCCTTACATCAGAGCCCCGTACATCAGAGTCCGCTTACATCAGAGTCCCCTTACATCAGAGCCCCCTTACATCAGAGCCCCCTTACATCAGAGCCCCCTTACATCAGAGCCCCCTTACATCAGAGCCCGCACAGAGCTCCCTTACATCAGAGCCCGCACAGAGCCCCCTTACATCAGAGCCCCCTTACATCAGAGCCCGCACAAAGCCCCCTTACATCAGAGCCCCCTTACATCAGAGTCCGCACAGAGCCCCCTTTCATCAGAGTCTGCTTACATCAGAGCCCCCTTACATCAGAGTCCGCACAGAGCCCCCTTACATCAGAGCCCCCTTACATCAGAGCCCCCTTACATCAGAGTCTGCACAGAGCCCCCTTTCATCAGAGTCTGCTTACATCAGAGCCCCCTTACATCAGAGTCCGCACAGAGCCCCCTTACATCAGAGCCCCCTTACATCAGAGTCTGCTTACATCAGAGTCTGCACAAAGCCCCCTTACATCAGAGTCCATTTACATCAGAGCCCCCGTACATCAGAGTCCGCACTGACCCCCCCTTACATCAGAGCCCCGTACATCAGAGTCCGCTTACATCAGAGCCCCCTTACATCAGAGTCTGCACAGAACCCCCTTACATCAGAGTCCGCTTACATCAGAGCCCCCTTACATCAGAGTCCGCTTACATCAGAGCCCCCTTACATCAGAGCCCGCTTACATCAGAGCCCCCTTACATCAGAGCCCCCTTACATCAGAGCCCCCTTACATCAGAGCCCCCTTACATCAGAGCCCCCTTACATCAGAGCCCGCTTACATCAGAGTCCGCTTACATCAGAGTCCGCTTACATCAGAGCCCCCTTACATCAGAGCCCCCTTACATCAGAGTCCGCTTACATCAGAGCCCCCTTACATCAGAGCCCCCTTACATCAGAGTCCGCTTACATCAGAGTCCGCTTACATCAGAGCCCCCTTACATCAGAGTCCGCGTACATCAGAGCCCCCTTACAGAGTCCGCTTACATCAGAGTCCACTTACATCGGAGCCCCCGTACATCAGAGTCCGCTTACATCAGAGCCCCCGTACATCAGAGTCCGCTTACATCAGAGCCCCCTCACATCAGAGTCCGCTTACATCAGAGCCCCCTCACATCAGAGTCCGCTTACATCAGAGCCCCCTTACATCAGAGCCCCCTTACATCAGAGTCCGCTTACATCAGAGTCCGCTTACATCAGAGTCCGCTTACATCAGAGCCCCCTTACATCAGAGCCCCCTTACATCAGAGTCCCCTTACATCAGAGTCCCCTTACATCAGAGTCCCCTTACATCAGAGTCCCCTTACATCAGAGTCCGCTTACATCAGAGCCCCCTTACATCAGAGTCCCCTTACATCAGAGCCCCCTTACATCTGAGCCCCCTTACATCAGAGTCCGCACAGAGCCCCCTTACATCAGAGCCCCCTTACATCAGAGCCCCCTTACATCAGAGTCCGCACAGAGCCCCCTTACATCAGAGCCCCCTTACATCAGAGTCTGCTTACATCAGAGTCTGCACAAAGCCCCCTTACATCAGAGTCCATTTACATCAGAGCCCCCGTACATCAGAGTCCGCACTGACCCCCCCTTACATCAGAGCCCCGTACATCAGAGTCCGCTTACATCAGAGTCCCCTTACATCAGAGCCCCCTTACATCAGAGCCCCCTTACATCAGAGCCCCCTTACATCAGAGCCCCCTTACATCAGAGCCCGCACAGTGCTCCCTTACATCAGAGCCCGCACAGAGCCCCCTTACATCAGAGCCCCCTTACATCAGAGCCCGCACAAAGCCCCCTTACATCAGAGCCCCCTTACATCAGAGTCCGCACAGAGCCCCCTTTCATCAGAGTCTGCTTACATCAGAGCCCCCTTACATCAGAGTCCGCACAGAGCCCCCTTACATCAGAGCCCCCTTACATCAGAGCCCCCTTACATCAGAGTCTGCACAGAGCCCCCTTTCATCAGAGTCTGCTTACATCAGAGCCCCCTTACATCAGAGTCCGCACAGAGCCCCCTTACATCAGAGCCCCCTTACATCAGAGTCTGCTTACATCAGAGTCTGCACAAAGCCCCCTTACATCAGAGTCCATTTACATCAGAGCCCCCGTACATCAGAGTCCGCACTGACCCCCCCTTACATCAGAGCCCCGTACATCAGAGTCCGCTTACATCAGAGCCCCCTTACATCAGAGTCTGCACAGAACCCCCTTACATCAGAGTCCGCTTACATCAGAGCCCCCTTACATCAGAGTCCGCTTACATCAGAGCCCCCTTACATCAGAGCCCGCTTACATCAGAGCCCCCTTACATCAGAGCCCCCTTACATCAGAGCCCCCTTACATCAGAGCCCCCTTACATCAGAGCCCGCTTACATCAGAGTCCGCTTACATCAGAGTCCGCTTACATCAGAGCCCCCTTACATCAGAGCCCCCTTACATCAGAGTCCGCTTACATCAGAGCCCCCTTACATCAGAGCCCCCTTACATCAGAGTCCGCTTACATCAGAGCCCCCTTACATCAGAGTCCGCGTACATCAGAGCCCCCTTACATCAGAGTCCGCTTACATCAGAGTCCACTTACATCGGAGCCCCCGTACATCAGAGTCCGCTTACATCAGAGCCCCCGTACATCAGAGTCCGCTTACATCAGAGCCCCCTCACATCAGAGTCCGCTTACATCAGAGCCCCCTTACATCAGAGTCCGCTTACATCAGAGCCCCCTTACATCAGAGCCCCCTTACATCAGAGTCCGCTTACATCAGAGTCCGCTTACATCAGAGCCCCCTTACATCAGAGCCCCCTTACATCAGAGTCCCCTTACATCAGAGTCCCCTTACATCAGAGTCCGCTTACATCAGAGCCCCCTTACATCAGAGTCCGCTTACATCAGAGCCCCCTTACATCAGAGCCCCCTTACATCAGAGTCCGCACAGAGCCCCCTTACATCAGAGCCCCCTTACATCAGAGTCCGCACAGAGCCCCCTTACATCAGAGCCCCCTTACATCAGAGTCTGCTTACATCAGAGTCTGCACAAAGCCCCCTTACATCAGAGTCCATTTACATCAGAGCCCCCGTACATCAGAGTCCGCACTGACCCCCCCTTACATCAGAGCCCCGTACATCAGAGTCCGCTTACATCAGAGTCCGCTTACATCAGAGCCCCCTTACATCAGAGCCCCCTTACATCAGAGCCCCCTTACATCAGAGCCCCCTTACATCAGAGCCCGCACAGAGCCCCCTTACATCAGAGCCCGCACAGAGCCCCCTTACATCAGAGCCCCCTTACATCAGAGCCCGCACAGAGCCCCCTTACATCAGAGCCCCCTTACATCAGAGTCCGCACAGAGCCCCCTTTCATCAGAGTCTGCTTACATCAGAGCCCCCTTACATCAGAGTCCGCACAGAGCCCCCTTACATCAGAGCCCCCTTACATCAGAGCCCCCTTACATCAGAGTCTGCACAGAGCCCCCTTTCATCAGAGTCTGCTTACATCAGAGCCCCCTTACATCAGAGTCCGCACTGACCCCCCCTTACATCAGAGCCCCCTTACATCAGAGTCCGCACAGAGCCCCCTTACATCAGAGCCCCCTTACATCAGAGTCTGCTTACATCAGAGTCTGCACAAAGCCCCCTTACATCAGAGTCCATTTACATCAGAGCCCCCGTACATCAGAGTCCGCACTGACCCCCCCTTACATCAGAGCCCCGTACATCAGAGTCCGCTTACATCAGAGCCCCCTTACATCAGAGTCTGCACAGAACCCCCTTACATCAGAGTCCGCTTACATCAGAGCCCCCTTACATCAGAGCCCCCTTACATCAGAGTCCGCTTACATCAGAGCCCCCTTACATCAGAGCCCGCTTACATCAGAGCCCCCTTACATCAGAGCCCCCTTACATCAGAGCCCCCTTACATCAGAGCCCCCTTACATCAGAGCCCGCTTACATCAGAGCCCGCTTACATCAGAGTCCGCTTACATCAGAGTCCGCTTACATCAGAGTCCGCTTACATCAGAGCCCCCTTACATCAGAGCCCCCTTACATCAGAGTCCGCTTACATCAGAGCCCCCTTACATCAGAGCCCCCTTACATCAGAGTCCGCTTACATCAGAGTCCGCTTACATCAGAGCCCCCTTACATCAGAGTCCGCGTACATCAGAGCCCCCTTACATCAGAGTCCGCTTACATCAGAGTCCACTTACATCGGAGCCCCCGTACATCAGAGTCCGCTTACATCAGAGCCCCCGTACATCAGAGTCCGCTTACATCAGAGCCCCCTCACATCAGAGTCCGCTTACATCAGAGCCCCCTTACATCAGAGTCCGCTTACATCAGAGCCCCCTTACATCAGAGCCCCCTTACATCAGAGTCCGCTTACATCAGAGTCCGCTTACATCAGAGCCCCCTTACATCAGAGCCCCCTTACATCAGAGTCCCCTTACATCAGAGTCCCCTTACATCAGAGTCCCCTTACATCAGAGTCCCCTTACATCAGAGTCCCCTTACATCAGAGTCCGCTTACATCAGAGCCCCCTTACATCAGAGTCCGCTTACATCAGAGCCCCCTTACATCAGAGCCCCCTTACATCAGAGCCCCCTTACATCAGAGCCCCCTTACATCAGAGTCCGCACAGAGCCCCCTTACATCAGAGCCCCCTTACATCAGAGCCCCCTTACATCAGAGTCCGCACAGAGCCCCCTTACATCAGAGTCTGCTTACATCAGAGTCTGCACAAAGCCCCCTTACATCAGAGTCCATTTACATCAGAGCCCCCGTACATCAGAGTCCGCACTGACCCCCCCTTACATCAGAGCCCCGTACATCAGAGTCCGCTTACATCAGAGTCCGCTTACATCAGAGCCCCCTTACATCAGAGCCCCCTTACATCAGAGCCCCCTTACATCAGAGCCCCCTTACATCAGAGCCCCCTTACATCAGAGCCCCCTTACATCAGAGCCCGCACAGAGCCCCCTTACATCAGAGCCCGCACAGAGCCCCCTTACATCAGAGCCCCCTTACATCAGAGCCCGCACAAAGCCCCCTTACATCAGAGCCCCCTTACATCAGAGTCCGCACAGAGCCCCCTTTCATCAGAGTCTGCTTACATCAGAGCCCCCTTACATCAGAGTCCGCACAGAGCCCCCTTACATCAGAGCCCCCTTACATAAGAGCCCCCTTACATCAGAGTCTGCACAGAGCCCCCTTTCATCAGAGTCTGCTTACATCAGAGCCCCCTTACATCAGAGTCCGCACAGAGCCCCCTTACATCAGAGCCCCCTTACATCAGAGTCTGCTTACATCAGAGTCTGCACAAAGCCCCCTTACATCAGAGTCCATTTACATCAGAGCCCCCGTACATCAGAGTCCGCACTGACCCCCCCTTACATCAGAGCCCCGTACATCAGAGTCCGCTTACATCAGAGCCCCCTTACATCAGAGTCTGCACAGAACCCCCTTACATCAGAGTCCGCTTACATCAGAGCCCCCTTACATCAGAGCCCCCTTACATCAGAGTCCGCTTACATCAGAGCCCGCTTACATCAGAGCCCCCTTACATCAGAGCCCCCTTACATCAGAGCCCCCTTACATCAGAGCCCCCTTACATCAGAGCCCCCTTACATCAGAGTCCGCTTACATCAGAGTCCGCTTACATCAGAGCCTCCTTACATCAGAGCCCCCTTACATCAGAGTCCGCTTACATCAGAGCCCCCTTACATCAGAGTCCGCGTACATCAGAGCCCCCTTACATCAGAGTCCGCTTACATCAGAGTCCACTTACATCAGAGCCCCCGTACATCAGAGTCCGCTTACATCAGAGCCCCCTCACATCAGAGTCCGCTTACATCAGAGCCCCCTTACATCAGAGTCCGCTTACATCAGAGCCCCCTTACATCAGAGCCCCCTTACATCAGAGTCCGCTTACATCAGAGTCCGCTTACATCAGAGCCCCCTTACATCAGAGCCCCCTTACATCAGAGCCCCCTTACATCAGAGCCCCCTTACATCAGAGTCCCCTTACATCAGAGTCCCCTTACATCAGAGTCCCCTTACATCAGAGTCCGCTTACATCAGAGCCCCCTTACATCAGAGTCCGCTTACATCAGAGCCCCCTTACATCAGAGCCCCCTTACATCAGAGCCCCCTTACATCAGAGCCCCCTTACATCAGAGTCCGCACAGAGCCCCCTTACATCAGAGCCCCCTTACATCAGAGCCCCCTTACATCAGAGTCCGCACAGAGCCCCCTTACATCAGAGCCCCCTTACATCAGAGTCTGCTTACATCAGAGTCTGCACAAAGCCCCCTTACATCAGAGTCCATTTACATCAGAGCCCCCGTACATCAGAGTCCGCACTGACCCCCCCTTACATCAGAGCCCCGTACATCAGAGTCCGCTTACATCAGAGTCCGCTTACATCAGAGCCCCCTTACATCAGAGCCCCCTTACATCAGAGCCCGCACAGAGCCCCCTTACATCAGAGCCCGCACAGAGCCCCCTTACATCAGAGCCCCCTTACATCAGAGCCCGCACAGAGCCCCCTTACATCAGAGTCCCCTTACATCAGAGTCCGCACAGAGCCCCCTTTCATCAGAGTCTGCTTACATCAGAGCCCCCTTACATCAGAGTCCGCACAGAGCCCCCTTACATCAGAGCCCCCTTACATCAGAGTCTGCTTACATCAGAGTCTGCACAAAGCCCCCTTACATCAGAGTCCATTTACATCAGAGCCCCCTTACATCAGAGTCCGCACTGACCCCCCCTTACATCAGAGCCCCGTACATCAGAGTCCGCTTACATCAGAGCCCCCTTACATCAGAGTCTGCACAGAACCCCCTTACATCAGAGTCCGCTTACATCAGAGCCCCCTTACATCAGAGCCCCCTTACATCAGAGTCCGCTTACATCAGAGCCCCCTTACATCAGAGCCCCCTTACATCAGAGCCCCCTTACATCAGAGCCCCCTTACATCAGAGCCCCCTTACATCAGAGCCCGCTTACATCAGAGCCCGCTTACATCAGAGTTCGCTTACATCAGAGTCCGCTTACATCAGAGCCCCCTTACATCAGAGCCCCCTTACATCAGAGTCCGCTTACATCAGAGCCCCCTTACATCGGAGCCCCCGTACATCAGAGTCCGCTTACATCAGAGCCCCCTTACATCAGAGTCCGCTTACATCAGAGCCCCCTCACATCAGAGTCCGCTTACATCAGAGCCCCCTTACATCAGAGTCCGCTTACATCAGAGCCCCCTTACATCAGAGCCCCCTTACATCAGAGTCCGCTTACATCAGAGTCCGCTTACATCAGAGCCCCCTTACATCAGAGCCCCCTTACATCAGAGTCCCCTTACATCAGAGTCCCCTTACATCAGAGTCCCCTTACATCAGAGTCCCCTTACATCAGAGTCCGCTTACATCAGAGCTCCCTTACATCAGAGTCCGCTTACATCAGAGCCCCCTTACATCAGAGCCCCCTTACATCAGAGCCCCCTTACATCAGAGCCCCCTTACATCAGAGTCTGCACAGAGCCCCCTTACATCAGAGCCCCCTTACATCAGAGCCCCCTTACATCAGAGTCCGCACAGAGCCCCCTTACATCAGAGCCCCCTTACATCAGAGTCTGCTTACATCAGAGTCTGCACAAAGCCCCCTTACATCAGAGTCCATTTACATCAGAGCCCCCGTACATCAGAGTCCGCACTGACCCCCCCTTACATCAGAGCCCCGTACATCAGAGTCCGCTTACATCAGAGTCCGCTTACATCAGAGCCCCCTTACATCAGAGCCCCCTTACATCAGAGCTCCCTTACATCAGAGCCCCCTTACATCAGAGCCCCCTTACATCAGAGTCCGCTTACATCAGAGCCCCCTTACATCAGAGCCCCCTTACATCAGAGTCCGCTTACATCAGAGTCCCCTTACATCAGAGCCCCCTTACATCAGAGTCCGCTTACATCAGAGTCCGCTTACATCAGAGCCCCCTTACATCAGAGTCCGCGTACATCAGAGCCCCCTTACATCAGAGTCCGCTTACATCAGAGTCCACTTACATCGGAGCCCCCGTACATCAGAGTCCGCTTACGTCAGAGCCCCCGTACATCAGAGTCCGCTTACATCAGAGCCCCCTTACATCAGAGTCCGCGTACATCAGAGTCCGCTTACATCAGAGCCCCCTTACATCAGAGCCCCCTTACATCAGAGTCCCCTTACATCAGAGTCCCCTTACATCAGAGTCCCCTTACATCAGAGTCCCCTTACATCAGAGCCCCCTTACATCAGAGTCCGCTTACATCAGAGCCCCCTTACATCAGAATCTGCACAAAGCCCCCTTACATCAGAGCCCCCTTACATCAGAGTCTGCACAGAACCCCCTTACATCAGAGTCCGCTTACATCAGAGCCCCCTTACATCAGAGTCCGCTTACATCAGAGTCCCCTTACATCAGAGTCCCCTTACATCAGAGTCCCCTTACATCAGAGCCCCCTTACATCAGAGTCCGCTTACATCAGAGCCCCCGTACATCAGAGCCCCCTTACATCAGAGCCCCCTTACATCAGAGTCCGCTTACATCAGAGCCCCCTTACATCAGAGCCCCCTTACATCAGAGCCCGCACAGAGCTCCCTTACATCAGAGCCCGCACAGAGCCCCCTTACATCAGAGCCCCCTTACATCAGAGCCCGCACAAAGCCCCCTTACATCAGAGCCCCCTTACATCAGAGTCCGCACAGAGCCCCCTTTCATCAGAGTCTGCTTACATCAGAGCCCCCTTACATCAGAGTCCGCACAGAGCCCTCTTACATCAGAGCCCCCTTACATCAGAGCCCCCTTACATCAGAGTCTGCACAGAGCCCCCTTTCATCAGAGTCTGCTTACATCAGAGCCCCCTTACATCAGAGTCCGCACAGAGCCCCCTTACATCAGAGCCCCCTTACATCAGAGTCTGCTTACATCAGAGTCTGCACAAAGCCCCCTTACATCAGAGTCCATTTACATCAGAGCCCCCGTACATCAGAGTCCGCACTGACCCCCCCTTACATCAGAGCCCCGTACATCAGAGTCCGCTTACATCAGAGCCCCCTTACATCAGAGTCTGCACAGAACCCCCTTACATCAGAGTCCGCTTACATCAGAGCCCCCTTACATCAGAGTCCGCTTACATCAGAGCCCCCTTACATCAGAGCCAGCTTACATCAGAGCCCCCTTACATCAGAGCCCCCTTACATCAGAGCCCCCTTACATCAGAGCCCCCTTACATCAGAGCCCCCTTACATCAGAGCCCGCTTACATCAGAGCCCGCTTACATCAGAGTCCGCTTACATCAGAGTCCGCTTACATCAGAGCCCCCTTACATCAGAGCCCCCTTACATCAGAGTCCGCTTACATCAGAGCCCCCTTACATCAGAGCCCCCTTACATCAGAGTCCGCTTACATCAGAGTCCGCTTACATCAGAGCCCCCTTACATCAGAGTCCGCGTACATCAGAGCCCCCTTACATCAGAGTCCGCTTACATCAGAGTCCACTTACATCGGAGCCCCCGTACATCAGAGTCCGCTTACATCAGAGCCCCCGTACATCAGAGTCCGCTTACATCAGAGCCCCCTCACATCAGAGTCCGCTTACATCAGAGCCCCCTCACATCAGAGTCCGCTTACATCAGAGCCCCCTTACATCAGAGCCCCCTTACATCAGAGTCCGCTTACATCAGAGCCCGCTTACATCAGAGCCCCCTTACATCAGAGCCCCCTTACATCAGAGCCCCCTTACATCAGAGTCCCCTTACATCAGAGTCCCCTTACATCAGAGTCCCCTTACATCAGAGTCCCCTTACATCAGAGTCCCCTTACATCAGAGCCCCCTTACATCAGAGTCCCCTTACATCAGAGCCCCCTTACATCTGAGCCCCCTTACATCAGAGTCCGCACAGAGCCCCCTTACATCAGAGCCCCCTTACATCAGAGCCCCCTTACATCAGAGTCCGCACAGAGCCCCCTTACATCAGAGCCCCCTTACATCAGAGTCTGCTTACATCAGAGTCTGCACAAAGCCCCCTTACATCAGAGTCCATTTACATCAGAGCCCCCGTACATCAGAGTCCGCACTGACCCCCCCTTACATCAGAGCCCCGTACATCAGAGTCCGCTTACATCAGAGTCCCCTTACATCAGAGCCCCCTTACATCAGAGCCCCCTTACATCAGAGCCCCCTTACATCAGAGCCCCCTTACATCAGAGCCCCCTTACATCAGAGCCCGCACAGAGCTCCCTTACATCAGAGCCCGCACAGAGCCCCCTTACATCAGAGCCCCCTTACATCAGAGCCCGCACAAAGCCCCCTTACATCAGAGCCCCCTTACATCAGAGTCCGCACAGAGCCCCCTTTCATCAGAGTCTGCTTACATCAGAGCCCCCTTACATCAGAGTCCGCACAGAGCCCCCTTACATCAGAGCCCCCTTACATCAGAGCCCCCTTACATCAGAGCCCCCTTACATCAGAGTCTGCACAGAGCCCCCTTTCATCAGAGTCTGCTTACATCAGAGCCCCCTTACATCAGAGTCCGCACAGAGCCCCCTTACATCAGAGCCCCCTTACATCAGAGTCTGCTTACATCAGAGTCTGCACAAAGCCCCCTTACATCAGAGTCCATTTACATCAGAGCCCCCGTACATCAGAGTCCGCACTGACCCCCCCTTACATCAGAGCCCCGTACATCAGAGTCCGCTTACATCAGAGCCCCCTTACATCAGAGTCTGCACAGAACCCCCTTACATCAGAGTCCGCTTACATCAGAGCCCCCTTACATCAGAGTCCGCTTACATCAGAGCCCCCTTACATCAGAGCCCGCTTACATCAGAGCCCCCTTACATCAGAGCCCCCTTACATCAGAGCCCCCTTACATCAGAGCCCCCTTACATCAGAGCCCCCTTACATCAGAGCCCGCTTACATCAGAGCCCGCTTACATCAGAGTCCGCTTACATCAGAGTCCGCTTACATCAGAGCCCCCTTACATCAGAGCCCCCTTACATCAGAGTCCGCTTACATCAGAGCCCCCTTACATCAGAGCCCCCTTACATCAGAGTCCGCTTACATCAGAGTCCGCTTACATCAGAGCCCCCTTACATCAGAGTCCGCGTACATCAGAGCCCCCTTACATCAGAGTCCGCTTACATCAGAGTCCACTTACATCGGAGCCCCCGTACATCAGAGTCCGCTTACATCAGAGCCCCCGTACATCAGAGTCCGCTTACATCAGAGCCCCCTCACATCAGAGTCCGCTTACATCAGAGCCCCCTCACATCAGAGTCCGCTTACATCAGAGCCCCCTTACATCAGAGCCCCCTTACATCAGAGTCCGCTTACATCAGAGTCCGCTTACATCAGAGCCCCCTTACATCAGAGCCCCCTTACATCAGAGTCCCCTTACATCAGAGTCCCCTTACATCAGAGTCCCCTTACATCAGAGTCCCCTTACATCAGAGTCCGCTTACATCAGAGCCCCCTTACATCAGAGTCCCCTTACATCAGAGCCCCCTTACATCTGAGCCCCCTTACATCAGAGTCCGCACAGAGCCCCCTTACATCAGAGCCCCCTTACATCAGAGCCCCCTTACATCAGAGTCCGCACAGAGCCCCCTTACATCAGAGCCCCCTTACATCAGAGTCTGCTTACATCAGAGTCTGCACAAAGCCCCCTTACATCAGAGTCCATTTACATCAGAGCCCCCGTACATCAGAGTCCGCACTGACCCCCCCTTACATCAGAGCCCCGTACATCAGAGTCCGCTTACATCAGAGTCCCCTTACATCAGAGCCCCCTTACATCAGAGCCCCCTTACATCAGAGCCCCCTTACATCAGAGCCCCCTTACATCAGAGCCCGCACAGAGCTCCCTTACATCAGAGCCCGCACAGAGCCCCCTTACATCAGAGCCCCCTTACATCAGAGCCCGCACAAAGCCCCCTTACATCAGAGCCCCCTTACATCAGAGTCCGCACAGAGCCCCCTTTCATCAGAGTCTGCTTACATCAGAGCCCCCTTACATCAGAGTCCGCACAGAGCCCCCTTACATCAGAGCCCCCTTACATCAGAGCCCCCTTACATCAGAGTCTGCACAGAGCCCCCTTTCATCAGAGTCTGCTTAGATCAGAGCCCCCTTACATCAGAGTCCGCACAGAGCCCCCTTACATCAGAGCCCCCTTACATCAGAGTCTGCTTACATCAGAGTCTGCACAAAGCCCCCTTACATCAGAGTCCATTTACATCAGAGCCCCCGTACATCAGAGTCCGCACTGACCCCCCCTTACATCAGAGCCCCGTACATCAGAGTCCGCTTACATCAGAGCCCCCTTACATCAGAGTCTGCACAGAACCCCCTTACATCAGAGTCCGCTTACATCAGAGCCCCCTTACATCAGAGTCCGCTTACATCAGAGCCCCCTTACATCAGAGCCCGCTTACATCAGAGCCCCCTTACATCAGAGCCCCCTTACATCAGAGCCCCCTTACATCAGAGCCCCCTTACATCAGAGCCCCCTTACATCAGAGCCCGCTTACATCAGAGCCCGCTTACATCAGAGTCCGCTTACATCAGAGTCCGCTTACATCAGAGCCCCCGTACATCAGAGTCCGCTTACATCAGAGCCCCCGTACATCAGAGTCCGCTTACATCAGAGCCCCCTCACATCACAGTCCGCTTACATCAGAGCCCCCTTACATCAGAGTCCGCTTACATCAGAGCCCCCTTACATCAGAGCCCCCTTACATCAGAGTCCGCTTACATCAGAGCCCCCTTACATCAGAGTCCGCGTACATCAGAGCCCCCTTACATCAGAGTCCGCTTACATCAGAGTCCACTTACATCGGAGCCCCCGTACATCAGAGTCCGCTTACATCAGAGTCCGCTTACATCAGAGCCCCCTCACATCAGAGTCCGCTTACATCAGAGCCCCCTTACATCAGAGTCCGCTTACATCAGAGCCCCCTTACATCAGAGCCCCCTTACATCAGAGTCCGCTTACATCAGAGCCCCCTTACATCAGAGCCCCCTTACATCAGAGTCCCCTTACATCAGAGTCCCCTTACATCAGAGTCCCCTTACATCAGAGTCCCCTTACATCAGAGTCCGCTTACATCAGAGCCCCCTTACATCAGAGTCCGCTTACATCAGAGCCCCCTTACATCAGAGCCCCCTTACATCAGAGTCCGCACAGAGCCCCCTTACATCAGAGCCCCCTTACATCAGAGTCCGCACAGAGCCCCCTTACATCAGAGCCCCCTTACATCAGAGTCTGCTTACATCAGAGTCTGCACAAAGCCCCCTTACATCAGAGTCCATTTACATCAGAGCCCCCGTACATCAGAGTCCGCACTGACCCCCCCTTACATCAGAGCCCCGTACATCAGAGTCCGCTTACATCAGAGTCCGCTTACATCAGAGCCCCCTTACATCAGAGCCCCCTTACATCAGAGCCCCCTTACATCAGAGCCCGCACAGAGCCCCCTTACATCAGAGCCCGCACAGAGCCCCCTTACATCAGAGCCCCCTTACATCAGAGCCCGCACAGAGCCCCCTTACATCAGAGCCCCCTTACATAAGAGCCCCCTTACATCAGAGTCTGCACAGAGCCCCCTTTCATCAGAGTCTGCTTACATCAGAGCCCCCTTACATCAGAGTCCGCACAGAGCCCCCTTACATCAGAGCCCCCTTACATCAGAGCCCCCTTACATAAGAGCCCCCTTACATCAGAGTCTGCACAGAGCCCCCTTTCATCAGAGTCTGCTTACATCAGAGCCCCCTTACATCAGAGTCCGCACTGACCCCCCCTTACATCAGAGCCCCCTTACATCAGAGTCCGCACAGAGCCCCCTTACATCAGAGCCCCCTTACATCAGAGTCTGCTTACATCAGAGTCTGCACAAAGCCCCCTTACATCAGAGTCCATTTACATCAGAGCCCCCGTACATCAGAGTCCGCACTGACCCCCCCTTACATCAGAGCCCCGTACATCAGAGTCCGCTTACATCAGAGCCCCCTTACATCAGAGTCTGCACAGAACCCCCTTACATCAGAGTCCGCTTACATCAGAGCCCCCTTACATCAGAGCCCCCTTACATCAGAGTCCGCTTACATCAGAGCCCGCTTACATCAGAGCCCCCTTACATCAGAGCCCCCTTACATCAGAGCCCCCTTACATCAGAGCCCCCTTACATCAGAGCCCCCTTACATCAGAGCCCGCTTACATCAGAGTCCGCTTACATCAGAGTCCGCTTACATCAGAGTCCGCTTACATCAGAGTCCGCTTACATCAGAGCCCCCTTACATCAGAGTCCGCTTACATCAGAGCCCCCTTACATCAGAGCCCCCTTACATCAGAGTCCGCTTACATCAGAGCCCCCTTACATCAGAGCCCCCTTACATCAGAGTCCGCTTACATCAGAGTCCGCTTACATCAGAGCCCCCTTACATCAGAGTCCGCGTACATCAGAGCCCCCTTACATCAGAGTCCGCTTACATCAGAGTCCACTTACATCGGAGCCCCCGTACATCAGAGTCCGCTTACATCAGAGCCCCCGTACATCAGAGTCCGCTTACATCAGAGCCCCCTCACATCACAGTCCGCTTACATCAGAGCCCCCTTACATCAGAGTCCGCTTACATCAGAGCCCCCTTACATCAGAGCCCCCTTACATCAGAGTCCGCTTACATCAGAGTCCGCTTACATCAGAGCCCCCTTACATCAGAGCCCCCTTACATCAGAGTCCCCTTACATCAGAGTCCCCTTACATCAGAGTCCCCTTACATCAGAGTCCCCTTACATCAGAGTCCGCTTACATCAGAGCCCCCTTACATCAGAGTCCGCTTACATCAGAGCCCCCTTACATCAGAGCCCCCTTACATCAGAGCCCCCTTACATCAGAGTCCGCACAGAGCCCCCTTACATCAGAGCCCCCTTACATCAGAGCCCCCTTACATCAGAGTCCGCACAGAGCCCCCTTACATCAGAGTCTGCTTACATCAGAGTCTGCACAAAGCCCCCTTACATCAGAGTCCATTTACATCAGAGCCCCCGTACATCAGAGTCCGCACTGACCCCCCCTTACATCAGAGCCCCGTACATCAGAGTCCGCTTACATCAGAGTCCGCTTACATCAGAGCCCCCTTACATCAGAGCCCCCTTACATCAGAGCCCCCTTACATCAGAGCCCCCTTACATCAGAGCCCCCTTACATCAGAGCCCCCTTACATCAGAGCCCGCACAGAGCCCCCTTACATCAGAGCCCGCACAGAGCCCCCTTACATCAGAGCCCCGTACATCAGAGTCCGCTTACATCAGAGTCCCCTTACATCAGAGCCCCCTTACATCAGAGCCCCCTTACATCAGAGCCCCCTTACATCAGAGCCCCCTTACATCAGAGCCCGCACAGAGCTCCCTTACATCAGAGCCCGCACAGAGCCCCCTTACATCAGAGCCCCCTTACATCAGAGCCCGCACAAAGCCCCCTTACATCAGAGCCCCCTTACATCAGAGTCCGCACAGAGCCCCCTTTCATCAGAGTCTGCTTACATCAGAGCCCCCTTACATCAGAGTCCGCACAGAGCCCCCTTACATCAGAGCCCCCTTACATAAGAGCCCCCTTACATCAGAGTCTGCACAGAGCCCCCTTTCATCAGAGTCTGCTTACATCAGAGCCCCCTTACATCAGAGTCCGCACAGAGCCCCCTTACATCAGAGCCCCCTTACATCAGAGTCTGCTTACATCAGAGTCTGCACAAAGCCCCCTTACATCAGAGTCCATTTACATCAGAGCCCCCGTACATCAGAGTCCGCACTGACCCCCCCTTACATCAGAGCCCCGTACATCAGAGTCCGCTTACATCAGAGCCCCCTTACATCAGAGTCTGCACAGAACCCCCTTACATCAGAGTCCGCTTACATCAGAGCCCCCTTACATCAGAGCCCCCTTACATCAGAGTCCGCTTACATCAGAGCCCGCTTACATCAGAGCCCCCTTACATCAGAGCCCCCTTACATCAGAGCCCCCTTACATCAGAGCCCCCTTACATCAGAGCCCCCTTACATCAGAGCCCGCTTACATCAGAGTCCGCTTACATCAGAGTCCGCTTACATCAGAGTCCGCTTACATCAGAGCCCCCTTACATCAGAGCCCCCTTACATCAGAGTCCGCTTACATCAGAGCCCCCTTACATCAGAGTCCGCGTACATCAGAGCCCCCTTACATCAGAGTCCGCTTACATCAGAGTCCACTTACATCAGAGCCCCCGTACATCAGAGTCCGCTTACATCAGAGCCCCCTCACATCAGAGTCCGCTTACATCAGAGCCCCCTTACATCAGAGTCCGCTTACATCAGAGCCCCCTTACATCAGAGCCCCCTTACATCAGAGTCCGCTTACATCAGAGTCCGCTTACATCAGAGCCCCCTTACATCAGAGCCCCCTTACATCAGAGCCCCCTTACATCAGAGCCCCCTTACATCAGAGTCCCCTTACATCAGAGTCCCCTTACATCAGAGTCCCCTTACATCAGAGTCCGCTTACATCAGAGCCCCCTTACATCAGAGTCCGCTTACATCAGAGCCCCCTTACATCAGAGCCCCCTTACATCAGAGCCCCCTTACATCAGAGTCCGCACAGAGCCCCCTTACATCAGAGCCCCCTTACATCAGAGCCCCCTTACATCAGAGTCCGCACAGAGCCCCCTTACATCAGAGCCCCCTTACATCAGAGTCTGCTTACATCAGAGTCTGCACAAAGCCCCCTTACATCAGAGTCCATTTACATCAGAGCCCCCGTACATCAGAGTCCGCACTGACCCCCCCTTACATCAGAGCCCCGTACATCAGAGTCCGCTTACATCAGAGTCCGCTTACATCAGAGCCCCCTTACATCAGAGCCCCCTTACATCAGAGCCCGCACAGAGCCCCCTTACATCAGAGCCCGCACAGAGCCCCCTTACATCAGAGCCCCCTTACATCAGAGCCCGCACAGAGCCCCCTTACATCAGAGCCCCCTTACATCAGAGTCCGCACAGAGCCCCCTTTCATCAGAGTCTGCTTACATCAGAGCCCCCTTACATCAGAGTCCGCACAGAGCCCCCTTACATCAGAGCCCCCTTACATCAGAGCCCCCTTACATCAGAGTCTGCACAGAGCCCCCTTTCATCAGAGTCTGCTTACATCAGAGCCCCCTTACATCAGAGTCCGCACTGACCCCCCCTTACATCAGAGCCCCCTTACATCAGAGTCCGCACAGAGCCCCCTTACATCAGAGCCCCCTTACATCAGAGTCTGCTTACATCAGAGTCTGCACAAAGCCCCCTTACATCAGAGTCCATTTACATCAGAGCCCCCGTACATCAGAGTCCGCACTGACCCCCCCTTACATCAGAGCCCCGTACATCAGAGTCCGCTTACATCAGAGCCCCCTTACATCAGAGTCTGCACAGAACCCCCTTACATCAGAGTCCGCTTACATCAGAGCCCCCTTACATCAGAGCCCCCTTACATCAGAGTCCGCTTACATCAGAGCCCCCTTACATCAGAGCCCCCTTACATCAGAGCCCCCTTACATCAGAGCCCCCTTACATCAGAGCCCCCTTACATCAGAGCCCCCTTACATCAGAGCCCGCTTACATCAGAGCCCGCTTACATCAGAGCCCGCTTACATCAGAGTTCGCTTACATCAGAGTCCGCTTACATCAGAGCCCCCTTACATCAGAGCCCCCTTACATCAGAGTCCGCTTACATCAGAGCCCCCTTACATCAGAGCCCCCTTACATCAGAGTCCGCTTACATCAGAGCCCCCTTACATCAGAGTCCGCGTACATCAGAGCCCCCTTACATCAGAGTCCGCTTACATCAGAGTCCACTTACATCGGAGCCCCCGTACATCAGAGTCCGCTTACATCAGAGCCCCCGTACATCAGAGTCCGCTTACATCAGAGCCCCCTCACATCAGAGTCCGCTTACATCAGAGCCCCCTTACATCAGAGTCCGCTTACATCAGAGCCCCCTTACATCAGAGCCCCCTTACATCAGAGTCCGCTTACATCAGAGTCCGCTTACATCAGAGCCCCCTTACATCAGAGCCCCCTTACATCAGAGTCCCCTTACATCAGAGTCCCCTTACATCAGAGTCCGCTTACATCAGAGCTCCCTTACATCAGAGTCCGCTTACATCAGAGCCCCCTTACATCAGAGCCCCCTTACATCAGAGCCCCCTTACATCAGAGTCCGCACAGAGCCCCCTTACATCAGAGCCCCCTTACATCAGAGCCCCCTTACATCAGAGTCCGCACAGAGCCCCCTTACATCAGAGCCCCCTTACATCAGAGTCTGCTTACATCAGAGTCTGCACAAAGCCCCCTTACATCAGAGTCCATTTACATCAGAGCCCCCGTACATCAGAGTCCGCACTGACCCCCCCTTACATCAGAGCCCCGTACATCAGAGTCCGCTTACATCAGAGTCCGCTTACATCAGAGCCCCCTTACATCAGAGCCCCCTTACATCAGAGCCCGCTTACATCAGAGTCCGCTTACATCAGAGCCCCCTTACATCAGAGCCCCCTTACATCAGAGTCCGCTTACATCAGAGTCCCCTTACATCAGAGCCCCCTTACATCAGAGCCCCCTTACATCAGAGTCCGCTTACATCAGAGTCCGCTTACATCAGAGCCCCCTTACATCAGAGTCCGCGTACATCAGAGCCCCCTTACATCAGAGTCCGCTTACATCAGAGTCCACTTACATCGGAGCCCCCGTACATCAGAGTCCGCTTACGTCAGAGCCCCCGTACATCAGAGTCCGCTTACATCAGAGCCCCCTTACATCAGAGTCCGCGTACATCAGAGTCCGCTTACATCAGAGCCCCCTTACATCAGAGCCCCCTTACATCAGAGTCCCCTTACATCAGAGTCCCCTTACATCAGAGTCCCCTTACATCAGAGTCCCCTTACATCAGAGTCCACTTACATCAGAGCCCCCTTACATCAGAGTCCGCTTACATCAGAGCCCCCTTACATCAGAATCTGCACAAAGCCCCCTTACATCAGAGCCCCCTTACATCAGAGTCTGCACAGAACCCCCTTACATCAGAGTCCGCTTACATCAGAGCCCCCTTACATCAGAGTCCGCTTACATCAGAGTCCCCTTACATCAGAGTCCCCTTACATCAGAGTCCCCTTACATCAGAGCCCCCTTACATCAGAGTCCGCTTACATCAGAGCCCCCGTACATCAGAGCCCCCTTACATCAGAGCCCCCTTACATCAGAGCCCCCTTACATCAGAGCCCCCTTTCATCAGAGCCCCCTTACATCAGAGCCCGCACAGAGCCCCCTTACATCAGAGCCCCCGTACATCAGAGTCCGCACAGAGCCCCCTTTCATCAGAGTCTGCTTACATCAGAGCCCCCTTACATCAGAGCCCGCACAGAGCCCCCTTTATGTCAAAGCCCCCTTACATCAGAGCCCGCACAGAGCCCCCTTACATCAGAGCCCGCACAGAGCCCCCTTACATCAGAGCCCGCACAGAGCCCCCTTACATCAGAGTCCGCACAGAGCCCCCTTACATCAGAGCCCCCTTACATCAGAGTCCGCACAGAGCCCCCTTACATCAGAGTCCGCACAGACCCCCCTTTATGTCAAAGCCCCCTTACATCAGAGCCCGCACAGAGCCCCCTTACATCAGAGCCCCCGTACATCAGAGTCCGCACAGAGCCCCCTTTCATCAGAGTCTGCTTACATCAGAGCCCCCTTACATCAGAGCCCGCACAGAGCCCCCTTACATCAGAGCCCCCTTACATCAGAGTCCGCACAGACCCCCCTTTATGTCAAAGCCCCCTTACATCAGAGCCCGCACAGAGCCCCCTTACATCAGAGCCCGCACAGAGCCCCCTTACATCAGAGTCCGCACAGAGCCCCCTTACATCAGAGCCTGCACAGAGCCCCCTTACATCAGAGCCCGCACAGAGCCCCCTTACATCAGAGTCCGCACAGAGCCCCCTTACATCAGAGTCCGCACAGACCCCCCTTTATGTCAAAGCCCCCTTACATCAGAGCCCGCACAGAGCCCCCTTACATCAGAGCCCGCACAGAGCCCCCTTACATCAGAGTCCGCACAGAGCCCCCTTACATCAGAGCCCGCACAGAGCCCCCTTACATCAGAGTCCGCACAGAGCCCCCTTACATCAGAGTCCGCACAGACCCCCCTTTATGTCAAAGCCCCCTTACATCAGAGCCCGCACAGAGCCCCCTTACATCAGAGCCCTCACAGAGCCCCCTTACATCAGAGTCCGCACAGAGCCCCCTTACATCAGAGCCCGCACAGAGCCCCCTTACATCAGAGTCCGCACAGAGCCCCCTTACATCAGAGTCCGCACAGACCCCCCTTTATGTCAAAGCCCCCTTACATCAGAGCCCGCACAGAGCCCCCTTACATCAGAGCCCGCACAGAGCCCCCTTACATCAGAGCCCCCTTACATCAGAGCCCGCACAGAGCCCCCTTACATCAGAGCCCCCTTACATCAGAGCCCGCACAGAGCCCCCTTACATCAGAGCCCCCTTACATCAGAGTCCGCACAGAGCCCCCTTTCATCAGAGTCTGCTTACATCAGAGCCCCCTTACATCAGAGTCCGCACAGAGCCCCCTTACATCAGAGCCCCCTTACATCAGAGCCCCCTTACATCAGAGTCTGCACAGAGCCCCCTTTCATCAGAGTCTGCTTACATCAGAGCCCCCTTACATCAGAGTCCGCACTGACCCCCCCTTACATCAGAGCCCCCTTACATCAGAGTCCGCACAGAGCCCCCTTACATCAGAGCCCCCTTACATCAGAGTCTGCTTACATCAGAGTCTGCACAAAGCCCCCTTACATCAGAGTCCATTTACATCAGAGCCCCCGTACATCAGAGTCCGCACTGACCCCCCCTTACATCAGAGCCCCGTACATCAGAGTCCGCTTACATCAGAGCCCCCTTACATCAGAGTCTGCACAGAACCCCCTTACATCAGAGTCCGCTTACATCAGAGCCCCCTTACATCAGAGTCCGCTTACATCAGAGCCCCCTTACATCAGAGCCCCCTTACTTCAGAGCCCCCTTACATCAGAGCCCCCTTACATCAGAGCCCGCTTACATCAGAGTCCGCTTACATCAGAGTCCGCTTACATCAGAGCCCCCTTACATCAGAGCCCCCTTACATCAGAGTCCGCTTACATCAGAGCCCCCTTACATCAGAGCCCGCTTACATCAGAGCCCCCTTACATCAGAGCCCCCTTACATCAGAGCCCCCTTACATCAGAGCCCCCTTACATCAGAGCCCCCTTACATCAGAGCCCGCTTACATCAGAGTCCGCTTACATCAGAGTCCGCTTACATCAGAGCCCCCTTACATCAGAGTCCGCTTACATCAGAGCCCCCTTACATCAGAGCCCCCTTACATCAGAGTCCGCTTACATCAGAGTCCGCTTACATCAGAGCCCCCTTACATCAGAGTCCGCGTACATCAGAGCCCCCTTACATCAGAGTCCGCTTACATCAGAGTCCACTTACATCGGAGCCCCCGTACATCAGAGTCCGCTTACATCAGAGCCCCCGTACATCAGAGTCCGCTTACATCAGAGCCCCCGTACATCAGAGTCCGCTTACATCAGAGCCCCCTCACATCAGAGTCCGCTTACATCAGAGCCCCCTTACATCAGAGTCCGCTTACATCAGAGCCCCCTTACATCAGAGCCCCCTTACATCAGAGTCCGCTTACATCAGAGTCCCCTTACATCAGAGTCCCCTTACATCAGAGTCCGCTTACATCAGAGCCCCCTTACATCAGAGTCCGCTTACATCAGAGCCCCCTTACATCAGAGCCCCCTTACATCAGAGTCCGCACAGAGCCCCCTTACATCAGAGCCCCCTTACATCAGAGTCTGCTTACATCAGAGTCTGCACAAAGCCCCCTTACATCAGAGTCCGCTTACATCAGAGTCTGCACAGAACCCCCTTACATCAGAGTCCGCTTACATCAGAGCCCCCTTACATCAGAGCCCGCTTACATCAGAGCCCCCTTACATCAGAGCCCCCTTACATCAGAGCCCCCTTACATCAGAGTCCGCTTACATCAGAGCCCCCTTACATCAGAGCCCCCTTACATCAGAGTCCGCTTACATCAGAGTCCGCTTACATCAGAGCCCCCTTACATCAGAGCCCCCTTACATCAGAGTCTGCACAGAGCCCCCTTTCATCAGAGTCTGCTTACATCAGAGCCCCCTTACATCAGAGCCCCCTTACATCAGAGTCTGCTTACATCAGAGTCTGCACAAAGCCCCCTTACATCAGAGTCCATTTACATCAGAGCCCCCGTACATCAGAGTCCGCACTGACCCCCCCTTACATCAGAGCCCCGTACATCAGAGTCCGCTTACATCAGAGCCCCCTTACATCAGAGTCTGCACAGAACCCCCTTACATCAGAGTCCGCTTACATCAGAGCCCCCTTACATCAGAGTCCGCTTACATCAGAGCCCCCTTACATCAGAGCCCGCTTACATCAGAGCCCCCTTACATCAGAGCCCCCTTACATCAGAGCCCCCTTACATCAGAGCCCCCTTACATCAGAGCCCCCTTACATCAGAGCCCGCTTACATCAGAGCCCGCTTACATCAGAGTCCGCTTACATCAGAGTCCGCTTACATCACAGCCCCCTTACATCAGAGCCCCCTTACATCAGAGTCCGCTTACATCAGAGCCCCCTTACATCAGAGCCCCCTTACATCAGAGTCCGCTTACATCAGAGCCCCCTTACATCAGAGTCCGCGTACATCAGAGCCCCCTTACATCAGAGTCCGCTTACATCAGAGTCCACTTACATCGGAGCCCCCGTACATCAGAGTCCGCTTACATCAGAGCCCCCGTACATCAGAGTCCGCTTACATCAGAGCCCCCTCACATCAGAGTCCGCTTACATCAGAGCCCCCTTACATCAGAGTCCGCTTACATCAGAGCCCCCTTACATCAGAGCCCCCTTACA
This sequence comes from Lithobates septentrionalis, assembly GCA_037952835.1. NCBI lineage: Eukaryota > Metazoa > Chordata > Amphibia > Anura > Ranidae > Lithobates > Lithobates septentrionalis. The sequence goes on from JBBDGP010001118.1 coordinate 1,027,616, forward strand.
TCAGAGTCCGCTTACATCAGAGTCCGCTTACATCAGAGCCCCCTTACATCAGAGCCCCCTTACATCAGAGTCCCCTTACATCAGAGTCCCCTTACATCAGAGTCCCCTTACATCAGAGTCCGCTTACATCAGAGCCCCCTTACATCAGAGTCCGCTTACATCAGAGCCCCCTTACATCAGAGCCCCCTTACATCAGAGTCCGCACAGAGCCCCCTTACATCAGAGCCCCCTTACATCAGAGTCCGCACAGAGCCCCCTTACATCAGAGTCTGCTTACATCAGAGTCTGCACAAAGCCCCCTTACATCAGAGTCCATTTACATCAGAGCCCCCGTACATCAGAGTCCGCACTGACCCCCCCTTACATCAGAGCCCCGTACATCAGAGTCCGCTTACATCAGAGTCCGCTTACATCAGAGCCCCCTTACATCAGAGCCCCCTTACATCAGAGCCCCCTTACATCAGAGCCCGCACAGAGCCCCCTTACATCAGAGCCCGCACAGAGCCCCCTTACATCAGAGCCCCCTTACATCAGAGCCCGCACAGAGCCCCCTTACATCAGAGCCCCCTTACATCAGAGTCCGCACAGAGCCCCCTTTCATCAGAGTCTGCTTACATCAGAGCCCCCTTACATCAGAGTCCGCACAGAGCCCCCTTACATCAGAGCCCCCTTACATCAGAGCCCCCTTACATCAGAGTCTGCACAGAGCCCCCTTTCATCAGAGTCTGCTTACATCAGAGCCCCCTTACATCAGAGTCCGCACTGACCCCCCCTTACATCAGAGCCCCCTTACATCAGAGTCCGCACAGAGCCCCCTTACATCAGAGCCCCCTTACATCAGAGTCTGCTTACATCAGAGTCTGCACAAAGCCCCCTTACATCAGAGTCCATTTACATCAGAGCCCCCGTACATCAGAGTCCGCACTGACCCCCCCTTACATCAGAGCCCCGTACATCAGAGTCCGCTTACATCAGAGCCCCCTTACATCAGAGTCTGCACAGAACCCCCTTACATCAGAGTCCGCTTACATCAGAGCCCCCTTACATCAGAGCCCCCTTACATCAGAGTCCGCTTACATCAGAGCCCCCTTACATCAGAGCCCGCTTACATCAGAGCCCCCTTACATCAGAGCCCCCTTACATCAGAGCCCCCTTACATCAGAGCCCCCTTACATCAGAGCCCCCTTACATCAGAGCCCGCTTACATCAGAGTCCGCTTACATCAGAGTCCGCTTACATCAGAGTCCGCTTACATCAGAGTCCGCTTACATCAGAGCCCCCTTACATCAGAGCCCCCTTACATCAGAGTCCGCTTACATCAGAGCCCCCTTACATCAGAGCCTCCTTACATCAGAGTCCGCTTACATCAGAGTCCGCTTACATCAGAGCCCCCTTACATCAGAGTCCGCGTACATCAGAGCCCCCTTACATCAGAGTCCGCTTACATCAGAGTCCACTTACATCGGAGCCCCCGTACATCAGAGTCCGCTTACATCAGAGCCCCCGTACATCAGAGTCCGCTTACATCAGAGCCCCCTCACATCAGAGTCCGCTTACATCAGAGCCCCCTTACATCAGAGTCCGCTTACATCAGAGCCCCCTTACATCAGAGCCCCCTTACATCAGAGTCCGCTTACATCAGAGTCCGCTTACATCAGAGCCCCCTTACATCAGAGCCCCCTTACATCAGAGTCCCCTTACATCAGAGTCCCCTTACATCAGAGTCCCCTTACATCAGAGTCCCCTTACATCAGAGTCCGCTTACATCAGAGCCCCCTTACATCAGAGTCCGCTTACATCAGAGCCCCCTTACATCAGAGCCCCCTTACATCAGAGCCCCCTTACATCAGAGTCCGCACAGAGCCCCCTTACATCAGAGCCCCCTTACATCAGAGCCCCCTTACATCAGAGTCCGCACAGAGCCCCCTTACATCAGAGTCTGCTTACATCAGAGTCTGCACAAAGCCCCCTTACATCAGAGTCCATTTACATCAGAGCCCCCGTACATCAGAGTCCGCACTGACCCCCCCTTACATCAGAGCCCCGTACATCAGAGTCCGCTTACATCAGAGTCCGCTTACATCAGAGCCCCCTTACATCAGAGCCCCCTTACATCAGAGCCCCCTTACATCAGAGCCCCCTTACATCAGAGCCCCCTTACATCAGAGCCCGCACAGAGCCCCCTTACATCAGAGCCCGCACAGAGCCCCCTTACATCAGAGCCCCCTTACATCAGAGCCCGCACAAAGCCCCCTTACATCAGAGCCCCCTTACATCAGAGTCCGCACAGAGCCCCCTTTCATCAGAGTCTGCTTACATCAGAGCCCCCTTACATCAGAGTCCGCACAGAGCCCCCTTACATCAGAGCCCCCTTACATAAGAGCCCCCTTACATCAGAGTCTGCACAGAGCCCCCTTTCATCAGAGTCTGCTTACATCAGAGCCCCCTTACATCAGAGTCCGCACAGAGCCCCCTTACATCAGAGCCCCCTTACATCAGAGTCTGCTTACATCAGAGTCTGCACAAAGCCCCCTTACATCAGAGTCCATTTACATCAGAGCCCCCGTACATCAGAGTCCGCACTGACCCCCCCTTACATCAGAGCCCCGTACATCAGAGTCCGCTTACATCAGAGCCCCCTTACATCAGAGTCTGCACAGAACCCCCTTACATCAGAGTCCGCTTACATCAGAGCCCCCTTACATCAGAGCCCCCTTACATCAGAGTCCGCTTACATCAGAGCCCGCTTACATCAGAGCCCCCTTACATCAGAGCCCCCTTACATCAGAGCCCCCTTACATCAGAGCCCCCTTACATCAGAGCCCCCTTACATCAGAGCCCGCTTACATCAGAGTCCGCTTACATCAGAGTCCGCTTACATCAGAGTCCGCTTACATCAGAGCCCCCTTACATCAGAGCCCCCTTACATCAGAGTCCGCTTACATCAGAGCCCCCTTACATCAGAGTCCGCGTACATCAGAGCCCCCTTACATCAGAGTCCGCTTACATCAGAGTCCACTTACATCAGAGCCCCCGTACATCAGAGTCCGCTTACATCAGAGCCCCCTCACATCAGAGTCCGCTTACATCAGAGCCCCCTTACATCAGAGTCCGCTTACATCAGAGCCCCCTTACATCAGAGCCCCCTTACATCAGAGTCCGCTTACATCAGAGTCCGCTTACATCAGAGCCCCCTTACATCAGAGCCCCCTTACATCAGAGCCCCCTTACATCAGAGCCCCCTTACATCAGAGTCCCCTTACATCAGAGTCCCCTTACATCAGAGTCCCCTTACATCAGAGTCCGCTTACATCAGAGCCCCCTTACATCAGAGTCCGCTTACATCAGAGCCCCCTTACATCAGAGCCCCCTTACATCAGAGCCCCCTTACATCAGAGTCCGCACAGAGCCCCCTTACATCAGAGCCCCCTTACATCAGAGTCCGCACAGAGCCCCCTTACATCAGAGCCCCCTTACATCAGAGTCTGCTTACATCAGAGTCTGCACAAAGCCCCCTTACATCAGAGTCCATTTACATCAGAGCCCCCGTACATCAGAGTCCGCACTGACCCCCCCTTACATCAGAGCCCCGTACATCAGAGTCCGCTTACAACAGAGTCCGCTTACATCAGAGCCCCCTTACATCAGAGCCCCCTTACATCAGAGCCCGCACAGAGCCCCCTTACATCAGAGCCCGCACAGAGCCCCCTTACATCAGAGCCCCCTTACATCAGAGCCCGCACAGAGCCCCCTTACATCAGAGCCCCCTTACATCAGAGTCCGCACAGAGCCCCCTTTCATCAGAGTCTGCTTACATCAGAGCCCCCTTACATCAGAGTCCGCACAGAGCCCCCTTACATCAGAGCCCCCTTACATCAGAGCCCCCTTACATCAGAGTCTGCACAGAGCCCCCTTTCATCAGAGTCTGCTTACATCAGAGCCCCCTTACATCAGAGTCCGCACTGACCCCCCCTTACATCAGAGCCCCCTTACATCAGAGTCCGCACAGAGCCCCCTTACATCAGAGCCCCCTTACATCAGAGTCTGCTTACATCAGAGTCTGCACAAAGCCCCCTTACATCAGAGTCCATTTACATCAGAGCCCCCGTACATCAGAGTCCGCACTGACCCCCCCTTACATCAGAGCCCCGTACATCAGAGTCCGCTTACATCAGAGCCCCCTTACATCAGAGTCTGCACAGAACCCGCTTACATCAGAGCCCCCTTACATCAGAGCCCCCTTACATCAGAGTCCGCTTACATCAGAGCCCCCTTACATCAGAGCCCCCTTACATCAGAGCCCCCTTACATCAGAGCCCCCTTACATCAGAGCCCCCTTACATCAGAGCCCCCTTACATCAGAGCCCGCTTACATCAGAGCCCGCTTACATCAGAGTTCGCTTACATCAGAGTCCGCTTACATCAGAGCCCCCTTACATCAGAGCCCCCTTACATCAGAGTCCGCTTACATCAGAGCCCCCTTACATCAGAGCCCCCTTACATCAGAGTCCGCTTACATCAGAGCCCCCTTACATCAGAGTCCGCGTACATCAGAGCCCCCTTACATCAGAGTCCGCTTACATCAGAGTCCACTTACATCGGAGCCCCCGTACATCAGAGTCCGCTTACATCAGAGCCCCCGTACATCAGAGTCCGCTTACATCAGAGCCCCCTCACATCAGAGTCCGCTTACATCAGAGCCCCCTTACATCAGAGTCCGCTTACATCAGAGCCCCCTTACATCAGAGCCCCCTTACATCAGAGTCCGCTTACATCAGAGTCCGCTTACATCAGAGCCCCCTTACATCAGAGCCCCCTTACATCAGAGTCCCCTTACATCAGAGTCCCCTTACATCAGAGTCCGCTTACATCAGAGCTCCCTTACATCAGAGTCCGCTTACATCAGAGCCCCCTTACATCAGAGCCCCCTTACATCAGAGCCCCCTTACATCAGAGTCCGCACAGAGCCCCCTTACATCAGAGCCCCCTTACATCAGAGCCCCCTTACATCAGAGTCCGCACAGAGCCCCCTTACATCAGAGCCCCCTTACATCAGAGTCTGCTTACATCAGAGTCTGCACAAAGCCCCCTTACATCAGAGTCCATTTACATCAGAGCCCCCGTACATCAGAGTCCGCACTGACCCCCCCTTACATCAGAGCCCCGTACATCAGAGTCCGCTTACATCAGAGTCCGCTTACATCAGAGCCCCCTTACATCAGAGCTCCCTTACATCAGAGCCCCCTTACATCAGAGCCCGCTTACATCAGAGTCCGCTTACATCAGAGCCCCCTTACATCAGAGCCCCCTTACATCAGAGTCCGCTTACATCAGAGTCCCCTTACATCAGAGCCCCCTTACATCAGAGTCCGCTTACATCAGAGTCCGCTTACATCAGAGCCCCCTTACATCAGAGTCCGCGTACATCAGAGCCCCCTTACATCAGAGTCCGCTTACATCAGAGTCCACTTACATCGGAGCCCCCGTACATCAGAGTCCGCTTACGTCAGAGCCCCCGTACATCAGAGTCCGCTTACATCAGAGCCCCCTTACATCAGAGTCCGCGTACATCAGAGTCCGCTTACATCAGAGCCCCCTTACATCAGAGCCCCCTTACATCAGAGTCCCCTTACATCAGAGTCCCCTTACATCAGAGTCCCCTTACATCAGAGTCCCCTTACATCAGAGTCCACTTACATCAGAGCCCCCTTACATCAGAGTCCGCTTACATCAGAGCCCCCTTACATCAGAATCTGCACAAAGCCCCCTTACATCAGAGCCCCCTTACATCAGAGTCTGCACAGAACCCCCTTACATCAGAGTCCGCTTACATCAGAGCCCCCTTACATCAGAGTCCGCTTACATCAGAGTCCCCTTACATCAGAGTCCCCTTACATCAGAGTCCCCTTACATCAGAGCCCCCTTACATCAGAGTCCGCTTACATCAGAGCCCCCGTACATCAGAGCCCCCTTACATCAGAGCCCCCTTACATCAGAGCCCCCTTACATCAGAGCCCCCTTACATCAGAGCCCCCTTTCATCAGAGCCCCCTTACATCAGAGCCCGCACAGAGCCCCCTTACATCAGAGCCCCCGTACATCAGAGTCCGCACAGAGCCCCCTTTCATCAGAGTCTGCTTACATCAGAGCCCCCTTACATCAGAGCCCGCACAGAGCCCCCTTTATGTCAAAGCCCCCTTACATCAGAGCCCGCACAGAGCCCCCTTACATCAGAGCCCGCACAGAGCCCCCTTACATCAGAGCCCGCACAGAGCCCCCTTACATCAGAGTCCGCACAGAGCCCCCTTACATCAGAGCCCGCACAGAGCCCCCTTACATCAGAGTCCGCACAGAGCCCCCTTACATCAGAGTCCGCACAGACCCCCCTTTATGTCAAAGCCCCCTTACATCAGAGCCCGCACAGAGCCCCCTTACATCAGAGCCCCCGTACATCAGAGTCCGCACAGAGCCCCCTTTCATCAGAGTCTGCTTACATCAGAGCCCCCTTACATCAGAGCCCGCACAGAGCCCCCTTACATCAGAGCCCCCTTACATCAGAGTCCGCACAGACCCCCCTTTATGTCAAAGCCCCCTTACATCAGAGCCCGCACAGAGCCCCCTTACATCAGAGCCCGCACAGAGCCCCCTTACATCAGAGTCCGCACAGAGCCCCCTTACATCAGAGCCTGCACAGAGCCCCCTTACATCAGAGCCCGCACAGAGCCCCCTTACATCAGAGTCCGCACAGAGCCCCCTTACATCAGAGTCCGCACAGACCCCCCTTTATGTCAAAGCCCCCTTACATCAGAGCCCGCACAGAGCCCCCTTACATCAGAGCCCGCACAGAGCCCCCTTACATCAGAGTCCGCACAGAGCCCCCTTACATCAGAGCCCGCACAGAGCCCCCTTACATCAGAGTCCGCACAGAGCCCCCTTACATCAGAGTCCGCACAGACCCCCCTTTATGTCAAAGCCCCCTTACATCAGAGCCCGCACAGAGCCCCCTTACATCAGAGCCCTCACAGAGCCCCCTTACATCAGAGTCCGCACAGAGCCCCCTTACATCAGAGCCCGCACAGAGCCCCCTTACATCAGAGTCCGCACAGAGCCCCCTTACATCAGAGTCCGCACAGACCCCCCTTTATGTCAAAGCCCCCTTACATCAGAGCCCGCACAGAGCCCCCTTACATCAGAGCCCGCACAGAGCCCCCTTACATCAGAGCCCCCTTACATCAGAGCCCGCACAGAGCCCCCTTACATCAGAGCCCCCTTACATCAGAGCCCGCACAGAGCCCCCTTACATCAGAGCCCCCTTACATCAGAGTCCGCACAGAGCCCCCTTTCATCAGAGTCTGCTTACATCAGAGCCCCCTTACATCAGAGTCCGCACAGAGCCCCCTTACATCAGAGCCCCCTTACATCAGAGCCCCCTTACATCAGAGTCTGCACAGAGCCCCCTTTCATCAGAGTCTGCTTACATCAGAGCCCCCTTACATCAGAGTCCGCACTGACCCCCCCTTACATCAGAGCCCCCTTACATCAGAGTCCGCACAGAGCCCCCTTACATCAGAGCCCCCTTACATCAGAGTCTGCTTACATCAGAGTCTGCACAAAGCCCCCTTACATCAGAGTCCATTTACATCAGAGCCCCCGTACATCAGAGTCCGCACTGACCCCCCCTTACATCAGAGCCCCGTACATCAGAGTCCGCTTACATCAGAGCCCCCTTACATCAGAGTCTGCACAGAACCCCCTTACATCAGAGTCCGCTTACATCAGAGCCCCCTTACATCAGAGTCCGCTTACATCAGAGCCCCCTTACATCAGAGCCCCCTTACTTCAGAGCCCCCTTACATCAGAGCCCCCTTACATCAGAGCCCGCTTACATCAGAGTCCGCTTACATCAGAGTCCGCTTACATCAGAGCCCCCTTACATCAGAGCCCCCTTACATCAGAGTCCGCTTACATCAGAGCCCCCTTACATCAGAGCCCGCTTACATCAGAGCCCCCTTACATCAGAGCCCCCTTACATCAGAGCCCCCTTACATCAGAGCCCCCTTACATCAGAGCCCGCTTACATCAGAGCCCGCTTACATCAGAGTCCGCTTACATCAGAGTCCGCTTACATCAGAGCCCCCTTACATCAGAGTCCGCTTACATCAGAGCCCCCTTACATCAGAGCCCCCTTACATCAGAGTCCGCTTACATCAGAGTCCGCTTACATCAGAGCCCCCTTACATCAGAGTCCGCGTACATCAGAGCCCCCTTACATCAGAGTCCGCTTACATCAGAGTCCACTTACATCGGAGCCCCCGTACATCAGAGTCCGCTTACATCAGAGCCCCCGTACATCAGAGTCCGCTTACATCAGAGCCCCCGTACATCAGAGTCCGCTTACATCAGAGCCCCCTCACATCAGAGTCCGCTTACATCAGAGCCCCCTTACATCAGAGTCCGCTTACATCAGAGCCCCCTTACATCAGAGCCCCCTTACATCAGAGTCCGCTTACATCAGAGTCCCCTTACATCAGAGTCCCCTTACATCAGAGTCCGCTTACATCAGAGCCCCCTTACATCAGAGTCCGCTTACATCAGAGCCCCCTTACATCAGAGCCCCCTTACATCAGAGCCCCCTTACATCAGAGTCCGCACAGAGCCCCCTTACATCAGAGCCCCCTTACATCAGAGTCTGCTTACATCAGAGTCTGCACAAAGCCCCCTTACATCAGAGTCCGCTTACATCAGAGTCTGCACAGAACCCCCTTACATCAGAGTCCGCTTACATCAGAGCCCCCTTACATCAGAGCCCGCTTACATCAGAGCCCCCTTACATCAGAGCCCCCTTACATCAGAGCCCCCTTACATCAGAGTCCGCTTACATCAGAGCCCCCTTACATCAGAGCCCCCTTACATCAGAGTCCGCTTACATCAGAGTCCGCTTACATCAGAGCCCCCTTACATCAGAGCCCCCTTACATCAGAGTCCCCTTACATCAGAGTCCCCTTACATCAGAGTCCCCTTACATCAGAGTCCGCTTACATCAGAGCCCCCTTACATCAGGGTCCGCTTACATCAGAGCCCCCTTACATCAGAGCCCCCTTACATCAGAGCCCCCTTACATCAGAGTCCGCACAGAGCCCCCTTACATCAGAGCCCCCTTACATCAGAGCCCCCTTACATCAGAGTCCGCACAGAGCCCCCTTACATCAGAGCCCCCTTACATCAGAGTCTGCTTACATCAGAGTCTGCACAAAGCCCCCTTACATCAGAGTCCATTTACATCAGAGCCCCCGTACATCAGAGTCCGCACTGTCCCCCCCTTACATCAGAGCCCCGTACATCAGAGTCCTTTTACATCAGAGTCCGCTTACATCAGAGCCCCCTTACATCAGAGCCCCCTTACATCAGAGCCCCCTTACATCAGAGCCCCCTTACATCAGAGCCCCCTTACATCAGAGTCCGCTTACATCAGAGCCCCCTTACATCAGAGCCCCCTTACATCAGAGCCCCCTTACATCAGCGTCCGCTTACATCAGAGTCCGCTTACATCAGAGTCCCCTTACATCAGAGCCCCCTTACATCAGCGTCCGCTTACATCAGAGTCCGCTTACATCAGAGCCCCCTTACATCAGAGTCCGCGTACATCAGAGCCCCCTTACATCAGAGTTCGCTTACATCAGAGTCCACTTACATCGGAGCCCCCGTACATCAGAGTCCGCTTACATCAGAGCCCCCGTACATCAGAGTCCGCTTACATCAGAGCCCCCTTACATCAGAGTCCGCGTACATCAGAGTCCGCTTACATCAGAGCCCCCTTACATCAGAGTCTGCTTACATCAGAGTCCCCTTACATCAGAGTCCCCTTACATCAGAGTCCCCTTACATCAGAGTCCCCTTACATCAGAGTCCCCTTACATCAGAGTCCGCTTACATCAGAATCTGCACAAAGCCCCCTTACATCAGAGCCCCCTTACATCAGAGTCCGCTTACATCAGAGCCCCCTTACATCAGAGCCCCCTTACATCAGAGCCCCCTTTCATCAGAGCCCCCTTACATCAGAGCCCGCACAGAGCCCCCTTACATCAGAGCCCCCGTACATCAGAGTCCGCACAGAGCCCCCTTTCATCAGAGTCTGCTTACATCAGAGCCCCCTTACATCAGAGCCCGCACAGAGCCCCCTTACATCAGAGCCCCCTTACATCAGAGTCCGCACAGACCCCCCTTTATGTCAAAGCCCCCTTACATCAGAGCCCGCACAGAGCCCCCTTACATCAGAGCCCCCTTACATCAGAGTCCGCACAGAGCCCCCTTACATCAGAGCCCGCACAGAGCCCCCTTACATCAGAGTCTGCTTACATCAGAGCCCCCTTACATCAGAGTCCGCACAGACCCCCCTTTATGTCAAAGCCCCCTTACATCAGAGCCCGCACAGAGCCCCCTTACATCAGAGCCCGCACAGAGCCCCCTTACATCAGAGTCCGCACAGAGCCCCCTTACATCAGAGCCCGCACAGAGCCCCCTTACATCAGAGTCCGCACAGACCCCCCTTTATGTCAAAGCCCCCTTACATCAGAGCCCGCACAGAGCCCCCTTACATCAGAGCCCGCACAGAGCCCCCTTACATCAGAGTCCGCACAGAGCCCCCTTACATCAGAGCCCGCACAGAGCCCCCTTACATCAGAGTCCGCACAGACCCCCCTTTATGTCAAAGCCCCCTTACATCAGAGCCCGCACAGAGCCCCCTTACATCAGAGCCCGCACAGAGCCCCCTTACATCAGAGTCCGCACAGAGCCCCCTTACATCAGAGCCCGCACAGAGCCCCCTTACATCAAAGTCCGCACAGAGCCCCCTTACATCAGAGCCCGCACAGAGCCCCCTTACATCAGAGTCCGCACAGAGCCCCCTTACATCAGAGCCCGCACAGAGCCCCCTTACATCAGAGTCCGCACAGAGCCCCCTTACATCAGAGTCCGCACAGACCCCCCTTTATGTCAAAGCCCCCTTACATCAGAGCCCGCACAGAGCCCCCTTACATCAGAGCCCCCGTACATCAGAGTCCGCACAGAGCCCCCTTTCATCAGAGTCTGCTTACATCAGAGCCCCCTTACATCAGAGTCCGCACAGAGCCCCCTTACATCAGAGTCCCCTTACATCAGAGCCCCCTTTCATCAGAGCCCCCTTACATCAGAGCCCGCACAGAGCCCCCTTACATCAGAGCCCCCGTACATCAGAGTCCGCACAGAGCCCCCTTTCATCAGAGTCTGCTTACATCAGAGCCCCCTTACATCAGAGCCCGCACAGAGCCCCCTTACATCAGAGCCCCCTTACATCAGAGCCCGCACAGACCCCCCTTTATGTCAAAGCCCCCTTACATCAGAGCCCGCACAGAGCCCCCTTACATCAGAGCCCGCACAGAGCCCCCTTACATCAGAGTCCGCACAGAGCCCCCTTACATCAGAGCCCGCACAGAGCCCCCTTACATCAGAGTCCGCACAGAGCCCCCTTACACCAGAGTCCGCACAGACCCCCCTTTATGTCAAAGCCCCCTTACATCAGAGCCCGCACAGAGCCCCCTTACATCAGAGCCCGCACAGAGCCCCCTTACATCAGAGTCCGCACAGAGCCCCCTTACATCAGAGTCCGAACAGAGCCCCCTTACATCAGAGTCCGCACAGACCCCCCTTTATGTCAAAGCCCCCTTACATCAGAGCCCGCACAGAGCCCCCTTACATCAGAGTCCGCACAGACCCCCCTTTATGTCAAAGCCCCCTTACATCAGAGCCCGCACAGAGCCCCCTTACATCAGAGCCCCCTTACATCAGAGCCCCCTTACATCAGAGCCCGCACAGAGCCCCCTTACATCAGAGCCCCCTTACATCAGAGTCCGCACAGAGCCCCCTTACATCAGAGCCCCCTTACATCAGAGCCCCCTTACATCAGAGCCCGCACAGAGCCCCCTTACATCAGAGCCCCCTTACATCAGAGTCCGCACAGAGCCCCCTTACATCAGAGCCCCCTTACATCAGAGCCCCCTTACATCAGAGTCCGCACAGACCCCCCTTTATGTCAAAGCCCCCTTACATCAGAGCCCGCACAGAGCCCCCTTACATCAGAGTCCGCACAGACCCCCCTTTATGTCAAAGCCCCCTTACATCAGAGCCCGCACAGAGCCCCCTTACATCAGAGCCCCCTTACATCAGAGCCCCCTTACATCAGAGCCCGCACAGAGCCCCCTTACATCAGAGCCCCCTTACATCAGAGCCCCCTTACATCAGAGCCCGCACAGAGCCCCCTTACATCAGAGCCCCCTTACATCAGAGCCCGCACAGAGCCCCCTTACATCAGAGTCCGCACAGAGCCCCCTTTCATCAGAGTCTGCTTACATCAGAGCCCCCTTACATCAGAGTCCGCACAGAGCCCCCTTACATCAGAGCCCCCTTACATCAGAGTCTGCACAGAGCCCCCTTTCATCAGAGTCTGCTTACATCAGAGCCCCCTTACATCAGAGTCCGCACTGACCCCCCCTTACATCAGAGCCCCCTTACATCAGAGTCCGCACAGAGCCCCCTTACATCAGAGCCCCCTTACATCAGAGTCCCGTACATCAGAGTCCGCTTACATCAGAGCCCCCTTACATCAGAGTCTGCACAGAACCCCCTTACATCAGAGTCCGCTTACATCAGAGCCCCCTTACATCAGAGCCCCCTTACATCAGAGCCCCCTTACATCAGAGTCCGCTTACATCAGAGCCCCCTTACATCAGAGCCCGCTTACATCAGAGCCCCCTTACATCAGAGCCCCCTTACATCAGAGCCCCCTTACATCAGAGCCCCCTTACATCAGAGCCCGCTTACATCAGAGCCCGCTTACATCAGAGTCCGCTTACATCAGAGTCCGCTTACATCAGAGCCCCCTTACATCAGAGCCCCCTTACATCAGAGTCCGCTTACATCAGAGCCCCCTTACATCAGAGTCCGCTTACATCAGAGTCCGCTTACATCAGAGCCCCCTTACATCAGAGTCCGCGTACATCAGAGCCCCCTTACATCAGAGTCCGCTTACATCAGAGTCCACTTACATCGGAGCCCCCGTACATCAGAGTCCGCTTACATCAGAGCCCCCGTACATCAGAGTCCGCTTACATCAGAGCCCCCTCACATCAGAGTCCGCTTACATCAGAGCCCCCTTACATCAGAGTCCGCTTACATCAGAGCCCCCTTACATCAGAGCCCCCTTACATCAGAGTCCGCTTACATCAGAGTCCGCTTACATCAGAGTCCGCTTACATCAGAGTCCGCTTACATCAGAGCCCCCTTACATCAGAGTCCCCTTACATCAGAGTCCCCTTACATCAGAGCCCCCTTACATCAGAGTCCGCTTACATCAGAGCCCCCTTACATCAGAGCCCCCTTACATCAGAGCCCCCTTACATCAGAGCCCCCTTACATCAGAGCCCCCTTACATCAGAGTCCGCACAGAGCCCCCTTACATCAGAGCCCCCTTACATCAGAGCCCCCTTACATCAGAGTCCGCACAGAGCCCCCTTACATCAGAGCCCCCTTACATCAGAGCCCCCTTACATCAGAGTCCGCACAGAGCCCCCTTACATCAGAGTCCATTTACATCAGAGCCCCCGTACATCAGAGTCCGCACTGACCCCCCCTTACATCAGAGTCCGCTTACATCAGAGTCCGCTTACATCAGAGTCCGCTTACATCAGAGCCCCCTTACATCAGAGCCCCCTTACATCAGAGCCCCCTTACATCAGAGTCCGCTTACATCAGAGCCCCCTTACATCAGAGCCCCCTTACATCAGAGCCCCCTTACATCAGAGCCCCCTTACATCAGAGCCCGCACAGAGCCCCCTTACATCAGAGCCCGCACAGAGCCCCCTTACATCAGAGCCCCCTTACATCAGAGCCCGCACAGAGCCCCCTTACATCAGAGCCCCCTTACATCAGAGTCCGCACAGAGCCCCCTTTCATCAGAGTCTGCTTACATCAGAGCCCCCTTACATCAGAGTCCGCACAGAGCCCCCTTACATCAGAGCCCCCTTACATCAGAGCCCCCTTACATCAGAGTCTGCACAGAGCCCCCTTTCATCAGAGTCTGCTTACATCAGAGCCCCCTTACATCAGAGTCCGCACTGACCCCCCCTTACATCAGAGCCCCCTTACATCAGAGTCCGCACAGAGCCCCCTTACATCAGAGCCCCCTTACATCAGAGTCTGCTTACATCAGAGTCTGCACAAAGCCCCCTTACATCAGAGTCCATTTACATCAGAGCCCCCGTACATCAGAGTCCGCACTGACCCCCCCTTACATCAGAGCCCCGTACATCAGAGTCCGCTTACATCAGAGCCCCCTTACATCAGAGCCCCCTTACATCAGAGTCCGCTTACATCAGAGCCCCCTTACATCAGAGCCCGCTTACATCAGAGCCCCCTTACATCAGAGCCCCCTTACATCAGAGCCCCCTTACATCAGAGCCCCCTTACATCAGAGCCCGCTTACATCAGAGCCCGCTTACATCAGAGTCCGCTTACATCAGAGTCCGCTTACATCAGAGTCCGCTTACATCAGAGCCCCCTTACATCAGAGCCCCCTTACATCAGAGTCCGCTTACATCAGAGCCCCCTTACATCAGAGCCCCCTTACATCAGAGTCCGCTTACATCAGAGTCCGCTTACATCAGAGCCCCCTTACATCAGAGTCCGCGTACATCAGAGCCCCCTTACATCAGAGTCCACTTACATCGGAGCCCCCGTACATCAGAGTCCGCTTACATCAGAGCCCCCGTACATCAGAGTCCGCTTACATCAGAGCCCCCTCACATCAGAGTCCGCTTACATCAGAGCCCCCTTACATCAGAGTCCGCTTACATCAGAGCCCCCTTACATCAGAGCCCCCTTACATCAGAGTCCGCTTACATCAGAGTCCGCTTACATCAGAGCCCCCTTACATCAGAGCCCCCTTACATCAGAGTCCCCTTACATCAGAGTCCCCTTACATCAGAGTCCCCTTACATCAGAGTCCCCTTACATCAGAGTCCCCTTACATCAGAGTCCGCTTACATCAGAGCCCCCTTACATCAGAGTCCGCTTACATCAGAGCCCCCTTACATCAGAGCCCCCTTACATCAGAGCCCCCTTACATCAGAGTCCGCACAGAGCCCCCTTACATCAGAGCCCCCTTACATCAGAGCCCCCTTATATCAGAGTCCGCACAGAGCCCCCTTACATCAGAGTCTGCTTACATCAGAGTCTGCACAAAGCCCCCTTACATCAGAGTCCATTTACATCAGAGCCCCCGTACATCAGAGTCCGCACTGACCCCCCCTTACATCAGAGCCCCGTACATCAGAGTCCGCTTACATCAGAGTCCGCTTACATCAGAGCCCCCTTACATCAGAGCCCCCTTACATCAGAGCCCCCTTACATCAGAGCCCCCTTACATCAGAGCCCCCTTACATCAGAGCTCGCACAGAGCCCCCTTACATCAGAGCCCGCACAGAGCCCCCTTACATCAGAGCCCCCTTACATCAGAGCCCGCACAAAGCCCCCTTACATCAGAGCCCCCTTACATCAGAGTCCGCACAGAGCCCCCTTTCATCAGAGTCTGCTTACATCAGAGCCCCCTTACATCAGAGTCCGCACAGAGCCCCCTTACATCAGAGCCCCCTTACATAAGAGCCCCCTTACATCAGAGTCTGCACAGAGCCCCCTTTCATCAGAGTCTGCTTACATCAGAGCCCCCTTACATCAGAGTCCGCACAGAGCCCCCTTACATCAGAGCCCCCTTACATCAGAGTCTGCTTACATCAGAGTCTGCACAAAGCCCCCTTACATCAGAGTCCATTTACATCAGAGCCCCCGTACATCAGAGTCCGCACTGACCCCCCCTTACATCAGAGCCCCGTACATCAGAGTCCGCTTACATCAGAGCCCCCTTACATCAGAGTCTGCACAGAACCCCCTTACATCAGAGTCCGCTTACATCAGAGCCCCCTTACATCAGAGCCCCCTTACATCAGAGTCCGCTTACATCAGAGCCCGCTTACATCAGAGCCCCCTTACATCAGAGCCCCCTTACATCAGAGCCCCCTTACATCAGAGCCCCCTTACATCAGAGCCCCCTTACATCAGAGCCCGCTTACATCAGAGTCCGCTTACATCAGAGTCCGCTTACATCAGAGCCCCCTTACATCAGAGCCCCCTTACATCAGAGTCCGCTTACATCAGAGCCCCCTTACATCAGAGCCCCCTTACATCAGAGTCCGCTTACATCAGAGTCCGCTTACATCAGAGCCCCCTTACATCAGAGTCCGCGTACATCAGAGCCCCCTTACATCAGAGTCCGCTTACATCAGAGTCCACTTACATCAGAGCCCCCGTACATCAGAGTCCGCTTACATCAGAGCCCCCTCACATCAGAGTCCGCTTACATCAGAGCCCCCTTACATCAGAGTCCGCTTACATCAGAGCCCCCTTACATCAGAGCCCCCTTACATCAGAGTCCGCTTACATCAGAGTCCGCTTACATCAGAGCCCCCTTACATCAGAGCCCCCTTACATCAGAGCCCCCTTACATCAGAGCCCCCTTACATCAGAGTCCCCTTACATCAGAGTCCCCTTACATCAGAGTCCCCTTACATCAGAGTCCGCTTACATCAGAGCCCCCTTACATCAGAGTCCGCTTACATCAGAGCCCCCTTACATCAGAGCCCCCTTACATCAGAGCCCCCTTACATCAGAGTCCGCACAGAGCCCCCTTACATCAGAGCCCCCTTACATCAGAGCCCCCTTACATCAGAGTCCGCACAGAGCCCCCTTACATCAGAGCCCCCTTACATCAGAGTCTGCTTACATCAGAGTCTGCACAAAGCCCCCTTACATCAGAGTCCATTTACATCAGAGCCCCCGTACATCAGAGTCCGCACTGACCCCCCCTTACATCAGAGCCCCGTACATCAGAGTCCGCTTACATCAGAGTCCGCTTACATCAGAGCCCCCTTACATCAGAGCCCCCTTACATCAGAGCCCGCACAGAGCCCCCTTACATCAGAGCCCGCACAGAGCCCCCTTACATCAGAGCCCCCTTACATCAGAGCCCGCACAGAGCCCCCTTACATCAGAGCCCCCTTACATCAGAGTCCGCACAGAGCCCCCTTTCATCAGAGTCTGCTTACATCAGAGCCCCCTTACATCAGAGTCCGCACAGAGCCCCCTTACATCAGAGCCCCCTTACATCAGAGCCCCCTTACATCAGAGTCTGCACAGAGCCCCCTTTCATCAGAGTCTGCTTACATCAGAGCCCCCTTACATCAGAGTCCGCACTGACCCCCCCCTTACATCAGAGCCCCCTTACATCAGAGTCCGCACAGAGCCCCCTTACATCAGAGCCCCCTTACATCAGAGTCTGCTTACATCAGAGTCTGCACAAAGCCCCCTTACATCAGAGTCCATTTACATCAGAGCCCCCGTACATCAGAGTCCGCACTGACCCCCCCTTACATCAGAGCCCCGTACATCAGAGTCCGCTTACATCAGAGCCCCCTTACATCAGAGTCTGCACAGAACCCCCTTACATCAGAGTCCGCTTACATCAGAGCCCCCTTACATCAGAGCCCCCTTACATCAGAGTCCGCTTACATCAGAGCCCCCTTACATCAGAGCCCCCTTACATCAGAGCCCCCTTACATCAGAGCCCCCTTACATCAGAGCCCGCTTACATCAGAGCCCGCTTACATCAGAGTTCGCTTACATCAGAGTCCGCTTACATCAGAGCCCCCTTACATCAGAGCCCCCTTACATCAGAGTCCGCTTACATCAGAGCCCCCTTACATCAGAGCCCCCTTACATCAGAGTCCGCTTACATCAGAGCCCCCTTACATCAGAGTCCGCGTACATCAGAGCCCCCTTACATCAGAGTCCGCTTACATCAGAGTCCACTTACATCGGAGCCCCCGTACATCAGAGTCCGCTTACATCAGAGCCCCCGTACATCAGAGTCCGCTTACATCAGAGCCCCCTCACATCAGAGTCCGCTTACATCAGAGCCCCCTTACATCAGAGTCCGCTTACATCAGAGCCCCCTTACATCAGAGCCCCCTTACATCAGAGTCCGCTTACATCAGAGTCCGCTTACATCAGAGCCCCCTTACATCAGAGCCCCCTTACATCAGAGCCCCCTTACATCAGAGTCCCCTTACATCAGAGTCCCCTTACATCAGAGTCCCCTTACATCAGAGTCCGCTTACATCAGAGCCCCCTTACATCAGAGCCCGCTTACATCAGAGTCCGCTTACATCAGAGCCCCCTTACATCAGAGCCCCCTTACATCAGAGCCCCCTTACATCAGAGTCCGCACAGAGCCCCCTTACATCAGAGCCCCCTTACATCAGAGCCCCCTTACATCAGAGTCCGCACAGAGCCCCCTTACATCAGAGCCCCCTTACATCAGAGTCTGCTTACATCAGAGTCTGCACAAAGCCCCCTTACATCAGAGTCCATTTACATCAGAGCCCCCGTACATCAGAGTCCGCACTGACCCCCCCTTACATCAGAGCCCCGTACATCAGAGTCCGCTTACATCAGAGTCCGCTTACATCAGAGCCCCCTTACATCAGAGCTCCCTTACATCAGAGCCCCCTTACATCAGAGCCCCCTTACATCAGAGTCCGCTTACATCAGAGCCCCCTTACATCAGAGCCCCCTTACATCAGAGTCCGCTTACATCAGAGCCCCCTTACATCAGAGCTCCCTTACATCAGAGCCCCCTTACATCAGAGCCCCCTTACATCAGAGTCCGCTTACATCGGAGCCCCCGTACATCAGAGTCCGCTTACGTCAGAGCCCCCGTACATCAGAGTCCGCTTACATCAGAGCCCCCTTACATCAGAGTCCGCGTACATCAGAGTCCGCTTACATCAGAGCCCCCTTACATCAGAGCCCCCTTACATCAGAGTCCCCTTACATCAGAGTCCCCTTACATCAGAGTCCCCTTACATCAGAGTCCCCTTACATCAGAGTCCACTTACATCAGAGCCCCCTTACATCAGAGTCCGCTTACATCAGAGCCCCCTTACATCAGAATCTGCACAAAGCCCCCTTACATCAGAGCCCCCTTACATCAGAGTCTGCACAGAACCCCTTACATCAGAGTCCGCTTACATCAGAGCCCCCTTACATCAGAGTCCGCTTACATCAGAGTCCCCTTACATCAGAGTCCCCTTACATCAGAGTCCCCTTACATCAGAGCCCCCTTACATCAGAGCCCCCTTACATCAGAGTCCGCTTACATCAGAGCCCCCGTACATCAGAGCCCCCTTACATCAGAGCCCCCTTACATCAGAGTCCGCTTACATCAGAGCCCCCTTACATCAGAGCCCCCTTACATCAGAGCCCCCTTTCATCAGAGCCCCCTTACATCAGAGCCCGCACAGAGCCCCCTTACATCAGAGCCCCCGTACATCAGAGTCCGCACAGAGCCCCCTTTCATCAGAGTCTGCTTACATCAGAGCCCCCTTACATCAGAGCCCCCTTTATGTCAAAGCCCCCTTACATCAGAGCCCGCACAGAGCCCCCTTACATCAGAGCCCGCACAGAGCCCCCTTACATCAGAGCCCGCACAGAGCCCCCTTACATCAGAGTCCGCACAGAGCCCCCTTACATCAGAGCCCGCACAGAGCCCCCTTACATCAGAGTCCGCACAGAGCCCCCTTACATCAGAGTCCGCACAGACCCCCCTTTATGTCAAAGCCCCCTTACATCAGAGCCCGCACAGAGCCCCCTTACATCAGAGCCCCCGTACATCAGAGTCCGCACAGAGCCCCCTTTCATCAGAGTCTGCTTACATCAGAGCCCCCTTACATCAGAGCCCGCACAGAGCCCCCTTACATCAGAGCCCCCTTACATCAGAGTCCGCACAGACCCCCCTTTATGTCAAAGCCCCCTTACATCAGAGCCCGCACAGAGCCCCCTTACATCAGAGCCCGCACAGAGCCCCCTTACATCAGAGTCCGCACAGAGCCCCCTTACATCAGAGCCCGCACAGAGCCCCCTTACATCAGAGCCCGCACAGAGCCCCCTTACATCAGAGTCCGCACAGAGCCCCCTTACATCAGAGTCCGCACAGACCCCCCTTTATGTCAAAGCCCCCTTACATCAGAGCCCGCACAGAGCCCCCTTACATCAGAGCCCGCACAGAGCCCCCTTACATCAGAGTCCGCACAGAGCCCCCTTACATCAGAGCCCGCACAGAGCCCCCTTACATCAGAGTCCGCACAGAGCCCCCTTACATCAGAGTCCGCACAGACCCCCCTTTATGTCAAAGCCCCCTTACATCAGAGCCCGCACAGAGCCCCCTTACATCAGAGCCCGCACAGAGCCCCCTTACATCAGAGTCCGCACAGAGCCCCCTTACATCAGAGCCCGCACAGAGCCCCCTTACATCAGAGTCCGCACAGAGCCCCCTTACATCAGAGCCCCCTTACATCAGAGCCCGCTTACATCAGAGCCCCCTTACATCAGAGCACGCACAGAGCCCCCTTACATCAGAGCCCCCTTACATCAGAGTCCGCACAGAGCCCCCTTTCATCAGAGTCTGCTTACATCAGAGCCCCCTTACATCAGAGTCCGCACAGAGCCCCCTTACATCAGAGCCCCCTTACATCAGAGTCTGCACAGAGCCCCCTTTCATCAGAGTCTGCTTACATCAGAGCCCCCTTACATCAGAGTCCGCACTGACCCCCCCTTACATCAGAGCCCCCTTACATCAGAGTCCGCACAGAGCCCCCTTACATCAGAGCCCCCTTACATCAGAGTCTGCTTACATCAGAGTCTGCACAAAGCCCCCTTACATCAGAGTCCATTTACATCAGAGCCCCCGTACATCAGAGTCCGCACTGACCCCCCCTTACATCAGAGCCCCGTACATCAGAGTCCGCTTACATCAGAGCCCCCTTACATCAGAGTCTGCACAGAACTCCCTTACATCAGAGTCCGCTTACATTAGAGCCCCCTTACATCAGAGTCCGCTTACATCAGAGCCCCCTTACATCAGAGCCCCCTTACTTCAGAGCCCCCTTACATCAGAGCCCGCTTACATCAGAGCCCGCTTACATCAGAGTCCGCTTACATCAGAGTCCGCTTACATCAGAGCCCCCTTACATCAGAGCCCCCTTACATCAGAGCCCCCTTACATCAGAGTCCGCTTACATCAGAGCCCCCTTACATCAGAGCCCGCTTACATCAGAGCCCCCTTACATCAGAGCCCCCTTACATCAGAGCCCCCTTACATCAGAGCCCCCTTACATCAGAGCCCCCTTACATCAGAGCCCCCTTACATCAGAGCCCGCTTACATCAGAGTCCGCTTACATCAGAGTCCGCTTACATCAGAGCCCCCTTACATCAGAGCCCCCTTACATCAGAGTCCGCTTACATCAGAGCCCCCTTACATCAGAGCCCCCTTACATCAGAGTCCGCTTACATCAGAGTCCGCTTACATCAGAGCCCCCTTACATCAGAGTCCGCGTACATCAGAGCCCCCTTACATCAGAGTCCGCTTACATCAGAGTCCACTTACATCGGAGCCCCCGTACATCAGAGTCCGCTTACATCAGAGCCCCCGTACATCAGAGTCCGCTTACATCAGAGCCCCCTCACATCAGAGTCCGCTTACATCAGAGCCCCCTTACATCAGAGTCCGCTTACATCAGAGCCCCCTTACATCAGAGCCCCCTTACATCAGAGCCCCCTTACATCAGAGTCCGCTTACATCAGAGTCCCCTTACATCAGAGTCCCCTTACATCAGAGTCCGCTTACATCAGAGCCCCCTTACATCAGAGTCCGCTTACATCAGAGCCCCCTTACATCAGAGCCCCCTTACATCAGAGCCCCCTTACATCAGAGTCCGCACAGAGCCCCCTTACATCAGAGCCCCCTTACATCAGAGCCCCCTTACATCAGAGCCCCCTTACATCAGAGTCCGCACAGAGCCCCCTTACATCAGAGCCCCCTTACATCAGAGCCCCCTTACATCAGAGTCTGCACAGAGCCCCCTTACATCAGAGTCCATTTACATCAGAGCCCCCGTACATCAGAGTCCGCACTGACCCCCCCTTACATCAGAGCCCCGTACATCAGAGTCCGCTTACATCAGAGTCCGCTTACATCAGAGTCTGCACAGAACCCCCTTACATCAGAGTCCGCTTACATCAGAGCCCCCTTACATCAGAGCCCCCTTACATCAGAGCCCCCTTACATCAGAGCCCCCTTACATCAGAGTCCGCTTACATCAGAGCCCCCTTACATCAGAGCCCGCTTACATCAGAGCCCCCTTACATCAGAGCCCCCTTACATCAGAGCCCCCTTACATCAGAGCCCCCTTACATCAGAGCCCCCTTACATCAGAGCCCGCTTACATCAGAGCCCGCTTACATCAGAGCCCGCTTACATCAGAGTCCGCTTACATCAGAGTCCGCTTACATCAGAGTCCGCTTACATCAGAGCCCCCTTACATCAGAGCCCCCTTACATCAGAGTCCGCTTACATCAGAGCCCCCTTACATCAGAGCCCCCTTACATCAGAGTCCGCTTACATCAGAGCCCCCTTACATCAGAGTCCGCGTACATCAGAGCCCCCTTACATCAGAGTCCACTTACATCGGAGCCACCGTACAGAGTCCGCTTACATCAGAGCCCCCGTACATCAGAGTCCGCTTACATCAGAGCCCCCTCACATCAGAGTCCGCTTACATCAGAGCCCCCTTACATCAGAGTCCGCTTACATCAGAGCCCCCTTACATCAGAGCCCCCTTACATCAGAGTCCGCTTACATCAGAGTCCGCTTACATCAGAGCCCCCTTACATCAGAGCCCCCTTACATCAGAGTCCCCTTACATCAGAGTCCCCTTACATCAGAGTCCCCTTACATCAGAGTCCCCTTACATCAGAGTCCGCTTACATCAGAGCCCCCTTACATCAGGGTCCGCTTACATCAGAGCCCCCTTACATCAGAGCCCCCTTACATCAGAGCCCCCTTACATCAGAGTCCGCACAGAGCCCCCTTACATCAGAGCCCCCTTACATCAGAGCCCCCTTACATCAGAGTCCGCACAGAGCCCCCTTACATCAGAGCCCCCTTACATCAGAGTCTGCTTACATCAGAGTCTGCACAAAGCCCCCTTACATCAGAGTCCATTTACATCAGAGCCCCCGTACATCAGAGTCCGCACTGACCCCCCCTTACATCAGAGCCCCGTACATCAGAGTCCTTTTACATCAGAGTCCGCTTACATCAGAGCCCCCTTACATCAGAGCCCCCTTACATCAGAGCCCCCTTACATCAGAGCCCCCTTACATCAGAGTCCGCTTACATCAGAGCCCCCTTACATCAGAGCCCCCTTACATCAGAGCCCCCTTACATCAGCGTCCGCTTACATCAGAGTCCGCTTACATCAGAGTCCCCTTACATCAGAGCCCCCTTACATCAGCGTCCGCTTACATCAGAGTCCGCTTACATCAGAGCCCCCTTACATCAGAGTCCGCGTACATCAGAGCCCCCTTACATCAGAGTTCGCTTACATCAGAGTCCACTTACATCGGAGCCCCCGTACATCAGAGTCCGCTTACATCAGAGCCCCCGTACATCAGAGTCCGCTTACATCAGAGCCCCCTTACATCAGAGTCCGCGTACATCAGAGTCCGCTTACATCAGAGCCCCCTTACATCAGAGTCCGCTTACATCAGAGTCCCCTTACATCAGAGTCCCCTAAAATCAGAGTCCCCTTACATCAGAGTCCCCTTACATCAGAGTCCGCTTACATCAGAGTCCGCTTACATCAGAATCTGCACAAAGCCCCCTTACATCAGAGCCCCCTTACATCAGAGTCTGCACAGAACCCCCTTACATCAGAGTCCGCTTACATCAGAGCCCCCTTACATCAGAGTCCCCTTACATCAGAGTCCCCTTACATCAGAGTCCCCTTACATCAGAGCCCCCTTACATCAGAGCCCCCTTACATCAGAGCCCCCTTACATCAGAGTCCGCTTACATCAGAGCCCCCGTACATCAGAGCCCCCTTACATCAGAGCCCCCTTACATCAGAGCCCCCTTACATCAGAGTCCGCTTACATCAGAGCCCCCTTACATCAGAGCCCCCTTACATCAGAGCCCCCTTTCATCAGAGCCCCCTTACATCAGAGCCCGCACAGAGCCCCCTTACATCAGAGCCCCCGTACATCAGAGTCCGCACAGAGCCCCCTTTCATCAGAGTCTGCTTACATCAGAGCCCCCTTACATCAGAGCCCGCACAGAGCCCCCTTACATCAGAGCCCCCTTACATCAGAGTCCGCACAGACCCCCCTTTATGTCAAAGCCCCTTACATCAGAGCCCGCACAGAGCCCCCTTACATCAGAGCCCCCTTACATCAGAGTCCGCACAGAGCCCCCTTACATCAGAGCCCGCACAGAGCCCCCTTACATCAGAGTCCGCACAGACCCCCCTTTATGTCAAAGCCCCCTTACATCAGAGCCCGCACAGAGCCCCCTTACATCAGAGCCCGCACAGAGCCCCCTTACATCAGAGTCCGCACAGAGCCCCCTTACATCAGAGCCCGCACAGAGCCCCCTTACATCAGAGTCCGCACAGAGCCCCCTTACATCAGAGTCCGCACAGACCCCCCTTTATGTCAAAGCCCCCTTACATCAGAGCCCGCACACAGCCCCCTTACATCAGAGTCCGCACAGACCCCCCTTTATGTCAAAGCCCCCTTACATCAGAGCCCGCACAGAGCCCCCTTACATCAGAGCCCGCACAGAGCCCCCTTACATCAGAGCCCGCACAGAGCCCCCTTACATCAGAGCCCGCACAGAGCCCCCTTACATCAGAGCCCCCTTACATCAGAGCCCGCACAGAGCCCCCTTACATCAGAGCCCCCTTACATCAGAGTCCGCACAGAGCCCCCTTTCATCAGAGTCTGCTTACATCAGAGCCCCCTTACATCAGAGTCTGCACAGAGCCCCCTTTCATCAGAGTCTGCTTACATCAGAGCCCCCTTACATCAGAGTCCGCACTGACCCCCCCTTACATCAGAGCCCCCTTACATCAGAGTCCGCACAGAGCCCCCTTACATCAGAGCCCCCTTACATCAGAGTCTGCTTACATCAGAGTCTGCACAAAGCCCCCTTACATCAGAGTCCATTTACATCAGAGCCCCCGTACATCAGAGTCCGCACTGACCCCCCCTTACATCAGAGCCCCGTACATCAGAGTCCGCTTACATCAGAGCCCCCTTACATCAGAGTCTGCACAGAACCCCCTTACATCAGAGTCCGCTTACATCAGAGCCCCCTTACATCAGAGCCCCCTTACATCAGAGCCCCCTTACATCAGAGTCCGCTTACATCAGAGCCCCCTTACATCAGAGCCCGCTTACATCAGAGCCCCCTTACATCAGAGCCCCCTTACATCAGAGCCCCCTTACATCAGAGCCCCCTTACATCAGAGCCCGCTTACATCAGAGCCCGCTTACATCAGAGCCCGCTTACATCAGAGCCCGCTTACATCAGAGTCCGCTTACATCAGAGTCCGCTTACATCAGAGCCCCCTTACATCAGAGCCCCCTTACATCAGAGTCCGCTTACATCAGAGCCCCCTTACATCAGAGCCCCCTTACATCAGAGTCCGCTTACATCAGAGTCCGCTTACATCAGAGCCCCCTTACATCAGAGTCCGCGTACATCAGAGCCCCCTTACATCAGAGTCCGCTTACATCAGAGTCCACTTACATCGGAGCCCCCGTACATCAGAGTCCGCTTACATCAGAGCCCCCGTACATCAGAGTCCGCTTACATCAGAGCCCCCTCACATCAGAGTCCGCTTACATCAGAGCCCCCGTACATCAGAGTCCGCTTACATCAGAGCCCCCTTACATCAGAGTCTGCACAGAACCCCCTTACATCAGAGTCCGCTTACATCAGAGCCCCCTTACATCAGAGCCCCCTTACATCAGAGCCCCCTTACATCAGAGTCCGCTTACATCAGAGCCCCCTTACATCAGAGCCCGCTTACATCAGAGCCCCCTTACATCAGAGCCCCCTTACATCAGAGCCCCCTTACATCAGAGCCCCCTTACATCAGAGCCCGCTTACATCAGAGCCCGCTTACATCAGAGCCCGCTTACATCAGAGCCCGCTTACATCAGAGTCCGCTTACATCAGAGTCCGCTTACATCAGAGCCCCCTTACATCAGAGCCCCCTTACATCAGAGTCCGCTTACATCAGAGCCCCCTTACATCAGAGCCCCCTTACATCAGAGTCCGCTTACATCAGAGTCCGCTTACATCAGAGCCCCCTTACATCAGAGTCCGCGTACATCAGAGCCCCCTTACATCAGAGTCCGCTTACATCAGAGTCCACTTACATCGGAGCCCCCGTACATCAGAGTCCGCTTACATCAGAGCCCCCGTACATCAGAGTCCGCTTACATCAGAGCCCCCTCACATCAGAGTCCGCTTACATCAGAGCCCCCTTACATCAGAGTCCGCTTACATCAGAGCCCCCTTACATCAGAGCCCCCTTACATCAGAGCCCCCTTACATCAGAGCCCCCTTACATCAGAGTCCGCTTACATCAGAGCCCGCTTACATCAGAGCCCCCTTACATCAGAGCCCCCTTACATCAGAGTCCCCTTACATCAGAGTCCCCTTACATCAGAGTCCCCTTACATCAGAGTCCCCTTACATCAGAGTGCGCTTACATCAGAGCCCCCTTACATCAGAGTCCGCTTACATCAGAGCCCCCTTACATCAGAGCCCCCTTACATCAGAGCCCCCTTACATCAGAGTCCGCACAGAGCCCCCTTACATCAGAGCCCCCTTACATCAGAGTCCGCACAGAGCCCCCTTACATCAGAGCCCCCTTACATCAGAGTCTGCTTACATCAGAGTCTGCACAAAGCCCCCTTACATCAGAGTCCATTTACATCAGAGCCCCCGTACATCAGAGTCCGCACTGACCCCCCCTTACATCAGAGCCCCGTACATCAGAGTCCGCTTACATCAGAGTCCGCTTACATCAGAGCCCCCTTACATCAGAGCCCCCTTACATCAGAGCCCCCTTACATCAGAGCCCCCTTACATCAGAGTCCGCTTACATCAGAGCCCCCTTACATCAGAGCCCCCTTACATCAGAGCCCCCTTACATCAGAGCCCCCTTACATCAGAGTCCGCTTACATCAGAGTCCCCTTACATCAGAGCCCGCTTACATCAGAGTCCGCTTACATCAGAGTCCGCTTACATCAGAGCCCCCTTACATCAGAGTCCGCGTACATCAGAGCCCCCTTACATCAGAGTCCGCTTACATCAGAGTCCACTTACATCGGAGCCCCCGTACAGAGTCCGCTTACATCAGAGCCCCCGTACATCAGAGTCCGCTTACATCAGAGCCCCCTTACATCAGAGTCCCCTTACATCAGAGTCCCCTTACATCAGAGTCCCCTTACATCAGAGTCCCCTTACATCAGAGTCCCCTTACATCAGAGTGCGCTTACATCAGAGCCCCCTTACATCAGAGTCCGCTTACATCAGAGCCCCCTTACATCAGAGCCCCCTTACATCAGAGCCCCCTTACATCAGAGTCCGCACAGAGCCCCCTTACATCAGAGCCCCCTTACATCAGAGTCCGCACAGAGCCCCCTTACATCAGAGCCCCCTTACATCAGAGTCTGCTTACATCAGAGTCTGCACAAAGCCCCCTTACATCAGAGTCCATTTACATCAGAGCCCCCGTACATCAGAGTCCGCACTGACCCCCCCTTACATCAGAGCCCCGTACATCAGAGTCCGCTTACATCAGAGTCCGCTTACATCAGAGCCCCCTTACATCAGAGCCCCCTTACATCAGAGCCCCCTTACATCAGAGCCCCCTTACATCAGAGTCCGCTTACATCAGAGCCCCCTTACATCAGAGCCCCCTTACATCAGAGCCCGCTTACATCAGAGTCCGCTTACATCAGAGTCCCCTTACATCAGAGCCCGCTTACATCAGAGTCCGCTTACATCAGAGTCCGCTTACATCAGAGCCCCCTTACATCACAGTCCGCGTACATCAGAGCCCCCTTACATCAGAGTCCGCTTACATCAGAGTCCACTTACATCGGAGCCCCCGTACAGAGTCCGCTTACATCAGAGCCCCCGTACATCAGAGTCCGCTTACATCAGAGCCCCCTTACATCAGAGTCCGCGTACATCAGAGTCCGCTTACATCAGAGCCCCCTTACATCAGAGTCCGCTTACATCAGAGCCCCCTTACATCAGAGTCCCCTTACATCAGAGTCCCCTTACATCAGAGTCCCCTTACATCAGAGTCCCCTTACATCAGCGTCCACTTACATCAGAGTCCACTTACATCAGAGCCCCCTTACATCAGAGTCCGCTTACATCAGAGCCCCCTTACATCAGAATCTGCACAAAGCCCCCTTACATCAGAGCCCCCTTACATCAGAGTCTGCACAGAACCCCCTTACATCAGAGTCCGCTTACATCAGAGCCCCCTTACATCAGAGTCCGCTTACATCAGAGTCCCCTTACATCAGAGCCCCCTTACATCAGAGCCCCCTTACATCAGAGTCCGCTTACATCAGAGCCCCCGTACATCAGAGCCCCCTTACATCAGAGCCCCCTTACATCAGAGCCCGCACAGAGCCCCCTTACATCAGAGCCCGCACAGAGCCCCCTTACATCAGAGTCCGCACAGAGCCCCCTTACATCAGAGCCCGCACAGAGCCCCCTTACATCAGAGTCCGCACAGAGCCCCCTTACATCAGAGTCCGCACAGACCCCCCTTTATGTCAAAGCCCCCTTACATCAGAGCCCGCACAGAGCCCCCTTACATCAGAGCCCGCACAGAGCCCCCTTACATCAGAGCCCGCACAGAGCCCCCTTACATCAGAGTCCGCACAGACCCCCCTTTATGTCAAAGCCCCCTTACATCAGAGCCCGCACAGAGCCCCCTTACATCAGAGTCCGCACAGACCCCCCTTTATGTCAAAGCCCCCTTACATCAGAGCCCGCACAGAGCCCCCTTACATCAGAGCCCGCACAGAGCCCCCTTACATCAGAGCCCGCACAGAGCCCCCTTACATCAGAGCCCCCTTACATCAGAGTCCGCACAGAGCCCCCTTTCATCAGAGTCTGCTTACATCAGAGCCCCCTTACATCAGAGTCCGCACAGAGCCCCCTTACATCAGAGCCCCCTTACATCAGAGCCCCCTTACATCAGAGTCTGCACAGAGCCCCCTTTCATCAGAGTCTGCTTACATCAGAGCCCCCTTACATCAGAGTCCGCACTGACCCCCCCTTACATCAGAGCCCCCTTACATCAGAGTCCGCACAGAGCCCCCTTACATCAGAGCCCCCTTACATCAGAGTCTGCTTACATCAGAGTCTGCACAAAGCCCCCTTACATCAGAGTCCATTTACATCAGAGCCCCCGTACATCAGAGTCCGCACTGACCCCCCCTTACATCAGAGCCCCGTACATCAGAGTCCGCTTACATCAGAGCCCCCTTACATCAGAGTCTGCACAGAACCCCCTTACATCAGAGTCCGCTTACATCAGAGCCCCCTTACATCAGAGCCCCCTTACATCAGAGCCCCCTTACATCAGAGTCCGCTTACATCAGAGTCCGCTTACATCAGAGCCCCCTTACATCAGAGCCCGCTTACATCAGAGCCCCCTTACATCAGAGCCCCCTTACATCAGAGCCCCCTTACATCAGAGCCCCCTTACATCAGAGCCCCCTTACATCAGAGCCCGCTTACATCAGAGCCCGCTTACATCAGAGTCCGCTTACATCAGAGCCCCCTTACATCAGAGCCCCCTTACATCAGAGCCCCCTTACATCAGAGTCCGCTTACATCAGAGCCCCCTTACATCAGAGCCCCCTTACATCAGAGCCCCCTTACATCAGAGTCCGCTTACATCAGAGTCCGCTTACATCAGAGCCCCCTTACATCAGAGTCCGCGTACATCAGAGCCCCCTTACATCAGAGTCCGCTTACATCAGAGTCCACTTACATCGGAGCCCCCGTACATCAGAGTCCGCTTACATCAGAGCCCCCGTACATCAGAGTCCGCTTACATCAGAGCCCCCTCACATCAGAGTCCGCTTACATCAGAGCCCCCTTACATCAGAGTCCGCTTACATCAGAGCCCCCTTACATCAGAGCCCCCTTACATCAGAGCCCCCTTACATCAGAGTCCCCTTACATCAGAGTCCCCTTACATCAGAGTCCCCTTACATCAGAGCCCCCTTACATCAGAGTCCGCTTACATCAGAGCCCCCTTACATCAGAGCCCCCTTACATCAGAGCCCCCTTACATCAGAGTCCGCACAGAGCCCCCTTACATCAGAGCCCCCTTACATCAGAGTCCGCACAGAGCCCCCTTACATCAGAGCCCCCTTACATCAGAGTCTGCTTACATCAGAGTCTGCACAAAGCCCCCTTACATCAGAGTCCATTTACATCAGAGCCCCCGTACATCAGAGTCCGCACTGACCCCCCCTTACATCAGAGCCCCGTACATCAGAGTCCGCTTACATCAGAGCCCCCTTACATCAGAGCCCCCTTACATCAGAGCCCCCTTACATCAGAGCCCCCTTACATCAGAGCCCCCTTACATCAGAGCCCCCTTACATCAGAGCCCCCTTACATCAGAGTCCGCTTACATCAGAGTCCCCTTACATCAGAGCCCGCTTACATCAGAGTCCGCTTACATCAGAGTCCGCTTACATCAGAGCCCCCTTACATCAGAGTCCGCGTACATCAGAGCCCCCTTACATCAGAGCCCCCTTACATCAGAGTCCGCGTACATCAGAGCCCCCTTACATCAGAGTCCGCGTACATCAGAGCCCCCGTACATCAGAGTCCGCTTACATCAGAGCCCCCATACATCAGAGTCCGCTTACATCAGAGCCCCCTTACATCAGAGTCCGCGTACATCAGAGTCCGCTTACATCAGAGCCCCCTTACATCAGAGTCCGCTTACATCAGAGCCCCCTTACATCAGAGTCCCCTTACATCAGAGTCCCCTTACATCAGAGTCCCCTTACATCAGAGTCCCCTTACATCAGAGTCCACTTACATCAGAGCCCCCTTACATCAGAGTCCGCTTACATCAGAGCCCCCTTACATCAGAATCTGCACAAAGCCCCCTTACATCAGAGCCCCCTTACATCAGAGTCTGCACAGAACCCCCTTACATCAGAGTCCGCTTACATCAGAGCCCCCTTACATCAGAGTCCGCTTACATCAGAGTCCCCTTACATCAGAGCCCCCTTACATCAGAGCCCCCTTACATCAGAGCCCCCTTACATCAGAGCCCCCTTACATCAGAGTCCGCTTACATCAGAGCCCCCGTACATCAGAGCCCCCTTACATCAGAGTCCGCTTACATCAGAGCCCCCTTACATCAGAGCCCCCTTACATCAGAGCCCCCTTACATCAGAGTCCGCTTACATCAGAGCCCCCGTACATCAGAGCCCCCTTACATCAGAGCCCCCTTACATCAGAGCCCCCTTACATCAGAGTCCGCTTACATCAGAGCCCCCTTACATCAGAGCCCCCTTACATCAGAGCCCCCTTACATCAGAGTCCGCTTACATCAGAGCCCCCTTACATCAGAGCCCCCTTACATCAGAGTCCGCTTACATCAGAGCCCCCTTACATCAGAGCCCCCGTACATCAGAGTCCGCACAGAGCCCCCTTAAATTCATTTTACACAGTGGGAGGCAGGAGCGAGGGTGATCTTACTCACCCCAGGATGGAGGCTCAGGCACAGGCTGTCTGTAGCATGTATCTTCTGAGGTAAAACTTCCTTCACATGTGTGTGGGCGGGGCAGACACAGAAGTAGAGGGGTGGGAGGAGGAGAAGCAGTCCGTCCGAGCTGAGAGCACAGAGCGGAACTGTCAGCAGCGGCTCTGAGGCTCAGCTGTGTGTGAGAGACACACAGCTCAGCCAATGCAGCCGATAACCTCACTTGTAGTTCCGGCCGGAGAAGGCACAGGTATGGCCGCATAGCGATGGGGAGCGGCGGCCGCGGCCTGTGTTAGCCCTGTCCAGGCCGCCGCTTACCTCCCGCCGTGCGGCCTGGGCATCAACAGGCCAAGGAGTGGGCAGCCCACCGGGCAAATGCCCGGTCTGCCCTATGGCCAGTCCGGGCCTGCTTCTGGTACTGGGGAGCTACAGTTCATTGAGAGAACCATGAATGCCAACATGTACTGTGACATACTGTAGCAGAGTATGATCCCTTCCCTTCGGAGACTGGGCCGCAGGGCAGTATTCCGACATGATAACGACCCCAAAAACACCTCCAAGATGACCACTGCCTTGCTATAGAAGCTGAGGGTAAAGGTGATGGACTGGCCAGCATGTCTCCAGATCTAAACCCTATTGAGCATCTGTGGGGCATCCTCAAACAGAAGGTGGAGGAACGCAAGGTCTCTAACATCCACCAGCTCCATGATGTTGTCATGGAGGAGTGGAAGAGGACTCCAGTGGCAACCTGTGAAGCTCTGGTGAGCTCCATGCCCAATAGGGTTAGGGCAGTGCTGGAAAATAATGGCGGCCACACAAAATATTGACACTTCGGGCCCAATTTGGACATTTTCACTTAGGGGTGTACTCACTTTTGTTGCCAGGGGTTTAGACATTAATCGCTGTGTGTTGAGTTATTTTAAGGAGATAGAACATATACACTGTTATACAAGCTGTACACTCACTACTTTTCATTGAAGCAAAGTGCCATTTCTTCAGTGTTGTCACATAAAAAGATATAATAAAATATTTACAAAAATGTGAGGGGTGTACTCACTTTTGTGAGATACTGTATATATATATATATATATATATATATATATATATATATATATATATATATATACATATTTTATTTATTTTTTCTTTTTTTCTTTGTACACTTATTTAATTAGTTTGGTAGGCTTGTGCCGGTAGATCACTTTTCTACATTTATGGTATCTTTGCACCCCGACTGCAACATTCCGCCCCAAGGAAGACATTCTTACAGGCTTTACCTTCCCATCAGACCCACTACCAAACACTAGAATGACTGCTATCACACTTCGTTTACAGACGGAGAGCAGCTTACAGCCTTCACAAGTGGCAGATAGCAGGGCAACCTCTCCAGCTAATGCGATGGAACTTTGGACCATACTGCAACCCCAGGCTGCAGATGAAGATACATGCAGAGCAAATGGTCAGATTGTAGTATCCACCAATGGTTAATCTTGGATGTAAACAGAAACTTTCGCGTGGATAGACAGTTAATGTCATTTATTTCAAACTTGGAAAGCAAGAATAGTTAAAATGCAAATGAATAAAAGCAGGGGAGTTGCTAGGTCTGCAAAAGATCTGGGGCTAGAGCCCATAGCTGCGGTCACCAACCTTTTTGCATGCCCGCAGGGGAGGGGGGGGGGACCAGTGGTAAGCAATTTTTCACAGGCGATGGCTGGTGTTGGCACATCAATCATCATGGCATAATGGTTGATATGATGTCAGGGTGATTGAAGTGCATTATTTCTATTGTTACATTCTAATATATAATGAAGTGGTTAAACTCACCATACTGCAGAATCAGTGGGAGCCCTGGGCGTGTCACTTGCCACATCTCCTGCCACCAGATGCAGCATGTCACTTGCCACCGTCGCCTGTCACCAGATGCAGCGTGTTACTGGCCACCGTCACCTGCCACTAGATGTGGATTGTCACTTGCCATGTCGCCTGCCACCAGAGGTGGATTGTCACTTGCCACTTTCACCTGGCAGCAGATGTGGATTATCATTTGCCACGTCTCCTGCCACCATTTGCAGATTGTCACTTGCCACATCTCTTGCCACCATTTGCAGATTGTCACTTGCTACGTCACCGGACACCAGATGTGGGTTGTCACTTGCCAACTGATGTGGATTGTCACTTGCCATACCAGCCAGTGCCGCCAAATGTGCATCGACGCTGCATTGGTGGCAGGCTGACAGCACTGGTCCATTTAGTGAGAGCAGGAGAGCGGTGATGCGGGGCGGGCAGTGAGGGATGATGTCATCTCGCTGCTCCCCGCCGCACCTCCGACATTGAAGCAAGGGGGTCTGGCTGCAAAGTGGAGCTCCACGATGACCGTGCTGTGAGGGCGTAAGAGCGCCGATTTGTGGCGGACAGTGAGAGATTATGTCATTTCTCTGCTGCTCGCCACACCTCGCTCCCAAGTTGAAGAGGCCCGGCTGTGAAGAGCTTGCTTCTTTTCTCTCCTCCGCCTCTCTCATGCAGCCAGCCTGCCTGCCGCAGCAGCCGCAACCCACTGGTTAGGCAGGGACCCTGTGGCAAGAGACTCGGGGCTATGGGCCTCAGATTCGGGGCTATAGCCCCAATAGCCACCCCCTAGCAACGCCCCTGAATAAAAGCAAGCAGTGCCAATATCACTGTGTCCGGGCTGTGATGAAAGAAAACTCACACTCGCATTCCAATGGGCCGCAAATGACACAGGAATCGGCCACTGGAAGGAAGCAGGGAGAAGCCACACAGAGCCGACTTGGACCACAAGTTCGGGTGGTTGCCATGATGACACGTTTCGCGCTCAAGTTATGGGAAAGACAGGCAATCAGCTTATTTATATGTAGAAGGATAAGGGGGAGGTGGAAAATGGGCGGAAGGACTATGGAACCCCAAAATGGAGTTCTCATGATTGCCCTTACATATTTAACTATAAATATGAATATAAAACTGCTAAGAATTGTTTATTACTTTTGATCATGATATAGATAAATACCAATTAGACCTATACAAATTCAGCTGGATAACAATTCTAATTCATATTAATTGAAAATTCAAAAAAGTTTCTAAAAATGTTTATATATATATATATATATATATATATATATATATATATATATATATATATATATATATATATACAGTGGCTTGCGAAAGTATTCGGCCCCCTTGAACTTTTCAAACTTTTGCCACATTTCAGGCTTCAAACATAAAGATATAAAATTTTAATTTTTTGTGAAGAATCACCAACAAGTGGGACACAATTGTGAAGTGGAACGAAATCTATTGGATATTTTAAACTTTTTTAGCAATTAAAAAACTGAAAAGTGGTGTGTGCAAAATTATTCGGCCCCTTTACTTTCAGTGCAGAAAACTCACTCCAGAAGTTCAGCGAGGATCTCTGAATGATCCAATGTTGTCCTAAATGACTGATGGTGATAAATAGAATCCACCTGTGTGTAATCAAGTCTCTGTATAAATGCACCTGCTCTGTGATAGTCTCAGGGTTTTGTTGAAAGCGCAGAGAGCATCATGAAGACCAAGGAACACACCAGGCAGGTCCGTAATACTGTTGTGGAGAAGTTTAAAGCTGGATTTGGATACAAAAAGATTTCCCAAGCTTTAAACATCCCAAGGAGCACTGTGCAAGCGATCATTTTGAAATGGAAGGAGTATCAGACCACTGCAAATCTACCAAGACCTGGCTGTCCCTCTAAACTTTCAGCTCAGACAAGGAGAAGACTGATCAGAGATGCAGCCAAGAGGCCCATGATCACTCTGGATGAACTGCAGAGAACTACAGCTGAGGTGGGAGAGTCTGTCCATAGGACAACAATCAGTCGTACACTGCACAAATCTGGCCTTTATGGAAGAGTGGCAAGAAGAAAGCCATTTCTCAAAGATATCCATAAAAAGTCTCGTCTAAAGTTTGCCACAAGCCACCTGGGAGACACACCAAACATGTGGAAGAAGGTGCTCTGGTCCGATGAAACCAAAATCAAACTTTTTGGCCACAATGCAAAACGATATATGTTTGGCGTAAAAGCAACACAGCTCATCACACTCAACACACCATCCCCACTGTCAAACATGGTTTTGGCAGCATCATGGTTTGGGCCTGCTTTTCTTCAGCAGGGACAGGGAAGATGGTTAAAATTGAGGGGAAGATGGATGCAGCCAAATACAGGACCATTCTGGATGAAAACCTGTTGGAGTCTGCAAAAGACCTGAAACTGGGACGGAGATTTATCTTCCAACAAGACAATGATCCCAAACATACAGCAAAATCTACAAAGGAATGGTTCACAAATAAACGTATCTAGGTGTTAGAATGGCCAAGTCAAAGTCCAGACCTGAATCCAATCGAGAATCTGTGGAAAGAGCTGAAAACTGCTGTTCACAAACGCTCTCCATCCAACCTCACTGAGCTCGAGCTGTTTTGCAAGGAAGAATGGGCAAGAATTTCAGTCTCTCGATGTGCAAAACTGATAGAGACATACCCCAAGCGACTTGCAGCTGTAATCGCAGCAAAAGGTGGCTCTACAAAGTATTAACGCAAGAGGGCCGAATAATTTTGCACGCCCCACTTTTCATCTTTTTATTAGTTAAAAAAGTTTCAAAAATCCAATAGATTTCGTTCCACTTCACAATTGTGTCCCACTTGTTGGTGATTCTTCACAAAAAATAAAAATTTTATATCTTTATGTTTGAAGCCTGAAATGTGGCAAAAGGTTGAAAAGTTCAAGGGGGCCGAATACTTTTGCAAGCCACTATATATATATATATATATATATATATATATAAAGGGGAAGTAAACTTTCCTCTATAACTTTTACCATAGTTAGCGTAAATATCTCCTAAAGGGGTACTCTTTCGGAGATATTTACATTACATGCAGCCAGTGAGGTCACTGACGCATGCGCTCTGCTGCTCCTTCTGAGCCCTGTGAAATGCGCGGGAGTGATGTCATCAGTCACAGAGTCAGAGTCTGTGAACCCTGAAGCAAGACGGGTGAAGATGGGAGCCTGCTGCAGCTCTGAGATTTCAGCGTGGGAGGGCTTTGTTGTATCGTAAGTTTAACAAAAAAAATAATCCAGTGGTTTACAACCGCTTTAAAGACAATATATAATTAAATATATAAAGTAAAAAAAAATATAATGAAACAACATAATAAAAGTAATAATATTGATGGTAGTAATATAGTGGATGAAAAATTGACAATGTATAATTAAAAAGATAATAAAATGAAGTAAATTAAGTATTCATAATGGTGACAGTCGAGTCAAATAGACAAAAGATCATACAGTAAATAATACAAATAGGGCTTTTTCTTTTTCTTGTTTAATATTTTTATTGAGGTTTAACAAGGTGAATAGAAAGAATGAACATACTGTAAATTGCAACAAAAAAAAGCTAGTAAAAAGAATCGCATGAAAGGGTACAAATGACAAGTCTGTAGAAAACAAGTGTCTGTGAACGTTGTAAGCCATTCCTGGGGCTGAATGTAAGGTGCAGAGTTTTGTCTAGCATCCTCAGGCACCCCATCTGGGAACAAACTGTGCCATGAGAGGAAGACAACACGTCCAACCGTTGAGTATTTATTTGAACAGTTTAAATGAAAGGAACAATAGATTCCAGATTAGGAATGCAAGTAATACTGACAAGTCTTTGGAACAAAGCAGATGTAATGTGTCTTTAACCACTTGCCGACCAGCCGCCATTATTATACAGTGGAAGGTCGGCACGTTCCCGCAAATCACCGTACTGGTATGTCGGCTCCTTTAAGAGCCATAGCAGGCGCACAGTAGGGGCATGAGAGCCAGAACAGGTGAACACACAATTAGGAACAGTGATCTGTCTCCTCCTCAAGTCAGTCCCATCCCCCCACAGTTAGAAACACGAGGGAACACATTTAACCCCTTGATCACCCCCTAGCGTTAACCCCTTCTCTGCCAGTGACATTTACACAGTAATCAGTGCATTTTTATAACTCTGATCGCTGTATAAATGTCAATGGTCCCAAAAAAGTGTCAGATCTGTCCGCTGCAATTTTGCAGTCCCGCTAAAAATCACAGATCACCGCCATTACTAGTAAAAAATAAATAAATAATAAAAATGTCCTAAATCTATACACTATTTTGTAGACGCTATAACTTCTGGGCAATCCAATCAATATATGCGTATTGCGATTTTTACCAAAAATATGTAGAAGAATACATATTGGCCTAAACTGATGAAGAAACTTGATTAAAAAAAAAAAATTGGGATATTTATTATATCAAAAAGTAAAAAAATATACATATATTTTAAAATTGACGCTCTTTTTTTGTTTATAGCGCAAAAAATAAAAACCGCAGAGGTGATCAAATACCACCAAAAGAAAGCTCTATTTGTGGGAAAAAAAGGACGTCAATTTTGTTTGGGTACAACATTGCATGACCGCGCAGTTGTCAGTTAAAGTAATGCAGTGCCGTATCGTAAAAAATGGCCTTGTTATCAAGGGGGCAAATCATTCCAGGGCTGAAGTGGTTAACTGCAGGGGTGGGGAACTGGGGAGAAAGGGAGGGGGGAGGAGGGGTTCAGCTTAGACACTTCGTGTCATGCCCAATCGTTAATGTTGGAGGTATCAGTAAGGCCCCCCAATGGAGGAGCGTAACAAACGAGTACAAGATATCTGGGAGACTGTAGTCTATGATGGATGGTCGAGCATGTACGCTTAGTTAAGATTCTGAGCAGGAGTGGGGGAGCTGCAGGGAAAGGATAGGGAAGGAGTAAACTGAAGGGAGTAAGAAAAGATGGGGGACAAGGGAGTAATGGGGGGGAGTGAGAGAGAGAAAAAAAAGGAGGGGGGAGAGGATTGAGTTGAGGGGGGAGGATAATGATGTGATGGAGGAGAGGGTGGGGGGAATTGAGGGGTATGTTGGCAAACTTAAAGGGTAAGGTGAAGAGAGCATGGTAAAAGGGTTATGGGCACAATAGCGTCTCGTCAAAACCTTGGGTTAAGAAAAAGGGTCACCCGTGGGCTCCAGAGCTTCTCAAATTTTGAAACTTTATCTAATAGAGTTGCTTCTATCTTAGCATGGATCATAGCTTGGGTGATTCTATGCTTTGTTTGCGAGTACACACAGGGAGGGGGATTTCGCAGTAGCTGAAATTGGCAATGGGTCAAGGCCATGGGTTTGTTGTTCAGGAGGGCCACTGTGGGATCAGATGTTAGGGATGTAGAAAAATGCTTTGATAAGATTGAGGAAATCTGGGGGTTTTGCGGTATCAGGGGCTACTAGGAAGGTGAAAAGCTCTGAGATTAATCCGCGCTTGTGTGGGTCGGACTTACAAGCCTGTTCAAAAGGAGTAAAACCTGAGTCTGAGGGGTCAGAGGGGGTATATGGCGTAAGGAAATGTTTGATTTGTAGGAATAGGAAGAGTTCAGAGGAGGGAATGTTATGTGTCTCACAGAGTGTCTGGAAGGGTTTGAAAGAGATAGAATTTATGCATTTTAAGTCTATCCCAGATAATGAGGCTATGTCTCGTAATCGGGTTGGTGATGGATCTGCGGTGGATTGGGGCCAACTAGAGGAGATTGGCCATTGAGAGAGGGGTCACAGTCCACACACTCTATGGCTACCCATAATGGGGTTTCTGTGGTGGCATGATATTTCGGGAGCTGGGCCAGCTGCGCTGCATAGTAGTATTTCAAAAAATTTGGTACACCGAGCCCTCCCGTTATTCTACAGGTGTACAGAGTGGGTTTAAGTAGGCGGGGTCTCAGTTTGTTCCAGATAAAATAAGAAGTGTGGCGCTGCAGAATTCACAAGTAGTGTGAGGGTACCATGATAGGGTGTGTGATAGACTCACCCAGGACAGAGGCTTTTGGAGGGGACTGAATGCTAGCCTCTTGCCTACTGATTATGGGCCCTGGATTTTAAGGGAACACTACTCTTTGTGAGGTGTATGCCTTAGGACCCTTGGAATAATGTTACTTTAGATTCAGGTCCATGTCTCCCCAACAGACTCTGGGAACCCTGTATAGGGCCTATATGCAATATTAGAAATAGTGACTGCTTCACACTGTTGGGACTTATAGCAGATGCTGATGTCATCAACTCCAGCCACCTGTCTGGGGTTGTCTGTTATAATGTGTTTATTGTAAATAAGTCTAGTGTGGCTTCTAAGGTCTTTCACCCATTGTTGTTTGTGCTAATTAACTCTGCTATTGTGTGAATAAGTTCTGTGTTGATATTTATGATAATGTGTATTGTAGTTAGTGAGCTAGAAGAGGACAAGGCTGACCTTAAAGGTCATATCGCTGAGTCACCTAGTCTGGTAAATGACTAGTTAATTAGCTCATGTTTTATTTACTATTTTAATCTTACAGACCACAATCAGGCGTCTCTTGTGAAAGTGTTGCAGCGTTAAGTCTCACACTTGTGGATGTCCATTTTACGTCTCGTGGACTTTTTAAGCCAGCCTGCTCCACCTCTGGTTTTCATTTTTTGCTTTGTCACAATTTGTTTGTTCTTATGAATCAGATTGATGTAAGTATGACTAGTTTTTCTGTTTCTTTAAAATTGTATTACTTCTGTTACAACTCCAACCTTTGCTAGTAGTCGCATATATTTATGACGATACTACTTTACCTTTTTGAAATTTATATTACAGATAGAGATTTGATCACCCAATTGTAAATCCCTTGATGAAGGAGTAATACATACCCATTTCCGAAACATGTCGGGTTACGTGCTGCACACCTCATCCGCTTGACCTTTTACCCTATAGGCTGCGGGTTGTAGGCACAGGGTTGTCATATCTACTGTATACAATTGGATGTGCATATTATGTTTGTACTTGCACCTTGTATAATTGTATTTGTATTGTTACTTTTTATATATATTTTTCTACATGTTTAATAAAATTGGCACTCTTGTGCATTTTTATACAAAATACTCTTGATACTATATATTTACTTTTTGCCAGTAAAATCCCCCAAGGGCGACCTCGGTGTACTTATAGTGCACAGTTTTTCTTGTTCCATTTTAATTAAGGATGTTGGCACCTTGTACATACTTTACTCTCATTTCAATTCTTATCTAATTAGCTCATGTTAATTTATGTTTCTGGTTACAGCTGTATTGTTAGAATAATGTGATCAGGAGGGGGGAACCTCCTACTCAAGTGTTTAAAAATCTGTATTTGTGTTCTAATAAACAGTTCTATTTCTGGTGTATTCCAAGACTGGCATTGTCTGGTTCTTGGGGTTACTATAGCCAGATCTATTGGTCTCGTGTTTCAGGACTTGGGAAGCAGCTTCTTGGCGGAAATACCCAAAAGGGTGACCAGAGTCCGTCACAGGGAGTACTCAGAATAGGTAGAGGAGTTTCGGGAAGATGGACATCTTCACAACAGTGATTCGGCCCATCCATTGGTAGCGGGGTCCATTTGGACATTAGGTTTGTGATATGGGAGAGCATAGGGGGTAGTTATCAGTATAGAGGTCTGAGGGATTGGCGGTTAGTTTAATACCCATGTAGGGGATGTGTCTGTTGGCCCAAGGAAAGGGGAGGACCTCACTGAGGTGGGATTGAAGAGAATTCGGTAAGGATAAGTTGAGAGCTGTAGATTTTCTAAAGGGTTGACTATAAGGCCTGAAATTTGACCAAAACTAGAGAGTGTGTCTAACAAGTTAGGGCCTGAGATCAGGGGGGAGGTCATGAAAACAAGGATATTGTCCGCGAAAAGGCAGAGCTTACGCTGGTGTCCTCCAAGTTCTAGGCCTTGAATGTTGTGGTTCGAGTGGATAAGGAGGGCTAGGGGCTCAATAGCCAGGGCAAAGAGAAGTGGGGAGAGTGGGCAGCCCTGTCATGTACCTCGTTCCATGGGGAAGGGATCTAAGCGAAAGCCAGCGTATAAGGCAAAGGCTTTGGGGTTCGAGTATAATGCTGAAGTCCATTGCATAAACTTTTCGCCAAACCCCCATCAGCGTAACATGAAGTTCAAGTAAGGCCAGGAAAGCATATCAAAGACCTTGTGAATGTCTAGGGAAATTAAGCAAGATGGGATGTGGCGTGTGTGGGCAGCATGAGTCAGAAGCATTGCACATCAAATGTTATCGCTAGCTTGGTGAGAAAGAATGAACCCAACCTGGTCTCTGTGTATTGAAGAGCCAATGTAGGGATTAAGACGGGTCGACAGGATTTTTGCAAGGATTTTGACAGTTGACTAAATTAAGGATCGAAATGGGTCTAGACCAGGCACTATCATCTGTGTGGGGTTTGGGGACCATAGAGATAGCCGCCGTTAGTGATTGAGCGCGAAAGGAGTGGCCATCCAAGAGAGAGTTAAATGCTTCTACTAGGAGAGGGGAGAGGAGATCAGCAAACGTCTTATAGTAGGTCGCAG
Organism: Lithobates septentrionalis; assembly: GCA_037952835.1. Taxonomy (NCBI): domain Eukaryota; kingdom Metazoa; phylum Chordata; class Amphibia; order Anura; family Ranidae; genus Lithobates; species Lithobates septentrionalis. The sequence continues at coordinate 1,069,862 of JBBDGP010001118.1, forward strand.
ATAGGCCATCAGGACCTGGGCATTTGCGCAGTTTTAGAGATTTGATCGCTAAGAGTATTTCTTTCGCTATAATAGGCCGGTCAAGGTTTTCTTGACGCGAATAGTTGAGAGTGGGCATTTGTAGGGAGGAGAGGAGGAAGTCTGTCTGGGCTTGGTTAAAGGTTTTGGGGTCTTGGTAATGTTTAGTGAGGTATCTGGGGAATTCTCTTATGATTTTTAGGGGGTTGCTGCAGTATGTATTAGTAGATAATTTAAGCCGGATGGGTTTGGGGGTATGTTCAGCTCTGCAGAGCACTAGGGCCAAGAAGGTGTCAGGTTTGTTCACCTTCATATAGAAGGTGTGCCTAGATTTTCATAGGGTTTTTTCTGTCAAAAAAAGGTCTATTTCTAGGCGTGCTTTTTTGTTTGGTTTCAGAAGAGGGAAGGAATTGGAAAGCCGCTGAAGTTTTAAAGAAGGTATCCTCCAAACGTTTGTGATAAAAAAAACCCTTTGATGACTGGTTTGTGGGCTTCCCATAGGGTTCCCATAGTGGACGTGTTATTTGTTATGTAATATTTGATGGCTGTTTCAATGACCAATCGATGGGTAGGGTTAGCCAGAGTACTATCATTGATATACCAGGCAGTGTGATTTGGTCTAGGAATGAGAGAGGAGAGTGACGCACTATGGTCTGTCCAGGTGTATGGGACAACAGAAGAGGCCAAGAGAAGAGGGGAGAAGCTGACTGTTAGGAAGATGTGGTCTATGTGAGAAAATACTTTATGTGGATGCGAGTAGTGGGTGTATTGGCGCCGTGGAGAGTTTTGTTCTCTCCAGGCGTTTAAGAGTTGCTGGAAAGAGAGACGGGTATGACCAGGTGTAGAATAGACTGGGGATTTATCTAGGAAAAGGTATAAAACCTATAAAAAGGAAAACAAACAAAGGGCGCAAAGGATAAAAATTCATACTCACAAACGAGTATTGAGTCAAGCATAAAATATATACAGTCCATCGATTACATCCTCCAGCAAGATCAGCTGGCCAGTGACAATGGAAGGATGTGTAGTCCAAAAGCAGCTGACATGTTTCAAGGGTGTCCTCAGATTAGGAGGGTGCCTTTTTTATGTGAGTCCACTACAGTTAGTAGATGGGAAAGAAATTAGATTGGGTGTTTGTTGGAGGCATAGTATGAGACAATTGTAACCTCGCTGTCGAGTAGGTGTCTGGTCAGGACAAAGTAGCGATCTTCCGGGTCTCTGATCTCCTCTAGGAGAAAAAGGGTAGTACGATAGAATGCAATGAGCACCCCTCTGTTTTTAGAGGAAGCTGAAGCTGCAAATGCTTGACAGTATTGGTGGCCAAAGAATTTAGGTGTGGATTGAGCAGTAAAGTGTGTCTCCTGTAAACAAACTACATGCGCCTTTGCGGATGCAAATGAAAAAAAAGCCTTGGTGGGCTTGTTGGGGGTGTTAAGACCCTGGACATTGAGTGTGAATATGTTTAGGGGGCCATAACCCAATTAGGGAAGGTCTAAAACCCAAGTAAAATAGAAAGCCTGAGGTCTGACAACACGCCCCTAGGGGGAGGGAAAGGAAGGAGGTGTGAGAATAAGAGAAGTGCAGAAGTAAGAAAGGGAAGAGACAATAGTTGGAAAAGGGACCGCAGCAAAGGGACAAAGGAGGATTAGGGGGGGGAGAGGGAGGGAAGAGTACTAAATAGGGAGAAGAAAGACCTGAGTGTCACTGAATGGGGTGGGAAAGATGTCCTCTGGTTAGTCGGAAAAATAACTACCAAGGGCAAAAAATGGGTAAGTAAAATACCCTATTGGGGTATTCGTGGACTTAGTGGGGGCAGCAGCGAGCAGTCTCTGATATATTTACAGCCCTCATAACGGGATAGGCAAATCTGTGAGTGTGGGGAACCCGATGATGGTATGTTGTAGGAGACCCAGGTAACTCTAATGCCGCGTACACACGGTCGGACTTTTCGTCTACAAAAGTCCAACGGACGCTGACGGACTAAAGCTGGCTGGTAATCCGATCGTGTGTGGGCTTCTCCGGACTTTCAACATACTTTTTTAGCCTCAAATCCGACGTACTTTAGATTTGAAACATGCTTCAAATCTTTACTTCGTAACTACGACGGACCCCGAAATCCGCTCGTCTGTGTGCTAGTCCGACGGACAAAAAGCCACGCTAGGGCACCTATTGGCTACTGGCTATGAACTTCCTTATTTTAGTCCGGTGTACGTCATCACGTAAGAATTCGACGGACTTTTGTGTGATCGTGTGTAGGCAAGTCTGTTCGTTAGAAAGTCCGCCGCAAGTCCGTCGAAAGTCCGCCGAAAGTCTGTCGGAAGTCTGTCGGACAGGCTGTCTGACTTTTGTAGACGAAAAGTCCGACCGTGTGTACGCGGCATAATGCCGCGTACACACGGTCGGACTTTTCACCTGCAAAAGTCCGACGGACGCCGCCGGACCAAGTCCGGCGGAAAATCCGACCGTGTGTGGTCTCCATCGGACTTCCGACGGACCGTTTCGGGCGGAAATCCGACGTACTTTAGATTTGAAGTCTGCTTCAAATCTTTACGTCGTACCTCCGCCGGACTCAGTTCCTGACGGAAAGCCCGTTCGTCTGTATGCTGGTCCGAAGGACCAGATACGACGGAGGAGCAGGTTACTGCATCTCGCGCTCGCTGCAATAGGAAAAACAAATTTTCCCATTGCGGCAAGCGCGGGGGGCATCCCAGGCCCTTAGGTCTGGTATGGAACTTTAAGGAGAACCCCCCTACGCCGAAAAACCGGCATGGGGGTCCCCCCAAAATCCATACCAGACCCCGATCCGAGCACGCAGCCCGGCCGGTCAGGAAAGGGGGTGGGGACGAGCGAGCGCCCCCCCCCTCCTGAACCGTACCAGGCCGCATGCCCTCAACATAGGGGGGTGCTTTGGGGGAGGGGGCGCCTTACGGTGCCCCCCCACCACAAAGCACCTTGTCCCCATGTTGATGAGGACAAGGGCCTCTTCCCGACAACCCTGGCCGTTGGTTGTCGGGGTCTGCGGGCGGGGGGCTTATCGGAATCCGGGAGCCCCCTATAATAAGAGGGCCCCCAGATCCCGGCCCCCCCACCCTATGTGAATGAATATTGGGTACATGGTACCCCTACCCATTCACCTAGGTAAAAAGTGTTAATAATAAAACACAACACAGGTTTTTAAAATAATTTATTAAACTGCTCCGGGGGGGGTCTTCTTCCGTCTTCGGGGATCCCTCCGCTTCATCTTCTCCCGGCGTCCGGTTGGTTCTTCTCCGCTCTCTTCTCCCGGTGTTCCAGTTCTTCGGCCGGCTCCTCTGCTGTGTTCAGGTAGCTCTCTTGCCAGCAGAGGTCCGGACTTCTGAGCTGCTGGGCTTCTTGTCTTCTCTTCTCTTCCCCCAGATGTTGACACGACGCTCTCTCCGGCTGGACTGGTCTCCGAGGGCTGCGTTGTGACTTATATAGGCGGAGACCCCGCCCCCATATGATGTCACAGGCCCTGGGCATGCTGGGACTGTGACGTTTTAGGGGGCGTGGTCGGACAAGAAGCCCAGCAGCTCAGAAGTCCGGACCTCTGCTGGCAAGAGAGCTACCTGAACACAGCAGAGGAGCCGGCCGAAGAACTGGAACACCGGGAGAAGAGAGCGGAGAAGAACCAACCGGACGCCGGGAGAAGATGAAGCGGAGGGACCCCCGAAGACGGAAGAAGACCCCCCCCGGAGCAGTTTAATAAATTATTTTAAAAACCTGTGTTGTGTTTTATTATTAACACTTTTTACCTAGGTGAATGGGTAGGGGTACCATGTACCCCATATTCATTCACATAGGGTGGGGGGGCCGGGATCTGGGGGCCCTCTTATTATAGGGGGCTCCCGGATTCCGATAAGCCCCCCGCCCGCAGACCCCGACAACCAACGGCCAGGGTTGTCGGGAAGAGGCCCTTGTCCTCATCAACATGGGGACAAGGTGCTTTGTGGTGGGGGGGCGCCGTAAGGCGCCCCATCCCCCAAAGCACTCCCCCATGTTGAGGGCATGCGGCCTGGTACGGTTCAGGAGGGGGGGGGGGCGCTCGCTCGTCCCCACCCCCTTTCCTGACCGGCCGGGCTGCGTGCTCGGATCGGGGTCTGGTATGGATTTTGGGGGGGACCCCCACGCCGGTTTTTCGGTGTAGGGGGTTCCCCTTACAGTTCCATACCAGACCTAAGGGCCTGCGACGGGGCTCGCAAGGTTTCAATCTCGCCAAAAAAAGCGGCGAGATTGAATTCCTTTTCTAGTCCCGTCGTACCCGAGTCACGTTCAAAATGAACGGACTTGTCCGTGTGTGGGAAAGTCCGTTCATTCTGAAAGTCCGGCGGAAGTCCGTCGGGAAGACCGGATTCCGGAAAGTCCGGCCGTGTGTAGGCAAGTCCGGCCGTTCAGAAAGTCCGGCGGTAGTCCGCCGGAAGTCTGGCGGCAAGTACGTCGGACCTAGCTTTCTAGAAAGTCCGACCGTGTGTACGCGGCATAAGGGGTCCCCTAGAACATATCTGATAATGGGTCAACAGTTAAGAAGGAAGATGCCTTTTAGGGCATGCTGTTACACTCTGTGAACAGATAAGAAGTTCAAAGGTCAGAGGGAGCCTTGCTGCATAGGCTGGGGGCAAATAACCATTAACCCAGCCTAGGCAGTAAGCACGAAATGATGAGCGGCAGTCACTTTCTGAAATGCCAGTCACTTTTTGAATGCGAACAAGAGATTTAGTGTCCCTTAACAAGAACTGTGGGAGAGTGGGTTAGGGCCAGGACACCCTTAGGTAGATGCAATGGTAATTGTCAGACTCCGAGACACTATAGGTAGACAGCTATACAGGGAAAGGCCTCCAGCTGGATGCCACGTCTGTATAGGTAGGGCCACTGTCTCCTATGGCAACTGAACTTGTAACAGTCACTAACAGTAGACATACATAACTCTTGGTAATGCAGAATAGTTCTTCTCTTAACTTACAGTATCCCACTGTAAGTCTTTACTCACTGAGCTCCCACTCTCTCACTAGACTTTCCAGATCCCAGTCGTCACTGGATCTCCTGAGCTTCTTCCACAGCTAACCCGCTGTATACTCCTCAAGCGCCACCCCCGCTAACCCGTTGGGTCCCTGGCTTGGCACTCGTTAAAGCTTTCCCACTTCTTCACTGTCCCCGGCTGGTGAGAAGACTGCTCTGGTACTTGCTTGAGCTTACTCACAGTAGTCTCCGGTAATAAGGTGGATGGTCCCTTTAGGGTGGCGACTGCTTCCCCTTTACCTCCGACCACAACTGCTATCCCATCCGGCTGAACCTTCGCAACTCGTTGGACTCCAATCTGGCAGTCCAACCTCTACGCTGCTTCTCCTGTTTCTGGATTGGCCTCAGGCAATCTAGCAGCCAGGGTTCCCGGGGATAGACCTCTGGCTTCCGGCCTAGCAACCTGGGGCGACATAACACACGTCCACCTAGACAGCCATCTAGGTGGCACAGAACCCCAATCACCTGACTCCACCCAAATAAAAAGGCTCTCCCAGCAGGCCAAGGGACTAAAGAAACCCCTGCCAATTGGCTGAGACACCCATCCATTCATGATCTGACTTTGCTAAGCCTCTGTCAATCTAATGTCACCTGCCACAGTGCCACCTAGTGACAGAAGAGAAAATCTGCAGCAATTCCAGAATTAGAGAGGAATCAGTGGATCTTCTAACAATTAGCCAGGACAATTACTACCCGGCAAACTTAATTTGTTAGCAACCCTGCCTAAACACCAGGGTGCTATAATAGTTAGCCCTGAGGTTTCGGGGTATAGTTATGTAGGGTGGAAGTCCCATGAAGATGCTCTAGCAGAGCGAAGAGGGAAGTGTCGTCTGCATGTGAATAGGTGGTAAGCCCATTGAGTCTTCATGGGCAGGAACAGGCGAGGCATACCGTCCGCGTTTGTGGATTCTTGAGGATGCTTTTGGGCTTTAGGAGGCTTGGAGATTCCTGGGAGAGTGAGAGGCAGATCTGCGGTGGGATCCCATAGCAACGGGGTCCTGAGGCATCAGGTGAAGTTCTTGGAGTGTTGATTGGAGATCTTCAGCCGACCTGTACTGGCAGCATGAACCTTTGTACGAGAAGTGAATGGAGAAAGGAAACCCCCAATGGTAGTCAATGCGTTGCTTTTGGAGAATCTGTAGGAGAGGTTTCATGGCTTTCCGTTTCACCAAAGTTACCTGGGAGAGGTCATGAAAGATCTGGTAACGGCGGCCCTGGAACTCCAGTGATTCTCTGTGACGTGATGCTGTCAGCCACTGCTCCTTGGTATAGAAAAAATTGAGCTGCACAACAATGTCGCAAAAAATTGAGCTTCACAACAATGTCGCAAGGCGAGCCATCTTCAGGATGCAGTGCCAGAGTGCGATGGATCCTATCCATTTCAAGGCGCTCTATAGGAATCGAGGGCACCAGTTCCTGGAATAATGCAGTAATGGTGAACTGTAGATCTGTGACTGTCTCAGGGATGCCACGTATGCGCAATTTTGAACGCCTGGCCCTATTCCTGAAGTCTTCCAGCCAGGACTGTAAGAAGGGGTTTTCCTCACGTAGGACTTCTAATTCCTCGGAGTGGTTGTGTGTGAGGATTTCTATCTCAGCCCTGAGGTACGGCGCCCTAGGTCTCTAATCTCATGTGTCAGCCGTTCTGTGATAGTGTCACAAGTATGCTTCAGGGCTTTTGTGAGCAGCTGTTCAAATGAGATCAGGCTGAGAGTTGTTTAATTGCAAGGCTGAGGGGGTAACCCCAACTTTCAGTTCTGACTCACCCTCCAGAGATGTCCTAGGCCGGGATTGTTTAGAGATGTGCGGCGCCCGTGGTGTCCCTGGACGGGAGGAGGCCATGAGGAGAACATCTCTGATTGTTTTTGCCTTTGCTTTCTGTTTGGAACCGCCGTACACCACCGCGGCCGGCTCCGGATGTTCACGGAAGCTTGCTGAGGTATTTGTGACCCAGCAATGGGAAGGGTAGCACCACTATTGGGCCGTGTTATTCCCGGAATCACAGAGCTCTAAGCCAGCGCGTCTAGCTGGGATGACTCCACACATGCGCCCCCCCCCCCCACAAATAAGGCTCTTATCTGAAAATCAGGTGAAACAGAAAAAAAGAAAAAGAAAAGGGAACTACGGATCACTGTTTTTAAAAATATACAGGACAGGGATCCCTGTCTCCCAATGGTGTCAATGAGGACCTACAGTCATTGGCGTCGTTAAGGAGTGGCTATTGAGGATGGAGCCCCAAATCTGGGCCCATAGCCCCGAGTTCAGGGCTGGCCCTATCATGAGTGTCCCGGGCTGCCTGACACATCGCTGTCTGTACTTCACTGACATCCAGAGAAGGGAGATGAGTGTGAGAGCAAGTCTCCTGCTTGCTCCGCCCATATCATAGAGTCGGGAGGAAGTTTCTCACACTGAGCTCCTGAGCAGGTGAGTGTAGACCATGGGGGAAAACTCTGTATACACCCAGCACTCTCTGTATACACCCAACCTCTCTGTATATACACCAGCCTCTCTGTATATACACTAGCCTCTCTGTATACCCAGCCTCTCTGTATACCCAGCCTCTCTGTATACACTAGCCTCTTTTCTATATACCCTAGCCTCTCTGTATGTAACAATCCGCATCTGGTGGCAGGTGACATGACAAACTCTCTGGGGACCCTGATGTAAGGAGGAGGCATTCTGGGGACTCTGATGTAAGAGGTTGCTCTTTGGGGACCCTGATGTAAGGGGGAGGCTCTCTGGGGGACCCTGTTGTAATGAGGCGGGCTTTAGGGACCCTTTTGTAATATATACACACACATATATAGTTAGTCAGGTTGAAAAAAGACACAAGTCCATCCAGTCCAACCATAAAAAAAAAAAACAAAACGTACAATCCAATATACCCAATACTATACCCACAGTTGATCCAGAGGAAGGCAAAAAACCCCAGCAGAGCATGCTCCAATTTGCTACAGCAGGGAAAAAAATTCCTTCCTGATCCCAGAGAGGCAATCGGATTTTCCCTGGATCAACTTTACCTATAAATGTCAGTACCCAGTTATATTATGTACATTTAGGAAAGTATCTAGGCCTTTCTTAAAGCAATTTACTGAGCTGGCCAGAACCACCTCTGGAGGGAGTCTATTCCACATTTTCACAGCTCTTACTGTGAAGAAACCTTTCCGTATTTGGAGATGAAATCTCTTTTCCTCCAGTCGTAAAGAGTGCCCCCTTGTCCTCTGTGTTGACCGTAAAGTGAATAACTCAACACCAAGTTCACTATATGGACCCCTTATATATTTAAACATGTTGATCATATCCCCCCTTATTCTCCTCTTCTCAAGAGTGAACAAATTCAGTTCCTCTAATCTTTCCTCATAGCTGAGCTCCCCCATGCCTCTTATCAGTTTGGTTGCCCTTCTCTGCACTTTCTCCAGTTCCCCGATATCCTTTTTGAGAACTGGTGCCCAAAACTGAACTGCATATTCCAGATGAGGTCTTACTAATGATTTGAACAGGGGCAAAATGATATCTCTCTCTCTGGAGTCCATACCTCTCTTAATACAAAAAAGAACTTTGCTCGCTTTGGAAACCGCAGCTTGGCATTGCATGCTATTATTGAGCTTATGATCTACCAAAACCCCCAGATCCTTCTCCACTACGGATTCCCCCAGTTGTACTCCCCCTAGTATGTATGATGCATGCATATTCTTAGCCCCCAAGTGCATAACTTTACATTTCTCAACATTAAACCTCATCTGCCACATAGTCGCCCAATTAGACAGTGCATTGAGGTCGGCTTGTAAATTGGAGACATCCTGTAAGGACGTTATTCCACTGCATAGCTTGGTGTCATCTGCAAAGACAGAAATGTTACTGTTGATCCCAGACCCAATATCATTTATAAAGATATTAAAGAGTAAGGGTCCCAGCACTGAACCTTGGGGTACACCACTGATAACCTTAGACCATTCAGAGTAAGAATCATTAACCACTACTCTCTGAATTCTGTCTTTTAGCCAGTTTTCTATCCATTTACAAACTGATATTTCCAAGCCTGTAGACTTTAACTTACACATGAGCCGTGTGTGCGGAACTGTATCGAACACTTTTGCAAAATCCAAGTAAACCACGTCCACAGCCACCCCTCTGTCCAAGGTTTTACTTACCTCTTCATAAAAAGAAATCAGGTTTGTCTGACAACTTCTGTCTTTCATGAACCCATGCTGTCTGTTGCTTAAAAAAGGAAAATTTATTATCAAATACTTACCGTAATTTTCCTTTCCTGATGGACTCCATGGCAGCCTACGTGTGGGTTAACCCCGCCTCCTCTCCAATGCTATAGGACCCCATTCCAATAAAAGAGTACTCACCACTAGCTACTGCGTTCCGTAACTAGCCTACTCTATGACCGATGGGTGGGAACTCCGTCTGCCATGGAGTCCATCAGGAAAGGAAAATTACGGTAAGTATTTGATAATAAATTTTCCTTTTTCCTGACAGACTCCATGGCAGCCTACGTGTGGGAAATAACTAGCCGACCACACAGGTGGGTATGTTGAATCAAACCAAAAATTTTAATTTGCCCTATCAACCGATAGGATTCTCAAAGCAAAGTTTACAGAGGACAATGAAGCAGGCTCAATACAATAGTGAGACATGAAAGTATTGATAGAGGCCCACGAGGCCGCTTTGCATATGGTGTCCGGGGCCACGTGTCGAGCTGCCGCCCATGAAGCCGCCATTCCCCTGGTGGAGTGAGCTGTCACCGCCTGTGGAGGAGCCAAGCCTTTCGCCCTGTACGCTTGTTGAATAGTCTGAACAATCCAAGTAGCGAGTGTCCTAATCAAAGCTTTTTTCCCTTTATTACTTCCTGAGTGTAAAATAAATAGATGGTCAGAACGTCTGAAGGGAGAAGTTATTCTCAAGTATTCTTTGATTGCTTCCCCTACATCCAGAGGATGAATTTCGGAGGATCCTGGAGACCTAAACGTGGGAAGGACTATTTCTTGATTATCATGGAACACTGAGGACACTTTTGGATTTAAACCCAGCATAGGGATGAGTACTACCCGGTCCGGGAAGAACGTCAGGAAGGGTTCTTCACAACCCAGAGAGCCAATCTCAGAGACCCTTTTTGCCGATGTGACGGCTACTAGAAAGACCACCTTTGCAGAGAAGTCCTTAATAGAGAGCGGGGAAGGCCCGCTAGTACTGAGTCCCGAGATTGAATCTAGAACTAGTGGCAGATCCCATTTGGGGAACCTGGATTTTCTTTGGGGCTTAAGCCTTGAAGCGCCACGAAAGAATTGCCGGATTAACGGATTATTTGCCCAAGAGGACCCCGAGAAGGCAGACAGTGCAGATACCTGGACTCTAAGCGAGCTGATGGATAATGGTAGATCTAAACCTGTTTGAAGGAAGCTGAGGACGTCTTGCACCTCCGGGTGTCTACAAGACCTGCCGTTAGAAGAGCAGAAATCCACAAACTTGGACCAAATCCTACTGTAGACTTTATTCGTGCTAGGTCTTCTTGAGCTCATAAGAGTTGAGATCACTGTGGGAGCGCAACCAAGCGAGATTAGCCTCTCCCTCTCAAGAACCAGACCATCAGTCTCAGTACTGCCGGACATGGGTGCAGAACTGACCCCTGAGAAAGAAGGTCCATTGGAGGAGGACAAAAAAGGAACGCAGTAGCTAGTGGTGAGTACTCTTTTATTGGAATGGGGTCCTATAGCATTGGAGAGGAGGCGGGGTTAACCCACACGTAGGCTGCCATGGAGTCTGTCAGGAAATGTTTTTTTCCAGCAAGAACTCGTCTATGTGGTCTTTTATTAAACGCTCCAGTATCTTCCCGACTATAGAAGTTAAACTAACAGGTCTATAGTTACTTGGTAAAGACTTTGATCCCTTTTTAAATATAAGCACCACGTTCACCCTGCGCCAATCCAGTGGTACCATTTCTGTCATTAATGAGTCCCTAAAAATTAGATACAATGGCTTTGAAATTACAGAGCTCAATTCTTTTAGGATCCGTGGGTGGATGCCATCAGGTCCAGGTGCTTTATCCACCTTTATTCTGCCTAAATATTTCTGGACCATATCTCTTTTGAGCCATTGTGGATCATTGGGGTCTGTGTCAATACCACCCCCATTATGGACATGAGCTTCCCCATGCTCTTTTGTATACACAGAGCTGAAGAAAGTATTTAATAAATTAGCCTTCTCCTTGTCCCCAGTCACCCACTCTAGATTATTTTGTAAAGGGCCTACATGCTCAGACCTGACCTTTTTACTATTAATATATTTGAAGAATTTTTTGGGGTTTGTCCTACTATTTTTTGCGATCTGTCGTTCATTTTGAATTTTTGCACCCTTGATTTCCTTTTTACATATTCTGTTAAATTCTTTGTAGCATTTAAACAACTCTAGTGTTCCTTCATTTTTATATTTTTTAAAAGCTCTTTTCTTATTGTTTATAGCTTTTCTAACTTTGACCGTGAGCCACATAGGTTTTCTTTTTAGCCTTTTAAACTTATTGCCCATGGGAATATACTTTGCAGTGAGGTCCCAAACAGTCTTTTTGAAGAATTCCCATTTCTGTTCTGTGTTTATCGCTGCCAATATTCCCTCCCAGTCTAAGTCCTCGAGAGCAGCCCTCATCTTCGGAAAATTTGCTCTCTTGAAGTTAAGTGTTTTTATCTTTCCCTTATGTATTTCTTGTTTACAGATAACATCAAATGAAATCATGTTATGGTCACTGCTACCCAGGTGTTCCTTTATCTGCACATTAGTAATAAGCTCTGCATGGTTTGAGATTACCAGGTCCAACAGAGCTTCATTCCTAGTTGGGGCCTCAATAAACTGGACCATAAAATTGTCCTGTACTAGGTTTATAAATTTTTGCCCTTTAACTGTCCCAGCAGTGCCATTACTCCAGTCAATTTCTGGGTAGTTAAAATCTCCCATTATTATCACTGTCCCAGCCCTTGCAGCCCTTTCCATCTGTGCAAGGAGCTGAGTCTCCACCTCCTCGTTAACATTGGGTGGTCTATAACAAACTCCAATGATTAACTTTGAACTATGCCCATCTATATGCAGTTCCACCCATAATGCTTCAGACTCATCACACTCTCCATCAATCAGGTCCTCTTTCACAGTTGCTTTGAGATCACTTCTCACATAGAGACAGACCCCGCCACCTTTCCTTTTTACCCTGTCTCTCCGAAAGAGTGCATAGCCAGGAATATTAATAGCCCAGTCATGTGAGGATTGAAGCCAAGTTTCAGCAATACCGATTTAATCATAGTTCACCTCATGCACCAGAGCTTCCAACTCACCTATTTTGCTTGGCAGACTTCTGGCATTGGTGAACAAACACTTTAATGCATTATTACATTTTGGTCTGGTGTTTTTCATATATTTTTTAGTAGTACAAATGGCACTACAGTTTCCAATGGCTGTTTGCAACATGGGAAATTTCTTGACACCTGCCATAACCCTCCCCCCATCTGTCCCCATTCCACCCTCCATTAATGTCTGACCCCTAACTGACCTGTCTTCTTGATGTAATTCTAGTTCACCCTCCCCCTCAATCCTAGTTTAAATACTCCTCCAGCCTTCCTATAAACCTCTCCCCCAGCACAGCAGACCCCCTTCCATTCAAGTGCAAACCGTCTTTAGCATATAGGTTGCACCCCAATGAAAACATATATATTATATACATGTGTATGCCCGCCCAAGCGTATGACTTTTTTTATTTCGCTGCTATGGGCTCTAGCCCCAGATCATTTGTAGACCTAGCAACGCCCCTGCCTACAGTTGAGGTTCATAATATAATTTAATTGGTGCCGTTTGTATTTTTAAAAAACAGTGATCAGTAATTCCCTTTTTTTTTTTTCTGTTTTGCACCGGTGAGCCCAACCTGGACACACCACCCCACAGGTCGGAACATCCTTCCACAGAGAGTCCGCAGGCTGACACCTTCATCCCCCATTGGAATGTGAGTGTGAGTTTTCATCACAGCCTGGACGCAGTGATATTTGGTACTGCTTGCCCTATATTTGTTTTGCATTGATTAAGTGTTCTTGCATAGCAAGACCACTTACTGTTATCTCACATATATATTATTAAGTGTTCTTGCATAGCAAGACCACTTACTGTTATCTCACATATATATTATTATTATTAAGTGTTCTTGCATAGCAAGACCACTTACTGTTATCTCACATATATATTATTATTCTTATTCTTATTATAGCCAAATTTACCACCCTAACTCCTCCCACAGTTTTTACACTACATAGACAAGTAATATACCGAAACGTGCGGATTTTTCCCGAATGGTGTGCTATTATTTTGTGGAACATTTCGCCGAATGGTTCACGAAATATCGTCATTTTTGCGGCGAAATTGGTCCCATAGGAATGAATGGGGAAACTAGAGTGGGAGATGACAAAAGCTGGAAAATCAGAACATGATTTCTAAACTGCCGCCACTCCCTCATTTTCAAGCCCACCTACACAAATCTTATATCAAAACGTTCAGCTATCCCTGCTGCCACTAAACATGTCCACGGCTAAGCCATAGTCCTGATAGTTTTCACAATATAACCATTTGTTTGCAACTCACGCCGTCCATTGACATTCATTGAAACTACACTCTAGCCCCCTCCAAATTTGAAGGGCAATTTCTAAACTGCGACTGTGCCTTCATTTTTAATATTTCAGAGACATACTATACATCAAAATCTAGGTCTGGGTCTTGTGATTCTCACAATATAAAGATCTTCGCTGTAGGATGTATAGTTTTTAAAATACGGCCATTTGTTTAGAGGTCATTTCAGGAAATTTTAGCCATTAATCAGAGTGCACTGTTAGTGTTTGTTTTGTTGCCATGGTTACCAAAGCTTCTGTTATACACAGGGGGGAGGTGGCTGGAGCATCTCAGCTGATTACAGAGCCCGGGGGAGGGGACAGACACACCATGTACTGATTTATAATAGAGGAATATGATGGGGCAGTTTTGATGGGGTAATTCTGATGGGGCAGTTTTGATGAAGTAGTATTTGGGAAGCATAAACAGGGCATGAGCGTTGCTAGGAAACAGTGGTTGTAAACACAAGATGCTGAGACACTCCAAATGCATGTGACTTCATCTGCTAGACTTGATAATGCTTGTAGACTCCTCCCACAGTTTTCACACTACAGAGACAAATAATATACCGAAACGAGCGGATTGTTCCCGATTGGTGTGTTATTACCTTGTGGAATGTTTTGCCGAATGGTCCACGAAATGACGTTTTTACGGCGAAATTGGTCCCATAGGAATGAATGGCGAAATGTTCAAAACTAGAGTGGGAAGTGACAAAAGCTGACAACCCCATGATCAGCCAAAACATTATGACCACCCCAAGTAAAAAAAAAAATATTTTTGAAAAAAAAAATATTTTTGAAAAAAAAAAAATTATTTTTGAAAAAAAAAAATATTTTTGAAAAAAAAAATATTTTTGAAAAAAAAAAATTATTTTTGAAAAAAAAAAATATTTTTGAAAAAAAATTTTTTTTTAAAAAAAAAATTATTTTTGAAAAAAAAATATATTTGAAAAAAAAAATATTTTTGAAAAAAAAAATATTTTTGAAAAAAAAAATTATTTTTGAAAAAAAAATTACTTTAAAAAAAATAATTTCGAAAAAAAAATTATTTTTGAAATAAAAAAATTCATTTTTGAAAAAAAAAATTACCTTTGAAAAAAAAAATTACTTTTGAAAAAAAAAATCATTTTTGAAGAAAAAAAAATCATTTTTGATTAAAAAAAATTCATTTTTTGAAAAAAAAAATTACTTTTGAAAAAAATGTTCAGCTCTTTCAGCGAATGATGGAACTTTTTTACTACTATTTATACTTTTTAAAATATTAAGCTTTTTAACACTTTTCACAGTTACTCAAGCCACTCCACCCCACCCAGTTACTCCGCCCACTCCAGTTGTAGAGGCAAGAACACTTTCACAATTTCCCCAGAAATTGTACCTTTTCTAGTTCTTATTCTTATTATTATAGCCAAATTTACCACCCTAACTCCTCCCACAGTTTTTACACTACATAGACAAGTAATATACCGAAACGTGCGGATTGTTCCCGAATGGTGTGCTATTACTTTGTGGAACGTTTCGCCAAATGGTTCACGAAATATCGTCGTTTTTGCGGCGAAATTGGTCCCATAGGAATGAATGGGGAAACTAGAGTGGGAGATGACAAAAGCTGGAAAATCAGAACATGATTTCTAAACTGCCGCCACTCCCTCATTTTCAAGCCCACCTACACAAATCTTATATCAAAACGTTCAGCTATCCCTGCTGCCACTAAACATGTCCACGGCTAAGCCATAGTCCTGATAGTTTTCACAATATGACCATTTGTTTGCAACTCACGCCGTCCATTGACATTCATTGAAACTACACTCTAGCCCCCTCCAAATTTGAAGGGCAATTTCTAAACTGTGACTGTGCCTTCATTTTTAATATTTCAGAGACATACTATACAACAAAATCTAGGTCTGGGTCTTGTGATTCTCACAATATAAAGATCTTCGCTGTAGGATGTATAGTTTTTAAAATACGGCCATTTGTTTAGAGGTCATTTCAGGAAATATTAGCCATTAATCAGAGTGTACTGTTAGTGTTTGTTTTGTTGCCATGGTTACCAAAGCTTCTGTTATACACAGGGGGGAAGGTGGCTGGAGCATCTCAGCTGATTACAGAGCCCGGGGGAGGGGACAGACACACCATGTACTGATTTATAATAGAGGAATATGATGGGGCAGTTTTGATGGGGTAATTCTGATGGGGCAGTTTTGATGAAGCAGTATTTGGGAAGCATAAACAGGGCATGAGCATTGCTAGGAAACAGTGGTTGTAAACACAAGATGCTGAGACACTCCAAATACATGTGACTTCATCTGTTAGACTTGATAATGCTTGTAGACTCCTCCCACAGTTTTCACACTACAGAGACAAATAATATACCGAAACGAGCGGATTGTTCCCGATTGGTGTGTTATTACTTTGTGGAATGTTTTGCCGAATGGTCCACGAAATGACGTTTTTGCGGCGAAATTGGTCCCATAGGAATGAATGGCGAAATGTTCAAAACTAGAGTGGGAAGTGACAAAAGCTGACAACCCCATGATCAGCCAAAACATTATGACCACCCCATGATCAGCCAAAACATTATGACCGCCCCATGTAAAAAAAAAAATATTTTTGAAAAAAAAAATAATTTTTGAAAAAAGTAAAAAAATAATTTTTGAAAAAAAAATCATTTTTGAAAAAAAAATATATATTTTTGAAAAAAAAAATATTTTTGAAAAAAAAAAAATTATTTTTGAAAAAAAAAATATTTTTGAAAAAAAAAATACTTTTAAAAAAAAAATATTTTTGAAAAAAAAATATATTTGAAAAAAAAAAATATTTTTGAAAAAAAAAATTATTTTTGAAAAAAAAATTACTTTAAAAAAAATAATAATTTCGAAAAAAAAAAAAAATATTTTTGAAATAAAAAAATTCATTTTTGAAAAAAAAAAAAATACCTTTGAAAAAAAAAATTACTTTTGAAAAAAAAAAATCATTTTTGAAGAAAAAAAAATCATTTTTGATTAAAAAAAATTCATTTTTGAAAAAAAAAATTACTTTTGAAAAAAATGTTCAGCTCTTTCAGCGAATGATGGAACTTTTTTACTACTATTTATACTTTTTAAAATATTAAGCTTTTTAACACTTTTCACAGTTACTCAAGCCACTCCACCCCACCCAGTTACTCCGCCCACTCCAGTTGTAGAGGCAAGAACACTTTCACAATTTCCCCAGAAATTGTACCTTTTCTAGTTCTTATTATTATAGCCAAATTTACCACCCTAACTCCTCCCACAGTTTTTACACTACATAGACAAGTAATATACCGAAACGTGCGGATTGTTCCCGAATGGTGTGCTATTACTTTGTGGAACGTTTCGCCGAATGGTTCACGAAATATCGTCGTTTTTGCGGCGAAATTGGTCCCATAGGAATGAATGGGGAAACTAGAGTGGGAGATGACAAAAGCTGGAAAATCAGAACATGATTTCTAAACTGCCGCCACTCCCTCATTTTCAAGCCCACCTACACAAATCTTATATCAAAACGTTCAGCTATCCCTGCTGCCACTAAACATGTCCACGGCTAAGCCATAGTCCTGATAGTTTTCACAATATGACCATTTGTTTGCAACTCACGCCGTCCATTGACATTCATTGAAACTACACTCTAGCCCCCTCCAAATTTGAAGGGCAATTTCTAAACTGCGACTGTGCCTTCATTTTTAATATTTCAGAGACATACTATACATCAAAATCTAGGTCTGGGTCTTGTGATTCTCACAATATAAAGATCTTCGCTGTAGGATGTATAGTTTTTAAAATACGGCCATTTGTTTAGAGGTCATTTCAGGAAATTTTAGCCATTAATCAGAGTGTACTGTTAGTGTTTGTTTTGTTGCCATGGTTACCAAAGCTTCTGTTATACACAGGGGGGAAGGTGGCTGGAGCATCTCAGCTGATTACAGAGCCCGGGGGAGGGGACAGACACACCATGTACTGATTTATAATAGAGGAATATGATGGGGCAGTTTTGATGGGGTAATTCTGATGGGGCAGTTTTGATGAAGCAGTATTTGGGAAGCATAAACAGGGCATGAGCGTTGCTAGGAAACAGTGGTTGTAAACACAAGATGCTGAGACACTCCAAATGCATGTGACTTCATCTGCTAGACTTGATAATGCTTGTAGACTCCTCCCACAGTTTTCACACTACAGAGACAAATAATATACCGAAACGAGCGGATTGTTCCCGATTGGTGTGTTATTACTTTGTGGAATGTTTTGCCGAATGGTCCACGAAATGACGTTTTTGCGGCGAAATTGGTCCCATAGGAATGAATGGCGAAATGTTCAAAACTAGAGTGGGAAGTGACAAAAGCTGACAACCCCATGATCAGCCAAAACATTATGACCACCCCATGATCAGCCAAAACATTATGACCGCCCCATGTAAAAAAAAAAATATTTTTGAAAAAAAAAAAATTTTTTTGAAAAAAGTAAAAAAATAATTTTTGAAAAAAAAAAATAATTTTTGAAAAAAAAATATTTTTGAAAAAAAAAATTATTTTTGAAAAAAAAAAATATTTTTGAAAAAAAAATTTCTTTTAAAAAAAAAATTATTTTTGAAAAAAAAATATATTTGAAAAAAAAAATATTTTTGAAAAAAAAAAATTATTTTTGAAAAAAAAATTACTTTAAAAAAAATAATAATTTCGAAAAAAAAATTATTTTTGAAATAAAAAAAATTCATTTTTGAAAAAAAAAATTACCTTTGAAAAAAAAATTACTTTTGAAAAAAAAAATCATTTTTGAAGAAAAAAAAATCATTTTTGATTAAAAAAAATTCATTTTTGAAAAAAAAAATTACTTTTGAAAAAAATGTTCAGCTCTTTCAGCGAATGATGGAACTTTTTTACTACTATTTATACTTTTTAAAATATTAAGCTTTTTAACACTTTTCACAGTTACTCAAGCCACTCCACCCCACCCAGTTACTCCGCCCACTCCAGTTGTAGAGGCAAGAACACTTTCACAATTTCCCCAGAAATTGTACCTTTTCTAGTTTTAATTGTTCTGTGTCCTTCCAAGTTTGAAATAAATTACATTAACTGTTTATCCAATGGAAAGTTTATGTTTACATCCAAGATAACCATTGGTAGATACCACAATCTGACCAATTGCACTGCAAACCCTGAGCGCTGTCCTGACCTTTTAAACTGTTCCCATCACAACTCCCAGTGTACCTGTGACAGCAACTTTGGACTACTCTTTAATGATTTTATTTATATGTACTTATGGGCCTCTGGCTATAGCGCTTGAAATACATGTGTGTTCTAGATGAAGCACTCTCATTCTTATGCACAGGAACCCCTAGTGACTATTTCACAGCTCCCCCAGGCTCCAAACCCTTACCCCAATTAAACTAGATAGAGTCCACCGGGGACTTAAACCACGCTCATTGAACCAATCTAGACCCAGAGTAGTTGTGTGCAAGGTTAATTGCTACAGGAGTAAATAGGATATTCTGAAACAAGCATGGTGGTAGGTCTCTTTGAGTTTATGATGGGGCACATGTCCAGCTGTACCCTGATATTTTAAAGCATACTCTTTAAAAAAGGACTTGATGAAACTCCTTCTAGGTAAGATTAGGGAGGCTGGAGAGTTCTGCATGTAAGCGGTTTGCAAATAACCAGTTAGGTGCTGTCCCAGACGGTAGGGTAGGAGTTAATTCTTTTTGGGTTCTTTGGGTTTTTGGCAGGTTTTTCTCTGGGTCCGACCCACTGCTTCTGTGTTATAAAAGTGTGACAGTGGTCCAGAGCTGTGGTGGTTGGGTATGTGGATGGAGAAAGAGAGCCCCCAAGCAGAGAGGTCAAGGGAAAGATACAGAGAACAGCACCCGTGGGAAGCAGAAGAATATTCCTTACTACTACTGGAGTGCAAAAGCTTGGGGCTCCCCCACGAAGAAACCAGCTGCTGGACTCTGTATTTTACATGGACTCAACCTTTGCAGGTATGCCGGGGCAGCACACATGCCGGGGCAGCACACAGTCTGAGTTAGGCTTAGGGATATAGGAAAGAATAATGTCTTTGTATGTTGGACTTTGTAATGTCTATTGCACTTTTCAAGTAAAGTTTTAAAACCTTGTTCCCGCCTGGTCTAAAGTTACTAAAGGGGTCTAATGCAAGTAACCGGTACCATTCTACAGTTCAGGTCACTTTGGGGTATGAAGACATCAGTACAAGAATTAATACGTTGTGAAGACACGAGGGTCACCTAGGGTAACAGAAGTTACAAGCAACCTTTTGATAAGCATGTGCCTGAGATAGGTGGGATAGACTCTTGCAGGAGGAAGTTGTTGTTGGCATTCTCTAGGTGAGTGGTCGGTCTCTCAAAGCAACAGGAGCAAACTCGTGCCGCAAAGTTCCCCGGGCCTATGCGCAGTTAAGGAAGAGTTAAGTGAAGTGATGTGCACAGCGGGACCCCATACCATTACTGGGAGTGAGGTAGATACTCTGGATAGATGGATGTGTATAATGCCGCGTACACACGGTCGTACTTTTCGTCTACAAAAGTCGGACAGCCTGTCCGACAGACTTCCGGCAGACTTTCGGTGGACTTGCGGCGGACTTGCGGCCTACTTTCTAACGAACGGACTTGCCTACACACGACCACACAAAAGTCTAACGGATTCGTACGTGATGACGTACACCGGACTAAAATAAGGAAGTTCATAGCCAGTAGCCAATAGGTGCCCTAGCGTGGCTTTTTGTCCGTCGGACTAGCACACAGACGAGCGGATTTCGGGGTCCGTCGTAGTTACGAAGTAAAGTTTTAAAACATGTTTCAAATCTAAAGTACGTCGGATTTGAGGCTAAAAAAGTCAGTTGAAAGTCCGGAGAAGCCCACACACGATCGGATTACCAGCCAGCTTTAGTCCATCAGCGTCCGTTGGACTTTTGTAGACGAAAAGTAGGACCGTGTGTACGCGGCATAAGGCTCAGTGTGTCCCTCCAAAATGCAGACTACAAAGTATATTGTCATGGGGACCCAAGTGTTAACTGGAGAACAGTTACAATGCAAGTATACAGTGGGGACGGAAAGTATTTAGACCCCCTTAAATTTTTCACTCTTTGTTATATTGCAGCCATTTGCTAAAATCATTAAAGTTCATTTTTTTCCTCATTAATGTACACACAGCACCCCATATTGACAGAAAAACACAGAATTGTTGACATTTTTGCAGATTTATCAAAAAAGAAAAACTTAAATATCTCAGGGTCCTAAGTATCCAGACCCTTTGCTCAGTATTTAGTAGAAGCACCCTTTTGATCTAATACAGCCATGATTCTTTTTGGGAAAGATGCAATAAGTTTTTCACACCTGGATTTGGGGATCCTCTGCCATTCCTCCTTGCAGATCCTCTCCAGTTCTGTCAGGTTGGATGGTAAACGTTGGTGGACAGCCATTTTTAGGTCTCTCCAGAGATGCTCAATTGGGTTTAAGTCAGGGCTCTGGCTGGGCCATTCAAGAACAGTCACGGAGTTGTTGTGAAGCCACTCCTTCATTATTTTAGCTGTGTGCTTAGGGTCATTGTCTTGTTGGAAGGTAAACCTCGGGCCCAGTTTGAGGTCCTGAGCACTGTGGAGAAGGTTTTCGTCCAGGATATCCCTTTACTTGGCCGCATTCATCTTTCCTTCGATTGCAACCGTCCTGTCGTCCTGTCCCAGCAGCTGAAACCCCCCCCCCCCCCCACAGCATGATGCTGCCACCACCATGCTTTTCCACACATACCCCTTAGAATTAAGGCCAAAAAGTTCTATCTTGGTATCATCAGACCAGAGAATCTTATTTCTCACCATCTTGGAGTCCTTCAGGTGTTTTTTTAGCAAACTCCATGCGGGCTTTCATGTGTCTTGTACTGAGGAGAGGCTTCCATCGGGCCACTCTGCCATAAAGCCCCGACTGGTGGAGGGCTGCAGTGATGGATGGATTTAAGGGGGTCTGAATACTTTCTGTCCCCACTGTACATTGTGTACATCTCCAAAAGTAGAGGCCTGTCTTAAGGTTGAGTATTTCCCCATGGCAGCCTCAACCTTGTCCCAGGGCATTGATGGAAATGTACCCAATATGCAAAGCAAAGTGATCTTGTTACAGGTGCTTAGCATAGCCTAGACGAACCCACCCAGGGGAAGGCCTCTCATGTGACCCTTGCTTGGTGCCCACGAAGAGGACATGACCACCCTGCATGATGCTGCCACCACCATGCTTCACTGTTGGGACTGTATTGGACAGGTGATGAGCAGTGCCTGGTTTTCTTGACACATACCACTTAGAATTAAGGCCAAAAAGTTCTATCTTGGTCTTATCAGACCAGAGAATCTTATTTCTCACCATCTTGGAGTACTTCAGGTGTTTTTTAGCAAACTCCCTGCAGGCTTTCATGTGTCTTGCACTGAGAGGCTTCCGTCAGGGCCACTCTGCCATAAAGCCCCGACTGGTGGAGGGCTGCAGTGATGGTTGACTTTCTACAACTTTCTCCCATCTCCCGACTGCATCTCTGGAGCTCAGCCACAGTGATCTTTGGGTTCTTCTTTACATCTCTCACCAAGGCTCTTCTCCCCCGATAGCTCAGTTTGGCCGGACGGCCAGCTCTAGGAAGGGTTCTGGGTGTCCCAAACGTCTTCCATTTAAGGATTATGGAGGCCACTGTGCTCTTAGGAACCTTAAATGCAGCAGAATTTTTTTGTAACCTTGGCCAGATCTGTGCCTTGCCACAATTCTGTCTCTGAGCTCTTCAGGCAGTTCCTTTGACATCATGATTCTCATTTGCTCTGACATGCACTGTGAGCTGTAAGGTCTTATATAGACAGGTGTGTGGCTTTCCTACTCAAGTCCACTCAGTATAATAAGACACAGCTGGACTCAAATGAAGGTGTAGAACAATCTCAAAGATGATCAGAAGAAATGGACAGCGCCTGAGTTAAATATATGAGTGTCACAGCAAAGGGTCCGAATGCTTAGGACCATGTGATATTTCAGTTTTTCTTTTTTAATAAATCTGCAAAAATGTAAACAATTCTGTGTTTTTTTGTCAATATGGGGTGCTGTGTCTTCATTAATGAGGAAAAAAAATGAACTTAAATGATTTTAGCAAATGGCTGCAATATAACAAAGAGTGAAAAATTTAAGGGGGGTCTGAATATTTTCCGTCCCCACTGTACAACGTTGGTTGTCTCTTTCCCACTCATGGCTGGGCAAATCAGCATAGTCAAAATGAATATCTTGTAAAAGTTTTGTTTATGTTTCAGATGATTCCAATGGGAATACCTCCCAGCTTCTTCTCTCTTTTACACTCTCTTCTTACTAAATACATATGGAGCCAAAATAATCCAAGAATTGCCCCCACTATTCTGTCTAGACCCAAATGTCAGGGGGGCTTAGCACTTCCAAAAAATGCTACCATGTTGTGGTGACTGGAAATATGCTAGACATCTAAAAACCTGGATAAGCTGGCTTTTTTTCTCTGTAATACCTCTCTTTGTATCGTGCCGTGGCTTCCCCAAACTTACAGGAATCTTTCATACTTCACATCCCCACTCACTATATCCACTCTAGCACTTTGGAATGCTCTCCATGCTCACCATAAAAGCTGCTACATCTCTCCCCTAATGGCCCTTCTGAATCATCTTTACTTCCTCCTGGGACTTTTTGATCGCTACCACAACCTCTTTTACTACACCATGTTACTCGCCACTGTTTGCTCATACCCCTGGAGGTACTTAACCGCTTCCCGACCGCCCACTGTATATTGACGTCCTGTTTTTTAAAGATGGATATCTCGGTAACGGCAGCAGCTGCTGCCACAACCGAGGTATCCATCTTTAGGGCCGGCGATTCTGCACACGATAATGGTGGTCTATGCGGCGGGTTCGCCGCGAGATCACCGTTATCGGCGGCGGGAGAGGTGCCACCCCCCCTCCCGCCGCTCTCCCGCACCCTCCGCCGCTTACCGGAGCCGTCGGTAACGGCGGAGGCGATCGGGTCCTTTCACTGCTGAGGTACTGAGACGAGTGAGGCCAAGATGGCCCCCACCCGTCTCTATACCATGTGACGGCCGGAGCGACGTCATTACGACGGCTCCGCCCACTTCTCTTAAAGGCACAATTTATTTTGTGTCATTTTTTTTTTTTTTTTTTTTTTTTTTGCATTATAGTCTAAATATGAGATCTGAGGACTTTTTGACCCCAGATCTCATATTTAAGAGGACCTGTCATGCTTTTTTCTATTACAAGGGATGTTTACATTCCTTGTAATAGGAATAAAAGTGATCCAAATTTTTTTTTTTTAAAAAACAGTAAAAAAATAAATAAAATAAAGTAAAATAAATAATTAAAAAAAAAAAAAAAATTTTTAAAGCGCCCTGTCCCGACGAGCTCGCGCGCAGAAGCGAACGCATACGTGAGTAGCGCCCGCATATGAAAACGGTGGTCAAACCACACATGTGAGGTATCGCCGCGACCGGTAGAGTGAGAGCAATAATTCTAGCCCTAGACCTCCTCTGTAACGCAAAACATGCAATCTGTAGAATTTTTTAAACGTCGCCTATGGAGATTTTTAAGGGTAAAAGTTTGACGCCATTCCACGAGCGGGCGCAATTTTAAAGCGTGACATGATGGGTATCAATTTACTTGGCGTAACATTATATTTCACAATATAAAAAAAAATTGGGCTAACTTTACTGTTGTCTTATTTTTTTTTTCAAAAAAGTGAATTTTTTCCAAAAAAAGTGCGCTTAGAAGACCGCTGCGCAAATACGGTGCAAAAAAAAGTATTGCAATGACCGCCATTTTATTCTCTAGGGTGTTAGAAAAAAAACAATATATAATGTTTGGGGGTTCTAAGTAATTTTCTAGCAAAAAAACCTGTTTTAAACTCTTAAACACCTAAAATCCAAAACGAGGCTGGTTTT
Organism: Lithobates septentrionalis; assembly: GCA_037952835.1. Lineage (NCBI taxonomy): Eukaryota > Metazoa > Chordata > Amphibia > Anura > Ranidae > Lithobates > Lithobates septentrionalis. The sequence goes on from JBBDGP010001118.1 coordinate 1,094,498, forward strand.
GAAGTGGTTAAAGAACCTAACTCTACTCCATCAATGGCCTTATGACGTTATCTCCAAATATCACAGTTTATGCGATCCCTACCCAAACTCCCTCTTAGATCTATGCAAAAGGTAACGCTGAAAGAATCTATATTCTCCTCTCAAGGAAAAAGGGGGTACACTGAAATAGCCACGTCCAAAATATTATGGAGACAAAAACAAGGTAGTACTAAGTATTACCAATAGAACGGACTTTATAGGCTAAAAAAACAATGGAGAGAAAAAATAGTATAAATAATCAAATTAATTTGAATTTACATAACATAGAATAATCAAAAGGGATAAAAAACGTAGCATATATGCATCTGTGTTTATGTGCAGTGAGCGGACGTACAAGGGCTCACTGCACATAAACACAGGTGCATATATGCTATGTTTTTTATCCCTTTTGATTATTCTATGTTATGTAAATTCTAATAAATTTGAATATTTATACTATTCTTTCTCTCCATTGCTTTCTTAGCCTATAAAGTCCGCCCTTTTGGTAATACCTAGTACTACCTTGTTTTTGTCTCCACTATATTCTCCTCTCCTAATCCACCTGAAAAATGTATTTCCCAGTCCTACTAAGGCTTATTAAGCACTGATACTTAGCAGTACCTGGACTACTGTTTTTCTTGGAAAGCAGATCTACAAAACACACCATCAGAGAACCAGGAAGATATTATCCTACAAATGTCACACATATCATCTATATCATATAAACTTGAGGAGGTAAACTACAAACTCTTGACTCAATGGCATTTTACCATGGCAAAACTCCATCACCTGTTTCCTGATTCATCTTCTTTATGTTGGAGAGCCTGTGGGGTGGAAGCAACTTATCCACACATTTAGTGGTACTGCCCCACCATCTAACTATTTTGGAAGAAAGTATTATCCCCGATAGTTGCTATTCAAGGGTCTAATGGTGCAGAGAATCCCTGGTCAGCATTATTTCATTGTATGTGCGATCCAGCTGGCTAATACACACAATCTATCACCCCACACCTGCTCAATGCGGCCAAATCCATTACACAACAGCAAGCAACAACAGAACCCTTCCATCAAACAATGGTTTCAAAGAATTGAACATATCAGTCTCTTAGAGGAACTTATACATCTCCATTCAATAGTGTAAGGTATTGGCTTGCTGGATTGTCATCTCCATCCCACCATAGATTGCATTACTGGTTAGGCCACTCACTGCATAAACTTGTCTGTTCAAGATTTATGTTGGCATATAGTTGAAGTCGGGACCATACCCCCACCCCCACCCTTTTTTTTCTTGTTTTCCCCTCCCTCTAACTCCATACTCCCTCTTTCCCTTTTCACTTAACTCTTTGCACTATGATTACTCCTTCTCCTTTCTCTGTATCTGTTTTGCCGATGTTCACATTATTATACTAATACTCTCTTGTACTGAGACTTGCTGTACTGTTATCAACATGTCACCATTACCATTATGGCTACTTATGCCAACATTATTACGCAGAATATAAGTACAGCCAGTTTTTGTCTGGTTATATGTACTTTGTTTTCCTCACATGAAAACCTTACTAGTGTAGCACCATCTACCTAGTGTAGGTGCTAGAGTTAGAATTTTTTGGCCTGTGCAGGTAAATTTAGGCAAGCCTAGCTTAAAGCTGGGCCAGTTTGTTTTGATCTGTGGGGCTGGGAGTGGTTTAGAGTAGGCTGGTGATTCACAGGCAGTGTCACTTCTTGGTTACCTCCCTCTGATCTCTAGAAAATTCTAGCAGCAGAGGAGGGGAAGAGAGGTGCAGTTGCCTGAGGTGTTCAGGGAGCCCTGACCAATCCCCAACAAGGATTGGCAGGGGGCTGGCCTCCTTAAATAGCCAGGGTCAGCCCAGCTGGTGAGGATTTGTTGGGTGGAAGAACTGAGAGATCGAGTGTTAGGCTGTCAGGGCCTTGGAGGGAGCCCCCCAGTTTGAGGGGGGGTGACCTTGGGCCAGGGGCTCAGAGCTGTAAAGGAACCCCACACAACCCTGAACAGGAGCAGGAGAGGACAACGGGGAACACTGCCAGGCAAGTCTTCAGGAGGGATCCACCAGGTGTCGGTGAGTGACAGCACAGTCGGGAGAGCTGGGAGGCATGCCGGAGCAGACTGGGAGTCTGAGATTGATGTATAGCCAACAGGAAAGACTGTGATGTTACTGGCGTTGAACTCAGGCTGTCAGAGTCTCCACAGAACTGACTGGGATCAGTAGTCCACCTCAATTCAGCTAGCACTAAAGACTTTCTTTTACCATTGGTTGTTACTCAGTTCCTGCCAGCAAATGGCAATTCCTGAGGTTTTGGCCCAATTCAGAGTTGGGCTTAATATGTGCTAGCTGTGAGAGGAGCCATGTATTGCACAGGAGAGAACGTAACAGTCTACAAATAAGCGTTGTGCTGGAGCTTTAGAGAATGTGAATAGAGGTTCCAATCAATCATCGATTAATACTATTGATTCTGGGCATCCCATATTTCCTTTACCCCATCCAAGTTTAATCCCTTAATAAAATAACAAAAACAAAGCTGATGCACTGTTCATTGTCTGGAACTGAATGCCAGGCTGGGCAGGGTGACAGGTGGAACTACTACACTCAGCGGGCCCACAGGGGTACCGCTAAACTAATAAACATATATTGCAAAGAAATATTTCAAAAAACAAATATGAAATTCAAAAGGAACACTTAACTCTACTAGATCAACTTTGTACACTCTGATAAAGGGAAATCTTTAAGGAGGATCCCTTCTTTTTCAGGTACGAGGGAGATTGCTTTAATTCTCCTCATGTCCCCTCTTTCTCCCCTTTATTCACTTTGCTTCCCCCTTTTCATTTCCTTATTTTACCTTTGCCTCAATACCTTACCCTCCCCTGCCCCCTTTACGTGCAGTATTCCAAATAGAACATTTTATCATTGTTCAACATACAGTATATTATGAAACACACACAGAAAGAAGGTGTTAATGTATAGGTCACAAACATGGAGAGAATGGAGATGAGGGGTCAAAACACAGAAATGCAAGATAAGAGATGAAGGGGATAGCATACAGGCTACATACTGAGATGAGAGCTGAGATGTACAGGAGGAGTGTGGTGAAAGGATTAAACTGCAGCAGATCAACCATACCACAATCAAATGATGCTTGCCTGTCTGAATCATCTACTAATGAATGATTCATTCATTCATTAATTCCACCTTCCTCCATTATGAGAGAAAGGGGAAAATTCTCAAATGTAAACAGTTGTACTGTTTACATTTGGGAATGCTGCGATTGGCCATCACAAATCACAAGGCACAGAGGCACTCCGATTAACTATGCTCTCTGCTGTCCAATGACAGTGGGAGCACAGGCATTGTGTGAGCTCAACAACAGTCAAGAGAAGGACATTTAAGAACATTCACTCAGAGTAACAGCTCCCCCTAGCAGCCTTTTTACTACCATGACTGGTAGGACAGTAGTTAAAGGAGCTGTAAAGGTAGAAGGTTTTTATCTTAATGCAGTCTATGCATTAAGAAAAAAAAAACTTTGTGTGTAGCAGCCCCCCCATATTACTTACCTGAGCCCCATCTCTCCCCAGCGATGTCCACAAGTGTCTTAGCCATCCGGGACTCTCCTCCTGATTGGCTGAGACACAGCAGCGTTGCCATTGGCTCTCATGGCTGTCAAAGTCAGTTAGCCAATCAGAAGAGAGAGAGGGCGGGGTTCGAGTTTCCGTGTCTGAATGGACACACATAGCTGTGACTCGGCTCAGGTGACCACATAGCAAGCTGCTTGCTGTAGTGGGCACTCGACGGGTGGGGGCACAGCAGCACAGAAGAGGCACCCAAGAAGATAAGGATCCAGGCTGCCCTGTGCAAAACCAATTGAACAGAGGAGGCGAGTATAAATTTTTTTAAAAACAAAAACAGAGACTGTAGAATCACTTTAAACCAATCCTGTCACCAGGTAGGAGAATTTACATCTGAATCTGAAGGTAAAGCTATTCGTACTGTCTATGACAAACTAATTCTGCCTTCCAAACATAAGAAGAAATGAATGTGGCAACACAGGTAGTTCTTTTTTTTATTTGCTGACAAACTCTTTTATATTACTTTTTAAAACCTGTAGAACTGTGCTTGTTGCTCTCGGTAAGTAGATACTTCCTTTCAGCCTGTGAACAATGAAAAAATGCAAAGGAGACTCAAAAATGACCCCCTTTTTATAAACCAATAAAAAAAAAAAAAAACACTTTTCTATCACTTAATTTCTTCAACTGAATGAAATAAGAAATACACCAGAAGCAATTTCAGACCCAAATGAACCTATCAATTGGTACCATATATTTCAAGAATATTAAATACATTAGGCAAACAAGTACAAGTCAATAATATAGTCACAGTTAAATAAAAAGTTATTTCCACTGAATTTTCATTGCCGAAGTGGACATTAATTCTTCCTAAACACTTGTTCAGTTTTATATTTGCTGTTTGTTGATGGAATATAATTGTGATGTCAACTGTTGCTCCTGCAAAAAAAAAAAATCATAATTATAATTATCAGCCCTGGAAGTTATATACTTTACAATGTTATTCATACATACACTATGAATAAGCAAGCAGCTAACTTCTATTTTTCTGTCCTGCTATGGTCCTAACACAGCATGTTTCATAGATCTTAGAAGCACAAGTGGCTTAGTCACTAATCTATACAAACCGATGTGCTCAGGTTATTCTGTAGGAAGATCTGTAAGACCAACCAGTGTAGCATGGTAACTGCACATAACAGAACCTCAATTCTGAATGAACACCTTGTATGCATGCAATCAAACCCACAAATCCCATCAAAAAAGAACCAAAGGTTTTGGAGTTTTGCATGCTTTTGACTGTATGCATTCCAAGCATGTCAACACCGTTGACGTTTCATTAGAAACATGTACGTCTGTAGCTGATGTCTGTAGTCTGTAGCTGCACGTGTCAGTCACATAGCCTGACGGGCCTACCCGCCCTACATGTGGGGGTACCTTTTGCGCTAATCAAAGCCCAGGACCAGGACAGGGACTGCAGTCATATGAACATTCTAACATTAGGGCAGTTCCCAGACTTAGAGATGAGCCCTCACTGTGTGTAGGAATTAAAGTAATACTGTATGTCCTCTAAGAAGTTTCTTGTCCCATGTCACTACTACACACTGCAATTTGGTAGATGTTGCATTAGGAGGGACGTGTTAAGCCTGCGCCCACTCCATCAGTCCAGCGTACCTCTGTTACCTCACTCCCAGTAACAGAATTGGGTCCCACCAAGCACATAGCGTGGATCTCATACGTGCTCATCAACGCCTTCCTTCCCATATCTTGTGACCAGGTCATGGATCTCCGTAATGCGTGTTCTGATATGGTTGCTACTGCATACCAACCACTAGGAAGGGAGCCAGACAATGACCCCCACACTACTGGAGGACCTGTCACCTTACCAGTTACCACGCTTAACAACTAGTTGCTTGGTGTCTCAAACTTGTGCTTGGTTACTCACAGCAGCTACACTCCTCCTTGTCTTGCCAAGTTAACCCTTCTGCAGTGGTGTTGCTTTATACACTCTGTGCTTTACAGACTCTGGTTCTTTAGATACACCAGAACCTACATGCCTCCCTTTGAATAACTTCAGACCAGGCTCAGAATGGTTAATGTTACTTTACTGAACAAGTTGCAGCATAACAGTTTAATATGAATAATGTCTTTGTCCCTAATCTAACTACAGTTGTGTGGCTGCCCAGGCGTACCTCCTTGAGGTGATAGTCCATCCTGATATTCTCCATGACTTGGACGTCTTCCAAAAATCTCAATACCTTCAGAAGACTGCAAGGCGCAACAGCCCTGATACCATGAGCCATGAACATGAACACAACCAACCAAGAACCCTGGACCTTACCCTTCTCCCTTTTTATAGCACAGGTGGGCTGGCTGGGACCAAAAATCCTGGGAACTGAACTCATCACTTAACCCTTTCCCCCGGCCTGGGCCAGCCGCTAACTCACTAAGGCCATATTTCAATCTGCTTACAGACCCCGGGAGGTTGATTTACGAAAGGCAAATATACTGCGCACTGTGCATCATTCAATCATTTGTAAGGAAAGATGCTGCTTTTTTATTTTCCTTGCATGCGATTGACTATTCTTTGCAAAGTGAAGCTTTGCCTCATTTGCTAAGCTCTGGAGCAAGTCCACTTGTAGTGCACAGTATATTTGCCTTTAGTAAATCAACCCCCATGATTAAAAATTAAACTGAGCATTAATAATGCTCAACACTGCGCAAAAGATGAACTGAATTCATTAAGGGTCGGCAATGTAAAATTCACATGCTATGCTGAGGGATAATTACAAAGTGGTAACAGATGTAAGTTTTTAATTTATTTTAAGGGATACAGAGTTTTTAATGAAAGGTAAGCACTTGTATCTGAGCCCTTGTCAACATTACTAATGTAGTGTTACTGCAGCTTTGGCAATGGAGTTTCTTTTTTTTTTTAGTATGTGCTTCTTTTTAAATACTAGCAGGACACACGCTGGGGGTCTCCCCATAGTTGGTTTTCCAGCTATTGGGAGGCGCTGGTCTCCCCATAGCTAGAACACCAATGAACAAGTAGCCATCATCATACTGATATCAGCATGTATGTTGTCATGGGATGCTCTGAGGTCCCCAAAACACAGGCACCACTTTGGTGCTAATATGCACCGCAACATCTCCCAGGCCCGAAGAAAGTTCTGGCATTGAGTGTAGCCCCTCCCCCCCTTCTCCATTAACTAGAAGGGATTAAAAATGCTGCAACCATCTCTACGGTGGTTTTTTATTATTCTGACCTCGTATGTCTTTCACTGGCAGGGCTTAAAGTGGTAAAAAAAACAGAAAAAAATATATATTGCAGCTTACCAATCACTAGATGTGGTGGCTGCATGGTTTTCTTTTTTATCACCTGGTAATATGGCCAGTAACACACCTCCTGCATAAGAGAGACACCACACTGAATGGATGAGCACAGAGGGTAGATTTGGACAGTAGCGTTGTTTGGGGGGATGGGGACTGTTAGATGTAGCAGATTTAAATATACTTGTGTAGCTGTCCTGTCCTTAACAGGGGCTACTAGTTAAATTTAGTTCTGCTGTGTGGTAGACAACCTAACTGATTTATAATCTACTTTAGCTTTTTTCCCCTAAATTCAGTGGAGTTGTGGTTTCTGCCTTCGGGCAGTAGATGCCACTGGTACCTCTGGTATTTGCATAAGAAACTGCAGTAAACTTCTCCTAGCCAACCGTAGGAGGTTTGTGGCCACTGATGCATGTTGGGGGAGAGTATAAATATTTGGGGAGGGCCAAGTGAACTCTCGCTTCCACCCAGGCTCTGGGTCTGGTGTGGGTATATGAGGTGCAGCCAAGTGATTAGGCCTAAGGCCTTAGGCCTGTACATGTGCTTGGAGAAGAAGAAGTCTGCCTGTCCAGTGTGTTCTGATGCTTGAAGCTCTGTGGTCTAGGAGCCTGGCTGAGGACAGGAGAAGAACATGATATCTGAGATGAAGTACCAGAGGTCACTCTGCCACATGAGGACTCCAGTGAGGAACTTGTGGAGAACCTGGGAAAGCATTAAGATGGGATCTCTGAGACTACTGCTGCTGCTACCAGAAAGATGTTTTTTCGGCCCCCTGACTCTGAATAAGACCAAATGCTAATCATGCATACTGCCAGGACTTATTAAAGTAGAACTAAAGGCAAAACTTTATTCATTTTGGATAAAACCTTCTGTGTCCCGTTGGGGAGATTTCCCTTTACTTCCTGTTCCACAGCCAAAACAGGAAGTATAAGGAAATCACTATAAAGTGAAAAAATCTCTGGTTGTCACCAATGTCCCCATTAGCAGATTTATAACTGTTCTGGGATAAACCAAAAATCGGGGTTTTCTTTCACTTCCGATCTTAACAATAAATATGACAGAGAGGGTGAATCTCCCTAACTGGGATGCTGACAACTACAAATTTCATTAATTAGGTCATACATAATTTTTCTTTTTGAGGAAACGTGGATTTTAAGACCATTGTTTAACATCTTATCTATGTACATCAGAAAACACAGCCCTAAAGATGCGGTATACAGTGAAACATGCAGACAAGGGTTTCTTGAAAAAATAATTTATATCACTGATGTATTACAGGACATATTGCATCTCTATAAACAGACCATGTTTGGTCTTTTGCTTTATTTAATATATTTATGCATTTTTTATTTTATATACAGTGTATATATTTTGTGTCTGTATTAAAGTTACCGAGTCTTGCCACATATAGTCCTTGTTGGTCTCTGTGCATTTTGTTAGTGAGAACTTATCTATGAGACATAAATTGCTCTTTGTTGAAGGAACCCCTAGAAACCTCTGGAGCAGCCATTCTCAACTAGGGTTACATCATGGAACCCTAAGGATCCTCCAGACATGGTCACAGCAGTTCCTAAAGCTAAGGCTTGCCATTTTATGGTGCCTGCATAGTTCTGGGTCTAACTCCCGTTGGCAGGGCCAGCTGCAAGACACCAATAATCATTTTAGCTGTGTGTAAGGGGTGCATTTTGACCAGCACTGTACAGGGACATTCTTCCCAATGGCTACACGTTAGGAGGCATTTTCCCCATCAACTCCTAATGCATTGGTTTTGGCAAGATCTGAAAATGATTTTAAGGGTTCCTCTGCGGTAAAAAGTTTGAGCAGTACTTCTGCTTTGCACACCGAAGTTTTGTTGTCCTATGATAGACCTACTTCTGATTGCATACGCTATACTTGGAATTTGTTTTTTCTTTTAATAAATCGTTTCTCAAAATAAAAAGGTTGAGAAGTATGGTCTGTAGGAACAACAGGGTTCCACACAATCGTGGTAGAGAAATTCTGTTCTAGATGTCCAAGTTCAAAAGTTATTTGAACATGTGCAAGCATCCTCCATGTTTGTTTAGTTCATCGCACACAGCTTTAAGATGTTGTATTTTAATGTCAGTCACTATGTTCCTGAACATTTCTTAACCTCCCTGGCGGTATGATTTATTTCAGATTTTAGGTGCTGAAAGCGTTACAATTATTTTGCATAGAAATTTGGCGTTTTATATTGTAGGCCTGTAATTCTTAGCAATAACACACTTATATCTGTCCACCAAGAGTCTAGTAGATATCCCGGGTATGATGAAGTTTGAAACACAAAATCATAAATTATAACATAATAAATAAATATAAATAATTTAAAAAAAATAATATAATAATAATAAAATAAATTTCCCCACGATTCACTATTGCTCAATTATGCAAGTGTTCTAATTTATTATCGCTGTTTTCTAGCTGGTCTAAAGCCACTTTTGACGTAAAGGGACACTTTTTGGTTACTATGGACAATCTCAAGTTTCCAGGCAGAAAGAACAGTATATATAATATAAACCTGCATGCAGGGCATGGGCCAAAGCACCGTGGACAAAAGAGAAGTGAAATGATTTCATACAGTTCTGTAATCTGTAAGATTACAGTACTGTATGCGTTATGATTTTGACAGTTTTTTTTAATTGGCCACGTCGCGACGCTCGCAGGGAACGGAGCCTGGCACAGAGAGGCTTCGGGCGGAGGACGGAGCCCGCAGACAGCGCGGGGGGACATCGCAGGATCCTGGAGATAAGGTAAGTATACCGCACCAGGATCCTGAGATGTAATCCCGAGTGTGGCTCGGGGGTTACCGCTAATGGTGCTGAAATTTAACCCCGAGCCACACTCGGGAATACCGTCAGAGAGGTTAAACACATTGGGGTTGACTTACTGACTTACTAAAGGCAAAAAGACTGTGCACTTTTTGAGTGCAACTGCACTTGCAAAGTGCACAGTCTATTTGCTTTTAGCAAATCCACCTCATTATTCACACTAAAGTATTATTTAATGCAGAACTTCATGATTTAACCACCCCCAAGCCAGCTGGGTTCACAAGAAATGGGCAGAATGTTGCCAGTGTTGTTGTGCCTAAAGAGGCTTCTTTAAATCTAGTAGCAACAGAGTTTTACCGCTTTACCGCTGTCATAGCAGCGCTTTTTGGCCAATAGCTGCTGAATAAAGGGTTAATAACGCCTGCAAAGCGCTTTGCAGGCGCTTTGGCAGCGGTGCCCATTGATTCAAATGGCAGGGGCGGTAGAGGAGCGGTGTATTCACCGCTCCGGCACCGCCCGAAAAATGCTGCTTGCGGGACTTTTTCTAACGTCCTGCAGGCGCACTGGGCTCTCACACTGGGGCTGCAGGGGAGGTATTTTTCAGGCGCTTTACAGGCACTATTTTTAGTCCAAAATTGCCTTAAAAACGCCCCAATGTGAAAGTGGTTTAAAGGTCAAAGCAATACTTAACCTTGGAAGAAGGGACTATACACCAAAATCTTGCTCTAAAAATGTAACTGTTTGCACAAATAAAAAAGTAAATCAAAAGGTGTCCAAAACCGGACCTAATATTGGTAATGAAGTGGGTTAGAAAGAAATGTCAGCAAATGACTTTCACTGATTAAGTGATGGGAAACAATAGAGAGGTAGACTTGAGGTGATACTAAACACACTGTTTAATTTACATTGTCCCTTCTATTTCTGTATGTGGATGATGGCACTGTAATTATTTTAATAAAATTAAAAAAAAAAAAAAAAACACATCTAGGTACCTTTTTACTAATCGATATACAGCTCTCACATGACCCAGATCTTTCCTAGCCTGTCTGCGGGGAAACATAAGCAGGAGGAGCTTCTAGTCCTCTGCTGATGGTCACATGTTCAAAAGAAAAACTCTTTGGGATACAGAGTAAAAATAAATAAATAATACCAATAAACTGTTTAAATTGGCATACAAATATATGTTTGAAATCAAATCTTTATTATTTTTTGGAAATAGCATGGTGTGGGTGGAATTCTGCCAGTCGCAGGCTGTGTCACACCTCTCCAGCCTGTGTCTTAGAATTATAGGGAGGTGAAGTCACCAATAATCTACTATCTATGTAATATCCCGCCCCCATTGTGTTTAGCTGGTCAGTGGGGATGGAGGAGGAGGGAGGGAGTGGGCTGTCATTTACCACTTTGTATACGCCTACATGTGTGACTTTATAGTCACATGGGCTGCTCAGACCTGATAGGGAGGAAATGCTCAGCATAGAAACTCACTAAAAACTGAGCACTAAAAACTGAGCACAGCAAAATCCCTAGCTGAATTAAGGACATGAACAGAAGGTGACGACAGAGAACAGCAGTATCAACCAGTTTTTTTTTTTGCAGACTACAGAAAACAAATCCCATGGTTGCTGGGTATGAACAGTATGTAATATAGCATTTATTGATCATTTTTTATGATGTGGGTTTAGTGACACTTTAAATGTAATGAACAATGATTATTTGAGGTTATGTTAAAGTAGTTGCCATCGCACTATTATAAAACAAAAAATAAAGTATTATTTTTAAAAATCTATACATTTTGTTGTGAGTTAATGCAGCTTCTGTGTTATCAGATCTAAGGCTGGCCATACACCTATAGATTATCTGCAGATTTTCTATGGTTAGATGGAAAAAGTGGGAGATTCCTCCATACACACAGTTTAGCGAACATGGAGAGATCTGTTGCACATTTTCTATCTAACCATAGAAAATCTGCAGATAATCTATAGGTGTATGGCCAGCTTAAGTGTGTAATACACTACTCAATGTTCCTCTTTTTAAATGTATGCTTTGCATTTGATGAAGTATATTTGAACTTTTGATTTATGGTGTTGTATGAGCAACATTGGCAATAGTTCAAGTAATTTTAGCAGATCATATATTCTTGTTGTATTAATTCACAATAGTGTAAAGAACCACATTATTTCACATTAACGTGGTAGCAAAGTTTGCATGTTTAAAATCCTCTGACAGGCAGGGTTTCTATAACAGAAGAGACGGCAAAGGTCTCTTCTGTCATAACTGTCCCCCTGCCTGTCAGCTGGTAATGTGATCTGAGAAGCACATGCGCAACTCCGATCACATTTACAGACCTCTGTTTGCTGCGGCCATGTCACTCCTGTGCGTATGCGCGGGACTGATGTCACCGCAGCCCAACCACTCAAGCAGCCGAAGATAGGAAACCCAGAAGGAATCACCAGGGAAGATGAAAGCACTGGGGGAACCGGGATGGTTCTCCACTGGAGGGTTCGGTTTGAAGGCAAGTCTGTCATAAATTGCTAGTTGCGGTGCATACTAGTACATTATGGCTTAAACCTGCAGGGGGACCAGCTTATTTTTTAGGACTGGACTTTACTACTGCTTTAAGGACAGAACTGGACAGCAGTTAACCATTTGTAGTCTGAGGATTTGAATGAGATACTTATATTTCATTTTAACTATATTTTACACTGAATGTAGGTATCATGTGTCTGAGTAGAAACGCTTATGAATGCCTTTTCCAGACTTCTGCATGGGAAAAATATGGGAACACTATCATCTATTATACATAACACATATACACTACTCTACATACATTATTGTCTAACACAAAATCAATTGGATTAAAACATATACCCTACACATAACCCTACATTATATCCTCACTGACTGCAAATGATAAATAAATCAATACATGAATGTTTCTCTGTCCTGGCACTTAGGAGTCCTTAAACAGCAGTTTGGACATACAGACATACAGCAGCTTTAGAAAAAAAGCACAGTGGTGTCCTGAATCCAGCAAAGCACTAATAAAATGAAAAACAGAAGATGGGGGGGGGGGGGGGAAACATTACACACCCCTATCTTATATTTTTACCTTCTCTTATGCTCTCTTACCTTCTCTTATGCGGGTTTTGTAGATTCGTGTAACTCCAATCTTTTGAAATCATCATTTCTCTTTCCTATGACGTCTCTTATTAACACTGGAAAAAAATGAAAACTATCAGTGCATTGCTCTTACGTTCTCTCATTATGAGGCAACTGTAGATGTTGCTAACAAATGCAGTAAAACATTATTTATTTATTGCAGAAATTTTGCAGCTGTTTGTCCTATAAAACTGCATGTACATTCGTTCTAGGGGTCAAAATCAAAATTTATTAGGCTATTTTCTCTCTAGGTCAATTGTTTTTCATTCCCATAGAATAGTGTAGCCAATTGGCTTGGGACACAGACAGTACTGGCATTTACTACAGTGATCCTCCACTTCCACAGGAATCAGCCAGTTAAAGAATATGCATACTTATATTGGTCCACAATGGACCAATGTTACAATGCAAAAATATGCATTCCTGGAATTCAGCTTTAAGTTATGGTTGAAGTCTTGTGGGCTAAGTCACAATTTGCTTTCCTAGTGAATCAAGCCATAGAAACTTCCTAACATTCCCTGTCTTTTTCTCTACCTAGTTGCTTTCGGCTAAAGAAATATATTTTCACCTTCCCTTTTGCATTTTCACAATATAAAATATTATAAAATAAGCCTAAAAGCCAACAGGGAGAGAGTGACCACAATAGGTTTGCAGACCTGGAAACTTCCCTGGAGGGATCTTAACATGGGAGTACTTTGCTACTTATCTTTACTAGTTTTCCTACTGTCATGAGGTGGTACACATGCTCCTGTCACAAAGTATTTTCTATAGTAATTATGTATGTAGGAACATACTGTATACTAATCAGGAGGAACTGAAGGTGGAGGCATTGGCTACAATATTGTGAAGTGTTGCGTGGGTCCCTAGGTTCTTGGATTCTTTGTGGAAGAGAACTTTTGTAACCTATGGTTTGAAGATTATTCCTCTCCCAGGCTCAACTTTGAGCAGATGATCACACAGGATGTCCATCAAATCCATCTCCCTAAAGGTCCCATGCTGCCCTGTTTACTCCAGGCTTGCTATGAAAATTGGCATCTGGCTCAAATCAGTCCTTTCAAAACCATACTGTCAAAGCCATATTGTTCTCATGTACCATCTGCATTAATATTATTTTTTTTTCCAATATTACAGCTACAATGCACAGCTGCACCAGATTCTGCACTCTTCAGTTTTAGTAAATCAACCCAAATGTTTTTTTTCCCTGACAATTTAAGGTACAAATAAAGAGAAAAATCATATTTCCCCACAGATATTAAACAATGTCTTCTACCTTTTTAAAAAGATTATGAATGCCCGCTTTCTATTTACAATCTGTAGTAGAATACTGGTCCTGTCCCCTTACAAATAGACAATACCAGGACATGGAAGCTTTTCTGCTATTATGCCTATTTACCTAATTATGTTACCAAAGACCTGCACTGTAATGTTTAAGGCCAGCCTGTAAACAGGTACTTATAGATTGTGTGTGTGTGTTTTAAACCCTGCTTGCACTGCAAAATTCCTGTGTTAATGGCAGTTCTGTGATTGCACTAAGCAGTTAACCTGCACAGGTGGGAAGGGGTTATACCAGGTTCTGCATTCTCCCAGACTTTCTGGGCTCTGCCCTCCTCCCTGTGCTGCTAATAAAAAGGGAGAGGGCTCTGCTCAGAGCCCTGAGCCATGGCCTGGATGGGAAGGAGAAGAGGCAACATTCTGAGCACCTTTGGGGAGATCCCCCTGGAACCAGGACTCCTCCACACTATGGACTTCTACCTTGGAAGGCATGCATTGTGCAGTCTACAGTTGTGCTCAAAAGTTTGCATACCCTGGCAGAAATCGTGAAAGATTGGCATTCTTATTGAAAATATGACTGATCATGCCAAAAAACTGTCTTTAATTTAAGGATAGTGATCATGTGAAGCCATTTATTATCACATAGTTGTTTGGCACATCTTTGAGTCATAATGAAAACATAAAACACCCAAATGGCCCTGATTAAAAGTTACATACCCTGACATTTTTGGCCTTGGTATAGACACACAAGGTGACACATACAAGTTAAAATGCCATTTAAAACGTTAATTTCCCACATCTGTGGCTTTTTAAATTGCAACTAGTGTCTGTATAAATAGTCAGTTTGTTAGTTCTCACGTGAATGCACTGAGCAGGCTAGATAATGAGCCATGGGGAGAAGAAAAGAACTATCAAAATGCCTGCATAACATGGTAATGGAAATTTATAAAAATAGAAAAGGATATAAAAAGATATCCAAAGCCTTGAATATGCAAGTCAGTACTGTTCAATCACTTATTAAGAAGTGGAAAATTCAGGGATCTCTTGATACCAAGCCAAGATCAGGTAGACCAAGAAAGATTGTAGCCACAACTGCCAGAAGAATTGTTCAGGATACAAAGAAAAACCCACAGGTGACCTCAGGAGAAATACAGGTTGCTCTGGAAAAAGAGACAGTATGGTTGTTTAAGGAACACAACACGACAATACTTGAACAAAAACGAGCTGCACAGTGAGGCGTGTTAAGGTGTTGTCAGACAAATTGTAACCAGGCTTTTTTGTGGCATTGGTGCAGTAAAGGCTTCTTTCTGGCAACTCGAACATGCAGCTCATTTTTTACTTCTGGTCAAAGAAATGGGCCAAAAAAGGTTTCCTTACATGATAGTAATATCACAATTATGTCCTGAATAAGTGTGAAAGAAGCTCTTAGTAACAGTGACAGTTTGAATGGAGGTCTAACGGGGAACAGTATGCATAATTCCTGGTATAAAAGTATGAATCAGCAAATGAGTAACAAGAGGATATTGAAAAAGAAGTGCAATGCAGACACCATGTAATACTAGGGGCCAAATGTAGTTCTACATCAAATTGGTCAACCAAAAAAGTACTTGGAGAACCCCCCTTCATATGTCAGCATGGTCAGGATTAAGGGTTTAAAGCCAGTGACTGAGAAGCAAGCTTACGTATTTCTGTATATCCTGCTCTTCTGGGCCAATTTTGTGTGATGGGAATCATTGGAATCCTTTCCCTTCTCTATTTTGTGTAGCAGTTGAGAGGCGATCTTCATCGGAGGAAGGGCATACACCAGCAAACATTAAGTCCAAGGAATCACCAAGGAACAGAAGCACTTGGAGATCCAAGTATTGGATTTTCTTGTTCCACATTGCAAGTATGCTAGACTAAAGCACTTGGCAAAGAAAACTGCATTGAAGGAGGCTACCATCAAACCCAGAACCCTCATGAGTGTCATTTTGACCTGAGGGGCTTTGTGTGAGACTTTAGGGAAGCAACTTTTTTTTCTGAGGAAGGATATTTTTTGGATGTTTCCAAGAGTAGACTGTTTAGTATCCAAAGGTTTGAAGGAACTGAATTGTTGTTTGAACATTGACAGACAGGGTTGTGGCTGTCGAGTCCTTCAGTAGGAGTCCAGATAACCTGTGACATGAATGCCTTGGGTTTCACAGAAGAGGGGCAAGCGATTTTGTGAACACTTGGAGTGCAGAGGAGAGTGCAAATGGTAGTGTTACATATTGGAAATGTTGGTCTTTCACATCAAAATGCACAAAGTGTTGATGTGGGGGGAAATGGGAATTTGTAGATAGGCGTCTTGAATTTATCAGGGCATTCACAGTCAAAAAGCTGTGGGTAAGAAGCCATGTGTAGAAGATGGTTTTTACAAGTCAGTAGACCAAACTTCAGACCACAAAATCCTGCACACATGCACAGGGATAAGGGGCATTTTAGAAACCTGGCATATTACATTCTTTAGAGCAGGGGTCTCCAAACTTTTCAGTAGAAGGGCCACATTTTATATTTTACAAATATTTACAGGCCAAAAAAAAAACAATTTTATGAAATAATAAAATTTAAATGAATATTCTTTACTTCAGTAAAACAAAGCAAAGCCGTTTAAAAAAAATGTCTGAGCTCATCAGGAACCCTCATGCAGGGGGGGGGGGGGGGTTCTGATGGGGTTTTCATGTATGGGAGGACTCTGATCTGGACCCTGATGTAAGGGGAGTATTCTGATGGGAAATCCCATGTACGGGGGGAATTTGATATGGATTCTGATGTAACAGGGGGACTCTGATGGGAACTCCCATGTAAAGGCGAACTATGATAAGGATTCTAATTAAAGGAGAGACATTAATGGGGATTCTCATATAAGGGGGAACTTTCATGTAAGAGGAAGTTGCATACGATGTAAGTACAATGACAGCGCAGCCAGTGGATGTTGGGGAGATCACAGACTGACCCTAGCTGTGGCCCAGATAAAATCTTGCAGCAGGCTGGTCTTGGCCTACAGCTGTAATTTGGCCCCTGGTCTACAGCCTCAACACAAAACAATGCTGAAAGCATCAGTTCCAAGAGCAGGGTACTCAAAGCCAGGTTCCTAGTTTCTGTTTGTTTGTCTTGTACAGTTAACAATAGACTGGCAAACAGACATTGCAGCAATAGCTCACTGCAGGGCAGGACCTGCAAGAGCACAGACGGCCCTTAAGAAGGCTTTCATTGCCTAACAGAAGAGGAAACATCCCCAATATGAACTGTAAGGTGTTTACTGGTAACTGAAATGGCAGGATAAGATCCAATACTGTCCATTTCTTCTTGGGTTCCTTATAAATGTTAGCAAAAATATTTGTGAATACCCCTTCAGGTTTAGGCCAGTCCTTATAAAGTGCACAATTAATCTGTGTGTGTATGGGAAAAGTCTTTCTTGAAACAGCCAGTTTTTTGTGAAAAAAATGCCACATAGACAGCAGCCATGAGCTAGCCAGCCACTCACAACAGTGGCTCTAGTCCTGATACTCTTCAAGGACTCACCAGATATTCTGGTCAGACCTGAAAAGCCGAGCCCAGTGCTACATGGAACACAAATAAGTAGTCACTGCTGACTGGAGAGCCATTACAGAAAGAACATCTGTGTGAACTGGGAAAACCTGAACTAGTTGGCTGACACAAGAGACTTCCAGGATTTCATATGTACCTCAACGAATGATGGAGCAAAAAGAAAAAAGAGTTTTGGCATTAAATATATTTTAACTGGAAAGCTAGAAGAAGAAAAAAATCAGGAAGAGCGCACTGTTATCTTATCGTTTTCTCTCTTCTTCCAGTTTGGTTGCAGATCTATACATATAACCCACTGGAGTTTTATATCTCTGGGCCCTCTGCAGGTTTATTGAACAGAGAAGTTGAAAAGGAAATATGAAGTAGAGAAGGTGGTATATGGACTTTTGCTTTCCCTAAGGACATTATGTTGCCGCAATAAGCCAGTAACTTTTGTCTTCAAAACTTTATTGAGTTGTCATGGAAGCATTGTTTAGGTTTACATTATACGACTGAAGACAAGGCTGCTAAAATCACAATGATAACTTTGTTTTTTGTGATAAACATTTAGGTGTCGTGGTTCCCAGTTAATCCCCTGAATATCACAACTGGTGCTAGGACAGGAACAAAAAACAAAAACTGACATTTAAAAGGGCCAGTACCTCTTTTTGTTGTGTTTGTTTTTAGATTTAGGATGGAAGCTATACTAAAACAATTGGTGGTGGCTAACAAAAGCCAAGCTATCTGCCATGACAGCACTGATAACAATGTTGACTGAAGCAGTAAAACCTATGTCACAAGACAAGAAGTAAATGGCTGCCACTCCTGGCAATCAATCAACTACTAGGGAGAGACATTTTCTGTAGAAGTTAACTCCTACAGATGATGTTGGGGCATTTCTCACTACTTTTAAAAGAATTGCAGAGAGTGAAGGGTGGTCCTGGGACAAACGGGATGGTTTAATCGCCCCCCCGCCATGTCAGGGGACCCTCAAAAGGCATATTTAGACACCAATTCTGAGGACACTACGGTCTATGACTGCATGAAGTTGGAAATCCTAACTTGTCTAGGGGTAATCACAGCAGTTAAAGCACACATGCATTGTTGAAGCTACAGAACAAATTAGCAAATTCAGAAATCGCAGGTGCATGAATTAATACAGTTAGTAACTAAATGGTTGCAACAGCATATTTAACAAGCTCTCAGATGGTGTAGAGAGTTGTGATAGACTGGCATCTTCAGTCTGTGCCTGTCAACCTGCCTCAGAGGGTTTGCCATGGGGATCCGAAAATCACTGATAAGCTGGTTGAAAGGGTATGAGCTAATTGAAGAGCTACTTACTCCCAAGTACAAAGAGTCCTATGTCTCAAGCCGAGGGCAAGATTGTTGCCTCTAGAAAAGTAACCACAAAATTCCAGAATCACCATGAGGCAACACAATGAAACATTGACTTCAGCTTCCCCTGAGAAGCAGGGCAGTTCTCCTGTGCCCTTAAGAGTCTTCCGCTGGGGGCATATGCTTGTATATTTCCAGCTGATTACTAATGAACCTTTTTACTGCTACAGCCACTGGCCCCTGAGCCTGATCCCAGACCATGACAAGTTGTCATCAATGGGGTGTCCCAGTTACTGGGGGCAGATGAATGATAACCCCACTTTGCTTTCAACAGGGACCTACTATATCAGGTCTCTAAGATTTGAGAGGAGATTGTTGAACAATTACAGGTACCACAACCATACAGAGGGATGGTGCTTAACGTAGCCCATAATTATCTTCTAGGGATATAACTGGGGGCTAAGGAAACAGAGACGTGGATTATTGACTGGCTTTACTGACTGAGTTTAAAACACATTGCAGGTCCTAATACAACATGCCAGTTAACCACACCACTTCTGTCACACTTTTGTAATTTCCTGGTGTCCCTACCTGTGATTGAAGTTGCCTTTGAATGAATAGCAATGGATTTAGCAAGTCCTCTGGTGAAATCTGCTTGAGGGCCCGAATATATTTTGGTCATCCTCTTTGACTGCCATCTGATATACCTAGGCAATACCCTTAAGGAATACCTTGTCCAAAATGTTATTTCAAATGTGTACACAGACAAGCAGATATTCATTGACCAGAATGTTTATGTCAAGGGTCATGACAGACATGTGCATGCAGTTGCAAATTAAGAAATGTTGCACTTCTGTATACCGTCCACAGACCAACGGCTTGGTCAAACAATTCAATTAGACCTTGAAATCCATGTTGAAACAGGTGGCATAAAGAAACTGAAAGAATTGGAACTGCCTTTTGCCAGCATTGATGTTTGCTATACAGGAGATTCGTCAAGCATCCATGGGGTTCTCCTCTTTTGTACTGGTCTATGAGCAGAGACTCCAGGGCTTGTCTGACCTGGTAAACAAAAGATCCAGGAGAATGTGTCTTCCCCCCACAAAATTATTTTGGAGTTTTTCTTCTAATTACAGGAAAGGATTGAAAAGATGATGTTGTTGGTTAAGGAACGCCTGCAATGTGCCCAGGAGGCACAATGTTGTGTATTTAAATGCTCAGAGAAAGTAAGACACTTCCAGGTAGGGAACCACATGGCACTACTTACCCACACTAGAAAGAGTAAATTGCTGGCTTGATGCAAAGCCCTTTTGAAGTTACAGAATAAGCTGAAATGGTGATCTATAAAATTTACCAACTCGGTAAAAGAAAACCTTTCCAGACTTACCTGGCCTCACTGATGTCAAACTGGGCTCCAGGGTATGCTTTAGGCCTATTACATCCCAGGAGGAAGGAGGTCTCAAATTAAGTAAGGAAAGTGTTGGCGCTGGGGGTCAGAGGATTTGCAGAGTGAGTGGTCAACGCTCAAAGTATTGTTACCAAGCACAATGGAACCCTACAATACTGTAAGGATTTAGGGAAACCTAATAAAATGTGACCTCTATTCAACGCGTTAAGTGTATGAACTTATGGAAAGACTAGGCCCCCGCCTGTTGCATCACCACAAAAGGGTGTTGGAAACACCCCTAGCTAAGGCACCAAGGAGGAAAAACGCATTCTTCACTATATATGGAAACTTCCAATATTGAAGAATGTCTTTGGCCTTCCGGCAGCTCCAGCCACATTCCAACGGGCAATAATTGGGTTATACACTGATATTTGAGGTATGCCTCAGTTTAATTAGATGTCATATTTAATAAAGATTGGGAGTCTCACATACCAAAGGCTAGATAGTATTGGATTTCTTGAAGAAAGCGGGGTTCACTGTAAATCGAGAAATGCGCTGTAGGGATGTAGGTAGCAAAGTACCTCAAGTACATTGTAGAAAAAAGCTTTTCTAATCTGGCCCCACCGCGTTAAAAAAAAAAAGACAGGTATGTTCATTCCTAGATATCATTAGGTATTACTGCCAATTTGTGCCTAGAGAGGAGATGTGCATTCCATGTATTTTCTTAGTCGAAGCTAACCAAGGCTGAGAAAAACCAATGCCATTGTGAAGTGAAAATGCCTGACAACAAAATGGGGTCCGGATTCCAGGATTCTGATATTATCTGTTGAAAAGAAAGTTTACGCTGATTTCCAAAGATGCTTCTTTGACACGGATGCACAAGAATAATGAGGCTAATGCTTAGGATACTTAGTGGTTTCTAGCACTTCTGGAGTTCAGGTTTGTAGTCGAACACAGACCCGGGAGACAGCATCAAAATGCAGATGGTCTTTCCCATTGTCTAGACCTCGGAGTTGGGGCTGGGTAATTGGGTATTGTGCCAGTCAGTAGGGACATATCCTGGATGGTAGGTAGCTATGTCTTTTTTTTTCTGGAAGTGTGTCCTTACAAATATAGGCAAACGGTTGTTTTTGTTTTTTACTGTTCACTGTGCTCCAATGTGGACACTAGTACTGATGAGGTAGGCCAAGGATAAATCCAAGGGAAAAACCAAGCCTAACTTACCGACCAGCCTGCAGACAACCAAATAACCTGTCTAACAGCATGCGTTAAAATCAGGGGTTTAGTCTGCACACATTTGCAATAGAGAATAAGGTCAGTGCTCGCAACCTTTCCTCATAACTAATATCCTCCAGACCCTTTATTAGCTTAGTTGCCCTTCTTTGTACTCACTCCAATTCCAGTATATCCTTCCTGAGGACTGGTGCCCAGAACTGGACAGCATGCTCTTAGTGTAGCCAGACCAGAGTCTTGTAGAGCGGGAGAATTATCGTTTTATCTCTGGAGTTGATCCCCTTTTTAAAGCATGCCAATATTCTGTTTGCTTTGTTAGCAGCAGCTTGACACTGCATGCCATTGCTGAGCCTATCATCTACTGGGACCCCCAGGTCCTTTTCCATCCTAGATTCCCCCAGAGGTTCTCCCCCCCAGTGTATAGATTGCATTCATATTTTTGCCACCCAAATGCATTATTTTACATTTTTCTACATTAAACCTAATTTGCCATGTAGTTGCTCACCCCATTAATTTGTTCAGATCTTTTTGCAAGGTTTCCACATCCTGCGGAGAAGTTATTGCCCTGCTTAGCTTAGTATTGTCCGCAAATACAGAGATTGAACTGTTTACCCCATCCTCCAAGTCGTCTATGAACAAAATAAATAGGGTTGGTCCCAGCACAGAACCCTGGGGGACCCCACTACCCACCTCTGACTATTCCGAGTACTCCCCATTTATCACCATTGTTAATAAGTATTGTTTATGTTTATTTGATGTGACTGAGGACAAGCCTGTGGAGGTCACAATAGACTTTGTATTTGTAATGAACATTTATTTTGATGTCCTGTGTCCCAGCTATTCCCTTGAACTTCACAATATACTGTATTATAACATATCCTACAATTAGGTAGGTACATACTGTACACTGTATTTCTGAGTTTTTGAGTTTGTACTAGGCCCCTTAAGGAATTTTCTGAATATACTTACTGTCCAGAATAGCTCTTCCCAGTTCATTCTTCTTTAGTGTTTTCTCTACTTCATCCATAACCCATGGTATGAATACGGTCTCTACATCTAACATATAAGCAAGAAATGTTAAAACAAATTAAACATGAATGTTTTAAATGATAAGCAACAAACAGAAGGTGAAAATAACCATATCTGTAAATGCTGTACAGTATATTTCAAAAATTCTGGAAAATACATGAAATTGATTAATAAATACTTTGTGAGTCTGTTTTTGGTACCATTTGAATTTATCGCTCATAGCAAGCTTGGTCCAGCAACAATTTCAAAAGCCTTTTATGAACACTAGTAGGCTGTTTTACTAAAGAAGTTGAGAATCCTAACACAATAAATTGTGTGAATATTCACTTCAATTACCCAGTCATGTGAAAAGCAAATCCCTGCATGGTTTGGATGCCCAATCAAGTGCAGATGAAATAGGTAATCAAGCATTTTACTTTTCATGTGACTGGATACGTAAGCTACATTTACACTTGACAATTTGGTCATTTTACAGGATTTTCTTTAGCATTTGTAAAGCCGACGTTTGAGAGTTTTTGCGCACTTTGTAAGCATTTCAATTGAAGTTTATTGGGGCCAAAAATTCTTGAAGCTACAACTCCAAACGATACTACACTCACATATGAACAGGCACAATTGAAAAACATAGGATTTTGGATGTTGAATAGTTTGGAGCTGCTCCTGCACGCTTTTCAGTTTAGGATGTGTGCCACTGCTTCCCCATAGATTAACATACGGTGTAGACTGGCTAAATGTAGCTCCACATGGCTCCAGATACATAAACATAGGATGCTGTACAGGCCATAAAGCCCTTGTAAACAAGATCTTAACTACTTGAAGACGAGGCATTTTAGGGCACTTTTTGTTTCCAAGTAAAAAATCTGTTTGTTTGTTTTTTGCTAGAAAATTACTTAGAGCCCCCAAACATTTTATATTTTTTTTAAAAGCAGAGGCCCTAGAAAATAAATTTGTGGGTTTTGCAGTTTTTTAGGTCAAATGCAATTTTTGGGGAAAAAAATACACCTTTTTACATTTTTATTGCAAAAAAACACAATGCATAACCCAATTTTTTTGTAAAATATAAAAGATGATGTCACGCCGAGTAAATGGATACCAAGCTTTAAAAGCCTTTACAGGTTATCACTTGTGGGACGATTGCTGTTTACGTACATGCATGCGGGACCGACGCATGTGTTCGTCTTTGCACGCTAGCACGGGGGGATGGGGGCACTTTAATTTTTTTTTTTTATCATTTTTTTTATTGCTATCACCAGGAATGGAAACACCTCTTGTTACAGAAATAGGCATGTGATAGGCATGTGACAGGTACTCTTTATAGAGAGATCTGGGGTCAATAAGACCCCAAATCCCGCCTTTGCACTTGAAAACATTCAAAACGCCAAGATCGCTATTTTGAATACTTTTGATTTTCAAAAATTTGAGTCGTTAACATCCAGGTAAACTGGAAGTGATATCATGTCATCGCTTCCAGGTTACCATAGCAAAGGCCCAATCAAAGCCGATTCCGACTTTGTATGCATCTCCGACTAGCGGGCAGACGTGCCGGCTAGTAGCTCGGGTCTCCCAGTGGGACGGGAGAGCCCGAGAGAGCCATTGAAGGGGGGGGGGGGGTGATGACAACTGTTACTGCTACTTGTAATAGTGGCTAGATAGCTGCCTAGGTTGTTATTTCAAGAGAGCCGACTGTCAGCTCTAAAAAGCAGTACACTACGTAAACTGAAATGACGTAGCAGGTACGTGATTTGGTGGCAAGTGGTTAAAGATTTAAAACAAGCCCTTATTGAGCGCTATAGCTGCATATACTTTGAAGTAATTCACCATCAAAGACTTCAATAGGTTTCCAACATCTTCAGAACCTAGTTTACATATGAAGACTGGCAAGCTGACACATTTTTACTGGGAGATACAGCAAGGGGATAGGAGCTGCAATTCCAATACTTCTTTAAACATTGAGAATTAATTTCTCTATAGTGGCTGCGCTACAGAGGTCAGTGAGGACTTGTTTTAACTACTTCAATACAAGGCACTTTCACCCCTTTCCTGCCCAGGCCAATTTTCAACTTTCAGCGCTGTCACACTATGAATGACAATTATACGGTCAGGCAACACTCTACTTATATGAAATGTGTATAATTTTTTTCACACAAATAGAGCTCTCTTTTGGTGGTATTTAGTCACCACTGTTTTTTTTTATTTTTTGCTAAACAAAAAAAGACCAGAACCTTAAACAAAGTTCTGTTATAAAATTTAGCAAATAAATAACCTTTCTCCATAGATTTAGGCCAAACTGTATTCTGCTACATTTCTTTGGCGAAAGTAACCCAAATCAGTGTTTATAACTTTCCTACAGACTAAATAAGAGTCCACAAACTATGGTATATATATCTGAAAATCGATCAATCCTGATGTACTGACGGCTAATTTCTTGAGGCTCGAAAATGCCAGGACAGGACAAATGGGTCCAAGGCATTTCAATAAAAAGAAAGGAGTGGATGCAAACCCTGTATCTGTAGTTGTAAAACTACATCATTTTGAGTTGTGATTTGATGGGCTTATATTTCTTCTCTTCTTTGTGAGTACCTTATTTGGCATTTTAATAAATTGACTTTAGTGTTGAAGGTAATGCACTAGGCGTATGTAATATTGCCACACTATTGGATGTGAGACTTAGCGAGTGCTCAGGTTTGACTGTATTTATTTTGACGTATTTAGTAAGGGGCATGGTGAGCTTTTTGAAGTTGTAATTTTTTTGTCACAGTTTTTGGAAATCGAAGAAACTAAAAAAAAAAAAACTAAAAAAAAAATACCATCAGTCCAAGCCAGTGCCTGACCTCACAAATGTGCTTCTGGAAGAATGGTCAAACATTCCCATAAACACACTCCTAAACGTTGTGGACAGCCTTCCCAGAAGAGTTGAAGCTGTTATAGCTGCAAAGGTGGGCCAACTCAATATTGAACCATACGGACTAATGCCCCATACACACGGTTGGACATTGATCGGACATTCCGACAACAAAATCCTAGGATTTTTTTCCGACGAATGTTGGCTCAATCTTGTCTTGCATACACATGGTCACACAAAGTTGTCGGAAAATCCGATCATTCTGAACGCGGTGACGTAAAACACGTACGTCGGGACTATAAACAAGGCAGTAGCCAATAGCTTTCATCTCTTTATTTATTCTGAGCATGCGTGGCACTTTGTGCATCGGATTTGTGTACACATGATCGGAAATTCAGACAAAGGATTTTGTTGTCGGAAAATTTTATAGCCTGCTCTCAAACTTTGTGTGTCGGAAAATCCGATGGAAAATGTATGATGGAGCCTACACACGGTCGGAATTTCCGACAACAAGGTCCTATCACACATTTTCCGTCGGAAAATACGACGGTGTGTACAGGGCATTAGACTGGGATGCCATTAAAGTTCATGTGCGTATAAAGGCATGTGTGGCGGTGATCAGAACACTGACTGGTGACAGTATTTAAAAAAAAAAAAAAAAACAACAACAAATAAATAATATTTTTTACAATTTTTTTTGGTTTTATTACATTTTTTCCTTTTTTTTTAGAATTTTGTTTAAAACACACTGTGACCAGAGCAATGAAGTGTTACCATAGTAACACTGTACTACTCTGGGGAAGTTAACAGGATTTTTTTTAATGCTTTTTTTTGACTGGTATAAGCTGCCATTTTTACTGAATGAAACTGATTCATTCAGTGTGTATTGTTGTGATTAGCTGTGACATGGTACAGATGGGCGGTGACTGACCCTGTGTGTACCGTATGACTACTGCAGGCCGGTACACTGATCAGTTATGGGCATGTTACACAGTAACATTTAAACACCCTTTTTTCCATAAGTGCCCATTTTGATGTTTATACTTCTGGTTTTTATAGGTTGCAGTATAAAGTTCAGCAACCTTTTTTTTTAACTTATTAAAATCGATAAAAGCTGAAATCGAATTACTGACCTGGCCAGCTCTCATCATGTCATACAAATGCATAATATATATATATATATATATATATATATATATATATATATATATATATACATATACATACACACACACACACACATACACACACATACACAAGGAATGGAATGTACTATTTACACAATAAACTATTTTATTTCTCCAATTAAATGGAACGCACATAAACAATATGTCAGGTTTCACTGCCTTTCGACAATGCAAAGTCTTTGTGCCAGGGCTTACTTTCATATGGACAGCTGTAGAAATGATATATTGCTTCCAAGGCACATACTCTGCATTGTGCGTGGAAGTACACCTCAATTATCAAAGTCAATAAGGTGGGCAGCTGATAATCATATATTTCAATAAAAATACAATGTTTATAACCTTGTGTTAGGCCGATGCTAGAACTAGGACTTATTTGAGTTGTTACTCTGAATCCAGGAGATCAGCTTGGCAGTCCAGCTACTAGTACTTTCAGAGGGAGAGGTCAGTTTTTACAGTCTATCTATCTATCTATCTATCTATCTATCTATCTATCTATCTATCTATCTATCTATCTATCGACAGGTTTTTATTCAATCTGATCTTTAATCTGCTTGTATTTTGTCCTTCCTGGTTCTCCTTCCCCTCCTCATCAACATGCTAATAACTGACAACCTGAAAACATTTCCATTGTTATTACATAATCCTTTTTTTAGATCAATTGATGTCATCACTGGTTATCTGTGCTTCTCTATGCAATGCAAGCAGATCATGGCTGATGGGAGGGACTGTCCCACATTTTGCTTCCGGCGACACCTCCTCTCCCCCTAGGTGGCCCCTCCCTCTCTGCAATCTTCTGAGACACGTCACAGGCCCCAGAAGTTTGCCTGGCCACTAGGAGACTCACGCATGCGCAGTGTGCACCCGGCTGTGAAGCCACAAGCTGTCACAGCTGGGTGCCCACACTTGCAATAACTGTGCCACGGAGAGGAGCGAGACTCCGGGCAGCCGCATCACTGGACCGTAGGACAGGTGAGTGGCTGTGCATTAAAAGTCTCCAGCTATACTTTTTGTAGCTGCTGACTTTTAATAAATGTACAAACGAGTGGAACTCTGCTTTAAAAAGCCCTGGTGCAAACAGTGGCCTGGATCTTTGGTGGAGTTATGCAGATATAAAAACCCCTTTAATGGGTTGATGTCAGTCTGGAGCAGTGGGCATCCCTAGGCAGAGTGCATTTGCCTGCAGAATGACTTAGGTAATGCCCACAGCGATGGTGAGCCTCCATGATTAAAGGTACTAAAGTGTAATGAATGAAATGGGATGGGCCAGGGACAGTCAGGCTGGGGAGGAAAGTGCTAGATGTCTTCCAATCAGTAAATTAATATAGCTCTACAGTATATGATATGCTGCAGCTTCTAATGTACATTGTGAGAAGCTCAGTCTGCAGTCAAATAAGAATAAGCATTTTCAGTACAGGAGAGGACATGACAGGTAGATGACAGTATATATACACTGTATATATCCATACATGATCCATGCTGTTACATTATATAAAAATGTTCTTGGTCTTGATTTTACAGTCAAACCCCTTCCACTTTTTAGTTCTTTAGCCTCCCTAAACACATTGGGGGTTATTTATGAAAGGCAAATCCACTTTGCACTACAAGTACACTTGGAAGTGCAGTCGCTGTAGATCTGAGGGGGACACGCAAGGAAAATAAAAAACAGCATTTTAGCTTGTACATGATTGGATGATAAAATCAGCAGAGCTTCCCCTAATTTCAGATCTTCCCCTCAGATTTACAGCGACTGCACTTCCAAGTGTACTTGTAGTGCAAAGTGGATTTGCCTTTCGTAAATAACCCCCATTGTAACACTCCAGATTTGTTATCTATGTCATATTTCCATTATGCTCAGGATATGATCAGATTGCTTAAAAATGGTATCTTTAGCTCATAGGTATTATTTGCAAAAAATGCTGCAATTATATATTTTGCTTTCAATAACACCCACTCTGTGGATGTGGCAGACTGAGTGCAACTTAGTCACTTTTTCTATCACCTACACAATTTTCTAATGGTTCCACAGACCAGCACAAGAAACAGAAATGCTGGAAGCCTTATTAGTAGACTTACCATGCCATTCTTTGACAGATAAAACACTGCCACCTACTGCTGAATACAGACACGATTTATTATAAAAAAAAACGATAAGTGTGTGTGTGTGTGTTATTTTTACAGTGTTTTTAATCCATTAGTCTGTGACTGTTTCCAATGGTTATAACGTATGTAAAGCTAAAACATTTTATAATTTTAGGATAGAATAGGGAAGGGCAGAACCCCTTCCAGGATTTTGTTGTTTTCTACTCCTCCGCCATTTCATGACAACTAAAGCTATTGCTTATACACTGATAGGGGACAAGATGTAAAAAAAAAGTTAAAAAACAAAAACACGGTTTACAAAACTGAACAAATTATTTACATTTCGTTTTTTTTTTTACATACTGTCATCAGTCAGTATCTCTGATCACTGCCATGCCAGTACTGTACTGGTGACAGTATGTAAAAAGATACGTAATTTTTTTTTTATTTATTTAATTTCCAAAAAACTGACAAAATATTACATCTTGGAAAAACCCGTCATGCCTCTTACTGAATACTTCAGACTGTCCACTTTCCAAAAAGCGGTCATTTGGGTGGTATTTGTACTGTCCTGGCATTTTAGGGCCTCAAGAAATGATAGTACATCAGTCAAAGAAGAAATGGCTGCACACCATGGCTACTTCCAAAGTCCTTTATTGGAAATCCCAAAGCAACACTACAGGACACCAACAGGCTGCATGGTTGATGCGTTTCACACACTATAAATGTGCTTAATCAATTAAGCACATTTGTAATGTGTGAAACGCGTCAACCATGCAACCTGTTGGTGTCCTGTAGTGTCACTTTGGGATTTAGAATAAAGAACTTTGGAACTAGCCGTGGTGTGCAGCCATTTCTTCTTTGACCATCACATACAGAGGCAAGCCGGGGTAGGCACCCACATGCAGTTTCCATTAGGCTTTTTTGCCTCACCTAGGGTGGCGGGTCCTCTTCATTCACTCACGTCAGTACATCAGGATTGATCAGTTTTTAAATACAGTATATACACCATAGTTTGTAGACACTATGTGTATTATTTGCAAAGTGAATCTTTACCTCATTTACAAAGTTCTGGAGCAACTGCACTTGCAAAGTGCACAGTCTATTTGCCTTTAGTAAATCAACCCGTATAACTTTCACACAAACCAATTAATATACACTTATTGGGATTTATTTTCTTACCAAAGACGTGTAGCAGAATACATTTTGGCCTAAATTTATGAATAAATTTGACTTTATTGGATATATTTTCTAACAAAGTACAAAATATTGGGGTTTTTTTTTCAACATTTTTGGTCTTTTTTCGTTTCTATAATAAAAAATAAAAGACGCAGTGGTGATCAAATACCAGCAAAAGAAAGCTCCATTTGTTTGAAAAATGAAAAAATGATATAAATGTAATTTGGGTACAGAGTTGAATGACGACGCATTTGCCAGTTAAAGTAGCGCAGCGCTTTATAGGAAAAAATGTCCTGGTCATGAAGGGGATTAAATCTTACAGAGCACAAGTGGCTAAATAAAAAGTTTGGGCTTTATTTAGATTTTAAAGAGCGCTTCAATTTTCTAAACTGTAACCCATCAAATGTACATGTAAGATACGAGTTTCTGTTTTATTTATATGATGTAGATTATTATTATTATTATTTTAGCTGTGTATGACAGTATAGGTTGCAGCAAATAGCAGAAGGATTAATGTTTCTCATGACAGCACATTTTTTATTTTGTCTGTTCAGTATCACCATTATCAAATGCATATTGGGTGAACAGCATCTTAGCCATTGACAAGCAGATCACTTACTTGTCCATTAAAAGTCTGCCTACATTGCATGATTGTAAAAAATAGCTTGCAGTTTGGCTTCAAGCACATTACTGTAGTTAAGTAGCACATACTGTACACCATTTATGTAACAAACTATAATGGGTAAATTGCTAAAGCATAATAGAAAATCTTTGTCCAACTCCTCAGATAATTGCTAACAAGGTTCAGGTTGATTATATGCCTGGTATTAGCCACATTATGCATGCCTGCAGTTAAGTGGAACTTTACTCAAATTGGATTCTAATTTTAGGTGGAGTGGGGCAGGGACCAGGGTTCAAACCCAGTGAGAACTCTCCACATTTGTTTTGAGGATCTCAAAGGCCAACTACAATTTTTTAGCTAACCTATGAAGGTCAACTACTAAAGTGATTGATTTACATATTTCTACAAAGTATTCCCCAAAGAAGCGCTAAAGAGGTTATCCTCTAGGAATCTATAGGAACACATAGATAATTTTTAGTAGGTGAAAAGCCAGGTCAATCTCTGATTCATGACACCCAAAGCTAGTATAATAAAGAAACAACAATAATAGCATTTACCAAAGATCTCCAGAAAAGTAAACCTACTAGCAGAATTTGTTGATGGCCGATATTCAAATACAGCAGAAATGTCTGCTCGATGCAGGCCTAGAAAATCCAGTGATTGCCTATTTTTTTTTTTTAAAGTGTCTTCTCTTTCCAATTGATAAGTCCAAAATAAAACTTTTTAAAGAGAAAACAAGTGTAATGCTTTAACCATACAGCAAACTTAAATCTTATGCCGCGTACACACGAGCGGACTTTACAGCAGACTTTGCTCGGCGGACTTTACGCCGGACTTTATGACGGTCTTTCCGAATGAACGGACTTGCCTACACACAATCCACCAAAGTCTGTCGAATTCGTACGTGATGACGTACGACCAGACTAAAACAAGGAAGTTCATAGCCAGTAGCCAATAGCTGCCCTAGCGTGGCTTTTTGTCCGTCGAACTAGCATACAGACGAGCGGACTTTTCGACCGGACTTGAGTTCGACGGATAGATTTAAAACATGTTTCAAATCTAAGTCCGTCCAACTTTTGAGAAAACAAAGTCTGCTGGAGCCCACACACGATCAAATTGTCCGACGAAATCCCGTCCGCCGGGCAAAGTCTGCCGTAAAGTCCGCTCGTGTGTACGCGGCATTAGACACAGCTCTAAAACTTTTTAAAGACCAAACTGAGCTATGTTCCATTCTTATCAAATTCTATACCACCAGAAAATATTCTTATAATACTTCATACACACTTATATATACCAGTGTGTGCTACTAAATACAAAAACCCCACTGGATTTATAAATATAGATCTAGTAAGTTGATATAACACAACTATATAAAGTTATAAACATATAATGAGCTTTTCTAGGGTTGCCATTAAAAAGCACTCTGATAAAAGAGCAGTCTGTTGTAATGCTAATGATCATTTAAAGAAATGCTGCCGTGGTATTCTAAAGACTCAAAGCTGATTAAGGTTTTACCATGACATAATGCTAAAACACAAAGGAGGAAAGTAGATCATTAATTATATTATATGATAATCTGGAATAAAAGCATATAAACTACAGGAGATTGGGTGACTTTGTTAGCTCATGATATGACTGAAAGGCAAATAGCAGTCAGCAGTCTTAATCCTGTGGCTGCGGAGTGCTATTTGTCTTTCAGCCATATCATCACCTATGATATGGTTTGCTAAGAGGTAATCTTGATCTGCAAAACATTACTTGCCCTCCTGCGTACAAGGTGACCAGTGGGCACACATCTAGAAAGCATTGTGCAGGATAATTGTTTTAAACAAAGCTAGCAAAATCATTTTTTGTCTTCTTAAATGTGGAAATGATTAGCCCTTGCTAATAGCCTTTATTTTGACTATATAAAGGATATTTTTATTTGAAATGATACACCAGAATTCAAATGTGTAAACCATGCATGGTTTTGAGCATTCCCATTCAAAAGGAATTTATTTTTCATTCATTAAAGCGGAGTTCCAGCCGTTTTTCTGTTTATTAAAAGTCAGCAGCTACAAAAAGTGCCTGCTGCCCGCCTCTTAAAGGGCAACGTACAGGTACGTGATTTTGCCTGTACGAGCCCTTCTGCCGCAGTATATCTGCGTGAGGCGGTCGGCAAGCGGTTAATGTACACACAGCACCCCATATTGACAGAAAAACACAGAATTGTTGACATTTTTGCAGATTTATTAAAAAAAAAACTGAAATATCACATAGTCCTAAGTATTCAGACCCTTTGCTCAGTATTTAGTAGAAGCACCCTTTTGATCTTATACAGCCATGAGTCTTTTTGGGAAAAGATGCAACAAGTTTTTCACACCTGGATTTGGGGATCCTCTGCCATTCCTCCTTGCAGATCCTCTCCAGTTCTGTCAGGTTGGATGGTAAACGTTGGTGGACAGCCATTTTTAGGTCTCTCCAGAGATGCTCAATTGGGTTTAAGTCAGGGCTCTGGCTGGGCCATTCAAGAACAGTCACGGAGTTGTTGTGGGTCATTGTCTTGTTGGAAGGTAAACCTTGGGCCCAGTTTTAGGTCCTGAGCACTCTGGAGAAGGTTTTCGTCCAGGATATCCCTGTACTTGGCCGAATTCATCTTTCCCTCGATTGCAACCGTCCTGTCGTCCTGTCCCAGCAGCTGAAACCCCCCCCCCCCCCACAGCATGATGCTGCCACCACCATGCTTTTCCACACATACCCCTTAGAATTAAGGCCAAAAAAGTTCTATCTTGGTATCATCAGACCAGAGAATCTTATTTCTCACCATCTTGGAGTCCTTCAGGTGTTTTTTTAGCAAACTCCATGCCGGCTTTCATGTGTCTTGCACTGAGGAGAGGCTTCCGTCGGGCCACTCTTCCATAAAGCCCTGACTGGTGGAGGGCTGCAGTGATGGTTGACCTTTTACAACTTTCTCCCATCGTCCGACTGCATCTCTGGAGCTCAGCCACAGGGATCTTTGGGTTCTTCTTTACCTCTCTCACCAAGGCTCTTCTCCTCCAATAGCTCAGTTTGGCCGGACGGCCAGCTCTAAGAAGGGTTCTGGTCATCCCAAATGTCTTCCATTTAAGGATTATGGAAGCCACTGTGCTCTTAGGAACCTTAAGGGCAGCAGAATTTTTTTTGTAACCTTGGCCAAATCTGTGCCTTGCCACAATTCGGTGTCTGAGCTCTTCAGGCAGTTCCTTTGACCTCATGATTCTCATTTGCTCTGACATGCACCGTGAGCTGTAAGGTCTTATATAGACAGGTGTGTGGCTTTCCTAATCAAGTCCAATCAGTATAATCAAACACAGCTGGACTCAAATGAAGGTGTAGAACCATCTCAAGGATGATCAGAAGAAATGGACAGCACCTGAGTTAAATATATGAGTGTCACAGCAAAGGGTCTGAATACTTAGGACCATGTGATATTTCAGTTTTTCTTTTTTAATAAATCTGCAAAAATGTCAACAGTTCTGTGTTTTTCTGTCAATATGGGGTGCTGTGTGAACATTAATGAGGAAAAGAAATGAACCTAAATGATTTTAGCAAATGGCTGCAATATAACAAAGAGTGAAACATTTAAGGGGGTCTGAATACTTTCCGTCCCCACTGTTTATAATGTTTGGGGGTTCTGATTCATTTTCTAGCAACAAAATGATGATTTTTACATGTAGGAGTAAAGTGTCAGAATTGGCCTGGGTGGCAAGGGGTTAATTACCATAAGCAAGTAATATGCACATATTATATATTATTTTTAAGGTAATTTACTATATTTTCAAAAACTGTACTCAAGCAGGTGGCTTAACGGACAAATTACTGAAGTTTAAAATTCAGAATGGCCGAGCAATCTTCTGGGACCTGTGACATGTCCCAGAAGATTGCAGAGAGGGAATGGGAGAGGACAAGGAGTCGCCTAGCTGTCAAAACTAGGTACCCGCTCCCCCCCCCAAAAAAAAACAACATGCCAAATGTGACATGTCAGGGGGTTAGGAGTCCTTAAAGCAGAAGTTCCACTTTTGGGTGGAACTCCCCTTTAAGAGACAAAGAATTCAGTCATTGTGAGATACATGGGTTATACTGCCACCTACAGGAGGAATGGGGCACTGGCAAACAAAAAAGTCACTTGCCAGCCAGGTATAATCAAGTCAGTGTCCTAGGAGGATGGACATCTTTTCTCTTTTGAGAAAAGTTTATTTTTCTAGCCATTTTTATCCTTTTAGATTTTTTTTTTCTTTAAAATTGTTCCTCCATGCGCTATACCCAAAAGACGGCTACATTGTGGCTCTCCAATTCTGGGAAAGACGTCCATGGATGTCCTTCTCGGCTGAGCACAGATCACTGTAAAGGGCCAATCACAGGGCCCTTTACCATGTGATCAGTTGTATTCAACCACAGCTAGTCACATGTAAACAGACTTGCTGGTTATCGACATTCCTTTCCTCACACGCAGCGAGTACATTGTTTACACTGATAAACACGGCACCGATCATCAGTGCCCTGATAATCAGTACAGCCCCATCAGTGCAGCTCATCAGTGCCCATCAGTGCCATCTCATCAGTGCCACCTGAGTGTCCATCAGTGTCACCTCATCAGTGCACAAAAAAATGACTTATTTACAAAATTTTATGTCAGAATCTAAAAACCCAGTGGTGATTAATTACCACCAACAGAACGCTCAATTTGTGTGAAAAAAAATGATAAAAATTTGGGTACAGTGTTGCATGACCGCGCAATTGTCATTTAAAGTGTGACAACACTGAAAGCTGAAAATTGGCTTGGGCAGGAAGGGGGTGAAAGTGCTGGATTTGGGTTATTCATGTAGATATGTGCTAAGGAGCCTGTGTCTCTCAAAGAGCAAGAAAAAAAAAAAAACAGTATTTTTTTACTTCTACTGTAAATTTTTATTATCGTAAATTTTGCTTCTAGGAGATAATTAGGGACTCACACTTCTGTGTTTGTAATCTACTCTTAATACTGCTTTTCTACAAAACTGAAGCATGCTGGGAAGGGTAGGGATTGTACTTGGCTATCCAGTGGCAGTTTTCCAGTGTCCAATTTATCCTGTGAACACCAATATAACCAATTTGTCTAAGAATAAATTAACCCTGTGTCACTTAATTAACTCCAAGAAACAGATTTCACAGTAAGTACAAAAATTGTGTTTTTTACTTTTTAAAAAGTGGGTACTACAAACCAATTTGCAGTACAAGTCTAAAAAGTTTGAACAAAGAAGTTTAAAAACACCAGCTCATCACTAAACCCGGTATCATCCACAGCATGTAAGCTTTAGACATTTTGTACTTCGTGTTCTGCAATATGTTTAAAGTGAATGGAATGTATAGCCAAAATGTATGTCTTTATGTTTGGATAGAGTATGGAAGTGTTAAAATCCCTATTAGGGATATCACTATATCTAAGCTATATAAATTATTATTGAAAGAAGAAGAAGCAGAGGTACCTGCATTCATCAAAAAATGGGAAAAGGAACTGGGAACACAAAAAAATATAAGCACTATTAGAAAAATGTTAACCCTAGCCCATAGCTCAGCGGCAGATATAAAAACGGCCGAGATGAACTATAAATGTTTGGCGAGGTGGTACGCAACGCCAGATAAGACTAGTAAATTCCAACATGGGAAACTGGCAGACTGCTGGCGGGGTTGTGGAGGGGTGGGTACTATGGCTCACTTATGGTGGAACTGCCCGACTATCAAAAAATTTTGGAAAAAAATCTTGACTTTGATTAAGGATATTACTAAAATAGAGGTGAAAGAAGATCCGTGGACGGTTCTCTTCCATGGCATAGAAGGGAATGTGAAACAATATAGAACATCCCTAGTTCCACATTTACTAAACGCAGCAAAAAGATTAATCCCTAAAAATTGGTGGGGAAAAGAAAGCCCCGAGATGTGGGACTGGATAAATGCCGTGGAAGAGACCTACACCATGGAGCAGATTTATCATAACAAAGAGGAAAAGATAGAAGTAGACAAATGGAAATGTTGGAAGGAGTTTAAAAAATCATGGAGTTATGTAGAAAAAATTAGGATCTATCAAGTAGTTCATAGGTATTGCACAAGGGTTGGGGAGGGGGAAGGGAGGGAGAGGGGTTTATATATATATGTTTATAGACAGATATTTAATGTAAAACGGAGAGATTGATAAATAAAGATAACATTTTAGAGAGCGAAAGAAGAAGGGGAACTAAGGGCTGAGCCTTGTTAGGCTGTGTGTGTTTTTGTTTTATTACTCCCTTGTAAACCCCTGTTGTTTCTTTTTTCATTTAGCTGAAAATGAAATATATGCCACAGTGATGAAGAGATGAGAAGAGACATATATGAGCGGTGAAGCTGCAATTAGTCTCTCTAGGAACTTTCTGAGGTGGCAAAAAAAAAAAAAAAATCCCTATTAGGTTATTTTTTGCTGTCTGTGTCTTGCTGTGAAGATTTCTCATTGAAGTACATCTAAACCCAAAAACAAATTGCAATATACTGCAGCTTACCAGTCCTTAGATGTGGTGACTGCATTAGTTCTTTTACACTAGTTTCACCTGGGGATCCTGCCAGTAAGACACTTCCTGTCCTAGGGTGACAACACTCACTGTACGGTATTCTATGCAAGAGCAGTATTGTCACTGTTCTGCCTCCAGCAGGATAATCAGTTATGTTGCCTGCAACATCAGATTTGACCACAAGAAGTAGCCGGTGGTGAATATACTGTTTTTGCAGAAACTAGAAACTGTTCAGCTTTAATAAAAGTTCCCATCATTCTTCAGTCTAGGAGAAAGAGACAGGTGCATCCTGGGAGCTCAGACTCCATCTAAGGGACTGAGGGAGAAGGAACCAGCTATCAGAGCACATGTTGTGGACTAAAACTTGCATCCTGTTGCACCTTCTAAATGCAGCGTGGCTGGTATGAATCATTTACTGCCATGCACAGCCTAACTGTCTATTGTATTTCCTATAGATTTCATAAACTGATTATATGTACATTGTTTTCTTCCAATGGTTTCGCCCATCCTGCTTTGTTAATTAAAGCGGAGTTCCACACAAAGATGGAACTTCCGCTTTTCGGAACCCTCCCCCCCTCAGGTGTCACATTTGGCACCTTTCAGGGGGGAGGGGGGTGCAGATACCTGTCTAAGACAGGTATTTGCACCCACTTCCGGCATGCGCAGTAGGGAACCAGGAAGTGAAGCCGCAACGCTTCACTTCCTGATTCCCTCACCTAGGATGGCGGCGGCAGCTGCCGAGAACCGAGCGTGTTCTCGGCGTCCCCTGCCGACATTGCTGGACCCTGGGACAGGTAAGTGGCCATGTATTAAAAGTCAGCAGCTGCAGTATTTGTAGCTGCTGGCTTTTAATATTTATTTTTTTTGGCGGTGTGGGTGAACCCCCGCTTTAAGCTTCAATGTTACATCCAGTCTGGCGTATTGCAGAATAGGAGGGTTTAGTTGCATTTCGAGTCACACACAGGGAAACTGAAGTCGACTACAAACACCTTCCCATCTCTAATACATAGGGAGGAGGTAATGTATAGTTAACAGAAGATAACTGGGAAAGCTGATGACATGGTTTGAGATTTTAGTTCAGTTACAAATATATTTGGATTTCTATCAGGATGAACAGATATATTCCAGTGCTTGAAGAAAACGTTCTTAGCCTGGTAACATAAAACCAATGCAGCCACCATATCCAAAGACTGGTAAGCTGTATTA
Source organism: Lithobates septentrionalis (assembly GCA_037952835.1). NCBI lineage: Eukaryota > Metazoa > Chordata > Amphibia > Anura > Ranidae > Lithobates > Lithobates septentrionalis. The sequence goes on from JBBDGP010001118.1 coordinate 1,132,815, forward strand.
TATTCAATTTTTGTTCTTGGGTTTAGATATAAAGTATTTAAACTTCCTGTCCTGAAGATGCAACATAAACTGAGAGGAAGTGAGGGTAAATTTAATCTAAGACCGTTATAACATTTACCCTTATCTGTTGAAAACTCCAAAATTTTTGATCTCCCCTCACTTTCTGGTGGATCTCCCCAAAGAGGGCTCAAACAATGAAAACTTGACAGAGGATCTAACCCTACCCCAATCTGTCTAAAACTGGGGGCCTAGGAGAGGGAAGCCATGTGGCCTAGGGCCTGAGAAGGACATTATGGGTACATTATGATGCGAGTAGCATCACAGCACCCCCACCTGTCTAGTTAGGAGTACTTTAATGCGATTGTAGCCAGAATGTGAACAATCTTTTATTATACACCTTTCTGCCACTGTTTGGGAACTATTCTTACCACATTGGATTGCAACACCAGCTTGTGGAAGTAGTTGTAGTACTTTTGGTTATTTAAGTAACGTTCAGCGAAAGGCCACTTTGCCTCTTTTTGTTTTAAGTAGAACTATAGGCAAAACTTTTTTTTTGTTTTGGATAGAATAAAGGAGGGTTATAACCCCTGTCAGATTTTTTTTTTTGCCATCTGTGTCCTATTGCAGAGATTTTCCTTCACTTCTTGTCCCATAGTCAAACAGGAAGTGAGAGGAAATCTATGCAAAATAAGGGGATTCCTTGAGGACTCCCAGATCACCAGAACTAGTGTTCCCATTGGAGGATTTCCCCTCTATTAAATTTCTGGGGACAACCCAAAATGAGTTATCTCTATTACTTTCACTTTCAATGATAATGGTAAACAGGACAAATAGAAAGGTTGCATCTCCTTACCTGGGCACAGACAGCAATAAAAACTGACAGGTCTCCCAATCCATCTCTACTCCATTCAAAATTAAAACAAAAACCTTTGCCTTTAGTTATACTTTAAGCTTGCAAGTACATGAAATGTGATATGATGGGCTCATCCAATACCTGGAAGAAGCATAAATACGTATGTTTGTGCAAACCTGATTGTCTCAGGAGCAGGTGGTGATTAGTGTAAAGGAGTTGCCCTCCTGGTGATGACAGTTAACCCATTCAAGAAGCACATGCAAAGGTAACCCAAGCTCCAGATGTTCAGTTGGACTTCCAGAGCAAAAATCTAGACCAAAGTAAATCACAGAGCCCTATGTGAGTTGTGCTCCGTACATATGGTGTTGATATGGCCTTTTATGAGGGGATGCTGCCCGTTACCAGGCCGTGGCCTCTCTGCAGCTGGGCCACGAGTGCAGCTGGTGAGAGAGAGAGCTGGCGGGGGGAGAGAGCAGACGGGCGACTGAGAGCGAAAGACAGAGAGCCGGGGGGTGGGCGGCCGAAAGAGATAGCTGGCGGGCGAGCAGAGAGATGACATCATCTCTCACCACCCGCCCTGCATCACCGCAGTTCCGTGAGAGAATCCTCTTTCTCTGCTGTCACTGTTGCCTGCAACCAAATTGCCTTTACATTTAAAAAGTGACAAGCTGCATCTGGTATTTTTTGGTGGCAGGCAACAGTGACAATCCGCATCTGATGGCAGGATTGTGACAATCCCCAAATGGTGGCAGGCGACATGGCAAGTGACAATCTGCATCTGGTGGCAGGTGACGTGGCAAATAACAATCCGCATCTGGTGGCAGGTGACGTGGCAAGTGACAAGCTGCATCTGATGGCAGGCGACGTGACAAGCTGCATCTGGTGGCAGGTGACTTGGCAAGTGACAATCCGCATCTGGTGGCAGGTGATGTGACAAGCTGCATCTGTTGGCAGGTGACGTGGCAAGTGACAAGCTAAATCTGGTGGCAGGCGACGGTGGCAAGTGACACGCTCAGGGCTCCCACTGATGTTGCATTATGGTGAGTTGAACCATTTCATTTTATATTACAATATAATAATAGAAATAATGCGCTTCAATCATCCTAAAACCATGTCAAGCATGGTGCTGTGATGATTGAAGCGCCAACACCAGCCATTACCCCACCAAATTTCCTGCGAAGAAACACGCAGCAACCCCCCCTCCCCCCAGGCCTTGGCATAATTTTCTCCAATGCGGCTGGTCCCTGGTGCCAAAAAGGTTGGGAATCCCTGCTGTAAGTGATCTGGGATCAGCATCCATTGCACATATTGCAAAGTCTGCATGGGCTTGGGTGGTGTAAAGTATTAAAGTAGTCCTGGAAAACCCTGTTTGTAAGACTACTTTCACACTGGGGCGGGCATCGGTGGTAAAGCGGTGCTAGTTTTAGCTCTGCTTTACCGTCGTTTTAGCGGCGCTATTCGGCCGCTAGCGGGGTGGTTTTAACCCCCGATAGTGGCCGAAAAAGGGTTAAAACCGCAGCAGCGACGGTTTGGCGGCGCTGCCCCACTGTTTTCAATGGGCAGGGGCGCTTAAGGAGCGGTGTATACACCACTCCTACAGCGCTGCAAAGATGCGGCTTGCAGGACTTTTTTACCGTCCTGCAAGCGCACCTCTCCAGTGTGAAAGCTTTCACACTGGAGAGACAGGAGAGGCTCTTTACTTACTTGCTAATTCATTGTCCAAGGAGGAGGCTGGAGGCAGCAACGAGATATTGAAAGCTAAATTAGTAACCCAAGAGGATAAATTACCTAATGGATAACTACTATAAGCCCAAGAACAAAACATGTTGCAGCTTACAGATCCTTGGATGTGGTTACTGTATTTGTTTCTATTTTTAAGGCCAAGAACATTTTTAACAAGTACAGAAAATATATGTTAACCTTGCCATAAATGTCTCTCATTTCCTGTTAGCTGCACTAAAAGGAAAAACAATGTCATTTTCCTTCTGAAAACAATTTTTCCCACCCCTCATGCAAAGGCGATCAACAGAGGAATACATGTTTAAAGTTCAGCCTGGGTGACTCCCTCCACAGATACAGTGGCGTGAGTAAGCGTAGCCATCCTAGGACAGGAAGTGTTTTATTTACAAGTTTATTGGATCAAAATTAAGCAGAAAAAAAATGAATGGTGCCACCTTTTCTAAATACTGGTACTCTGCAAGATATTACATTTTGTTTTTAAATTTAGATATACTTTAATCAGGAACTACATGCATTACAAGACTTGCTATGCAGAATTATAAATCCTTTGGAGGGTAAACAGTGTGTTGAGTTAGCAGTGTACCCAGAGTTTCTCTTTAGCATAGAAAGTAGAAAACTCCTGCTGCCATAACTTTCATTTACCATTTACATTTTCATTTCACACACATACATTCAAATACAGTAGGTTGAACTGGATGGGCCTGTGTCTTTTTTCAACCTTATACGCTACTGCATGTGACTATTGTTATAGAATAAAAATCACACACACATAAGTTGACTTGGATGGACCTGTGTCTTTTTTCAAACTTATAAGCTACTGTAGCTTATAAGCTTGAAAAAGACACAGGTTCATCCAAGTCAACTTATGTGTGTGTAATTTTTATTCTATAACAATAGTCACATACAGTGCATTAAAAAAAGTATTCATACCCCTTGAATTTTTCCACATTTTGTCATATTACAACCAAAAACATAAATGTATTTTATTGGGATTTTATGTGATAGACCAACACAAAGTGGCACATAATTGGGCACTGTATGTGACTATTGTTGTAGAATAAAAATCACACACACACACGCACACGTGGACTTGGATGGACCTACATAGTTACATAGTTAGTAAGGTTGAATAAAGACACCAGTCCATCCAGTTCAACCTGAGTGAGTGTGAGTGTCTACAATTATCCCTAACCCTGTACATCCCACACTCACATCCTTCCCTACTCTCAATCCAAGGTCCCCATTTATATACTAAGGCCAATTTTGGACAGAAGCCAATTAATCTACCAGCATGTTTTTGGAATGTGGGAGGAAACCGGAGTACCCGGAGGAAACCCACGCAGGCACAGGGAGAACATGCAAACTCCAGGCAGGTAGTGTCGTGGTTGGGATTCAAACCAGTAACCCTTTTTACTGCTAGGCGAGAGTGCTAACCACTACACCACTGTGCCGCCGACCTGTGTCTTTTTCAATCTTATAAGCTATGTGACTATTGGTATAGAATCAAAATCACACACATAAGTTGACCTGGATGGGCCTGTGTCTTTTTTTGACCTTATAAGCTATGTAACTATGTGCACTAAGGGGTGGCAAGATGGCTGCAGTTCTAACAAGTGTAATTAGCACAAAAATTTAGCTGAACTCACACACTCAAGGTCTGCAGGCAGTTTCTGTACTTCAAATTTACTCAGTATAGATATGTTTGCTAACAGTTTTACACAATATGACAATGACGCATGAATGTCATGAAGTCCTCAGGTGTGTTTTACATTTATAACCAAGATAGATAGTTATATATGTTTGAAAATACAAACCTCTTTCCACTGGGTCATAGAAATATCCATTGTCCCTTAGGCTGCTGAACACCGATGGAATAAGGTCAGCCAGGTACTGCTGTGCAAAAGCTCTTGCTGCTACCTTCTCTGCCGTCTCCTTTTCTTTCAAAAGCTTTTCTCTTTGTTGCTGTTTGCGTCGTTCCTATACAGAAAAATGAATGTAATAACTGTCAACTTAAATTACATATTTAAACTTTGTGTCCATTGCAGTGAACTCATTCCCTGATCATCACTATGAAATAATAAAGCCCCTAAATACAAAGATTGTATACCTTTTCGTCTCTGTGTCTTCTCTCCTGTTCCTCAAGACGTTGTGCCTCGGCAAGTTCAGCATTGCGCAGCTCCTCAAAGGCACGCTGTTGTGCTCTTAAGCTGGCAAGTTCTTCTTCTTCCATTACCTCAAGTAAAGCCTGCTCAACTGTTTTGCCAATCAGCACCTCCAGCAGCGGTTTAACCTCCAGATCAAAGTCAAAAAGCTGCAAAAGGAAATGAGCAAAGATTACTGGTAACCATTTTGGTTATTTTATTTTAGTCTATATACTTTTGTTGTAGGACAAAGTTTGTCAACCATAGAGAATAATTTTTATATAATACCAGTACTCGTGGTATCTTGCAATATTGGAGGGTGTTTATTGAAACACGTAGCACAGTATTTGTACACCACTGCACAAATACCATGACCTTATGAGTAGGCACTAAATGTGCGAAATGCCCCAAGGTGTGATTCTGTATGTATGCTGCGCTTCTTGTATGAATAAGCACCCACCAGTGTTGCAAGATACTACCAAGGACTTTTTGTATTATATAAAGTTGCTTAATTGGACCAGACAAGGTTTGGGGACTAATGGTATCCAGCAGCAGCAGAGGATTATTTTATGCATATACAAAATCATCTACGGTCTTGCGATTGTCCAGAGACCAAAAGCTGTAGCACTATCCTTATTAGTAGCACTGAAAAATTATTTTTTTTATTTCAGTAAATGCATTGAGAATTTCATTTTGTTTCAACCAAAACTATTTAGGCACCAACATCTGAGTTATGTGGTCATTTTAATGCAGGGTTCTGGTAGCAGCTTTTGACTACAGCATTATGGCAAATGCAGAAAAAAAAAAGTGGGCTTACAGAATGAAGGCACATCACTTCAAATCAAGAGAAACCATTTCTAAAGTTTCAACAACAACCCAATGACTCTGAAAATAATAGGCCAAACCCAAATCACTCAATCATTGTTGTACATATTATGAATATTGGTCAAGCACTGTTCAGCACAAATTTTTTGAAGTTACCATTTCTCCCTTTTTTTATATGTGAGCACTGCCTTCTTTTAAAAAGTAATATTTAACGATCAAAGTACGATGAATAATGTTTGTGTATTTTTTTATAGGCAAAAAGTGTTCTCTCTTAAAAAGTTCCACTCTTGAGGGAATAATTGGACTTGTGGATGACACCTTCCCCGTACAACATACACATCTGCTGGGCAGTATAGAAATGGGCAAAACCACGATACAGGAGTATTTCACTGGAATATTTCCACAGGAATCATCAATGATTATTCCATCAAGTCTCTCTGCTGTGACCGTTTCCTTTGTTTACTAGGCCAGATTACTACATTAGTGCACAAAAATGTTCTTGATTTTGTTTATGGTTTGGGGTTCAGTTTACAAAACTTCTTGTAGATTTTCTTGTTCTTTTTGAAAGTCTATATGGCCCAGTATAAACAGGCAGTTAAAGGGGAAGTTAGGTGGATGGTTCACTTATCTAATTATTCAGCTGTGTCTTTGGGGTTTTTACGTGTCTAGGAGATTCTTGCAGCCAAGTCTGATTACAGTTCTTGGCGTTGCCCAACAGCCAGAAACGTTACTAAGGGCTCCCTCTTTCCCTAGTTAATTTCATATGGAGCAGGGCTGCTGATAAGGGGGTACCACCAATCCTTTTGTACGGGGCCCAGGCACACATGGGGGGCCCAGACAGCAGGGGAATTAGAAGTGGGCAGGACAGGGAGGGGAATAGGTGGGGTGGGGGATGGCAATCACAGGAACGATGTCAGGTGTGGCTCTCAGCAGCAGCTGAAAGCTGGTTTCTCATCCTCTCCCTCCTGCCAGCTTTCAGCTGCTGCAGGGAGAGACACACAGGGCATCATTCCTGAAATTGCTCCTTGCACCAATCCCCCTCCCTGTCCTGTTCACATCTTATTTCTCCCTGCTGTGTGCTCCCCCAGCAGCACTGCCGGCTTCCCTCTCCCGCCTGCTGCTGCGGGTATACAGAGGGATGTACTGGCCCCTTTCTTTAGTGAATAGACACAGTGAGTGATGGTTCAGTTTATGAATGAGCAGGAGCCTCTGGCTCCTGTTCTTTCATTTTTTGTGCACCTGAGGCTGCAGAAGAAGGAATTGAAGAATCTTTGCCCTCAATTCCTTTCTCTGTCTCAAATGTGAAATGTCAGGGGTCTTTCTAGACCCCCTGATATTTTACCCAAGACCCCCAACAGAGTTGTAAAAAAAAAAAAATGTAAAAAAAAAAACAACAACAAATTGTGGAAAGTAATTTTAAAAATTAAGAGCTTATTCAAACAGGTTGTCTGGCCCATACAGTGTGAACGAGCAGTGGTTTGTTTGTGCAGCTGGAGTCGCCTGTTACTCTATAAGGATGCAGCAGCTGTGCAAACACAGCTGCAGGTCCTAATTTGATAGGTGTGGGTGAGTGGCCCCAAATACACCCTGTCAGGATTTGGAGGCCATACACCTACATCCACACGTCTGTCAAATTAGGACCTTGCACCTGTGTTTGCACTGCTGCTGCGTCCTCGTAGAGTAACATAAGCTGCCGGTGCACAGCAATAGCCACATTTAAAAAACAGTGATTCACACTGTACAGGCCCACAGCACCTATCTGAATGAGTCCCAATACCTTTACACACAGAACTTTATTCATTAACTTAACACCGTTTTGATATTTTCGGTTAACTGTCAGGTCGGCTGTACCGGGCCCTCTGATTTCTAACAGCAGCCTTGGACTTGGAATGAAAAGTGAGAAAGGAAATAGGTCTAATGAGGATATCTTATCACTTAATCCTCTGAGAAAAAATGTGAGTGATCAAACCCAGCAGCATCCAGGAAATGTACACTTGAGGTCAATTTTATATTTTATCACATATTTTCAGCACTATGAACCTAGACAAGTAGTTTTGTGGGGGTTTTTTTTATAATTACTTCTCCTTCCAAAATCTGAGTGGAAACATCAACTCCTGTCTTTGCCGGAATAAACAGTGGTGTAGGTGGTCTGTCCAAAAAGGCATCTGTCTGGCATTCCATATCTTTTTCTTCGACATGGTCACTTAGCTCTTCCAGGTAAAGCTCTGTTTAGGATTGTAACAAAGATTACATTACAACATTGAAAGTAGCCAGCAAAAAGAGATAACCTTAAAGGGAATCTGTACTAAAAAAACTATGGTGGCTGCCATTTATGATTATTCACATCATTATTGTTCCAGGTTGGTTATTATAAGTATTGAGTTCACAGGACCAGAACAGTATGACAACTAGCATTTTATGAAGCAGGGCAAGGATAGGCAGATCCCTTGAGAACGTGCACAAAAACGAAACACGTCGGAAGGGGCCTACCTGCTGACGTCATTATCACTGCGTCCTCATGGCAGGAGTGGTGACTGATTATGTGAGTTTTTTGGCCTCATTTGTTTTATGCTGCAGCTTTTGTACTTGATTTTATATCTAATAAACTACTACACTATATGATCATCATTTGGGCTCCCACGGGTGAGCTTTCTTTTGCATAGTGCCTGAGTTTTTTGGACCACCATCCTACCAACATACCAGGCGAGATGTCTCTTGGCTTCAGAGTAATGACCTAAAGGCACATTATCATTTATTATCTGGTGAGTGTACAGATTGGTGGAGGTGCATGAGTGTGACGAATTGTTCCCAAGCACATTGGGTTATGTTTATTTCATACTGGATGCTTATCTCATGCTGGATTTCTTTCACTTTCTGGTGAGTGGTTAAACATATCACGCACATCTTTTGTGTTGGCCTTGGTCCCTGATAGCTTAAAGCAATGAAACACGTAGAGATACCAGATTCCGTGTCATATATTAATCATGTGTAGACAAGATTATTTATGGAATATGTTTTTATAGGATTTTATATGAATTTATCACAATATGCAAATGTTACCTTTACTATCAATGACAGGGACTAGAGAGGCTTTAGGTCATATAGGTATTGGCTTGCAATATAGTTATGTATATATATGAATTTTATTGGAATATGTATTACCATGTAAAACGGGTTTGGACTCTGATATACATGTATGTAAATTTTTATATTGTATATGAATCAATAAATATTAATTTTCTTTTCCAATTTACTTAATTGCAAAAGCATGCTTCATATAAAGTCCTATTTTTTTTCTCCCCTTTTTCATATCATGCACATTGTAGGAATTATTCTGGGTGACACTGAAGATTTGGTGAAATCAAATCACGGATTCATATATTGGGACTTTATCTATACTATACGACTGGTATGTATGTACTTATTTTCCTATTACAGGAAGCGCTGCACATTTCTTGTTTTAGGGCAATAACAATCCATAAATGTCTTTCAGAACAAGGGCGCAGAAGTGGAACTGCACGCTGACTTTTTTCATTCAGTCCCTCTCCATCATTTAAACCCTAAATTACTAGCAAGAATCTTACATGAGGTTACATTTTTGTAGACCTATTCCTCTCACCTGTCTGCACCTCAATGTTCTTCCTGCCTTCCACTGGCTCCGGGGTCCTGGGCCTCAACAGATCTTTGGCACGTTTCTTTGTCAGTGCTCTTCTGCGTGCTTCCTGTGCTCTCTGAATCTCCACTGGATCTGGCTGAGCTGCCTGGAGGCCAATCACACAATAATCAGTGATTTTTGTTATATTATAGCACTTATATGTCAAGTTTTATTCTAAGGAAACTTAAGGTGGTCATAGACAAGCAAAAGGTGGTCAGTTGTGTAGGTATAATCCAACTGCTCTGAGGCATGTCTATCAGTTAGTTAGCCCCTAAAGTTTGTTCTCCAAGTCTCCATCACTTAATCCAATATCTCATGTCTGTGGTCTTGACAATACTGCAAGTTTGTTCTACGCACACAGCTGTACACCTTTTCATGTCTTGTGAACATGTGGGAAGGTATACTAAAATACACATTGATCAGTATAAACAGATGCATTAGAAATCCCCATACATTTTTATGTTACATTAAGATCAAGCTGGGATTGCATGGACAAAAATTAGCACAACATTTTCACAGGTTTGAGATTGCTAAAAAAATTTCCTAAGGCACCTTTTACATGGGCCAGATCCCTTTTACTCATGAGGGGATCTCTCTGCTGATCCCCCCGCTGAGTGGAGTGGGCAGATGACAGGTCCAAGTCCGCTCCGCTTATGCAGAGCAAACACAGACACAGCCTGCACTGCTGTATGCATTTTAACAGAATCCTGCAACTGGTTGGACCATGCTACATTTTTGTGGCTGTACAGTAGAGGAGTCACAGGATCCTATTAAGGTCTAATTATAACTCTTTTTGTCCCCATTCAGGGTCTGGTGCTGATTTAGTCACTCTCGCTTTGGATCCTTGATTCAAGTGAAGGATGAAAGCAATTACGGGGCGTTTTCTCAGATAAGGGGCAAACACGCCACAGTGGGCATTATTATCTTCAATATGATTTGGACTCCATTTGCATGGATAGGCTGATCTGATTTTATGAGAACAGAACATAAACCCCTTTGATCCCCTGAAGAAGCCCATCAGGGGGCGAAACGCATTTTTGCTTTACGGCCTGCATACCAATATATAGTGTGATCTAATAGCCCTTGTTAGTTTCTTACTAGGCATTACTTTGTTAGTGTGTGATTTGAATCTAAATGTAATTATCTAGGAGTATATATATTGGTGATAAGATTCTGTAATACTCTTGTTGCTGCTTTGCATACTTTTGTCATAGAGGCTGACATATTCCCCAGTTTTTAAAAATTTATGGAATAAAGATGATATTAAAAAGTGCTTTTATGTTCTTCTGTAGGACCATCCATCTTTTAAATCCTGTTTTTGTGTTAGGTGGTTTTTCCACCAACAAATGGTTAATTTTACATTAGGAGATGGTGGATAGAGATGGTTCGATGCCCAAAAAGTATTTTATATATATATATATATATATATATATATATATATATATATATACATACCGTATATATATATAATCTTTTTTTCAGTTGATTTTAAAAAACATTTTGTTGCCAATGATGTCAAAGCCCTGTAAACATAATATGAAGCATTGTGTTGCAATAAGGATAATAAGGAACACTCTCATAGGGTACCCTGTAGTAGGATTAGCATTGGAACTGATCAATTTAGCGTACTACTAGATGCAGCTGGGATTCAAAGTTAGAGCTGCTAAGACTGGGAAACCATATGACACCACCACAGGGAAAAATAAACCTAATCCCAGAGGCATTTTAAAACTGCAAACTAAATCCTAAATTAAATTTATATGCCTAGCTTAAAATTTTCACAGAAATAAATAAAACAATAGATGTATTTAAAACCTCTTGGTTAGTAGAAGAAGCTTTGATGAATGACCAACACAAAATGAGCAAACATGTGAAAACATAGGTTATTTTAGAGCAACACATGTTTCTGTTTGGAATGCACATAGCATAGTGAGGTGTGTCCTGTCTTACATTTTATTTGGTGCATTTGTGGCACATTCATTGGTGGTATTTTTGGAACGTGTTAGGAGAAAATGGCCAGGTCAGCAAATAACACTAGGTGAACTGTCACATAACCTCTGTTTCCAAGAAGGTAAGTAGTATAAACTGCAGGGAATATGCTTTCAAAAACTAGAACTGAACCCCTGGAATACACAGGACAATCAGGTTGGTAATGTTGTGAAGTTCTATGAAAATGTAATACCACATATAAGCCAGAAAAAGTTATAAAAAAGACGAGGAAAGCTTTGTCTTCCTTACCAGGGGTAGTATCAGCTGTGCATATGTGTTACCACGCACCACTCTTCTATCATACATTATATTTCCATAATGATAACTCTCTTCAGACCTGGAAAGCAAAACACAATATTTTTATGTATATTCACAAGAAGATTATGAAGATAGTGAAAAGTTGGTCAAAGACTTTAGACAGTGGTTATATTTGCATATATGATTCAACTCTGCTAGTGTCTAGAAATCTACATTCTATACTTGGCCTTGGAGAAACAACTTTATTGAGCATACTTGGCCGCAAGAATGTGCACTGCCTTGAAAAACTGCCATAAAATGAAAGGGTTAATACTGCATATGGGTCATAAGATAGTAGACCACCAATGAAATGGGTTCTGTATTTGCCAGTTGTTGCTGAATATTTTATAATATGCTTTTCACAGGAATCCGCTCTATGAAGTCCCATTATGCTGGTACAAAATGTGTAATTTATTTTATAAAATGTTGAATCACTGTTCTCATTATATTTTGTGCAACTATCACTGGTGATAAAAAGGTTTGCAAATCAGATAACAGCATCAGGGAGCCTAATGTTTTTGAAATTTAAAAAAACTGAATGACGTGGCAGGCCTGAAGTCATGGTACTGGTCACAATGATTTCATATAGATATCTATGTTCTTTCACATTGTTTTCCTGTAGCATACTATATGTGCCTTCCCATTGCTGTCAATTCAAAGCAAGAACATATTCTGATGCTCCATGAAACCTAATTTCAACTTCAACATTAGGCCATATGACTTCCAATAAACTATCATACTTATTATGATTCTGCATAATACTTTGGCTTCTTACAGTTAATTACTAACGGGAATATTTCATAAAAATTGTTCATAAACCAGAACAACCAATCACCTATGATGTTGCTATATTCTGATTATTCTAAGCAAACTGTGACTGGATGCAGGTATGTTATAGTGTATTTTCACTATATACAGTATCTCATAAAAGTGAGTACACCCCTCACATTTTTGTAAATATTTTATTATAACTTTTCATGTGACAACACTGAAGAAATGACACTTTGCTACAATGTAATGTAGTGAGTGTACAGTTTGTATAACAGTGTAAATTTGCCGTCCCCTCAAAATAACTCACATAGCCATTAATGTCAAAACCACTGGCAACAAAAGTGAGTACACCCCTAAGTGAAAATCCCTAAATTGGGCCCAAACTGTCAATATTTTGTGTGGCCACCATTATTTTTCAGCACTGCCTTAACCCCCTTAGGCATGGAGTTCACCAGAGCTTCACAATTTGTCACTGGAGTCCTCTTCCACTCCTCCACGACATCACGGAGCTGGTGGATGTTGGAGACCTCCACCTTCCATTTGAGGATGCCCCACAGATGCTCAATAGGGTTTAGGCCTGGAGACATGCTTGGCTAGTCCATCACCTTTACCCTCAGCTTCTTTAGCAAGGCAGTGGTTGTCTTGGAGGTGTGTTTGGGGTCATTATGTTGGAATGCTGGCCTGCGGCCCAGTCTCCGAAGGGAGGGGATCATGCTCTGCTTAAGTATGCCACAGTACATGTTGGCATTCATTGTTCCCTCAATGATTTGTAGCTCCTCAGTGCTGGCAGCACTCATGCAGTCCCAGACCATGACACCCCCACCACCAAGCTTGACTGTAGGCAAGACACACTTTTCTTTGTACTCCTCAGCTGGTTGCTGCCACACACGCTTGACACCATCTGAACCAAATAAGTTTATCTTGGTCTCATCAGACCACAGGACATAGTTCCAGTAATCTATGTCCTTAGTCTGCTTGTCTTCAGCAAATGGTTTGTGGGCTTTCTTGTGCATCATCTTTAGAAGAGGCTTCCTTCTGGGATGACAGCCATGCAGATCAATTTGATGCAGTGTGCGGCGTATGGTCTGAGCATTGACAGGCTGACCACCCCACCCCTTCAACCTCCGCAGCAATGCTGGCAGCACTCATACGTCTATTTCCCAAAGACAACCTCTGTATATGATGCTAAGCACATGCACTCAACTTCTTTGGTCGACCATGGCGGGGCCTGTTCTGAGTGGAACCTGTCCTGTTAAACCGCTGTATGGTTTTGGCCACCTCGCTGCAGCTCAGTTTCAGGGTCTTGGCAAACTTCTTATAGCCTAGGCCAGTGATGGCTAACCATCACTGGCCTAGGCCATCTTTATGTAGAGCAACAATTCTTTTTTTTCAGATCCTCAGAGAGTTCTTTGCCATGAGGTGCCATGTTGAACTTCCAGTGACCAGTATGTGAGAGTGAAAGCGATAACACCAAATTTAACACACCCGCTCCTTATTCACACCTGAGAACTTGTAACACTAACGAGTCACATGACACCAGGGAGGAAAAATAGTTAATTGGGCCCAATTTGGACATGTACTCACTTTTGTTGTCAGCCGTTTAGAAATTAATGGCTGTGTGTTGAGTTATTTTGAGGGGACTGCAAATTTACACTGTTATACAAGCTGTACACTCACTACTTTACATTCTAGCAAAGTGTAATTTCTTCAGTGTTGTCATATGAAAAGATATAATAAAATATTTATAAAAATGTCAGGGGTGTACTCACTTTTGTGAAATACTGTATATATTTCTCACAGTGACTACTGGACACAGTAGTTACGGGATTGCGTTGCTGCGCACCCCAGGGGGCAAGCTAGTGTGCATGTACTAGGCAACATACCAGTACGTGGCCTAGCCTGGCTGTCCCGCCTGTCTACAGGAAATATACTGTGGGTGGGTGGCAATCGCTTAAAGAAATACTATGTGAATTTGTTCAGTCATTTTAATTGTGTTTTACAAAATATGGTATATAATATGCAACATTTGTAGTTAATAAATCATTCACTTACGTAGGTGGTTGTATTGTCCTGTATTTATGGCGGTTTTGAACCACCCTGGGTTGGCTGGAGAATGTATATGTTCCACTTCCCATTTCTTTCTGAGATGGTAATAGAGATGCCATGGCTGTAAAGAGCTTGAAGATCTTTGTAGTATGCTTGGGATATTACAAGATGCTGTAAGAAAAAGAAGTTGGAGTTATGGTATGCACAAGACAGCGCAAACAAATCATGGCAATCAGTCTTATGCCCTGTACACACGATCGGACTTTCCGGTGGAAAATGTGCGATCAGAGCTTGTTGTCGGAAATTCCGACCGTGTGTGGGCTCCAGCGGACTTTTTCCATCTGAATTTCCGACACACAAAGTTTGAGAGCTGGCTCTAAAGTTTTCCGACAACAAAATCCATTTGCTTAAAATCTGATCGTGTGTAGACAATTCCGACGCACAAAGTGCCACGCATGCTCAGAATCAAGCAGAAGAGCCGCGCCTGGCTATAGAACTTAATTTTTCTCGGCTCGTCGTGTGTGTTGTACGTCACCGCGTTCTTGACGTTCGGAATTTCCGTCCAACTTTGTGTGACCGTGTGTATGCAAGACAAGTTTGAGCCAATATCTGTCAGAAAAAATCAGATGGATTTTGTTGTCGGAATGTGCGATTGTGTGTACAGGGCATTAGTATAAAGCAGGCAAACTTTTCCTAAATTTTATTTGAATGGTGCAGATTTGTGAATCCGATTCCCCAGATCCCATCGAATTTTTGTTCTGGGTTCCAAAATATCAAATTAAAGGAATGTACTTTCTGGCAGATGTCCCTGCGGGATGATTGATCCCCGTGTGTGGTTGTTGGAATGTTAGTACTGTTATATATCATCCTATTGTTCTCATCAATACTGTCCTTTAAAAATATGAAACTAATGGTTCAGAAGATACAGCCTCATGTACTGGGACTGACTGAATCCAGGGTTCCACATTGTAGTTCTGAGGCTGGGTTCACAGATGTGCGAATTAGATGTGGGTTTCCCCACATCCAATTCACATTACAGGCGAGTGTGACCGGCTCTCAATAGAGCAGATTCCAAAAGGGCCCTGTGTGTGTTTGGCTCCAGTTCAGGCAAAAATTGGGACCTAATCGCTGTACAGATGCGCACCGGACCCCAGGCATGAACCTACAGTCGCCCATATGTGAACTCGGCCTGAAAGTGAGCACCGGTACACACCAGAATATGGTGGAGGAAACCCTTGTTCAGTGCAGTTTCAGTGCAGTGTCAGCTTCCTGAACCATGTTCAAACCGCATTGCAGTTGTGATCTGCAGTGGGGGTCAATGTTAAATAGGAGCTCCAGGCTGCCCCCCCCCCCCAAAAAAAAAAGTTAGCAGCTACAAATCCTGTAGTTTCTGACTTTTAATCTAAGTACACTAACCTGTTCAAGGATCCAGCGATATCCTTAACCAAGCCGATCCTTCAATCAGCTTCGGGTGCAGGCATCTCAAGTACGGGAAACAGGAAGTGAAGCCTTGCGGCTTAACAGACTGTTTCCTACTGCGCATGCGTGAGCCACACTCCACCTTGTGAATTGTCCCGTAGTCTTCTGGGACCTGTGATGTGTCCCAGAAGACTGCGGGGGGAAGAAGGAGGGGCTGAACTTTCGGCTCAGATCGCCATTGCATATCTGACCGAAAGTGGGAGCGGGTATCTGTCAAAACAAGTCCAGCACAGTTGTGTAGTGGTTAGCACTTTCGCCTAGCAGCAAAAGGGTCAGTGGCTCGAATCCCAATCACGACACTATCTGCATGTTCTCCCTGTGCCTGCGTGGGTTTCCTCCGAGTACTCCGGTTATCCCTCATACGCCAAAGACATGCTGGTAGGGTAATTGGATGCTGGCTTCATTGGCCCTAGTACGTGTATGTATGAATGTGAGTTGGGGACCTTAGATTGTAAGCCTCTTGAGGGCAGGGACTGATGTGAATGTACAATATATATGTAAAGCGCTGCGTAAATAGACGCCGCTATACAAGTACCTGAAATAAATAAAACCAGGTATCCGCTACTCCCCAAAAAGTGCCAAATGTGGAAGTGGAAGGATGCAAACAGGCTGAACTTCCTCTTCTGAAGTTCTGCTTTTAGTAAATTATGCCCCAAATACAGGTTTCAAACGCAGTGCGTTTGCCTGCACCGGATCGCATAGTACAGAAGTACAATGTGATTCGGTTGCAGTGTGTTTCCAAAAGCAGTGCATGCACTACTTTTGATGCAGTGCAGTGTGATTTGGGCCCATTCGATCGACTTAGGTATAACCTGCATGCCGGATTTTTAGCATGCGATTATTGCCAGCGGCTATAGCCACTAGCAGTAATCACTGTGTTCTCCCGGCAGAGATGTCTCCCCAGACAATGTTGATGGGGGAATCGACCGATTTGGGTTGCAGAAAAGACAATCACATAATCTATGACCGGCTTTAGTCACTTACTGTCATATTAGAAGTTCTGACTCCATGTGTTGCATGTTTGATTCAGAAAGAACTGAAAGCAGAGACCTTTCACATTCATAAGGAAGTCAGCTAGGGCAAAGCAGGCGTTTCCCCCATGACAGGATTCTTTTAATGTAAACCTGTCAGTGCCATATTGGTACTGAACAGGCTGGAGCACCACCATGCAGACATCAAAAGGTTCCTTCACATAACTTCAGATGTTTTGTTGTCTGAATTCTGACATTTCCCGGTAGCACTGTGGGGAAGAATGGGTGGCCAACTCTAAAATGTTGCACATTAGAGCTCCCTAGGAGTACTGTGCTCCTTTTAGTACTATTGTGGAACTTTTGCTTTAATAATTACAAAATCAAAGACTGAATTAGCTCTACAATGAAATACACTGACAATGAATTTAAAAGCACAGACATCAGCTAACAATTGGATCACTGGGTAGGGGAAACCTGATAGTTCAGCATGAACAGAACTAGGGCTACAAGGCAATTACCATTTACCTGGCTTGTCTCCAGTTACCTAAACACAGCCTCATCCACCATTAATCTTCTTTGTTGGAGTACATATGGCTTAGTGTATGGCTTAACCAAAACATGAATTATGCTGCTCTCCAATCATGGGAGCAAGCACTGTATACTTTACTGAATATAAACTTAGTGTTTTTATTTTAATACAACGCAGCACAAACCCTTCACCACGCGTCTATATGTTGAGCCATAAGGATCCAAAAAGTTTTCATCCACCAGAAGTAACGTCAACACAAATGAGTTAAGTTTTGTAACACGTAAAAATCGAAATTCAATTTAATTTAGGTGGCTATTACAATTTAAGTAAGTTGACATGCATTTAGACCCCTTTCACACTGGGGCGGTTTTCAGGCGGTATTGCGCTAAAAATACCACCTGAAAACCGCCCCTAAACAGCTGCCGCTGTTTGTTCAGTGTGAAAGCCCAAGGGCTTTCACACTGAAGCGCTGCGGTGGCAGGACGGTGAAAAAAGTCCTGCAAACCGCTTCTTTGGAGCGGGGAAGGAGCGGTGTATTCACCGCTCCTTCCCCGCTCCTGCCCATTGAAATCAATGGGACAGCGCGGCTATACCACTGTAATACCGCGGCTATAGCCGCGCTGTACGAGGGATTTAACCCTTTTTCGGCCGCCAGCGGGGGGTTAAAACTGCACCGCTAGCGGCCCTATACCGCTGCTAGAATGACGGTACAGCAGCGCTAAAAATAGCGCTGTTGTACCGCCGACGCCCCCACCGCCCCAGTGTGAAAGGGGCCTTACTGAAGGAAGGTGCAATGCCATACCCCCCAACTTTCTGAGATGGGAACGAGGGACACCTGTTAGCAAATGTATGTAGGCATAGGACACACCCCCTTAAAGGAGAATTATACAAAAAAAATGATAGATTAAGCCCACAAGTGCTTTTTTACCACTACTATTACTTTATACTGGCTTTTGGATTTTACAAATGCAGCAATTTAGAAATGTGATAAAAGGTTTAGCACTGGGAAACACTTTTTGAAAGATAAATAGTGCATTGTTTACAAAACTATGTAGATCAGACCAAAATGAGGGATAAATGAGAGGGAAAGAGGGACAGAGGGACTTTGTTCCAAATCAGGGACAGTCCCTGGAAATCAGAGACCTTTGGGAGCTATGCAATTGTTTGACTCCCCTAAATAGTGCTAGTACACCTCCGTAACATCACTTGCAGTGTGTGTGATTGTCCTAAACCTAGCTTGGTCTTCAACACCACATGAGAGCTCAGCTATGTCAGCCACCTTTACAGGTTCTGTATTGAATTAGAAGCTTTTATTGTCATTACACAAAAGGTAAAGCAAATTTCATTCAGGCCTCACGCACGCAAATAAAAAATGTTGCTTATACAGGCGTTTGGTGTTTTTTTTTCAGCCTACAGAAGCAACTCTATGTTGGCCTACAGGGTATCCTGAAAGTATTCTCTGCGCTTCACTTTTCCCACATTTTGTTATGTTACAACCTTATTACAAAATGGATTAAATTCATTATTTTCCTCAAAACTCGACAAACAATGCCCTATAATGACAACGTGAAATAAGTTTATTTGAAATCTTTGCAAATTTATTAAAATTTAAAAAAAGGGGAAAAAAATCCCAAAGTACACAAGTATTCACAGCTTTTGCTCAATACTTTATTGAAGCACCTTTGACACCAATTAAAGCCTAAAGTCTTTTTGAGTATGATGCTGCAAGCTTGGCACACCTATTTTTGAAATATTCACCCCTCAAAGGGGTTTTCCACATTCACAGTGTATGCCACTGTGCAGCAAGTCCCAGATCCACACCTTTAGATGACTTTCCTTTTCATTCATCCCCTCCCTCTCATCCACATGCAGAGAAAAGATGCTCCCATAACATGATACCGTTTTCAAAAGTTTTATTGAATGTACACGGTTGTTCACATACTCACATCCTCTCCGTGTGCTTAAAACATTTAAAATCAGGAAGTCCGGGACGATTCGCATTGCACGGCTTCAGACTAGAAGTGACGCAAAGACGGTAGAAACTCCTCCCTACGCGTTTCATCATCACAGCGTTATATCACCCTGGAGGGATCACTCCTGCCTGCACCACTCACACATCACACTGCACATCATGTGCTGTAACAGCACATGATGTCCAGTGTGATGTGTGAGCAGTGCAGGCAGGAGTTATCCCTTCAGGGTGATATAACGCTGCACGGTACAATATACAAGAGCTGCCAGTACACTTTTGCAAGGTAAGGCATGCAGGCAGGAGGGTGTGATTAGCTGAGAAAGCCCCTCCTCCACTGCTCCAGACGAAAGAAAAGAAGAAGAAAAAAAAATGCTCATGAAGACTAGGGTATTTTTTTAAATTAAAGTAAACATGTTATACTTACCTGCTCTATACAATGGGGTTGCACAGAGCTGGCTGGAACCTTCCTTTCTGGGGTCTCCCATTGGCATTCTTGACTGCTCCTCCACCTCTTCTCTGTGTGCCATCATATGAAGCCGTTTGCTATGGTGGCACACCTGCAGGCTCCTTAAAGCATCCATCGACAAACACACAGAGAGGTTCAGCCCCACCCCCACGCTCTCAGAATTTGATTGACAGCAACAGGAGCCAATTACTCCCACTGCTGTCTCTGAACCTGTGAGGAGACAGAGAGGGAAGCTGTAGGTGGGCACAGCGCTGGATCGAGATTGATTGCAGGTAAGTATAAAGTAAAAATGTAAAATGTTTGTGAAACCCACAGTCAGTATTTACTAATAGTAGCAGCATAGGGATTAACATTAGTCAATGATGATTAACCTCCCTGGCGGTATGATTATGTCACATTTTTGCATCTTAAAGTGGTACATTGTTTCACATGGAAATTTGGCGTTTTATATTGTAGGCCTGTAATTCTTAGTAATAACACACCTAAATCTGTCCAAACAGGTCTAGTCTAGTAGGCATCCCAGGTATGATAAAGTTTGAAACATGAAATCATAAAGTATATTATTGTTTTTTATAATTATTTATAGTAATAATAAAATGAATTCCCCCACTAATCACTATCGCTCAATTCTGTAAGTGTTCTAATTTACTATCACTGTTTTCTAGCTGGTCTAAAACCACTTTTGATGTAAAGGGACACTTTTTGGTTGCCATGGACATTCTCAAGTTTCCAGGCAAAAAGAACAGTATATATAATATAAAACTGCATGCAGGGCATTGGACAAAGCACTGGGGACAAAAGGGATGTGAAATGATTTCACACAATAATGTAATCTTACAGATTACAGTGTACAGTATGTGTTATGAATTTTGTACTTTTTGAATTGGCCGCCGCGCATCGCGATGCTCGCAGGGAATGGACCCCGGCACACAAAGCATCGGGCGGAGGACGGAGCCCACAGACACAGCGGGGGGACATCGCAGGATCCTGGGGACAAGGTAAGTACACTGCACCAGGATCCTGCAATGCAATCCCGAGTGTGGCTCGGGGTTACCGCTAATGATACTGAAATTTAACCCCGAGCCACACTCGGGAAGACCGCCAGGGAGGTTAAGAGAGTGAAGTTCTGCTTTAATGTCCCTGTAATCTATTTTTAATGAAATAGTTTCTTGTATTTTTCTGCCTTCTTGTAAGGTCTTCCATGAGCTCCCAAATCTCTCTCTTTCCCCCTCACTTCCTTTTTGTTTGGAATGAGCAATGTTTGTTAGTTGCTGTCATGTACACTGCTCTATGTACACTACAAATCCCATAGTCCATCTCAGGAGCAAACAAGAGGTGGGGGCTACATTCCTACACCCTCTAACAGCAAACAACTAGGTACACTTTGTTCTTCTAGCCTCACAGCAGAGGTTATCTGGAATTACAGACCTTGGTTATTTATCTTAAGTTATCTGTTACTCATCTGTGAGGGGTTTCAGTCTAGTAACCTTCTCAAACATGGCTGCTGACCTCTCTATCACTTAACCACTTGACCTCCAGAAGGTTTTGCCCCCTTCATGACCAGGGCTTGTTTTGCTATTCAGCACTGCTCTACTTTAACTGGCAATCAGGGGCAGATCCAGAGCCTAGTCTCGGGAGGGGCACTGCCAGAAAATACTTTTTTTGGGGTAAATTTAATGGGGAAATGGTTGGTGTTAGCGCTTCAATCATCACGGCACCATGGTTGTTATGGTTTCAGGATGATTGAAGCGCATTATTACTATTATTACATTGTTATAAAAAAATAAATAGTTCAACTCACCATAATGCAGAATCAGTGGGAGCCCCGAGCGTGTCACTTGCCACTGTCACCTGCCACACATTGCGGATTGCGACTTGCCATGTCGCCTGTCACTAGATGCAGATTGTCACTTGCCACGTCCCATGCCACACGTTGCAGATTGTCACTTGCCACACATTGCAGATTGTCACTTGCCACGTCCCATGCCACACGTTGCAGATTGTCACTTGCCATGTCCCATGCCACAGCTTGCAGATTGTCACTTGCCACGTCCCATGCCACACATTGCGGATTGTCACTTGCCACACGTTGCAGATTGTCACTTGCCACGTCCCATGCCACACGTTGCAGATTGTCACTTGCCACGTCCCATGCCACACGTTGCAGATTGTCACTTGCCACGTCCCATGCCACACGTTGCAGATTGTCACTTGCCACGTCCCATGCCACACGTTGCGGATTGTTACTTGCCACGTCCCATGCCACACGTTGCGGATTGTTACTTGCCACGTCCCATGCCACACGTTGCGGATTGTTACTTGCCACGTCCCATGCCTCATGTTGTGGATTGTTACTTGCCACGTCCCATGCCACATGTTGCGGATTGTTACTTGCCACGTCCCATGCCACACGTTGCGGATTGTTACTTGCCACGTCCCATGCCACACGTTGCGGATTGTTACTTGCCACGGCCCATGCCACACATTGCGGATTGTTACTTGCCACATCCCATGCAACATGTTGTGGATTGTTACTTTCCCACGTCCCATGACACGCGTTGCGGATTGTTACTTGCCACGTCCCATGCCACACGTTGCGGATTGCTACTTGCCTGCTATAATCATCTTTTGCTGTGTCCCAGTCAAGCAGCAAAGAGATGATGTAATCTCTCTGCTGCCGTGGCTGCCTGCACACTGCACACACAGTGAGGGAAGAACTGCAGGGATGCAGGGCGGGCGCTGGGCGGTGAGAGATGATGTTATCTCTCTGCTCCTCCGCCCGCCGGCTCCCTGATTGGCCAGCAGCCGCTCACGATGCCTGTCACCGAGCCGCACAGCTGTCTCTCCCCAGTCCCCACCAGAGCCGCCCGAGACCCGCTGTCTCTCCCCACCGCTGTCTTTCAGCCGCGGAGCCGCCCGCCGGCTCTCTTACCCACAGAGACGCCTGCCAGTGCCAGCACATTTACTGACCCACGTTCTCGGAGGGGGCAATTGTCCCGTTGCCCCCCCCCCCCCCCTGGATCCGCCCCTGCTGGCAATTGCGTGGTGAAAAATAAAAAATAAAAAATAAATCACACCAGTAGAGTTTTCTTTTGGTAGTATATGATCATCACTAGGTTTTCTATTTTTTGCTATATAAAAGGAAAAAGGACTGAAACTTTTGAAGAAAAAAACCCCCAATATTTTATACTTTGTTATAAAACATAGCCAACAATATTTTCTTCAGAAATTTAGGCCAAAATGTATTTTGCTACATGTCTTTGGTAAAAAAAATAAATGAATAAAAAAAATGCCAATAAGTGTACTTTAAAGCGTAACTTCAGTTATTTTTCCAACTTGCCATCTATTAAATCTTCTGCCCTTGTTGTTTTAACTTTGGATAGTAAAACATTTTTTTTCTGCCAGTAAATACCTTATACAGCCCACTTCATGTTTCTTGTCTGGTCATTAGCCTAGGCTTATGACATCATGCACATTTCTCACTCAAGAGAGAGTTTGTCAGGAAGGGGGGGGGGGGGGGGGTGAGTCATAAGAGGGCCAATGAGAGCTGCAGAGCTGGAGGTGTGCCTCTGTGTAAATCCAGGAAGTGAACAGGTAGCAGCTTCAGATGCCCACAGTTAAAATGGATGCAGCTAGACTCAGTGGAGGGAGATTTCTGCAGCATATTTGGCAAGTACAGAGTCACAGAGTACATAAAATATGCAAAGTGGTTGGAGAGAAACTTCAGAATGGCAAATATATTTTTATTACAAATCATGTGAGCAGACTGCAGTTCCTCTTTAATTGGTTTATGTGAAAGGTATACAAACTTTGGTATATAGTTTTTTTCCAACCCCCAATGGAAAATTAAGAAATCAAATAAATATGATTTTTTTTCACAATTTTCTTTTTTTGCAGTATAGCGTCATCATATGATGGTGTGTTGGTGATCAGGGATATTGCCTGGTGACAGTATGTAAATAAAACATAAATAGGTTTTTTTTTTTTTTAATATTTCATTAACATTTTATTTATTTTTTGTTAACATTCATGAACAACTTGTTAATAGTTGTGATCTGTGATTGGCTACAGTTAATCACACGGTACAGGTAGCCAGGTACCATGTGATTGCTGTGGGCCAATCACAGATCAAAACTGTAAGTAAGCTGTTCATGTATGGAAATCCATTCATGACAGTTTATTTACATTGTTACCATGCGATCGCTATGACCAATCATAACGATCACATGATACCCGGAACGGTAATCAGTAATTGTAATTTGATGTGTCCGGTGGACACAGCGGTCACAGGAGCAGCACACCAAACCCCTAACAGGCTGGATGACGTATAGGTACATGATCCACCCTGCCCAGGACACCCACCCGCAGTAAATGTACTGCGGGCAGTCCAGAAGCGATTAACATGGGAACCGTTTTTCTCCGTTCTTCTTTTACTTTGAGCCCGATTTGTTATCACTGCCTTACACTGTCCATGGTGAGAATAGGAATCTCCATACACAGTGCTGAGGTCTCCCTCGTACTATTTATTCTTCTGGTCAAATGTTTTTAGCCTATGGTTTTGGGGCCTATTCACACGGATGTGGTGGGACTGTCCTGGGAGGCTTATCCAGTGCAGTCCCACCACATGACAAGGCAAAATGCCTTGTCTCCTGTGTGCCTGGTTCACACCACTGCGTTGCGGTGGTGTGCGGGCATGATGCACTGAAAATTACCAGTTACACTTACCGGTAACTGTGTTTCTAGGAAATCTTCCAGGACGGCACACCTGAGAGATGACTGGTCTCACCTTACAGGAAACACAATCAACAATAGAGTTTAAAAGGCCCCACCCTTCCCACTATCCCTCAGTTATGACAAAGTATTAGTCCACACCAGTGGAAGACGGTACATTTTGTGAGAATTGAACATCCCTGACAAATAAGGGTAGGGAAGTAGTCCTGCCGTCCTGGAAGACTTCCTAGAAACACTTTTACCAGTAAGTGTAGCTGGTAATTTTCTCCAGTCATCTTCCAGGACGGCACACCTGAAACGATGAACAACAAGCTCAGGCCTACCTTAGGGTGGGACCACGGCCTCAGTGGCGTAGCGTGGGGGGTGCGGGGGGGTGCCACCGCCCCGGGCGCAAAATTTAGAGGGGAGCTGTCACGAGTGTGGACTGTCTAGCACGGGGATAAAAGCCCCTGTTAAACTTATGATGAGTCCACGTTCTCCAGCAACAGCGGCCGTTCTTGGGATGCGGAGCAGCAGGGGGCTCCCTCTCATGGAGGTGACCAGCGAGGGGCCGAGCCGAGGACAGAATGGCCTGAGAGCCCGGGCGTCGGGAGAATAGTTCCACCGCGGCCTCCTCCTTGACCTCACCCCCCCCCCAAGAGGTGAGAAGCGGCGGGCGCAGAATCTCCTGTGACTCTAGAGCATAGATTGCTCTAACTTCCTCCCTGGGCAACAGGCTGACTGGGGACCCAGAGAACGGGCACGCTGCCAGGGAGCCGCTGAAAGGATGAAAGGAGACATGCTGGTATGGAAGGTAGGGCTAGCAGTCTCTCTCGTCATCTCTCAGCCTCCCCCCCCTTTCCCTCAGCTCCACTGTCTCTTTAAACCCAATGTCTCTCAGTGAATCCAAATCACCAGTGTTGCAAAAACACACCATTGCGCAAATATATAAATAAACAACCTCATTTTATATAATTAACAATAAAATGTTAATTCATAACCATGTTTTTTGGATGCTTTTTATTGATTGTTATATGGAATTAGTTTGTTTATTTATTAATTTGAACAATTGTGTGTTCTTGCAGCACTGGTGATTTGGATTCACTACCCAGTAGGACAATCTTAGAATTATTGTAATTGATGAATTGTTTTATGAAATTTTCTGTACTTTATTTAAAGTGGAGTTCCACCCAAAAGTGGAACTTCCACTCATCAGATTCCTTTCCCCCTCCGGTGACACAGTTGGCACCTTTCAGGGGGGAGGGGGGTACAGATACCTGTATATTACAGGTATCTGTACCCACTTCCGGCATAGATAGCCGCAGAATCTGCGGTTATTTACGCCACTTCCTGCTCCCTCCCGGTGCCTGCTGGGAAACACACGGGTCCCAGAGGCAGCAGGGACCATCCGTATTGCGTTGCGCGACTGGTGCATGCGCAGTAGGGAACCGGGAAGTGAAGCCGCACAGCTTCACTTCCTGATTCCCTTACCGAAGATGGAGGCGGCAGCACCCGAGGACGGAGAGACGGTTCGGCCTCGGGTGCCGACATCGCGGGCGCCCTGGACAGGTAAGTGTCCATGTTTTAAAAGTCAGCAGCTGCAGTATTTGTAGCTGCTGACTTTAAAAAAAAAAATTTTCGGCGGCGTTCCGCTTTAATTGCTTTATTTGCACAATAAGGTTGAGGTTTCTGGCAGCACCGGTGATTAAGACTCACTACCCAGTAGGGTTATTTTATAATATTTCAGTTAATGGAAGCTACATATCTCATATTCAAGCTAAAAAACTTGTTGCAGCACTGTGCAGTTGGGATCAATACCCATTAGGGGTTTTTTTTAACCTTTTTGAATTTTTTCTATATATATATTGGTCTATTTATAGATATACCAAAATATATATATAGAAAATTTTCAAAAAGGTTAAATACAAAACCCTACTGGGTATTGATCCCAACTGCACAGTGCTGCAACAAGTTTTATAGCGTGAATATGAGATATGTAGCTTCCATTAACTGAAATATTATAAAATCCCCCCTCGTAATGCCTATGATGGCTAACATGTGAAGAAAAGATGTAAACACCTATTTTCAGGCTGTCTGGTCATGTTATTCCCTGTGTGAGCCAGTGGTGTATGCAGGGGAGAGGAGGGAGCGCCAACAACAGATGGAACATAGGAACCTATAGGTGATGTCACCACTCATTGTCAAGCATGCTCTCCTCTTCCCTGCAGCCACCGCTGGCTCACACAGGGGATCATGTAACCAGACTGGAGCTAGCTGAAAATAGGTAAGTTCGCGAGTCAGGGGGGAGCAAATTACTTGTCCTGCCCCGGGAGCTGACAACCCACGCTACGCCACTGCACCCCTGTAGTGCCTCAGAAAGGTGTTTTGGCTTGTCCATGTGGCTGCCTTGCAGATCTGGTCAATTGATACACCTGCCCTCTCTGCCCAGGAAGTGGCCAGTGAATTAGTCGAGTGAGCTTTAAGGTGAGCTGGGATTGGCCTACCCGAGTACTCGTAGGCTACTGAGATAGTCTGTTTTATCCACCTTGCTATAGTCGGTTTGGAGGCCTGGAGACCCTTCCTCTGGCCACAGAAACTAACCAATAGATGGTTGGATCTCCTAAAGCATCTAACTCTCTCCAGATAGACTAATAGACACCGTCTAACGTCTAGCAAATGACATTTTTCCTCCCTATCATTCTTGGGGTTCTCACAAAATGAGGGAAGTACAATTTCCTGTGACCTGTGGAAATTTGAGGTCACCTTAGACAGGTACAGGGGGTCCTATCTGAGGGTTACCCTATTTCTAGGAGCAACAAAAAAGGCTATTTAATCGTCAGAGCCTGTAAATCACCAACTCTCCTGGCTGTCGTAATTGCCAGAAGGAAGGCCATTTTAAGGGAAAGGAATTTAACTGAAATCTGAGCCACCGGCTCAAAAGGCCCTTTAGTTAGGGCATCCAGTACCAGGGACGATTCCCTGGTACAAGGCTGCGACCTGGACCCTGAGGGTATTATTTGCCAGGCCCTGGTCAACCCCCTCCTTGAGGAAGTCCAGGACCGTCGGGATCATTTGGAGAGCGCCTTCTCTAGCTTGGTTCCAACGAGAGAAGACCTTCCAAACCTTTTGTGTAAATCTGCCTGGTTTCCTGCCAAGCAAGAGGGTATCAATCACCTTTTCCGAACACCCCTCTTCCTGAGGATCTCCCTCTCAAGCACCACCCTGTCAGGGAAAGGAACCCCGGGTTGGGATGTAGAACTGGTCCCTGACAGAGGAGATCACATCTGGACGGGAGATGTAATGGATGGGCGACCGACCACCTCTTTGGGGAGGGGAACCATGCCCTCCTTGGTTACCAAGGTGCAATTAGAATGGGACAACAGTCTGTCTGAGACAACTTCTGTAACACCCAGGGGATGAGTACCAGGGGAGGGAACGCGTATGCCAGGCCGAACTTCCAGCTTTGGGCAAAAGCATCCACCCCCTGGGAGCCCTGGTGAAAGAGAACTTCCGGACTTTTCTGTTTTTTCTGCAAGCAAACAGATCTATTTCCGGTCTGCCAAAGTGTTAGCTTATCAGCAAAAACACCTCGCTGTTTAGCTCCTGCTCTCCCTGATGGATGGTCTGCCTGCTGAGGAAGTCCGCCTGTGTATTGAGGGTCCCTCTTATATGGACCGCTGAGATTGAGGGGATTCTCCTCTCTGCTTCATCCAGGATTAAATCTCCTGGGTTAACTCCATTAGCCTCCGGGACCTTGTTCCTCCCTGGTGGTTTAGGTAGGACACAGCCACCGCGTTGTCCAAGAAGACCTGTACTTCTCTCCCCCGGATCTGGTCCTCGAAAAACTCTAAGGCTTTTCCGACCGCCAGGAGTTCCCTGAAATTGGAAGAGGCCCTGCTCTGACCCTGGTCCCAAGAGATATCCTAAATCCTAAATGAGCTCCTCATCCCCAGGCACTCGCGTCGGTTGTCACGCTCAACGGATCTTGTTGGGCCAAGATCGACCCACCCGACAGGTTGCTCGGACTGAGCCACCAGTCCAGAGAGTCTCTTACCTCCCCTGGGAAGGATACCCTTACGTCCAGGGATTCCTTTCTCCCGTCCCAGGACGAGAGAAGGAATCCCTGGAGAACCCGAGAGTGGAGCTGGGCCACTGGAATGCATGATGTCATTACCCCCAGTATTCTCATGATGGTCCTCAGAGAGACCCTCCCGGGTCCGTGGAGAGCTGACACTGCCCCCAGCACCCTTGTGATCTTTTATTGTGGAAGGAAAATGCTTTGAGCCACGAGTCCACTAGGTATCCTAAATACACCTTGGACTGCGAGGGGTCCAGGGAGGACTTCTCCCGGCTGATCATCCAACCTAGAGATTCTAGGGTGGACATCACCTTGTCCCGGTCTGACCGGAGTTGTTGCAGGGCCAGATTGTAGATTAGCATATCATCCAAATAGGGAATCAAGGCTACTCCCTGGAGGTGAATGAATGATACCTCCTTGGCGAGAACCTTTGTAAAGATTCTCGGACTGGCCACCAGGCCGAAGGGAAGTGCCCTATATTGCCAATGTTAGACGCCCTAACCTGACTGAACCGCGAACCGCAGAAACCTTTTGTGTTTCTGGGCAATGGGGACATGGAGATACACACCCTTCAGATCCATTGAGACCATAAAGACCCCCCTGGAGGTGCCTCCTGACCTTGTAGATGCTTTCCCTATGGAATTTTTTGTACTGCAAGTACCTATTCAGTTTCCATAAGTTTATAATCAGTCGAAACTTGACTGAGGGTTTCAGAACCACAAATATGTGGGAATAAAACCCCCTGCCGATCTGATTTACTGGAACAGGGATGATGACCTCCTGTTCCACCAACTCCCGGAAACTCTCCAACAGGCCCCTTGCTTTCTGTGGGTCTTTGGGGAGATGGGTAAGCACAAAGCTCAGAAGAGGGGTGGACAGGAATTCCAACCTGTAACCCTCTTTTACAAGGTTTAAAATGTATGGGCTCTGAGTGATCTTTTCCCATTGAGGGAGAAACCACGAGAGCCTTCCACCAACCTTTAAGCTGGTGTCATTTTGCTTCCTTGTTGGAAGGTCCGGGCCCGGAAAAAAAGGATTCCCCCCTTTTGTTTGCCCTTCCCGAACCCCCACTTTCTACCCGTCTCCCTCTTACCCTTAAAACGGTCTTTTGAAGGGGGGCCTCAAATTTATTTTTAACCTTGTCCTTCTTGGGTTTGATTGGGAACGTTGCCCTTCTCCGCCGACCAGGATAGGACTTCCCTCAAAGGGTATACAGCAAAGACGTGACTTAGAGGTATAATCCCCATCCCACGTTTTTACCCAAAGAGCTCTCCTGGCAGAATTCACGAGGGCTGCAGATTTGGCGGTCGTTCTTACAGTTTCTACCACTGCATCTGCCAGATAGGCTACCGTCTTTCCGATTACCTCCAGGGAAGCCAATACTTCCTTGGTCTTGGACCCTTGCGAGACATGGTCTCTCTGAAGGGACATCTGCGCTTCCACGTCTTGAGCCTTAGTACCTTTCACTTGGGTTCCTTCCATTCTCTCAGGATTATGTCCTTGAGAGATTGGTGGACCGGAAGGGACTATACATTCTATCCTGAGCCGAGACCTGCATGGATGGCTGCTGAATATCCTCAGAAGCATAGATTGCTTTGAGAAGAACCTCCGTGTCTTCGGCTGAGAAGATGTGCTTTCCAGGCCTAGCTTCCTCGCTCTGGCTATCCTGGTCTGGATCTTCCCCCTCCTCTGTAGAGCTCTGCTCTGAGGCCTCTGCCTCCTCCTCATCAGAGTTACAAGGAGAAAGCATTCTTTGGAACCCCCCTGCATTACTTGTCGAGTTGCCCCAGTAGAAGGACCTCTAGTCTGAAACATGTCGGGTTGCGATTGATTTTTTGTTCCTGGTACCACGCTATTTTTTATTGTGATCACTTTTATCCTGGCTGCTGTTATTTGGATTTTTTACCCTGTTTGGTTTGCAATAAACCTGTCTTTCTCGGATTCAAGAACTATGTGGAGCCTTTTTTTCCTTTTCTATGTCCCTATGGTGGCTATGTGAAAGGTGTATTTCTCCAATATACACCTGTAGGAGAAGTACCTGTAACTGGATTTGGAACATCTGCTGTCTCCAGGCCGTTCACCATTACCACAAAGGAACCTGCCGCATACGCCTCTACATCAAGCACCCATTTGGATCGTTCGATCCTCAAGCCTGTATGACACCTAGCCATATGGCAAACGTGTCCACCAGTTCCGGTAAGTGTATTTGCTCCATTTATTCTTTGCTGTGGATGCTGAGTACTGGAACACCACCTCTGTGAACCATGTAGCACCCTTGAGAAATCTTTTACTCATTCAACATACATACTGCTCACCTTTGTTGAACATTCATATGACCACAATGTCTACGTTTTTGGTCATTGATATGATCATGGACTCACCATAATATTGTAATTGGTTCTCCACATATTTTACGTTTATTTCTTTACAATTGGCCATACATTATCACGCTGCACGGTTGATAGTCACATTTGTGTGGATTACCCAATCCTGATTTTTATGTTTAGCGTTGCATTGTTTTTTTCTTTACTTTTCACATTGTCACTACTTTGTTGATGCTGGCTGCTATAAGTGTCATTTGATACTCTTCTTACAGTAGCGCAACTACACTGTTATTGTATAATTTTTTAAAATGCCCTGTATGCATGAGGCCTTAGAAGCATTTTGCATTGGCGTTAGGGCCAGTTCACACCACATGCAGTCAGTGCATTTTTTTTCTGCATCAAAAACGCATGGATAGTAGTTAAATGGTTTTCAATGACATCAGTGTGGTCAGTTCCAGAAAAAATTAGAACATGCTGCATTTTATCTGCACTAAAATGTACTGGAACGTGGTAAAATGCATCAAAAACACATTGAAACACACCTAAGCGCACCAAAAGAACTGAAACACACAGGTGAAGTAAAAAAAGGGGGGAAATGCACTGGAATGCATTAAAAACACACCAAAAATGCATCAAAAACACACATGCAGAAAAGCATCCGGAACGCGCCTCTATAGTGTGAACTGGCCCTTAAAGTGGAGTTCCACCCACTTTTACAACTCTTCAGCATCCCTCACTAAACTGTGCACTGTAAACAAATTGGATATTTTTTTATTTTTTTTCTCAGCACCTACTGTATATCTGCTGTATTCATTTTTCACTTCCTCCTCCCTGGCCGCGGCCCATCGCATCATTTCCTGTTTGATATGCCTTCTGGGAAGGGGCGGGAAGGGGGCAACTTCCTCTGACACTGCCGTTGCTATAGAAACCTGACCTGAAACCTATTACAGTGCTTGTGCTGCACTGAGCATGTGCGAGATCTGCAAGGATGAGATCCAGGAAGAAATACAGTCTGGCTTCAGATGCCCACACTTAAGATGGCCACGGCCTGCTGTAAGTTTACAAAATAACAAACTACTGCTATAAACTAACAAAACAGACCTTAGTTTACAGACTAACTTTACTGGAATACATTAAGCTTGTGTATTATAGGAATATTTTTATTTAAAAAGTATAATTTCGGCCGGAACACCACTTTAAAGGAGTTGTACACCCTCAAGGTTTTTCACCTTAATGCATTTGATGCATTAAGGTGAAAAACCTTCTGTAGTGCAGCTGCCCCACAGAGCCCCTGTTTATTTCATGAACCCGATCGTTCCAGCGATGGGGGACGAGCAGAGCAGCTCCAGCCGCTGTCTTGGGTCCTCATTGGATAGATTGATAGCAGCAGGAGCCATTGGCTCCCGCTGCTGTCCACTAAAGCCAGCGACACTGGAGCCGCCCCCCCCCCCCCCCCGAGTCCTGCTGTCTGTATCAATGAACGCAGCAGAGCAGGACACGGGAGCGCGCCCACACGAGTGCCCCCCATGGAATGCGGCTCTCCGTGGGGATACTCAAGAAGAGGAGGAGCCATTAGCACCGCTGGGGGACCCCAAAAGAGTATGATCGTGGGCCCCTCTGTGCAAAACCCTTGCACATAGGTGGTAAGTATAACATGTTTGTTACTTTTTTTTTTTGAATTGAACCTTTACAAGCTCTTTAAATATCTCCAGCCTCAGAACTATAATTCACCCAATAGATAATTAGATCAATTTAAAAAGGAAAAAGGGGGGAGGGTTATGGTTTGAAAAAAAAAAATTCTTGAAAAACAGGGATCTTTTCTAGACAATACGGAAACAGCAGAAGTATGAAGAAAAAAATAGTAGTAGTGGAGCAGATGATCTCCCATCAGAAGGAAAACACTCATGTATTCAGTGCAGGGAAGAAGAGGCAGAAAGTCAAATACTGTTAGTAAGCATACAATGTCACCTCTAATAGCAGAGCTACATGGGGCTTCCCAGAGATCTCACCGGCCCTCTTCAGTGATCAGATGTGCTTTGAGGAGCTGTGACAATTCCTGACTGTGTACTATGGTGACCTGTAACTAGGCAACACAGCTCTTCCTTAGCAACACCTTCTCTGCACATGCTCAGCCCTCACTGGAGATTTTTTTCTTCCTCAAAGCTTTATGTAGACGAAACACAAACCAGTCTCAGATTTATATATATATATATATATATATATATATATATATATATATTTTTTTTTTTTTTTTGATTGCATAGATCACAAACTAGTGTGAGGGGAGATCTGGATTGATAGAGTGATCCTAAACCCAAATAAAACTAATATTTTGCAACCCTTAAATGTGATGGCAGTATTTGTTTGTTAATCTTTTTTGCTTTATTTTAACCTGGTGATCCAGGTTAACACAAATGTTTATATTCCTTGTGGCAGCAATAAAAGTGATCATAAAAATAAAATAAAATAAAGAAATAATAAAAAAAAATAGAAAAAAAGTGCTCCCACCCCTCCGTGCTCGCATGCAAAAGTGAACTTAGTCCTGCACACACCCAAACAACGATCATTCCACACATGTGAGGTATCACCACAAACTTTAGATCATGGGCAGTAATTCTCATACTAGACCTTCTATCAAAAAATAAAGTGGCAACCAGTAAGGATGAGCTCCAGGCGTGTTCGCACACTCCACGTGCAGAGCCCGCCAGGAAGTCGGCACGTCCCCGTGCTAATCACATGTGTGGCTGCAGAAATCGGGAAATGTCTGACTGCCTGTGATTAGTGCAGCGCCGTGCTGACTTCCTGACGGGCTCTGCACGTGGAGTGTGCGAACACGCCGGAGCTCATCCTTAGTAACCAGTAAAGGCATTTAAAGCATCACCTATGGATACTAAAATTTATGTTGTTTGTCGTCGTTGCACAGGCATGCGCAATTTTAAAGCGTGACAGGTTTGGTATCGGTTTACTTGGTGTAACATCATCTTTTATATTTTACCAAAAAATTGGGTTATGTATTGTGTTTTTTGCATTGAAATTAAAAATTATTGCCTCTGCTTTAAAATATATAATGTTTGGGGGTTATAAGTATTTTCTAGCAAAAAATACTGGATTGTTATATGTAAACAAAAGGTGCCAGAAAAGGCCCGGAGCTAAAGTGATTAAGGTAGGCCATAAACGGTGCAAATTTCTTTCCTGTAGCCACCGGCTGCAGGAAAGAAATTTGTATGATTCCCCTATCAGCATAGACAGTTCTGACAGCGCAATCTCTCCTGCCGAGCTATTGTCTGCTCCTGATGGAGGGTCTGCGAAAGCCGCCCCCACTGGGAGACGACAGTGATCACCACTAGTGGCTATAGCAGTCGCTTGCGATAATCGGAAGCAAATTCGGCATGCTGGTTGAACCCAAGTTGATCGATCAAACATTCAGCCTGCCCATTAATGGTTTGAATCTTGTATGGCCATCTTAACTCTCTACTTTGGCCTCCACTGTCTTCACCCACTAACTCACTGCCCAGAAGATTGCTGATCATTTCAAAAATAAGACTTTAGCAATTAGCGATCTCCACTGTGCAGGGATTTCCCCCCATCTAACATGCCATGTCCACCTCCACATTCAATATTTTCCTCTTTTAGCCTGTTACCATAGAGGTTGCTAAACTTCTTTCTAACGCACCCACCTAGACACCTAGATCCTGTTCCCTCACAACTACTATGGTCATTCCCTTGCTTTATCCTACACTCTCCTTTACCCTCTAACACATGCACTGGTCACCCCCACATTTAAAAAGCCCTCACTGGAACCCCACCTGTCTTAACAACCTAGGGCCCATCTCTATGCTCCCATAGAATTAATTAAAGTGGATGTAAACCCAATGTCATCCTTTCTAAACTACTGCCATAGGGGTTATCTATAAGGATATACATGCTTCCTGCATGTATCTTTACTTGTCAAATGTCTCCCCTCTGTCTGTTATGAGACCCGAAAAACTGCATATTCTGTGGGTGGGTCTGTTGTCTGGAGCTCGGTGGGTGGAGTCGTGATGTCAGTAGACTCCCCACCCACCTCTACACTCCCCTTGTCAATATGCGTTTTCTCCTGTGTATTTCTTACACTGAACTTCTGCTATGATCTCTAACATCCAGTGAAAAGACAGGAAAGTAACCACATGACTTCAGCCAAATCATGCTGAGGTGTGGAACAGCCAATCCTTGCAGAGCTGCTGAAGAAAGGAGTGGGGGTGGGAATTTAAAAATAATGCATGTCTTAGGCTAGTGCACGAGATATGTAAATCACCTGTCACTCACAGCAAGGGGGAGGATTTGACAAAGTTTTTCTTTGTTTGTCAAGTTTTATCTCACTGAACAATAAAAGAGGATTGCTCAGAGCTGGATTAACTCTTTGCGGCAAGACTGGGCTCAAATGATAGGAAATCTTATACTCTACATTATGACATTAAAAAAAAAATTTGGGTTTACATCCACTTTAAAGTGGGCACAATGTGGGCCCACCATCATGGTCTTGCGGCTGCAGCTCTGATTAAAATTTTACTGTTATGTGGTTTGTCACCCTTGAATCCAGGAGGGACTTGTAAGTAAAAGACTGTTGTGTTATCTGGCTTGAGTCCTTTGACTAAGCCTAAATAGAATATGTTATTTGTATTTGTTGTCAATCTAATTAAATGTATCTTATTTTATAACCAATAAATTGCCGTGGCCAATTTTTGCCCATTTTCTGGTCTGTGTCTATTTTCATTAAGGCTACTTTCACACTGGGGTGGGGGGCGTTAGCGGTAAAAGCGGCGCTAATTTCTAGAGGCGCTTTACCGCTGTTATATCTGCTCTTTTCACCCCCCCCCCCAGCGGACGAAAAAAGGGTTAAAAGCGCCCACAAAGTGCCGCTGCTGAAGCGCTTTGCAGGGGCTTTGGCAGCGGTGCCCATTGATTTCAATCATAGGGGTGGTGGAGGACCGTCCGAAAGATGCTGCTTGCAGGACTTTTTCTAATGTCCTGCAAGCGCAAGCACTCGGGCTCTCACACTGGGACTGCAGGGGAGGTGTTTTTCAGGTGCTTTGCAGGCACTATTTTTAGCCCAAAAGCACCTGAAAAAACGCCCCAGTGTGAAAGAGGTCCTATGGTATTTTGTTGTATGTGAGCATACAGTCTGCAAGCCCATTCCTATTCTACAACCACCTGAGCTACCATCTCACTGATAAAGATAATGATAACTTCAAGCGCATATACAGTATACAATATTCAGGATTAATCGGATTGGCCAGGCATATAGTCCATGGCTAAAAAGTTGGCAGCCCAGGGGTTAATGAGGGTCTGGCAGTTAGAAGCATATGGATATGGGATTACATGATTAAAAAGGGTTTGGCAGTCCAGGGGTTAAAAAGGTGTAGCAGTTCACAATGTGTGAAGTAGGTTGATGAAGCAATGGATCTAGAAGGCGGCTGCTATCCCCAGAGAGCTGGCTCTGTGACATGTAAGAGAGGGTGAAGAAGGGAAGCGCCACCTGAGTGCAGTATTAGTGAATACTTTTAATGACACAAAGTTTAAAAACACTTACAAAAGACATAATTAAAAAGGGCTCATCTGTAGATGGATGATCCTGGTGGGTTCCTGGTGGGGATGATCCTGGTGAGTTCCTCGAGCTCCAGTCTGGGTGTTGTATCAGCGATGTAAGGCTGTTAGAGAAGCTTTTCAGCAGATGGTTCGTCCTGTGGCCATCAGGGGGAGGCTGGGGCCGGCGTGGAGCGCACAGAAGGTGTGCGTGACGTCACGGGCTGTTCAGCGGCTTCCGGGTACATTCCAAAGGGAGGGCTCACATAGAGGGAGGATACTGGCTGTCAGGGAGTCTGTGGATAGGCTACGCGCTCGGAGCAGCTGCTCCTTCAATAGGCCTGAGGGGGCAGTGTGTAGATGCTGTGCTATTTATATGCCGGCGCTGTGGGACAACAAGGCTCAGCGCCGGCTGATAGCACAGCACTGTGATGGAATAATACAATGCGGTGGGCTAAAGGGGGGGAGGGGAGGGAGGGGATGTGAAATGTGGTTTGTGAAAGACCGTACTGAGGTGGGGGAGGGGAAGGAACACAAATAGAATGACACATGGGAGGAGGGCGCATGATGGCTGAGAGAATGTTGATGCATATCACATATAAATGAATTAAGTCAACAATCAATTATGAAAAAGTCAATAAAAAATTAATGAAAATCAAATAAAAAGTCAATATAAAAAAATAATATAAAAAATCAATATAAAATTCAGAAAAAAGGAAGGGGGGGGAAGGGGGAAGGGGAAGGGAATCATGAGTATGGAGGGAATTATGTGGAGCTGATATGTGTTACAAGCGTGCATGCACACACATATGCATGCATGTACACGTACACACATCTTTGTTATATAGAATACAAAAATGAATTTCCCTATACTTAAAAGATCTCATATATACATTTGTGTAAAAACAAAAATAAGAGCAAGAATATATATATAATATATAATATAATATATTTAAGTAGTATGCATGTGCCTGCGCACGGTGTCATATGTAAATATATAGGAAAGTACAAAGTTTAGAGAGGGATAAACTGGGGCATGGGCAAGTTGGCGGGGCGGGGGGTTGCAGGGGGGCGGGAAGCTGGAAGGGGGGGTAAGGGGGGGGGGTTTGTGGGGGGGGAAGAAGGGGGGGGGGGAGGAAAATGGGGGAGGGACGTAGGGGAGGGGAAATGGAAGGGGGACGTGGGGAAGGCTGGATGGCAAAGTGGCTCATGACAGTGTGTGAACCTCGATTTCTTCGTTAAGCCCACCGGGTGTAAGGGTGCCCAAGGAATAGATCCAGTAGGTTTCTTGTTGGCACAGGCATTTGAAGCGTTCAGCTGTAGGAAATGTGGCAGGGATGGACTCAATGACCCACACGCTTAGGCCTACAGTGGACCGGCCGTGGTGTGTGAGGAAATGTTTGGGGACGCTATGGTGGTCACGACCCTTTTCGATAAAGCGCCTGTGTTCCCCAAATCGTGCTCTGAGTGCCCTTATGGTTCGACCAACATAGAATTGTCCACAGGGACAGGTCAGGCAGTATACAACAAAGTCCGTAGAGCAGTTGTAAAATTCCTTGAGGGTATAGCTTTTGCCTTTGACGTTGAAAGTTTTCTGACCATGTTGCACGAATGGACAGGTGAGGCAGAGGGGTTTTTTGCATTGGTACATCCCTCTGAGGGGTATAAGGACAGGTTGCAGGGGGATGGATTGGGATGACTTGATTTTACTAGGTGCGATTTGACTCTTAATATTCCTAGACCTCCTATATGTTACTTTGGGTTTTGTCCCAACTGTAGCTTTTAACATCTCACTGATAACAGCCTTCTTGACCACTTCCAGTCTGGATTTCATCCACAACACTCCACAGAAACTGCTCTCTTAAGGCTTAATGTACACGGGACGTTTTAAAACCTCTCCGGAACTATTTAACTTGACAGATAGTAGTGTTTAGCCGCGTTTGCATTTAGAAGCGTTTTTTAATTATTTATTTATTTATTTTTTGCAAATAGTCAAAAATTTAAAATGCCTGTAAACTAAACGTGAGTTACCGCGTTTACATGCTATTACAGTCATTTGGCGTTTCAAATTTGCCTCTGAATAACCGTCCTGAACGCATCACCCTGTGTCCATGTACTGATAAGATAATATAGAGGAGAGTTCAGGGGCAGCTCAAAAAAAATGCCCAACTGCTCCTAAACCTCCGTTTACCAGCTGCAGTATACACGAAGCCTAAAACTCACTAACGTACTAAATATAAAAACAAATGATCACAACTCTGTATTCTTGCTCTTAGACCACTTCATTCGTTGGCCTCCATGACTCTGCTGTTGTCTGGGTCTCCTCTTAAGCCTGGTTCACACCTATGCATTTTTTAATGAATTTTCAGTTTTGCAAAAGCGCTCTACAGTCCATTTAGCATGGTTTTCTATAGATGTAGTTCACATTTTTTCTTTTTTATTTAAAGGGCCAGGGACTTTTTTTCTGGTTTCTGGTTTTTGGTTCCATAGACTTAAATGGAGAAAAAAAGCTGAGTTAGACTTACCAGTAACTCATTTTCTGAGAGTCTTCCAGGACAGCCATGAGGCCTAGGGCTCCTCCTACCTGGACAGGAAACACGTTAACCCCCACCAGATAAAAGGGCGGTCCTCTAGGCCTCATGACAGTATTTCTCAAGAACCGTAGGACGTACCTGTAAAACATGTGCATAATACACATAACTTCAAGACAAAGCAGGGGGAGAATCCGGCTGTTCTGGAAGACTGTCAGAAAAGGAGTTACCGGTAAGTCTAACTCAGCTTTTTTCTATGCGTCTACCAGGACAGCCATGAGACGATGAGCCAGAACTTACCATTCTAGGGAGGGACAACTGCCTGAAGGACCTTACGACCAAATGCATGCTTCTGCGCAGATAGGAGATCCAGGCGGTAATGTTTAATGAAGGTCGAAAAACTGGCAGCCTTGGCAAATATGGCAGCCTTGCAAATTTGTTCTGGTGAGGCTCCAGCCCTTTCAGCCCAAGACGCAGACAAGGCTCTTGTTGAGTGTGCAGTGACAAAAGGTGGAGGAACTTCCCTAATTTTGTAAGTTTCAGAAATAGCTTGCTTTATCCATCTAGCCAAAGTGGCTTTAGATGCACTCTTTCCCCTGTGTGCTCCTGAAAAAAAAAACCAAAGTGTCTGTTTTTCTAAAGGTCTTGGTGACCTCAAGGTAGACGAGAATTCTTCTGACGTCTAAAAAACAAAATTTCCTTTATTGGTCGCCCTTTGGCGAACTACAAAAGGTTGGCAGTACAATGTCCTGAGATCTGTGAAATGTACTGGCCACCTTAGGCAGAAATCCTGGATCTGTCTTCAAAACAACTAGATCCTCAAAGATTGTGAAGAAAGGCTCCCTCACTGAAAGGGCCTGTAACTCACTTACCCTACGTGCTGAGGTAATCGCCACAAGGAAAAATGTTTTTAAGGTAAGTAACTTAACTGAAATATCCCCCAGGGGCTCAAAAGGGAATTCCACCAGACTTTGAAGCACCAGGGACAGGTCCCAGGTTGGACAACTTTTAACCACTACTGGCCTGGACGTAGAAATTGATTTAAAGAATCTAGCTATAGTGGGATTTTCCAAGAGAGAAAATTAGAGAAAATCACTGATAGCTGCCGCCTGTAATTTTAAAGTACTAACTGAAAAACCTTTGTCAACACCCTCTTGATAAAAAATCCAAAATTGATGGAACATCATGAGTTAATCTTTGATTTTCAGATAACCATGAGTTAAAATTTCTTCCAGACCTTGGAATATATGGCTCTAGTGACCAGGGTCTTGACTACCTTGTCAGAGAACCTCTGAGCACTTAGTATCTTTTCTTCAGATACCAGGCCGTCAAGTTTAAGGAAGCCACCTGTGGATGCGATACTGGACCCTGCAAAATAAGTCTTGTCTCTTCGGAAGACTAAGTGGAGGCTCTGAGACCAGTGTCTGTAACAGGGAAAACCATGGCCTCTTGGGCCAAAAAGGGGCTATTAGGATAAGATCTGTTTCGATCCAACGATTGATCTGCTGGTTTCAGGGAAAAGAACTTCTCTGACTTGCAATTACTCTGATCTGCGAACAGATCCACTTCGGGACATCCCCATCTGTCATGAGACCCGCAAAGATTTCCAGATAAAGGGACCAATTGTCTCGACATACCCAGTAGCGGCTGAGATAATCTGCCAGACAGTTTTTTGTCCCCTTTAGGGGCACTGCTGTAATTGAGGCTAGATTCCCTTCTGCCCATGATAAAATCTCCTAGGCGATAGATTGAAGTATCTGACTCCTTGTACCTCCCTGTTTGTTGAATATGCAACAGTAGCAATATTGTCGAATAGAATCTGGAGATTGTGACCCCTGATTTCCATCTGAAATGCCTGCAAGGTTCTCTGAACTGCTAGAAGCTCTCTCTGATTCGATGAAGCTCTTGCTTCCCTTGAGGACCACTCTCCCTGCGCCATTGTGTTGCTGATATGGGCTCCCCATCCCCAGGCACTCGCATCCAATATCCTCTGGGATATTGGAATGGACTATGGTACACCTCTTGTTGGGTGAAGGTGTGTCCTCCACCACCACAAGATTCTTTTTACCTTGGAGTGTAACAAGACTCTTGATTCCAGGGAACTTGCGTCCTTAGCAGAAACAGCTGTAATGGGCGTTGATGAAATCTTGCCCAAGGCACTGCGGGAAAGCAAGAGGTCATCAGACCCACTGCTCTTGAGAATTCTCTCAGCGAGACCAACTGATTGGACTGTAAGGCTGACATTGTTTGCATCATCTTTGAGACATTTTCCTGCGGGAGAAAAACTTTTTGGTCTACTGAGCAAAATTTGTATCCCAGATATGTCACTTTCTGGGCCAATATTAAGGAAGAGGCTGCTGGGAGTTTTTTTACCCACGTGATCGGAAACGGTCGTGGCTGGTGAGGACGCGAACGGATACGAGGGGTGGAATACAAGCGGAACACGAAGGTCGCACATTGCACATAGGCGAACCAGGCTACAGTTCCTACACCCGTCCCTAACTGCTGGATAAGCTCTGTGCCGGCTCGAGGG
This sequence comes from Lithobates septentrionalis, assembly GCA_037952835.1. Classification (NCBI taxonomy): domain Eukaryota; kingdom Metazoa; phylum Chordata; class Amphibia; order Anura; family Ranidae; genus Lithobates; species Lithobates septentrionalis. Next base: position 1,174,287 of record JBBDGP010001118.1, read on the forward strand.
CACTTGTAAATGTGAGTGCACATTTTTTCTTTGTTTTTACATAATAAACAGTTTTAAAACGTTATTGTGCGATGATCGTTTTATCCATATTTTATATGAGGAACACTAAAGTCCAATTATAGCCGTTGAAGAGGTTTCCTTAAGTGGAGTGGTTATCCCATGAATGAACCAAAGGTGTATTATTAAAGAAATATCTGGTGAGTGGCCAATCTCACAGGTGGTGGTGGAGCACACAGTCACTTTATGTATATTGAAGGAACACAGGAGCACGCCAATCATGGCAATTGATAGAAGATTTGCAAGCATATATTTGGGGACTCTATTACATATGTGATATATGTCATCGGATTTTTGTTATATGATTTTGGTCTAATGTGGTGAATTTCACATGTATATGTTGTATTTAAGTTAGTTCTATAATTAATAGGTAGGGTATGTGAATATTGAAAAGGGTGCATAGATGGGAGCAGCGCATTCACACACAAAAAAACAACACTTTTAGTCCTTTTCTATGAAAGGTTTTCTGAATGCAGCAGCCAAAGAATCACTATTAAATTGATTGTAATATTGGTTTTGCGCCGGTGACACACACATATTAGAATATTAAGGAAGACTTCTCTTTGTTTATTAACCAGCCAAGGGATTGAAGGAAGTCCTGTACGGTCTGGAGATCCGCTAATAACTTTTGGTATGACTCTGCCACCACTAGTAGATCGTCCAAGTAAGGGATAATAGTTATCACTTTTAACCTTAGCAGAGCCAGCCCTCCCCCAACACCTTTGTAAATATGCGTGGGGCTGTAGACAGACCGAAGGGGAGGGCTTGAAATTGAAAGTGCAGGATCTCTGTCACCATCTTGATGGCTAGTCTCAAGAATCTTTGGAAGGCTGGATGAATAGGGATGTGCAGATAGGCATCCCTCAAATCCAAAGTGGCCAAGCTTGGGTAAAGCAGGTTTTTGATTGAGAACACCGTCTCCATATGAAATGATGTGGACACCGCCAGATCACTGAACCTGAGAGCGGTGCACCTGCCTCCCCTGGCTGCCTCTCCCTTCTGGAACCATTTAACTGGTATAACAGATAAATAACGTAGCAACTATATTAGCCAACCTAATACACAATCCTCCAAGGATGCAGGCCTAAACAATGTTGGTTTACTGCTATGCAATGCCTTACGTATGTAAGTATGCAGGTACCCAGGCATGCCATTATGTAGGTACCCAAGTTATGCAAACATGCAGGTATACAAGTATTCTTGCCCTTCGTGCATTTATGTATGCAGTTCAAGGCAATAAGCACATCTGTATGTATCCCAAAGCCATACCCCCCAACTTTTGAACTTCAGAAAGAGGGACACTTATGGGAGGAAGCGACTGACCGCGCGCTACGTGCACTGCGGCAAAAAGAAAGATTCTCACTGATGCATACAAAAACCCCAGCAGTCATTTAAAAAAATAAGAATAAAAAGCTTCCATTACAAATGATTTTGCATAAACTATGGAAGTGTGCATTACACAAAGTGTGGAAGGATTCAGGAGTGCGTTATGTACAGAGTGCAGGGTTCAGGATAGGGCTAGATACAGAGTGCAGGGTTCTGGAGTGTGTTATGCACAGGGTGCAGGGTTCTGGAGTTACATATAGAGTGCAGGGTATTAGCATGTGTTATGTACAGAGTGCAGGCACAGTGCATGGTTCTGGAGTGCGTTACATACAGAGTGCAAGGGTTCAAGAGCGCTAGGTACAGAGTGCAGTCATCCATCCACATGTCACTATTGCCCTTCTCCTCAACTATAACATCTGAACCACCCCTCCCTACACACACACACACACACACATAACACACACCACACATATAACACACACCACACCACACACACACACACACCACACCACACACACATATAACACACACCACACCACACACACACATATAACACACACCACACACACATATAACACACACCACACCACACACACACATACATAACACACACACACACTCATACATAACACACACCACACACACTTTTGTAAAAGTAGCACCTTTCTGTAGATGTCTTCTATCCAGTGCAGCCACAGCTTCCTTCTCCTTTCAGTGCACTGGGTATCTTCAACTCCTGGAGCAGGCAGGAGATAAGGATTAGGGGGCAGCTCACCCCCCTCCTCCCTCCTCAAACACACTGCAGTCAGACTTTCACTTGTCCCGACTTTAGTGCAGATTGCAGAGCAGAAGGAGCCGAGCTGAGCTGTTACTTTCACTTTCAACTGCAGAAGACAGGCTTCTGTATTTAGGTGAAAGTGGGGAGCTGCCTGTGAGTGCAGGGCTAATGGAGGCTGAAAAAACTGTGGGGGAGAGGAATAGATAGCTGATCCTGGCCAGCAATCTATGAATGCCGGTGTGGTGTCACCGGCTCTTTCGCTATGCACTGGTTTGACAGAGGGGCGGGTCTGGATAGCAGTCCCGCCCCTACCCGACATCACACTCTCTTTTTGACAGGTGAAGTCTCTCATTGGGGCTGCACAGTGCACATCCAGCTGACTTGCTAGGCAATCCCTGGCTGTACTGGATGTGCACACTGCTGCAGGTCCTATTGAGAGAAAAATTAGCTTGTAGTCAACAGCATTATGCGGGGCAAATCCCCTGTATGGCGGGATAGCGGGACACAGGTGTCAAAGCGGGAAAGTCCCGTCCAATCCGGGACTGTTGGGAGGTATGCCAAAGCAAATAAGCACGTATGTATGTAGTCCTAGGCAAACAAGCACATATGTATATCGTTTAATGCAACTAAGCACATATGTATACAGTTGACTGTAAATAGGCACATATGTATACAGTTTAAACCAAGCATATATGTATGCAGTATAAATAAAAACCTGCCAGCATACGTTTAAGCAATATGTATTTATGGAGGCATGCGTTTATGGAAGCATGTAGGTATGTGCTTAAGCAAATATGCGTTTAGGCAAAAACACAAAAGCGCGTGTCCATGCAAACCTGCACTTACTCAATACGTGCCCATGGAGATCTGCATTTACGGAATAAGCAAGCATGCGTTTATGAAACGTGTTTATGCAACATATATTATGCCACAGGCATCTATGCAAACATGTATCTATGCACCATGTGTTTATGCAAACATGCATCCACGCAAACACATATATTTATGCAACATGCATACACACTTATGCTTCTAAAAACCTGCGTTTACGCAACATACGTCCATGCAGTCGCACCGTCGTGGCCAGCCTTGGGGGGCTGCATGCTAAGCGCCGCCCGCTTGTCGGTGCGGGGGCCACGGGGCAGGGCCCTCTGCGTACATGTGCCTATGCAGGCTTGTGTTCTATGCAAGTAAGCAAGCATGTATACTAAGCTTCACATGCTCAACTGCACCTGGGCCCATACTAGTTATAGTCAGGGTTAGCCAAGTACACGGGCATCCAATGCAGCCTCTATGCTGCTTCAACAGCCTAAGGCCTCTTCCACACCTATGCGACCCGTCCTGCGACTTGGGACTGCAAGGTCGCCTGAGAAGTTGCACCCCATGATTTCCAATGCGTACCCTTCACATCCATGCATACCCTTCACATCCATAAAAGACCTTCAGAGACTGGGCCCCCCTTAATCTGCGGTCCACTCCCCTGGACCGGTATAACACCCTGCAGGAAAGCACCTTGGTCAGAACAAACACCGCACAGGTTTCCATTACGCAGGGTCCAGCACCATACGGCTGTATTACAGGCAAAACCTCAAAGGATCTTCTCTCCTTCCAATAAGGCTCGGGTACCATCCATTTTGGCTTATTTTTTGAATGGATCCGACTGAAGTCCATGATTCCAAATAGAATCGTCCAGACCTCCAAGTATGCTCCAAGGAGCACATGTCACATCAGTGACCATCCACCTAACAGACACTGGCTAAAAAACTGAGGTACTTCCTGTGTAGGAGGGCTTATATAGGGGAGGACTTCTTGTTTGATTGAGTTACCAGTGTCCATTCACCAATAGTGTATAACCCAGTTAGTTATTATGGCTGCTCTGTGTCCCGTGATGTACGATAAAGAAAGAAGGGTTTTACTTCTGGATTTTCCCACTCCAGCTTGATAGTATCAAGAAGGGAACTATGTACGGGAAAAACTCTAGCCTTTTTCTTATGCAAACCTTTGTACATAAAGTCATGTTTAAACAATTGTACCTTCTCCTCTTCTATATCAAGTGTCGTATAGATAGCCTTTAATAAGTCATCTACATCTTCCAATGATAACTTATACCTCAAACCCTTTACGGATTCTCTATCCCTGGGCCCTGTATCTGACCCTGATTCTTCCAGAGAAGAACAGGTAGATCTCGCTTCAGCCTCAGAGTCTTCACTCTCCGCACTCTGCTGTGGAGCGCTAGGACCGGCTGGAGTCCTGACTGGAGATGGACCCTCTGAGGGGAGTTGGATTTTAGCAATTAGAGTTTTAAATGAGCTGAATGTAGATGTAAGCTCATCTCTAACAGAAGTCAGCATTTTCTGACAGGAGACTACCAGGTTATCCTTAACTAGGCTGTCTATACAGGTGCGGCAAACTGCTTTGCTCCATGAGGAGCTCAATATGTTTCCGCAAACCGTAAATTTCCTTTTTGGTGGCTGTGCTCGGGCCTTGTCCTGAGTCTTGGCCTGCAAGAAAACAAATGGCCCCAATGTAATTTATGCCACATACACTCCATAACACCCAGTGCAGGAGGAAAGGAAATGTGCCCCCTTCACCTAGTCCCTACTGGTTACAATGGGGAGAACACTCACAGGATGTGCAAGCAAGTAAAAACACTTCAGGCTTAGCTGTGAGGTGCCGGTGTTAGGGCCTGCTTCCACTGCCTGTGCAGGTATCGCAGAGGAGTCCATCCCGCCCCTGTAGTGGTCCGCAGCCTCTGCTGGGTGTTACTGTTTTAAACACCAGCCTCGCAGAGTCCCTGTTCGTGCCGATTAGAGACCGAAACTAGCTTCTCCGGCACTTGCTGATGATGTCACATGCCCCAGAAATGACCCCACCAGGTACTTCTTGTGGGCCAGCTTGGAACACATAAGTCCCGCCCCTCCACACGCATGGCTTCCAGCCAGGCTGTCAGCAGGGAAAACAAGCCGCCTGCCACCATGCGGCTTGCAGTCAGGAGCTCGGACATACATCGCCGTGCTGGCATTCCCCATGCACTGAGAAGCATGGGGAATGTCAGGTTCCATTCTGATGGCTGCTCTCCCATAAAAGTGTGTGTTTCCCTCTCATCTAGTCTGTGTATAACATTACAGGCTGATGCCTCATTGGTTGGCATAGCGTGGCTAGATTGGTGAGCTTCCCTATTCCTGGTTAAGGACTGGCTACATCTCCAATCCCTATACTTTGCATAAGTCAGCCCCCTTTATTGCAAATCCTTGTGACTATTCTGAGCAGGAGATTAACTTGAATTTTCCCGGGAAGTTAAGTATTGATTACGGGTTGGCCTCCCTCCATTGCATATCCCAGCATGGGATCCTTTGAAGTGAGTATGTGTAAAACAATGAGGTTTGGATCCCATTGTTTGTATACACAAGTCTAGGCACCGACTTGTTTGGTCTACCAGAGATTTCTGTGAAGATATGTTCTGCCCTACATAGATACATGCTAAATGAAATATATTAATAATTACAATATTTTACAGCTATTAATGGAGATTTCACATAAACTCATAAGGCATCAACTTCCTCAAATGAGAAAAAAAATTGTTAAAAAAAAGTTCTGCCTTATATGTACATTTTTACTATTGTGTCAACAATACAATATTGTGTCTTTAATGTGTCAACTTTAAAGGGTTTATTTATATAAAAAATGTGCATAGCTATTTGTCCAGCGAAACTGAATGTGCAGTCCTTCTATGAAAACTAACTAGTTGTGTGAATAGGGCAATATCTGGTGGACTGCTTTTCAAATATTATGGGTAGTAGTAAAGATTCATTCATTCATAAATTGGACAAAATACTGCATTTTGGCCACTAGATGGAGCCTAGGATCATAGTAAATAAATACATCTTAGTAAGAAAAGATCCAATAAAGAGATTCAAATCATTGACAGGCTGTAGCAGTACACTGGTTACCACAGATCCATATTGACATGTGTACAGGGACAGGTGAGCGGTCCTGAACTATCTGCATCCAGGGGCACACATTTATCCTTGTATGCAAGTGTACAGACGGCTGTCCCGTCAGTCCTGGGTGCAGAGAGAGGCCTATTTTTCATGGTGTACTCAGTGCTTTTGTGCATTAACCCCAAAGTGAACAGAATAACCATCTTTAAAATAGGTGTCTCAATTACAACATTTTCCCTCACTTCTTGCTCTGGTGACAACACAAAAAATTAGCATTTCCCATCATTTTCTCCTGTCACCAGGACAAGTAGAGGTCTGAATCTCCCCAATGGGTATGGACACAAAAATAAAAAATAAGACTGACCCTTTTCCATTCAATTCAAAACTGGAACAGAAAAAAAATATTTTTTGCATTCACATGCGTTGCAGTAAGGAGTAGATACATGGGTTACTAAGGACTAGATACATGCATTACAGTAAGGACTAGATACATGCGTTGCTAAGGACCAGATACATGCATTACAGTAAGGACTAGATACATGCGTTACTAAGGACTAGATACATGCGTTACTAAGGACTAGATACATGCGTTACTAAGGACTAGATACATGCATTACAGTAAGGACTAGATACATGCGTTACTAAAGGACTAGATACATGCATTACAGTAAGGACTAGATACATGCGTTACTAAGGACTAGATACATGCATTACAGTAAGGACTAGATACATGCATTACTAAGGACTAGATACATGCATTACTAAGGACTAGATACATGCATTACAGTAAGGACTAGATACATGCATTACTAAGGAATAGATACATGCATTACTAAGGACTAGATACATGCATTACAGTAAGGACTAGATACATGCATTACAGTAAGGACTAGATACATGCGTTGCACTAAGGACTAGATACATGCATTGCAATAAAGACTAGATACATGAGTTACAGTAAGGACTATCAGGGGTCTCAAACTGGCGGCCCTCCAGCTATTGCCAAACTACAAGTCCCATGAGGCATTGCAAGGCTGACCGTTACAAGCATGACTCCCACAGGCAGAGGTATGATGGGACTTGTCGTTTCGCAACAGCTGGAGGAGCGCCAGTTTGAGACCCCTGGACTAGAAACATAAATTGCAGTAGGTACTAAATACATGCATTGCAATAAGGACTAGATACATGCTTTGCAATAAGCATTGAAGTAAAGACTAGATATCTGCAATGCAGTAGGGACTACATACATGCGTTGCAATAAGCATTGAAGTAAGGACTGTAGTGTAACGGTCACAGCCAAATAATCAGACCAGTGGTGATGTGCAATCTCTATTTTACTTAACAGTAAAGTTCAACATAAATTGTACCGGAAATCCTGTGAAACTGGGTATACAGTACAGAACATTACCATGAACCATAAAGGAAGAGGATATAACAATTTCACTGCCTTTCAACTAATGTCCACAAGGTGGCAGCAGCGTGTTCTGAGTCCAATCTACAGATAGAAATGTAACTTAAGAATGTCACGTGTTCCAACATAGTAAACGTTCATTCCACAGTCTGTGAGCTGAGTGGACCTCCTGCTGACACAAACTTCACGCTGGCACTGCTTTCTACTTGCTTTGGTCAGGGGGTTCTGGTGGCTGGAGATAGGGCCAACTCACTTCATGGACAGCTTCCACCAGGGGCGGGCTGGGCCGGGGGGCAGGGATGCAATTTCCCCCCAGGCCGCTCTGATTCCCAGTAAAAAGGCCGATGTGCTGCCAGCTGGGAACTGAGCATGTGCAGTTGGCCGAGTGTTACTGCTGACTGGTGACTCCAGAGGGAGGCTGGCAGGGTTGGATAACAGCCCAGAAAGTGCAGGAACGTTAGCGCTGTGAGCGGACATCTGTCCTGTCACAGTGCTGTTCCCTGCTTCTGAGCTGACAGTTCTGTGTCCCTTCAGAGCACAGCCGAATGGAAGAGGGTGGATCCGCTCTGCCTCCTCCAGCCCCCTCTGTGCCCGCCCACACTCCGGGCAGCCTGTGTGCTGCTTCTGTGAATAGAACGTGTGGGCGGGAACGTTCAAACTGTGATTCGTCGGTGATCTGTATGGGACGCTGATAACTGAGCCTAAGCCTTCTGCCTGCTGACTTTCAAGTGAGTGATCTGTGACCGGCCTCTCTCCCTTCTCTCCCCCTCTCTTCCAAATTCCTCTCCCCCTCCTCCCTCTGCATATAAGGACGTTTCTTTCAGCAGCCTGTACAGTACCTGCTCCTATATACTATGATGTGGGCTCACACTGGTCTGCTGCAGGGATGGTGATCTCACTGTCTTCCTGCATGTCCCATAGACTTCTATTAGTTTGCACATTTTTGCTGCATTTTCTGAAAGTGTACAAAAATGTCTGCATCTTTGGTGTGCTAAAAAAAAAAACTGCAGCAAAAACGCACAACCTAAAAGAAGCCTATGGGACTGCGGCTAAGGAAAACTGTACATAAGCACTGCAGCCAAACCGCAGCACACCAGTGTGCGCCCAAAGGCTTGTACACACTTGCAGCAGGCACTGCCACTCTGAAAAGTGATCAATGCTCAGGTCACTTTTGCTCATGCTCAGCGGCTCCAACCAGAGCTGTCAGTTTTTTTGTTCAACTCGCTGGATTGAGCAAAAAAAAAAAAAAAAAAACTAGTGGTGTGTACAAGGCTTTACTATGTTGATAAAGGAATCAAGCAATTTTCTTGAGTAGTGGTCTCTCTGTGTGTGGACAATTTGGAGCGATGTCTCTCTCTGTCAGTGGTGGCTGGTGCTCAAAATGTTTTTTGAGGGGGGGGGTGCAAACTAAAAAATACTGAAAAAAACCCCATCAATTGCAGCCTCACTGTGCCCATCAAATGCAGCCTCGCTGTGCCCCATCAAATGCAGCCTCACTGTGCCCCATCAAATGCAGCCTCGCTGTGCCCCATCAAATGCAGCCTCACTGTGCCCCATCAAATGCAGCCTCACTGTGCTCATCAAATGCAGCCTCACTGTGCCCCATCAAATGCAGCCTCACTGTGCCCCATCAAATGCAGCCTCACCGTGCCCCATCAAATGCAGCCTCGCTGTGCCCCATCAAATGCAGCCTCGCTGTGCCCCATCAAATGCAGCCTCGCTGTGCCCCATCAAATGCAGCCTCGCTGTGCCCCATCAAATGCAGCCTCGCTGTGCCCCATCAAATGCAGCCTCACTGTGCCCATTAATTGCAGCTTCAGTGTGCCCATCAAATGCAGCCACTGTGCCCATCAATTGCAGCCTCACTGTGCCCATCAATTGCAGCCAATGTTACCCCCCTGTCGGCATTTAACCAGCACCCCACCTTGCCCGCTGTCTGACCGGCACTTACCCCATCTTGGTGGCAGGTCAGCCAGCGAGTGACGGCGGGGAGCTGTGGGACAGGCAGCAGCTCCTGTGTTCTCTATGCTTCCTCCATGCTTTTCCTCCTGCTAGACATCCAATTGGAGCGCCTTTCCTTTCAGCCAATCAGGTGAAGGGTATCAGACCCGCTCTTCCTGATTGGCAGAGAGGCGGTTCAGTGTTAGAAAAGCAAATATTCATTTGCTTTTCTAACACACCCAGGTGGGTTCTGATCGCAATGCTCTGCGCTCTGAGTCCACCCTATTTTGAAGCCTATTGGAGCCTCAAGCTGCCTGAGGTGAGGTTGGGAGCAGTGAATGAATTAGAACATATGTGTGTCATGGGAGCATGAGCCGGCAGCAGAGGAGGAGATCACATCCTTAAATCTCAGCCAGGGTTCATGCTGGGACTTGTAGTCCTTTACTTTTGGGGATGTGACACCCCAAAAGTGAAGGACTAAAGGTCCCAGCATGAACCCCTCAGAGCTCAGGATGTGTCACACACCCCTGCCCCCCCCCCCCAACTAGTGAAGGACTACAGGTGCCACTGTCCCAGCTTAAACCCCTCAGAGCTGAGGATGTGTCACCCCCCCCCCAATTAGTAAAGGACTACAGGGCACAGCATGAAGCCATGGGATCTAAGGGGACACATCCTTAGATCTCAGGGGTTAATGCTGGGACTTGTAGTTTGTCACTAGTTGCGGAGGGGGATTCATACAGGGACTTGCTTGCAATTTAGTTCCTGAAGGCCATGGTAGTACAAGTCCCCCACAGGCCATGGAGGGCCACATTGTCCTCCCTGCCCCCCCCCACCTTTGTGATCATGAAAAACCTTAGAGACCGTTTTCCTGATCCATCACTTTGCCACCACCGGTTCTATGGGCCACTTGACTGGACTTGCCCCCCAGGCCTAAGGCTGCCAGCCCTCCCCTGGCTTCCACCAATGGACTGTACCAGAGTCCTCTCCAGTGACTGGGGCTTGGAAAGATACTGCATGCTCTTGTGCTCACTGCTGGTGGCCCGCACACCAGACTTAACAGGGGAGGACCCAGCACCTGGGAACAGCTCACTTGCCCAGTCACTGCTGTCCCATCAGGCAGGATCTCTCTGAGCACAGGAAGCTGGGTGGAGCTGACTTTTATATCCCCCAGGCTCAGAGGATTGTGGGGAGTTGAGTTAAAGGGACCTGTACCAGAATCTGGACAAAAGGGCATCCCACTACACTCCACCCCGCTTGAACTTGCGATTCCAGGCAAGTTTACCGACCAGACAAAGTCCTCCTGTGCAAAACGTTCAGGTGGTTTCCCAAAGTTGTGTCTCTGTGAGCATCTCAAGGGTTGAGGTTCAGGCTCCTCTTCAGGAGCAGGCAAAGGTACATCTTCACTTTCAGGCATCTCAGTGGACAGTGGGTCAGAGGGCTCCACAGCAGGAGTAGGAATCCGAGCTGGGCAATCATTGGGCTGCCTGGCATTGTCTGTATCTGTAATCTCTCTTTGGAGATTTGGAGGCAACAGTGAAGGGACAGGGGTAACCACCACTGATTCTCTGCTGCGACTGCTACGGGTGGCTTGGAAACCTGTTCCTCCGGCTCTCTAGATAAGCTTTCAGGCACCTCTACGTAATTTCTAATAGGTTTGAGGAGCCGGCGGTGTAGCCTCCTTGGCCTATCTTGTGTATTTTCCTTCTGGACGTCATAGACTGGCACTCCTGGAATTGGTTGCTGTAGCACCACTCCGGGCACTTCCTCCCATGGAGTTTGTAGCTTGCCCTGCTGATGTGCACCTTTACGCCTGATCAAGACCCTGTCTCCCGGCTTCAGGCCATAGACCTCCGTTCCTGACTCTTCTTGTTCCACCCAAGTTCGCTCCTTTACAAACTGTTGGACTTCTGACAGGCATCGCCTCCACTCTCGAATCCAGGTTGCTGGAGTATACTCCAGATCTTCAGTGGGGACAGCACCCCATAGATCTGTGGGTCCCCCAAGAGTACGGCCAAACATCACGTGGTAAGGAGACCGAGCTGTCGCTGAGTGCACAGTATGATTATACTTCCAAACCACTTCGGCCAAGTACTGGGTCCATCTGGTTCGTTTCTCACGGGCCAGTCCCCTCAACAGTTGTATCAGGGTACGGTTAAACCTCTCGCAGGCTCCGTTACCCTGTGGGTGATATGGGGTCGTATGCGTCTTCTTGACACCTAATGCCGCGTACACACGAGCGGACTTTACGGCGGACTTTGCCCGGCGGATTTTTCGACGTACTTTATGACGGACTTTCTGAATGAACGGACTTGCCTACACACAATCCACCAAAGTCCGTCGAATTCGTACGTGATGACGTACGACCGGACTAAAACAAGGAAGTTCATAGCCAGTAGCCAATAGCTGCCCTAGCGTGGCTTTTTGTCCGTCGAACTAGCATACAGACGGCGGACTTTTCGACCGGACTCGATTTCAACGGATAAATTTTAAACAAGTTTCAAATCTAAGTCCGTCCAACTTTTGAGAAAACAAAGTCCGCTGGAGCCCACACACGATCGAATTGTCCGACGAAATCCAGTCCGCCGGGCAAAGTCCGCCGTAAAGTCCGCTCGTGTGTACGCGGCATAAGGAGCGACACCACTCCTGGAAGAACTCACTTTCAAAGCAGGGCCCTTGATCTGAATGTATCTTCTGAGGGCAACCATAAGGGAGACAGAAGTGCTTCCACACTGCTTGAGCTGCAGTCTTTGCAGTTTGGTCACGAGTTGGTACAGCTACTGCAAACTTGGTAAAGTGGTCCACCATGACAAGGACATGGCGATGTCCATCTTCCGACATGTCGAGGGTGAGGAAGTCAACTGTCAATACTTCCAATGGGCCAGACGTGTTCCAAGTCATGGGAGGCACCAGGACCTCAGCCCCCTTGGTCACGGAGCATACTGCACATTGCCGACATATCTGATCAATCAACTGGAACAGCCCCACACACATGGCTTGCCTTTTGAACCAGGCGAATGTCTTGTGGACACCCCAATGTCCTCCTTCCACATGGATCCTTTCTGCCACTGGTCGAGCTCTGGCCCGGGACAGTACAACCTGCCAGGTTACCGAAGAGTCATGGGGGAACATTATTCTGCGATACAATATGCCATTTCTCAAGAGGAGGCGTGACCATTCGTTCAGCAGTTTTTGTGTTTCTGGTAGCAGTTGTGACCTTTCAATTCTACTGGGCCAGCGCCGTAACTGCATTGCCTCTATGACTGCGGCAATCACAGGGTCATCCTTCTGCGTTTCTGCCCAGTTACAATCTTCCAATACCTGGATGAGGTCCACCCGTGGTCTACTCTTAGGTCTAGCCCCCATTAAGGGTGGGATTTCTTCGTCTTCGGCCTCTTCATCCGCATCTCGCTGTGGTTGGGCTGAAGGGTACCGTGATAGGGCATCAGCCACGTGATTCCCCTTTCCTGGGTGGTAATGCAGGGAAAAGTCAAACTTTGCCAGACGTGCTGCCCATCTTTGTTCCAGAGCGCCAAGTTTGGATGTCTGGAGATGTACTGAGGGGTTATTGTCCGTCCAGACTTCGAACTTAGACCCTGTGAGATACTCGGTGAAACATTCTGTGATGGCCCACACCAGCGCTAACAGTTCCAACTTGAAGGAGCTGTAGTTTGCAGGGTTTCTCTCGGTTGGGTGAAGGCTGCGGCTGGCATAAGCAATAACCCGTTCCTTACCATCTTGCATTTGTGAGAGCACGGCCCCCAGGCCCTGGTTACTGGCATCAGTTTGTAACCTAAAGGGAAGGGAGAAATCAGCAAAGGCCAATACAGGGGCTGACACCAACCGTTGCTTTAAGAAGTCAAATGCCTCTTGCTGTTCCAGTCCCCATTCTACCCTCCTGTGACCTCCTTTCTGGTCTACACCATGTAGTAACTTCTGGATTGGAGCAGCATGATGGGCGTAGTGCTTGATGAAGCGTCGATAGTGCCCCGCTAACCCTAGGAAGGCTCTAACCTCAGTCACGGTTGATGGTGCCTTCCATTCTTGTAGTACCTTGATTTTCTCTGGATTGGGGAGCACACCCTGTTTTGAAATGACATGTCCCAAATATTCAATCTCACTTTTGAACAGGTGGCATTTTTTTGGCTTAAGCTTCAGCCCATACTGATGTAGCCTGGCTAGAACAGCATCGAGGTGGGCGAGGTGTTCCTCGAAGGTGGCAGAGAACACCACGATATCATCAAGATAAATCAAGATGCTATCCATGTTCATATCCCCAAGACAATGCTCCATTGTCCTCTGGAAGGTAGCAGGTGCATTGTTCAGTCCGAAAGGCATTCTCTTGAACTGCCATAGTCCCATAGGGGTGATGAAAGCAGTTTTTGGTCGATCGGCTTTGGCCACAGGGATCTGCCAATACCCACTGGCGAGATCAAGCGTGGAAAAGAACTTTGCTTTCCCTAGAGCTGTTAGGGACTCTTCAATCCGCGGCAGGGGATAGGCGTCTCTTGTAGTGACAGCATTCAATCGTCTATAATCTACACAGAAGCGGAGGGTGCCATCCTTTTTCCGCACTAATACAACGGGAGCTGCCCATGGACTTTTGCTGTCTTCAATTATGCCTTGTTGCATCATCTGTTCCAACATCTGCTTGACTTCCTGATAAAGGTGAGGGGGTATGCTTCTGTAGCGATCCCGGATGGGTGGATTTTCTCCTGTTGAGATCTCATGTTCAATTCCATTGCTACAGCCCAGGTCAAAATCCCCCTGGGAAAACGCCTCTGACCACTTATCCACCAGTTGCCTTACTGCTTCTATCTGGGTGGGTGTGAGTTCCTCAGTGGACAGCTGTAGAAGTGGAAGTATCTGTTCTCCCACCCATGCTGGGTCTGCTCCTGCTGAACATGTGGCAACATTCACTTTAGCTACATAGCGTCGTCCGTGAAATTTCTGGAGCTCTATGTGGTCCACTTTGGGAGAAATCACACCTGAAATCAGGGCCAGTTCTGCCACTGGTGTCCCTGGGGGCAAGTGAAGTGGGATCGTCTTGCTGTTCCGCATCCTAACTAGCATGGTGCCTTGACGAACTACTGTGAGAGTTCTAGCAACAAACGGGGCCATATCTGAGGGTAAGGGTTCCACTAGCACTGGGACACCCTGCAGTCTATGGCATGATCCAACATTCATGGGGAGTACAAGTTCTTTGCAGGGAGGTATTACAATCTCTGTCCCAAAAGGAACCCTCACGACACCAGCCTTTTCATTAATGTTTGCGATACTTGCGTCAGAGCCCTTTAGTGCTGCCAAGGTAAGGAGCAGCTTTCTAACTTCTTTAGGTGGTCCCAGGTGTGTAGGACACCATTTAAACAGCTCAGGCCTCATCCCCTGGATGATATTCATGCCCAATATCACCTGCTGTCGACCTTTTCCGGATGCTCGTGTAATCACAACACCTTTTTGACCAAGGTCCTGTCCCCACAGTTCTACTTTCATCCAGGTAATTCCGACCACTTCTATAGGAAGTTCGTTGGCAGCTGTCAGTGAGATCCAGGGGGTATCCTGACTCATTTTCTTCTTTGGGAAGTATCGCTGGAACAAGGGTTCTGGTAGAATGGTGACTTGGGACCCCGTGTCGAAAAGACATTCGACCTCTTGGCCATCAAAGTACCCGTGTACCACAGGGCAATCGACCACCACGCCCTCCGTGTGTGACGGGGGAGTCGTTTTGCTGGGCCGCCCCACTGCTTGACTCCTAGCGGCGGGGCGCTCTGAGTTTAATGGCTCCCTCGGTATTCGATCAGGACAGTCCCTCAAGCGATGTCCCTTTTGTCGACAGCCCCAACATGGAGAGGGTGACCTCTCCCGTCTTGGTCGTCTGCGGGGTGGTGATCGGTTTCTCCATGAAGGGGTGTGTTCCCTTGGCCCCCTTGGATTGTCTCGCTCACGTCTCAGCGTGGCAAGTTCTGTCTGGAGCTGGGCCATTCCTTCTGTCAGCTTGTGGATGGCCACCTCCCACGGAGCTGTGTGTCCAGTTTGTGGCGGTTTACATGGTTTATCACCTGTGCTGGCCATGAGGACGTCCGTACTGGCACGTCTGGGTTCTGAATATAGTATAGCTGCTTCCAGAATTTCGTGGAATTTTAAGTTTGGGTTACTTCTGTCCTTCTCTTGTAACTTCTCCCTGACTTTGTCAGACAGAAGCCCATCCACAAACTGATCCTTCAGCCACCCATCTGTATCACTCCAGCCAGCATGTCCTGCTCGCCTCCTCTCCTTGCGGCGGATCTCGGCTGCTATATCCTGCAGTTCCAGGGCATACTGCGGAATGGATTCTCCCACTCTTTGCCTTCTACTGATAAAGCGTGCTCTAAGATCCCCTAATGCAACCGTCTGGGTGTACACTGCTTCCAAGCGGCTGATTATCTTGTCTAGGGAGTCCTGGTCCTCTGCTGGAAGGTGTAGGATCAACTTCCTTGCTTCCCCTTCAAGGGCATTAATGGCCAGGTCTGCCTGCTGTGCAGGTGGGACCCCATATGACCGGATCAAGCCCCACAACCTCCTAATCCAATCATCTAAGTCCTGATCCGGTCCTGTATACTTAGGCAGCTGTTGTGGTAGCAATCCTGCCAGCAGTAGAGAAGCTATGGCAGACTGTTTAACTCCCTCAGTGCCGCTGTGGGCTGGCTCTGCCCTTGTACTGTTCTCCTCATCACTGTCTGACATGGCTGTATCCTGTTCGTGACGCCAAGTGTAGTGTAACGGTCACAGCCAAATAATCAGACCAGTGGTGATGTGCAATCTCTATTTTACTTAACAGTAAAGTTCAACATAAATTGTACCGGAAATCCTGTGAAACTGGGTATACAGTACAGAACATTACCATGAACCATAAAGGAAGAGGATATAACAATTTCACTGCCTTTCAACTAATGTCCACAAGGTGGCAGCAGCGTGTTCTGAGTCCAATCTACAGATAGAAATGTAACTTAAGAATGTCACGTGTTCCAACATAGTAATCGTTCATTCCACAGTCTGTGAGCTGAGTGGACCTCCTGCTGACACAAACTTCACGCTGGCACTGCTTTCTACTTGCTTTGGTCAGGGGGTTCTGGTGGCTGGAGATAGGGCCAACTCACTTCATGGACAGCTTCCACCAATGGACTGTACCAGAGTCCTCTCCAGTGACTGGGGCTTGGAAAGATACTGCATGCTCTTGTGCTCACTGCTGGTGGCCCGCACACCAGACTTAACAGGGGAGGACCCAGCACCTGGGAACAGTTCACTTGCCCAGTCACTGCTGTCCCATCAGGCAGGATCTCTCTGAGCACAGGAAGCTGGGTGGAGCTGACTTTTATATCCCCCAGGCTCAGAGGATTGTGGGGAGTTGAGTTAAAGGGACCTGTACCAGAATCTGGACAAAGGGGCATCCCACTACAGGACTAGGTACATACATTGCAGTGGGGACTACATACATGCATTGCAGTAAGCCTTGCATTAAGGACTAGATATGTGCAATGCAGTAAGGACTACATACATGCGTTACAGTAAGGACTAGATGCATGTGCTGCAGAAAGGACTAGATATTTGCAATTCAGTAGGAACTAGATACATGCGTTCCAGAAAGACTAGTTGGATGCACTGCAGTAAAACATGCAACTCCTCAATGCCTCCGGTATGTTTACACCAGGCGCCTTGGGTCTGTGTTGGACAGCCTTGCCCCAGTGCAGTTCCAATTCATGATAGCACAATTTGCCCTGTTGCCTATTGGGTCATTTCTGCGGGGATGTGTGCTGAAAGTACAGCATGCTGTATTACATTACAAGACGCACTACACAGGAATCGCATGCGCTGCGGTGAGTAAAGATGACTGAAATGTCCTTTTGACTTTTTGAATACTTTGCTTCTTGTCATAGCAGATTCTCGATAAACCTGACCCCTCTACAATGCCTGTTCCGGAATCAAATCATGTCACAGATGACATGATCTATTTAAATGGTTAAAAGTCATTTTGGTGTCCAAAAGCCACATTTGAAAAATAAAGATATTTGCAGTTAAGTTGTCTTCTCTTTCATGTGACTGCAGATAAGTATGATGAAGAAAAGCAACTATCATCCACTATTCTAAGGAGAAAGCCATTACTTGTGTGCTCAGTCTAATGCCACGTACACACGGAAAATGTTCGATGGGAGCTTGTTGTCGAAAATTCCGACCGTGTGTAGGCTCCATTGGACATTTTCCGTCGGAATTTCCGACAAACAAAATTTGAGATCTGGATCTCAAATTTTCCGACAACAAAATCCATTGTCGTAAATTCCGATCGTGTGTACACAATTCCGACGCACAAAGTTCCACGCATGCTCGGAATCAAGCAGAAGAGCCGCACTGGCTATTGAACTTCATTTTTCTCGGCTCGTCGTACGTATTGTACATCACCGCGTTCTTGACGTCCGGAATTTCCGACAACATTTGTGTGACCGTGTGTATGCAAGACAAGTTTGAGCCAACATCCGTCGGAAAAAAAACATGGATTTTGTTGTCGGAATGTGTGATCGTGTGTACGCGGCATAACGCTCACCACACGCGTTACAACCTGATTGTACAATCTCCTTTAGATCTACCGACAACTATGTAGTGCAGGGGCCTGCCTGATTGGATACAGGGTTGATTACCCGCTTGCCAACAGTATTCTGTATATATACGGCAGCTCTCCTGCACAGGATCACATTCCTAGTATGTGATCCTGTACTTCCGGGTCTGGGGCGCACGCCACTGCTGGCCCGCTTCCACTGTGATTAGACACAGTGGGAGCTAGTTGGTGGGTACGGTAGGCTTGATGTCTGCCGGCACCCGTCGATGCTTCTGTAAACAAGGCAGACCGCCGTTCTGTCAACACAGAAGACATGGATCCTGTGTCTCTGCTAAGCAGGAGCACCGATCCATGCCTTCTCCTAGTACAAGCACCTCCCCCACAGTAGTAAAGCACTTGTCAGGCACACATTTACCCTTTGTTCGCCCCAGATGTTAACCTCTTCCCTGCCAGTGTCATTAGTACAGTGACATTGCATATTTGTTTTAGCACTGATCACTGGTGCCCAAAAAGTGTCAAAAGTGTCAGTTAGTGTCCCGTAATATTGAAGTCCCGCTATAAGTCGCTGATCGCCACCATTACTAGAAAAATATATAAATAAATAAAAAAATATCCCATCGTTTGTAGACACTACAACTTTACGCAAACCAATCAATATACACTTATTGGGATTTATTTTACCAAAAAAAATGTAGCAGAATACATATTGGCCTAAACTGATGAAGAAATTAGATTTTTTCAATTTTTTTTATTGGCTTTATGTTTTATAGCAAAGTAGAAAATCTTGTTTTGTTTTTTTTTTCAAAATTGTTGGTCTCTTTTTGTCAATAGCAAAAAAAAACAAAAAAACCCCCAAAAACCTGCAGAGGTGATCAAATACCACCAAATGAAAGCTTTATTTGTGGGGAAAAAAAGGACATCAATTTTATTTTGGTACCGCAGTGAAAGTAACGCAGTACCGTATCGCAAAAAATGGCCTGGTCAGGAAGAGGGGTAAATTTTCCGGAGGTCAAGTGGTTAAATAGAATAGGTAGGTGATCATATTACAAAGTTTTGGTAAATCTAAAGTTTATTGTAGCATTGTATTGAACGATCAGATAGTAAGACCCCATACACACATCAGATTTTCTGCAGATGTTTGTCTTCAGATTTACCAAAACCATGTAGTGCAAGGGCCTGCCTGATTGCATACTGTGACAGACCTAGCTGGGACAGAGGCTGTTGGAGAGGACTGAATGCAAGCCTCTTGCCTTTTGATTATGGGCCCTGGATTTTCAATGGAACAATACTCTTTGTGAGGTGAATTAGAAATCCAGTCTGAACTGTACTAATCGGACATGTATATATGTATATATTGTATGTTGTTTGATTCTGTTGGGGTCTCCTTGCTGTGGTCATTTGGGATTTGTGTCCCTGAAGAGGGAGGGGGGATTCCTCCAGCAGCCCCCTGCTGATAAGACTGAATTATACTGTTGGGACACATACTGTGAGGAGATGCTGGTGTCATCAACTCCAACTACCTGTGTTTATGTTAATTGAATGAGCTGATCACATTGTCCTCTATACAATGTAGGAGACGGGACGACTCCTATTGGAGCTGCTGCTATTGTGAGAAAATGTCCTGTGATAATTAACTCAGTCTGGGCAAAAGGTCATGTCTCAGTCACCTAGGCTGTATAAAGGATTAGTTAATTAGCTCATGTTAATTAGGTTAATTAGGTTACGTTTGTATTGTTAGAGTAATATGAGCAGGAGGGTGGAACCTCATCTTCTCCTGTGTATAAGACTGTATTCTGGTTCTGAATAAAGTGAGTTCATGTTAGCAACAAGCAAGTGTCGCCTTGTTTTGTGCTCAGAGAGGTTGGAATATCTGATATCTGTATACAGACTGAGAGGAAGTGGTATATGACGGAAGCACTCAAGCGGAGTGTGGGACCTTCTGTGACACATACAAATTTCAACTCTTAAGCCTCGTACACACGTTACAATTGTTGGCCAACCGAGCGTCTGATTTTTGTCAAAAAGGCGTGTCCCAGGATTTTGTCTTGCATACTAATGCCGTGTACACACGAGCGGACTTTCGACGGACTGAACTCCGAAGGACTTTTTGACGGACTTTCGACGGAGTTCCGACGCAACGGACTTGCCTACGCACGATCACACCAAAGTCCGACAGATTTGTACGTGATGACGTACGACCGGACTAGAATAAAGAAGTTCATAGCCAGTAGCCAATAGCTGCCCTTGCATTGTTGTTCGTCCGTCGGACTAGCATACAGACGAACGGATTTTTCGACCAGACTCGAGTCCGTCAGAAAGATTTGAAACATGTTCTATTTCTAGTCTGAGTCCGTCTGATTTTTCGACAGCAAAGGTCCGATGAAGCCCACACACGATCGAATTGTCCGGCGGATTCATTCTGTCGGACTTTTGCTGTTGAAAAGTCCGGTTGTGTGTACACGGCATTACAGTACACAATTGTCGTGCAACAAACGCAGTGACGTACTATGAGGAATTTCAGCTCTTGGGCGCCACCCTTTGGGCCCCTTCTGCTAATTTTGTGTTTGGTGAGCATTGATTCCGAGCATGCGCGTTGGTACTTTCAACTTTTGTGTGATGGATTTGTGTACTGACCATACGAAAATCAGACCTCAAACCGTTGTCTGCCGAAAATTTACTGCCATCAAACATTTGTTGGACGAAAGTTGGACACCAATTGTCAAAAGGAGCGTACCAACGGTAAGATTTTAGGACAACAGTCTGTCAACAGACAATCCCCTGCCAACAATCGAACCGCGTGTATGAGGCTTTAGGCAATTTTGGAAAAAAAAAACACAATATTTTGTACTTTTTGCTATAATAAATATCCCATTTTTTTTTTTTAAAAAAAAGCTATTTTTTTCTCAGTTTAGGCCGATATGTATTCTTCTTCATATTTTTGGTGATAAAAATCGCAATATGCGTATATTGATTGGTTTGCGCAAAAGTTATAGCGTCTACAAAATAGGGGATAGATTTATAGCATTTTTATTATAATTATTTTTTTTTTTTACTAGTAATGGTGGCGATCTGTGATTTTTAATCGGGACTGCGACATTATGGTGGACACATCGGACAATTTTGACACATTTTTGGGACCATTGGCATTAATACAGCGATCAGTGCTATAAAAATGCATTTATTACTGTAAAAATGTCACTGGCAGTGAAGGGGTTAACACTAGGGGGCAATCAAGGGGTTAATTATGTTCCCTAGTGTGTGTTCTAACTGAAGGGGGGAGGGGACTGAGTAGGGGAGATGACAGGTCGCTGTCCGTACTCTGTATGAACAGACGATCTGTCACTTGTCCCCTCAGAGAACCGGGATCTCTGTGTTTACACACAGAGATCCTGGTTTTCGCCGTGTTACGAGCGATAGCGGGAGCCTGGCGGTCATCGAGACCGCCGGGGACTCGCATCGACTCCGGGGGCGAGCTGCGGGCACCCCTAGTGGCCACTAGAGGGAGCGACGTAACATAGCGGCGATTTGCCTGCCTGTGCCAGTCTGTCGCAGAACAACAGCGGTGGCTGGTCTGCAAGCGGTTAATGGGATAATAATGAAGCTGCTTTGCATGTAGTTATGCCAAATGTATTTTAAAAGTCATTTGTTTTGTACGATCTGAAAATCGTGAATCAACACTCACCAAACTTCTACTAACATGAAAATAGCAGAAGGGGCCCAAAGGGTGGCGCTTGAGAAATTAACTTCCTCTTTATACTCTCATAGTACATCACTACGTTCGTGTTTTTCAAACGACAATTTGCGGATAGTTAGTATGCTAGACAAAATCCTGCACACGCCCTTTTGACAGAAATCAGACACTCGGTCGTACAGCAATCAGACCGTGTGTACAAGGCTTTAAGGTTTGACCTTATATTATATGGTTTTGGTAAATCTGAAGACAAAAATCTGCAGAAAATCGAATAGTGTGTATGGGGTCTTAAGCCTCGTACACACGATCAGATTGTTGGCCAACAAAGCATCAGACTTTTGTCCGAAGGGCGTGTGCCAGGAACTTGTCTTGCATACAAAACGGTACACAATTGTTGGTCAACAATCATGAACGTAGTGACGTACTACGTGGAATTTCAGCTCTTGAGCGCCACCCTTTGGGCCCCTTCTGCTAATGTCGTGTTTGGTGAGTATTGATTCTGAGCATGCGTGTTTGTACTTACAACTTTTGTGTGACGGACTTGTGTACTGACGATAGGAAAATCTGACAACAGACCATTGTCGGCCAAAAATTTACTAGCCTGCTAACCAACATTTGTTGGTGGAAAGTTGGACAACAATTGTTAGGCCAACAGTCTGTTATCACACAATTCCCTGACAAAAATCCAATCGTGTGTACGAGGCTTCAGGCTGACCATACATTGTACAATTTTCTTATATAATTTTCCTTTAGATTTACCAAAACCATAAAATATGAGATCACACCTAAACACTTTTCATTTGTTTGCAATCAGGCAGGCCCTTGCACTACATAGGTGAAGGTAAATCTAAAGGAAATAGAATAAGAAAACGGTATAATGTATGACCAGCTTTATGTGTATGGCGATCCTAAAGCTGACCACCCAAAAGTAGAATTTAGTTCAAATGTTCGTATGGAAAATGAGAAAAAATAATTTGTTAGAACAGTTATGGACTTACATTTTCTTTGAAAGCCCTGAAAAATGTAATTAGATTGCCATGGCAAATTTTTTAATTCTACGTTAAATTTCGGGGGGTTGCACATACAATAAGTACAATTTTTTTTCACAAACAAAAACCACATTTACAGTCAGAATTTCATTATTTGGATTCGTACGAAATACGAATTTTCGTTAACGAAGGTTCGTTAACTTTTCGTAACAATTACGAATGTTCGTTATGATGAAATTATCATTATGAGGTACGTAGGGACTATAAACGGGGCAGTAGCCAATAGCTTTCATCTCTTTATTTATTCTGAGCATGCTTGGCACTTTGTGCGTCGGATTTGTGTACACACGATCGGAAATTCCGACAACGGATTTTGTTGTCGGAAAATTTTATAGCCTGCTCTCAAACTTTGTGTGTCGGAAAATCCGATGGAAAAAGTCCGATGGAGCCCACACACATTCGGAATTTCCAACAACACACTCCGATCGCACATTTTCCATCGGAAAATCCGACCGTGTGTACGGGGCATAAGGAACATCACCGTCACCATGCATGTAGCCTTTTATCAAAAATAGATTTGATCTTGAAAATCTAGGGGAGTGAATCAAGAATACAAAGAAAAGCCGCACACCCCGAGATCAACAGGCAGCAGCTACAGAGTCCTGATATTCCCCCACGCCCTTATCCAGGCCTCCTGCTGCCACCTGTCTTTCTCAAGACCCTGAATCTTCCCAACCTCACCCAGAATGTCCTGCACCACCACTTCGACAGGGAGGATTTTACTCCGTAAGGATACCTGACACCGTGCACTCCACGTGAAATAACAGACTACTAGACTAACTAAAAAAAGTGTTTCCAAATTATAATCCCGACGAGTCTGGAATGCCCCATACACCCACTCTGCATAACTCATATGGGGGAGGAAGGGTATACTCAGAGCCCTCCCAACCCTCTTGTACACCTCAATATTAAAAGGGCATTGAAGTAGAAAGTGATCCATGGACTCCACCACTCCTCCACACTCCACTCTCGGGCAGCCCTGATCACTCATGGAAAGAAACTTCAAGTGGCCCTTCACATATAGTTTTCCATGAAAGGCAAGCCAAGCCTGATCCCTAAACTTCATTGGGATTATCTCCAAATTAATCAATCGCAAACCCACCCCCAAAACCAGGCTTGGGCAATCCCTCAAGGCCAGTGGCTCGCAAAAAGCAAAGCTCATGATCCGCTTCTCAAGAAGTTTCCTTGGAAGAGATCTGACTTCTCCTGCTGTTACTTGCCACTGCCAAAGCATTTTCAAACACGGGGCAACATAAGCCGGGAGCTGTTCATGCTTGACCCTCAGGCTTTTCACTGGCCCACCATTTTCCCAGTCTCACAGAAAGGGCCTAAACCAGGACTGGAAAATTCAAACCCACCCAGGCGGTCTCTCTGCCAACATGTTACCAAGATTATACTTCACAAACATCAGAGAGAAAAAGACTACAGGGTTGACCATCCCTAGACCACCCTCCCGCCTAGGAAGGTAAGTCACATTCCATTTGACAAGGTTTATTCTGTTCCCCCATAACAGCTGGAAGAAACAGCTATAGATCCTGGTATAGAGAGAAACTGGCAAATTGCAAACAAAACTGACATACAGAGAAATCGGAATCAGGTAAGTCTTGATCAGATCAACCTTTTCCCTCAAGGAAAGCTGCCAACCTTTCCAGCTTGCCACCTTGGCATCGGCATTCTCCAGCCTGTTCACCCAATTTGCATGACCATAGTCACCTGGGCCGAATTCAATGCCTAGAACTCAAATTTTTTGTTGGGGCTCTGGGAAGTCATCCGAGAGAACAAAGCTCTCACCTTCCACGCCCATCCAGAAAGCTTCACACTTGTCCTGGTTGACCTTTGAACCTGATGCCTCTGCATACTGCCCTATCACTGAGACCACCTCCTGCGCCTCCCCAGTCCCAGAGATAAAAACAGAAACATCATCAGCATAGGCCACAACCTTCAAAGGAGGCTCACCAGCGATGCCCAAAGGTACCCCACACAAAAGTCCACTCTCTAGCCTTCTAATGAAGGGGTCGATTGCAAACACATATAGCAATGGACACCCCTGACGCACACCGAGCCGACCGCAAAGGGCTGCCCGACCCAACCATTAACCAGAGGAAAGCTTTCAGCCCCTTTGTACAAAATCTTGAGCCAATCAATGAAACCCCCCTCCAGGCCATATTTGTCAAGAAGGAGCCACAAGTACTCATGATTAACCCGATCAAAGGCCTTAGCCTGATCCAATGTCAGCAAAAATTTTCCCCAACCAGCAGCCCTACAATGCTCCAAGGCCTCCCGGGCAGCTAACACCGCTAAGAAAGTGCTTCTACCTTGGACCGAACAGTGCTGAGGGGCTCCCACCATCCCTGTGCTGAGTTCCCAGGTCTGTACACCCGCTGTGCCCATTATGAGGGGCTCCCACCATCCCTGTGCTGAGTTCCCGGGTCTGTACACCCACTGTGCCCATTATGAGGGGCTCCCGCCATCCCTGTGCTGAGTTCCCGGGCCTGTACACCCGCTGTGCCCATTATGAGGGGCTCCCACCATCCCTGTGCCGAGTTCCCAGGTCTGTACAGTGTACACCCGCTGTGCCCTTTATGAGGGGTTCCCACCATCCCTGTGCTGAGTTCCCAGGTCTGTACACCCGCTGTGCCCATTATGAGGGGCTCCCACCATCCCTGTGCTGAGTTCCTGGGTCTGTACACCAGCTGTGCCCATTATGAGGGGCTCTGACCATTCCTGTGCCGAGTTCCCAGGTCTGTACACCCACTGTTCCCATTATGAGGGGTTCCCACCATCCCTGTGCTGAGTTCCCAGGTCTGTGCACCCGCTGTGCCCATTATGAAGGGTTCCCACCATCCCTGTGCTGAGTTTCCAGGTCTGTACACCCACTGTGCCCATTATGAGGGGTTCCCATCATCCCTGTGCTGAGTTCCCAGGTCTGTACACCCACTGTGCCCATTATGAGGGGTTCCCACGATCCCTGTGCTGAGTTCCCTGTGCCCATTATGAGGGGCTCCCACCATCCCTGTGCTGAGTTCCCAGGTATGTACACCCGCTGTGCCCATTATGAGGGGCTCCCACCATCCCTGTTCTGAGTTCCCTGGTATGTACACCTGCTGTGCCCATTATGAGGGGCTCCCACCATCCCTGTGCTGAGTTCCCGGGTCTGTACACCCGCTGTGCCCATTATGTGGGGCTCCCACCATCCCTGTGCTGAGTTCCCAGGTATGTATACCCGCTGTGCCCATTATGAGGGGTTCCCACCATCCCTGTGCTGAGTTCCCGGGTCTGTACACCCGCTGTGCCCATTATGAGGGGTTCCCACCATCCCTGTGCTGAGTTCCCGGGTCTGTACACCCGCTGTGCCCATTATGAGGGGCTCCCACCATCCCTGTGCAGAGTTCCCGGGTCTGTACACGCGCTGTGCCCATTATGAGGGGCTCCCACCATCCCTGTGCTGAGTTCCCAGGTCTGTACACCCACTGTGCCCATTATGAGGGGCTCCCACCATCCCTGTGCTGAGTTCCCAGGTATGTACACCCGCTGTGCCCATTATGAGGGGCTCCCACCATCCCTGTGCTGAGTTCCCGGGTCTGTACGCCCGCTGTGCCCATTATGAGGGGCTCCCACCATCCCTGTGCTGAGTTCCCAGGTATGTACACCCGCTGTGCCCATTATGAGGAGCTCCCACCATCCCTGTGCTGAGTTCCCAGGTCTGTACACCCACTGTGCCCATTATGAGGGGCTCCCACCATCCCTGTGCTGAGTTCCCAGGTATGTACACCCGCTGTGCCCATTATGAGGGGATCCCACCATCCCTGTGCTGACTTCCTGGGGTTTTTAACTTCATCATAACGGATAATCGTAATTAACGAACATTCTTATTTTGTCCGATTCTGTTGTAACGGAATTTAGATCCGAACTTCATACACAAAATTTCGTATTTCGTACAAAATTCGTATGCATAAAAATTTGTATTTCGGATCCTTATGAATGTACGAATTTCTGGAAATTCATACGAATTTTAGATTCGGACATGTCTAATTTCCCCTGCATGAGGGAGACTTCCCAGAGATCCCTCCACTTACCTCTACAAACAACTCTCACCAGCTCTCTGCAGTAATCAGATGTGCTCTGAGACGCTGTGACAGTCCTGAATGTTTACTATAGTGACCTGTAACTAGGCAACACATCTCTTCCTTAGCGACACCTCCTTTGCACATGCTCAGTCCTCACTAGAGATTTTTTTTCTTCCTCAAAGCTTTATTTAGCCACTTCACAAACAAGCTAAAACACACTGACTGAAACGAGTCTCAAGTATATTCTATTTTACACCCTATAGTTATTGTAAAAGACAAATATAGGGGGTAAAATGAGCTTGTAGTTTCCCCCTTAGATCCAGCTAGATTTAGAGCATGTTTAAAAAAGTAACATAGGCAGTTCAATAGGTATAGTGGACAGAGGATATAAGTGGTGAAGAATTTGAATTGAAAAAAAAAAACAGTTTATTTCTCCAATTACATTAGCAAATCTCCAAAGTTGCACGATTTCAAATGCGACTTTGGAATGTGACTATGATGGGACTATTGGTGCGATTTTTGATCTGACTGTACATTCTATGGCTCAAAGTCACATGAAAAGTCGCACCAAAGTAGTGCAGACTTCACCTAGTTAAGGACCAACCCTGTTTTTTAGACTTGGTGTTTACAAGGATAAATCTTTTTTTTTTTTGGTAGAAAATTACTTAGAACCCCCAAACATTATATATTTTTTTTCAGACACCCTAGAGAATAAAATGGCGGTCGCTGAAATACTTTATGTCACAACGTATTTGCGCAGTGGTCTTACAATCGCAATTTTTTCAGAAAAAATAAACTTTTTTGAATTAAAAAATAAGACAAACAGTAAAATTAGCCCATTTTTTTTATATTGTGAAAGATAATGTTACGCCAAGTAAATTGATACCCAACATGTCACACTTCAAAATTGCGCTCGCTCCTAGAATGGCGACAAACTTTGACCCTTAAAAATCACCATAGGTTTAAAATTTCTACAGGTTACCAGTTTTGAGTTACAGAGGAGGTCTAGTGCTAGAATTATTGCTCTTGCTCTAACGATGTGTGGTTTGAACACCGTTTTCATATGCGGGCACGACTTACGCATGCATTCGCTTCTGCGTGCAAGCTCGGCGGGACGGGCGCTTTAAATTTATTATTTTTTAAAATTATTTTACTTTTTGTTTTTTAATTTTTAAAACTGTCCTTTAAAAAAATAAAATTGGGTCACTTTTATTCTTATTACAAGGAATGTAAACCCCTTGTAATAGAAAAAAAGCATGACAGGACCTCTTTAATGTGAGATCTGGTGTCAAAAAGACCTCAGATCTCATATTTACACTTAAATGCAATAAGAAAATAAATAAATTACTTTTTTTTGCAAATAAATAAATAAATACATTTCCCTTTAAGACCACTGGGCGGAAGTGACGTTTGACGTTGATTCCGTCATCAAATGGTATGGAGCCGAGCAGGGGCCATCTTTCCATCACTCGGCATCCAGCCTCACAGGGGAAAGAACACGATCATCTCCGCCACTACCAACAGCTCCGGTAAGCAGCGGAGACGTCCAGAGCGATTCGGAAGGGGGGGGGGAGCGCGAGTCAGGAGGGGGGCCCTCTCCCGCCCCCGATAAGTGATTTTGCGGTGAATCCACCACGGAGACCACCATTATCTGAAAGAGGACCATCCACTGTTGAAGAGGATACCGGGGTTATGCCACTTCAAACAGCCGCCATATAATGACGGTGGGCGGTCCGCAAGTGGTTAAAGAGGAAGTAAACCCTGGTGGGTTTTTCTTCCTTTCTTCCTCCCTGCGAAGCGCGCCGCGATGAAAAATGGGCATGGTTTACGCATCATAGTGGGCGTGGCTTACATTGGCGTGGCTCAAGAGGGTGTGGTTAGAGTCTGAGATGAATGAGGGATGGAGAGGGAAAGGGGGAGAGGGGGAAAGGGGGAGAGGGGGAGAGGGAATTGACGGGACAGCAGCCCCAGATCCTACACAATAAAAATATGTGTATTCTAGAAAGTTTAACAATCAGCAGATAAAGATACTCCAAACACCTGGTGTTAGCACTTCAATCATCCCGGCACCATGGTTTTTATGGTGTCAGGATGATTGAAGTGCAGTATTTCTATTATTACATTGTAATATAAAATTAAATCATTCAACTCACCATAATGCAGAATCAGTGGGAGCCCCGAGTGTGTCACCTGCCACGTCGCCTGCCACCAGCCGTCTGTCCTTGCATCAGGTGCCCCCAGCAGAGTCCGTCCTTGCATCAGGTGCCCCCAGCGGAGCCCCCCCTCACACCAGGTGCCCCCAGCGGAGCCCCCCCTCACATCAGGTGCCCCCAGCGGAGCCCCCCCTCACATCAGGTGTCCCCAGCAGAGCCCCCCCTCACACCAGGTGTCCCCGGCAGAGCCCCCCCTCACATCAGGTGTCCCCGGCAGAGCCCCCCCTCACATCAGGTGTCCCCGGCAGAGCCCCCCCTCACACCAGGTGCCCCCGGCAGAGCCCCCCTCACACCAGGTGCCCCCAGCGGAGCCCCCCTCACATCAGGAGCCCCCCCTTACATCAGGTGTCCCCAGCGGAGCCCCCCCTCACATCCGGTGTCCCTGGCGGAGCCCCCCCTCACATCAGGTGTCCCTGGCAGAGCCCCCCCCCTCACATCAGGTGTCCCCGGCAGAGCCCCCCCCCTCACATCAGGTGTCCCCGGCAGAGCCCCCCTCACATCAGGTGTCCCCGGCAGAGCCCCCCCTCACATCAGGTGTCCCCGGCAGAGCCCCCCTCACATCAGGTGTCCCCGGCAGAGCCCCCCTCACATCAGGTGTCCCCGGCAGAGCCCCCCCTCACATCAGGTGTCCCCGGCAGAGCCCCCCCTCACATCAGGTGTCCCTGGCAGAGCCCCCCCTCACATCAGGTGTCCCCGGCGGAGCCCCCCCTCACATCAGGTGTCCCTGGCGGAGCCCCCCCTCACATCAGGTGTCCCTGGCGGAGCCCCCCCTCACATCAGGTGTCCCTGGCAGAGCCCCCTCTCACATCAGGTGTCCCTGGCAGAGCCCCCCCTCACATCAGGTGTCCCTGGCAGAGACCCCCCTCACATCAGGTGTCCCTGGCAGAGCCCCCCTCACATCAGGTGTCCCCCAGTGGAGCTCCCCTTACATCAGGTGTGTCCCAAGTGGAGCCCCCCTTACAAATTCCCACAGCGGTGCCCCCTCCCTCCCCTACCTCAGAGGTGTCCGCCGGTCTTTTCGAATACCGCATGGCAAAACCCCCGCCCCTTTCCATAACAGACTGGCAGCGGGGCGGGGGTAGGCGGAGTGAGGCGGGGCGGAGGGTGGGCGGAGTGAGGCGGGGCGGAGGGTGGGCGGCGACGGAGCAGCTCCGTCTAGCCCCCCCCAGCCGTCTTCCTGAGCTTCTTCAAGATGGCGGCCGGCGGAGACAATGTCTCCGCCGGCCGCAGACCTCTAGCGGCGGCGGGCGGCGGCGGGCGGCGGCGGGCGGCGGCGGCGGGAAAGATCAAAAACCGGATTTTTCCCGGGACACAAAAAATTCGGGAATGGAGTGTAAGTCCCGGGAATGTCCCGGGAAATCTGGGACAGTTGGCAACTATGGCATACTAGCACATTATGTGGCACTTACCTGCAAATGAAGCCCACGTCGTCCCTGCTGCAGGCCGCAACCATCTTCGCCTGTCTTCCTTCCTTGCCGCAGACTCCAGCTGTGTGACCTATGGCACAGGCTCCTGAAGAAACAGCACAGGCCGCCGTTCCGTCAGAGCGCATGCTC
This sequence comes from Lithobates septentrionalis, assembly GCA_037952835.1. Taxonomy (NCBI): domain Eukaryota; kingdom Metazoa; phylum Chordata; class Amphibia; order Anura; family Ranidae; genus Lithobates; species Lithobates septentrionalis. The sequence continues at coordinate 1,204,901 of JBBDGP010001118.1, forward strand.
CGATGACATCATCGGCGCAGTATACAGTAAATATCTCCTAAACGGCACACGTTTAGGAGATATTTACAGTATCCATAGGTAAGCCTTATTCTAGGCTTACCTATAGGTACAACTTACACAGGGAGGTTTACAACTTCTTTAGGTCCAAAGTCGCATGACACATCGCACAAGTGTGATTTGAGCCCTAAAAGCAATGATGGCCATGCAAGAAACAATTTTATATACAATCGCGTTGTCGATTGATTTACTCCCCGGTAAAAATGTGATTAAAGGATCGAAAACATTGTTTGATGTGCCATTGATCATACACAAACCAGTTTTATATAGTCATATATGTAAATCATATTGTCAGCCAATTTAATGTCTGGGGGAGAAAAATACGATTGGAAGATCGATCAGTTACCCATGCACTAATTACAATTGTTCGATACGATCAGAACACATGAGTTTGGATTAGCATATTAAAAAATGAATCCTGTTCCCAGAATCTGCCTCAAAACGTGAGAAGGGGATTTTCCGTTTCTTTCTAGTGGCTGCCAGGGCGATAATTCCAAGACACTGGAAATTTCAACATATTCCTTCGATAATAGAATGGATAACTTAATTAAACAAGCTTATGAGAAGGGAAGCGTTGTCAGCGCAGTTGTACAACCGATACCCCATTTTCAAGACGTATGATTCCCTTGTATACTTTTTAAGGAAAAACCTGATTTAGCGACCCTATTAACCTAAAACTTTCCCATGTCATCACAAAACCCACTTTTCTTAATATATTATAGGACGTTCTGTCGATAGGCCCAAGTCACCCCTTTTCTTTTTTCTTTTTTTTTCTTTTTTCCCTTATTTCTCTTCTGCTCTTTTTTTCTCTCTTTATATTTAATTATGGTCACTATTGTTCATACATTAATGTACACCTGTAAATTATTCCTAATATTTTGCACGTTAGCATACAAACTCTCTAATTGCTGTATGCTTGGGGTATCAAAGGGCACTTTTGTACATCTATACAATGTTAATAGTGATTTTTTTTCTTTCCTTTTCTCTTTTATGTAAACTTCTATAATTTTTTTAAATGAAAATCCCAATAAAAACATATTAAAAAATAAAACAAAAGAAACGAATCGACCATTTTCTCTACTCCATATGGGACTTACTGTAATCTACGCAAAAGAATGTTATTATAAAATTTATTATAAAGGTATCAATATAATGATGTACACTAGTACTTTATTTTTTGGTAAAAATTAAGCAATACTCATTTTTAACTGGCATTCTTCAATGTTTTTGTTTAGTACAAGAGGTATTTTTCTGTTTGAATAAGGCCCCTTTCGCACTGCGGCGGTAGGGGGCGTCGGCGGTAAAACAGCGCTATTTTTAGCGCTGTTTTACCGCGGTATTCGGCCGCTAGCGGTGCAGTTTTAACCCCCCGCTGGCGGCCGAAAAAGGGTTAAAACCCCTCGTATAGCGCGGCTATAGCCGCGGTATTACCGCGGTATAGCCGCGCTGTCCCATTGATTTCAAAGATGCGGCTAGCAGGAGATTTTTTCTTCTCCTGCCAGCGCACCGCTTCAGTGTGAAAGCCCTCGGGCTTTCACACTGAACAAACAGCGGAGGCTGTTTAGGGGCGGTTTGCAGGCGCTATTTTTAGCGCAATAACGCCTGCAAACCGCCCCAGTGTGAAAGGGGCCTATGTTTTTTATTGTATTCACAACATTATTAAAATATTACTTGTTAAAAGCTGTTTGTGCTTACCTAACACTGCTTTCAAATTTGTCTTGAAAATTTTATAAAACGATAAAAATTAACAATTGTTTAACCACCTCAATACCTGACACTTTTACCCCCTTCCTGCCCAGGCCAATTTTCAGCTTTCAACGCTGTTGCACTTTGAATGACAATTGTGCGGTCATGCAACACTGTACCCATATGAAATGTTCATAATTTATTTTCACACAAATAGAGCTTTCTTTTGGTGGTATTTAATCACCTCTAGGTTCTGTATTTTTTGATACATAAACTAAGAAATGCTGAAAATTTTGAAATTGTTTCTGTTATAACACTTTGCAAATCAATAATCTTTCTTTATAAATTTAGAACAAAATGTATTCTGTTAAATTTCTTTGGTAAAAATAACCCAAATCGGTGCATATTATTTAGTCTGTAGGAAAGTTATGGAGTACACAAACTATGATATATATATATATATATATATATATATATATATATATATATATATATATATATATATATATATATATATACATACACACACACACACACACACACACTATTTTACCAAAAGTATTGGGACACCTGCCTTTACACACACATGAACTTTAATGGCATCCCAGTCTTAGTCTGTAGGGTTCAATATTGAGTTGGCCCACCCTTTGCAGCTATAACAGCTTTAACTCTTCTGGGAAGGCTGTCCACAAGGTTTAGGAGTGTGTCTATGGGAATGTTTGACCATTTGTGAGGTCAGGCACTGATGTTAGACGAGAAGGCCTGGCTCGCAGTCTCCGCTACAATTCACCCCAAAGGTGTTTTATCGGGTTGAGGTCAGGACACTGTGCAGGCCAGTCAAGTTCCTCCACCCCAAACTCGATCATCCATATCTTTATGGACCTTGCTTTTTGCACTTCTCCAAATCATTTGGTGGAGGGGGGATTATTATGGTGTGGGGTTACTTTTCAGGTGTTGAGCTTGGCTCCTTAGTTCCAGTGAAGGGAACTCTTAAGGCATCAGCATACCAAGAATCATATAAAAATCAAAAAGTCGCGCTAAAGGCTGAGGGTGACAACAGGCAAGTGCATAGAAAGTCTCATAAAAATATGAGGGTGGGTAGTAATCGCTGGGTGAATAAATTTTAAAGAAGTGCTAGTCAATGTAATTGTGCACTATAAAAATAAACAAAACTGAAAATAGCATTTAATTAATGGGACACAGATAATGTTAACTATGTCCGTGAAGAATAGTCAGTATTGCGTAACTCAATCAGTGACAGGTGAGTATCTCAAATATCAGAAGGAGTAATAATGTGACAAATCTATGACTATGGAAACTAAACAGTAATTTATATAGAAAAACGATATAGAAATAAAGAAAAATAAACCCAAAAAAAGTCCATAGCTCAACGAAAACAGTAATGATTAGAGTCCATCCATGCTAAATAACATGCATGAAATAAAGCTTGTCTCCAAGTGCTCTGTGAATATTGGAACAAAAACTTGCTGTAGTGACAATAGGGTGCGTAGACAGACCTCCACCTCTTGAAAAAAATGCTGCCTCTTACCAGATAGAATTGGTCTCTTAATTACAGGAGACCTAAAGGGCGGATGGCTGCAACCCCAGCCAGGGATCTTTAAAGCAGGCGCTTAGCGTCCGAATCCAGGGACTCTCTCCAACTCACATCAGCATAAATGGAAATGTCCCCATGCAAAAAACAAAGTGCTCCACATAGCATAAAATCCAACGTTTTATTGAGTGTAAAAGTAAAAATTGCACTTACAGAATCATTGTAGTTTAAAAGCGTATATGGAAAAGCCGGCCGGCTCCAAGGTAACCCGTGTCTTCCGGGTATGTGAATCGCGGTGTCGTCGGGACGTAGCTCCTCCTCCCTACGTCGTTTCGTCACAACAGGACGTGGTCACGGGATGTGAGCAGCGTCCCGACGCACCGCTTATATAAGCACATCTACAGCATCTAATTCGTACAGACAAAATAAAAGCGCCATCTTGTTTAAGGGAAACAGTATGGGCAAACATAAAACATTAACCCAGTAATGGATGTTTAGTGCAAAAAGGAGGTATATGAAACGTCTCTATCGAGACTATAAAAATCAAACATATGTGGCCAAAAAATTACAGGACTGCTACTGCAACAGATAGGTTGGTTGAAAAAAGAAAAGAAAAAAGAAATAGGGAAATTACATGCAGTCCCCTTATATTTAAAGGGTTGCCTTTGTAAATAGATAAATGTTAGCCGGCCGGCTTTTCCATATACGCTTTTAAACTACAATGATTCTGTAAGTGCAATTTTTACTTTTACACTCAATAAAACGTTGGATTTTATGCTATGTGGAGCACTTTGTTTTTTGCATGGGGACATTTCCATTTATGCTGATGTGAGTTGGAGAGAGTCCCTGGATTCGGACGCTAAGCGCCTGCTTTAAAGATCCCTGGCTGGGGTTGCAGCCATCCGCCCTTTAGGTCTCCTGTAATTAAGAGACCAATTCTATCTGGTAAGAGGCAGCATTTTTTTCAAGAGGTGGAGGTCTGTCTACGCACCCTATTGTCACTACAGCAAGTTTTTGTTCCAATATTCACAGAGCACTTGGAGACAAGCTTTATTTCATGCATGTTATTTAGCATGGATGGACTCTAATCATTACTGTTTTCGTTGAGCTATGGACTTTTTTTGGGTTTATTTTTCTTTATTTCTATATCGTTTTTCTATATAAATTACTGTTTAGTTTCCATAGTCATAGATTTGTCACATTATTACTCCTTCTGATATTTGAGATACTCACCTGTCACTGATTGAGTTACGCAATACTGACTATTCTTCACGGACATAGTTAACATTATCTGTGTCCCATTAATTAAATGCTATTTTCAGTTTTGTTTATTTTTATAGTGCACAATTACATTGACTAGCACTTCTTTAAAATTTATTCACCCAGCGATTACTACCCACCCTCATATTTTTATGAGACTTTCTATGCACTTGCCTGTTGTCACCCTCAGCCTTTAGCGCGACTTTTTGATTTTTATATGATTTATGGTTTACTACTTTTTAGTCGCAGCTTATGTCCATCAGTGTAAGCGCAATATTTGTTTTTTACCTATCAGCATACCAAGACATTTTGGAGAATTTCATGTTCTCAACTTTGTGGGAACAGTTTGGGGATTGCCCCTTCCTGTTCCAACATGACCGCGCACAGTGGCATGACTACAGTTGGTGTCACCTGCTGCAGTAAAACATGGTGACACCCCCCCCCCCCCCCCAGCTAGCCTAATACAGTGCTCTGTCCTGCCGCTGCTTTGTGACAGTAGGACAAGCAGTAGGGCACTGAGCAGGTTGTGCGCTTTTCGCGTCCCCCCTAGCCTGCCCCAGTGCTACTTGATAGTGTCACCCAGGGCATTTTTCTCAGAGAAAAAGTACAGGAATTCAACCACGCTCCACACCTTTCCCCAGGGTAGGGGGGCAGAGGGTTGAGCGAGCCACAGCAACTGGGTATGGGAGGGTCCTAAAGAGTCATTAAATACCAACAGGGTGCTCCATACAGAGTGCAGGGTTCTGGAGGGTGCTAGGTACAGGGTTCAGGAGGGTGCTTGATACAGGTGCAGGGTTTTCGAGGGTGCTACATACAGAGTGCAGGGCTCTGGAGGGTGCTAGGTACAGGGTGCAGAGTTCAGGTTGGTGCAGGGTGCATAGTTCAGGTTGGTGCAGGGTGCAGAGTTCAGGTGGGTGCAGGGTGCAGAGTTCAGGTGGGTGCAGGGTGCAGAGTTCAGGTGGGTGCTGAGTGCAGAGTTCAGATGGGTGCTGGGGGCAGAGTTCAGGTGGGTGCTGGGTGCACAGTTCAGGTGGGTGCAGGGTGCAGGGTGCAAGGTGCAGAGTTCAGGTGGGTGCAGGGTGCAGAGTTCAGGTGGGTGCAGGGTGCAAAGTTCAGGTGGGTGCAGGGTGCAAAGTTCAGGTGGGTGCAGGGTGCAGAGTTCAGGTGGGTGCTGGGTGCAGAGTTCAGGTGGGTGCAGGGTGCAAAGTTCAGGTGGGTGCTGGGTGCAGAGTTCAGGTGGGTGCAGAGTTCAGATGGGTGCAGAGTTCAGGTGGGTGCAGGGTGCAGAGTTCAGGTGGGTGAGGGGTGCAAAGTGCAGAGTTCAGGTAGGTGTAGGGTGCAGAGTACAGGTGGGTGCAAGGCTCTACAAGACTCTGGTCCGGCCGCACCCAGTTCTGGGCACCAGGCCTCAGGAAGGATGTACTGGAAATGGAGCGAGTACAGAGAAGGGCAACAAAGCTAATTAAGGGTCTGGAGGATATTAGTTATGAGGAAAGGTTGCGAGCACTGAACTTATTCTCTCTGGAGAAGAGATGCTTGAGAAGGGATATGATTTCAATATACAAATACAGTACTGGTGACTAGGGATGAGCTTCGTGTTCGAGTCGAACCCATGTTCGACTCGAACATCGGCTGTTCGACCGTCCGTCGAATTGCGAACGATATGGGCCGTTCGCGCCAAATTCGTGTGGCGCGTCACGGCCCATAATTCACTGCGGCATCGCAGTGCATTGCTGGCTGATGATTGGCCAAGCATGCACTATGACCCGCATGCTTGGCCAATCACAGCGCCGTCAGTAGAGAGAGCTGTAATTGGCCAAAGCCAGGGTGGCTTTGGCCAATTATGGCTCAGGGGATTTAGTACACACCCCACACTATATAAGGCCGCCTGCACGGCGGCCCTGTGTAGTGTGTGTTCCGGTGTGCTGAGAGATAGAGAGAGAGAGAGACAGTGTCATTTGATTTGAGTTAGATAGATTAGGCAGAACAGTCAGTCAGTTAGCTGCACTTACAGTGTATTGTGTATATATATGCATCCCAGGTGTTGCATATATATATATACACTGTATTCAGTTTAGCTAGATCCGTTCCTGTTATCTTCTATCTAGACTATTTAGTGCAGTGTGTCCTGCTCACAGTGTTCAGCTAGATCCGTTCCTGCTATTTACATTCAGTGCAGTGCGTCCTGCTCACAGTGTTCAGCTAGATCCGTTCCTGCTATTTACATTCAGTGCAGTGCGTCCTGCTCACAGTGTTCAGCTAGATCCGTTCCTGCTATTTACATTCAGTGCAGTGTGTCCTGCTCACAGTGTTCAGCTAGATCCGTTCCTGCTATTTACATTCAGTGCAGTGCGTCCTGCTCACAGTGTTCAGCTAGATCCGTTCCTGCTATTTACATTCAGTGCAGTGCGTCCTGCTCACAGTGTTCAGCTAGATCCGTTCCTGCTATTTACATTCAGTGCAGTGCGTCCTGCTCACAGTGTTCAGCTAGATCCGTTCCTGCTATTGACATTCAGTGCAGTGCGTCCTGCTCACAGTGTTCAGCTAGATCCGTTCCTGCTATTGACATTCAGTGCAGTGCGTCCTGCTCACAGTGTTCAGCTAGATCCGTTCCTGCTATTGACATTCAGTGCAGTGCGTCCTGCTCACAGTGTTCAGCTAGATCCGTTCCTGCTATTTACATTCAGTGCAGTGCGTCCTGCTCACAGTGTTCAGCTAGATCCGTTCCTGCTATTTACATTCAGTGCAGTGCGTCCTGCTCACAGTGTTCAGCTAGATCCGTTCCTGCTATTTACATTCAGTGCAGTGCGTCCTGCTCACAGTGTTCAGCTAGATCCGTTCCTGCTATTTACATTCAGTGCAGTGCGTCCTGCTCACAGTGTTCAGCTAGATCCGTTCCTGCTATTTACATTCAGTGCAGTGCGTCCTGCTCACAGTGTTCAGCTAGATCCGTTCCTGCTATTTACATTCAGTGCAGTGCGTCCTGCTCACAGTGTTCAGCTAGATCCGTTCCTGCTATTTACATTCAGTGCAGTGCGTCCTGCTCACAGTGTTCAGCTAGATCCGTTCCTGCTATTTACATTCAGTGCAGTGCGTCCTGCTCACAGTGTTCAGCTAGATCCGTTCCTGCTATTTACATTCAGTGCAGTGCGTCCTGCTCACAGTGTTCAGCTAGATCCGTTCCTGCTATTTACATTCAGTGCAGTGCGTCCTGCTCACAGTGTTCAGCTAGATCCGTTCCTGCTATTTACATTCAGTGCAGTGCGTCCTGCTCACAGTGTTCAGCTAGATCCGTTCCTGTTATCTTCCTACTGACAGGCAGGCTTGTCTGGTTACAGTATATAAAGCTACCTGAAGAAAATTACAGGTGTTCTTTTTGATCCTATTAGTACCACGGTCAGGCAGCTAGACTATTTACATTTAGTACAGTGTGTCCTGCTCACAGTGTTCAGCTAGATCCGTTCCTGTTATCTTCCTACTGACAGGCAGGCTTGTCTGGTTACAGTATATAAAGCTACCTGAAGAAAATTACAGGTGTTCTATCCCAGCTTAGTGCAGCTACAGGCCATTAGTATGTCTGGAAGGCCAAGAAGGAGAGGCAGACAGTCACAAGCCAATAAGAGAGGGCAAGCAGGCTCTGTGTCTAGTGCTGGTCGTGGAGACGGTGCATCCTCATCAGCACGTGGCCATGGGACACGCTTGGCCTTTTTTTCGGCAGCTGGCCGTGTTGAGCCGCAACATGCGGAAGACTTGGTCGAGTGGATGACCAAGCCGTCCTCATCCTCCTCATCCTCTCTCACCCATGCCCAGGGTGCTTTGTCTGGCAAAGCAGCGGCCTCTTCCCTCAGCTCAATGTCATCAGTGACTCCTTCCCTAGCTCCACCATGTCCTCATGAGGATTCCCTCGAACTGTTTGACCACAGTGTTGGGTACATGCTCCAGGAGGATGCCCAGCGTTTGGAAGGCTCTGATGATGATACTGAGCTCGATGAAGGCAGTAACATGAGCACGGACAGAGGGGGTGCCCAAGAAGGACAGCAATCTGGCAGTCATGCTCCCCCTGCTGCAGCATACTGCCAGGTTTGCTCCAGTGATGAGGAGGGAGGGGATGATGAGGTCACTGACTCAACGTGGGTGCCTGATAGGAGAGAGGAGGAGGAGGAGGAGGAGGAGGCGGCACATCACCAACGAGGCAGGATGCCCTCCAGGGGCCAGCCTAAGGGCAGCACATTGACTGCATCACACCCCAAAGCTCCACATGTGCAGGGCGCTGCAGTCTCTGCGCGTTATTCAAAAAGTTCTTTGGTGTGGGCCTTTTTTGAGACGAGTGCATCAGATCGCACCGCTGCTATTTGCAACATATGTCTCAAGCGTATCTCGCGTGGCCAAAACATCTCCCGCTTGGGTACCACATGCTTGACCAGACATATGTTGACCTGCCATGCAGTTCGTTGGCAAGCGTATCTGAAAGACCCACACCAAAGAACAAAGAGGATCTCTCCTTGCTCCTCATCAGCTGAGATTTCCAACCCCACTAGACCTTCAGTCCTCTCTGAGACCTGCAGTGAGAGGAATGAAGGTGTAGAATTAGGTGTGTCACAGCCAAGTACTTGTGGGCAATCTGCTTTTGGTACACCGACGTCAGATTGTACCAGGCAAATTTCCCTGCCCCAGCTGCTGCACCGCCGAAAGAAGTTTGCTCCCAGCCATCCACATGCCCAGCGGTTGAATGCTAGCTTGGCAAAATTGCTAGCACTTCAACTGCTGCCTTTTCAGTTGGTAGACTCTGCCCCCTTCCGTGAGTTTGTGGAATGTGCGGTTCCTCAGTGGCAGGTACCCAAACGCCACTTTTTCTCACGGAAGGCGATTCCGGCTCTCTACCGGCATGTGGAAGGCAATGTCCATGCCTCGCTGGACAGGGCGGTCAGCGGTAAGGTGCATATTACCGCTGACTCATGGTCCAGCAGGCATGGACAGGGACGTTACTTAAGTTTCACGGCGCATTGGGTGACTCTGCTGGCAGCTGGGAAGGATGCAGGACAAGGTGCAGTAGTGTTGGAGGTTGTTCCGCCACCACGCCTCCAAAATGCTGATTGTGACACACCTCTCTCCTCCACCCCCTCCTCTTCTTCTTCCTCCATGGCCTCTTCCTCGGAACCAGCGGTGCTCCGTAGGCGTTCAAGGGGCTACGCAAGTACGCAGGCCAAAAGATGCCATGCGGTGCTTGAGCTGGTGTGCTTGGGGGACAGGAGCCACACTGGGGCAGAGGTTCTGTCAGCTCTGCAGGGGCAGGTTCAGAGGTGGTTGACGCCACGCCAACTTAAGGCAGGAATGGTGGTTTGCGACAATGGCACCAACCTCCTCTCTGCCCTCCGACAGGGACAACTGACCCATGTGCCCTGTTTGGCTCACGTCCTTAACTTGGTGGTGCAGCGGTTCTTGGGCAGGTACCCGGGCTTACAGGATGTCCTGAGGCAGGCCAGGAAAGTCTGTGTGCATTTCCGCCGGTCATATAATGCCAGTGCTCGGCTGACGGACCTCCAAAAGGAGTTTAACCTGCCCAAGAACCGCCTAATCTGTGACATGCCCACCAGGTGGAACTCGACGTTGGCCATGCTGCAGCGGCTGCACACGCAGCAGAGGGCCATCAATGAGTACCTGTGCGACTATGGCACCAGGACAGGGTCAGGGGACCTTGGTTTTTTTTCCCCACGCCAGTGGGCCATGATCAGGGATGCATGCACTGTCCTGTCACCATTCGAGGAGGCCACGAGGATGGTGAGCACTGACAGTGCATGCATCAGTGACACTGTCCCCCTTGTCCACCTGTTGGAGCACACGCTGCGTGGAATAATGGACAGGGCACTTGAGGCAGAACAGAGGCAGGAAGAGGAGGACTTCCTTAGCTCTCAAGGCCCCCTTTATCCAGACAGTGTTCCTGCGTGCCCGCCGATCACACAGGAAGAGGACGAGGAGGAGGAGGAGGAGGAGGAGGAAGATTGTGTCAGTATGGAGGTGGAGCCTGGCACTCAGCATCAGCAGTCTTTAAGGGATCAGTCCCAAGGAACACATGGACTTGTACGTGGCTGGGAGGAGGTGGCTGCGGACGTTGTTGTCCTTAGTGACCCAGAGGACTCCGGACCGAATGCCTCAGCAAACCTACGCTGCATGGCCTCCCTGATCCTGCAAAGCCTGCGTAAGGATCCTCGTATTCGTGGTATCAAGGAGAAGGACCAATACTGGCTGGCAACCCTCCTTGATCCACGTTACAAGGGTAAGGTTGCGGACCTTATCTTGCCATCGCAGAGGGAGCAGAGGATGAAACATCTTCGGGAGGCCTTGCAGAAAGGTCTGTGCAACGCGTTCCCAGAGACTGGGAGGTTACAAACTCCTGTTTCTGGACAACGTGTTGCTGAGGCTTCGGTCAGTCAAAGAAGGAGCGGTGGAGAAGGTGGCCGTCTGACCGATGCGTTCAGACAATTTTTTGGTCCGCAGCCCCAAGGTATGATCGGTTCCAGCAACCATCGCCAGCGTCTGTTTTACATGGTGCAGGAATACCTAGGGGCAAGATCAGACTTGGACACCTTTCCCACCGAAAATCCTCTGGGTTACTGGGTCTTGAGGATGGATCACTGGCCAGAGCTTGCACAGTATGCAATTGAGCTACTGGCCTGTCCTGCATCCAGCGTTCTTTCGGAACGTACATTCAGTGCTGCTGGAGGCGTGGTAACCGATCACAGGGTGCGTCTGTCCACTGACTCGGTCGATCGGCTGACCTTCATAAAAATGAATCAGTCTTGGATCACCACCAGCTACCAAGCACCTGATGCTGATGTAACTGAATAATTTTTTTCAGATCCCTTCAAAGACTGCCTATGCTGATGCTGAGTGATTATCCCTGAGTAATTATCCTCTTCCTCCTCAATCATCACGCTGATAGCTTGTAAGAACATTTTTGGTTCTGGGCGCCACCACCAGTGCCTAAGGCACAATTTTTCAGCCCCTGTATAACAGGGGCGTGTAATTACAATTTTTGATGTAATACTTTGCAGCACGGCTCGTTCCTGCATTCCAACTAGAGTGTCTGTGAGGGGTTGCAGTGTTGTGGCACCAGCACCAGTGCCTAAGGCCCAATTTTTCTGCCCCTGTCTAACAGGGGCGTGTAATTACAATTTTTGATGCAATACTTTGCAGCAGTGCTCGTTCCTGCGTTCCAACTAGAGTGTCTGTGAGGGGTTGCAGTGTTGTGGCACCAGCACCAGTGCCTAAGGCCCAATTTTTCTGCCCCTGTCTAACAGGGGCGTGTAATTACAATTTTTGATGCAATACTTTGCAGCAGTGCTCGTTCCTGCGTTCCAACTAGAGTGTCTGTGAGGGGTTGCAGTGTTGTGGCACCAGCACCAGTGCCTAAGGCCCAATTTTTCTGCCCCTGTCTAACAGGGGCGTGTAATTACAATTTTTGATGCAATACTTTGCAGCAGTGCTCGTTCCTGCGTTCCAACTAGAGTGTCTGTGAGGGGTTGCAGTGTTGTGGCACCAGCACCAGTGCCTAAGGCCCAATTTTTCTGCCCCTGTCTAACAGGGGCGTGTAATTACAATTTTTGATGCAATACTTTGCAGCAGTGCTCGTTCCTGCGTTCCAACTAGAGTGTCTGTGAGGGGTTGCAGTGTTGTGGCACCAGCACCAGTGCCTAAGGCCCAATTTTTCTGCCCCTGTCTAACAGGGGCGTGTAATTACAATTTTTGATGCAATACTTTGCAGCAGTGCTCGTTCCTGCGTTCCAACTAGAGTGTCTGTGAGGGGTTGCAGTGTTGTGGCACCAGCACCAGTGCCTAAGGCCCAATTTTTCTGCCCCTGTCTAACAGGGGCGTGTAATTACAATTTTTGATGCAATACTTTGCAGCAGTGCTCGTTCCTGCGTTCCAACTAGAGTGTCTGTGAGGGGTTGCAGTGTTGTGGCACCAGCACCAGTGCCTAAGGCCTAATTTTTCAGCTCCTGTTCAACAGGGGCATGTAATTACAATTCTTGATCTAATATTTCACAGCAGGGCCCTGTGAGGGCTTACAGTGTTTTGGCCACAGCAACACCTAAGGCCCAAATTTCTGCTGAGTATATAGGGCAGGACCCTACTTTCAAACATCTAACTTACAAACGACTCCTACTTGCAAACGGAAGGAGACAACAGGAAGTGAGATGAAATCTACCCATAGGAAGGGAAATTCTCTCATGTAAGAGTTAATATGGGAAAACAATTTCTCCTTTCCACTGATGCTTTCCAATCCTTGTTCCACAAAAAAACCCAAATTTTCAAAAAACATTTTTCATTGGGACAAAAAAGTGAGGTGAAATCTTCTGAAGAGGAGGAAAGACGCAAAACAAATGTCACAGGGGTGATAACCCTTCCCTATGTTTTCCAAAAAGCTTAGAAAAGATTTTTTGGCTGGAGCTAAACACATTAAAAATGTTCAAAATTACAAAGAGATTCTACTTAACAACAAACCTACAGTCCCTGTCTTGTTTGCACCGCCTGTATACTGCTGTTCAGAGTATATAGGGACCTTTCCTTATTTTAATTTGGGTGCGGGGTTCCCCTTAATATCCATACAAGACCCAAAGGGCCTGGTAATGGACTGGGGGGTACCCATGCCGTTTGTCTCACTGATTTTCATCCATATTGCCAGGACCCGACATGACATTAAACCCGCAAGCAGTTTTAAATGAGATTTTTTCCTTTAAAAATGACATTTGGTGCAGGGACTGTTCTAAACATGGGAAACACACGTCACTTTACAGGCATACTATAGACACCCCCCAGGTACGATATTTAAAGGAATATTTCACTTTTTTTTTTTTACTTTAAGCATCATTAAAATCACTGCTCCCGAAAAAACGGCCGTTTTTAAAAGTTTTTTTTGCATTGATACATGTCCCCTGGGGTAGGACCCGGGTCCCCAAACCCTTTTTAGGACAATACCATGCAAATTAGCCTTTAAAATGAGCACTTTTGATTTCGAACGTTCGAGTCCCATAGACGTCAATGGGGTTCTAACGTTCGTGCGAACTTTCGGTCCGTTCGCGGGTTCTGGTGCGAACCGAACCGGGGGGGTGTTCGGCTCATCCCTACTGGTGACCCCACAAAAGGGATAAAACTTTTTCGCAGAAGGGAGTTTAACAAGACTTGTGGCCACGCATTAAAATTAGAAGAAAAGATGTTTAACCTTAAACTATGTAGAGGGTTCTTTATTGTAAGAGCAGCAAGGATGTGGAATTCCCTTCCACAGGCGGTGGTCTCAGCGGGGGGGGGGGGGGCATCAATAGTTTCAAGATACTATTAGATAAGCACCTGAACGACTGCAACATACAGGGATATACAATGTAATACTGACATATAACCACACACATAGGTTGGACTTGATGGACTTTTTTCAACCTCACCTACTATGTAACTTTATGTAAGGGTGCAGAGTTCAGGTGGGTGCAGGGTGCAGAGTTCAGGTGGGTGCAGGGTTCAGGTAGGTGCTGGGTGCAGAGTTCAAGTGGGTGCTGGGTGCAGAGTTCTGGTGGGTGCAGGGTGCAGAGTTCAGGTGGGTGCTGAGTGCAGATTTCAGGTGGATGTAGGGTGCAGAGTTCAGATGGGTGCAGAGTTCAGCAGGGTGCAGAGTTCGGGTGAGTGCAGGATGCAGATTTCCATCCCCAAATTGCCATTCTTGACAGGACTGTCTTCCCCCTCCCAGCACAGACACCCATTCCCCTTCCTGTGCAATTAGCACACTTTAATTTCTCCCCCCAAATCTCCCCTCCAGACACAGACCCCAGATACAGCACGGCTCAATGCAGTGGGTTAGATTCCCCTCCTGCCAGGCTCCTCCTCGTGACCTGTCATAAGAAACGTCAGAGCTGAGGAGGAGGAGGAACCGCATAGCAAAAGTTTCCCTGGCTTAGTGTAACAGGCGGCGGCAAGAGATGCTGCAGAATCGGTATGTGCGGCCAGCATTAGTAGTAGTACCCCAGCTGTTCCCGGGGGTTCAGTGTAGCAACCGGACAGGCTTCTGTGTTTAGAAGTTACAGTATTGAGCGGAAAGTACATGGCTAGCGCCAGAGATGGTGGAACTCTCTTCCGCCATGTTCCAGCTGAAAACAGCACTAGTGTCACCTCTCTGACACCAGTGGTGTATTTAGGTTTTGTGCTGACCTAGGCCTGACTAAAATCGCGCACCCCCTAATTTAAATACCTGTCATCTGTAAACCACACCTCTTCCTCTTAAAGTGGTAGTAAATCCTGTACTACCACTTTTACCTACAGGTAAGCCTATAGTAAGGCTTACCTGTAGGTACTGTGAATATCTCCTAAACTTGCACCGTTTAGGAGATAGTCAGAGTGCATGCAGCTGATGACACCATCGGCGCATGCGCTCTGCAGGTCCGGCTTACAGTGCTGGACCTTCAGAGCCTGTACCAGAAATGGCGGCTCCCGCGCGCATGAGTGGGAGTGACGTCATCGCACCCCTGGCCACTCATGTAGCCGGAGGCTGCAAACCTGGAATGAAGACCAGGAAGAGATGTCAGACATTTCAGCGGTGACATCACAGTACTGTAGGGCGTCAGTCTAGGGTAAGTTTCTCATAATGTGCTAGCAAATAACATATTTCTCCATTTACATGAAGGTGAGGTTAATAAAACCCAGCACAGGGTTCTTCTTTACAGTGTAAGGGGGAACTCTGCCTACCCTGATGTAAAGCAGAACTCTGACAATTCTGATGTAAAAGGGACTGCTGCAGACTCTGGTGTAAAGGGAAATTCTGATGTAAGGGGGTGTCTGGTAACCACAGCCCTTCCTTTACACAAGAGTCCACAGAGCTCCCCCTTACATCACAGCCCACAGAGACTGTGGGCATGGCACAAGGGACGGTCAGACTGCGGGCATGGCACAAGGGACAGTCAGAGTCTGTGAGCACGGCACAAAGGGACGGTCAGAGACTGCAGGCATGGGACAAGGGACGGTCAGATACTGCGGGCATGGCAAAAGGGACGGTCAGAGACTGTGGGCATGGCACAAGGGATGGTCAGAGACTGCGGGCATGACACAAGGGACGTTCAGGCACTGTGGGCATGGCACAAGGGACAATCAGAGACTGCGGGCATGGCACAAAGGGACGGTCAGAGACTGCAGGCATGGCACAAGGGATGGTCAGATACTGCGGGCATGGTACAAGGGATGGTCAGAGACTGCGGGCATGGCACAAGGGGATGGTCAGAGACTGCAAGCATGGAACAAGGGACGGTCAGATACTGCGGGCATGGCACAAGGGACGGTCAGATACTTCGGGCATGGCACAAGGGACGGTCAGATACTGCGGGCATGGCACAAGGGACGGTCAGATACTGCGGGCATGGCACAAGGGACGGTCAGAGACTGCGGGCATAGCACAAGGGACGGTCAGAGACTGCGGGCATGGCACAAGGGACGTCAGAGACTGCGGGCATGGCAAAAGGGACGGTCAGATACTGCGGGCAGGGCACAAGGGACGGTCAGAGACTGTGGGCATGGCACAAGGGATGGTCAGGGACTGCGGGCATGGCACAAGGGGCGGTCAGAGACTGCGGCATTGAAGCATATAATAATAGTGCTGTGCTGTTGAATATTGGCTAGTGTATAGTATGTGACAAAAACTTCTATAAAAAGTGCAAGTGCAGTGCTAAAAAATATGCATCAATACCTACAAGTAAATATAAATGTAAAGGTATTCCTGCAGTGAGCTTAATATGTGCAAACAGTCTAAAACTGAAGGTTAGTCAGCATATAATAGTGACAAACATAATAATCATGTGCAAACACAGCAAGTAAAAATGAATGGAATACAAAGTATAGATTAAATAAAGTGCAAAAAAATCAGATGTCCCATATAGCACTCAGAGTGCCTGAGCGGATAAACCAAATTGCAATCAAAAAAACAAAATATGAGTCCATAAATCAATCAACAGTTGATGGATGGGTGGTGGATCCCTTCACCATAAAAAATAGTGAATAGGGGCGTGGTCTCGGCATGGAGGAGTGAAGCCGTGTTTTGCAGAGGGCTCCCGGGTCGCGGCTCGTTCTCAGGCCATCCGTACAGAAATATCGCATATTTCGGCTTCTCAGCATACCCAATCGGGCGGAGAAGTCAGCCCAGCTGGGTTAAGGAAGTGTGGATAAAGATGGAGAGATACCTTGTGCCGAAACAGCCGGCGGCTTCTACATCGGACTATTCTAAGATGGCGCCGAACACAGGCGAGGGAGAAGAGCATTACGCGCCGGAAGGAGGAGGAGGGAGACAGGTCCAGGGTAATGATATGCTCCCGTTCTCCCCGAGTAGTGACCTTTCCCCCTGCCTCCCCCGTTCACTATCCCTCGCATCACTCACAAGCCCAGATGGAGAACCCAGCTGCACTCCGCAGTGGGACTTACAGGGCATCCAACGCTCCCAGCCACGGAGCTTAACTCCTGGTGCACCGCTGCCCATCTTGCAGCAAGCTTCCATGAGCTCTGCCTCACTGTCTCTGCCTTCACAAATGCCCCCATCTGTGCTTACTGGAGAGCAGACACTATGGGCTTTATTACAAAAGCTGCCCACAAGAGATGACCTGGACTCAGTAGCGCTAAGAATGGAGGCAGCGCTAAGAGGAGAGATCGCTGGAATTAGGCAATCTGTAACGGAGGTAACCTCAAGAGTCACTTCCATCGAGGAGGACACTACAACCCTGCACCAGGGCCTTACAGAACTAAATGACACCAAAGAAGAGATGGCAGACCAAATCGCACAGCTACATTTGTTGCTAGATGACCAGGAAAACCGCAGCCGTAGGCGTAACATAAGAATCCGCGGTTTGCCAGAAGCGACTCAGCAAGCGGACCTAAGGATGACTGTGACTGCTCTATCCAATGACTGCCTAGAGCGCCCAACGGAAACGCCTATCGCCATAGACAGGGTCCACAGAACCCTTGGCCCCAGAAACGCGACGGAGGATAGACCTAGAGATGTCTTATGCTGTCTACATAATTATTCTATCAAAGAGGACATTCTCCAAAGAGCCTGGCGTAGAGGGCATATTGACTTTGATGGAGCCCAGATATCTCTCCTGCCGGATGTTTCCCGCAGGACCCTACAGATGCGTCGTTGCATGAAGCCCCTGCTAGAGAAATTCACTGAACAAGGAATCACCTACAAGTGGGGTCATCCTTTTCATTTAATCGCAAGGAAGGGAGGTCGCACATACACCCTGCGACACCCTAGAGAGGTTCCCACCTTTCTCAATACCCTCGGTCTACCATCGATGTCACTACCTAACTGGCTGGCGTTCGTCCTGACACCCACTACTAACATACCGGCAGGGAACCCTTCGGGCAGACCTCAAAGATCGCGACGCAACAACAGATCACAGCGAAGAAGGCCGCTGGCCCCTCAGGACAACGAACCTTGAATTCGCAGAGATAAGTCACCCTAAAGCCTGAACTTGGCTACTTACTTCTCTATTGTTGTCCCCTTTCGGATGCTCACCTGGATTGACTGCCTAATACCTCTCTGGCCTGGAGACAAGTAAAGTTTCCAGTATCCTGGTTAGTTGGAATTTTTTTTTTTTTTTGACCAGGAACAGAAGAAAAGTACACAGACTGGTAAGCGGGTCCCACGGGTGGGATCATCCTTAAGAAGACACCGTTATGTCCGTCTTTATTGTTAGAACCTAGAGATAACAGAACTTATTGATAATTGTTTAACAATCACTCAGTTGTTTTTGTTTTTAAGTCTGTACCACATTACAAGACACAGAAATGGGTATAAGTAGTTTACACTGTTTATTAACCTTGATGCTTACCACTGAAGTGAGTTAAACTTTTAAGAGGGGATAAAGAGGGGCTAGCTAGTATCAGGGGTGGAAATTTTCACAATAACCAAAGATGAATCTCTCTCTAGAGATGTTATTATATCACTAATGGGCCCCTACTTCCCCTCTCTCTCCACCCCTCTTCTCTCCCCGCCCCCCCCCCAGTCACCCTCCTCTTCCCTCTCCCCACCCCCTCCCTCATCCACTCCTCCTTCTTACCAACTATCCTACCTCGGGACCCTAAGATTGTTCCAGACGGAAATTAATTCTCTCAGATATGGGGACTCGGGTAAGGGGTTATGGATCGCTCTCATCTGGCTTAGGCCCGGTGGGATTAGCGATTTAGCAAACAGAGCTAATAACGAGAGATCAGAAATTGACATAGTCCTTTCAACTGAGGCACTATTTAACGTCTTATTTTAGCCGGTTATAAAGTTAAAAAGTGTTATGTTAAATTGAATGTCTAAGGGTTATATGTTATGTGTAACTAAAGAGCCATCTCTTTTCAATGAAGCCTAATGTACTATTGCGGTTCCTGACAGGACCGCACCTAATGAGAAATGGGCTGGGGGGGACTCACGTTTTGGGAGCCCGACTCCTGAAGTGCCCTACCTCTTCCCTCACTAGGCCCTAGCTGCCCAATTAGGCAGTAACTCTCCAGTTGGAGACTTAGATTGTTCTTTCTTCTCCTTTTCTGTCCTACTATTCTTCTCTTCTTCTTCTCTTGACCCTATCTGTGGCCCTCCCCACCCTCTCTCTGTAACTCTTTTACTCTAATCTGTTTTCCCCCTCCCCCCCTCTCTCTCATATCGCTAACTGCTTTGGTCCCTGGCGAGGTCTGGCGACCCGACCCTGTTCTATCAGACATGTCTCTGAAGTTCGTATCATGGAATGTGAAGGGCCTAAATGCTCCTGAGAAGCGTTCTAGTTGCCTTTCAGATCTTTGGAGGCAGAGACCCCAGATCGTGTTTTTACAGGAGACCCACTTTCGGGCGGATTGTATCCCTAAACTCCACAGCAAGCATTTCCCGATAGTGTACCACAGTGCCTCACCCTCCTCAAAATCTAAAGGGACAAGTATCCTCCTGGCTAAAACTTTGCCTTGGCAGCTGGGGGATCTCCATGCTGACCCCGAGGGTAGATACCTTTTTGTCAAAGGCACTATTCAGTCACAGACATTCACATTTGCGAACCTGTACTTGCCAAATGTGGACCAACTACCGGTGCTTGAAGCATGCTTGGACGCCTTGGCTTCCTTCACAGAGGGAACACTAGTCTTAGGGGGAGACCTTAACCTTACCATAGATCCCCATAGGGACACATCATCTGGCTCCTCGGCCCTATCTTTGCGATACCGGAACCGAATCAGGGACCTACTGCATTCTTATCGCTTAGTTGACATATGGCGGATTCTTCATCCGCAAGAGAGAGATTACACCTTTTTCTCGGCTGTCCACAACTCTTATTCCAGGATTGACCTCTTCCTGGTCTCACACGCGACAATCCCAATTGTCTCGGGGGCACAGATTGGGCACATTGCACTCTTGGACTATGCCCCGATCTCTTTGACCCTAAATTGGAAACGCTCGGCCCCCAAGAGAGCCATCTGGCGTTTAAACGAATCTCTTATCCAAGATCCTGAGGTGAGAACAGACATTTTGCGAGAACTGAATCTCTTTTTCGAGAGTAACAAACAATCGGTCCCCAACCCGCTAACTATCTGGTCAGCGCATAAATGCTATATAAGAGGAATATTTATCAAACATGGCCACAGACTCAAAGTAGTCAGAGAAAAAACGCTATCTGACTTACTCGTAAAATTACACGATTGTGAAAAACGTCACAAACACCATCCAGACAGGGCCACAGAGGCAGAAGTAACCAAGCTCCGAGAACAAATCAGAGAGCATTCTCTGTTTCACGCTAAGAATAACCTCTTGAGGATGCGCAGAACCTTTTACGAGTTCGGAGATAAGTGCAGCAGAACACTCGCAAACGCCATACGGACCCAACGCAATCTTTCCTATATCACCGCCTTATCTTCTTCCACAGGATCCAAGGTTCACGATTCCGCAGAAATGGCTGAGTCTTTCAAGCTATTCTATGAAGCCCTGTACAATTTACATTCCTCTCCCTTGGGGGAACGGAACCAAAATAGTGTAGACTCTATAGAGGCGTATCTCGCAGCGGCGAAACTACCTTCCCTCAACGAAGAGGAGATAGACTTGCTCTCACAGCCTATTACCACAGATGAGCTCACAAAGGCTTTAGTCAACACCCCGACGGGGAAAGCACCAGGCCCCGATGGTTTCACCATCACCTATTATAAGACCTTCCAAACTCAACTGGCAGCTCACTTCGTTACTGCTTTCAATGCTATATTGGATAATCACGCCATACCTACAGATATCCTTCAAGCCAGTATATCTGTCATCCCTAAGCCTGACAAAGACCCACTGATGTGCGCGAGTTACAGGCCTATCTCCCTTCTTAATTGCGACCTGAAGCTATTCACAAAAATCCTGGCTGAGAGAATAGGTGCAGTTCTCCAACGCATAATTCCTCTAGACCAAACAGGCTTTATCCGTAACAGGGAGGCTCGAGATAATACCATCAGGACGATAAATGTAGTGGCTAGGGCTAAACGCCTCAACACCCCATTCATTCTGTTATCTACGGACGCCGAAAAGGCGTTTGACAGGGTAAACTGGACTTTTCTATTGGCTACCCTGCGACGCCTTGGCATGCCGGCTCCCATGTTATCCTGGATTTCTGCCATATATTCTTCTCCCACAGCAACAGTGAAGGTAAATGGGATTACTTCTAGCACCTTTAAGATAAGTAACGGTACGAGGCAGGGATGCCCACTCTCCCCACTCCTTTTTATAATTTCACTAGAGCCCTTATTACAACATATAAGGCTTAACCCGAACATTAGGGGACTTGAGACGAGCACTTATCACCATAAAATTGCCGCGTATGCGGACGACCTGTTATTCTACATCTCAGACCCTCATACGTCTCTACCAAACTTACTATCGGCAATACGTAAATAAGGGGAATTATCGGATTTCAAAATTAACCTCCAAAAGTCAGAGGCGCTAAACATCACTCTTACCCCTAGTGCCCAGGCCTCCATTAGCGGCAATTTCCCCTTCCGGTGGTCTTCTCAGGCCATCAAATATCTAGGCACAAAAATCCCCTCTGATCTGCACCTCATTTATCAACTCAACTTTCAACCTCTCCTGAGTGTGTTCTCCTCAGATCTAGATAGATGGAGGGGCCTGGCGGTCTCCTGGTTCGGTAGATGCAATGTGTTAAAAATGAACATCATGCCGAGACTGCTCTACCTTCTCCAGGCATTGCCTGTTAAGATACCACAGGACTTCTTCCGTAAGTTAAGCTCAATATTTGTCAGATATGTCTGGCAGGGCAAACCACCGAGGCTCAAGAGATCCCTATTACAAAGACCAAAACTGAGAGGAGACGTTGGTCTCCCTGACCCAGCTCTTTATTACACAGCAGTCCACATGAACAGAATTGTAGACTGGTGCAGGCACTCATCACATAAGCTGTGGATTGGATTAGAACAGGAAACAATTCCGTTTCCCATTGAGGGTCTACCCTGGAGTGGAACTCACTCTTCCAGATCTTTACCTTCCCACCCATTGATTGATACCACGTTGGAGGAACTCCGTAGATACTCCAGAGTGGCGGAGACGCCCAATTTTCCTTCCCCAATGACACCCATAATTGGACATCCGGATTTCAACCCAGGCCTCTCCGATAGGTCCTTTCGGATACACCCGGATCGGAGTCTAGTTAGAGCCTCCTCTCTTTGTGGGCCTACAGGTTGGAATGACCCATCTAACATATACCCCAGTTTTAACACCTCCATATTGGGCAGATGGAAGATCTTACAATTGTCACACTTCCTCAGATCCCTTCCAGAGGTCAGAGGTTTCTGCAGACAACCTACACCCTTTGAGGAGTTGTGCATGGGCGAGGAGCCAATTCGGAAATCTCTCTCTCATTCTTACAACATTTTACTGACCCATATGTCCCAACAGGATCCCCCATACTTAGGGAAGTGGGAGAGAGACCTAAACATCACATTTACAGAGGACCAAAAGACCAGAATCCTCTTCTTTGCACACAAATCCTCACTATGTAGCAAATACCAAGAAATTACCTTCAAAATCCTGACACGATGGTACAGGACCCCTTCGGTCCTGGCATCCATTTTCCCAGGGCACAGTCCCCTATGTTGGAGATGTGGCACACAAAATGGCACATTAATCCACATCTTCTGGGAATGTGCGGCCTTGACTCCTTTCTGGAGACAGGTTTTGGAAATCATTCACAAACTCACTGATGTGGCTCTCCAGAACAATCCAGCGGCAGTACTCCTGAATCTGACTCCGATGTCTAGTAAACGGTATCGCAAATCTTTGCTGAAACACCTCTTGAACGCGGCTAGGGCGTGTATTCCTGGCATGTGGAAGCAACAGTCCACTCCAACAGTGACACAATGCTTTAGCAGGGTCTGTGATATTCAGCAAATGGAGAGCCTCACAGCTGCTCTCAGGGAAAAAGAGGAGGAACATGGCACTCGTTGGACACATTGGAATATGTTCCGCTTTTCAGATGAATACAACTCGTACACGTAGGTGTCCGTTCCCTAGATGCTTCGGGGCTGCGGGTCGTCAGCCTCGCCGGAAACCTATCCCTACCCCTCCCTCATTCTTGCTTTTCCACTTCTGTTTTCCCTTATTCCTATTCTCTTTCCCCTTCTTTGGCACTATTAGTGTCCTTTGCCCCTTTTCCCCATCAGTAAAGGGGGAAGGGGGTAAAAAAAAAAAAAAAACCCCGGTTTGCAGTATCCTATTTTGGTGCCACTCCTATGTTAGTAGGAGTGAACACCATAATTTTTATATAATGCAATACATAGATATAATTCACTAAAAGATGGCAGAGCGTTTCTCAGAAAACAGGGATAGACTGGCGTGACCTCCCAGGAGATCACATAGTTAGTTACAATGCGTGGTTGGAGCACTCTCGTTTGAGCTATGCTTAGTTTCAGCTTATTACTTAATTTCGGATAAAGGGCACTCTCCCCAGCACCGATGGATAAATCAAGCTGGAATCGCTAATCTACAATTACCTGCCCTAATAATACAATTCAAAGGAACCATGCCTGCTGTTAAACAAATATATACTTGAATTTCTTTAATTTTTTGTGTGTGAAAAACACTAACAGAAACAAGTGACTGTCATATTGTATTGTTGAACTTTATGTATAATCTGCATTCCCTAAATAAAGTCTTTAAAAAAAAAAAATAGTGAATAAATAGCTGGTGCTTGGCCAATCCAATGTGATAACACCTCAGTGTGCACATTATTTACTTGTATGTATTGATGCATATTTTTTAGCACTGCACTTACACTTTTTGTAGAAGTTTTTGTCACATAGGGTATAGAGCAAGCTGTCCTGGCCTGTCACCTCTGTGCTGTGCTTGTCAGCCTCACCTGGTGCCATCTGTGTTGGTGCTAACAGTTTACTTCGTGACCACTCCATTCAGCATCTTCCTCTCCTCCAGTAGATCTCCCCCCGACCTCCGCACAGACAGCCAGAAACTCCGTTTCCCGCCGCCCGCCGACTTGTACAGCGCCTCTAGCATCCTTGTCTGCCGGGACTTCCAGCTCATACAGACCCCTCGTCCGCCGCTGCTATTGACATTATACAGCCTCTGGATTGGTGCAGGACCCGGCCCACTGGCGGAGCTGCTCCTTCTGCCTGCCCTGATGGAGGTCGCGCTGCATTGATCTGCAGTTCGGCAGCGCAGTGTGAGGGGGTGCTTTTCGCCGCCCCCCCCCCCACAAAGTGCCGCCCTAGGCCTGGGCCTTGTCGGCCTAGGCCATAATAGAGCACTGTCTGACACCCCCATAGCGACGCCACTGACTGTGCACCAGTGCACAAGCAAGGTCCTTGAGACATGGATGAGCAAGTTTGGGGTGGAGGAACTTGACTGTCCTGACCTCAACCCGATAGAACACCTTTGGGATGAACTAGAGTGGAGACTGGGAGCCAGGCCTTCTCGTCCAACATCAGTGCCTGACCTCGCAAATGCACTTCTGGAAGAATGGTCAAACATTCCCATAGGCACACTCCTAAACCTTGTGAACAGCCTTCCTAGAAGAGTTGAAGCTGTTAAAGCTGCAAAGAGTGGGCCAACTCAATATTGAACCCTATGAACTACGCCTGGAATGTTATTAAAATTCATGTGCCTGTAAAGGCAGGCACCCACTTTTGGTAATATAGTGTATATACAGTATACAGTGCCTTGCAAAAGTATTCGGCCCCCTTGAACTTTTCAACCTTTTGCCACATTTCAGGCTTCAAACATAAAGATATAAAATTTTAATTTTTTGTGAAGAATCACCAACAAGTGGGACACAATTGTGAAGTGGAACGAAATCTATTGGATATTTTAAACTTTTTTAGCAAATAAAAAACTGAAAAGTGGTGCGTGCAAAATTATTCGGCCCCTTTACTTTCAGTGCAGAAAACTCACTCCAGGAGTTCAGCGAGGATCTCTGAATGATCCAATGTTGTCCTAAATGACTGATGGTGATAAATAGAATCCACCTGTGTGTAATCAAGTCTCTGTATAAATGCACCTGCTCTGTGATAGTCTCAGGGTTCTGTTGAAAGCGCAGAGAGCATCATGAAGACCAAGGAACACACCAGGCAGGTCCGTAATACTGTTGTGGAGAAGTTTAAAGCTGGATTTGGATACAAAAAGATTTCCCAAGCTTTAAACATCCCAAGGAGCACTGTGCAAGCGATCATTTTGAAATGGAAGGAGTATCAGACCACTGCAAATCTACCAAGACCTGGCTGTCCCTCTAAACTTTCAGCTCAGACAAGGAGAAGACTGATCAGAGATGCAGCCAAGAGGCCCATGATCACTCTGGATGAACTGCAGAGAACTACAGCTGAGGTGGGAGAGTCTGTCCATAGGACAACAATCAGTCGTACACTGCAGAAATCTGGCCTTTATGGAAGAGTGGCAAGAAGAAAGCCATTTCTCAAAGATATCCATAAAAAGTCTCGTCTAAAGTTTGCCACAAGCCACCTGGGAGACACACCAAACATGTGGAAGAAGGTGCTCTGGTCCGATGAAACCAAAATCGAACTTTTTGGCCACAATGCAAAACGATATGTTTGGCATAAAAGCAACACAGCTCATCACCCTCAACACACCATCCCCACTGTCAAACATGGTGGTGGCAGCATCATGGTTTGGGCCTGCTTTTCTTCAGCAAGGACAGGGAAGATGGTTAAAATTGAGGGGAAGATGGATGCAGCCAAATACAGGACCATTCTGGATGAAAACCTATTGGAGTCTGCAAAAGACCTGAAACTGGGACGGAGATTTATCTTCCAACAAGACAATGATCCCAAACATACAGCAAAATTTACAAAGGAATGGTTCACAAATAAACGTATCCAGGTGTTAGAATGGCCAAGTCAAAGTCCAGACCTGAATCCAATCGAGAATCTGTGGAAAGAGCTGAAAACTGCTGTTCACAAACGCTCTCCATCCAACCTCACTGAGCTCGAGCTGTTTTGCAAGGAAGAATGGGCAAGAATTTCAGTCTCTCGATGTGCAAAACTGATAGAGACATACCCCAAGCGACTTGCAGCTGTAATCGCAGCAAAAGGTGGCTCTACAAAGTATTAACGCAAGGGGGCCGAATAATTTTGCACGCCCCACTTTTCATTTTTTTATTAGTTAAAAAAGTTTCAACAATCCAAAAGATTTCGTTCCACTTCCCAATTGTGTCCCACTTGTTGGTGATTCTTCACAAAAAATAAAAATTTTATATCTTTATGTTTGAAGCCTGAAATGTGGCAAAAGGTTGAAAAGTTCAAGGGGGCCGAATACTTTCGCAAGGCACTGTATATATATATATATATATATATATATATATATATATATATATATACACATTGGGTATATAAAAGAATCACCCCCCTTTAAAAAAATCACATTTTGTTGCTTTGCAGCCTGAAATGAAGACAGACACAGTTTTTATTTTATTCAGCTGAATTTACTAGTGCAACTTATAACATCCAAGTGAAATTTATAATACCAATATGTCAAGAAAAAATAAAATAAAAAAATAAAAACAGAAATCACTGAGTTGTAAAAGGGATCACCCCCCCTTATGTCAGTATTTTGTTGAACCACCTTTTGCTTTAATTGCAGCCTTTAGTCCGCTGGGATTTGTCTCTACTAACTTTGCACATCTAGACCTTGCAATATTTGTCCACTCTTCTTTGCAGAACTGCTCTAGTCAGTTAAATTTGATGGTGACTATTTGTGGACTGCAGTCTTCCAGACAAATGCTCCAGTCCCTGCTGCAGAGAAACACCCCCATAACAAGATATTACCACCTCCATGCTTTACTGTAGGAATGATGTTATTTAGATAGTGAGCTTTATTGGCTTTCCACCAGACATATTTGGTGTTGAGGCCAAATAATTCAATTTTAGTGTCATCTGACCATAACTCTTGTATAGCTACCTCTGTGAGCGCCGCTTAAAAATGTTGCACCCCAATGGTTGCCCTGACCTTGCAAGTCTTCTGACACTCTGGGTTCAGACATTTTTTTGTAGGCAAAGAAACTTGAATGCAAACACGATAATTCTCAGTAAACCAGTTGGATTTGTTCATTCAAAGTTCTGCAGTAAATAAGGTCAACAGTAAAGAACATGCAGCAGGTAAGGCGATATGGTTATTGTTTCCCTATTTGTTAAACACAGTTAAATGTATAAACAGCTGACATCCCTTAGTGGTATGTAGCCAGTGGAGTTTAACCAATTCCGCGTCAGTGAGGGCAGGCCTGAAAAGTGAAGGAGAATGACCAGGTTCGAGTCAGACTAGCTCCTTTAGCCAGCCCTTGCCACAGCCCCATTAACAACACAAACACTAAATGCAATTGAAATAAGCAACTTATTGTGACGTTGACCCTGGTCTCTGAAAAAGAGAGTACTTGGTTCATACAGGCTTAGATAGGTGCCAAAGGTTCCTGTCCCTTGTGAGAGGGGGAATATGTAGTAGCCCTTTGAGTTAGTAGTCTTGTGTCTTCAGCTAGCTCTTTTAAATGGGCCCAATGTGACTTGGCAAGTTTGATGAATGCAACGTTCCATCAATGTAGAAACAAAATGGTTGTAAGTGTCTCCTTGTAGGGCTTGGTAAAGTGAATAGGGCAATAGTGTTTGCATGCAGTGTCCTTGGGTGTAAAGTGGATGGGCAAATGCCCACTCACCAATCCTAGTGATATCCAGCTTAAGACAAATGACTTGGGGATTCTGTAGGGGACCCATGCAGAACCTGAGCTCAAGGGACCATGCTTGACCCTGTGTCCTGTAGTCCGGCTGGTTCTGGGATGCAGGTGATGAGGGTGACCTACTGGCTGTCACGGATGTTGCTGACAGCAGGTGCGCCCACACCTGCTCGTGGTGACTCTCTCTCTCTGCATAGGCCGCAGCACAGCCGCGCTGTCCCGACTGCCGGAGTCACTGCTTTCAGATCCAGGCCGTGGTCCCATGAGACCGGCTCCTCCTCTCTAGTAGATATTTATCTTCTCTCCCAGCATTCTTTCTTCTCCCTCCAGCCAACTGGAACTTGCAGTCCACAATGATCTGTCTCCCAAGCAAACTAGGCTTACCAGGCTATATGTCCCAAGATTCTTTGCTCTATACTTGCAAGTCCTACTTGCTCTGAATTCAGGAAACCGCAACAGAGTCTATGCTGGGCACTAGGGGAAACAATCTCCCTGTGGCGAATATTGCGAGATGTCCCCCTGTCACGGCAGGTAACTTAGCCAGCTCCTGGCTACACACATTTTTCCATGTGGCCTCAGAATCTTCAAGGTGCGTTTAAGGTGGTCAGATGAGACTAACATTTAATTATTTGGCCTTAACACTAAACCATATATCCGGCTGAAATCCAATACAGCTCACCATCCAAATAACACCATTCCTACAGTAAAGCATGGAGGTGATAATATCCTGTTATGGGGGTGTTTCTCTGCAGCAGGGACTGGAGCACTTGTCAGGATAGAAGAAAAATGGATGGGGCAAAATATCAAATTCTTGAGGAAAATCTGCTGTCCCCTGCCAGAAAGTTGTCATTGGGAATAAGGTTTATCTTTCAACATGACAATGACCCAAACCACACAGCAAAAATGACCACACAGTGGTTGAAGGAGAAAAAGGTGACTGTCCTTGCACGGCTTAAGGCTCGTACACACAATACGAAAATCGGAAGTAAAAGTTCGTCCGACGAACGATCTGACGATTTTCGGATCGTTATTATGGTGCTTTTGACAGCCGATTCCGATTTTTCATTTTTGTCATACATGATTTTTGTTTAATCAGTATGGTTTTTGTCCAAAAATAATCGTAAGAGCAAGACTACACATGCTCAGAAACAAAAGAATACATACAAAACTATTCAACACATTACGCTACTTTTGAAGTTGAATTATGTTGTACGAGAATATTCGTATGGTGAGTAACCTCTTCACTTTCAACATAAGACTAGCATGCAACAAAAATTGAACGAGCGGTCGTCCGAAAATCTGACCTTGTGTACGAGGCTTTAGTCAGAACCCAGACTTAAACCCCATTGAAAATCTGTGCAATGACCTAAAGACTGCAGTCCACAAACGGTGACCATCAAATTTAACTGAACTTGAGCAGTTCTGCAAAGAAGAGTGGGTAAATATTGCAAATCTAGATGTGCAAAGTTAGTAGAGACATATCCTAACAGACTAAAGGCTGTAATTAAAGCTAAATGTGGTCCAACATAATACTGACATAAAGGGGGGTGAGTGATCCTTTTTCCAACTCAGTGATTCTGTTTTTTATTTTTTTTATTTTTTCTGACATGTTGTTGTTAAATCTTTCATTTGGATGTTATAAGTTACACTAGTAAATACAGCTGGATAAAACAAAAACGGTGTCTGTCTTCATTTCAGGCTGCAAAACAACAAAATGTGATTATTTTAACCTTTTCACTGCCAGAGCCATTTTTGTTTTTTTTTGCACACATTTAAAAAAATCATTGTAGGCCTGAAGATTACATAAAACCCACAAATATTATATATTTTCTGAAAGCAGATACCCTAGAGAATAAAATAGTGGTAGTTCCAATTTTTTATGTGACACGGCATGCTTCAAAAGTCCCCTATAGGTATCAGTTTAGTATAATATGTAACATGTGTATAGCAATCAAAGTTTTCATGCGTAGGCGCCCGGACGCATGCGTTTACATTCGTGTGTATAGGTGGGGCTGGGGCTCAACATTTTTTTTGGGTTGGGGGTTTTGTGCTTTGGTGTAACTTTACTTTTTTTTACTCAACTTTTTTTTTTTAATCACATAGGGGAAAAAAAGTCCGCTATGTGATGTTTTTTAGGTGACAGGTACTATTTATTGAGATTTGCAGGGTCCAAAAGACCCTGCATGTCTCCCCTGTACTCCACTAAATGTTTTGCAATGCATTGCAAAACATTATTTCCTGGATGAGCTAGCTGTGGACACCAAGAGCTTGACCTGGAAGTGATGTCAGAGACTTGACTTTCCGGTTCACACAAAGAAGAAGAGAGTGGCGGACGTGTGTCCACTCTTCTCCTTCCCCTCTACCCATCAGCACCCGCCATGAAGCTCCCGGGCCCGCCGATGGGCAAGTGGAGCCCAGTAAGCATGGTGGGGTGTGGCGGGGGGTGCGCCGGTACCGGGTGTGTGTGCGAGCGATGGGGCGGCAGCAGAGTGATGCTCTTGGGTCACCTAGGTGGCTAAGCACTTGACAAATCAAGTCCACAATATATTCAGTGAGTATACAGTGGACCTCATCCCCCTTGGTGCCTGTGAGCACACAACAGGATTACAAGTGAAGTATTTAACAACGTCAGTGGCTTTCATAAATTGGTGTAAGAGGACCAGCATAGAGTAAAGAACCATCTAAGAGACAAAAGATAAATGTCAAAAATGTATACACAAACAAGGGATACCACATTAACCATAGTCACCAATATCTGCTTACTGTATATATATATATATATATATATATATACACAGTGGCTTGCGAAAGTATTCGGCCCCCTTGAACTTTTCAACCTTTTGCCACATTTCAGGCTTCAAACATAAAGATATAAAATTTTTATTTTTTGTGAAGAATCACCAACAAGTGGGACACAATTGTGAAGTGGAACGAAATCTTTTGTATTTTTGAAACTTTTTTAACTAATAAAAAAAATGAAAAGTGTGGCGTGCAAAATTATTCGGCCCCCTTGCGTTAATACTTTGTAGAGCCACCTTTTGCTGCGATTACAGCTGCAAGTCGCTTGGGGTATGTCTCTATCAGTTTTGCACATCGAGAGACTGAAATTCTTGCCCATTCTTCCTTGCAAAACAGCTCGAGCTCAGTGAGGTTGGATGGGGAGCGTTTGTGAACAGCAGTTTTCAGCTCTTTCCACAGATTCTCGATTGGATTCAGGTCTGGACTTTGACTTGGCCATTCTAACACCTGGATACATTTATTTGTGAACCATTCCTTTGTAGATTTTGCTGTATGTTTGGGATCATTGTCTTGTTGGAAGATAAATCTCCGTCCCAGTTTCAGGTCTTTTGCAGACTCCAACAGGTTTTCATCCAGAATGGTCCTGTATTTGGCTGCATCCATCTTCCCCTCAATTTTAACCATCTTCCCTGTCCCTGCTGAAGAAAAGCAGGCCCACACCATGATGCTGCCACCACCATGTTTGACAGTGGGGATGGTGTGTTGAGTGTGATGAGCTGTGTTGCTTTTACGCCAAACATATCGTTTTGCATTGTGGCCAAAAAGTTTGATTTTGGTTTCATCGGACCAGAGCACCTTCTTCCACATGTTTGGTGTGTCTCCCAGGTGCCTTGTGGCAAACTTTAGACGAGACTTTTTATGGATATCTTTGAGAAATGGCTTTCTTCTTGCCACTCTTCCATAAAGGCCAGATTTGTGCAGTGTACGACTGATTGTTGTCCTATGGACAGACTCTCCCACCTCAGCTGTAGTTCTCTGCAGTTCATCCAGAGTGATCATGGGCCTCTTGGCTGCATCTCTGATCAGTCTTCTCCTTGTCTGAGCTGAAAGTTTAGAGGGACAGCCAGGTCTTGGTAGATTTGCAGTGGTCTGATACTCCTTCCATTTCAAAATGATCGCTTGCACAATGCTCCTTGGGATGTTTAAAGCCTGGGAAATCTTTTTGTATCCAAATCCGGCTTTAAACTTCTCCACAACAGTATTACGGACCTGCCTGGTGTGTTCCTTGGTCTTCATGATGCTCTCTGCGCTTTCAACAGAACCCTGAGACTATCACAGAGCAGGTGCATTTATACAGAGACTTGATTACACACAGGTGGATTCTATTTATCACCATCAGTCATTTAGGACAACATTGGATCATTCATAGATCCTCGCTGAACTTCTGGAGTGAGTTTGCTGCACTGAAAGTAAAGGGGCCGAATAATTTTGCACGCACCACTTTTCAGTTTTTTAATCGCTAAAAAAGTTTAAAATATCCAATAGATTTCGTTCCACTTCACAATTGTGTCCCACTTGTTGGTGATTCTTCACAAAAAATAAAAATTTTATATCTTTATGTTTGAAGCCTGAAATGTGGCAAAAGGTTGAAAAGTTCAAGGGGGCCGAATACTTTCGCAAGCCACTGTATATATATATATATATATATATATATATATATATATATATATATATATATATATATATATATATACACACACACACACACACACACACACACATCGAGAGGATCACCACCGCACACACATGGGAATGATAATAGCCAGGATCTTTATCCTCATTTATCCCTTTGGGGAGGGCATATCCAATGTATAGATACAAATAATTCTCTCTATAGTAATAGGGGACCCAGGTCACCATCTCAGTTAAGGTTTTAAACCTCTTCAATAATTCTCGGGGTGGTGGTTGAGGCTCACGGTTCGGGTTGTGTATTCCCTGACATAACGATTGTCTTTGACGTGTTATGGCCCCCATAAATATATTGTCCTTAAATGTACAAGGATTCAATATTCCACATAAGCGCACTAAGGCTGTGCGCTCCCTTGCCACCAAAAAAGCGCATATTATTTGTTTACAGGAAACTCATTTCATCGATAAGGCCTCCTAAATTTTTATCTGCCACATACCCACAATTCTATACAGCCTCAGCTACTGTTAAGCAATGTGGTACACTTATCGGGTTTAATAGAACTATGCCATTTACTAGGGTAGATATCTTCTACTTACGGGATATATTTCAGATACACCAGTAACAATTGTATCGTACTATGCCCCCAATAAACGCCCGGAGGCTTTTCTATCACATCTTTTCCAAATTATTGATACACACAAGTTTGGGACGACCATTTTATGTGGGGACTCGAATACTACTGTTTTTCCATATTTAGATAAATCTCCGCCATCAGTTATTACAAATTCTAACAAATTATCCCTCCAACGCTTGCTAAGTATCCATGGTTTGGTAGACTCTTGAAGAGAACTTAACCCCACTAGTAGGCGCTTTACTCACTACTCATATCCACACAATTCTTTTTCGCGTATAGACCATATTTTGATCCTAGCTAGTATGCTCCCAGAGATTATTTCCTCTAAAATTATTCCCTTTTCTTGGACTGATCATTGTGCGATTGTCACCACCATAGCTTCTCCGATACCCAGGTCACAAGATACAACTTGGTGTGTCAATGATTCGACACTAACCCACCCATCCCATCGCTTAGAGATACAGGCAGCACTTACAGATTACCTTTCATTTAATGATAATGAAGATATATCAGCCCTTACTCTAGGGGAAGCCCATAAAACTGTCATTCGTGGCAAACTTATACAACAGGCCACATCTCTTAAAATAGAACGTAAGATTTTATTTACAAAGTTGGAAGCTAATTTTAATGCTAGTCATATGGCTTTTCAGTCTAATCCTAATGCTACTACAAATGCAAATTTAGATAAAGGCTGTCTTGATTTGGACCTATTTTTAACTGACTTAGCAGATAAAGTCTTACGCAAAAAATATCACATTCAATATCTTAAGGCTAACAAACCTGACACCTTAATGGCACGTATTCTTCGAAAAATACAACATACACAGACATCTATAAGACTGAAAACGTCTCGCGGCGCTTACACGAGTAATCCAGTTAAAATATTGGAGATTTTCCGTTCTAACCTGGCTAAACTGTATTCCTCTAACATTGACTTTGACAAAACTAAGGCAGACGACCTGCTCTCTGGTATTAATCTCCCTACTTTAGAACGAACGCAATATGATCTTCTTGAAAAACCTATTACAACTTTAGAAGTTCAAAACGCCATCAAATCCTTGAAACCCCATAAGAGACCAGGTCCAGACGGATTTTCAGCAACCTTTTTTAAACAATTTCGTCTATTCTATCTCCAATCTTAACTAGAGCTTTGTTTTTCGGAAATTCGTTTAGAACCAAAACTCTGACCTCTATAATAACCATGCTTCCCAAACCTCGTTCTGATCTCACCTCCTGGACTAATTATCGCCCCATTTCCCTCCTAAATTTAGGTATCAAATTATTAGCCAAGATCATAGCGACACAATTGAATGCGATTATAGGTCAATTAATACATCGTGATCAAACAGGTTTCATGCCCATGCGACAGGCGGGCGACAATATAAGACGAGCTCTCTTGCTTATCCATACTGCTAAAAAAAGAAAAATTCTGACATGCCTTAATGTATATCTTTAGATATTAGAAAAGCTTTCGATTCAGTTTCCTGGCCATACATGCAATATATTCTGCAAAAATGGGGGTTTAAAAATCACTTTCTAACATGGGTTTCCTCTCTTTATGCTAATCCACAGGCCTACGTTAAATACGCTGGTTATAAGTCAGCAAGATTCAACATTAGTAGAGGAACTAGACAAGGTTGTCCTTTATCCCCATTGCTCTTTGCCTTACTTATAGAGCCCTTGGCACAATTAATCCGTTCTAATCCGAATGTCAAAGGCATAGAGTTGGGTGGTTACAAACACAAATGATGTCTCTTGGCCTATGACATCCTTATTTTCTTAACTCATCCACATGTGTCGGCCCCTAACTTAATAGACCTATTGGATAAATTTGCAGTAGTCTCTGGACTTTTTGTTAATCATAACAAACCTAACGCGCTAAACTTTTCTTTAACACAAGCGGAATTTCTCCAAGCTGATTACCATTCAACTGGGTATCGCATCATCTTCCATATTTGGGAATACAAATCACAAACTCATTAACAGATCTTTTTTCAACCAACTACTTACCACTTCTAAAATCAATTACCGGTTTATTGAAGCAATGGTCTTCTCTTTCCTTGTCTTGGTTTGGGCGGATTAATGCCATTAAGATGTCAATTCTACCGAAATTCCTTTACCTATTTAGGGTACTCCCCATTCCAATACCTTCATACTTCTTACGTCTAATGCCGCGTACACACGAGCGGACTTTACGGCGGACTTTGCCCGGCGGACTGGATTTCGTCGGACAATTCGATGTGTGTGGGCTCCAGCGGACTTTGTTTTCTCAAAAGTTGGACGGACTTAGATTTGAAACTTGTTTAAAATTTATCCGTTGAAATCGAGTCCGGTCGAAAAGTCCGCCGTCTGTATGTTAGTTCGACGGACTAAAAAGCCACGCTAGGGCAGCTATTGGCTACTGGCTATGAACTTCCTTGTTTTAGTCCGGTCGTACGTCATCACGTACGAATTCGACGGACTTTGGTGGATTGTGTGTAGGCAAGTCCGTTCATTCAGAAAGTCCGTCGTAAAGTACGTCGAAAAATCCGCCGGGCAAAGTCCGCCGTAAAGTCCGCTCGTGTGTACGCGGCATTACACAGCGCAGAATTATGTCATTTATTTGGGGCACCAATAAACCCCGTATACCTAAATCTACATTGTTCCTTACTAAATTGAAGGGCGGATTAGGGTTACCAAATTTTTCTTCCTACTATTACACAGCACAACTATCCCAATTGCCTAAATACCATTCCAATATGGAAACTCCTCTATGGGTTGCTGTCGAATCTGTTGATATTGACCCCATCTCTGTGGCTAACATGTTATAGCTCCAGTCTAAGGATAGAGTACATATATCTAATCCTATTACCAAGCATTGCTTGGCTATCTGGGACAAATTTAAAAGTTCGCACAATCTTCAGTCCTCACATAACCCCCTCCTTTCCTTCATTAAAAACCCAGCTTTCTACCCAGCTTGGAAATTCCCGATGTCATTCACAGCTTGGTCTTCTACTAACTTAATCAGATTGCATAATTTAGTTTCTAACAACTCATTATACATATTTTCCGAATTATGTGAAACCTTTGGATTTTCCAGAACTGAACTATTTCGATACCTACAAATTAAAAATTTTTATACACCCTTCATTAGGACAGGTTCTCCACTCAACCAGATTTCGCAGTTTGAGTGCATTTGTAAGAGCGACCCACACATTAGAGGCCTGATTTCATTCTTATATTGACACATTAATATTACCTCTAATGAAACACTACCCTCATATACTGTCAAATGGTCGCAAGATATGGATCGCACTTTTGACATAGAAGAGTGGTCTAATATCTGGTTAGCTACTACAACTTCCCCGAATTGCTTTGCGTTAGAAACCAACTTTAAAGTTTTGGCACGATGATATTTAGTACCGGCCAGAATAGCAAAATTTGTTCCATCCTATTCAGATTCATGTTTCCGGGGATGTCCAACGCCTGGTACACACTTTCATATCTGGTGGCTATGCCCGATAGCCCAAGAATTTTAGAAGAAAATATTTGAGATGGCGTCCAAAGCTCTGGAAACCTCTATTCTTCCAGACCCGGCAATGGCTCTTTTGAATCTCAAACCATCGGACCTAACGCAAACTCAATTCAAATTATTCATTCACCTTGCCACTGCAGCTAAAAAAACTGTAGCCAAAGCATGGAAATCCAAAACTTTGGTAGTGGCTGAGGCTAAACATAGGATGAACAGAACCCTTATCTTTGCCAAAATGACGGCTATAGAAAATAATAATATAAATAAATTTTGCAAGATTTGGCAACCTTGGGTCAAATATTACTTACAACTGACTTTGACCAATCCTTACTATTACCTTGCTAAGTTTACTCTTCTTCCTTCCACTCCATGTCATTAGACATATGCACTGCCCGGGTGGGGGCGCACCACCACCACGAGAGACTTTCTTTCTTTCTTTCTTTCTTTCTTCTTTCTCCACATGTTGACTTACTGACATTAAATTAGAGGTGAATGATACTTACTTTACATTTTTTTCTCATATGTAGATTAAAGCTTGTGTTGTTCAATTTTGGTTCTATTAATAGTATCTTTCTCTTGTTTCTCCTTTGTTTTTTTTCTTCTTTTTTCTTTCCATCCTATTATCCTCATACATGAGATCATTTACCAGTATTGATACTTCAGTCATACATTGTTCATTTTTCTTATAATATCACCTTTTTTTTTTTGTGTATAGACTATATTTACTCTATACGTGAAGAAAACACGAGTTATTGTTTATTTATCTTGATCACTCTAAGATTCATCAAACATTCCCTCTATTCTGTAAATTGAAAATTCATTATCTTAAGATCATGCCCCCATTCGTCCACAGTTTGATCCCATTTGGGGTGGTCGGGTGGTCTGGAGGCATGACTCAACTGATGTGCAGATAACTGAGGGTATTTTATTCATTTTTTTTTCTTCATTTTTATTTTTATACTTCTTAGTCTTATACTCTCTAATATTAGGATTGCGTTTGTTCTTGATTCTTTTTCAACTTCTTTTACATATATTTAAGCTCTTTCTTGTATTATCTAAATGAGATTGTATCATCAATTGTATGACAATGTTTCTTAATTTCCGAATCTTATGTACATGTTAATATAATGTTATATTCTTCCTTTTATTGTAAATTCAATAAACATATTGAACAAGTAAACCTCTTCAATAACTGCAAAAGATAACTCGGAAAATGATGTCCTGCCAACCAAAAATGTCTTTCCACAAATGATGAGAAATCAGGAATCCTAATGCCGCTTCTGTGTTCAATTAACCTTATAAAACATGATAACTTTCTTCAAAGAGGCAGGGATTCATTTTTTATATAGAGCATTCAGAGACTCAGCCCAATGAATTTTATTTATTGTTTTAATGAAAGAAAAGAAAAAAAGGTGCAATAAATTATTCACAAAAAAAAAATATTACAAAACAAACAATAACAGCAAAATAAAAAAAAATAAAAAAATTGGATTACAAGTGAAAGATATTTAACAAAGTCACAGCTTTCATAAATTTATCTTCAAGTATCCTTTGCACTTGTCAAAAACAGCTATAGCTGCTATGAAGTGTGCCATTGATATGCATAGTTTGTAGACATGAGTGTGGCACTGTGTTCCAGTACCACTTTTCCATTTTCTGTAAAATCAGAGTAAGTAATTTAAGTACAGGAGAGGAGCCTGTACAACTCTGCAATAGGGATGAGCTTCGTGTTCGAGTCGAACCCATGTTCGACTCGAACATCGGCTGTTCGACCGTCCGTCGAATTGCGAACGTTATGGGCCGTTCGCGCCAAATTCGTGTGGCGCGTCACGGCCCATAATTCACTGCGGCATCGCAGTGCATTGCTGGCTGATGATTGGCCAAGCATGCACTATGACCCGCATGCTTGGCCAATCACAGCGCCGTCAGTAGAGAGAGCTGTAATTGGCCAAAGCCAGGGTGGCTTTGGCCAATTATGGCTCAGGGGATTTAGTACACGCCCCACACTATATAAGGCCGCCTGCACGGCGGCCCTGTGTAGTGTGTTCCGGTGTGCTGATAGAGAGAGAGACAGACAGTGTCATTTGATTTGAGTTAGATAGATTAGGCTAGATCTGTTCCTGCTATTTACATTTAGTGCAGTGCGTCCTGCTCACAGTGTTCAGCTAGATCCGTTCCTGCTATTTACATTTAGTGCAGTCAGTGCGTCCTGCTCACAGTGTTCAGCTAGATCCGTTCCTGCTATTTACATTTAGTGCAGTGCGTCCTGCTTACAGTGTTCAGCTAGATCTGTTCCTGCTATTTACATTTAGTGCAGTGCGTCCTGCTCACAGTGTTCAGCTAGATCCGTTCCTGCTATTTACATTTAGTGCAGTGCGTCCTGCTCACAGTGTTCAGCTAGATCTGTTCCTGCTATTTACATTTAGTGCAGTGCGTCCTGCTCACAGTGTTCAGCTAGATCTGTTCCTGCTATTTACATTTAGTGCAGTGCGTCCTGCTCACAGTGTTCAGCTAGATCCGTTCCTGCTATTTACATTTAGTGCAGTCAGTGCGTCCTGCTCACAGTGTTCAGCTAGATCCGTTCCTGCTATTTACATTTAGTGCAGTGCGTCCTGCTCACAGTGTTCAGCTAGATCTGTTCCTGCTATTTACATTTAGTGCAGTGCGTCCTGCTCACAGTGTTCAGCTAGATCTGTTCCTGCTATTTACATTTAGTGCAGTGCGTCCTGCTCACAGTGTTCAGCTAGATCCGTTCCTGCTATTTACATTTAGTGCAGTGCGTCCTGCTCACAGTGTTCAGCTAGATCTGTTCCTGCTATTTACATTTAGTGCAGTGCGTCCTGCTCACAGTGTTCAGCTAGATCCGTTCCTGCTATTTACATTTAGTGCAGTCAGTGCGTCCTGCTCACAGTGTTCAGCTAGATCCGTTCCTGCTATTTACATTTAGTGCAGTGCGTCCTGCTCACAGTGTTCAGCTAGATCTGTTCCTGCTATTTACATTTAGTGCAGTGCGTCCTGCTCACAGTGTTCAGCTAGATCTGTTCCTGCTATTTACATTTAGTGCAGTGCGTCCTGCTCACAGTGTTCAGCTAGATCCGTTCCTGCTATTTACATTTAGTGCAGTGCGTCCTGCTCACAGTGTTCAGCTAGATCCGTTCCTGCTATTTACATTTAGTGCAGTGCGTCCTGCTCACAGTGTTCAGCTAGATCTGTTCCTGCTATTTACATTTAGTGCAGTGCGTCCTGCTCACAGTGTTCAGCTAGATCCGTTCCTGCTATTTACATTTAGTGCAGTGCGTCCTGCTCACAGTGTTCAGCTAGATCTGTTCCTGCTATTTACATTTAGTGCAGTGCGTCCTGCTCACAGTGTTCAGCTAGATCCGTTCCTGCTATTTACATTTAGTGCAGTCAGTGCGTCCTGCTCACAGTGTTCAGCTAGATCCGTTCCTGCTATTTACATTTAGTGCAGTCAGTGCGTCCTGCTCACAGTGTTCAGCTAGATCTGTTCCTGCTATTTACATTTAGTGCAGTCAGTGCGTCCTGCTCACAGTGTTCAGCTAGATCCGTTCCTGCTATTTACATTTAGTGCAGTGCGTCCTGCTCACAGTGTTCAGCTAGATCTGTTCCTGCTATTTACATTTAGTGCAGTGCGTCCTGCTCACAGTGTTCAGCTAGATCCGTTCCTGCTATTTACATTTAGTGCAGTGCGTCCTGCTCACAGTGTTCAGCTAGATCTGTTCCTGCTATTTACATTTAGTGCAGTGCGTCCTGCTCACAGTGTTCAGCTAGATCCGTTCCTGCTATTTACATTTAGTGCAGTCAGTGCGTCCTGCTCACAGTGTTCAGCTAGATCCGTTCCTGCTATTTACATTTAGTGCAGTCAGTGCGTCCTGCTCACAGTGTTCAGCTAGATCTGTTCCTGCTATTTACATTTAGTGCAGTCAGTGCGTCCTGCTCACAGTGTTCAGCTAGATCCGTTCCTGCTATTTACATTTAGTGCAGTCAGTGCGTCCTGCTCACAGTGTTCAGCTAGATCTGTTCCTGCTATTTACATTTAGTGCAGTCAGTGCGTCCTGCTCACAGTGTTCAGCTAGATCCGTTCCTGCTATTTACATTTAGTGCAATGCGTCCTGCTCACAGTGTTCAGCTAGATCCGTTCCTGCTATTTACATTTAGTGCAGTCAGTGCGTCCTGCTCACAGTGTTCAGCTAGATCCGTTCCTGCTATTTACATTTAGTGCAGTCAGTGCGTCCTGCTCACAGTGTTCAGCTAGATCTGTTCCTGCTATTTACATTTAGTGCAGTGCGTCCTGCTCACAGTGTTCAGCTAGATCCATTCCTGTTATCTTCCTACTGACAGGCAGGCTTGTCTGGTTACAGTATATAAAGCTACCTGAAGAAAATTACAGGTGTTCTATCCCAGCTTAGTGCAGCTACAGGCCATTAGTATGTCTGGAAGGCCAAGAAGGAGAGGCAGACAGTCACAAGCCAATAAGAGAGGGCAAGCAGGCTCTGTGTCTAGTGCTGGTCGTGGAGACGGTGCATCCTCATCAGCACGTGGCCATGGGACACGCTTGGCCTTTTTTTCGGCAGCTGGCCGTGTTGAGCCGCAACATGCGGAAGACTTGGTCGAGTGGATGACCAAGCCGTCCTCATCCTCCTCATCCTCTCTCACCCATGCCCAGGGTGCTTTGTCTGGCAAAGCAGCGGCCTCTTCCCTCAGCTCAATGTCATCAGTGACTCCTTCCCTAGCTCCACCATGTCCTCCTGAGGATTCCCTCGAACTGTTTGACCACAGTGTTGGGTACATGCTCCAGGAGGATGCCCAGCCTTTGGAAGGCTCTGATGATGATACTGAGCTCGATGAAGGCAGTAACATGAGCACGGACAGAGGGGGTGCCCAAGAAGGACAGCAATCTGGCAGTCATGCTCCCCCTGCTGCAGCATACTGCCAGGTTTGCTCCAGTGATGAGGAGGGAGGGGATGATGAGGTCACTGACTCAACGTGGGTGCCTGATAGGAGAGAGGAGGAGGAGGAGGAGGAGGAGGCGGCACATCACCAACGAGGCAGGATGCCCTCCAGGGGCCAGCCTAAGGGCAGCACATTGACTGCATCACACCCCAAAGCTCCACATGTGCAGGGCGCTGCAGTCTCTGCGCGTTATTCAAAAAGTTCTTTGGTGTGGGCCTTTTTTGAGACGAGTGCATCAGATCGCACCGCTGCTATTTGCAACATATGTCTCAAGCGTATCTCGCGTGGCCAAAACATCTCCCGCTTGGGTACCACATGCTTGACCAGACATATGTTGACCTGCCATGCAGTTCGTTGGCAAGCATATCTAAAAGACCCACACCAAAGAACAAAGAGGATCTCTCCTTGCTCCTCATCAGCTGAGATTTCCAACCCCACTAGACCTTCAGTCCTCTCTGAGACCTGCAGTGAGAGGAATGAAGGTGTAGAATTAGGTGTGTCACAGCCAAGTACTTGTGGGCAATCTGCTTTTGGTACACCGACGTCAGATTGTACCAGGCAAATTTCCCTGCCCCAGCTGCTGCACCGCCGAAAGAAGTTTGCTCCCAGCCATCCACATGCCCAGCGGTTGAATGCTAGCTTGGCAAAATTGCTAGCACTTCAACTGCTGCCTTTTCAGTTGGTAGACTCTGCCCCCTTCCGTGAGTTTGTGGAATGTGCGGTTCCTCAGTGGCAGGTACCCAAACGCCACTTTTTCTCACGGAAGGCGATTCCGGCTCTCTACCGGCATGTGGAAGGCAATGTCCATGCCTCGCTGGACAGGGCGGTCAGCGGTAAGGTGCATATTACCGCTGACTCATGGTCCAGCAGGCATGGACAGGGACGTTACTTAAGTTTCACGGCGCATTGGGTGACTCTGCTGGCAGCTGGGAAGGATGCAGGACAAGGTGCAGTAGTGTTGGAGGTTGTTCCGCCACCACGCCTCCAAAATGCTGATTGTGACACACCTCTCTCCTCCACCCCCTCCTCTTCTTCTTCCTCCATGGCCTCTTCCTCGGAACCAGCGGTGCTCCGTAGGCGTTCAAGGGGCTACGCAAGTACGCAGGCCAAAAGATGCCATGCGGTGCTTGAGCTGGTGTGCTTGGGGGACAGGAGCCACACTGGGGCAGAGGTTCTGTCAGCTCTGCAGGGGCAGGTTCAGAGGTGGTTGACGCCACGCCAACTTAAGGCAGGAATGGTGGTTTGCGACAATGGCACCAACCTCCTCTCTGCCCTCCGACAGGGACAACTGACCCATGTGCCCTGTTTGGCTCACGTCCTTAACTTGGTGGTGCAGCGGTTCTTGGGCAGGTACCCGGGCTTACAGGATGTCCTGAGGCAGGCCAGGAAAGTCTGTGTGCATTTCCGCCTGTCATATAATGCCAGTGCTCGGCTGACGGACCTCCAAAAGGAGTTTAACCTGCCCAAGAACCGCCTAATCTGTGACATGCCCACCAGGTGGAACTCAACGTTGGCCATGCTGCAGCGGCTGCACACGCAGCAGAGGGCCATCAATGAGTACCTGTGCGACTATGGCACCAGGACAGGGTCAGGGGACCTTGGTTTTTTTTCCCCACGCCAGTGGGCCATGATCAGGGATGCATGCACTGTCCTGTCACCATTCGAGGAGGCCACGAGGATGGTGAGCACTGACAGTGCATGCATCAGTGACACTGTCCCCCTTGTCCACCTGTTGGAGCACACGCTGCGTGGAATAATGGACAGGGCACTTGAGGCAGAACAGAGGCAGGAAGAGGAGGACTTCCTTAGCTCTCAAGGCCCCCTTTATCCAGACAGTGTTCCTGCGTGCCCGCCGATCACACAGGAAGAGGACGAGGAGGAGGAGGAGGAGGAGGAAGATTGTGTCAGTATGGAGGTGGAGCCTGGCACTCAGCATCAGCAGTCTTTAAGGGATCAGTCCCAAGGAACACATGGACTTGTACGTGGCTGGGAGGAGGTGGCTGCGGACGTTGTTGTCCTTAGTGACCCAGAGGACTCCGGACCGAATGCCTCAGCAAACCTACGCTGCATGGCCTCCCTGATCCTGCAAAGCCTGCGTAAGGATCCTCGTATTCGTGGTATCAAGGAGAAGGACCAATACTGGCTGGCAACCCTCCTTGATCCACGTTACAAGGGTAAGGTTGCGGACCTTATCTTGCCATCGCAGAGGGAGCAGAGGATGAAACATCTTCGGGAGGCCTTGCAGAAAGGTCTGTGCAACGCGTTCCCAGAGACTGGGAGGTTACAAACTCCTGTTTCTGGACAACGTGTTGCTGAGGCTTCGGTCAGTCAAAGAAGGAGCGGTGGAGAAGGTGGCCGTCTGACCGATGCGTTCAGACAATTTTTTGGTCCGCAGCCCCAAGGTATGATCGGTTCCAGCAACCATCGCCAGCGTCTGTTTTACATGGTGCAGGAAAACCTAGGGGCAAGATCAGACTTGGACACCTTTCCCACCGAAAATCCTCTGAGTTACTGGGTCTTGAGGATGGATCACTGGCTAGAGCTTGCACAGTATGCAATTGAGCTACTGGCCTGTCCTGCATCCAGCGTTCTTTCGGAACGCACATTCAGTGCTGCTGGAGGCGTGGTAACCGATCACAGGGTGCGTCTGTCCACTGACTCGGTCGATCGGCTGACCTTCATAAAAATGAATCAGTCTTGGATCACCACCAGCTACCAAGCACCTGATGCTGATGTAACTGAATAATTTTTTTCAGATCCCTTCAAAGACTGCCTATGCTGATGCTGAGTGACTATCCCTGAGTAATTATCCTCTTCCTCCTCAATCATCACGCTGATAGCTTGTAAGAACATTTTTGGTTCTGGGCGCCACCACCAGTGCCTAAGGCACAATTTTTCAGCCCCTGTTTAACAGGGGCGTGTAATTACAATTTTTGATGTAATACTTTGCAGCAGGGCTCGTTCCTGCATTCCAACTAGAGTGTCTGTGAGGGGTTGCAGTG
Source organism: Lithobates septentrionalis (assembly GCA_037952835.1). Lineage (NCBI taxonomy): Eukaryota > Metazoa > Chordata > Amphibia > Anura > Ranidae > Lithobates > Lithobates septentrionalis. Next base: position 1,249,222 of record JBBDGP010001118.1, read on the forward strand.
TTGTGGCACCAGCACCAGTGCCTAAGGCCCAATTTTTCTGCCCCTGTCTAACAGGGGCGTGTAATTACAATTTTTGATGCAATACTTTGCAGCAGGGCTCGTTCCTGCATTCCAACTAGAGTGTCTGTGAGGGGTTGCAGTGTTGTGGCACCAGCACCAGTGCCTAAGGCCCAATTTTTCTGCCCCTGTCTAACAGGGGCGTGTAATTACAATTTTTGATGCAATACTTTGCAGCAGGGCTCGTTCCTGCGTTCCAACTAGAGTGTCTGTGAGGGGTTGCAGTGTTGTGGCACCAGCACCAGTGCCTAAGGCCTAATTTTTCAGCTCCTGTTCAACAGGGGCATGTAATTACAATTCTTGATCTAATATTTCACAGCAGGGCCCTGTGAGGGCTTACAGTGTTGTGGCCACAGCAACACCTAAGGCCCAAATTTCTGCTGAGTATATAGGGCAGGACCCTACTTTCAAACATCTAACTTACAAACGACTCCTACTTGCAAACGGAAGGAGACAACAGGAAGTGAGATGAAATCTACCCCTAGGAAGGGAAATTCTCTCCTGTAAGAGTTAATATGGGAAAACAATTTCTCCTTTCCACTGATGCTTTCCAATCCTTGTTCCACAAAAAAGCCCAAATTTTCAAAAAACATTTTTCATTGGGACAAAAAAGTGAGGTGAAATCTTCTGAAGAGGAGGAAAGACAGCAAAACAAATGTCACAGGGGTGATAACCCTTCCCTATGTTTTCCAAAAAGCTTAAAAAAGATTTTTTGGCTGGAGCTAAACACGTTAAAAATGTACCCGTTCAAAATTACAAAGAGATTCTACTTAACAACAAACCTACAGTCCCTGTCTTGTTTGCACCGCCTGTATACTGCTGTTCAGAGTATATAGGGCCTTTCCTTATTTTAATTTGGGTGCGGGGTTCCCCTTAATATCCATACAGGACCCAAAGGGCCTGGTAATGGACTGGGGGGGTACCCATGCCGTTTGTCTCACTGATTTTCATCCATATTGCCATGACCCGACATGACATTAAACCCGCAAGCAGTTTTAAATGAGATTTTTTCCTTTAAAAATGACATTTGGTGCAGGGACTGTTCTAAACATGGGAAACACGCGTCACTTTACAGGCATACTATAGACACCCCCCAGGTACGATATTTAAAGGAATATTTCACTTTTTTTTTTTACTTTAAGCATCATTAAAATCACTGCTCCCGAAAAAACGGCCGTTTTTAAAAGTTTTTTTTGCATTGATACATGTCCCCTGGGGTAGGACCCGGGTCCCCAAACCCTTTTTCGGACAATATCATGCAAATTAGCCTTTAAAATGAGCACTTTTGATTTCGAACGTTCGAGTCCCATAGACGTCAATGGGGTTCTAACGTTCGTGCGAACTTTCGGTCCGTTCGCGGGTTCTGGTGCGAACCGAACCGGGGGGTGTTCGGCTCATCCCTACTCTGCAAGACTAAAAGTAAGGCTGGAGTTAAGCTGAATTTTTTTCCGAAGGAAAGTACCATAGTCTTACATAGGTTTTTCTCAGTTTGAACTTTTGAATGCTAGACATTCCCAGGGACTCCTGAATTAGGTGTGGAAAACATGGGAACAAGAAGCCACATCTCATAAAAATGTAACCAAATACATTGCTGAGTTGCCGGATAGGGTAACACCAGTCATGTCTATAGTTTGAGAACATATGCAGCAATCCTAAGAGGCACAGGGTAGAGTTTAGAACTGCTTTGCTAAAATTGGAACTTTTAAATCAGGAGACAGAGTCTTCATTTCAATGCCCACTGCAGAGAGTACATTTCTGGCAAAGTGGCAGGGTCTCTATAAGATCAAAGAGGAAATTAGTAATGAATACTATCTGATATACCAGCCCGGAAAGAAAAAGCCCTTCCAAATATACTATGTTAACCTAATGTAGCCTGGCCCACAGTCCTTACCCCTATTGCAGTTCATTGCTCCCCCTTTGCTATTGTTGGACAATAGGGATGAGCTCCCAGTTTTCACCCTTGGAATAGGAGCTGAACGTCACAGTAGCATTTGTTTCTACAGCTACTATATTTGACAGTTTTGCTTCCCTTGTCATGGTTGATAAAGCAGCAATGGGTGTTCCATCAGAATTGGTGACCTATCAAAATAGATAACAGAAGTGACGTTCCGTCAAACACTGTGATGGCCATCTTACTATACTCCGCACTCGTCTGCAGTAAGCCTGCAGTCAGAAGGCGGCAGCGGACATCCTATTACACTCAGCCAAGTCTTGCATTTCACACTTATTTTACCAGTAAACTGAGCTTAACACTGTTTTGATGTTGAATTTTATAAGCAGCAGTAAGCCTGCTGATCTCACAGGTTTGCTAATCTGACAGAACACCGATGCTGTTAAAATTCAATATAGAATCTGTAGAGAGGAGTGTTGGCCATTTTGGCGGAGACCACGAGTGAAAGGAAGAACTATGATTGACTGCCCCCACAGGCTAGGAGTAAGCTTCCCCTAGCCATAGCAGAGAAGGATCCTGACTGGCTGCTGAGTGGGTAGGACTGTGACCCTACCCACCAAACCTGATGGGAGGAAGGCAGAGAGCCTGCTCTGTACTGTATACAGGAGTCATGTGGAGGTCAGCAGGATGGACTGGGCTACTGTGTGCTGTACCGAGCTGCAGAAAAGAGGGGCTACATCTCCCAGCATGCTCATGGGTGCTGTACTGTCACTGAGGAAACCTTCAGAAAGCTCTTGCTTTGACCTGGGAGCACAAACTGTGCTACTGAGACCTGTGAGCACAGAGCTGCTGTGCTATGCCCACAGCAGCCTGTACTGCTGTTCCTGTGCTGCTTTGAGGAGAGCTGCCTTACTTCACAGGTCAGAGATTGTTCTGTTTCGAAGAGAGTACTCGGCTGCATCTGCCAAAAACTGAGCTACTGCAGGTACTGTGTGGTAATGCTGATTTTACTGTAGTCCCCATCTGTCCCTCATTTGGAGGAGCTGCCCCTCTTTTGAAACCAAATCCCACTTTCCTTATGCAGCCTCATTTGTCCTTCTTTTGGTCGGATGTATGCATCTCTATACCAAATATATTATTTTACTACCAAAAGTGTTACGCTAAACGTTTTATCCAACCTCTATATTATTGCATTTGTTATTATGAAAAAAAGTACTTGTGTGGTTCAGCCAATCATTTTCTGCATATTAGACACTGTGGTCAGTGTAACCAGGGCCATGGCAGGGATGGGCCTACATACTGTGTGCTGAAAGTTGTCCCTCTTTATTATTTCAGAAAGTTTGGAGGAATGCTTTTACCTTACAATTAAGCCCAATTAAAGCCTAATGGCTGCTGATCAATCACACTGGATGGGATAAATGTAAAGAAACATGGACGAATACTACACTCAAAATTGTTCATACTGGTCCCTGATCTGTTCTCCTGGTCTATTTCACAATATTAGCAACATTCACTGACTTCCTATTCTTATATGCTAAGAGGTGCAGTAACCCATAGCAATCAGAATTTACACTGCTAAGACCAGAATTATGCTGTATAAAATGGATGCTCTTTTTTATTACTATTACTGTTTTAATTTTTGTTTTTAAATTTTAATTAACTGCTGTAAAATTTTTACTTGAACATGCTTATGCACTTGAACCAAGCATGTGCACATCAAGCGTGTACATGCTTATTCCCAATTAGGGACGAACTAAGTAGTGAAATAAGGATATGAATGACAATCCTGGAGCTTAAAAATGAATGCAGTAATAACACAATTCACGCTCTTGTCCTGACAGGTACCATTGTATAGTAAAACAACTAGAAAGGCTCAGACTAGACCATAAAGCGAGAAAAGTAAATTGAGAGGATGTTTTCATAAAACAGTGAATTTTCCAAAAAGCAGCCATCACATTTTGTCATCTTTGTGGGTTTGCTCTTCCTGCAGACAGAACGTTCTGTTCGTATTGAGGAAGTATTATCTTGGTCACTTCAAATTTTTTTCTGTTGTATAAATAGCATAATACATTACATAACATATATATAAACCTAAGAACAAAAATATATTGAATTAGATGTGCATTAGATTTTGTTTTTTTTTTGTTTCAGGCTAAGTACACAGTCTGCAGGTACAGAAAAATACCGCTTGATCCATGGCAGAAATCCAAAGTCCTTGTAACTTCTTTTGCAGAGTTAAAATGTCAAACAATTCATTTTCTCAGTCCACCTTCTGATCCTAAAAAAAGAACCCCGGTGCTGCTCTGACCTCTCTAGATCTCTCGATTAAAAACCTGCTCAAACCTCTGTTAAACCACCAATACAAAATTGTAACTCAATAAATCAACGTAGTGAAGTGTTTTCTCAAATAAAGTTACTGCTCATAATACTACCACAAAACTAGATCTATGCAAATATGATAATAGTGCACATAATTCCAAATAACTCAAAAAATGTTGAATTTCATTAAAAAAAAAAAAATCATGCAAGCATTTTTACATACTGTAAAGTACCATGTCCAAAGAAAATTTCCCGGTGTAAGAGTTCATATAAATACTCCAGATCTTCTTAAAGTGCACAGTGCTGAAGAGCTGGAGTATTTTTATGAACTTTTACACTGGGAATTTTTCCTTTGGACACAGCACTTTATGTAAAAATGTTTGCATGACTTATTTTTTTATATGAAATTCACTTGGAACATATTTTTTATTGCGTTTGGAATTATGTGCACTATTATCACATTCTGTTCCTGCATTGTATATGATGTAATGTGAGTATCATACCTTGTTCCTCTACCTCCAGACTCTAGGCATATAACCCATGCAGTAGGGTGGTAATTTTTTTCTGATACCTGGAGTGGGGAAAAAAAGCAGGTTGCGCAAGCCGGCCATAGCAAAAGAAAAAAGGGGCTATGACTACATTGTATTAAAAATTGGTTATGGCTTAAAGGGACTCACAAAATACTCATTAATTACTGTGCTATGAACAAGAGTCAATGCCTGGCCATGTAAGTAAAGGAGTGGGTATAATTTAATAACAAAAAAAAAAGACTGCAACAATAAAGGGGCACTCAGATACCATTCCTCCATGTGAATGATTATGTTTGTTTGTTTTTTTATGCAGGTCAGCAGTACCAGGCATCATGATTGATTTTTATTTTTTTAAAGGATGTTTGGGTGTCCTTATTTCTAAGTTACAACTTTTTTTTTGTGAATGAGTGGGGCTACTATGTACCACATACTCATTCACATGGGGGGGCCGTATCTGAGTGCCCCTTTATTGGTAAAGGGTGCTTCCAGATTCTGACAAGCCCCCCCGCCCGCAGATCCTCACAACCACCAGTCAGAGTTGTGGGGAAGAGGTCATTGTCTTCATCAACATGGGGATAAGTTGGCAAGGTACTCCCCATGTTGAGGGCATGTGGCCTGTTTCAGGCTGTATTCTCAGAATAAGGGTCTGGTATGGATTTTTAGGGGGACCCCACTTTATTTTTTTTTATTTGTTGTAAGGTTCCCCTTAAAACCCTGAAGGGTTTGGAATGGATTTTCTGGGGGACATCATGCTTTTTTTGCATGGGGTACCCCCTTAAAATCCATACCAGAATCAAAGAGTCTGGTATGTGTTTAGGGGGAGGACTCTCCGCAATTATTTTCTTATCCTTGCTGTATCATATAATGACATTTACAAATAAAAATATGATACAGTTTACATTGCCGGCAAATTACATCTCATTGATGGCTTCTTAAAAAAAAGCATGCAGACACCCCCAAAGGTGCCCCAAAATTCATAGCAGACCTTTGGAGGAGATCTGTGTGCTGTTATTTTTTTTAACCACTTGCCGCCCTCCCTATTACAGAATGACGGCGGCAAAGTGGTTTAATATTCCTGATCGGACGTCATATGACGTGATCAGGAATATCTAGCCACTGCGCGCCCCCGGGGGCGCGCATCGCGGTGATCGTTGTTGCGGGGTGTCAGTCTGACACCCTGCAACACCGATCTAGGTAAAGAGTCTCCGACGGAGACTCTTTACCACGTGATCAGACGTGTCTAATCACGGCTGATCACGATGTAAATAGGAAGAGCCGGTGATCGGCTTTTCCTCACTCGCGTCTGACAGACGCGAGTAGAGGAGAGCCGATCGGCTGCTCTCCTGACAGGGGGGGTCTGTGCTGATTGTTTATCAGCACAGCCCCCCCTCGGATCCTACCCAGGACCACCAGGGATGCCGCCCAGGACCACCAGGGAAGCGATCCACACTGGACCACCAGGTATGCCCCTAGACCACCAGGGAAATGTCACTGTGTGCCCAGGCAGCTGCCAATCTGTGCCCAGGCAGCTGCCAATCAGTGCCCACTGCAATGCCTACCACTGCCAGTGCCACCAGGGATGCCCATCAGTGCCTCATTTTAGTGCTGCGTATCAGTGCCCAGCAGTGCCGCCTATCAGTGCCCATCAGTGCCCAGCAGTGCCGCCTATCAGTGCCACCCTATCAGTGCCTAGCAGTGCCCAGCAGTGCCGCCTTTCATTGCCCAGTGTCGCCCATCAGTGCCCATCAGTGCCAACCAGTGCCACCCAGTGCCACCCATCAGTGCCCATCAGTGCCGCCTATCAATGCCCATCAGTGCTGCATATGAGTGCCACCCATCAGTGCCGCCTACCAGTGCCCATCAGTGCCGCATTTCAGTGCCCATCGTCAGTGCCCGTCAGTCCCCGCTCATTGGTGCCACCTCATCGGTGCCGCCGTATCAGTGCCTGTCAGTGCCGCCTTATCAGTGCCCATCAGTGAAAGAGAAAACTTACTTATTTACAATTTTTTTTAACAGAAACAAAAGCAAAACTTTTATTTTTTTCCAAGTTTTCGGTCTTTTTTTATTTGTTTAGCAAAAAATAAAAACCACAGAGGTGATCAAATACTACCAAAAGAAAGCTCTATTTGTGGGAACAAAATGATAAAAATTTAGTTTGGGCACAGTGTAGCATGACCGCGCAATTGTCATTCAAACTGCGACAGCGCTGAAAGCTGAAAATTGGTCTGGGCAGGAAGGTGTCTAAGTGCCCTGTATTGAAGTGGTTAAAAAAGAAGCTGTCAATGACATGTCATTTGCAGGCAACTTTAATTACCTTTTTATTTTGTAAAAGTCAGTGCTCCTGTAGCCCTTTCTGTACATCACAGAAATGTGCCCCCTTACAAACAGGATTAAGACACCCCCAGGCATGTTATTTAAAGGAATTGGGCATTTTTAATTTTCGACTTTAAGCATTTTTAAAAAAGAGTCACTGCTCCTGTGCAAATGGAATTTATATATTTTTTATTGCATAGCAGAACCCTCCCCCATGCAATTTTTTGACACGCACTTGCCTATTAGCCAAGATATTGGGCATTTTTAATTTGACAGATGAAGCTTCCTGTTGATTTCAATGGGGCTTGTGTTTGAAATCCGAACTTCTTCGAAGTTTGACGAACCCTACTGGAACCCAACTCAGGGCAGCTCAGCTCATCACTACTGTCCATGTGGAAAAATAAAGCACAAGCAGTGTCAAATTATCTTAATTATATGTAGCGATGGCCCCACAGGGATGCTACGTATTACAGCACCCACACATTTCCTCCTGCTCCCAGACCAACATTAGACATTTCTCAGTCAATGAACAGTCTTTTGCTTGTTTTTGTTGTTTTTATTAGGGGATAGAACTTGGTTAGGGAAAAGGGACATGGGATGCCTATAGGATAAATTGTACTTTGTAGAATAAAAGTAACTGCGTCACACTTCCCAGAAGAACAAGATGGCTGACCCTAAACTTGACAGACTTTAAAGGACCAGATAGATATTTCTCATCCAAACTTCCCCTTAAGGATGTTGCAGCATAGGACTGCTGTGCGTGGACACCCAAATCTCAAGCCATACAAGAATGGATATATGTATATGACTGACTCGCATTCAATTCCTCCACAACAACTGTAAATGGTGGCTCTTCATAAAAAGCCACAGAAAGGCATGGATAGTGTAACAACGTCTTTTTAATAATATAAAAGCACACTTACAAATCCAAGTGGTGGGATGTAAGGTACAGATGAAAACGGGCTGCAGCTATGGAGGGAAGCAGAGGTTTTCCTGATGACGCGCTCACGAGCATGAAATGTATTGAAAGGGAGGCTCGACACGCAGATACGAGTTCTCTGTTCCTTATACAGCTGGGACGCACGCCGAGATGCACACCGAGTGTTACACATACTCGCGAGGTGCCGGACCGGACTCTGCTTCCCTCCATAGCTTCAGCCCATTTACATCTGCACCTTACATCCCACCACTTGGATTTGTAAGTGTGCTTTTATATTATTAAAAAGACATTGTTACACTATCCGTGCCTTTCTGTGGCTTTTTATGAAGAGCCACCATTTACAGATGTTGTGGAGGAATTGAATGCGAGGCAGACATATACATATATCCATTCCTGTATGGCTTGAGATTTGGGTGTCCACGCACAGCAGTCCTATGCTGCAACATCCTTAAAGGGAACTTCGGATGAGAGATATCTATCTGGTCCTTTACATGCCTGGTGGTCACTCTGTGGCCGATATTATCTGGTGAGCGCTTTGACTTATCACTTCGGTTGAAGCACTTTAATTTGCAGCATTTGCACTTTAACATCACACAGGGATTGGAGCACCTATAAGAAGATTCACTGTTTTTCTTTTCTACAGCAATGTTGGATGAAATATGAACTTTTTTTTATTTGCACCTTTATCCACTTTTTATTTTATCATTCAGTTTGTCTGTATTGCACCACTGTTGCGCCCTTTACTTTTTTACATTTTTGCTTATTAGTTTAACACTAATTTTAGGAGCAGCATCAGATTGTGATAGTGCTTGAATAGCATTTGGCGCCGTACCCATTTTTTAATTTTCTTTGTAGGCCGGTGGCCTGCAATACCCCTTTGTGGTAGCAACCGATTTACTTGAGAAGAATCAATGTGCTTGATGGACTACTGATCCCAGCAAGTCAGAATTGCAAATCCTACCCACCCTCCTGGCTGCAGCGACTTGACACAAAACTCCCACAGTATCTCCCTCTGGCTCTACATCCAGCTACCCTGGCATGCCTCTTCCAGAGCCTTCCACTGTGCTTTCCACTCACCGACATCTGCCCTGGATCCTTCCTGAATGACTTTACTCCGGACGTGCGTACCAACTGTCTCCTCCAGCTCCTGTTCCAGGACACCTGTCCATGACCGTGTAAGGAGAGGCTCCCTCCCAGCTCCCGTGCTCCCCGCCTGAGGTACACCCCCCCCAGAAAGGGGGTTCCCTCAGACACGACAGTCTAACACTCCATCATCCAGTTCACCCAGCCGACAAATCCTCCCCCAGCAGGCTGACCATGGGTATATGTAGGAGGCCTGCCCCCTGCCAATTCTAGTTGGGGATTGGTCAGAGCTCCTCACATGTACCCCATGTCACTCCAGCTCTCTACCCTGCCCCTTTTCCAAAACATTCTCCCTGGAAACAGAGGCGGCGCCCAAGAGCTGAAGTACATGTCATTCACCTACTGCTATGCTAAACCACTCCCCTGCCCCAAGATCAAAACAAACAGGCCTGCTTAAATTTATCTGCGCTGGCAGCTTACACAAAAAAACCTTACACTTAGCACCTACCTAAGGTAGAGGGTGCTACATAAACAACCTACGTGCTAATGCTAAATCATATTTAAATGTCCTAAAAACTAAGAATGAATTAAAGCACACATAAGGGTTGATTTAATAAAATTGTAAGGCGGTACTTGGTCACGCAATTACATAATTTCCGGCCCCTCTGGTTGTTTGCCATTGTAGGTGGAACGCAATCCAGCCTCAGTGTCGGGCTAGGGCACTAACAATGTAAGCAGCCACTTGGCACTTTGTACTGTTTTACTATTTTTTTATTAAACTGGATTACACTATTTTGGTTTCCTACATCTTTTTCACATATCCCACCTGTTACTTCCAACGGTGTGAGGGGCTGATCCAGTCCACAATCTCCAACAATGCAGCAAGCATTATCTTGCTAAAGTCCTTCTTTTCATTAAAAAGCTCAACACCCTCTGGTAAGCTGACATCCATATACTGAGCACTTTGGGTGATATTGTAGCCGGTGAAGGTGGTGCATTTAACTTCAGGATTGGAAGATTTCTCAACAGAGTTTACCACATTGAACTTTTATTCATTACATGTGTGAAAATTTTGTTTCTTTGGACCACCAGGGACATTTGTTTTTCTTAATTGTTTTTACACATTGTCATTTAATTCCAGATCACACAGTATCTGTGTGTGCACAATTGCTTTTCACAAGAATTGGGGATTAATTTGCCAGCAGGCTCACTGTTTTTTGTATGTCAATCACTATGTTATAGTTTGCATCTAGTTAGGCTGGTGTATTTATAGTTATCCACTATTATATAGATAATTAGGAACGATTTCCTAATTTCACGAGTTGAATCTATTCCCCTGGTTATTCTCATTATCGCCCCCTACCAACACTTTCAATTTGCTCTAGTGATCTATTCACTCAGTTTTGGGGATAGCAGCTTAGTTTTAATTTTTTATTTTTTTTGCATAAATATTCAATTATATATTTTTTAATTAGGCGCGAGATAATTATATTTTTATTAACTGACATCACTGTCCTTGCACCAATCACAGCCGGCCCTCCCCTCCATCCCAGCTACCTGTAGGTGAATGTGTGACATCACGTGGGAGGGACGAGAGAGGAGGGCAGGTGGGAATCAGTCATTCCAGCAGCATTCCAGGCCATTCCAACAGCTTCCCTGAGCTACTCAACATGAAGAAAATTTCTACAGATCCCAGTATTGTGCCCTCCAGTTTCCTCAAGGCCCCCTAAACTGTGCTGTGCTCTCCTGGCCCCCCTGAACTACACTATTCCCTCCTGGCCCCCCTTTACAGTTTCCTACTGGTGCCCCTGAGCTGTGCTATGTTATCTCTTGGCCCGCTTATACTGTTTCCTCCTGGCACCCATTAACTGTGCTGTTCTCTCCTGGCCCCCCTGTACTGTCCTCTCCTGGCCCCTGTACTGTGCTGTTCTCTTCTGGCCCCCCTGTACTGTTCCCTCTTGCCCCCCCTGTACTGTGCCTTCTTGACCCCCCTATACTATTCGCTCCTGGCCCCCCTGATCTGTGCTGTGCACTCCTGGCCCGCCTATATTGTTCCCTCTTGCCCCCCCATACTGTTCTCTACTGGCCCCCTGTACTGTTCACTCCTGGCCCCACTATACTGTTCCCTTCTGGTCCACCTGAACAGTGGTGTTCCCTCCTTGCCCTCCTGTACTGTTTCCTCCTTGCCCCCCTGTACTGTGCTGTGCTCTTCTGGCCCCCATAATGTTTCCTCCTGCCCCCCCTCTACAGTGGTGTTCCCTCTTGTACTGCGCTGTGCTCTCCTGGTCTCCTATACTGTTCCCTCTTGGCCCCCCTGTAGTGTTCTCTCCTGACCCCCCCTGTACTGTGCTGTGCTCTCCTGCCCCCCCCCCCCCTACTGTGCTGTGCTCTCCTAGCCTCCCTATACTGTTTTCTAATGCCCCCTGTACTGTTCCCTTATGCCCCCTCCCTATACTGTGCTGTGCTCTCTGGGCCCCCCTATACTATGCTGTGCTCTCCTGGCCCCCCTATACTGCGCTGATCCCTCTTGGCTCCCGTATACTGTTGCCTCCTGGACCCCCTGTACCGTTATCTCCTACCCCCCCTGTACTGTGCTGTGCTTTCTTGGCCCCCCTATACTGTTCTTTCCTGGATCCCCTGTGTTCTGCCCTGCTGACCTCCTGTACACTGCTTATCTCAAGTTTGACCCAGATTTGAGCTTCTCTGCAAAAAAGCAAGTGCAAGTTTCACATTAAGGAGGTGAGTTTTAATATTTATTCTATTGTTTAATTTTCTAAGAATAAGTTATATCTACAGCTCGCTGATCACATCAATGTTCCGTGAACTGTAGATATGAAAATTATTTCAGGGGTTCCCTGAGATCTCATACGTTTGCCAGAGGTTCCTTAAAGTTAAAAAGGCTGAGAAACACTGCTGTATATAGCAACAGAAAGTCTAGCTGAGAATAACTACTTCAGCAAAACGGGTCAGAACACAAACATCCACTTGCCCTTGTCCTTAAAAACAACATCCCTATCAGTAAAGTCCAGGGTATCTCTGGTAGAACAGGGTAACAGCTGAAGGGATCCTAGACCTGGGGACACTGGGGGTCCACCCCATTTGAACTACAATAGTCTAGTACAGTGTTTCTCAACACCAGTCCTCAAGGCGCCCCAACAGGTCATGTTTTCAGGGGTCCCATTATTTTACACGGGTGATTTGATCAGTTTCACTTCCCTAGTAATTGCCACAGCAGTTTCATCTTAGGGAAATCCAGAAAACATGACCTGTTTGGGCGCCTTGAGGACTGGAGATGAGAAACCCTGGTCTAGTATCATGATCCCCACAGTAGCTGTTTTTTTGGAGAATCTGTGTGCTATTAGACTCTCTCCTGACTGCCCTCACACCAATTTGGAGAACCTCTTACTTGGCTGAAGATCACTTACCCAGGGTGGGTGTAGAACCAGAAGAGAGGACTGGGGAGGCATGCCTAAGAGGACTGGGAGATTGCAATCTGAGATGGGTGCAGAATCAGGTGAGAGAACTGTGGAAACATGGGCAGTGGAGAGAGGCATCTGCTGCCATGAGGGCTGGCAGGGCCTGAAGATGTGGTACTGGGCTCAGTAGCCACATGGACAGCTAGCACTAAAGAACTACCTTATTTTTGTTGCTACACTAAAAAGGGGCCTGCGGTCCCTGCCTGCCAATGGCATCTACCTTAGGCCTGGTTGAGTCAGTTCTGGCCTACAAATCAGTGCAAGCTGGTCATGGAAATATAAGCAAGTGAAGTGCTGGAGGTATTGGGGAGTAATAGTCTTCAAACAAGTGAAGTGCTGGAGGTGTTCAGGAGTAATAGTCTGCAAGCAAGTGTTGTGCTGGAGTGGAGACTGGAGTGTATATACAGAGCAGGGCCGCCTCCCAGGCGGCAGTTTCAGAGGGGCGGCAAATTGATGCCCAAGAAAGTGGCAGAACTCCTGCCCGCTCCGCTGCTATTTCACAGGGACCACGGCTTACTCCACTGTCAGGGAGCCTGCTGTTAGAGGTAATGACAGGTGTGGGCGGGCAGGGTATTCGCCACCATACCCACACAGCGGACTGCCCGCCCATCTTGTCCACGGCTCCCCCCCTTGCTGCATACAGATACATATTGGCACAGTAGGCAGAAACTGCAGAAGAGGAGAGGAGCTGACCAGCTGACGGCCAACAGCAAACGGCGGGAAGAGGGAGGAGCTTTCTGCTGTGAGCAGAGACCCCATGTTGGAAGAGGCATCACTGGAGGCATGGCTGACACTGAGAGCAAGTAAGTGCCAGCACCACTGATCCCATTCCCACATCTGCCTCTGACTGAACCCCCCCACATCTGCCTGACAGACCCCCCACATCTGCCTAACTGAACCCCCCTCACATCTGCCTGACTGAACCCCCCACATCTGCCTGAATGAACCCCCCTACATCTACCTGACTGAACCCCCACATCTGCCTGACTGACCCCCGCACATCTACCTGACTGAACCCCACCCCCACATATGCCTGACTGAACCCCACCCCCACATCTACCTGACTGAACCCCCCACACATCTGTCTCTGACTGAACCCCCTCACACATCTGCCTCTGGCTGAACCCCCACACATCTGCCTGACTGATGCCCCACATCTGCCTGACTGAACCCCCCCACATCTGTTTGACTGAACCCCCCCACATCTGCCTGACTGAATCCCCCACATTTGCCTGATTGAACCCCCCACATCTGCCTCACTGAACCCCCCCACACATCTGCCTCTGACTGAACCCCCCACATCTGCCTGACTGAACCCACCCACATCTGCCTGACTGAATCCCCCCACATTTGCCTGATTGAACCTCTCCACATCTGCATCACTGAACCCCCTCACACATCTGCCTCTGGCTGAACCCCCACACATCTGCCTGACTGATGCCCCACATCTGCCTGACTGAACCCCCCCACATCTGTTTGACTGAACCCCCCCCACATCTGCCTGACTGAATTCCCCACATTTGCCTGATTGAACCCCCCACATCTGCCTCACTGAACCCCCCCACACATCTGCCTCTGACTGAACCCCCCACATCTGCCTGACTGAACCCACCCACATCTGCCTGACTGAATCCCCCCACATTTGCCTGATTGAACCTCTCCACATCTGCCTGACTGAACCCCCCCCCACATCTGCCTGACTGAACTTCCCCATCTGCCTCTGACTGAACCCCCCACATCTGCCTCTGACTGACCCCCTCCCCACCACCACTACCACATCTGCCTCTGACTGAAACCCCCCACCACCACCACATCTGCCTCTGACTGACCTCCCCCCACCACCACCACCACCACATCTGCCTCTGACTGAACCCCCCACATCTGCCTCTGACTGACCCCCTCCCCACCACCACTACCACATCTGCCTCTGACTGAAACCCCCCACCACCACCACATCTGCCTCTGACTGAACCCCCCACATCTGCCTCTGACTGACCCCCTCCCCACCACCACTACCACATCTGCCTCTGACTGAAACCCCCCCTCACCACCACATCTGCCTCTGACTGACCTCCCCCCAGTGGCGTAGCGTGGGTTGTCAGCACCCGGGGCAAGGCAAGTAATTTGCGCCCCCCCCCCCCCAACCTGCGGACTTTTAGCTATCCCTGAGTCCCTTCAAATACAATAGTACTGACCTACCTGATTCCTATACTGACCACTACACTGAGAACTACACTGTCCACTACAGTACATTGTCCACTACACTGACCACTATACTATACTCGCCACCATACATGGGCACTGCACAGCAATTTATATGATGGGCACTGCACATGACATGGTGGGCACTGTATGACACAGCACATTACATGGTGGGCACTGCATGGCACAGCACATGACGTGGTGGGCACAGCACATTACATGGTGGGCACTGAATGGCACATAACATTACATGGTGGGCACAACACATTACATGGTGGGCACTGCATGGCATAGCACGTTTCATGGTGGGAAATGCAACTGCACATTACATGTTAGGAACTGCACATGACATGGTGGGCACTGTTGAACAGCACAGCACATTACACAGTGGGCACAACACACTACATACTGGGCACAGCACATGGCAGGGTGGGCACAGCATAGTACATGACATGGTGGGAAGTGCACATGACATGGTGGGCGCTGCACATTGCACGGTGGGCACTGCACATTACACGGTGGGCACTGCACATTACATGGTGGGATCACTGTATGGCACAGCACATGACATGGTGGACACTGCAAATTACATAGCGGGCATTGCAAGGCACAGCCATGACATGGTGGGCATTGCACATGACATGGTTGGCACTGGATGGCACATCACATGACATGGTGGGCACTGCACATTACATGGTGGGCAATGCAAGGCACAGCACATGACATGGTGGGCACTGCACATTACATGGTGGGCACTGCAAGGCACAGCATGACATAGTGGGCACTGCACATCACATGAAGGGCAATGTAATGCACAGCACATGACATGGTCAGCACAGCGCATTACATGGTGGGCACTGCAATGTACAGCAAATGACATACTGGACACAGCACATTACATGGGGGGCACTGCAAGGCACATGACATGACATGGTGGGCACAGCGCATTACATGGTGGGCACTGAATGGCACATAACATTACATTGTGGGCACAACACATTACATGGTGGGCACTGCATGGCATAGCACGTTTCATGGTGGGAAATGCAACTGCACATTACATGTTAGGAACTGCACATGACATGGTGGGCACTGCAAGGCACAGCATGACATAGTGGGCACTGCACATCACATGAAGGGCAATGCAATGCACAGCACATGACATTGTTCAGCACAGCGCATTACATGGTGGGCACTGCAACGTACAGCAAATGACATACTGGACACAGCACATTACATGGGGGGCACTGCAAGGCACATGACATGGTGGGCACAGCACATTACGTGGGGGGCACTGCAAGGCACATGACATGACATGGTGGGCACAGCACATTACATGGGGGCACTGCAAGGCACATGACATGACATTGTGGGCACAGCACATTACATGGGGACACTGCAAGGCACATGACATGGTGGGCACAGCACATTACATGGGGGGGCACTGCAAGGCACATGACATGACATGGTGGGCACAGAACATTACATGGGGACACTGCAAGGCACATAACATGACATGGTGGGCACAGAACATTACATGGGGACACTGCAAGGCACATGACATGACATGGTGGGCACAGCACATTACATGGGGGGCACTGCAATGCACATGACATGGTGTGCACAGAACTTTACATAGTGGGCACTGCAATGCACATGACATGGTGGGCACAGCACATTACATAGGGGCACTGCAATGCACATGACAGGACATGGTGGGCACAGCACATTACATGGGGGGCACTGCAAGGCACATGACATGACATGGTGGGCACAGCACATTACATGGGGGGCACTGCAAGGCACATGACATGACATAGTGGGCACAGCACATTACATGGGGGGCACTGCAAGGCACATGACATGACATGCGGGGCACTGCAATGCACATGACATGGTGGGCACAGCACTTTACATAGTGGGCACTGCAATGCACATGACATGGTGGGCACAGCACATTACATAGGGGCACTGCAATGCACATGACAGGACATGGTGGGCACAGCACATTACATGGGGGGGCACTGCAAGGCACATGACATGACATGGTGGGCACAGCACATTACATGGGGGGCACTGCAAGGCACATGCCATGACATAGTGGGCACAGCACATTACATGGGGGGCACTGCAAGGTACATGACATGACATGCGGGGCACTGCAATGCACATGACATGGTGGGCACAGCACTTTACATAGTGGGCACTGCAATGCACATGACATGATGGGCACAGCACATTACATGGGGGCACTGCAATGCACATGACATGGTGGGCACAGAACATTACATGGGGGCACTGCAATGCACATGACAGGACATGGTGGGCACAGCACATTACATGGGGGGCACTGCAAGGCACATGACATGGTGGGCACTGGGCACAAGAGAGCACATTACATGGGGGAAGCAGCAGTCTGTCCCCTAGCACAATAATTACACAACATCCCCCTAACAAATGTACTGACCTTATCTTAACAGCATGGGAGATGTCCTTCCTCCCGGGCTCCTGCTGTTTAGGACATCAGCGCCCCTCCCCCAGACACTGAGGATCTGTGTGTGTGTAACAGATCCTGTGATAGGGGTCAGGCATCGGCAGAGACAGGACTTGGCTGCACTGACTTGTCTCCTCCAATACTGTCCACTACACTGCCCCCCATAGTGACACTACACTGACCTCCATAGTGACACTACACTGACCTCCATAGTGACACTACACTGACCTCCATAGTGACACTACACTGACCTCCATACTATACTAAACTACATTGTCCTGCCTACAGTCTCTCTCTCTTGCCCCCCTCCCTCCCCCTCCCAGTAACATGACTCTCACTTACCTTCTTCTCCTGGCTGCATCGATCCGGATGAGGAGGAGAACACAGCGGCGGCTCACTTTCTTCTCTCCCCTGCGCTCTGCTTGCTGCCATGTTCAGTATCCAGCGCCCTGTGATTGGGTGTATGGGGGTCATGTGCGGAGGCGGGACGCCTCACATGACCCCCATACACCCAATCACAGGGCGCCGGACACTTAACATGGCGGCCGGAGCCCGGGGACACAAAATTAGAAATTAGGAGGAGGCAGCCAGTGACACATACTGGCGCCCCCCTAAATATCGCGCCCGGGGCCACGGCACCCCCTACGCTACGCCACTGCCTCCCCCCACCACCACCACATCTGCCTCTGACTGAACCCCCCACATCTGCCTCTGACTGTCCCCCCCCCACCACCACCGCTGCCTCTGACTGAACCCCCCACCTCCACCACAGCTGCCTTGGACGGAACCCCTCACCACCACCACTGTTGCATTTAAATCTGACTTCCTGATGCATTTAATTCCAGTTTGAATTGTCTTGATATAAAATAATGGATGTGGGGGCCTTTTGGATGGCGTCATTTTTTTTGGGGGGGTGGTGGGGGGACAGCATATAATTCTTGGACTCAGGTAGCACAATGTCTTGGGCTAGCCCTGATACAGAGAGAGTATATAGTTTTGTTCCATGTATATTTTCTACTGGGCATCCTATATACCCTTACCCTATCCAAGTTAATTCCCCTCAATAAAAACACAAAACAAAGTGCATGGACTGTTTTCTGTCTAAAGCCTCGTACACACGGTACGAAAATCAGAAGGGGTTTGTCGTTGACAGGCTGTTGTCTGAAGTTCTTACCGTTACTACGTTAACTTCAACAATTGTTTTCCAATTTTTGGCCAAAAAATGTTGGATGACAGGCTAGTAAATTTTTGTCAAATGACATCTCCATGTCAGATTTTCGGATGGTCGGTACACAAATCTGTCACACAAAAGTCGAAAGTACAAACATGCATGCTCAGAATCAATGCTCACCAAACAAGAAATTAGCAGAAGGGGCCCAAAGGGTAGTGCTCAAGAGCTGAAATTCCTTGTAGTACGTCACTACGTTCGTGTTTGTGGCACGACAATTTGTGTAATGTTAGTGTGCAAGACAAATCCTGGCACACGCCCTTTTGACAAAAATCAGACGCTCGGTTGTCAAACAATCGTACCGTGTGTATGTGGCTTAAGAGTGACTAGAAATCGTGTGCCTGGCTGGGCGGGGTGACAGGTGGACTACAATACTCAGCAGCCCTCACGAGGGTACTGCTACACCTGGTGTGTTCAGGATCCCTGGGAGTTGTGGGGAAATTAGTTAAAGGATTCTGCACCTGTATCTGAGCATGTTGAGTAAATAGAAACTCTGCTACAACCTTGCACAAGGCACAGATGATTAATGAGGGAAGGAGTGGCGTAACACAAGGCCAAGGATAAATCCAAGGAAAAAACCAAGCTTAACTTACTGACCAGCATGCAGACCACCAAGTAAACCTGTCTAACAGTATGTGTTAAAAGCAGGGGTTTAGTCTGCACACATTTGCAAATGCATGCGTAAGCCACAGGGTGCCTTGATGCGGCTCTGTAGCTTACGCATGCATTTGCAAATGTGTGCAGACTAAACCCCTGCTTTTAACACATGCTGTTAGGCAGGTTTAGTTGGTGTCTGTGGGCTGGTCGTTAAGTTAAAGTGGATGTAAACCCAATGTCATCCTTTCTAACTACTGCCATAGGGGTTATCTATAAGGATATACATGCCTCCTGCATGTATCTTTACCTGTCAAATGTCTCCCCTCTGTCTGTTATGAGAACTGAAAAACTGCAGATTATGTGGGTGGGTCTGTTGTCTGGAGCTCGGTGGGTGGAGTCGTGATGTCATTAGACTCCCCGCCCACCTCTACACTCCCCTTGTCAATATGCATTTTCTCCTGTGTATTTCCTACACTGAACTTCTGCTATGATCTCTAACATCCGGTGAAAAGACAGGAAAGTAACCACATGACTTCAGCATGCCAAATCATGCTGAGGTATGGAACAGCCAATCCTTGCAGAGCTGCTGAAGAAAGGAGTGGGGGTGGGAATTAAAAAATAATGCATGTCTTAGGCTAGTGCACGAGATATGTAAATCAATTGTCATTCACAGCAAGGAGGAGGATTTGGCAAAGTTTTTCTCTGTTTGTCAAGATTTATCTCATTGAACAGTAAAAGAGCATTGCTCAGAGCTGTATTAACTCTTTGTGGCACGACTGGGCTCAAATGATAGGAAATCTTATACTCTACATTATGACATCAAAAAAAAAAAAATTGCGGTTACATCCACTTTAAGCTTGTTTTTTTCCTTGGATATATCCTTGGCCTTGTTTATACCTGTTGTTAGCCTTCCAATGCTTCTTATGCCCCGTACACACGGTCGGACTTTGTTCGGACATTCCGACAACAAAATCCTAGGATTTTTTCCGACGGATGTTGGCTCAAACTTGTCTTGCATACACACGGTCACACAAAGTTGTCGGAAAATCCGATTGTTCTGAACACGGTGACGTAAAACACGTACCTCGGGACTATAAACGGGGCAGTGGCCAATAGCATTCATCTCTTTATTTATTCTGAGTAGGGATGAGCTTCGAGTTTGAGTCAAACTCATGTTCGACTCGAACATTGGCTGTTCGCAAGTTCGCCGAACAGCGAACAATTTGGGGTGTTCGCGGCAAATTCGAATGCCGCAGAACACCCTTTAAAAGTCTATAGGAGAAATAAAAAGTGCTAATTTTAAAGGCTTATATACAAGTTATTGTCATAAAAAGTGTTTGGGGACCCGGGTGCTGCCCCAGGAGACATGGATCAATGCAAAAAAAAGTTTTAAAAACAGCCGTTTTTTCAGGAGCAGTGATTTTAATAATGCTTAAAGTCAAACAATAAAAGTGTAATATCCCTTTAAATTTCGTACCTGGGGGGGGGTGTGTCTTTAGTATGCCTGTAAAGGGGCGCATGTTTCCCGTGTTTAGAACAGTCTGACAGCAAAATGACATTTCGAAGGAAAAATTCCATTTAAAGCTACCAGCGGCTATTGCATTGCCGACAATAAACATAGAAGTTCATTGATAAAAACAGCATGGGAATTCAACACAGGGAAACCCCGAACCAAAATAAAAAAAAATGACGTGGGAGTCCCCCTAAATTCCATACCAGGCCCTTCAGGTCTGGTATGGATATTAAGGGGAACCCCGGCCAAAATTTAAAAAAAAAATGACGTGGGGTTCCCCCTAAATTCCATACCAGACCCTTCATGTCTGGTATGGATTTTAGGGGGAACCCCGCGCCAAAAAAAAAAAACCGGCGTGGGGTCCCCCCAAAAATCCATACCAGACCCTTATCCGAGCATGCAACCTGGCAGGCCACAGGAAAAGAGGGGGGGACGAGAGTGAGCCCCCCCCCTCCTGAACCGTACCAGGCCACATGCCCTCAACATTGGGAGGGTGCTTTGGGGTAGCCCCCCAAAACACCTTGTCCCCATGTTGATGAGGACAAGGGCCTCATCCCCACAACCCTGGCCGGTGGTTGTGGGGGTCTGCGGGCAGGGGGCTTATCGGAATCTGGAAGCCCCCTTTAACAAGGGAACCCCCAGATCCCGGCCCCCCCTGTGTGAAATTGTAAGGGGGTACTTACCCCTACCATTTCACTAAAAAACTGTCAAAAATGTTAAAAATGACAAGAGACAGTTTTTGACAATTCCTTTATTTAAATGCTTCTTCTTTCTTCTATCTTCCTTCATCTTCTTCTGGTTCTTCTGGCTCTTCTGGTTCTTCCTCCGGCGTTCTCGTCCAGCATCTCCTCCGCGGCGTCTTCTATCTTCTTCTCCTCGGGCCGCTCCGCACCCATGGCATGGGGGGAGGCTCCCGCTCTTCTCTTCATCTTCTTCTTCATCTTCTTCTCTTCTTCCTTCTTCTCTTCTTCTCTTCATTTTCTTCTCTGGGCCACTCCGCATCCATGCTGGCATGGAGGGAGGCTCCTGCTGTGTGACGGCGTCTCCTCGTCTGACAGTTCTTAAATAACGGGGGGTGGGGTCACCCGGTGACCCCGCCCCCTCTGACGCACGGGACATGACGGGACTTCCCTGTGGCCTTCCCCGTGACGTCACAGGGAAGTCCCGTCATGTCACCGTGCGTCAGAGGGGGGCGGGGTCACCGGGTGCCCCCCCCCATTATTTAAGAACCGTCAGACGAGGAGACTCCGTCACACAGCGGGAGCCTCCCTCCATGCCAGCATGGGTGCGGAGCGGCCCGGAGAAGAAAATGAAGAAGAGAAGAAGGAAGAAGAGAAGAGGATGAAGAAGAAGATGAAGAGAAGAGCGGGAGCCTCCCCCCATGCCATGGGTGCGGAGCGGCCCGAGGAGAAGAAGATAGAAGACGCCGCGGAGGAGATGCTGGACAAGAACGCTGGAGGAAGAACCAGAAGAGCCAGAAGAACCAGAAGAAGAAGAAGATGAAGGAAGATAGAAGAAAGAAGAAGCATTTAAATAAAGGAATTGTCAAAAACTGTCTCTTGTCATTTTTAACATTTTTGACAGTTTTTTAGTGAAATGGTAGGGGTAAGTACCCCCTTACCATTTCACACAGGGGGGGCCGGGATCTGGGGTCCCCTTGTTAAAGGGGGCTTCCAGATTGCGATAAGCCCCCCGCCCGCAGACCCCCACAACCACCGGCCAGGGTTGTGGGGATGAGGCCCTTGTCCTCATCAACATGGGACAAGGTGTTTTGGGGGGCTACCCCAAAGCACCCTCCCAATGTTGAGGGCATGTGGCCTGGTACGGTTCAGGAGGGGGGGGCCGCACTCTCGTCCCCCCCTCTTTTCCTGCGGCCTGCCAGGTTGCGTGCTCGGATAAGGGTCTGGTATGGAATTTTGGGGGGACCCCACGCCGTTTTTTTTTTTTTTTGGCGCGGGGTTCCCCTTAAAATCCATACCAGACCTGAAGGGTCTGGTATGGAATTTAGGGGGAACCCCACGTCATTTTTTTTTAAATTTTGGCCGGGGTTCCCCTTAATATTCATACCAGACCTGAAGGGCCTGGTATGGAATTTAGGGGGACTCCCACATCATTTTTTTTTTTTAATTTTGGTTCGGGGTTTCCCTGTGGGGAATTCCCATGCAGTTTTTATCAATGAACTTCTATGTGTATTGTCGGCAATGCAATAGCCGCGGGTAGTTTTAAATGGAATTTTTCCTTCGAAATGTCATTTTGCTGTCAGACTGTTCTAAACACGGGAAACATGCGCCCCTTTACAGGCATACTATAGACACCCCCCAGGTACGAAATTTAAAGGGATATTACACTTTTATTGTTTGACTTTAAGCATTATTAAAATCACTGCTCCTGAAAAAACGTCAGTTTTTAAAACTTTTTTTTGCATTGATCCATGTCCCCTGGGGCAGGACCCGGGTCCCCAAACACTTTTTATGACAATAACTTGCATATAAGCCTTTAAAATTAGCACTTTTGATTATTCATGTTCGTGTCCCATAGACTTTAACGGTGTTCGCGTGTTCGAGCGAACTTTTTTCCTGCATGTTCCGCATGTTCTGGTGCGAACCGAACAGGGGGGTGTTCGGCTCATCCCTAATTCTGAGCATGCGTGGCACTTTGTCCGATCGGAATTTCCGACAACTGATTTTGTTCTCGGAAAATTTTATATCCTGCTTTCAAACTTTGTGTGTCGGAAAATCAGATGGAAAATGTGTGATGGAGCCTACACACGGTCGGAATTTCCGACAACAAGGTCCTAGCACACATTTTCCGTTGGAAAATCCGACCGTGTGTACGGGGCATTACTGTGATAGCCAGCTATAGATGGGGGCAAGTGGTGTACCTTTTTTGTATCAAAGGAGTGGGGTTAGCAGGACTGAAAGTCACTCCAGTAAATCCCTTCACTCTCACCCTAATGTTTCAGCACAAATTGCTCCACAATGGCTGCAGTAATTGGAATCGGGAATGGGGGGAATCCAATCTTACAGGTAATTTACCTTTCCATCCGTTTTTACTATCATGGAAATAAAGGTAAGACAGTAACAGTGTCAGAATAGACAATAAGGCTGGGTTCACACTGATACTACAGGACAGTCATACGACTATCATCCTACTTTGCTCTGCGACATCAGTCCTACATCGGTCCTACATTGGTCCTACATACATCCGACTTCAATGAACAGGGATCCAACTTTGATCCCCAACAATACCAGGCACTGTGTCGGGTATGAATCTTTTAGGGGGAACTCCATGAAAAATAAAAAATAAAACAGCATGGGTTCCCCCTCCAAGAGCATACCAGGCCTAAGACTGGGTTAACACTGGTACGACAAACGCTCCGACATTGGGAGCTCATGTCGCATGACGTGTGAAAATCAATGTTTCCCTATGGCAGCCGTCTTAACTGGTCTGACACAAGTCGGTCTGACTTTGAAAATATCTTCAGCCCAATGAATATCACTGAAGTCAGATTAAAGTCGGATCGTCGCCTTGAGTGATCCGACTTTGGAATGGGACTAGTGCTCTGATGATCTTGAAGGGGAACTCCACGCCAATTTTTTTTTAAAAACCGGCATGGGTTCCCCCTCCAAGAGCATACTAGGCCCTTTGGTCTGGTATGGATTTTAAGGGGAACCCCCAAAATCCATACGAGACCCTTATCCAAGCATACAGCCCGTCAGGTCAGGAAAGTGGGTGGGGATGGGCGAGCGCCCCCCCTTCTGAACCGTACCAGGCCGTATGCCCGCAACATGGGGGGTGGGTACTTTGGGGCAGGGGGGCCCTGCGCCCCCCACCACAAAGCACCTTGTACCCTTGTTAATGAAGACAAGGGCCTCTTCCCAACAACCCTGGCCGTTGGTTGTCATCCTGTCCCTGCAGCTGAAAAACACCCCCACAGCATGATGCTGCCACCACCATGCTTCACTGTTGGGACTGTATTGGACAGGTGATGAGCAATGCCTGGTTTTCTCCACACATACCGCTTAGAATTAAGGCCAAAAAGTTCTATCTTGGTCTCATCAGACCAAAGAATCTTATTTCTCACCTTCTTGGAGTCCTTCAGGTGTTTTTTAGCAAACTCCATGTGGGCTTTCATGTGTCTTGCACTGAGGAGAGGCTTCCGTCGGGCCACTCTGCCATAAAGCCCCGACTGGTGGAGGGCTGCAGGGATGGTTGACTTCCTACAACTTTCTCCCATCTCCCGACTGCATCTCTGGAGCTCAGCCACAGTGATCTGGGGGTTCTTCTTTACCTCTCTCACCAAGGCTCTTCTCCCCTGATAGCTCAGTTTGGCCGGACGGCCAGCTCTAGGAAGGGTTCTGGTCGTCCCAAATGTCTTCTATTTAAGGATTATGGAGGCCACTGTGCTCTTAGGAACCTTAAGTGCAGCAGAATTTTTTTTGTAACCTTGGCCAGATCTGTGCTTTGCCACAATTCTGTCTCTGAGCTCTTCAGGCAGTTCTTTTGACCTCATAATTCTCATTTGCTCTGACATGCACTGTGAGCTGTAAGGTCTTATACAGTATAGACAGGTGTGTGGCTTTCCTAATAAGGTCAAATCAGTATAATCAAACACAGCTGGACTCAAATGAAGGCGTAGAACCATCTCAAGGATGATCAGAAGAAATGGACAGCACCTGAGTTAAATATGAGTGTCACAGCAAAGGGTCTGAATACTTAGGACCATGTAATATTTCAGTTTTTCTTTTTAATAATAATTTTTAATAAATCTGCAAAAATGTCAACAATTCTGTGTTTTTCTGCCAATATGGGGTGCTGTGTGTACATTAACCACTTGCCGACCGCCGCACACAGATGTACGTCGACAAAGCGGCACGGGCAGGCATAAGGGCTTACCTGTACGTCCCTGCCTGCCCGCGGGTGGGGGGTCCGATCGGACCCCCCCCCGGTGCCTGCCACGGTCGGCAAATGTCCCCCGGCGATCGGTGGTGAGGGGGAGGCCATCCATTCGTGGCCCCCCCCTCGCGATCGCTCCCAGCCAATGGGATCATTTCCCTGCCTCTGTATTGTACACAGAGGCAGAGGAAATGATGTCATCTCTCCTCGGCTCGGTATTTTCCGTTCCGGGCCGAGGAGAGAAGACTGTAATGTGAGTGCACAACACACACACACACAGTAGAACATGCCAGGCACACATTACACCCCGATCCCCCCCCCGATCGCCCCCCGATCCCCCCCAATCACCCCCCCCCCCCTGTCACAAACTGACACAAAGCAGGTTTTTTTTTTTTTTTTTTTCTGATTACTGTATTGGTGTCAGTTTGTGACAGTTAGTGTGTTAGGGCAGTGAATGTTAGGCCCCCTTTAGGTCTAGGGTACCCTCCTAACCCCCCCTAATAAAGTTTTAACCCCTTGATCACCCCCCGTCACCAGTGTTGCTAAGCGATCATTTTTCTGATCGCTGTATTAGTGTCGCTGGTGACGCTAGTTAGGGACATAAATATTTAGGTTCGCCGTCAGCGTTTTATAGCGACAGGGACCCCCATATACTACCTAATAAATGTTTTAACCCCTTGATTGCCCCCTAGTTAAACCTTTCACCACTGATCACCGTATAACTGTTACGGGTGACGCTGGTTAGTTCGTTTATTTTTTATAGTGTCAGGGCACCCGCCGTTTATTACCGAATAAAGGTTTAGCCCCCTGATCGCCCGGCGGTGATATGCGTCGCCCCAGGCAGCGTCAGATTAGCGCCAGTACCGCTAACACCCACGCACGCAGCATACGCCTCCCTTAGTGGTATAGTATCTGTACGGATCAACATCTGATCCAATCAGATCTATACTAGCGTCCCCAGCAGTTTAGGGTTCCCGAAAACGCAGTGTTAGCGGGATCAGCCCAGATACCTGCTAGCACCTGCGTTTTGCCCCTCCGCCCGGCCCAGCCCAGCCCACCCAAGTGCAGTATCGATCGATCACTGTCACTTACAAAACACTAAGCGCATAACTGCAGCGTTCGCATAGTCAGGCCTGATCCCTGCGATCGCTAACAGTTTTTTTGGTAGCGTTTTGGTGAACTGGCAAGCACCAGCCCCAGGCAGCGTCAGGTTAGCGCCAGTAGCGCTAACACCCACGCACGCACCGTACACCTCCCTTAGTGGTATAGTATCTGAACGGATCAATATCTGATCCGATCAGATCTATACTAGCGTCCCCAGCAGTTTAGGGTTCCCAAACACGCAGTGTTAGCGGGATCAGCCCAGATACCTGCTAGCACCTGCGTTTTTCCCGTCCGCCCGGCCCAGCCCACCCAAGTGCAGTATCAATCGATCACTGTCACTTACAAAACACTAAACGCATAACTGCAGCGTTCGCAGAGTCACGCCTGATCCCTGCGATCGCTAACAGTTTTTTTGGTAGCGTTTTGGTGAACTGGCAAGCACCAGCCCCAGGCAGCGTAAGATTAGCGCCAGTACCGCTAACACCCACGCACGCAGCATACGCCTCCCTTAGTGGTATAGTATCTGAACGGATCAATATCTGATCCGATCAGATCTATACTGGCGTCCCCAGCAGTTTAGGGTTCCCACAAATGCAGTGTTAGCGGGATCAGCCCAGATACCTGCTAGCACCTGCGTTTTGCCCCTCCGCCCGGCCCAGCCCAGCCCACCCAAGTGCAGTATCGATCGATCACTGTCACTTACAGAACACTAAACGCATAACTGCAGCGTTCGCAGAGTCAGGCCTGATCCCTGCGATCGCTAACAGTTTTTTTGGTAGCGTTTTGGTGAACTGGCAAGCGCCAGCGGCCTAGTACACCCCGGTCGTAGTCAAACCAGCACTGCAGTAACACTTGGTGACGTGGCGAGTCCCATAAGTGCAGTTCAAGCTGGTGAGGTGGCAAGCACAAGTAGTGTCCCGCTGACACCAAAAAGACAAACACAGGCCCGTCGTGCCCATAGTGCCCTTCCTGCTGCATTTGCCAATCCTAATTGGGAACCCACCGCTTCTGCAGCGCCCGTACTTCCCCCATTCACATCCCCAACCAAATGCAGTCGGCTGCATGAGAGGCATTTTCTTTATGTCCTCCCGAGTACCCCTACCCAGCGAACCCCCCCAAAAAAGATGTTGTGTCTGCAGCAAGCGCGGATATAGGCGTGACACCCGCTATTATTGTCCCTCCTGTCCTGACAATCCTGGTCTTTGCATTGGTGAATATTTTGAACGCTACCATGCACTAGTTGACTATTTGCGTAGGGTACAGCATTCCACAGACTAGGCGCACTTTCACAGGATCTCCCAAGATGCCATCACATTTTGAGAGACCCGAACCTGGAACCGGTTACAGTTATAAAAGTTAGTTACAAAAAAAAAAAAAACACATACAAAAATATATAAAAAAAAAAAAAATAGTTGTCGTTTTATTGTTCTTTCTCTCTCTATTCTCTCTCTCTATTGTTCTGCTCTTTTTTACTGTATTCTATTCTGCAATGTTTTATTGTTATTATGTTTTATCATGTTTGTTTTTCAGGTATGCAATTTTTTATACTTTACCGTTTACTGTGCTTTATTGTTAACCATTTTTTTGTCTTCAGGTACGCCATTCACGACTTTGAATGGTTATACCAGAATGATGCCTGCAGGTTTAGGTATCATCTTGGTATCATTCTTTTCAGCCAGCGGTCGGCTTTCATGTAAAAGCAATCCTAGCGGCTAATTAGCCTCTAGACTGCTTTTACAAGCAGTGGGAGGGAATGCCCCCCCCCCAACATCTTCCGTGTTTTTCTCTGGCTCTCCTGTCTCAACAGGGAACCTGAAAATGCAGCCGGTGATTCAGCCAGCTGACCATAGAGCTGATCAGAGACCAGAGTGGCTCCAAACATCTCTATGGCCTAAGAAACCGGAAGCTACGAGCATTTTATGACTTAGATTTCGCCGGATGTAAACAGCGCCATTGGGAAATTGGGAAAGCATTTTATCACACCGATCTTGGTGTGGTCAGATGCTTTGAGGGCAGAGGAGAAATCTAGGGTCTAATAGACCCCAATTTTTGCAAAAAAGAGTACCTGTCACTACCTATTGCTATGATAGGGGATATTTACATTCCCTGAGATAACAATAAAAATGATTTAAAAAAAAAATGAAAGGAACAGTTTAAAAATAAGATAAAAAAATAATAATAATAAAGAAAAAAAAAAAAAAAGAAAGCACCCCTGTCCCCCCTGCTCTCGCGCTAAGGCGAACGCAAGCGTCGGTCTGGCGTCAAATGTAAACAGCAATTGCACCATGCATGTGAGGTATCGCCGCGAAGGTCAGATCGAGGGCAGTAAGTTTAGCAGTAGACCTCCTCTGTAAATCTAAAGTGGTAACCTGTAAAGGCTTTTAAAGGCTTTTAAAAATGTATTTAGTTTGTCGCCACTGCACGTTTGTGCGCAATTTTAAAGCATGTCATGTTTGGTATCCATGTACTCGGCCTAAGATCATCTTTTTTATTTCATCAAACATTTGGGCAATATAGTGTGTTTTAGTGCATTAAAATGTAAAAAAGTGTGTTTTTTCCCCAAAAAATGCGTTTGAAAAATCGCTGCGCAAATACTGTGTGAAAAAAAAAATGAAACACCCACCATTTTAATCTGTAGGGCATTTGCTTTAAAAAAATATATAATGTTTGGGGGTTCAAAGTAATTTTCTTGCAAAAAAAAATTATTTTTTTATGTAAACAATAAGTGTCAGAAAGGGCTTTGTCTTCAAGTGGTTAGAAGAGTGGGTGATGTGTGACATAAGCTTCTAGATGTTGTGCATAAAATGCCAGGACAGTTCAAAACCCCCCCAAATGACCCCATTTTGGAAAGTAGACACCCCAAGCTATTTGCTGAGAGTCATGTTGAGTCCATGGAATAATTTATATTGTGACACAAGTTGCGGGAAAGAGACAATTTTTTATTTTTTTTATTTTTTTTTGCGCAAAGTTGTCACTAAATGATATATTGCTCAAACATGCCATGGGAATATGTGAAATTACACCCCAAAATACATTCTGTTGCTTCTCCTGAGTACGGGGATACCACATGTGTGAGACTTTTTGGGAGCCTAGCCGCGTACGGGACCCTGAAAACCAAGCACCGCCTTCAGGCTTTCTAAGGCCGTAAATTTTTGATTTCACTCTTCACTGCCTATCACAGTTTCGGAGGCCATGGAATGCCCAGGTGGCAAAAAAAAACCCCAAATGACCCCATTTTGGAAAGTAGACACCCCAAGCTATTTGATGAGAGGTATAGTGAGTATTTTGCAGACCTCACTTTTTGTCACAAAGTTTTGAAAATTGAAAAAAGAAAAAAAAATTTTTTTTTTCTCGTCTTTCTTTATTTTCAAAAACAAATGAGAGCTGCAAAATACTCACCATGCCTCTCAGCAAATAGCTTGGGGTGTCTACTTTCCAAAATGGGGTCATTTGGGGGGGGGTTTGTGCCACCTGGGCATTCCATGGCCTCCGAAACTGTGATAGGCAGTGAGGAGTAAAATCAAAAATGTACGCCCTTAGAAATCCTGAAGGCAGTGATTGGTTTTCGGGGTCCCGTACGCGGCTAGGCTCCCAAAAAGTCCCACACATGTGGTATCCCCATACTCAGGAGAAGCAGCTAAATGTATTTTGGGGTGCAATTCCACATATGCCCATGGCCTGTGTGAGCAATATATCATTTAGTGACAACTTTGTGCAAAAAAAAAAAAAAAAAATTTGTCACTTTCCCGCAACTTGTGTCAAAATATAAAACATTCCATGGACTCAACATGCCTCAAAGCAAATAGCTTGGGGTGTCTACTTTCCAAAATGGGGTCATTTGGGGGGGGGTTTTATGTCATCTGGGCACTTTATGGCCTTCAAAACTGTGATAGGTAGTGAGGAGTAAAATCAAAAATGTACGCCCTTAGAAATCCTGAAGGCAGTGATTGGTTTTCGGGGCCCCGTACGCGGCTAGGCTCCCAAAAAGTCCCACACATGTGGTATCCCCGTACTCAGGAGAAGCAGCTAAATGTATTTTGGGGTGCAATTCCACATATGCCCATGGCCTGTGTGAGCAATATATCATTTAGTGACAACTTTTTGTAATTTTTTTTTTTTTTTTGTCATTATTCAATCACTTGGGACAAAAAAAATGAATATTCAATGGGCTCAACATGCCTCTCAGCAAATTCCTTGGGGTATCTACTTTCCAAAATGGGGTCATTTGTGGGGGTTTTGTACTGCCCTGCCATTTTAGCACCTCAAGAAACGACATAGGCAGTCATAAATTAAAGGCTGTGTAAATTCCAGAAAATGTACCCTAGTTTGTAGACGCTATAACTTTTGCGCAAACCAATAAATATACACTTATTGACATTTTTTTTACCAAAGACATGTGGCCGAATACATTTTGGCCTAAATGTATGACTAAAATTGAGTTTATTGGATTTTTTTTAGAACAAAAAGTAGAAAATATCATTTTTTTTCAAAATTTTCGGTCTTTTTCCGTGTATAGCGCAAAAAATAAAAACGGCAGAGGTGATCAAATACCATCAAAAGAAAGCTCTATTTGTGGGAAGAAAAGGACGCAAATTCCGTTTGGGTACACCATTGCATGACCGCGCAATTAGCAGTTAAAGCGACGCAGTGCCGAATTGTAAAAAGTGCTCTGGTCAGGAAGGGGGTAAATCCTTCCGGGGCTGAAGTGGTTAATGAGGAAAAAAATAAACTTATTTTAGCAAATGGCTGCAATATAACAGAGTGAAAAATTTAAGGGGGTCTGAATACTTTCCGTGTCCACTGTAATTCGCCGAAGGCTCCCAAGTTGCCTCAAATTTACATGTTGTGTCTAGGAGTGTGCTAACCATCTTCTCCTGCACCATAATCCAGGAGATCTTACAGGTAATTTAATGTTTAGTGAGCAACTGTAATTATTTGTATATAGCCTGGCCACTGATTCAGTGTAGAATGCTTAGTCACAATCATCTTGCATTTTAATGATAATTTGATGGTCAGGAAATCTTATGGAACCGTGACAGCTCTTGTTTTCTTAGTCGATGAATTCCAACATCATCTCTTTTCTATCTCCATTTTTTTCTTTCTAAACCCCTTGGGAAATCTGTGTGCAGCAACTTCATAGTGTTTGCAGCAATAACTTGCACAGCGGCTGCTGACAATGATCAGTAAGCAGCTTCTTTATTTTTTGTTTTACATCATTGTAACACACTAGCCTTCAGGAAGTGGTTGTTGTGAAGGAAACGCTTGTTCAAACTTCTTGACTGGCGCTGTAATAATTTGCAACATCTGTAGAGGAAAATGGAGCACATGCCAACACAAAAATGTGTCAGTCATTTAATAGGACTACTTAAAGAATGGATTAACATTTATAAAAACTTACTGCAACTCAACCTCTCCAGCTGCCGATTTATTGCCATACCACAGCAGCAGCCTGATCCCGTGTGTACCTTTTTCTTTTTTTTTTTTAATAAATTCTTTATTTACCAAGAAAGAACATGCGGATACAGAACGTCCCAGAAGGTATTATACAAAGACAGTATAAGCTGTACATCACCCTATCCATTGTTACACAACTGTAAGAACACATTTACTCAAAGTCTCCTAATAGGATAAAGTCAGGATGCTTGTCTACTGGGTAGGGGACCTCTGCGATCCACACGGCTCCTTGAACTTTTACGGCATGGGCCGTCTTTTAAGGGAGTAATTAGGGGAGAAAAGCCGGTTTTTCCCCAGCCCCTAGAAGTCATTATCCGACAAATCATCGTCGGATAGGACCAGAAACAGAAACAGGAAAAAAAAAGAAACAAAGTTTAAAGAAATAGAGGAGGAAGAGAGAAAGGGGGGAGAGAGAGAGAGGAAAAAAAAGAAAAAGGGGGGGGGGGGTAGGGGGGGATGGAGGAGAGGGAAGAATATACCCCAGACCAGTCACAGCCATTCCCCAGGGACATTTTTACAGGTGTTCCCCCCCTGGAGGTTGGTTCAACAGCTGTCCGTATTCCTCGGAATAGATAAATTGTGTACCTTTTTCTATGCTGAACTTCTTTTGAGCGCTGACCGCCCTTACACTCCATAGATTTGAATAGGGCCACATCTTGAGACTGAAGATTCTCACTATAAAAACCCATTTAGGCCTATAAGGAATCATTGCCATTGTTCAAGTGAATTTCTGCAGGAGTAGAAGGAGAAGGGGAGAGAAGGGGGAAAGCAGATTACCCTAGAAGAGAAGGAGGACTCAGGAACACATGGTTTAGTGTTAGTTTATAGAAAGGTAATCCTGTCCTTTAAAGTATGATTAAACCTCACTATTTACGGTAACTTTATATAATAAAATAGTATATACATCATGGAACAATTTTATTTTAGGCTGGATTCACACCTGCTGTATTATGCATTGGTTAAGGCAGTTCTTTCAAATGAATGGGCTGCCAATGTACCAGGTCAGAGGAAAAACAGAAATCCACAATTTTTAGCAATGCGGCACAACGCAATGCACATTAGAGTACAAGGCCCCTTTCACACTTCAGCATTTTGTAGCCCAAAGCTTCAAATTGCTGGAGGAGAAAAAAACAATTATTATTCATGGAAATGATTTACACAAGTCACCTGAAGCCAAACGCCTGAAGCTCAAAAAAGTTTGGGAGTTTTTTTTTTTTAGCTCGAATCGGACAGATTGGTGCATTATTTAAACTTTTTCTTTCCCCATAGAAATGCACTTTTTTGAGCGCTTTTTGCGTGTTTTGTCACACATTTTTGATT
The DNA here is from genome assembly GCA_037952835.1 of Lithobates septentrionalis. NCBI lineage: Eukaryota > Metazoa > Chordata > Amphibia > Anura > Ranidae > Lithobates > Lithobates septentrionalis. Next base: position 1,282,639 of record JBBDGP010001118.1, read on the forward strand.
GTTCTTCTGCTCAATTGCAATAATAAATAAATAAAAATAATAAATTAAGTTAATTAAAAAGAAGAGTAATAATAATTAATACATAAATAATAATATTAATAATAATGAATATAAATAAATAAATAAATAAAATAAATGAACCCTTAACCCTAACACCAAACCCTAATCCTAACCCCTAACAAAAGAAAAAAAATAATAAACTAATATTAACCACTTAAGGACCGGAAGGATTTGCCCTTAACCAGGCCATTTTTTGCAATACGGCACTGTGTCCCTTTAACTAATAATTGCGCGGTCATGTGAAGTTGTATCCAAACAAAATGAATGTCCTTTTTTTCCCCACAAATAGAGATTTCTTTTGATGGTATTTGATCACCTCTGCGGTTTTTATTTTTTGCGCTATAAACCAAAAAAGGGACTATTTAAAAAAACAAAACAATATTTTTTGCTTTTTGCTATAATAAATATCTAAAAAAAAAATGTCTTCATCAGTTTAGGCCAATATGTATTCTTCTACATATTTTTGGCAAAAAAAATTGCAATAAGCGTATATTGATTGGTTTGAGCAAAAGTTATAGCGTCTACAAAATAGGGGATAGATTTATGACATTTTTATTATTTATTATTCTTTATACTAGTACTGGCAGCGATCTGTGATTTTTAGCGGGACTGTGACATTGCGGCGGACAGATCGGACACTTTTGACACTTTTTTGGGACCATTGACATTTATACAGAGCTAAAAATAGCCACTGATTACTGTATAAATGTCACTGGCAGGGAAGGGGTTAACACTTGGGGCCGATCAAAGGGGTTAAGTGTTCCCTAGGGAGGTGTTTCTAACTGTGGGGGGAGTATACTGACTGGAGGAGGAGAGAGATCGCTGTTCCTGATCACTAGGATCACAGACCTCTCTCTACTCCCCTGTCAGAACGGGGATCTGTCTGTTTACATACACAGATCCTCGTTATGGCTCTCTGTGGAGCGAATACGGGTATCCGGCGGACATCATGGCCCCCCCGGCCACGTGCATTAGCGGCAGGGTTGCGCTTCGGGCGCACTCGCTTCCCCATGAGCTCTTAAAGCGGCCGCCGTACAGCTAAGGCGATTCACGCAGGGGAGCCAACCTGCTGCTGTATAACGACGGCGGCTGGTCGGCAAGTAGTTAATAAATACATATAAAACAAAAGCAGATGAAAAAGATGAAAAACATAGCAACAAATTATGAAACAGATGATACATTTCTCTATTGGGTAATAAGAAAGCGCCAAAGCTCAAAGCGCTTTAAAAATGCTGTACAGAAATTATCAAAAATGCACGTACAAACAACAAAATGCCTGAAAAAACACTCTAAAACCCTCAGGTGTGAATGCAGCCTTACTACACATTGTGGTGCACTACAACACAGATGCAGTGGAATGCCATTTAAAAATTAATGGCACTAAAAAGCACACCAATGATCATAGCACACATCAATGCAATGCATAGATTTGAATCCAGCCCTAATCCTAGTCAAACACACTTTTTGCTGATTGTTAATAATCACATAGTACAGGGCGACATAGCTCTTCTGGCCGCAGTGTGTGCAGCGCTGTGGTGGCTTATTGGACAGCAGTGATGTGGCCAGCTTGTCATGGCTTACACATCAGCTTATCTGTTAGAAAAGCTCAGGCTGCAGAGGAAAGATGTCATTTTCAGCAGTAGCAGTTAAGCTGAATACACCTGTGTGTCGACACATCAGCTTGCACTCCAGCAGGACTGCATGGCCTAGGGTGACAACACTGTAGGCAGGTGCAGTCTGAACTCCCCACTGCAGGTGGCGTTTGACCGAAGCGGCAATTCAGAAGGGAAGGGAAGTTGTGAGGAATTTGGATCCTCTTTGACTTCCTGTGATCACAAGGAGCCATCTTGGGTGAGGCAAAGTCTATTTACGACTCTGGCTCCCGGGTTTGGCACACTTTATGTGAGTGGCTAGTGTTAAGACAGGTTCTCCATCTGGGAGGGATGGTGCTTAGAGGTAGGGAAAGATTCCAGAGGAGTGGGGACAGTGCAGGGTTTACATCTACCTCTCTTCAGGAAGCCTCCCCTTTGGGTGTGGACTGGCTAGGCCACATTCCGCTCCTTGTGGCAGATGCTGTCGGCATCTTTCAGGTCAGCAGACCTCTTCGTATATTGAAAGTACTGGATATAAGATATCCCACCTAATGGTTTAAAAGTGTCACGCTAACGTAACAATGACAATATAATCAATAAAAAGTTCATAGTAATTGACCACAAAGAAATGATACCAGAGAGGCCAAAACATTAACCCCCTTAAGTAAGTCCAGTACTAAATAGTGCCTTGAATGTTGAATAAACTTGTGAAGGGAATCCACCACCGGTGAGTAAGGGGTAGCTGCTTACCAGAAGCCCACAACCCCCCACTACAGAGGGTCAAGGGAAGCCTGTGTAAAAGGAATCATTGCAGGGCACGTCAGATGGATCAGCTATAGACCTGGATTAGAGATGATACAGCGGTCTCCAAAGCTCTTTAGGGGCTCTCAATATTCAAAACTCAGAAGCCCACGACCCCCCACTACAGAGGGTCAAGGGAAGCCTGTGTAAAAGGAATCCTTGCAGGGCACGTCAGATGGATCAGCTATAGACCTGGATTAGAGATGATACAGCGGTCTCCAAAGCTCTTTAGGGGCTCTCAATATTCAAAACTCTCCTCGTACCATAATGGGATCAAGAAGGTGGATATACATGGCAGAATCCATGGAAGCTGCTAGTAAGATTTTACACTATGGAGCGTCTATCTCTCTTCTGAGTTTTGAATATTGAGAGCCCCTAAAGAGCTTTGGAGACCGCTGTATCATCTCTAATCCAGGTCTATAGCTGATCCATCTGACGTGCCCTGCAAGGATTCCTTTTACACAGGCTTCCCTTGACCCTCTGTAGTGGGGGGTCGTGGGCTTCTGGTAAGCAGCTACCCCTTACTCACCGGTGGTGGATTCCCTTCACAAGTTTATTCAACATTCAAGACACTATTTAGTACTGGACTTATTTAAGGGGGTTAATGTTTTGGCCTCTCTGGTATCATTTCTTTGTGGTCAATTACTATGAACTTTTTATTGATTATACTGTCATTGTTACGTTAGCGTGACACTTTTACACCATTAGGTGGGATATGTTATATCCAGTACTTTCAATTTGCACACTTTTGTTCACTTTTATCAATCTTGGTATCGATCGTTTATCAGATTGGTTAGTGTATGATCATACCATTTATCAATTATTTTGTTTTATAGCGCAATTCTAGGTTTTCCAATTTTTGTACACTGTGTTTATGTTATTCAGGAGAGTCGCTGCTGGTTTTGCATTCACTCATTGATCAATTTGTATGGGTTATAGGTTTATTATTTATCATAGTGCAGTTTGTTTTTTCTTTTTTCAGACCTCTTCGTAAGTCTTATAGGGCGTACACACTGTCGGACTTTGTTCGGACATTCCGACAACAAAATCCTAGGATTTTTTCCGACGGATGTTGGCTCAAACTTTTTTTGTCTACACACGGTCGCACAAAGTTGTTGGAATTTCCGATCGCCAACCACGCGGTCACGTACACCACGTACGACGAGACTAGAAAAGGCCGGTTCAGAACCAAGCGCGGCACCCTTTGGGCTCCTTTTGCTAATCTCGTGTTAGTAAAAGTTTGGTGAGAGACGATTCGCGCTTTTTCAGACTCGTGGCTTTCAGATCGTTTTCTGCCGTTCAGTTTGTGCTTGTGGGTTTGTATCTGCTCTTCAGTGCGTGCAAGCAAGTTCCGCGTGATTTTAAGTAGTCATTGTAATCTTGTTCGTTCGTTACTGTTTTTCAGGTCGCTCTTCACAGGCCTTGCTGTTCTTCAGTGCTTTCTGTTACTTTGTTCTGAGCAGCCGACCGTTTTATAGCCATGTTTCGTATGCATACTCCTCGTAGAGTTCGTGCTGTGCGGGGGCTTGGTGTTGGGGTCCTGACCTTGACACAAGTCCAGTCCATGAACAGAGTGGGGAGGAGTTCATGGACCAAGAATTGGTTGCTTCAGCGTGACCAGTTCTGTCATATGCCTTTGCTCCGTGAGATCCGTGAGAATAATCCTGATGATTTCAGGAACTTTCTCAGGATGACGGACCCCCTGTTTCACCGTTTGTTGGCTTCGCTGACCCCTTATATTAGCAGGCAGGATACCTGCATGAGGCAAGCCATCACTCCGGAGCAGAGGCTCGTCGCTACCCTGTGGTACTTGACGACAGGGAGAAGCCTGCAGGACCTCAAGTTCTCGACAGGCATCTCCCCCCAGGCTCTGGGGATCATTATCCCAGAGACCTGTTCTGCCATCATCCAGGTCCTGCAAAAGGAGTATATGAAGGTAAGATTTTTATCCTTTAATATCACATTTTATTGTATTTAATGTTTGATAATATATTGTATTTCTTTCCTCATTCCCTATTTACCATGATTGTAATATGCTGTGAATGTCCCCTTTGTCCTCATGCATGCTGGATTTTTAGGTAATTATTATTTTAGGTCCTTCATACATATTTGCCCTTCACTAACCTCCCCAGCATGGTGTCTCCTGGCCCTATATTCACCTCATGTAGTCACTTAACAATGTATTTTATCAGCTCCATAGTAGTGCTTTACCCCAAACACCCCCTAAAATGTTTGGAAATGTTATTTTTGATTTAAATTCTGGCAGAGTGGCAGAGGCTTTTTTTTGGTGGTGTCCCCAAATAATTTTTAGTAACCCTCCCTCCCCCAACTGCTAAGTCAGCTGATCCCAATTCTCTATCTATCCCCAATAATCTATCTGCTGACTTTGCCAAACCCATACACACTATACCAATCTCTTTTGTGGTCAGATTTATGGATGAATTACCCAAAGCATGTAGTGCAAGGGCCTGCCTGTATACTTTCAAATGGTACTGTTTAAAGTTTTTGTATTCTATTATTATCTTGATAGGTAATAGCAGAATGTCCAAATGTCCTCAAATGTGTACAGTGTGTATTTCTTTCTTTGTATTATGACACTTCTTACCTGTCCAGTGGGCTGCCAATAGTGTAACTAAGGAGGGGCTGTTCCAAGTAATACCCTGTATTTAGGCATTCATCTCTCAATGAAGTGAAGAGGGTTACCTGTCCAAGAGTTCCCCCCCCTATAATGTTAGAAATGGCCCATGAGAGGGGGGGAGGGGGAATATGATAGGTGTACCTTATACTTTGGCGTTGTTAAATTCCCCTTACTAAATGCTATCTGGAGGTTGCCCCGTAATGTTTGTGTTTAATCTGCTTGCCATGTTTCTGTGAAAAAATAGTAATGTATATTGTTTTTTCCTCAACAGTTTCCTTCCACGCCACAGGAATGGCAGACTGTGGCCTCCCACTTTGCCCAGCGGTGGGACTTTCCTAACTGCGGAGGGGCAATTGATGGGAAACACGTCCACATCGTCCCACCACCCAACTCGGGGTCGTACTATTATAATTACAAGGGGTTCAATAGTATAGTGATGTTGGCGGTGGTGTCGGCTAATTACGACTTCCTGTATGTGGACGTGGGGAAGAATGGCCGGATGTCCGATGGTGGAGTCATCGCCCAGACTGAGTTTTACAGGCATCTCCAGAATGGCAGCTTGGACTTGCCAGCTCCAGAGGACAATGTTGAAGGACTCCCATTTGTGTTCGTTGCTGATGAAGCGTTTGCGCTGGGGGATCACCTGATGCGGCCATTCCCGATGAGGACCCTCACCCTGGAACAGAGGGTTTTTAATTACCGGCTGGCCAGAGCCCGAAGAGTGGTGGAGAACACATTTGGAATCCTGGCCAGCCGGTTCCGCCTATTTCTGACACCCATCCATATGGCGGAGTATAAACGGAACCATATTATACTTGCGTGCTGTGTTCTCCATAACTTTTTAAGGAAACATTCGGCCAACTATGCTGGCTCAGTTGGGCCTGAGGCCGGAATGATACATCAAACCACACTGACGGCGCTTGAAAGCGGCCGTCCTGGCTTGCCCTCCCTGAGTGCCCGTGATGTCCGGTTACGATACCAGGAGTTCTTTGGGGGTAGGGGGGCTATCAATATGCCAGCAAATATGTGAAGCCTTTTTATAATAAAACAAAAAAAAATTCTTTGAGGACATTTACTGCTTGTGTTTGTTTTAGCTGACCCTGACAGAAATGTGTAGAGTCCAAAAAATGTTGTGATTGTGTAACCTTATTATACAAAGCACTGTTGGCTGTTATTTAATAAAATGCAAAAACACATTTCACTACAAGTGTAGTTGCAACTGCACTGAAACTGCCAAGAGTGCCAAGAGGATTTGCCCTTAGGAAATAACCCCCATTTTCTCAGAAAACAACAATTACATCACCCCAAAAGTGTTGTAGCGTTGAGACAATAATCCACACATTCTTGATTAACAATCTTTTTAATACCTGCACAATCACATGTGCATTTACCAAAGGTTTTTCAAACAAACCAACATGTTTGTTGTATACCAATTTTTGTGGTGGCATTATCAAAACTCAAAATGTCCATTTTAGATAAAACAGGCATGTGTAAAACCAACAAGATAAGACACAAATCTTGAACTTACAAATGTCACATTTGGTCGAATTTGAAGGCAATATCAGACATGAGTATTTAGGAACTGTGATTGATATTGCGTTCAGATGGGGTGAAGTCACCCCAGGAAAAGCCAAATTTGGAAGATGCACAGCAATTTACCAATGTCAACATGTGCTAGATGCCATCACGGGGGATCAAGGGATGTGTTTTGGGGGAGCAAGCCCTTCCTCACCGCTACTTTATTATTGAGGAAGGGGTTGCACCCCTAAAACGCGTCCATTGATCTCCCGTGATAGCAGATAGCACATGTTGGCACACTGTGTGCATCCTCCAAATTTGGGAAAAATCACAAAAACATTTAGCACATTGTAGCACACAAAAGAAGAAAGTGATATGGAGGGGCTTTAAACTCGCCCCAAAACATCAATGATGTTTTTATTTTTTGGAATAACATCATTGATGTTTTGCTTGATGATTTCCAATTGTAAATTACACCCCATGATCTCCCCGATCAGGATCTGGGCACTTTCGGATGTGAAAGGATCTGGATCCACACCCTCACGATCACCTAAAAAGAGAGGAACCCCAAAATAAATTAGGTTTCAAAAAAATGCCGCCATCCATCTCTTATCTGAGCCTGTGGTTGCAGACACTCACCTGTTGTGGTGACTAGTTCCACCACGTCTTCTTCCTCCTGCTCAGATTGTGTTGGGGGGATTTCCCCTTCTTCCAGAGGGGGGGGGGGCTTTGGTCTCCTCAGATGAGGGGTGTCCTCCGAGTCTTTTATCCCCTATGTAAAACAAAAATGGTATACTTAGCACACAGATATTTGATGGCAGAACTATAAAGATGAAACATTGCTTGGAAGTGGGGTACAATTGTCAATTTTAGCAGAGTTCCAAGATGTAGCTTTTTTAGTGTCCTTTGTCAAGCTGTTTTGTACAAGCTTCACAGATGTAGCCCCCCCCCCCCCTATAGTATACACTGGAGCACCTGTGTGGGTCCCCTAATAAAAATGGTGTTCTTTTGTCCCACACTAGTGCTCCAGTGTCCAGATGTGTAAACAGCTGCTGAGTGTCCTCTCCTTACACAGAATCTAGTTTGCATTTCATTCTAGTAACAAAGCCATCTACACAACCCAATTCTTTGAAGACAAGTATAGGGCGTCAAAATGCTGGCCAAATGCATATGGGCTAAATAATGGTATTTTATAGTTGGAACGAAAAATGTTTGATCTGAACGAATAATGTGCCCATGAACATGAAAGTTGCCATTTTAAACTGTACAACAGTTCCTAAAAGCACATGGAGCAGCACGAATGTAATAAACATACAGAATAGGAACACAGCACAACTACTTACTTTTTTGCAGCACTCTCCGGATCTTTCTGTACTGCTCATATTCTCGTAATTTGAGGTCCGACCACCGCTTCCTGAGCTGATCTTTCGATTGCCGTACCCCGAAATTCCGGTGCAGACTCCTGACCACTTTCGCCATGATCTTGGCCTTTCGGACATTGGGGTTGGGGTAAGGCCCATACTTTCCATCATAGTCGGCCTTCTTCAGGATGTCCACCATCTCCAACATCTCCCCAAAGGACATATTTGAGTCCTTAAATCTCCTTCTGGATCGGAACGTGTCCAGATCCGGCCTTTCCTCCTCCTCCTCCTCGTTGCTACAATTAGCACGCACCTGCTGTCTATCCACCATGTGCTCTTCCCCCACTGTGCCGAACGAAAAGAGGCGGGGAATAGACTAGAAAGAACGTCAGGGGCGGGCGGAGTTATACGCATGCGCAGTGTGTATAAAGCGTAACACACGTGCGTATTACGTACGATCTGTGAGCGGAGGAAGGAGCATCGGAGACGCCGATCGTGATAACGAAGGTAAGATCTAAACTTGCACCTATACTGCTTTGAAATGGAAGCCTATATTGTAACAAGATTAGGGGAGTTTGGCCTGACATTAGGGTTTGTCTTGTGTTGTGTCTTGCAGAGAAAATGGATGGGTTCAACGACCACAATTTCCTGCCCCTGTTCGTTGACAAATACAGGGAGCTGCCCTGTCTGTGGCAGGTCAGACACCCCCACTATAATCACAAACAGAAGAGGCAGGCAGCGCTGGAGAAACTGCTGGAGTTGGTGAAGCCGGTGGTCCCCACAGCAACCATTCCTTATTTAAAAGCCAAAATTGGTGGCCTGAGGAGCACTTATCTCAGGGAGCGCAAGAAGGTCACAGATTCCCAGAGATCCGGAGCTGCAGCAGATGACGTTTATGTCCCCAGGCTGTGGTACTATGAGACACTGCGATTTCTGTCAGACCACACTGAAGTCAGGGAATCCCTCTCAACTCTTCCTTCCACGCTTCCTTCCACCCCAGCTGAGGCTTCTGATGTCCAACCTGGGCCTTCCAGCCAGGAATAAGTGGAGGAGCCCAGCTGGAGTCAGGTATAGCATTCTTCTAGTGATTTCTGGTCAATAAAGAAATGATGTTTACTAGATGTTATTATTGATCACTAATTGCTGCTTGAAAGTGTTTTACATATCAATAGACAGTAGTGGGCACCCAAAATTGTGACAAGAATGAAAACTGCTGGGCTCAGAAGGATAGTCTGTTATATTTGTTAAAATTCAATTTGCAGCAGTCAGGAGGTGAAAATTGTGTGTGATTGATGAATAAAATACTAAAACTATGTCCCTTTTTCATACACAGGAAGACCTCAGCCAGGAGGAGGCTGTGGAATGTGGCAGTCAGGAGGAGGCGGGGATTAGTTGCAGCCAGGAGGAGGCGGGGCTAAGTGGCAGCCAGGAGAAGCCAGGGACCAGTCGCAGCCTGACTGAGTCTCAGGTCCCTCCCCTCCGCCTGCCATATAAACGAGCCAGGAAGGCCACTCCGAGTCTCGTGCAGGATTCAGCGTTCAGGCTGATCCAGGAGGCTTTGGCGTCCCTCCGAGCCTTACCAACTCCTGAAGAGGCCTTTGCCTGTATGGCTGCCACCAAATTGCAGGGCATGCAGGAGGGTCAACGCAGGCTCTGTGAGGACCTTATGTACAAAGTCCTACGTAAGGGGGTGAGTGGTGAACTAACACCCAAGACTGACGTGGTTGAGTTGGACCATCCTCCTCCTCCTCCTCCTGCTGCCACAACTCCACCACCACAGCCACCGCGTGTAAGGAAGCATGGAAGGAAGACCTGAGAGTGATTGCCCTGGGTTCAGTCTGGTCTGACAGAAGCTGCGGTCTCTCGTATGACCACAGCCTGGGGACACAGATGTCATCTGCTGCTGTTCATGATCTCTGGGACTTCTGGACCAGACTGCCCTCCCTTAGATAAGGACTCCTCAGGCCACCAATTTTGTGTAAAAATAGTTGATGTCTGCCCTGGGGGTCCAAGGCGTCACCCACTTCTGCAGTTTCACCAGCGTTGCCTCCCTCTTTGTTTAGTTGTGAGCCCTTAATAAAAAATTTTTTGGGAAATTATACTCTCCTGTGTGTGTTTTCAGCCAAAAAAGACAGTTTGTTGGTGACGATTCAGGTACATTTCTAACATAAAATGTAAAATTAACAAGGGACAAGAACACCAAACAATCTCCTACAGATTAAATAGAACAACATATCAATGGTGTTGTGGGAACTTGTCACAAAAAACACACACAAACATTTTCGAGAGTACAAATCAAAATCCCAAAAAAAAAAAAAAAAATTTAAAAAAATACAAACACAAAAAAAGAATTTACATTAAAGCCAAAAAAAATATAAAAAATATACAAAAATATGTTGTCAGATGTTAGAAATCAAAATATATTGAGGGAATCACGATAAATAGTAACGAAATAAGTTTGTGAGAAGTGTGTGTGAATATGAGCAGCAAAACTACTTTATTCTTGTCACATTATAAAGAAGAAAAGATTGCGCTGTATTAAACCATTTTTAACATTGCAGCGTGACGAAAGTGCTGTATCCATTGCGAACGCTAAGTTTACCAGACCGAGCTGTTCCGTCTTGGAATTTCTTCTGAGCATGCGTGGCACTTTGTGCGTCGGAACAGGCCACACACGGTCGGAATTGACACGATCGGATTTTGTTGTCGGAAAATTTTATCTCCTGCTCTCCAACTTTGTGTGTCGGAAAATCCGATGGAAAATGTCCGATGGAGCCCACACACGGTCAGAATTTCCGACAACACGCTCCGATCGGACATTTTCCATCGGAAAATACGATCGTGTGTACGGGGCATTACAGTTCGTAAGTGGCTCTGGACAGCCGTTCCTACCCACAGAGCTAGAATTATTGTGATGGACCTTTCAACAATATATTGCTATTGGCTTGGACTCTGTGGGGGGGAAATTTACTAAAACTTGAGCCTGCAAAATCTGGTGCAGCTCTGCACAGAAATCAGCTTCCAGGTTTTATTATCAAAGCTTAATTGAACAAGCTGAAGTTAGAAGCTGATTGACTACCATGTATAGCTACAGCAGATCTGCATGCTCCAGTTTTAATACATTTTCCCTTGAGTGTTTACTGCCCACCACACCACCAAGCTGCACCTTGCTCACACTTAGCGGCAGTTGGCAGGATATGCCCCTCTTTGCAGCTGGCGCAGAAGGAGGAGCAGGGACCATAATGACACCATTAGCACCGGCTTAGGTCTTAGTGCCTACATTTAATGGGTCAAACATCTCTCTATCAGAGTGGGAGGAGAGATTGTAGAGTGCTGCTTGCCTGTATAAGGTTCTCACCCAGCTGATCATGGAGCTGGCCATAACTCCTTGAAACAGGGGTCTCAAACAGGCGGCCCTCCAGCTGTTGTGGAACTACAAGTCCCATCATGCCTCTGCCTATGGGAGTCGTGCTTGTAACTGTCAGCCTTGCAATGCCTCATGGGAATTGTAGTTATGCAACAGCTGGAGGGCCACCAGTTTGAGACCCCTGCCTTAGAAGATGACTTTCGCCAAGAGGTGATGGTGTTACAGGAAGATTTCCGGGCCAGCCTAGAACAGATTGTGATGCGCTTAGAGGGCCTGTTTGAGGAAAACATAACAGTCCTGGAAATGAGACGTAGGTTCTTTGTCCAGCAGGAGGATGACAGCAGGAGGATGAAACTTGCAATAGCCCAAAATCTGTGGAAATGCCTACAGAACAAGGTTGTGCATAGCTGTGCCGATGTAATCGCCTCAGATAAGCGTCTCAAATTAGTTACTGTAGGATCAATTTGTGAAGGCTGGCCTTGAGAGATGAAGGCTGGCCATGTTAGGGGAGCCCTGCAAGAACAAATAAAGTCTCAACCCTCCCTCACTGTCAACGACACTGTAGTGGATGCAGCTGCACGGTTGCAGGAGGATGCTGAAGTAACCGTGGTCATGACAAAAACATATGAACCATTACATGTAACGGAAGAGGCCTTGGCACCGCCTCACCAATCAGCGATGCAGACCACCAATAGGGAATTAACCCAGAACATGGCATCCATGAGGCAAGAGATGTGATGTACACATTCAAGCAAAATGTGGCCCACCTCTCCAAGGGCAAGAATCCGCTTATGAGGGAACCGGATGAAGACCGGAAATGCTGGTGGTGTGGATGCTTTGGGCATCTAGCCAGAAACTGTGGTCAGTCCAAAAACAAGACCACCCAGAGGCCGCCATTAAATTAGAGGCTCCCAGGGATGACCCAGGGAAGGCCACAGGCTACGGTTGCCCCAAGTCCAGTCGTTAACATCTAGTAAATGACCAGGTGATCCCGTGTTTGTTTGACACTGGGTCCAAAGTCACCATTATGGAGTATGAGTTCTACACCCAATGGTTCTGGACTCAGAACCAGTTGGACCTTTCCCGGCTGTCCCTGAAGGTCACCAATAACCTGTCCATCATGGTGGAAGGAGTTACCTGGGTGTGGATTTAGATACATGACCAGGTAGTGAAGTGGGTCGAGGTCACGGTGACCCCCACAATCAGAAAGGTGTGCATGGGGCTGTGGCCTGCGAGCTGTTTGGCTCAATGTGATCTGGGCCTTCAAGGCCTACCAACGAGCAGATAGATGGCAGACAGAACAGGCGGGAGTATCCCCCAAACAAAAGCTACTCCTGACACCTCTCCAAGAGGTTGTCTGGTCCCAACCTGTTGTGACCCCCAAGAAGCTGCAAGGGACCATGGTGATGGTAGAGCCAAAGACCTTGGGGTTTCCTGGGTGAGTGGTTGGCATCCTGCACCTTCCACAGAGAGAAGGTGCTAGTCCAGCTCATCAACTTGGGAGCCTCCTCAGTCCCACTCCCAAATCACACCACCATCACAGACCTCTACATGGTACCCAGTCACTGCATCTCTGGGGCCCAGCCAGGGGTGGAGGCTGTTTGTGCCCTGTGCGGCATGGCTGCCCTGGACGACGAACAATACAGCCAGTTACTAGAACAACTGGCCATTCCCTTCGAGGACTGCCCTCTGCCTCAACAACATCTTCTCCATCAACTACTAGAGAAACATTAACTGGTCTTTGCGACTAGTCCTGAGGACTAAAGCTGCACTGAGACAATTGACCACCCAATTCACATGGGGAATGCTCCACCCATCCAGAACTGCTACCACCATATTCCCCAGGCCCTTTGCCAGGAGGTCAAGGACTTGATCCATAAAGTGCTGCAGAGCAGGGTGAATCGAGACAGTCACAGCCCGTGGGCCGTCCCTGTCATTTTAGTATTAAAAAAAGACGGTAGCTTATGGTTTTGCGTGGAATATCTTAACTTGAATGCCTGTACCCACCAGGATGCCTACCCTTGCCCAGAGGAGTCACTCGTGGCGCCGGGCTAGGCCTGATACTTCTATACACTTGAGCTAGCAAGCAGTTACTGGCAAGTCTCAGTGAGGGAACAGGACCAAGAGAAAACTGTCTTTATCTGGGATTGTTTGAGTTCAGTCATATGCCCTTTGAGCAGAACAATGTTCCCTAGTACCTTCCAACATTTGACCGGGTGTTCACCCGTCTGGCCCAATACAGGTTAAAATTTAAACAAGTGCCAGCCTGATACGTCAGAGAATCCAATATCTGGGGAGAGGTTTTGGAGGCTGGGGGAGTCTCCCAAACCCGGCCAAGGTCAAGGCAGTACAGGAGTAACTGCACCCCAGGACAGCCACTGAGCTACACTCTTTCCTGGTATTGGTGGGCTATTACTGGCGGTTCATCAAATTCACGTAGATCACTGCCCCTCTTACCCAGCTGTTAAGCAGATAACCTATGATAGGGGGATCCCTCGATCCAGTCACAGTTGCATGTCATGCAACAGCAAGCCTTTGACGCTTTCAAACAAAACCTGAAGTCTGCACACCTCTTGGCCTACGCCGATTACTCAAAACCGTTCTGACTGTACACAGATGGGAGTTTAAATGGCCTGAGGGCTGTTCTGGCCCAAGAGCAGAATAGATGCGAAAGAGTAATCACCTACGCAAGTCACAATCTAAGGCCCACAGGGTGAAACCCCCATAATTATAACTCCTTTAAACTGAAATTATTAGCTCTGCTGTGGGCCATCAAGGAAACGTTTGTGGAGTACATTGAATGACGGTTCCACCGCAATCTGCTGAGACCATGTGTCCTTAGTGGGGACTATTCCGCCAAACCTGCCGCCGACAGGAGGGATGATGGTCCTAAGGGTATACCACCAATCCAGGAAGTCCCTTTTTAATGTTGCTTGCCTCCCATTGAACCTTGGCCTCTGACCCTAGCTGATCCTGAGGAGGAGAGTATCACCGCAGCTATGGACAGTCTCGAGGTACCAATCCCTAAGGCTGCCAGTACTGCTGATTATCAGGACTTTTTGAAAACCTCCAGCTAATTGCTGCAAACAGTCCCATTCAGTTGGTTGTATTTTGACATACTGTATGTATATATGTCAAAATAAATAATTAAACATTTTACTGTTTTAACAGAGTGCCAGTGTATACAACAATTTTGTTCTATGCTTCAAAACTGTTAACCCTAATTCTAAGAATTACACTGAGATTCTTTGCACAGATATCAAAAAGACTGAGGTGTAAATTCCTGTCAGCAAGCCAAGAAAGCCACAACTCAGATAACAGAAGTTACTTGTAGCACCACTTCTCCGCTCATCCCTGCTGTGGCTGCAGCATGTGGAAAAATAAGACACTCATCCTGGGTCTTCTATATAAAACAGAACCAGGAAAGTAAAAATAAAGTCAGAAGTGCTTATGTGCATGCTTGTTCCAGGTCAGTGATATTACTAAATAAAAGGGTTTGGACGACAGCAAGATAATTAGCATTTTTAGTAGATTAATCAGGCAATTCTTTTTACCTAGAATGTTGGGATCCTTATTTAGTTTATGGAATAGGCTTTAAAACTTCTAAATTGAGCCATGTATGGACAGTCTTGTTGAGGTCAGAACTATACAGGAGAATTACAGTCATGTGGTATAGCATATGTGTGCACCTATATGGATAATTTTACAGAATTTGAATGTTAAGAACTCCAAAATCAGGCAAGAAAGCAAAAAGACAAGCCTGTAACCTAAATACACCTTTGCCTTTCTATTTCAGAGATGATTGCTGGTAAAGATTGCCATTGGTAGTCATCTAATACTGAGCAGATCAGACCCCATTGGATTACGGTAAGGATAGGTTCATGGCAATGTACAGGTTTTAGTAAAAACAAAAACACAGGTTCCATATAGTAGAACTAAAGTCTACAATACTTACCTCCTCTCTTACTATTTAACATCCACTAGATCCCTCTTCGGCGCCATCTTCTTCTAGATGGTGGTGTTCGGCCATCTTGATTGACCTGCGAGCAGGCAGGTAAATTTATTTTATTGCCAAAAAGAAATCGAATGCCTCTTCTGAAAGAAATAGCCTGCCTGCTCATAAGCTTTTCATATTTGACTTCAGATTTTACAGCTTGCTGAACCAGTGCATATGCTATGCTAAATGCAAAGACAAAGCCCAATGTATTATGTAGTTATAAATGTTTATTTTTTAATGAATTTATTACAAAATATAAAAACTAAGAAAGTGCTTTACTGTAGTGTAGGTTCAACCAATGGGTTTGATTTTCCATTAAAAAACAAAAAAAGCTTCATATTACAGCTTGTGTATAGACTACAAAGTGACATTACAAATGAACCACATAAATATGAATACAGTATTTAGATGAACACACCATTGACACTACTTCAGTTATATATCAGACAGTGACATACACTGAAGACATCTAATATTAGCATACCAGTGTTAAAGCTACCATGAGAAAACATCATCTTGTGAAACATTTGTTCTCATAAAAGTGTCTACTAATTATTCTCAAATATATGGGAGAACGAGAACTCTTCTAGAAAGTTCATTAATTAAAAGACCACCCATCTCACGCATAAACCACATAAACAAAAGTCCTTTTTTTACAGTATCTGCACTTAGTATTTTAATTATTTTATATTTACATGTCCAAATCTTGGCATATTATATGAATGAACCCTTCGGGGTTCCCATTAAAGATGTTTTCCTAGTTGTTTCAACTGGGGAAAGGAGGAGCTTTGGGTTGATGCAGAATGTGGAGTTATTATGTTACAGGTAATGTAGAACACCTTGGAATGATCCAGGATGCTAGTAGGGAGGAGGAAGTCCAGTTGTTACTCTTGCAAATCATCTAGTAAAGTGGATCGGATATGATTTTTTACAGTACATCATTATTTTATTGTATATAATATAATTTCAAAGACATTTTAAACATAGGACTCTTTAGCATACTGTATCTGATCGTAGATCTCAAAGATAGGTTGACTACATCGCCGACTTATACATTCATGTCTGTTTCTGTGACAGGACTCTGACTTGGTCCTGACAAGGTCTGATTTTGTTCTGTGAGACTGGTAGTTTGGTTGTGTTAACCCACCGGAGTTTGGAAATTGCTTGTCACTGAATGAGCTGGGTTCGTGATGAGCACTACAAGACTGTACTGAAGCGTCACTTGCTGGTGGAGGTGTAGAACAGGTATTGTTTGGCACACTGGCTCTCATGGTGTGAACCGTCATGCTCTTATGAGAGGATGCATTTTTATTGATAGCCTCTTCATAGGATGGGGGTTTACCAGGGTTTTTTTGGTCTACCATTCGGAAAACCTCATCAACAGATATTCTTCGTGTGGATGGTGGTCTTAGTTTTACCACTTGTGGCTGATGGAAAGCAGTGTCCCGCGTACCTTCTAACTCTTGTTTACTTTTATTAGGGAGACTGCTGATTAACTCATTTTGTAGCTTTTCTCCATTGTTACCATCAGGACCCCAGCTCTGTGTCTTGGTTACCAGTCTTTTGTGGTTTACATAACAGAAGGAATTTGAATGTTTTTTTATTTCTTTACTGGCTTTGATAGTGTCGCTTAAATCTTTATTTTTCATACAGAATGATTTGTGCCTCACCAAGTCATTTTTCTTTGGGCTTCGAGGAGATACCACTGGAGAGCTGGTGAAAACAGAGCAGTCTGAATAAGAGCTGTCAATAGAACAGTTGGAGGATGCAGCTGATAAAAGTTGGTCTGCAGTATCTGCAGTATAGGTGGTATTAATCTTTAGACCTTTTGGCATATTCTTCCTATATAAAGCTCTATCGCAATATTTTTCATGAGTATGAGTGGACAGTTCCACATCACTAAATCTTTGTTTTCTAACTGCAACATCATCATGACTTCTTGTGAGCTTCTTCCCTGCTATTGTTATGCCATTCTGGGAGGGAAAAATGTATGGTTCTGAACATCTTCGGTCCATACTGCTGGCTTCACATTTAATTTGGTCTAAAGTAGAATCCAAAAGATTTAGAACTCCTTCTTCTGTGCACTTTTCACCAATAGACCTGTTTTGGCCCCACTGCTCATTGTGGTGTCTTGTTAGTGCACTGGCATGGCAGTCATGATCTGGATCAGTGCTGTCATAGGCAGAGTCATTCTGATGAGATGAAAGTTCTGAAAAAGACATAATATAAGAGAGTTTAAATTAAATACAAAAATATTTACATTTTCATATACAAATACAAAGTTGCTAGTAAAAGAGTGAAAGTTGTACTTAGACGGTATGTTGAACCTAATTAAGTGAATTCATAATATGAAATATAATTCCTGTTTTATACAAAGTGTGGATTGTATATGAATACAGAGAGATTGCTAAAAAGTATTTTAGATGTTGCCGGAACTAACATTTACTCTTAAAGCGGAGTTCCACCCGTTTTTTTTAGTTTATTAAAAGTCAGCAGAATACAGAGAGATTGCTAAAAAGTATTTTAGATGTTGCCGGAACTAACATTTACTCTTAAAGCGGAGTTCCACCCGTTTTTTTTAGTTTATTAAAAGTCAGCAGCTACAAAAAGTGTAGCTGCTGACTTTTAATAAACAGACACTCACCTGTCCCACAGTCCAGCGATGCAGCCGCCCGGAGCCTCGCTCCTCTCCCCCTTCATAGAAACTGTACACAATCGGCGATGACAGCTTATGGCTTCACGGCCGGGCAAGCACTGCGCATGCGTGAGTCACGCTGCGCTCTGCTATTGGCCAGGCAATCTTCTGGGACCTGGTCACCTAGGTGGCCAAGAAGCGGAAGGAGGAAGTGGGACAGGAAATCACTCTAAAAAGAAGATAACCACCCTCCCCCAAAGAATTACATGCCAAATGTGGCATGTAAGGGGGCGAGGAGTGCTTAAAGCGGAAGTTACACTTTTGGGTGGAACTCCGCTTTAACTGATTACGTGACTTTATTTACTCTGCAGTAAATCTGAATATATAAGTAAAAAGCATTGGTTGTATACAGAAGAATTGCTAGGGCAGTTAGGGAATTACACATGATCAGGTACTGACTAAATCTTGGGAATTACTAAAATCCAACCAGAGAACTTGTGTACATTAAATGTGTCAATTACAGGCCAAGTTGGCTATTTTTTGGCTTGGTTTAAGCCATTAATACTTTTATTACTATAATAGAGGCAGCGCTAGATAGAACAAAATCAGCATAGCTGGTACCTCACAGTTCTTAGGATATACTCTTGCACAATTTCTAAAGAAGCTTAATTTCAGAATATATTCTGTGTCCTGCATAATGCAAGCTATAAATTACTAAGGGCCATTGTCTTGCTCACCTGTATTATCAATATTTTCTAAGGAATCCTCTTCAGAAGTACAAAGTAACTGTGATATGTGGTCCCCAAACATTTCCAAGCAATTATTTATGAAGAACTCAACTAGTGTTGTAACCTGTTAAAATAAAAGCACATAGAAGTACAAATGTGTTAGTTTAATTCATATGACCAACATATAAAGGCTGAAAAACAAAAGTTGAGCAAAAGTGGATCTGTTGTAAAGAAAAAACAGACAAAACTTGCTAAAAAAAAATTATTTGAGTACTAAGGGCAATAGTACACCGCTGCTTGGTATTTTATGGTCTACAGTATATGTAAAGGGGTAAATCTGAAATGTCCCTGCCTTATTTGTTTTGCCTGTCATATAATTGCTTTATAGTGCTTTTCATTACAGCATCATTATCACTGCAGAATTCATTTTCCTAATCTGTTTTTAAAACATGAACCAGATTTAAAATTAGTAGGAAAAAATTTTCACCTGATTTTAACAAAAATGTTGCCTCTCTAGGCGTAATTAATTTTTTTTCAATTTATGTAAGTTACATCAGATATCAACACTGTTGATAAAATTAAATGGGAGCAGTGCAGGTTATTCAATTAGATTTTTTTTCATATAAATCATTTTAAAAAAAACTCTTCGCAAGAGATATTAGAATGCCCACCAGGAAGACTATGTGAGAACCTGATGGCTGGAGGGCTGGAATACCTTTGGTTGCATACCTGGTGGTTACTTAGGTTTGTAAAAAATGATCCACTCAGAAAAGCACCACCCTGGTGTTGATATGATAGGCTCTCTACAGTATGGTAGATTACCACTCCCAAGTTTGATCTGACTAGTTAAGTGGTTTTCACATTCTATTGGAATATTGAAGCAGCAATATAATCTCCATTCTTATGGTTAAATGAAACAACTACTCCATCAGAGCATGGGAACTGGACCAAAGGAATGTACCATGATCCAGTAATACAAAGGAGAATCTCAATGGAATTTTTTTTAGAATACGTTATTTTCCAGGTAGCGAGACAAACCATAAATCACCCCCATGGGAGTCAAGTAAGTAGCATATCCTTCCTCTCACATTACTTGAAATTCATCCTTTTAAGAATCCCACTCTCAGAACCATGCCTACCTAGTGCTGAAGCTCAAATGGGCTGGTATAAACATCCCATTGTGCCTCCATGTTAATGGCCCTTTGGCCAAAATAGCTGGAGTGTTGAGATGGTGCCTCTTTGAAAGTTATTGTCAATAATAGAGTGACAAAACAGTTTAGGCTCAATGATTTAGACCACAAAGGAAACAGATTAGCTTTACTATAATCATGAGAATGTCCCTGTTAACATGTATGTATTTGTGTTTATTATTTCTATTTTAACAAAAGGCATTGAAAATTGTTTACCTTTTCATTTAACTCTTTCTGAGTTTCTAGGGCAAGATCCTGATCAACCTGTGATACAAGCATGTTTGGAGCAATGCAAACAGCCAAATTTCTGGAATCCATCTTGTTAATATCCGAAGCATTGTTAATGTGATGAAGAACACACATCAAATGTTGTAATAAGATGAGGTTTGGTTTTGGCAGTTTGTCTGCAACACTGAAGGGAAAAACACAGAAAGGGATGAGAATTTTTTGCAATCTCAGTTGAAATCATTTGAAAACTTTAACAGGCACAGAAACAGAGACTTCCTTCTGAAAGAGGAACTAGACTTCTTTTTTTTTTCTATAAAAAAAGTCCCATTCAGAAATACCCTATAGACAGAGCATTTAGGCCTGGTCACTAAAGTAGGGAACAAAATACATCTTTGTGCTACTAAACCACAAAGAGATGAAGAGTTTTCCAAAACATAAGTTTCGATCTTAATGCACAATGTATTAAATGAGTTGTTCCTGATGCTGTTTTGTCCAGTCACAATCATTCACACAGCATAGCCAATGATAATGATAAAGCTATGCTGACATTTTAAGGTTAGAAACACTTTACTATGTATATTACTAAGCTATTACTAAGACTTTGGCTGAAACGTGCTAATATTCCTCTGTATTTTTTTGGCTGTCCCAGATCGCTTATCGTTTACAAAGTATTGTGAAGGACTGTTATCGGACTCCAGCTCTCTCTTCAAATTAGAATTAGAATTAGATTAGGTCTGCATATCTGGCTTCTCATTAAAACCAGCGCAGGACTTTTGGCATGTCTATTAGCCAGCAGATACATAAATAAGCAGATGACTGTGCATATTTACTATGGAGAGGGAAGCAACTGCTAAACATTCCTGGTGCTGACTTATCAAGGGGAAATAATTAGGAATTTTCCATCAGGAATAATTGCTAATTCCCTAAGGATTTCTTGGCACACAAGCAAGACATTATAGCCCAATGTATCTGAAATTGTCCAGATCACATGACTGTAACTGAAGTTAAAATACAGGCCCTGCACATATTTATATATTTCCTTTTTGTGTTTTAAATTTATGTTAATATTGTACACATTTCCATGTCTATGTTGAATGAATTACTAAAAAATATACAATGTCAATAAATACATAATTTATAATTAATTTATGCTTACCATTGCATCTGCTTAATTCTTCCTTCTAAGGTTGGCTGTTCCATAGCATACATCCATTCATTGTAAAGTTCTGATGATAGCAGCTGGTGAGGAATACCACGTAGGAAGTCCTGTTAGCAGGAAAATATTGTATTTAGTATAGGCATTACAAGAGCCTTATTTACTAAATAAAAATACAGTATCTCATACAAGTGAGTACATCCCTCACATTTTTGTAAATATTTTATTATATCTTTTCATGTGACAACACTGAAGAAACGACACTTTGCTACAATGTAAAGTAGTGAGTGTACAGCTTGTATAACAGTGTAAAGTTGCTGTCCCCTCAAATTAACTCAACACACAGCCATTCATGTCTAAACCACTGGCAACAAAAGTGAGTACACCCCTAAGTGAAAATGTCAGAATTGGGCACAATTAGCATTTTTCCTCCCCGGTGTCATGTGACACGTTAGTGTTACAAGGTCTCAGGTGTGAATGGGGAGCAGGTCTGTTAAATTTGATGTTATCGCTCTCACTCTCTCATACTGATCACTGGAAGTTCAACATGGCACCTCATGGCAAAGAACTCTCTGAGGATCAGAAAAAAAATGTTGCTCTACATAAAGATGGCCTAGGCTATAAGAAGATTGCCAAGACCCTGAAACAGAGCTGCATCACAGTGGCCAAGACCATACAACTGTTTAACAGGACAAGTTCCACTCAGAACAGGCCTCGCCATGGTCAACCAAAGAAGTTGAGTGCACGTGTTCAGCGTCATATCCAGAGATTGTCTTTAGGAAATTGACGTATGAGTGCTGCCAACATTGCTGCAGAGGTTGAAGGGGTGGGGGGTCAGCCTGTCATACGCTGCACACTGCATCAAATTGGTCTGCATGGCTGTCGTCCGAGAAGGAAACCTCTTCTAAAGATGATGCACAAGAAAGCCCGCAAACAGTTTGCTGAAGACAAGTAGACTAAGGACATGGATTACTGGAACTATGTCCTGTGGTCTGATGAGACCAAGATAAACTTATTTGGTTTAGATGGTGTCAAGCATGTCTGGCGGCAACCATTTGAGGGGTACAAAGACAAGTGTGTCTTGCCTACAGTCAAGCATGGTGGTGGGAGTGTCATGGTCTGGGGCTGCATGAGTGCTGCCGGCAGTGGGGAGCTACAGTTTATTGAGGGAACCATGAATGCCAACATGTACTGTGACATACTGAAGCAGAGCATGATCCTGACCCTTCGGACACTGGACCGCAGGGCAGTATTCCAACATAATACCAAACCCCAAACACACCTCCAAGACGACCACTGCCTTGTTAAAGAAGCAGAGGGTAAAGGTGATGGACTGGCCAAGCAGGTCTCCACTCCAAACCCTATTGAGCATCTGTGGGGAATCCTCAAATGGAAAGTGGAGGAGCGCAAGGTCCACCAGTTCCGTGATGTTGCCATGGAGAAGTGGAAGAGGACTCCTGTGGCAACCTGTGAAGCTCTGGTGAACTCAATCCCGAAGAGGATTAAGGCAGTGCTTGAAAATAATGGTGGCCGCACAAAATATTGACACTTTGGGCCCAATTTGGACATTTTCACTTAGGGGTGTACTCACCTTTGGTGCCAGCAGTTTAGACATTAATGGCTGTGTGTTGAGTTATTTTGGGGACAGCAAATTTACACTGTTTTACAAGCTGTACACTACTTTACATTGTAGCAAAGTGCAATTTCTTCAGCGTTGTCACATAAAAAGATATAATAAAATATTTACAAAAATGTGAGGGGTGCACTCGCTTTTGTGAGATACTGTATAGTAGTAGATAACATTTGTTTTTTTTTACTTTAAATCATAGGTTCTAATAGCCTAGTCTTAGCTTTTGATAGCCACCTGCTGTTGAAATCCAGTATTGCAAAACTATCGTTGATATAACTATATGCTATAGTGGCACCACTGTATCTGGTTGGACATTATTAACCCAAGCAATATAAATAACAGTCCGTAAGGGGTCATGCTGTAGCTCATAGGGAATGCATAGTCTAATCTGTTGGAGGCATGGAGATATCAGAAGCATATGGGGGTTTTGCACAGAAACTGAAATTCAACATCCAGTTGCTAAACAGGTAGTTTTCATACATTACCTTAAACACAACTGCCAGTAAATGCACAGATTTGCTTTTTAAGTCTAAGTCTCTTCCATAGTTTAGGTCTTCTTTCAACTCCTTGCGAGATTTTTCATTGGCAGCTTTACGAAAAACCCCTTCAGTCAAGGGACCTTGTATACGTAGTATGGTTAACATCTCCTGTAAAGATGAAATGCAATTTATACTCCGAATTAACATGTATATGCCTGAGTCTAAAATAGAAATTAAGGATGCATTGCATTAACTGTTTACTTACATGGATTGCTTTAGGAAGGTTGTCCTCGTCACACACAATGGACAGTGGTTGGTCAAATAAAGTTGCCTTTAACTCTGGAGGACTTGAGGGTTCTGACACTGTGGCATTTCGCTTCAAAGTAAAGGGCCAGGAAATGACTGTTTTTCTCTTCTTATTGCTCTCTGATCAGAAAAATAGAAACAATAAGAAGTTAAATGAGACAAACCACTCTAATATACAGATTTACAACATTTCTTACCAAGGGGAGGTCCCTTAATATAGCCTTTCCTGTGTTTGTTTTCAATATATTATTTAACACATACAGTAAATATATTGATCATTTTTTCATTGTTCAGCCTTCTAAGGCACAACTTTTTTCAGATAGTTTCATCTCTTGACTTTTTTTTTAATCTCTTTCTGGTGGCACAGTCATTTTTTTAACATGAGAATTAGTCCAGAAATAGGTCACACTTTGTGGGCGTAGGACACAACAGGTACTTTCCCAACAACTATTTGGTTTCAAACCAAACATTATAAAGTTTGGTAAAGGACATTTCTATTAGCTATGCTATGTTATCCTTTTCCACTATAGATTTGCCTTCTTTTGCCTACACATACAGTATATTACATGTATGATTTATCTGCTCTTTTTCAAACAGGTAAGCCAAAAGCATTAAAGAATATCATTATCTAATGCAGGCCAAATTATATAGACTATTTTTTCTAAATACCTACTTAAATGTAAAATTAAAACAGGTTTTTTACTACTCACCAATCACATGACAGTTGACGTCCTCACTAATCATGGCTGCCAGCAGCTGGTACTTCTTTACATCTGCCTGTTAATCAAAAGGAATTACATATTCATTTTTAGAGTCTTCAATTAAAATGGACGACCAAATAATTTGCAACAGAGCATTTTTCATTTCTGAATTAATCAGCAGAAGCATTAAATGGGCAACGTCTGAACCAGTATAATTATAAAATAGTAAATACATCAAACATTTCATTGCATTTATGTACTAAAATTACCACTGGGATCTTTAGTGATTACAACTATACACGCCTATTGCTACAGTTACGACTCTCGCATTTCTGTCTCTTTATGCATCTAACTGCATAAAGGAGAAGTAGTTGCCACCATGCTTTCCTTAGAGTAAGCACTGATGCAAAGGTTGCTTCCTATGTTTCATTCAAAACACATTCAAACAGAGCTCTGATTACTCACCTCTGTATGGCATTCAATTAGGTTCTCCATGTTGTTGGCAACCAGAGCTTTAGACTGTAACAGAAGAAACAGAATTATCCTAATTAATTATGCCATAATCATTATGTGGTAAAATGGTTAGCCATATTCTTTGGCTGCCTCACAGTAGCATTAATGGGAAAGTTTACAGAATCATAAGACATAGGTCATATATAATCTTCCTAGCCTAATGAAATGTTTGTTGCATACTTACAGCATTGCAGCCTGTGAGAACCTTCATTAGTAATCGCGCACAGGGTACAGTGGTGCCCTCAATGCCACCAACTTCTCGTATCTGCCTGAAAACAGACATGGAGCTAGTTAGAATTTTAGGGCTTCTGCTATCTGCATAACAGTCAAGCTTTTATAGTAAAACCATTTTATGTCTTGGATGTATCTATAACTATAATAAGTAAAGCACAAAACAGTTAATTGATATCAGTCATTTTTGCTATGCATCTGAAAGTACAATGTAACACATGACTGGTCACAGTTACCCACAATCAACTGAATCCAACTATATTTTAAGCTTCTTGCAATATGATCACTAATGTCAAAAGAACTTCTTCATCAAAAATACCTTTTGCAATTTATGACTCAATGAAGAAAAATTAGAACATTTGCCAGCTTTCTATTGATGTCTGTGTCTCCACTGTGAGGTTTCTCCTGGTTTCTTTGCTGGAGACATTAGGAAGTGAGTGGAAATCCCCCCAAAGTGAGGGAAACTCCCACCTCTGACAGATATTTGCTCTACTACCGTCTTGAGACAAATGTTTACTTTTGGATTTCCCCTCACTTTCTATTTTAGTGAATCCCCCATTTGAGACACAAGCAGCAATAAAACCCAGAAGTTCTCAACCTTATTTACTCTATCTAGCTTTTCCAAAACAAGAAAGTGTTTTGATTGGAGCTTCAATGGAGGTATGAATAGACATCACACTTTACAATGTGTAGCACGGCAGTTTCAGGGCACATTTCATTACAACAAAATAGCATCAATTAAAATAACATTTTAATGAGTGTTAAAGTAATCAGTGAACAGGGAACAAAAATAATATTAAGTTACAAACGGACGCATGAACAGTTGCTTCTGTCTCCTGTGGGCAGGAATGACGGTTTTTACACTTTCTCCCCAGCTCTGTAACAGTTGACACTGCAGGCAAAAAGGGCGGGCTTTCTTATCACCACAAATCTAACTCATTAATGAAATTTTTGCTTAGGAACATAGCTGCAAAATAACAGCTTCATTGATGGGTCAGTCTCTGTACAAGGTCGATGTACAGAATGTCCATAATGGAGGACCCAGCACTTTCATTAATGAGACTGATAGATGTTTCTTAGCTGAACTGCCTTACTTTGCACAATTTGTTTGAAAGATGCAATAGAACTTCAATTGTAACACTGACTGATCCCTAATATACTTTTAGTAAGTGCATGTTGCAATATACTGTATTTTTATTTAGTCTATGGGTGTGCATAGTAGGAAGCAAGCATAAAAATAAATAGTTTGACTTTTTGACTGCATATTGTGTCTGTTCACAAGGTGTGTATATTTTTTAACTATTCATAATTAATAGGGTGTTTTCGTTTCTGTGGCTCAGTGGCACTTCCACGCTCACATATATCACAATAATAAAAACATATTACCACAATCTGAAACAATTTATTTTTCAAAAGGTTTCCGTTCAACAGAGTAGCTGCAAATGCAGAGCGCTATTGTAAATACATTGAACCACAAGTGAACTCCCGTACAAAACAACCGCAAGCATAAAAACATATAAACAGATAAATTGAACCGACCAAAAACAGCCTGTACTCTAAACTGAAAATCCTAATATACTGTGATGGTGCTAGTCCACTACATTTGATATTTCTTCAAAACACACTGTAGTTTTAAAACAAGAGGAATATGAAGAAATTAGGCCATAATGCCCAGTTATATGCATAACAATAGTAGTAATGTGTACCAAAGTACATAAGTGGCAACACTACCAACTAATATGCTGATTAAATGAATTTTAGTGACCAATGAATTAGATTTAAATACATTAATACAGGCATTTGAATATTTAATGTCAAATAAATACATAATAAATAAATAAATAAATATGAAATAACAAAATTAATACATTTAAATAAATTAATTCAGTGACCATAAGAAGTTAGCAACAGGATAATACAAGCCATACTCTTAACACAATTTGCACACCTACTTAAAAAACTGGGGAGGATAATAAATAATTTGAAATAAACATTTTTCCCATTCTCATTTGTGCTTCAGACTACAATGAAAGACGATTGCATGTGCCTGCCTTGCTGCCCAACATTAATCTATTGTCTATAAAGTCTAAAGTATTAATGTTTCCCTCTGTTCTAGCATATATACAAAAATTTACATTATGTTATTTTTGCTTTGCTGCCTGATAGTTTATCCACAGAACCCTTAACTATGTTGGTTACATGTGGTTCACTATTAATGTCGTTTTCACCAATTTATTAACAGGGACTCAGTACCTTTCTATCTAAAAACATACTGCTTGCCTGTGTGTTTAGAGATGCATTGCTCTTTGAATTGTTTGAAAGGAATAATTTTAATAGTATTTTTAACAATAAAAGACAAAAAAATCACACTTACCACACAAGTGTATCCAGCCAGAGTTCCTTCACTTCACAGGAACTGCAATGGAAATAAGACAAGTGTGCATAACAATCCAGTGCTACCAAGTCAGGGTCAGGCAATGACTAAAACTTGACTCCTCCACGCTTTCCTATTTTGTTGTCGCGGGCAGGTGGAAATTCACAAGTCACAGAAACAGGAAGGAGCGTCATCATGGGTTACTCTGTAAAATTTAGTGCTATGAAAACACGCCTGTTTCCTTTTGTCTTTTACAGGGGAGCTTTGTGACTCTATGGGTATTCTAATGGAAATCATGACACCTTTTAGGTATTAGTACCCGTTACGTCAGATTTTATTCAGTCACCTAAACCAATAGGTTTTAAAAACATTGTGTACGCACACAGCTTTATAACATTGGCTCCTGAAGTAAATTTTAATCACATTTCACGTTCTAGATAAACATTGTTTTAAAGGCTTTCAACTAAATTACTGCAGTTTTAAATATATAAGTAAGGTCATTTTAAAGCAAGATGCCCACATATTAAAACAGTTGTCAACCTATGAGGTGAGTATATTATCTAAATTTTCCCTAAAGGGTACTTTTTTGCAGTGTTTTAGGGTAAGAAAATAGCACATTATATAAGCGGACTTGGCCACTGAGGCAGAAAGTCTTCTTTATATAAACAAATTGGATACTAATTTGCTTTGTCCCGCTGTATGCTCAGATCACTCTCTACATTATCTAAGAGATGTTGGAAAATCTTAAAATACCTGGCAATCCTGCCTGTCCTCTTACAAAGGAAATACTTACTGTTTGTTACTGACCATGCTAGACATGAGAGAAGATCAGTTTTAGGGTGAATCATTTGTGTATCTTCTTCTGACTTAAAGATAAGGTGAATTTTGCTATCACACAGCACCCCTATAATTACAAAGTCATAAAATAGCTGCCAAGCCCCCTTATCTAGCCCCTCGCAGTTTACATGATGCGCCTGGGTTCTCCATGGAGCGAAAAAGCATCTGGGACCCATGACATCAGAAAAAGCTGCCAAGCATCTTTTGCAGTCTCCGCCTCTAGCCCTCCAAGCTCTGGGAAGAAGAGGGGGATTGAGTGGCAACAAGAATGCCCCTAAAAGACTACCAAAAAAGTTATTCACATACCCTTTCTATTCTTTAAAACAGGACTAAATCATTTTGGTTTGTTTGGTTTGTTTTTAGATACTTTGCATTTACATACATTTTAAGGTTCCATTCTCGGGACACCAATGTTCCAAGATATTTTCACCAACCAGAGATTTAAGAAGGAATTCTGCACTTCTTTATCAGTGATGTTTTTACTGACCATAAATGTTGCAAGGGCTCTTACATGAACCCCCAGCATACATGGGACTTTATTTTTATAATTATGTTTTATTGCATTTTTTGCACAAATAAAGTACAAAGAAAGGTATGATATGCATCAAAAGACATAAAATCAGATACAATCTTGTGAGCAACTAAAATGTCTGTTTCACTATATTAAGCAAGCAGCAAGAAACACACTCCCAATATAAATGTGCAAATGATATCAACTTAAAATATTGCTGCTCTAATAAAACATGAACCTATACAATACATACAATGCCTTGAAAATGTATTCATCAGTGGCAGCTGGTGACGTTTCAGGATGGGGGTACCAGACCCCGCCCTTCCTTTTTGACCCCTCCCACTTCACATAAGCCCCACCCCTTATAGAATCCACCCACTCCAGCAAGTATTCCACTTGCTTCCACCCATAGTGTCAGGAGTATACAGCCCCAGCATCACAGGACAGAGTAAACAGCTCAGCCTCACAGATCAGTGTATACAGCTCAGGGTATACAGCTCAGCATCACAGATCAGGGTATACAGCTCAGCATCACAGATCAGGGTATACAGCTCAGCCTCACAGATCAGGATATACAGCTCAGGGTATTCAGTTTAGCATCACAACTCAGGGTATGCAGCTCAGGGTATACAGCACAGCATCACAGCTCAGGGTATACAGCCCAGGGTATACAACTCAGCCTCACAGCTCAGGGTATACAGCTCAGCCTCACAGATCAGGGTATACAGCTCAGCCTCACAGATCAGGGTATACAGCTCAGGGTATTCAGCTCAGCATCACAGATCAGGGTATACAGCTCAGCATCACAGATCAGGGTATACAGCTCAGGATATACAGCTCAGCCTCACAGCTCAGGGTATACAGCTCAGGGTATACAGCACAGCATCACCGATCAGGGTATACAGCTCAGGCTATACAGCTCAGCATCACAGATCAGGGTATACATCTCAGGGTATACAGCTCAGCACACAGCTCAGGATATACAGCTCAGAGTATACAGCTCAGCATCACAGCTCAGGGTATACAGCTCAGCATCACCGGTGAGGGTATACATCTCACGGTATACAGCTCAGCACACAGCTCAGGGTATACAGCTCAGAGTATACAGCTCAGGGTATACAGCTCAGGGAGGGTATACAGCTCAGCTTCACAGATCAAGGTATACAGCTTAGGGTATACAGCTCAGGATCATAGATCTGGGTATACAGCTCAGCATCACACATCAGGGTATACAGCTCAGCATCACAGATCAGGATATACAGCTCAGGGTATACAGCACCATATCCCAGCTCAGGGTATACAGCTCAGCCTCACAGATCAGGGTATACAGCTCAGGGTATACAGCTCAGCCTC
The DNA here is from genome assembly GCA_037952835.1 of Lithobates septentrionalis. Lineage (NCBI taxonomy): Eukaryota > Metazoa > Chordata > Amphibia > Anura > Ranidae > Lithobates > Lithobates septentrionalis. The sequence goes on from JBBDGP010001118.1 coordinate 1,312,845, forward strand.
ACAGATCAGGGTATACAGCGCATGGTATTCAGCTCAGCATCACAGATCAGGGTATACAGCTCAGGGTATACGGCTCAGCATCACAGATCAGGGTATAAAGCTCAGGGTATACAGCTCAGCATCACAGATCAGGGTATACAGCCCAGGGTCTACAGCTTAGCCTCACAGTTTCGGGTATACAGCTCAGGGTTTACAACTCAGCCTCACAGGTCAGGGTATACAGCTCAGGGTATACGGCTCAGCATCACAATTTAGGGTATATACCTCAGGGTATACTGCTCAGGGTATACAGCTCAGCATCACAGATCAGGGTATACATCTCAGGGTATACAGCTCAGCATCACAGCTCAGGGTATACAGCTCAGCACACAACTCAGGGTATACAGCTCAGGGTATACAGCTCAGGGTATACAGCTCAGCATCACAGCTCAGGGTATACAGCTCAGCATCACAGATCAGGGTATACCGCTCAAGCGAGTGGTGGGTGGGTCTCCTTCCCCAGCAGCCAATATCCAAAGATGCACTGGGCAACTGCTGATCCACATTCTAGCACTAACAGCAAGCCCAGCAGCCAGATCCAAGTCATACATTATCAGTGCAGGGGAAGCAGATACAGATGAGGTCTATAGAGCTGTCAGGACATCCAGATCGCACACCATCCCCATACACTGACAGATAAGATGAAGATGTGTGTGGCCCATCAGATGTGTGTATGGACGAGTCAGGTGAAATGTCAGTGATCGGCTTTACCTGGAGGAGATCATGAGATGTCAGCTCCTGTTGAATCATCTATAAAGTTCATCCCAAGCTAGCGAGGACAGATCACAGTGAACGCCTCATCATCACTACACATGCTCCTGGCCGCCTGACCCCAGAAAAGGACAGTCGGTGCTGCTTATCTAAGTAACTTAGCTTACCCGCCCATTCCTTCAGGCCATTCTCTCTGAGTGGTGGGGAAGCCTGAAGTGATGGTTCAGCGATAAGCCCCGCCTACCGTTCTCCAGACCCGCCAATCAGGTGCAACAGGGTGGAATCTGGAATGAATGAATGGATGTAGAGAGTGGGACTGGGAGTGTTCAGGACGCATGGCTTGCGCCCTGTTTACACTCCAAACACCACCCAATGAAGCTTTTCAGCTACAATCACCTGATTGCAGCAGTCAAGCTTCTAGTGGACAGCTCAGTGTCCGGTGACCAGACGCTCTTAAAGGACCACTTTTTTTTTTTCATGTCGAGTGCCCCCCATTGAAGGGGCGTCACTGGTATTCATAATCCTTGATATTATCCATATTTTGTCATGTTACAACCAAAAACATAAATGTATTTTATTGGGATTGTATGTGATAGACCAACACAAAGTGGCACATAATTGTGAAGTGGAAGGAAAATGATAAATGGTTTTCCAAATTTTTTACAAATAAATATATGAAAAGTGTGGCATGCATTTGTATTCAGCCCCCCTGAATCAATACTTTTTAGAACCATCTTTCGCTGCAATCAAAGCTGCAAGTCTTTTTGGGTATGTCACTGCTAGATTTTCACATCTAGAGAGTGACATTAGTGCCCATTCTTCTTTGCAAATGGGATTGGAAGGAGAGAGTCTGTGAACTAGACATGTGCATTCGTTTTCGTCCGAATGCATTTTCGTCCGAATTTTAGGTATTTTCGTTATCGTTTTAACAAACGATAACGAAAGTGCAGAGTCCGAAAAACGAAAGATCCGACATAAACAAATGCTTTATTTTTGTTTTCGTTGCTACAACAGTTCGATATAGATAGGAGATTCGACATGATGATGACAATAACAATCTGTGTCCATCAAACCTGTGGGTCGAATGTGCCTAACCTTAACTCTATTAGTCCAAGATTATTCTACATAGAGAGAAAAGATTCGACATAGAGAGAAAAGATTCGACGTAGGGGAGGAAAGATTCGACGTAGGGGAGGAAAGATTCGACGTAGGGGAGAAAAGATAAATAAAAATAATGATGATGATGAATGTTATTGGCTGATTGTAACCAAAGAGGTGTAGCAGTAAAATAGCTAGAACAACACACGTACTTTGGCTTATGGTGTCTGTTGAAAGTTCTAAGAAGATTCGACGGAGCAGGTAAACTATACGGCATTGTACAGTTTAGCTGCTCCGTCGAATCTTCTTTGAACATTCGACAGACACCATAAGCCTTCAATGACAGATTCGACCTTAATTTGGATTTTCGGACGAATGCAATTTTTAACGAAAAATGAAATAAATAAAAACGAATTTCGGGAGTAACTAAATAAATTTATTTTTCAGACGAAAACGAAATTCCGAAACGAAATATTTCAGTGTGCACATGTCTATTGTGAACAGCAATTTTCAAGTCTTGCCACAGATTCTCAATTGGATTTAGGTCTGGACTTTGACTGGGCCATTCAACATGCTTTGATCTAAACCATTCCATTGTAGCTCTGGCTGTATGTTTAGGGTTGTTGTCCTGCTGGAAGGTGAACCTCCACCCCAGACTCATATCTTTTGCAGCTCTAACTAGTTTTCTTTTAAGATCGCCCTGTATTTGGCTCCATTCATCTTCCCATCAACTCTGACCAGCTTCCCTGTGCCTGCTGAATAAAAGCATCCCCACAACATGATGCTGACACCACCATGTTTCAAGGTGGGGATGGTGTTTTCAGGGTGATGTGCAGTGTTAGTTTTCCGCCACACATAGTGTTTTGCTTTTAGGCCAAAAAGTTCAATTTTGGTCTCATCTGACCAGAGCACCTTCTTCCACATATTTGCTATGTCCCTCACATGGCTTCTCGCAAACTACAAACAGGGCTTCCTTTGGCTTTATTTCAACAATGGCTTTCGTCTTGCCATTCTTCCATCAGAACCAGCTTTGTGGAGTGCACAACTAATAATTGTCCCGTTGACAGATTCTCCCACCTGAGCTGTGGATCTCTGCAGCTCCTCCAGAGTTACCATGGGCCACTTGGCTGCTTCTCTGATTAATGCTCTCCTTGCCCTACCTGTCAGTTTAGGTGGACGGCCATGTCTTGTTAGGTTTGCAGTTGTGCCATACTCTTTCCATTTTCGGATAATGGATTTAACAATGCTCCATTGGAATATTTTTAGATAACCTAACCCTGCTTTAAACTTCTCCACAACTTTATCCCTGACCTGTCTAGTGTGTTCCTTAGCCTTCATGATGTTGTTTGTTCACTAAGGTTCTCTAACAAACCTCTAAAGGGCTTCACAGAACCGCTACATTTATACTAAGATTAAATTACTCTAAAATTGACTAGATTTTCTAATTAGGTGACGTCTAAAGGAAAATTGGTTCCACTAGATTTTGGTTAGGGGTATCAGAGTAAAGGGGGTGAATACAAATGCACACCACACTTTTCAGATATTTATTTGTAAAAAATGTTGAAAATCATTTATCATTTTCCTTCCACTTCACAATTATGTGCCACTTGATGTTGGTCTATCTGATAAAATTCCAATAAAATACATTTACGTTTTTGGTTGTAACATGACAAAATGCTTTGGATACTAAGTGCTTGGCTTCAGCTTTCTGGAGTCAAGCTCTGCCTTACAGGGCCAAGGGCCAAGTGTCATGTTTTGGAAATAAACACGTAGGATTAATTTTTTGGTGTGCAGCCACTTTCTTCTGTCCGTTCATTGATCTTCGGTGGTGAGCCGTGGTATTGCACCCAGCACTATTTGGACTGCAGGGATTGCTCACCTGGAGCGGAGTTTCCTTCTTTGAATTGTAAACATAATAATAACTAGCAGGGGTTGCCTAAGGCCTACTAAGTACTTCAAGGTTTCCTCTGTGTTAAAAGTTTGAGAAAAGCTGCCCTGTGGAGTTCCATTTCGTGCCTAGTGCTGAGCTTGCTGTTTTTTGTTTTTTTTTGGGAAGCCCCCTTTTTATGTTTTGTTATTTTTTTACCCTTTTTAATACTAGTCTTCATGCACTTCAGCATTGGTATGGAAGGCATTGAGGGAGAAATCAAAGATACTCTTTACTAAGATCCAGTACTGGATGCTGACAGGCAGTGAACTCCTAACACCACTGAAGCACAGAAAAGAGTGGTGGCATGAGTCAGATTGTCTATATAACCTGTCTGCCACCTCTCATGGGAAGATTTCACACCCTCCCTGGTGAACCAGTATGAACACAAATAGAAATTATTAAAGCCAGGATTCCAAAGAGTGGAGCAAAAGCTCTCCCTTCAACACTGACTCCCCACACTTACTGCCATCTTGGAATAGACTTAGCTCCGATGTCTGGTGTATTAGGCTGGTAGTATCATGGGGAAATGAATGACTTTTATCTATTTTTTTTATTATTTTAATATAAAATAGGAACAAAACAAAGTCCTGAGTCAGAGAAAAAGTGTATCCCACTATAGAAAGCCCCAACTGATGTACTTGCCAACATTTGCCTGGGTGAACAATTGAGACATGGAAGATGTGGCTCATTTACTATGTATTTCCAATACTTGAAATCATTGTTCTAGAAATATAAAATGTATTATTATTTTGAGCAGATGGTGGGGGGTCCTTGTTTTTAGGCCCTCCCATACTGACGTATCCTTCAGTGCTGAGGGACATATATTTTAGTATCAGCAAGTTGATTGGCCACTAGGCTGGCAGCCCAGCAATAATGGGGATATCGGGCAATTTGCCAGATGGTCTAGTCTGTTATAGATGGGGCTGGAGATGCATGTCATTTCAAAAAAAGAAGTATACCAGATACAGTAAATAAGCTGCAGATTGAGCGCTATGTGTACATTTTCACTAGACACCAACTGGCCAAGTTTGGGTTGAATTCTAAACTTGAACATGGTTGGTCCACTCATTTCTTCTTGGAAATCCTTCTATCTACCATCTGAAGACAAAACTCACTTGCCAAAAAATGCCACCAAATGCACATAAAAACTTAGCAAGGAAATGTAAAACAGGTCAAGATATACATTTTTTAATGACATACATTTATTAAGTTTCTCCAATACTTGGAATCAGTGTTCTATAAACATCCAATTCATTATCATATTCAGGAATACAACAAACGTATACTTCCCTTTTTTTGTAAAATCTTATTTTCAGTGAAAGCACGTGACTGACTGGGTACTGTATAACACAATGACAAAGGCATTTTACAATTTAGGAAAAAGTGTTTACTCTTATCAGTCTTCAAAAAAAAAAGTACCAAGGTCAATTTAGGGTCAATGGTCAATTTAAGACTAGATTAGCAGTGCAAAAAGCTGATTTCCAGCTCTTATAAAAAACAAAAAATCTGAAACACTGGAACTGTACATGCAGCTCAGTAAGTGCTATTGACGCATTTGGTATAAAGAAAAAAAAATTACATGTGCTAAGGATTTATAGTGTATCGATTCAGATCTAAACACAGCAGTACTGTAAACTATGGGCCTTTGCACACATGTGCTTTGTGCCCTGTAATCATTCATTGCATTGAGCTACATAAGCCAAAAAAAAATAAAATTCTGTGTCTCGGGTCAGTATTAGATTTTTTTTTTTTTTATCATGCATGTAAGCGTTTGTGATAAAGTTTACATGCGTACTTGCATAAAGTTATTCTTAGCCGGAAAATTAAACAAAAAAAATACTAGTTTATTCTAACAAGGAATTATGTCTGGATTTTGGCAAGGCAGGAAGTGACCAGTGTCCTGGCAAGATACAAAAGGTACAGCTGTTTTGTGGGGGGTTTAAATTCTTCATTTAGTGAAAGACAAGAGTTTACAAATTGTGTACACAATAGTAGTCACAGTGGTAATGCAGCTCAGACATAGCTGAGGAGTCACAACATAGTCAAAAATACACCAACTCAGGGAAGGTTCATAAGGCCAAGAACCTACAAAAATAGGATAATTTCAAAAGTCCATTAAAACCTTCTGGATGACGTGGAGGTAACCTCCGCAGCAATAAGTAAGATTCCCAAGCTAACTGTCTGCCAGAGACCTGAACCCTATGCCTTTTGACAAGGATTTTTATATACAGTAATTAATATGAGAGGACAAACAAAAGGTGAGAAAGAAGAAGAAAAGAAAAGAAAAAAAAGGGGGGGGGAAGGGGGGTGAGTCAGTGGGGAGGGAACCTAGACCAGCATGGAATAATTGGGTCAATAGTTATCGGCCATGCCATAGCACTCTAGGTGGAACCCTATTGATCAATCAGCTCCTGATAAGCGGTAGAAAAGAAAAAAGATTGACCACGGGTACCACTTATCACGGATCACGTACTCTCTATGGTCGAAAGAAGCTGTAAGGCGTTCCATGTGTTCAATGTCATTAATTTTAGGCAGCCACAGAGAAAAAGTAGAAGTAATGGGTTGTTTCCACAAGGCAGGAATGCAAGCCCTATCTGCATTCAGCAAATGTACCATAAGCAAGGATGTAAGCTTTAGTACTAGAAAGGGCGGATTTTTGGACAGTGCCAGAAGATATGTAAGTAAGAGCCTTCCTCCCGCCCACATCTTCAGCAAAGTTGAATGTGTGCGGGAAGATCTTGTGTAGAGTAGTCCGAACCCCATTCCAACAGCATAGAATCTTGTAGTCCTGCTCCTGGAACTTATTTGCAATGGAAGATAGTATGCAAACAAAGTCACCGGCTCCACCTGGTCAGGAGAGGAAATCATCTGCAGATCATATTCCCATTTACAGCGGGTAAAATAAGTATTGGTCACGTCACCATTTTTCTAGATAAATATATATTTCTAAAGGTGCTATTGACATTCATTTTCCACCACATGTCAGTAACAACCCATGCAATCCATACATTCAAAGAAACCAAAACAAAAAGGTTCATAAATTAGGTTATGTGTAATGAAATGGAATGACACAGGGAAAAAGAATTGAACACGCTAACTGAAATGTATTTAAAACTGCATACAAAATCCTTTGTTGGTAATGACAGCTTTAAGACACCTCCTGTATGGAGAAACTAGTCGCATGCACTGCTCAGGTGTGCTCTTCAAATCTTGAAGGTTCCGTGGGCCTCTTCTATGAACTCTGAACTTCTTTCCATAGATTTTCTATTGTATTAAAGTCAGGTGATTGGCTGGGCCATTCTAGCAGCTTTGTTTTCTTTCTTTGAAACAAATTGAGAGTTTCCTTGGCTTTGTGTTTGGGATCATTCTCTTGCTGAAATGCCCACCCTCATTTCATCTTCATCATCCTGGTAGATGGCAGCAGATTTTTATCAAGAATGTTGTGGTAAATTTTTTCACTCATCCTTCCTTCAATGACATAAAGTTTGCCAATACCATATGCTGAAAAAACAGCCCCACACCATGATGTTCCCACCTCCAAACTTCACTGTTGGTATGGTGTTTTTGGGGTGATGTGCAAACCTCCAAACATGGTGTGTATTATGGCATCCAAGGAGTTCAAGTTTGGTCTCATCTGAAAAGGACGATATCCTCCCAGTATTTCACAGGCTTGTCTAAATGTTGTGCAGCAAACTCTAAACAAGCTTCAACATGCTTTTTCTTCAGCAATGGTGTCTTGCATGATGAACGTGCATACAGGCCATGGCGGTTGAGTGCATTACTTATTGTTTTCTTTGAAACTATTGTACTTGCTAATTCCAGGTCTTTCTAAAGCTCTCCACAAGTGGTCCCTTGCTCTTGGAAAACTCTTCTGATAAATCTTGACACTCCTCTGTCAGAAATCTTGCGAGGAGCACCTGGTCATGACCGGTTTATGGTGAAATGATGTTCTTTCCACTTCTGCATTATGGCTCCAACAGTGCTCACTGGAACATTCAAAAGTTTAGAAATCCCTCTGTAACCAATGCCATCAGTATGTTTTGCAACCATAAGGTTGTGAAGGTCTTGAGAGAGCTATTTGCTTTTACCCATCATGGGATGTTTCTTGTGTGACACCTTGGTAATGGGACACCCTTTTTTCTAGGTCATAATTTGATACTGAACCAGCTGATATTAATTTGAACTGACAATGGACAGGATTGCTTTCTAATTACTGATAGATTTCAGCTGGTGTCTTGGCTTTCCATGCTTTTTGCACCTCTCTTTCTTCATGTGTTTAATACTTTTTCCCTGTGTCATTCCATTTTATTACACATAACTTAATTTCTGAACTTATTTGTTTGGATTTCTTTGTATGGATGGATTGCATGCGTTCTTATCGACATAATATGAAAATTCCATGTCAATAGCACCTTTAGAAATATATTTACCTAGAAAAATGGTGCTACTTCAATACTTATTTTACACGCTGTATGTACGTAAGGAGGAGCAAAACCTTCTGGTGGAAGGACCAATAGTTTATACAATTGAGACAAAAGGTGGGGAACATATGAGGTGTCTAGGCACAAATCCTTGAAAGGAGTGGGTTTGCACAATGCCCCAGATTTTGGGAGAGAGGACTTCCGAAAGTGATAAATATGGTATGCAGACCAAGGGTCCATAGGTGGGGCCAGGAAATACTGAATATCCCTGAAATCCCTGCGCAGACTATATGCAATACAGTGAATGTGACAAAAATGTCACATTAAGTCAACAATACATTTTTTAAATTTTTATTATTTTTTTCATTTAATTTTATTTATTTTTTTACTTTACTTTTATTTATTTCATATCTTTTTATATATTTTTTCCATAATTTCTTGGAATGGATCATTGTAATATGCGCTATATTTGTAAATGTTTCTACCTTAATTTTTTGTACATTATTTAATAATATTTTTTTAACATTTATTGCAATGTAGGATCTATCCGCAGGCGGATATTGTTTTCCAATTGTGTACTGGTGGTCAAGCTCAGGACTGGCGGAATTTAGGTTTGGGTGTAGTAGGAAGGGTTGGAGGGTCTACTGGGAGTTGTCACCAACATAAAAGATCCACATGCCACCCTAAGACTGTAACTTCTGATGACGCTTCCTGGGCAGAGACATTCAGTTGAATTGCGCACAGAAGATTACGACCACTTAGCGTTGCAGACACCAAATGCGCGACCAGCATGGCTCAGACAATATTTTCATATCCTTTGTTTTTCATAGTGGAACTAAACTCTCTTATCGTTTACACCCAAGGAAGCTGCCATCTTAGCCTCTGTCTGATCTGCAGTTGCCATGGTGCTGCACATGTGATCAGCTATAAAACCAGTCATTTGATAGCTTGACAGTTCAGTTGATAACTAACATAAGCACATTAGTAGCTGAGCTGTAACAGTTATTATTAATGGTATGCCTTGAATTTAAAGTGGGGTTCCACCCAAAAAACAAAAATACCTGGAAAAATTCTAAAAAAAAACCAAAAAAACATTTGGATATTTTTTTTTTTCACTTACCTCTAAATGCCTGTTGCTAGGTGGTCCCTCGTAGTCTGCCTGTTCCTTAGCCTGGGCTGGTGACATCACTTCCCCCTCGGCACAGGAAGGGCTCTGCTCTGCTCCCTCCCGCCTGTCAATCATCTGGGACCCATTACAGGTCCCAGGTGATTGAGCAGCCAATCACGGTGCGCGGCGCCGCTCGCACATGCGCAGTGGGTGTCAGGCTGTGAAGCCACAGCCCGGCGCCCACAGTTGAAATGCCGGCGCCGACGAGCGGAGGGGGGGGACGAGCGGGGCTTCGATCCCCCGCATCGCTGGACCTAGGAACAGGTAAGTGTCCAATTAAAAGTCAGCAGCTGCAGTATTTGTAGCTGCTGACTTTTAATTTTTTTTTTTTTGATGGCCCCCCTGGGTGGAACTCCTCTTTAACTGTTTTGGGAAGCAGTTAAATCAGTGGGTTCGGTTCTGCTTCAACTTAAAGCGGAGTTCCACCAAAAAATGGAACTTCTGCTTTAAGGTAGGTGACCCCTGACATGCCACATTTGGCATGTCATTTTTTTTGGGGGGGCGGTACCCTCTTTCCAGAGGGTCCCAGCTCCCACTTCCTCCCGGCGCGCCGCGGCACCAGAAGGGAGATCACCTCTCTCCCCTCCCTCTCGGCAATCATCTGGGACGCGTCACAGGTCCCAGATGATTGCCCGGCCAGTCATGGCGCGCGGTGCAGCGCCCACACTTACAATGCCGGTGCCGCAGAGAGGAAGGGGAGACGAGCGGGGCTTCACTCCCCCGCATCGCTGGACCCTGGGACAGATAAGTGTCCAATTATTAAAAGTCAGCAGCTGCAGTATTTGTAGCTGTTGACTTTTAATGTGTTTCTTTTAGCAGAACTCCGCTTTAACGCCTAAAGTAACCTACTAATCCTTGACCATTGTTCAACCATTAATCTACTCCATAAAAATAGATTAACTCTTAAACATTTGTTCTTATCTTTTTGTGTTCCAGGGGAGGTGTACTTGTTCTGCAATCTTGACAATGAAAAACAAAGAAAGCACATTTGCATTTCACTAAATGATGCTAGACATACCCAGAAAACAGTAATTTCCTTCAATTCTCTAAAACAAGCACATATTTTCACTTTAGTATTTTTATTTTCAGTACCTTTCTAGAGGTGTGTTCAAGTAAAAAAAAAAAAAGTGACTGTGGTAACTGAATAGTGACTGTTTCACGTGTTGTATGCTTTTTTTTTTCTCCACACCAGTTATAATGCAATAAAAGCATATACTGAGGACATTGTTTTCCCCACATATCAAACAAAATGTGTGGATTGTAAGAAATCCTCACTCCTAATAAACAACAATTTAGGGGCACTGTAAATAGACAAGTTAGGTAGTTATAATGTAAAACACAAAATAGATGCAATGATGTTAAAATAATGTGTTCATTGCTGCAGTGAAATATGATGTGGAAATTACCAACTTGACCGTTGATTAGGAGGAAGATGAGCTAATATCAAATGCTTTCAAAAGAGGGTGAAAGAGGAAAAGTGAACAAAGACTGGTATCTAATGCATTCAGTAAACACGTGTGCATTATTCACCAGGAACTTGATCTATTTTCAGAGGACATGTGATGCACTAAACTTTATAGTCATATGTATCTATTGCTGTGTTATAGAAAAGCATAAAGTACCAACATGTTTATGACTAAGACAACTGACATTCGCCAATTGTTTATGTAGAAGTACAGTAACTATGGTTATGTGCACACATGCAAATTTACGAAAAGGCAGTTGTAGTGTATTAGAAATAGCAAATTATTTGCTTCAGAGCAGGTAATAGTTCTATTTACAATTCAAAAAATCATTAAAGCCTAACTCCACGAATTAGAAAAAAAAAGTCTACTCTTGCAATGCGCCATGGGCCATGGACTACCACAATGCGAAGGGTAAATGCTCATTATGTCTAGAAGGTACATGAGGAAGTATAATTACTTCTCATACCCCGCACTCTCCACTTTTTCCCGAAGGTCTGGTCTGTGGGCAGCCCCTCGGCATCGTCGCATACAATTCTGGATTATTAACACTCTATTGTAATTGGTGGGAGTGGGTAAGCAACCATGTCCAGGAGCTCCTTAGGCAGTAGGATCTGGGGGACATACTAAACACTGCTGGAGTGCAGAAAATGTTAAGTATTTCTCTTTATTCCAGCTCCCTAGACATGAAGGGCATTTACCTTTTGCAGTGTTGGAGGTTGGAGGGGGGCTCCCACTGCAAGGATAGACTTTTTTTATTCCTGAAGTTGGACTTTGAGTAAAAGCATCTACTTTACTCTGAGAATTCTTACTTCTGTGCTGTTTCTTTCCTCAACCAAGAGTATAAAACCTGACCAAATGCCCAAATTTTCAAAGCTTGGCATACCAGCCTATGGATACTTATTTTCAAAAGTGACATTTTCAGCTCAGTCCAAAAATATTTGAAAATGACAATCATGTGCTACAATACTGATAGTTATCCCTGTGTTGATGCATTGTGAATGGAATCTCAGGCCTGGTATTCTTAGCTCTGCTTTGGTCTCTATGGATGACTGATCAATGCTGCAAGCTTTCCCTGTGTAGTGGAACCATATATTCTCTGAAACTGTTATATTTAATAACATTGTTCTAGGAGAGGCCTGGATAGTATTTCAACAAGGGTTCCCCCTAACCCTACTAGGATATACTGTATAAGTAAACTATATGTTTAGGTGTTTCCCTTGGACTCTGCTACAGTATATTGTCTGAATGCAACTCTTCTTCCTCTAGCATAATCACCCATTTATGCTTAGCTGCTAGTAAGGTTAGTGGGTTCTTGCTAGCTTACAGACAGAAAAAATACAAATTTTTATGCCATATGTAGTGTCCCCCCCCCCTTCATAGTAATATGGGGAAAGTTCACTTTGTCAGGCAGGTAAACAAAGATTATTATTATTATTATACAGGATGTATATAGCACCAACTGTTTACGCAGTGCTTTACAATAGAAATTGTGCATGATCAAACCGCAATGGGGTTAGGCTGCTTGTGTTATAGAGGGAAAATATATTTCCCCTGACAAGTGATCATCTTTGTCTCACCTACCGGAAAGATGCAATACAACCATTACAAGGCCAGATAAAGATGAGAGCATTCTTTGGAGAACTATGGAAAGCACATGCATGTTCCTCATACTCTTCTTCTTCATCACACGACAGAACCATCATCTCAGACAGGTGTACTCGGTGCTTTAATCTGAAACTGGTGCCAGACCTAAAAGACAGAGATACCATAGGTAATTCATTGTAATCTCAAACACAAAATAGAGGAAGAAAGGTTGACATCAATGCGAATCCTACAGTGCCATCATCCCAAATTGATCAGTATATATTTCACCCAAAAATGGGGAATTTTAGGGCTCATTCACATGGGTGGTAGCCTTTGCCGCCCAACCTGAAAAGCAAGCCACGGTAGATTGCTTTTCAAAGGGCATGTGACAGGCAAAGAAAAGGGGATATATTGCCTCTTTACCCCCTGTTTTAACTCTGAAGGTAGGCAGGGCAGTTGCAGCGTGGCCCCATTCACTTGAATAGGCCATGTTCAGCGATGCTACTGTCCAACGAATGCTACATGCTGTTTAATTTTTTGCTGCGGCATTTGTGTAAAGCCCTGAGCAGCTGCACCTCCTTGTTCACCTGCTTTTACTACATCCCGGCTACCCATGTAATTGAGCCCTTACAGATAGCACCCAGGAATCAACATAAATTAAACATGTACAGTATATGTGAAAATGTTTCCAGATGTATTAATTACAACACAAATAAATATAAAACTGTTAAAATAATTATTTTGACCTGAATATAGTGATTGTGTCTATTTACTGATGTACATATATTATATGAATGTCTTGTAACCCATTCACTGCTAGTCATGATGAAGTAGGTTTATCTATGAAATGTAGCTTGCTACCTGCATACTGGGACACCTAGTATAATATATACAGTATCTCACAAATGTCAGTACACCCCTCACATTTTTGAAAATATTTAATTATATCTTTTCATGTGACAACACTGAAGAATCTACACTTTGCTACAATGTAAAGTAGTGAGTGTACAGCTAGTATACGTGTAAATTTGCTGTCCCCTCAAAATAACTCAACACACAGCCATTAATGTCTAAAGTGCTGGCAACAAAAGTGAATACACCTCTAAGTGAAAATGTCCAAAATGTCCTTTTCCCTCCCTGGTGTCATGTGACTCGTTAGTGTTACAAGGTCTCAGGTGTGAATGGGGAGCAGGTGTGTTAAATTTGGTGTTATCGCTCTCACTCTCTCATACTGGTCACTGGAAGTTCAACATGGTACCTCATGGCAAAGAACTCTCTGAGAATTTGAAAAAAAGAATTGTTGTTCTACATAAAGATGGCCTAGGCTATAAGAAGATTGCCAAGACCCTGAAACTGAGCTGCAGCACGGTGGCCAAGACCATACAGTGGTTTAACAAGACAGGTTCCACTTTAGAACAGGCCTCGCAATGGTTGACCAAAGAAGTTGAATGCACGTGCTCAGCGTCATATCCAGAGGTTGTCTTCGAGAAATAGATGTATGGGTGCTGCCAGCATTGCTGCAGAGGTTGAAGGGGTGGGGGATCAGCCTGTCAGTGCTTAGACCAAACACCGCACACTGCATCAAATTGGTCTATTGGAACCATGTCCTGTGGTTTGATGAGACCAAGATAAACTTATTTGGTTCAGATGGTGTCAAGCGTGTGTGGTGGCAACCAGGTGAGGAGTACAAAGACAAGTGTGTCTTGTCTACAATCAAGCATAGTGGTGGGAGTGTCATGGTCTGGGGCTGCATGAGTGCTGCCGGCATTGGGGAGCTACAGTTTATTGAGGGAACCATGAATGCCAACATGTACTGTGACATACTAAAGCAGAGCATGATCCCCTTCCTTCGGAGACTGGGCCACAGGGCAGTATTCCAACATGATAACGACCCCAAACACACCTCCAAGACAACCACACCTCCAAGACAAAGTGCCTCTGCAGAGGCGCTTTGCGGTGGTTTTTAACCCTTTCTTGGCCACTAGTGGGGGGTAAAACCGCCCCCGCTAACGGGCGAATACCGCCGCTAAAACAACGGTAAATCGCCGCTAATAATAGCGGCGCTTTACGACCGACGCACCTCCCACCCCAGTGTGAAAGGGGCCTTACTAAATAAACCCTATTGCTACAAACTGCATACATAATTGACATGCCCCATAAAAAAAAGACACGATGTGTAATTAAAAATATAATGTACCCACATTTAGTAACTTGTATCACACAAATGTGCATTATACTCGGCTTATTTTGGGACAGGAATAACTTGCTTTGTGACCTATCAAAGTCATGTAACTAAGCTCTCCTCCAATCATGAAGTTCTCTCTACAGAGCTTAGCAGAGGGAACTCTGTGGGACATCACAGACTGTACATCGTAGCATGCATTTTATGGATAGGATGTAAAATGCAGGCCCAGGGCTACTATAAGAAATCATGGGACCTCACACAGCCAACCTGACAGCCTCCTCTTCCCCCACAGCGTCTTCCTTCAAACTTTAAAGGGGAATTCCAGGTATGGATATTTTTTACATAGTTACCTCGGTCCAGTTTGGTCCAAGGTAACTATGTATATGCCATACCTAGCCGATGCCCCTGGAAGCTGGAAGTCACAGAAGTAGACATCACTACTCCATAGATCTCCACTTGCTTCCAGGTCCCATGCTGAGCTGCTGGTCTGATGCATTGTGAACACAGGAGGGTGGCTGCTCAGGACAGGTACAATTCAGATTGCACTTTCTGAATAAATGCAGAGTTCTCTGACTGGACGAGGTAAAGAGGTGAGGCGGCCCCCTCACCATATGTCTGGTGTCCCCTCATACACTGGAAAGGACTGCTATAACCACATAGACTGGGAGCAACCCCAGTCACCTCTGTGCAAACAACCCAGTGGTCAACAACCAGACCCCTCACCCCTAAAAAAAGATTAACAAAAATAACAATAACAATACAGTCTTGGTAAAAGTTTTGTAGAAAAGATAACAAAAAATGTTCTTTGAATAAATATTCCCGAATATTTAAATACACTGACCAGCAGTTTGCCAGGGGAGAATAAGATGCAAGTTGTTAGTAAATTAAAGAGTTTATTTATCACCTCCTACAACTTTTCTCGCTCTTAAGAACTTACTCATTTTTACATACAATGACAGTAATGTACAGTACGGTGATGTCTTATTTGCAGAAAGCCGAACCACTTGCTGTCACAGAACAACCTTATTATGATATCATAATCTTCTGATATTAAATGGCAATATATCTTATTAGATGTCACTCTGATTTTCTTTTACGACTTTTGTCCCCCATGTACTTTCCACAATGTAATTGTGATACTCAGGTGTGACTAATCAGGGGGAACAGTGGTCCTGGAGAGGACCACCCACAGCACATATATATATTGTAGGTGGAAAGTGTGAAAGTCAAACCTCAGCTGCAGAGTGAGGTGGGAGAAAGGCTGATTATTTGACATTTCATTTCTCTGGTTCCTCAGTGCTGTTGTGGTTTACTAGTGTTGGGCATATTTATCAGTACTGTCCATCTTTAATAAAACATTGCTGACTACATACGCTTGACATACATAAAGCAATAAAGTTTTTCTTGTGGTGTAAACATTTTTTACTATCACTAACAATATGCAGGTATTGTAGGCTTTAACATTAAGTGATAAGTGTTGCTTGGTGTGATGAAACATGATTAAAGGGTATATTTGATAACCTCAGCACCATGTCCCTAAAGTTGAAGATTGTCAAAAAATGTGGGTATATGGGATGTTTAAGGTGCTAATCCTTTTACGCTCAGAAAAAGAGCATAATATACCAATATTATAAAAACATATCTTTATTATGAATTAGCAAAATGTAAAAAAAAAAAAAGGACTCGTAAGTCCTCATGAAAACATTAGATGCTTACAGAAGTATACATAGTGACATCTACCCCATATACCTTCCTAGTTAGATCCAATCCTAGTTGGCACAATACAACCAATAGTACTTTTATAAAGGTAATAAAGATGGCAATGGAAGGTGCAATGTCCCAGCGCGTTTCGCTGGTTTAGCTTCTTCAGGGAGTCACAAGGGGTATAACTCATGAAAGGGAACACGTGTGCAATTTTTTTTTTTTTTTGTAATGTATTTGTAATTTCACACATGTTGTGCTCCCTTTCATCAGCTGTACCCCTTGTGAACCCCTGAAGAAGCTCAACCAGTGAAACGCGTTGGGACAAAGCGTTTCGCTGGTTGAGGTCTTCAGACCTCCTCCTCTAGCTCAGTGTGTGCCACATCATCCAGATTACTTTATGTTAGTTAAAATGTTATATAAAACTTGTCATCTGGACAAACAATACAAAACTAAGCCAACTTACTGCCAAAGCTCCTGAATAGGGGAAAGTGTCAAAGAGACAAAATGGCAGAGTATTTTCTTTCCCCTGCTGGCAAGATTGCCTGACAGGAGCAATATATTTAGCATTAAGATATATAATATAATATGTGTGGTACCATTTTCTTAACTTTCATATTGTTGTTTTTGGCTGTTCCTATTTTTTAAAAATAATTCAGTTTATGTCAGGGGCGGACTGACCATTGAGCCACTCGGGCACCGCCCGAGGGCCCTGAGCCACTAGGGGGCCCCTTCAGGGTTGCCAGCCTCAGTAAAACCAGGGACAGTATGTATAAATCTGTGTTTTTTTTACATCTGTCTGTGTATACTGTATGTACATGTATGTGTATACTGTGTGATTGTATACTGTGTGGCCCCATAATCTCTGATTGCCTGGGGGCCCCATAATCTCCTATTGCCCTGGGGCCCCATGAGTTATCAGTCCGCCCCTGGTTTATGTGTATTTTTACCTTGCTCAGAAAATTATATTTTGTTCTGAATAATTCAATTTTCTCGGTGGGAGGTAGATAACCTTCACAGAATGTTATGTATTTACCTTGCCTAATAAATTATTTTTAAGCAGTCTATAATTTTTTGTCTCAAATAAACTAAAAAGATATCATAATGACATTTTTGCAATGCATCACAAGAGGGATAATGTTTCTGATATTCTATATAATACAGCATAACAGAAATGGGGAAAAGGTTGCTTACAAAGGGTGGGGCCCATATTTCTTTAGATGTGCCACCACAATTTTACAGAAATACTTGAGCCATTATGGTACATGCAGGGGAGGGGTCCCCTTGATTGCTGCCCTTGCTTTTCTGTTCTGGCACGTTTTATAACTGGGTTACAATTTTTTCTAATTTTGGCGATCAAGATAAAAAACACCTACAATGCAAAACTTTGGGTAATATAGCAATCAAATCACCAGTGGCTTCCGTCCTGAAGATTTCCTTTCGTTGCTCATCAGGATACACGTATGCTGCAATTCTTTCCCAAACATTTTTTTCATCGGTTGACCTTATAATATTTACAAGGGTCATACAGCTCTGGGTGCTCCTGTATCATTGTAATAAATGTTTCAATATCCATCCATGCCTTGGCTACCATTATGATGCTAATAGTGTGCAATGATCTCTACACACCACATGTACAACCAGAAAGTAAAATGGGGAAGCGCAAGTCTTAAAAAGGTGCCAAATATGATTTTTTTGAGTTGCGTTTATGTGCGTTGTATTTATGCGTGTTTGTGTTGCGAAAAAATGTAGCTTGCTGTACTTTGCAAACATACTTGACTTCACGCTCACTCCACCTTGAAGAAGAATGATCCAGCCAATCCAATCAGGTGCACTATCACTCCACTAGTACAATGCATTCTGCTGTGTTGGCACTCACACATACAGTAGTCAGTTGTATGCAGGGCTGGGACAAGAAGTGGGAAGGAGGGGCGGCTGCCCTGGGCGCAATGGTTTATTGCAGGGATGGGGGTGCCCTGACTCTAACCCTAAGGGACAGGGTGCAACTTGGCATCTTTGCCCTGGGGGCTGGATGACCTTGTCCCAGCACTGGTTGTATGGCCCACCTTACCTTCTTTCATACATACAAATGCCCATAAGTCAAAACCTCTACGTACTCTGAGACATCAACATCCTAAAATGAACAGAGGGGGGGGGGGAAATTAGACTGCCTTGATGTACACAGTGATGTTTTTATTTTTTGTACAGTATCCACCTATGCCAGCCACAGGAATGTGTGACTTCTGAATGCAGTCACACATTCCTGTGGCTGGCATTAGGAACTGGGAAGAAGTAGTAACTCACTGTCCCCTGAACATGTATTACTCATGTAGCCAAATCCAGGACCCTTTGAGGCCCAATGGTGACCTCCAGAGTAAGGGATAGCTGACATCCTTCTGTGTAGAGTGGGTTATAAGGCATGGTGGGTGTAATGCAAGGTAGATTAGTGGGCGCCAGACACTTCTTGAATGCAAAGAGATTTATTATCTCTTAAACAGAACTGTGGGAGAGAGGGTTAGGGCCAGTACAAAATATTTTACAGCGCACACATACAAGCATACCACTAATTCGGGGTACTTTGTCGCAGTAAGTGGGCTTAGCACTATATGACCATATAGTGTGACCAAACCCCCGTATTTTTTGAATATGTTCAGGTGTTTTTAACTAGCCCTGCAGGAAATGTCATTCTTGTATGTGTGCGCTGTAAAATATTTTGTACTGTTTGTAGGTCTTACAGCAGCACCATCTTGAATTTAAATGCATTGTATGGTGTGCCCCCCAAATATGTTCTTGTTGAGGGTTAGGGCCAGGACACCCTTTAGTAGATGCAATGTTAATTGGCAGACTCCAAGACTTCTATAGGCAGACAGCCATGCAGGGAAAGGCATCCAGCTAGACCCCACATCTGCATGAGTAGGACCGCTGTCTCCTATGGCAAAAATCTTGTAACAGTTTCTATAAAAAGGTTGCAATGAACTCCTTCACTTCTTCTTCAATCTCCTATTGTAGAACTTCACTCCTCTGAGCTCCCAGTCTTTCACTAGACTAACAGATCCACTCGCCACTGGATCTCCTGAGCTCTTCCAATCTTCTCACTCAGTATCTTCCTCAAGCGTCACCTCTAGCGTCCCTGCTGGGTCCCTAACTTGGCACTCACAGATACTCCTCAAGCGTCACCCTGCTGGTCTGCTTGGTCCCTGGCTTGGCACACAATAATGCTCTGCAAGCATCACCTCCACTGGCTGGGTCCCTGGCTTGGCACTTGCTGAAGTTTTCCCAATTCTTCACTGTCCCTGGCTGGTGAGAACACTGCTCAGGTACTTGTTTCAGCTACTCACAATGGTCTCCAGTAGTAAGGTGGATGGTCCCATAGCTTCCCCTTTACCTTTGACCACAGCTGGTTCTCCGGCCGGCAGCAGCGTTGCTTCTGGTTGGACTGCAAGTCGCAGTCCCAACCCTACGCTGCTCTCTTGCTTCTGGGTAGGCCCTCAGACAACCTAGCAGCCAGATGTCCCCGGGATAGGCCTAAGGCTTATGGCCCAACAGCCCGGGGCAGCATAACACACGTCCACCCAGATAGCCGTCCAGGTGGCACAGAACCCAGATCACATGACTCCACCCAAATAAATAGGCTCTCTCAGCAGGCCAAGAGACCCAAGAAAATCCCTGCCCATTGGCTGAGACACCCCATTCATTCCTAATCTGTCCTTGCAATGCCCTTGTCTTATCTAATGCCACCGGATACCCGGCCATTTAGTGACAGAAGAGAGAAGTGCAGTAATTCCAGAATTAGGGTGAAATAAATTGACCTCCTATCAATTGGCCAAGGCAACTATCACTTGGCAAATAAATTTACTAGAAACCCTGCCTAAACATCAGGGTGCTACACTCATTTTACCTGAAAGTAGGTATGAAACATATCCCCCACCCCAGTTCCTTTAACACCTCCCAGACTCCAATGGTGTGGAAGAGCCCAGATGCAAAATGGCGTCCAATTGTTCAAGCCCATTTCTTGAATCACCCACTTAATGAATGGTATTGACATGGCATGGCAGTGGGCCCCATACTTACTGTCCCTTAGCTATTGAGGACATGCCTAATGTGACGGGCTGGTGCGTTTGGGAAGGCCCCTTGCCATTTTGCTAGAAATAAAGAAATAAAAATAGAAGACTAAACGCCATCAATTTGGATACATTACTTGATGCATAGTTAAAAAAAAAACAATATACTATTTTTTTTAAATTGCACTGATAGTTTAATAACAACAGTCTTTGGGTGATGGCGTGTCTAGGGCTCAGGATTGCTGAACCACACAAAGCATAGACAGAAAAATTAGCTCTGAAGTATATCTGAACCAATAAAAGAATGTAATATATTGCAGTTTAACATGCCTTAGATGAGATTGATATAGCAGTTTTACTTTTCTTTTAGGCTTTTTATTTTCACCTGGTGATCCATCCATAACAAACATCCTGTCCTAGTGCGACAACGTTTACTCACTGTGCTGTAACTTTCGAGAATGAGGGACACTTAAGAGAGGTAGAGACCTGCAGCATGCATAGCGTGCTGCAACAAAAATTGGGTGCGGCCAAACTTTACAGTGGAAGAGGCTCAAGGTATATGGTAAAACAAAACCCAGACTACCTGGTACCTAAAAAAATATGCTTTGATTTCTGTGCCAAAAGCAATAGTCTCAAAGACACATATAAACCCCATAGACATAAACCCCCATAAATCCTATAAACAGAGGTGGCAATATCTGAAAGTATAACACTGGTATACACACCCTCACACAAATATAAATGTGCTAAATTCACTTTCTTGGAAGTATTTGCATCTAAATTCACTCTCCAGGTAGTATGAGCATCTAAATTAACTCACTGGAAAGTATGGACATCTTAATTCACTCTCTGGGTAGTATGAGCATCTAAATCAGGGGTCAGCAACCTGCGGGCCGCACCCAGCCTGCCACCGCTAATTGTCCGGCCTGTCATTGCCCTTAATTAATTCACGGGCACCCGGCCCGCGGACATGTTCGCCACTGTTCTCTTCATAGTACAGCGGTGAGCGGTGGATATCACAGGGCTGGATGGGGGCAGGAACCGCTGAAGTTAACTTTTTACATTAGAGAGTAGGTAATCGGTTGCCAGGCGATCATAGCAACCAATCACCAGCCTGTTAATGTAAAAAGTTAACTTCAGAAGTTCCCGCCCCCATCCATTTTGCTTCCAGCCACTCGCTGCTCTGCTCTACACCTGTGTAAGGTAGGAGAGTTCTACCTGCACAGTGTGTGATTGTGAGTCTGTGGGGTGGAGGGCACTATGGGGACAGAGGGCACTATGGGGGCCACTATGGGGGCAGAGGGCACTATGGGGACAGAGGACACTATGGGGGCAGAAGACACTATGGGGGCTACTATGGGGGAAGAGGGCACTATGGGGGCCACTATGGGGGCAGAGGGTACTATGGGGGCAGAGGAAACTGGACACTATGGGGGAAGAGAACAGTATGAAGCAGAGGGCACTATGGGGGCCACTATGGGGACAGAGGGCACTATGGGGGCCTTTATGGGGGCAGAGGACACTATGAGGGCAGAGGACACTGGGCACTATTGGGGCAGAGGGCACTATGGGGGAAGAGGACACTATGGGGCAGAGGGCACTATGGGGAAAGAGGACACTATGGGGCAGAGGGCACTATGGGGGCAGAGGACACTATGGAGGCAGAAGGCACTGTGAGGGCAGAGGGCACTATGGGGGCAGAGGGCACTATGAGAGTAGACGGCACAATGAGGGCAGAGGACACTATGGGGCAGAGGACACTATGGGGGCAGAAGACACTATGGGAACTGGGGCCAGAGGGCACTATGGGGGCAGAGGACAGAGGACACTATGGGGGCAGAGGGCACTATGAGGGCAGAGAACAGAGGACACTTTGAGGGCAGAGGACACTACAGTGGGATTGGGGTGCAGGGGACAGATGACACTGCTTTGAGGGGAGCAGGAAACTTTCTATGGGGGAAAAGGGGGGAAGAGGACACTATGAAGTTATGTGAAGGGGGGCAGAGGACACTGAAATGGGGGGGACCCTATTAGGGAAACCATCACCCCTTCTCACTTGGGGACAGAAACCCCTTCTCCCCTGGGGACAGGGACCCCCATCTCCCCTAGGGATGGGACCCCCACCTCCCCTAGGGACAGGACCCCCATCTCTCTTGGGGACGGGAATCCCATTTTCCCTAGGGACAGGAACCCCATATGCAGACCATGCTGGCTGGCATGGCTGGCATCAGCCACCCTTGGGTGCCAGGATGGGGGAGGGGGAAGTAAAATCCGAATCTCCAGCCATATGCTCCCTCAGGGTGAACTGGCTTTGTATTAGTAAGGTACCTTAAAGTGAGGTAAACCTGTACTGTTATTATTACTATGTTAGGATTATTATTATCGTCATTTATTAGCAGGTGAATGCGGCCCTCCATGCATTCACATACATTGAATCTGGCCCTTAAGTGGAAAAAGGTTGCTGACCCCTGATCTAAATTAACTCTTTGAAAAGTATGGACATCTAAATTCACTACCTGGGTAGTATGAGCATCTAAAATAACTCTCTAGAAAGTATGGACATCTTAAATCACTCTCTGGGTTGTCTGGGCATCTAAATTCATTCTTTGGGAAGTATGGGCATCTAAATTCACTCTGTGGGAGATATAGGCATCTAAATTCATTCTTGGTAGTATGAGCATCTAAATTAATTCACTGGAAAGTTTGGACATCTAAATTTACTCTCCGGGTAGTCTGGGCATCTAAATTCACTCTCTGGGAAGCAGCAATGTGCAGTCAGGGAAGCTTAAAAAAAAACAAAAAAAAAAGATTGACTTCGAGGGTCGTAGCTCGGCAACACAGAGACCCCAAATGTGGGTGGTAGATAGCTAAAGTCCTATCCCACTACTGGTCGAAATTTGGGGCTTCTATCATCTATGGTTCCAGAGACACGGGGCTCCTTGTGCAGCCTGTCAGAATCTACATACACAGCGGCCGGTTTAAATACAAGCTGGCACACTCTGTTTGCAGCAGACTGAGAGGATGAGCTCACAGTGCCTCTCCTCACTTCTTGTCAGAGGCACTGAGCTCAATGGACAGCTTGGAGCCTTGGAAAAACAAGGAAAAACATGGGTTTTCTGCAAACTATCAGAAACAGTCTCAGGGAAGCTCATCTGCATGCTCGTCGTCCTCATTGGGGTCTCGACCTGACTGCAGTTTGTCGTCAGCGTGTATGGCATTGTGTGTGTGAGCGTTTTGCTGATGTCAACATTGTGGATCGAGTGGCCCATGGTGGCGGTGGGGTTATGGTATGGGCAGGCTTGTGCCATGGACAACGAACACAGGTGCATTTTATTGATGGCATTTTGAATGCACAGAGATACCGTGACGAGATCCTGAGGCCCATTGTTGTGCCATTCATCCACGACCATCACCTCATGTTGCAGCATGATAATGCATGGCCCCATGTTGCAAGGATCTGTACACAATTCCTGGAAGCTGAAAACATCCCAGTTCTGGCATGGCCAGCATACTCACCGGACATGTCACCCATTGAGCATGTTTGGGATTCTCTGGATCGGCGTATACGACAGCGTGTTCCAGTTCCTGCTAATATCCAGCAACTTCGAACAGCCATTGAAGAGGAATGGACCAACATTACACAGGCCACAATCAACAACCTGATAAACTCAATGCGAAGGAGATGTGCTGCACTACATGAGGCAAATGGTGGTCACACCCGATACTGACTGGTTATCGGACCCCCCGGACCCCCCCAATACAGTAAAACTGCACATTTTAGAGTGGCCTTTTATTGTGACCAGCCTAAAGGCCCATACACACGATCAGATTTTTGACAACAAACACGCAAATTACCTGTTTTAAGGCAACATCCGACTGTGTGTACGCTCCATCGGACAAACTTTTTCATTTTTCATCGGACAAATGTTGGCTGTGTAAACAGACAAACTTTCCTGCAACAAAAGTCCTACGTCGGCTAGTCTGATTGTGTGTACACAAATCCATCGGACTTTAGTCCAAAGTACAAACACGCATGCTCAGAAGCAATGCAAAAGATCAGACAACAATACAGAAGTTGACCAAAGGGTGGCGGTAAAGAGCTGAAAAACCACGTGATTTGGTGAAAGTTGGCTGAAAAAGTCCTGCCGTGTGTATGCATACCAAGTTCACGGCCAACTCCCTTTGGACAGAAATCCACAGAAAAGTTTGTTTGAAATCCGATCGTGTGTATAATGCTGCGTACACACGAGCGGACTTTACGGCAAACTTTGCTCGGCGGACTTTTCGACGGACTTTATGACGGACTTTCTGAATGAACGGACTTGCCTACACACAATCCACCAAAGTCCGTCGAATTCGTACGTGATGACATACGACCGGACTAAAACAAGGAAGTTCATAGCCAGTAGCCAATAGCTGCCCTAGCGTGGCTTTTTGTCCGTCGAACTAGCATACAGACGAGCGGACTTTTCGACCGGACTCGATTTCGACGGATTAATTTAAAACATGTTTCAAATCTAAGTCCGTCCAACTTTTGAGAAAACAAAGTCCGTTGGGGCCCACACATGATCGAATTGTCTGACCAAATCCCGTCCGCCGGGCAAAGTCTGCCGTAAAGTCCGCTCGTGTGTACACGGCATAAGGCTTTAGGCACACCTGTGCAATAATCATACTGTCTAATCAACATCTTGATATGCCACACCTGTGAGGTGGATAGATTATCTCGGCAAAGGAGAAGTGCTCACTAACACAGATTTAGACAGATTTGTGAACAATACTTGAAAGAAATAGGCCTTTTGTGTACATAGAAAAAGTTGTAAATCTTTCAGTTCAGCTCACGATAAATAGGGGCAAACACAAAAGTGTTGCGTTTATAATTTTGCTCAGTATAATAACACAATACAAAGGTACCCTTGGACAGCACTATGATAACCATGTAAAAGTGGAGATTAAGCTTTTTATGTATGGCCATATCTGCATATCTAAAGCTCCCCTACAGTTACTGTATCTTCTGTATTCTGGATTGCAAATCAGATGTGTTGAGTCACAAAGTTGTAAATACCGGTATTCTGTGTAGATGGCTTTCTGTGTAGTTTCACTTTCCAACTAGCAGAGGATATTCCCCTAAATAGCCATTACAAAATAAAACAGTTATGAAGTGGAACTTCCATTTCTTTTGCAACATAAAATACTTTTTTCTTCTTTGTTACCTCTCACCTATGGATTTCTATCATGAATCCAGGGAAATCTCTGTGATAAGTAGATAGATAGATAGAGAGCTTTTTTTCTTAGAAAATCGGTGCATGAACTCAACCGTGACCAAGTCCCTCAAACCCCCGTCGACCCATACACACCCTCCAAACTGCATCAAATACTGAATGTGGTCAAATTTCACTAACAGTGGGAGGGTCCTAAAGGGGCAATATATACCAGGAGTGCATTACGAACAGTGCAGACTTTAGGGTTGCGCTATGTGCAGAGTTTTGGGGTGTGCTGCTCACAGAGTGCAGAGTTAAGCCTTCTTCCACAGCTGTTTATCTCTGCACCCCTCATCCACATCTCACTTTCACCCCTCTTCAGCTCTGACCTCTGCATACACCCCCCCCCTCCCCGCCACTGCCCCATCTTCTCTCTCCCCCCACCTTGAAAGCTCCACCATATTCCACATGTATTACTTTTGTTGCTATATTAAGTGGAAGCACCCAGCCAGCTTCAGTACCTCCCAGCACACTGTAAGTGGCCCCGCCTCTTTCACTTGCAGGGAGATCATCCAGTGGGGTTGTCGGCATCCACACTGCACCACGGGCACCTATATCTCCCTTGTCATCATCGTGCACTCAGTGGGAACCGCTCAGGAGAACAGATCTGTGGGAGCCATTGGGAGACAAGCTGCCATTTGTAAACACAGGCTTTTGTGTTTACAAATGATAGTGGTGAACAGGGAGCAGAGGGTCTGAGCCATAAGTTGTGGAACTGAGTTCCACCAAGTTCCAGCTGAAAAAAAGCCCTAGATAGATAGATAGATAGATAGATAGATAGATAGATATATAGATAGATAGATAGACTTTGTTTTAAAGTAAACATTCAGTATGGGGTACCTAATGTATTGATTGTGGGTGATTTCAGCTTGGTGCCTTCATATCTCTACCGCTAGGGTTTCCGACCTCTCTCAATCGGCAACCGCTTTCGCTCTTGAGGACATGTGGCAGTATTTCCACCCCTCTGATAGAGAATTTAACTGCCATTCAGCCACATATCGCTCCTTTTCCCACATTGACCTGGCTTATGCCTCTTCCTCTGTGCTGCAGCAGGTGTAGGCAGTTGATATTCTGGCTAGAGGCATCTCAGATCATGCCCCACTCCTGCTGTCCTTGCGGTCAGGTGATTCTGGGAGTTCTGGACTCTGGAGACTGTCTGGGTACTGGCTCTCAGATCCTAAAGTTCAGGAGGGTATCCCTGAAGCATTATGTGGATTTTGGTTATTTAATGCGGAGACTGTTAGTCCCCTAGTGGTTTGTGATACTTTTAAGGTCTGGCTCCGGGAGAAATATATTTCCCATATTACTGCAGTTAAGCGTGACTCCAGGCGCACTCTTGATCAGTTGGAGAGTGATCTTCGACAGAAGGAAGTCGCTTATGTTGGAAACCCTGGTCAGAACCCCCAAACATTATATTTTTGTGTTCATGTTGAGCATATTGGTCATTGTACCAACATGTCTTTCTTTTTGTGCGCCTTGTCAATAAAAAGAGTGTTAAAAAAGTGCAATCTTTTCTGTTCCAGTTTGCTATTTTCCCTTATATGTATTGTCTCTTACATGTAATAATTGTATAAACCAAATCTAAAGGCTTGGCTAATTAACAAGGTTACGCTCCTTCAGCAGGCCAGAGAGAGCACCTACTTTTAACACTGAGCCTACAGCACACCACGAATGTAACAAACACTGAGCAAAATTATAAATGCAACACTTTTGTGTTTGCCCCTATTTATCATGAGCTGAACTGAAAGATCTACAACTTTTTCTATGTACACAAAAGGCCTATTTCTCTCAAATATTGTTCATGCTAGATCTTCACTCCAAGACCGTCTGAGACCAGCCACCCAGACATCTGCTGCAACAATCGGTTTGCATAACCAAAGAATTTCTGCACAAACTGTCAGAAACAGTCTCAGGGAAGCTCATCTGCATGCTCGTCGTCCTCATCGGGGTCTCGACCTGACTGCAGTTTATCATCAGCGTGTATGGCATTGTGTGGGTGAGCGGTTTGCTGATGTCAACATTGTGGATCGAGTGGCCCATGGTGGCGGTGGGGTTATTGTATGGGCAGGCATGTGCCATGGACAACGAACACAGGTGCATTTTATTGATGTCATTTTGAATGCACAGAGATACCATGACGAGATCCTGAGGCCCATTGTTGTGCCATTCATCCACGACCATCACCTCATGTTGCAGTATGATAATGCATGGCCCCATGTTGCAAGGATCTGTACACAATTCCTGGAAGCTGAAAACATCCCAGTTCTTGTATGGCCAGCATACTCACCGGACATGTCACCCATTGAGCATGTTTGGGATGCTCTGGATCGGCGTATACGACAGCGCGTTCCAGTTCCTGCAAATATCCAGCAACTTCGCACAGTTACTGAAGAGGAATGGACCAACATTCCACAGGCCACAATCAACAACCTGATCAACTCAATGTGAAGGAGATGTGCTGTACTTCGTGAGGCAAATGGTGGTCACACCAGATACTGACTGGTTATCGGAGCCCCCGGACCTTCCCCCTAATACAGCAAAATTGCACATTTTAGAGTGGCCTTTTATTGTGGCCAGCCTAAGGCACACCTGTGCAATAATCATGCTGTCTAATCAGAATCTTGATATGCCACACCTGAGAGGTGGATGGATTATCTCGGCAAAGGAGAAGGGCTCACTAACATAGATTTAGACAATATTTGAAAGAAATAGGCCTTTTGTGTACATAGAAAAATTCATAAATCTTTCAGTTCAGCTCATGATAAATAGGGGCAAACACAAAAGTGTTGCGTTTATAATTTTGCTCAGTATAATAACACAATACAAAGGTACCCGTGGACAGCACTATTATAACCATGTAAAAGTGGAAAGTAAGCTTTTTATGTATGGCCATATCTGCATATCTAAAGCTCCCCTACAGTTACTGTATCTTCTGTATTCTGGATTGCAAATCAGATGTGTTGAGTCACAAAGTTGTATATATTCTGTGCATATGGCTTTCTGTGTAGTTTCACTTTCCCACTAGCAGAGGATATTCCCCTAAATAGCCATTATGAAATACAACGGTTATGAAGCTGAACTTCCATTTCTTTTTCATAAAAGACTTTTTTCTTCTTTGTTACCTCTCACCTATGGATTTCTATCATGATTCCAGGGAAATCTCTGTGATAAGTAGATAGATAGATAGATAGATAGATAGATAGATAGATAGATAGATAGATAGATAGATAGATAGATAGATACAGGGCTTTTTTCTATTAGAAAATCGGTGCATGAACTCAACCGCGACCCCCCCCCTCAAACCCCCCTCGACCCATACACACCCTCCAAACCGCATCAAATACTGGATGTGGTCTAATTTCACTAATAGTGGGAGCGTCTTAAAGGGGCAATATATACCAGGAGTACATTACGCACAGTGCAGATTTCAGGGGTGCGCTACGTGCAGAGTTTGGGGGTGTGCTGCATACAGAGTGCAGAGTTCAGGTGTGTGTCATTGGGAGACAAGCTGCCACTTGTAAACACAGAAGCCAGGCTTCTGTGTTTACAAGTGATAGTGGTAAGCAGGGAGCAGAGGGTCTGAGCCATAAGTTGGGGAACTTAGTTCCACCAAGTTCCAGCTGAAAAAAAGCCCTGGATAGATAGATAGATAGATAGATAGATAGATAGATAGATAGATAGATAGATAGATAGATAGATAGATAGATAGATAGACTTTGTTTTAAAGTAAACATTCAGTATGGGGCCCGGGTACCTAATGTATTGATTGTGGGTGATTTCAACTTGGTGCCTGACCAGTGCCTAGACAGACTTCATACCGCTACCACTTGGGCTTCCGACCTCTCTCAGTGGGCGACCACTTTCGCCCTTGAGGACATGTGGCAGCATTTCCACTCCTCTGATAGAGAATTTAACTGCCATTCAGCCACATATCGTTCCTTCTTCCACATTGACCTGGCTTATGCCTCTTCCTCTGTGCTGCAGCGGGTACTGGCTCTCAGATCCTAAAGTTCAGGAGGGAATTCCTGAAGCATTATGTGGATTTTGGTTTTCTACTGAGGAGACTGTTAGCCCCCTAGTGGTTTGGGTTTAAGCTCTGGTTCCGGGGGAAAAATATTTCCCGTATTACTGCAGTTAAGTGTGACTCCAGGTGCACACTCTTTGTCAGGAAAAGCCCTCTTGCAGTTTTAAACGAATGCCTGTGCATAGAAGCGCCATCCGGCGCTCGCGGGCGCGCAATAGCGCCAATGGCGCTAATAGTGCTAACAAACGTACGCGCATGTGCAATAGCGCCACTAGCGCTAACGTGCGTACGCGCATGCGCAATAGCGCCACTTGGCGCCAAAGATAGGCTATTTAAAGAAGACTGTTTCAATGCTGCCTTGCTGTCCGGTCTACAGCGTTTCCTGAGACCCCTGCTACCTTGTTACCAGTTTTCCTGTATCCAGTATTTACTTGGCTTGTTCCTGACTTACCTGCTTGCTGCCCGCCCCGATCTTGGCTTGGACTCTGACTATTCTCTTGGTTTGCCCTTCTGTACCTGATCTGCCCGCCAGTACCTTGACCCGGCTTGTCTGCACCTCCCTGCTGTCTGCAACCTGCTACGGGACTACAGTGCACCTCCCTGCTGTCTGCAACCTGCTACGGGACTACAGTGCACCTCCCTGCTGTCTGCAACCTGCTACGGGACTGCAGTGCACCTCCCTGCTGTCTGCAACCTGCTACGGGACTACAGTGCACCTCCCTGCTGTCTGCAACCTACTACGGGACTACAGTGCACCTCCCTGCTGTCTGCAACCTGCTACGGGACTACAGTGCACCTCCCTGCTGTCTGCAACCTGCTACGGGACTACAGTGCACCTCCCTGCTGTCTGCAACCTGCTACGGGACTACAGTGCACTTCCCTGCTGTCTGCAACCTACTACGGGACTACAGTGCACCCCCCTGCTGTCTGCAACCTGCTACGGGACTACAGTGCACCCCCCTGCTGTCTGCAACCTGCTACGGGACTACAGTGCACCTCCCTGCTGTCTGCAACCTGCTACGGGACTACAGTGCACCTCCCTGCTGTCTGCAACCTGCTACGGGACTACAGTGCACCTCCCTGCTGTCTGCAACCTGCTACGGGACTACAGTGCACCTCCCTGCTGTCTGCAACCTGCTACGGGACTACAGTGCACCTCCCTGCTGTCTGCAACCTGCTACGGGACTACAGTGCACCTCCCTGCTGACTACAGGATCCTGCCTTCTGCTTCAGTGTTCCAGTCAGGCACTTGTGCCCCTCTGTACTTTCAAGTCCCTGTTCACACCTTCAGGGGTTCTTAAGTCAGAGGTATACGAGAGGCCGTTCTCTGCATTCCGGGCTCCACCTACCAGGTACGTGACACTCTTGAACAGTTGGAGAGTGATCTTCGACAGAGTCACTTATGTTGGGAACCCTAGTCGAGCTGGTTATGATGCATGACAATGTGCCTTGCAGGACGTTTCATTGGTATGGATAGAGATGACTAAGGAGTCCTTTCTTTACACTACCCAACAGGTGTTTGAGTATGGGGATAAGAATGGGCGCTTGCTCACCTGGCTAGCTAGGGGCCAGTTTCCCACCACTCACATAGGGAGGATAAGAGATTCTGCTAGGGGCTTGCTGTCATCTCCGGATGACATCAACCGCCAGTTTTTGCATTTTTACGTTACCTTGTATTCCTCTAGGGTTGACTATACTACTCTTGAGCTCAATACTTAACTAGACTGTGTCTCCTTTCTCTTCCTTACCCTTGCTAAGCGTAAGCATTTAGATAGAGGCAACACCATGGAAGAGGTTCAGATAGCCTTAGGCCATATACAGTCTGGCAAGGCCCCAGGCCCAGATGAAGTCCCCATAGAATTTTATTCCCTTTACCAGGAGCTCCTGGCACCCAGACTCACAGCCCTTTTGTCAGAGGCTCTTGCAGTTGGGTGCTTTTTTCAGCTGCCCCTGAACTTTCCTCTATGCTATCTTCTCAGTACATGTACACAGGGTCATTTATAGTCGTTTCTAGGCAGTTGAGTTTAGAAGCATTTTTTGGAAAGCAAAAATATGCATTCAGGATGGATGTTCAAACCCCAAATGCCTGTAACAGCTTGTAAACGCGGTAACTCATGTTTAGCTACATTTCATTTACAGGCGTTTTTAATGGAGATACATTTTTGACTATTTGGAAAAAGAAAAAAACACAAACACGGCTAAACGCAGCATGTAAACACGGCAAAATGGAAGTTTTTAAACGTTGTTTACTATCTGTCAAGTTAAATCGTTCAGGGGAGGTTTTAAAATGTCCCGTGTACATAAAGCCTAATAGTGTTAGTGCCCAAACCCAGCAAGGATCCTGAAGAATGTGCCTCTTACAGGATTATATCTTTACTCAATGCCTACGCAAAATTGCTAGCAAAAATACTGGCTTTACATCTTTCTACTGTAATTGAAGTTCTTATACACGTTGATCAGAATCGATTGATGTCGAGGAAGGGCACTGACATTAATATCCGTCGCCTGTTTTTTAACTTGGCTACGGGGCATGCTAACTCCGGTACAAGAGTTGTGGCTTGCTTGGATGCTGAGAAGGTCTTTGACTCAGTTGAGTGGGTCTTCCTCTGGGAGGTGCTGCGCAGATATGGTTTCGGGCCCCAATATACTCAATAGCTAGGTATTTTTTATTCTGTGTTTCTCAAGCCAATGTAAGTACAATCTCTGACTCGTTTCTCTTGGAGTGGGGGACTCACCAGGGGTGCCTGTTATCTCTGAGTCTTTTCACCCTGGCTCTCAATCCACTGGCCATTATGGTCTGGGAATCTTAGCTCGTTAAGGGGTGGCGGGTTGTTTCAAAGGAAAAAATGTCCCTTTACGCGAATGATACTTTGCTATATTTGCATGATGTCCGTTCCTCCTTGCGCGCTGCCCTTGCCATCTTTGATGATTTTGGAAGGTTCTTGGATATCAGGATCAATTGGGGTAAGTCGGTGCTTTTTCCACTTGACTCTGGTGCCCGGGAATCTGTGATTAACCCCCAGCTGTTATGGGCCGCTGACTTGAAATATTTAGGAATCAGGGTTACTAAGGACCTTAGACAATTCTGTAGTCTTAATCTCTACCCTGTTCTACGGCAATTGAAGGAAAAGTGTACTGTATGGTCAATTCTTCCTTTAAATCTCATGGGCTTCATAAATGTCTTTAAAATGATATTTCTAGAACAAAATTAATTTATATTTTTAGGAACTGTCCTGTCTGGGTAGGTGGGAATTTTTTCCGGGAAGCTGATCGTTGTATGGGCTCTTTTCTTTGACACGGCACTGACGTTCGTTTGCTTGATTTTATCATTACTATTGTGAGTTACTATTGTTTCTATGCTTTTAATAAATATATAATATGGTTTTACACTATGTGGATACCTTTGATTCATCTTTTATGTGTGTCACGGTGGAGCAATTCCCACCAGCAGTTGCGAGATCGCTCTAACCAGAGAGGAGGAAAAGAAGTATATGATTTCCATCTTAAGAGATATTTATGCACACAGCGCTTTTGACTCTTTTTATTAAGAGTCCATTATTTCTGGTAAGAAGGCATTTTTTGGGTTTTGGTTGAGGCACACCTGGGTGACTTACCTGTTGGCTCGTTACCTACATCCATATTTGATGCACATATTGGGAGTCTATATATAGTGGAGTTTTCACATTTGGAACTTTTTATGGGATGTCATAAACTGACTTGTCGTCACATGGGATTTACTTTCTCTGACACATTGGATTTGTTTTTTAATTTTTATCCAATTTTATTTATTTTTTGCCAGCAGCTTATTTGATCTACCAGCGCAACATTTTTCATTTTTTTTGGTTAAAAAAAATACCCTTGCAATGGGGCCCCTCTGCACTGCAAGGGTTAAAATAGTAATTAAAAAAAAATACTAAAAGGTTAAAATAATAAAATGTTATACTTACCTTATATGTTACTCCCCCTGCAGCAAGTACTCTCCTTTTCTCTCTGATGCTCTGGTATAGTGGCAATTGCTTGCCATCCTATGTCCAGTGCAGGATTCCTGGTTCTGCACTGTAATGCCCCGTACACATGGTCGGACATTAATCGGACATTCCGACAACAAAATCCTAGGATTTTTTCCGACGGATGTTGGCTCATACTTGTCTTGCATACACACGGTCACACAAAGTTATCGGAAAATCCGATCATTCTGAACGCGGTGACGTAAAACACGTACGTCGGGACTATAAACGGGGCAGTAGCCAATAGCTTTCATCTCTTTATTTATTCTGAGCATGTGTGGCACTTTGTGCGTCGGATTTGTGTACACACGATCGGAAATTCCGACAACAGATTTTGTTGTCGGAAAATTTTATAGCCTACTCTCAAACTTTGTGTGTTGGAAAATCTGATGGAAAATGTCTGATGGAGCCTACACACGGACGGAATTTCCGACAACAAGGTCCTATCACACATTTTCCATCGGAAAATCCGACCATGTGTACGGGGCATTAGAGATGGCATCGGAAAGCCTATGACCAATTGAACACTGAAAAGAAACAGCTTCAGGGGACCAGTTGCACAGCAACACTGATGTGATCTGTTTACGATTAATGCTTTATTTATCATAATGTATCATGCAATGAGTGTTTGGGTAGATCAAAATATCATTATACAGAGCTGTAAGATTTTCTCATCATGACAGTGTACCACCAAATATATTGTAATTTCATTTGTATATAAAGAGTAGATAAACATTATAGATATTGTAACTAGCTGAAGGCGGAAACAATGTTTCCGGCTAAATGTATCTGCATTTTTACATGCTGTCTAGACAGTTGGCGATGCAGCGCAGCATTTCAGAATAATTATAGCATGAATCTGTCAGAAATGGCACCACGGTCCATATGCTTTGCAATAGTTATGCAGCCATTTTATTGACTGTCTTTGTACACAATTGCTAACAAGTGCATTCCAGCTTTTTTTATTTAAAAATGTTGCTAAAGTAAGTATAATAAACTTGTGAACTTATACTCACAAGAGGGGGGCATACATGTACACATCATTGTGCAAGCACACACACACAAAAAACAAAACAAAAACACCTGTCCTGTATTTCAGCAGCCTAACGGGTAAACAGGAGCGGATAGCAGCGTGTGTCAGTGGACATGTCACAGCTGACATCCGCTGCCCCATAAGGGTGAATGAAGCGTCTGATCAGGTCCACCTGAAAAACAGACAGGCAGACCTGATCAGACAACCCGT
Organism: Lithobates septentrionalis; assembly: GCA_037952835.1. Classification (NCBI taxonomy): domain Eukaryota; kingdom Metazoa; phylum Chordata; class Amphibia; order Anura; family Ranidae; genus Lithobates; species Lithobates septentrionalis. The sequence continues at coordinate 1,347,741 of JBBDGP010001118.1, forward strand.
GTGAAAGGGCTCTTAAGCTGCCTGTGGACTTTGCCAAGTCAAAAAGTGGCCATACTGTCTGCCCAAGAGTGTGCCATTACATATATTGGCATTTCAAACAGAACAGAAATTCCTATGATTATTAGTTGCTATTACCATACAACATAACTAGAAAGCTGAGTAGCTGGTACAACTGGAATGTACTCATGTTAAAGAATAAATTCACCTTTGTAAAAAAGAAAAACAAATTATAAATGCACATCTTTTTTTGCAGGTAAAAAAAAATTGCATTTATTATTTTTTTTACTAAGAGTCTGCAAAGCATTACACCAACGATCAGCAGAACTCTGAGAATGAATGATGCGGCAGGGTGGGTGGAGCCCTGTACGGCCGCGTTTTTAAAAATAATTGTGACAGTGAGTTTCAAGAGAAGATCCCCCCCCCTCACTGTCACCAGAGGCGGTGGGTTGGGGAACGGCTGCACTAGCAGGAACATGTTACATATTCCACCCTAAAAACAGGGTGGAGCATGTAACATGTTACCAAAGATGAACTTATCCTTTAAAAATAATTATTTACATAAACAAAAAAGTACTGATATAAATAATAAATAGGCAAAAACAAAAAGAAAATACAACTATATGGACTCAAACAACCCTATATAAACTCAAAAACCATAACAAGAATTATACAAAAAAACTATTATTAAACAATGAACCACAATCAGCAAAAATATCAACATGTTAATGTTGTTATATATGAAATAAAAAAGAATTTTATAATTTTATATAAAATATCCATTAATAATGGAAATACATAATTCATAGATAGTCCAATCATCACAAAATCAGTTAACACTAACGCACTAACAGTACAATCATTGTTATCATGTGGCTATTGCATCATCACAAAGCTTTATGCTGGTTTTGGATGAATGCATCAACCAATTCAAAAAAGCTATTAGGCCAAACAAACTAGGATTCCTTCAAAATCATAAACAATTATAGGAAGTCAAATAAATCACCCCCAAAATGTGGGCCTCTGCAAAGAATAATGTCCATGTATATGTGTTATACACTGGGACATGGCAGACATACCTGCCAAGAAGTGTTCATATATGTGGAATTGGTATAAGCAATTGGTTGTTCTACAATTCCACACATAGGGACGCTTCTTGGTACTTTGCAGACACATCTGCCGTGTCCCATTGTATAATACTTATATGTCTTGACAATACCCTTGACACATCCCCATTTTCGAGGGTCACTTTTTTTAATCGTTAATGCATACATCGTAAACCAACATAAGCCATTTTGATAAAGCAATATCCATATTGATAACAATGATTGTACAATATTAGTCTAAACTGATTTTGTAAAGAGATAATTGATCTATTTATGATCAATGTATTTTTGTATGATTGGGTATTTCATTATACCATGGTTTTTAAAATGTGTTTGATTTCATGTGTTACAAAATTTAAATTTTGATATTTTTGTTAATTGCGGTTCATGGTTTAATAATTTTTTTTGCATAATTCTTTTTATGTGTTTTAAAGTAATAAAGGGTTGTCTGAGTCCATATAGTGGTTTTTACTTTTTGGTTTTGTCTTTCAGTTATTTACCACATGGACTCCAAAACATTTGATTTCTGAGCTTCTGAGTCAGCATTTAATAGTGAGAAATAAATTAAGAATACACATGAAGAAAAAAAAAAGGAAAACTCATGATATTGAAGTTCAGGTAAAATAAAATAAAAAAATAAGGAAAAAATGCAATTCTTACTTCAGCTTGGCAATTATAATCATATCACTGAAGAGGAAGAGGTACCTCTCCTTTGTCTTCAAATCCTGAGTAAGCTGTACACATTCATGTAAAATCAGCTCTGAATCTTCATTGGATAAACCCAGAACAAAGGGGCATTGCTCAATGGATATGGAACATCCAGTGTTCTCCCTAAAGAACAGATACATTAATATTATATATGACAAATTAAGATTTACAGTTGAAACTAGAACAAATTATTTGTTTCTAATTTTGCCATCAGAAATGTTTGCCAGATTTGAGCCTAAACATCTAGTCATACAAAGCATGTTCTAATAATTTTGATTTAGTTCCCCTATGTGAAAAGTCAAACCTAAAAATGGAAAAAATAGGCTCACTTTAATAACATATGATTTTTTTTTTCATTTGTTTATTATTAAAGTATAAGTAAACCCAATTACTGAAATCTCATAATGTGTGCATTTTTTAAAAATTCTTTATTTATGCGACAAAACATATGAAAAAGAAAAAAATGAGAAACATAACTCAGGAATCGTTACAAAATTGCAAGGTAACAGGTTGGACTTTTATATAGAGAGTTGATCTATTAAAATAACTTTTGATCCCTCCATGAAGGTCCTTGTTCAGGCACTTGCTCTTAAAGAGTCATGCTCAGCATGCAGGAAAAACAGCTCCCATATAATCATTACTGGTAATGAGATGTGGGTTCGCTGCAACCATGGGTTTGAGGCCAATCCAGCACATTATATCACTCACATTCACCGCAATCCCTTGTCCCCATAGATACAATAAAAGTTAGGCATACACCAGTTGGGTCTTTTATCCATGGTTAAAACTGTGCTGCTACTGGACAACTGTACACTACTGTATCATCATGTAGTAAAACACCTGACTTTACTCTTTATCTCTAGTATAATTTGGCCTATTATCCCTGATTTAAGTGGATGTAAACCCACTCTCATCATTTCTTAATTACTTACATAGTGGTGATCTATAAGGATATACATGCCCCCTGCATGTATCCTTACCTGTCAAATATCTCCCCTTTAGCTGTGTGGAGCCCCATAATATTCCGGAATCTGTGGGCGGGTCTGCTGTCCGGCACTCGGTGGACGGAGTCGTGACGGCAGTAGACTCCCCACCCACCTCTTCACTCCCCTTGGCCAGGCAGATGAGCCTCACACCAGGGGAGTCTAATGTGCACGCACAGGAGTGGCAGAGCGCGTTCTGTGAAGAACCAGAGCGCGTTCATGGCCCCATGTCACTCCTGTGCATGTGCAAATACACAGCCGTCTCCAGTGGAGGATTCAAAGGAGGGGGATGTGAAGTACACAGAATGCCTCTCTCAACCTCCCTCATGCATGAGATAAGGAAATCACCTGTCAGTCACAGCAAGGGGGAAAGAAACTGACACCTATTTCTCTGTGTGTCCCTGTTTATCTTACTGAAAAAAGATAAGAGGACTGCTCAGAGCTGGATTAACTATTCGTGGCAAGACTGGCCACAGATGACATGATATGCTATACTCTAAAAGGTACAAGTCTAATTAAAAAAAAAAAAAAAAATGGGTCTACATCCACTTTAAAGCTGTTCTGCTACTAGTTAACTTTACACTGCTGTGTCCTCTGCATATTTTTATTCTTGTAGTTAAAGTGGTGTTCTGTCCAAAAAATTTTTTTTTAAAGCCAGCAGCTACTGTCCTGGAATCCAGCGATGTCGGCACCACAGCTGATGTTTCCATCAGCTGTCGGTTGCTGCCGCCGCCATTGCGAATAAGGGTACCCGGCAGTGTAGCTATACAGCTTCACACCAGGAACCCTACTGTGCATGTCCTAGGCCCCGCTCCTCTCTCCTACTGGCCTGGCCACAGGGAGAGGAGGAGGGAGCCCCGCAGTAAAGTCATGGGCCGCGGCCCGGACACCCGGAAGTGGGAACAGGATACTTGTCAAAGACAGGTATCCTGTCCCCCCTCCCCCTCAAAAGGTGCCAATTGTGGCACCAGAGGGGAAGAGGAGACAAATGAGCAGAAGTTCCACTTTTGGGTGGAACTCCGCTTTAAAGTGATTGTAACGTCTTGTTTTTTTTTCATTAAAAATAACAAAAATGTTATACTTACCTCCTCTGTGCAGTGGTTTTGCACAGAGCAGCCCAGATCCTCCTCTTCTTGGGTCCCTCTTCGATGCTCCTGGCTCCTCCCTCCAGTTGAGTGCCCCCACAGCAAGCAGCTTGCTATGGGGGCACCCGAGCCAAGCCACAGCTCCGTGTGTCCATTCAGACATGGAGCCACGACCCGGCCACACCCCCTTCTCTCCCCATTGGCTGACTGACTTTGATTGACAGCAGCAAGAGCCAATGGCGCCACGCTGCTGTCTCAGCCAATGAGGAGGGGAGTCCTGGGCAGCCACTTCTGCAACATACCTGGATCTAGATGGGGCTCAGGCAAGTTTTATGGGGGCTAAGGGGGGCTGCTGTACACAAAAGGCCTTTTACCTTAATGCATACAATGCATTAAGATAAAAAAATCTTCTGCCTTTACAATCCCTTTAAGTCCCAGCCTGTGCTCTTTGTCTATAGTAAATTTACCTCTAGCCTTGCTATGTAAAACTGTCCTGCTGCTGATCAATACTGCTGTGTCATCTGTGGTCTCTTAATCCTTGTAGTAAACAATTGTCTGTTCTCTTTGGCCAATGCTCCCTCAATAAAAATGTCCTACTGCTGGACCTTTGTATACTGCTCTATCATCTGTGTTCTCCTAATTCTAAATGAGAGCTTGTATGCAAGCTAAGCCAATTGTAGAAAAATGAACAAAAACATGTTTGCATCAAATATGCGCTCCCGGTGCACACTTTTGCTGAAGATGGTCCATGAAATCCGTACTGTTCTGTAATACAACGTACATCTTAAAGGCGCCCCTTGCAGCATGTTATTTAACTCTTTTACGGCTACCGTCGTGCATAGTGTATATAAATCTGACAAGTTGTGGGCTGTCAGATGAAAACAATCTGGTGTCTATGATACAGCTGCAGGATTACTTCCATACACCCCTGAATGTGTCATCTGCTCCCCACACACCGATGCCATGTTTACTGGGCTCCGCGTGCTCATTGGTGGACCCGAGACTGGCATGGCAGGTCGCTGCTGGGTATAGGGGAAAGAGATTAGTGAACATCCATTTGCTGATCTCCCCTTTACTGACCCAGAAGCAACATATAAAGTGTCACTTCTGGGTCCAGGTGTCACTAATATGGTGTGATCTGCACTCCTTTAGCTTCACTGGAGGACATATGAGACATCAGGGGTCTTTTAGAGAACTTGTCACCAAAAAAATGCATCACATGCATCACTATGTGAAGAACAAAATTTCATAAAAAAAAGTGTACAAACTTAAAGCTACACCCAAACACTTAAGCCCCCCCCCCCCCCCAAACTCACATACATGAATGTACAAATGTAAAAGCACGTGTTGGGGGTGCCTACGCATGAAAGCGTTGATTTTATGCTTATCGCCACACGCCGGAGTGAGGCCCATTATTCACAGTTAAATCTAAACTAATGACCTGTAGGGGCTTTTAAAGCATAGCCTGGAAAATATAGGGTACTGAAGTTTGTCACCGTTTCATGGGTGCACGCAATTTTAAGACTTGACATGTTGGGTATCTGTTTACTTGGAGCAACCTCATTCTTTATATTTTAACAAAAAAAAAAAAAAGGGTAATTAGTTGTATTTTTGTTTCCTCAAATTAACTTGGAACTACCACTATTTTATTGTCTAGGGCAGGGGTCTCCAAACTCTCTAAACAAGGAGCCAGTTTACTGTCCTTCAAACTTTACGAGGGCCGGACTGTGACCAGAGAAGTAGATAATATCCTAGTGTCACTGGAAGTAAGCAGTGTTCCCTCTTTGGTATTAGGGGGGTCACTTGGAGGAATAGTGCCCCATCATTGGTGTCAGTGGGAATAATAGTGCCCCGTTGTCTGCGTCAGTGGGAGAAATAGTACCCCGTTGTAGGTGTCAGTTGGAGGAATAGTGCCCTGTTGTCTGTGTCAGTGGGAGGAATAGTGCCCCATCATTGGTGTCAATAGAAGGAATAGTGTCCCATTGTCGGTGTCAGTTGGAGGAATAGCACCCCATTGTCAGTGTCAGTGGGAGGAATAGTGCCCTGTTGTCAGTGTCAGTGGGAGGAATAGTGCACGGTTGTCGGTGTCAGTGGGAGGAATAGCACCCTGTTTTCGGTGTCAGTGGGAGGAATAGTGCCCCGTTGTCAGTGGGAGGAATAATGCACGGTTTTCTGTGTCAGTGGGAGGAATAGCACCCTGTTTTCGGTGTCAGTGGGAGGAATAGTACACGGTTTTCGGTGTCAGTGGGAGGAATAGTGCACGGTTTTCGGTGTCAGTGGGAGGAATAGTGCACGGTTTTCGGTGTCAGTGGGAGGAATAGTGCACGGTTTTCGGTGTCAGTGGGAGGAATAGTGCACGGTTTTCTGTGTCAGTGGGAGGAATAGCACCCTGTTTTCGGTGTCAGTGGGAGGAATAGTGCCCCGTTGTCAGTGTCAGTGAGAGGAATAGTGCACGGTTTTCGGTGTCAGTGGGAGGAATAGCACCCTGTTTTCGGTGTCAGTGGGAGGAATAGTGCCCCGTTGTCCTTGTCAGTGGGAGGAATAGTGCCCCACTGTTGCTGAGAGTGGGGGGAATAATGCCCCAAGGGACAAATAAAAGCAAGCGAAGGGTCGCATGTGGCTCTGGACCGCAGTTTGAAGGCCACTGCTCTAGGGTGGCTGCTTTCAGAAAATATATAATGTTTTAGGGGATTTACATAATCTTCAGGCATATTTTTGTTTTTTTTTAATTGTGTTTAAACAAGTACACAAAAACGGCTATGGCAGCTAAGGGGTAAAATGATTCTGTGTATTTTTAGTGTTAATGGCACTTTTCGTGTTAATATTCTGTTTATAGTATGCAAAACTGATGTACTATTGATTAATGACATTACATTGAAGTTGTTTTCTTTGATATCTAATCTTTCACAAGACAAGCAGAAGTATGCTTTGTGGTTTGTTTGTGGTATAACCCATGTGACAGATTGCAGAATCTTGTGCTTTTCACCTTGGTCTTCTATATTTTGCTTGTTCCACGTAACTGAAACTGTGTGACTTTCCCCCACCTTTCTCCATTTTATCTCAACAATAAACAAACAAGTATAAAAAAAAGGAAACAGCCTCATGTTTTCTGACTGTAAGTTTTTACTATAAAGAGATACTGTGTATAAAATATATTTAAAAAAATATGCAAAACTAAGCATAACTAGCATAATTGCTTTTACAGTAAAAAAAAACAAACACCAAAATTTACAGTGCATATTGCTAGTTTATATAGTCATGTATTTCAAGGGACCCATTAAAGCATTAAAAATAAGAAAAAAGCCCTTTAAGGACCCAAGTTAACCCAAGGAATGGAGAAACAGGTTAGCGTAAGTGTGCAATGCACGTGATTAGATATCGTTATGCTAAACTATCCCTTATTTTACTCTTGCCTGGCTGCTTTAGCTGATCTTCAAAGGACCTTGATACATGAGGAGATAACCATGGCGCAGTGCAATTCAGAAACAATTGGTTATTCCAGTATGACACCACTAATTATGGGCCGGATTAAAAAAAACCTGCCTTTATATAAAAAGTATGGAGCCTGCGCTATCCTACAGACTTCTTTCTGCTCAGCACAAAGAAAGGTCTGTGATTGGAGGAAAGTCAGTCACAAGATTGACAGGTCAAATAACCAGGTTAGCTTTTATTTTTTCAACTAACGATCTGTTAATTTTAATAGCACTCTATTAGCGAAGCACCAAGCACCTTTGTACAGCAAAGAGCTATGCTTAGTAAATGTGTATTTAACAGCTTACCAACCCACCACAGTACATATACTGCAACAGGGAAGCTCCTATAGTCACAGCGACGTACCCGTACATCGCTGCCTGTTTCCGGGTTTCGGGCACACACGTCTGCCCCGTCCACCTGCTCCCCTTTTATTTGACACAGCGGGAGTTTGTCAGCAGATCCCAGCCAAATATTCATGGCCGGGACCTGCTGATCAGCTGTGTCAAATCACAGCCCAGAGCTCTGTGTTGACAAAGGGCTCTATACAGAGGGAATGGTCGCTTTGGTTCTTTTCCCTGCAAAGCTGTAATAAAAAGCAGCACATTATACACACCTTATTAGGCACGCAATTAACCCCTTGATTGCCCCTTAACCCCTTCCCAGCCAGTGTCATTAGTACAGTGACAATGTATATTATTATCACTGTATTACTGCATACCTCCCAACTTTCTGAAATGGAATAGAGGGACACCTATTAGCTAAAGTATGTAGGCATAGGACACACCCCTTGCCACACCCCCTTAAAGGAGAATTATACTGAGCTATAGAATTTACAAATGCAGCAATTTAGACATTGCATGAAAGGTTTAGCACTGGGAAACACTTTTTGAAAGATGAAAAACTCCAGTATACCACTCTAGCGCCACCCCCGAAGGAGCCGCTGGTTAAATTTTGGGTTCTCTGTTCTGTGCCTCGACTCCAAGATTGAATAAAATTACTGAAAGCACAATTTACAACACAAGTGAGAAATACCTTTCGCCTGGCTGTGGGATATGGCAATAAATACACACTCACCTGTTTAGTGGTGAATACGCTTAATCTATTGATTGACTATCATAGCATAAGTAACAGTTAAACTGAATTGAACTCAGCAGGCAGGTTAGCAATAAACAATGCTGTCACGGACTTTGGGCTGCAGGGGAACCATGGCCTGGAGAACTCTGTGTTATAATGTGTTCTTAAGTTATCCAGAGCTGGTCACTAATTTCTTGTGGCTTCTTATGCAAGTTAGTCCTATGGGGGGGGGAGCCGGACTGTCTAAGGAGGTCATTGTTAAGATAATAGGACTAGCTCTACTGTGTAAGGTGACCTTTGTCTGAGATAATTGGAGTAGCCCTTATCTGATGGTTTGCTGTATAAATTCAGTGTGTTTCTAAAAATATAGCAGTTCATTTTCTGGTGTACTCCAAGACTGATGTTGTCTGGTCCTTGTGTTTTCTATAGCCAGATCCATTGGTCTCCTGTTCCAGGACTTGGGAAGCAGCGTCTTGGCAGAAATACCTAACAGGGTGTCCGGACTTCGTCACAAATGCATATAAGCCCTAAATGCAACAAGGGTACTATAAATCCACACTAGGTTTTGAGTGCACTCAAATGAATAGACAAAGGAATAGTACCCCTTTAAACTGGTCAGCAGATAGAGCTTCAAGGTAGTTGCAACTAGGGACAGTCCTTAGTCCTAAGTTTTGTTGGAGCTCGTTGGCACGGGTTGCGGTTGTCAGTAAGGCCTGCAGGCTGTATTAGAGCTATGGAGTCACTGGTTAAAAAGCTACTAGTGACTTTATTCTCTAGCAATGGTAGTAAGTATTGGCCGCAAGGCCCGCTCACCAGTCCCGGTAACACTGATTTAGTTGCCCCTCCGATCATGCATCAACTCGCTTAGGTTGCTTAGGATGACTCTGGCAGGCAGCACAGCAAAGACAGCATCCCGGGAGTTGCTCAGTCTCTCCCCGATCCGGTCCCAGAACTGCTTCCCCACACTGTAGTATCTTCCAATGGCACCTCGTCCTCTCTCCACACCGGCCCCCGAAAACTCCCTGCAGACTTAGGGGATTCCCCAAATGGCTGTGGACTTCTGGCAACTCAGGCTCTCTCTTTCTCTGACTGACAATCTTGGGCACAGCTGTTCTCTCCTCACTGTCTCTGCACTGTCATGTCAGAGCCTTTTCTCTTCCTGGGCTCCTAGACTCTCTTGCTCTCTTCCTCTGAAATCACCTCAGCCCCCAAGCCCTTCCTGAAACTCCCCTTTCTCCCAGTGTCCTCTCTGTCTTTTAGTTTTCTGGAAGGACAAGTCAACATGTTCCTATCTTCATCTTGTGGCCAAAAGGAGAAATTGCATGACCAATAGTCTTTCATTGATTCATGACAACATGCCTGCTACACACTTCCCCCACCAAAGAACCTTTGGTCCCCAAAGGAAGGACAGAGCCCATCAACATATAATGTCCACATCCTGTTACATGCTTTCAAGATACAACGGGAGGCAAAAACAGGTTAGTTAATGTGAGAAAACAGGTAATTGGCAAGTATGTATGAACCTGGCAAGGGAACCTCCCACCATTTGTCATAAGAGGTGAGGTTGTCTTGCCCACAAGCCACCGATATTGGGATAGCCCACCTAGATGTGTCAGGGGGTAAGTTGTAGTCGCCCTCCTCTAAACTTGTAGTGGGAAGGGTCGGCGTGTTGTGAGTTCTTTGAAAGGTATAGATAGCTTCCTCAGAACTTTCGCCTAGAGTATAGTAAGTCAGTCTTTTTGGCGGGTGAATTGTTTGTTTTATTCCTTTGCTCTTTGGGCTCAGATAGTTCTTCCTCTTCCACCATAGAAGAGTCTCTGTGTCCTCTGCAGTTAGGGAAATCAGAAAATCTTCCTGGCGTGTCAGTGATTGGCTCAGTGGTATGAACTCTGGTGCCTCAGGACTGAAGGTTCCAGTATCTGTTTCGCTACAAGGAAGAAGAGTGGCAGTTTCTGATAGCGTAGTCTGCCACAGCCAGTCAATGCCCAGTTCTTCATCCTCACTGTCCTCTTCATCTGTGTTCAGTGGCACAGACTGAGACCTGGTCATTGGACATGATCTCTGAGTAGTTTGAGTAGGCTGTAGATCTGGTTGTTGAGGCATAAGAACTGCTTCTGATAAAGGTAGCAGATGATTCCGGTGCCAGGTCTTTAGATGGCCTGTGCTTCCTTCTGGGTTAATCTGGTATACTGGTAATCCTGATACCTGCTTACAGATGATGTAGGGCTGCCACTTCCAGCGATCAGCCAGTTTGTGCTTCCCAGGGACGCCCAAGTTTCTCAGTAACACTCTGTCGCCAGGCTGCAAATCGTGTACTCTCACTTTCAGGTCAAAGTTTTGCTTTTTTCGCTGCCCCCGGGTGTCTGAGGCAGCCTGGGCTTTCTCATATGCTGTTTTCAGACTCTTCCTCAGACGGTCCACATACCCTCTATATGACACTATTGAGGTATGATCCAAAAAGGTGCCTGAATGCTAAGTCAACTGGCAGTCAAGCTTCCCTTCCAAACATCAGCCTGTACGGTGATAAGCCTGTGACATCATTTTCAGTGCTATTATAGGCATGTACGATAGCTGCAATGTGCCTGCTCCAATGTTGCTTCTTTTCAGCCATAAGAGTCCCAAGCATATCCAGGAGGGTGCGATCAAAGCGTTCTGGCTGGGGATCCCTTTGAGATTGGTAGGGGGTGGTCATTGACTTCTGAACACCTAACAGGTCTAACACTCTTTTGATGCGTCTACTCTCAAAGTCTCTCCCCTGGTCAGAGTAAAGGCCATAGTGGACAAAGAACTTCTCTACCAGAATTTTGGCCACTGTAGATGCTTGCTGGTCTTTAGTTGGGAATGCCTGGGCATACCGGGTGAAGTGGTCGGTCACCACCAGAACATTTCCCTGTCCACTCAAGTCAGGCTCCAGACACAGAAAATTAATACACACCAATTCCAGTGGTCCTTGACTTTGAAGATGGCCCATTGGGGCAGCTCTGTGGGATAAAGTCTTCCTCTGTATACACTGTATGCAGGAGTGACAATTTCTCTCAACTTCAGTCCACATACAGGGCCAATAGAACCGGTCTTGCACCAGTTTGAATGTCCTCTCAGGCCCTAAGTGGCCATGATTGTCATGCAAGGCAATCAGCACCGTCTCTCTATGCTTTCTCTGTAAAAATAGCTTCCACTTATCTTCAGGATCATCTGAGGGGCCCCTTCGGTAGACACCCCATTGCGTAGCTGCAACTGATACCATTCTTTGTGTACCAGACGTGCTTCTTTTGCAGTCTGTCAGCAGTAGATCTGGAGATTGACCTTCCAGGGCCTTCATAGCTAAACTATAGAGGGGATCCTCCATCTGGTCCTTTCTTAAATCCCTGTCTGAAAGCTTAGGTAGGCCATTGTCCCTGACTTAGGATGAATCACAGTAGTATTTGGGGACACCTGCCACTGAGATTCCGATGGCTTAGGCCCCAGTTGTTCCTCTGGCCTGATGTTCCGCCCCCTGACACAAGGCTTGTATCTCTTCTGGTGTTAGTTGAGTCCACTCCTCAGAGCAAGTCCCTGCGTCACAGGGTCTCCTCCACAGGGCATCAGCGACCCGGTTCCCGACCCCTGGACGGTACTTTAACCTGAAAAAGAATCTTGATAGGCTGGCCAACCACCTGTGCCCAGTGGCATACAGCTTGGTAAGAATATATGTGAGCAGGTTGTTATTGCTCTTGACTACAAAGTCTGCACCATACAAGTAGTCTTTCAACTTGTCCACCACTGCCCACTTCAGAGCCAAGAATTCCAACTTATGAGTAGGGTAGTTCTTCTCAGCAGGTGAAAGACTTTGGCTCACATAAGCAACAGGCTGCAGGTGTCCATCGTGCTCCCGATAAAGTACAATGCCTAGTCCACCTTGACTGGCATCAACATGCAATTCATACGGCTTGGTTGGATCAGCATAAGCCAGAACAAGAGCAGTCGTTAGACTCCACTTCAACTTGGATTGACTCCCGAGGCTTCCCGGGCCCCCTGGATTGTCTAACCAGCTTTGTTGGGTTCGGATCCTCGTCACCATCCTCATTCTTCAATCATTCATTAAGGGGCCGAGCTACTTTAGCAAATCCTTTGACGAACCTTCTATAGTATGAGCAAAATCCCAGGAACGACCTAAGCTCAGTTACATCGGTAGGCCTTGGCCAAGAGTTGACAGCTTCCAACTTCTGGGGGTCATTCCTTCAGTGGAGAAAACATGGCAGAGGTAATTAACTGAAGATTGGTAAAACTGACATTTCTCTAGGGACAGGTTCAACCCCTCGCAATGGAGTCTCTTCAGGAATTTCTCCAGACGCTCTTCATGTTCTTCGAGGGTTTTGGCAAAGATGATGATATCGTCCAGTTATACCAGCATTTCGATCAGGTTCATGTCTCCTACTGTCTTCTCCATCAGTCTCTGAAATGTTGCCGGAGCGCCTGAGGCATCCTGTCGAACTCGAAGAACCCTATTGGGGTGATAAACGCTGTCTTCTCCCTATCTTCAGGGTGCATGGGAATTTTATAGTACCCACTCTTCAGATCCAGCACGCTGAACCACTTCGCCCTCGACAGGCTCTGCAGGGCATCTGCTATCCTTGGAGTGGTGTACTGATCAGGGATAGTCCACCTGTTGAGCGTCTGATAATCAATGCACAGCCTCAGGGACCCGTTCTTCTTCCGCACCACCACTATGGGGGAGGCATAAGGGCTAGACTCCCTAATGATGCCTGATCTCTTCAATTCTGCCAGCTGCTCCCGTAAATCTTCTAGGTCCCCCAAAGGGATCCATCAAACTCTTTCCCTGAATGGTTTGTCTTTCTAAAGGCGAATCTGGTGTTGAGCACTTTTTGCACACCCCACATCAAACTAATTTTTTCGAAAACATATCCTGCCATCTCAGGAGCTGGGCTTTGAATCTTTCCACTCAGGTGAGAGTGGGGTGTTTTGTGGGAAAAACTGTTCTATGGAGATTCTGTTATTCTCTCCCTTCCCCAAATCAGATGGTAGGACTAAAGTGGCTGGATTCACTTGTCCTAACAACATTCGGGCCCGCAGTTTCAACGGCTAGGCCATGACATTCCGGACGCTGACAGGGATCTTCCTATGACTCTGTTGCAGAGTCCTAGTTGATATCACTTCTGGGATTACCTCAACTCCCATGTCTTCTCCCTGGCAGTCAGCTTCAAGGACAACAAAGTAGCCCGGTTGTTCCCAATTGAGCTTGACTGAAGCTTGTAGATACGCCAACTCTCCAGGTTGTAGTACTTTTTTGCATCGGTCTAAACGCCATATCTTTCCCACCCCTTCAGCTGGGGATTTCTGTTCTTGGACTAGGCGCTGGTATGCTTGTCTCAGCATGGGGTGTATACCCCTGGTTAAAGTATCAGGCTACTAGTGACTTTATTCCCTAGCAGTGGTAGCAAGTATTGGCCACAAGTCTCACTCACCAGTCCAGGTAACACCGATTTAGTTGCCCCTTCGATCAGGCATCAACTAGCTTAGGTTGCTTAGGGTGACTCTGGCAGACAGCACGGCAAAGACAGCTCCCCGGGAGTGGCTCTGTCTCTCCATGATTCGGTCCCAGAACTGCCTCCCCACACTGTAGTAGCTTCCAATGGCGCCTCGTCCTCTCTTCACACTGGACCCGATAACTCGTTGCAGACTTAGTAGAGTCCCCAAATGGCTGTGGATTTCTACCAACTCAGACTCTCTCTTTCTCTGGCTGACAATCTTGGGCACAGTTGTTCTCTCCTCACTGTCTCTGCACTGTCATGTCAGAGTGTTTTCTTTTCCTGGGCTCCTATACTCTCTCGCTCTCTTCCTCTGAAATCACCTCAGCCCCCCAGCCCTTCCTGGAACTCCCCTTTTTCCCAGTGTCCTCTCTGTCTCTCAGTTTTCTAGAAGGATAAGTCAACATCTTGTGGCCAAAAGGAGAAATTGTATGACCAATAGTCTTTCATTGCTTCATGACAACATGCCTGCTACACAGTATATACCTGTACGATTGTTTGTAAATACTATACTATATACTTTCACACAAACCAATCAATATACACTTATTGGTATATTTTTTTACCAAAGACATGTAGCAGAATACATTTTGGCCTAAATTTATGAAGACATTTAATTTTGTTTCTTAATTTTTTTTATTGAATATGTTTTATAGCAGAAAGTACTTTTTTTTTTCAAAATGTTTTTTTTTTTCCGTGTATATATATATATATAAAAAAAACAAAAAAAACAAAAAACAGTGGTGATCAAATAAGACCAAAAGAAAGCAGTATGTATGTGAAAAAATTATATAAATTTAATTTGGGTACAGCATTTCATGACCGCACAATTACCAGTTAAAGTAGCGCAGTGCCGAATAGCAAAACATTGCCTGATCTTGAAGGGGGTAAAATCTTCTGGTTAATTTGTAAAGCAATAACACCACAATATACAGTAAATGCCCACCTTAGTATAATATAATTGAACTTGCAAAATGAAACCTGCAAGGTACAGTTCAATAGAGAAACACTTGGTTACTAAGTCTTCATGTGGCTTCCAGTTTAAAGGTAACAACTGGGGCTTATGTAAGAATTTAAATATTTATTCTCAAATTATTACAGATCTGCAGAATTACCTACTGTATGTAAGAAGAAATATCTGCTATGTTATTGGGCTTTACTTACTTTGTCTAAGCCTGACACTTCATTTTGAATTTCAGACACCAGAGGTCAAATGAAGCTGCATGACTTTCAAAACTTACCCAACTCCTAAGTGAGCATTATTGTACAGTTTAGGTTCCTCAAAAACATTGGGGTTCTATTGTTTGACCTGGTAATGCTTACTAATTTGTTGGGAGACAGTGTAATAGGGCGTACACACGGTCGGACTTTGTTCGGACATTCCGACAACAAAATCCTTTAAAATCCATACCAGACCCCGATCCGAGCACGCAGCCTGGCCGGTCACTGGGTGATGTTGACCACGCCCCCTAAAACGTCACAGTCCCAGCATGCCCAGGGACTGTGACATCAAAAGGGGGTGGGGTCACCGCCTATATAAGTCACAACGCAGCCCTCGGAGAGCAGTCCAGCCAGAGAGAGCGTCGTGTCAACATCTGGGGAAGAGAAGAGAAGACAAGAAGACAAGAAGACAAGAAGCCCAGAAGCCCGGACCTCTGCTGGCAAGAGAGCTACCTGAAGACAGCAGAGGAGCCGCCGAAGAACTGGAACACCGGGAGAAGAGAGCGGAGAAGAACCAACCGGACGCCGGGAGAAGATGAAGCGGAGGGACCCCCGAAGCCGGAAGAAAACCCCCGAAGCCGGAGGAAGATCCCCCCCCCCCCCGGAGCTGTTTAATAAAATATTTTAAAAACCTGTGTAGTGTGTTTTATTACTTACACTTTTTCCCTAGGTGAATGGGTAGGGGTACCATGTACCCCATACTCATTCACATAGGGTGGGGGGCCGGTATCTGGGGGCCCTCTTATTATAGGGGGCTCCCGGATTCCGATAAGCCCCCCGCCCACAGACCCCGACAACCAACGGCCAGGGTTGTCGGGAAGAGGCCCTTGTCCTCATCAACATGGGGACAAGGTGCTTTGGGGGGGGCCCCGCAGGGCGCCCCCCTCCCCCAAAGCACCCACCCCCATGTTGAGGGCATGCGGCCTGGTACGGTTCAGGAAGGGGGGCGCTCGTCCCCACCCCCTTTCCTGACCGGCCAGGCTGCGTGCTCGGATCGGGGTCTGGTATGGATTTTAGGGGGGACCCCACGCCGTTTTTTCAGCGTAGGGGGTTCCCCTTTATAATCCATACCAGACCTAAGGGCCTGGTATGACCCGCGACGGGGCTCGCAAGGTGTCAATCTCGCCGATAAAAGCGGCAACATTGACTTCCTTTTCTAGTCCCGTCGCACCTGAGTCACGTTCAAAATGAACGGACTTGTCCGTGTGTGGGCAAGTCCGTTCATTCTGAAAGTCCGCCGTAACTCCGGCGAAAGTCCGTTGGAAAGACGGGCGGACTTAGCCTGCCGCAAAGTCCGGGCGTGTGTGGGCAAGTCCGTCCGTTTTAAAGTCCGGCGCACCTGGCGGACAAAGTCCGTCAGAAAGTGTGCCGGACCAAGTAGGATAGAAAGTCCGACCGTGTGTACGCGGCATAAGGCTAGAGTTATAGGGCGTACACACGGTACACACTGTTCCATGTGTAGGTATGAATGGATCCATTTAGTTACCTCTTTGCCTTTCACACTAAAACTGCAGTGTATTGATGTGAACTAGTCACATAAAAAAATGGGGTTTCTACTTGACATGCATTTTCAAAATGCAGGAGTTTTGTTGCATCAATACAGGCAAATATAAAAAGCACCTAAATATTTGAACCTCCTTTCTGGGACTTACAGTATAATGCAAAAATCCTTAAGAGATGTAACAGGGGCAAACTATTAGATTCTACCCCATACCAGATCAAAGAAGGGTACATGCAGATGGAACAGTGAGGATGGTGAAATAAACATTCTAAAACATTGGTGGTTCAGCTGCAATTTACTATGTGTATTTCAATGTGCAGAATATTACCCACTCAGACTTCTGAAATGAACAGGAATGACTAAAGAACAAGTGACATAATTTCCTCTCCATACAGGAACCACTGGAGAGCCTTTTTTCTACTTATAGTGGATTGTATTTATAAGAATGGGCACAAATCATGCTGACGTAGCCCTGGCTGGCAGCCCCTTTAATTAAGATCAGAATCTCCCAGGTGTAATCATGGTTGTGCTGCAGGATTCTTTTGCTCTTTGGCCATTGGCTGACACACCAAGGTGGTATGCCAGTAATAAGCCAATGAAAATGACAAGTCTTCTTGCCAACTAATGGAGAAATAATGGCAAACATCTAACTGCATTGCAATGCCAGGATCTACAGGACAGAGGAAAATGCCAACATAATTGTTGGACACAGTAACATGACTTTACTGAGCATATTTCTTAATGTTTTATTTTATTTGGCCTATTATTTAATGTGGTATGCTATGGTGAGATATGTTAGTAGTAATAATAGTTTGTGTTTTATTGTGGGTGCTGAAGAATGTCTGTGTTCCCATTTATATAAGATTGTGAGTTTATCTTGGCAGGGTTAAGACCCCTTTCACACTGGAGCGTTTTGCAGGCGCTATAGCGTTAAAAATAGCGTCTGCAAACCACCCTAAAACAGCTGCTACATTCATTCCAGTGTGAAAGCCCAAGGGCTTTCACACTGGAGTGTTGTGCTGCCAGGGCATCAGAAAAAGTCCTGCCAGCAGCTTCTTTGGAGCGGTGAACTCACCGCTCCTACACCACTACTTCCCATTGAAATCAATGGGGCAGCGCTGTCATACCGCCGGCAAAACGCCGCTGCGGCAGCATTTTGCGGGCAGATTTAACTCCTTTGCAGCCGATAGAGGGGTTAAAACCGCCCTGCTAGCGGCCGAATAGCGTCGCTAAAACGATGGTAGAGCGCCGCTTTACCGCTGACGCCCGGGCGCCGGCAGTGTGAAAGGGGTCTAATAGTTGTCATCTCTCAGCAGTGTAGAATGTTTATTAGTGTATCTTGGAGGACACATCGGCAATCTAACATGTGAATAAGTTGACGTCACACATGACCTGAGGGGCGCACGCTGACTTCGTGTCCATGAGACACACTGATCCATGCTTGTGTAACTTTTGAAACAAGTGAGTGCAATCTGTTTATTTTTACTAACGCTTATTAAAACAGTTTTACACTACGGGAGCATTCCCTTGCTTATCTTTTCACCTATGAGTCATATTGAGACTATTCAGAGATTGGAGGCAACTGGAGGCACAGAGTAAAAGGAGTGGAGGAGAGACCATGAGAGGGAAGACAAAGACACCTGGCTACTTGGAAATGATAGTGTATTAATTTTACATCTACAGTATTTGGTGAGTAGGGACATAAGAGGGGAGCACGGAGTGTGTTCACATATGCATAAGAGTAATTAAACCCAGCACAAGAGACTGCACTTAAAGTCACATTGGATAACAATTTAAATGGTCTGAATGCAATAGCAATTTTTTTGAACAGTATTGAAAGGAGGGAGAACTGTTCATGATACTTTGCACTATTTGTATTGCTTAATAGTACACAATGGCACAATAGGCGTTGTTGCACTGGAGAATAAGGGGGAGCGCTGTGAATCTTTACATACTAATCTAACATGTACACTAGCCTGTTTAACAACAAGTTGTTCAATCTTTATTATAAAAAAACATAAGTTGTATTTGATTGAAAACATTTTTTCTACTCTGTTTGTTGACTCGTTAAATACCTTCTACTTTCTGTAAGGAAAGAAATAATTACCACATTGGCGGGTACCCCGTGGTTCTTATCTATATAAATATGTGGTGCTTGTATGGAAACATGTACCCTGCATTAACTGGGTCCTTTAACTTTAAGTAGGTGGATAGTTTTTGGGTGGGATGCACCTATTTTTTTTATTGTTTAAGATGTCACCAAGGTATATCCTGTTAGCATTTAACAAAAGAAGATGATATATTTGCAGTGACTTGATTTTCTATTTTCCCCTGCCACAAACGCATTTAATTTGCATACTCATACTTAATTGGTTATCAAATAAATTTAACACCTAAACAGTGTAGGCGGTGCAAGAGTAAATACACTTTCACAGATCTACAGCGTGACCTATGTATCTTACCACTCATGTACAAAAATTCCCCAGCACTCAATCTAGCTTGTTAGCACAGAAAAGTCTATATAGAGTTCGATTTTGAATATACAGCTCTACACCAGATGTACAGATCCACTCGTGGCAGCTGAAAACCTCCAGTGTGTATTTGCATCAATCCAATAAAGAAAAAAAGATAGGTGCTCAGATTAATTTATAACTTGCAAGCAAGGGAAAGGTGCACAAGGGTGGGACAATGTTAGAAACAGTTTATAATTACTGTAGGTTTTCTACAACTATTAGCTGGAGTGAGTGCTGGGGAGATTTATTAAAAGAGCAGAAAAATCCATTGTCATTGTTGAATGGAGAAGAGAAGAGTTGAAAAAGGCAAATCAGGGTGTGGGGCAAGTCACTTCACTGATGCAATGCTGATTAGTGGTGTGGGATTCCGTACAGTAGAGTGTAGAGCTGGGGAGAGAGTAATGCCGCGTACACACGGTCGGACTTTTCGTCTACAAAAGTCAGACAGCCTGTCCGACAGACTTCCGGCAGACTTTCGGCGGACTTGCGGCGGACTTGCTGCAGACTTTCTAACGAACGGACTTGCCCACACACGACCACACAAAAGTACGAAAGCTTAGTACGCGGTGACGTACACCAAGTCCGACGAGACTATAAAACGGAAGTTCAATAGCCCGTACGACACCCTTTGGGCTCCTTCTGCTAATCTCGTGTTTATCTCGTGTTAGTAGAAGTTTGGTGAGAGACGATTCGCGCTTGTGAGACTCGTATTTTTCAGTTCGTTTTAACTGTTGTTCAGTCTGTGCTTGTGAGGTTTGTATCTGCTTTTCAGTGCGTTTGGTCAGTTGGCATTGAGAAATCTTTGTTTTATTGGCCGCTCGTTCCTGATTTTCAGGTCGTTCTTCACAGGCCTTGCTGTTCTTCAGTGCGTTCTGTTTAGTGCGTTCTTACCAGCCGACCGTTTTGAAGCCATGTTACCTGTACGTACTCGTCGTCGAGCTCGTGCATTGTATGTGTTTGGTGCTGTAGTTTATTCTTCAGACCAAGACCAGTCCATGAACAGGGCGAGGAGGAGTTCATGGACCAAGAATTGGTTGCTTCAGCGTGACCAGTTCTCTCATATGCCTTTGCTCCGTGAGATCCGTGAGAATAATCCTGAGGATTTCAGGAACTTTCTCCGGATGACGGACCCCGTTTTTGATCGTTTGGTGGCTTTGCTGACCCCCTATATCAGCAGGCAGGATACCTGCATGAGGCAAGCCATCACTCCGGAGCAGAGGCTGGTCGCTACCTTGCGGTATTTGGCCACAGGGAGAAGCCTGCAGGACCTTAAGTTCTCGACAGGCATCTCCCCCCAGGCTCTGGGGATCATTATCCCAGAGACCTGTTCTGCCATCATACAGGTCCTGCAGAAGGACTATATTAAGGTAAGATATTTTTCTTTTATTAGCATCACATGTTCTTTTATGTAATCTTTGATAATGTAATGTATTTCTTGCTTCAAACACTACTTACCATCATTGCAATATAGTGTGAATGTCCCTTTTTTATCCTCACACATGCTGGAATTTTTTCCTGTTATTTTTTGTCATGCATGTATATTTTCCTTTAATAACCTTCCCAGCATGAAGTGATGGGAACATATCCACCTAGTCTACTCATTTTGAATGTATTTTGTTGGAGTGTATTTAGTGTGCTTATAATTAGCAATTATCTAGATTTCACAACCCCCCCCCCCCCCCACCTAAACTCAATCCAAATAGTGTGCTGCTAATGAGCAATTATCTAGATTTCACAAACCCCCCCCCCCCACCTAAACTCAATCCAAATAGTGTGCTGCTAATGAGCAATTATCTAGATTTCACAACCCCCCCCCCCCCACCTAAACTCAATCCAAATAGTGTGCTGCTAATGAGCAATTATCTAGATTTCACAACCCCCCCCCCCCCCCACCTAAACTCAATCCAAATAGTGTGCTGCTAATGAGCAATTATCTAGATTTCACAAACCCCCCCCCCCCACCTAAACTCAATCCAAATAGTGTGCTGCTAATGAGCAATTATCTAGATTTCACAAACCCCCCCCCCCCCACCTAAACTCACTCCAAATAGTGTGCTGCTAATGAGCAATTATCTAGATTTCACAACCCCCCCACCCCCACCCTCGTTAAAATTTGCTTGAATGTTCTGTGGTGTTGATTTGTCTAAAGCAAATATATGTTGCAGTTTGCAAAATGCATGTGCACTCTACAAGTGCATTTGTTCCAGTGCTTTAGTAAATGAGCAGAAGCTCTGCTGATTTCCATCATCAAATCATATGCAAGCCTCAAAGTGTTTTCATTAATTGCCCTTGCCTGTGATTGTGTACTCCTTGCAACATGAATGCCTTTTTACATTACCTCATTTACTGTAAGCTGGTTAGCAACTGCACCAGCAGAGTGCGACAACTGCAGTCTTGTAGCCTTTTTAGTCCCTAAATTCCTGCGTGTCCTAAAAGTAATATTTTTTAGGGATTTCACAACCCCCTAAAATGTAATCAATGTTCCATCAGAGGGGGTGAGCAATCTGATAAGTGTGCCTTTCCATATTAGTTATTCCAGAGGAATTAAATTATTGAATGTTATACTGATGCTGGGGAATAATGTTTTTAATTGTCTAATTTTCTTGCAATGTTAGCTTCCAAATTAATTGATTTTGGTTTTCTTGTTTGATTCCCCAGTTTCCTTCAACGCCACAGGAATGGCAGACTGTGGCATCCCATTTTGCCAGCCGTTGGGACTTTCCCAATTGTGGAGGGGCTATAGATGGGAAACATGTCCACATTGTGCCACCACCCCATTCGGGGTCATATTATTTTAATTATAAGGGGTTCCACAGTATTGTTTTAATGGCGGTGGTGTCGGCACACTATGATTTTTTATATGTGGACGTGGGGAAGAATGGCCGGATGTCGGATGGAGGAGTATTTGCCGAGACGGAGTTCTGCCAGCGTCTCCAGAGTGGTGGCCTGGGATTGCCACCTGATGAGGATAACGTGGAAGGACTCCCCTTTGTCTTCATTGCGGATGAAGCCTTCGCTCTCAGCAACCACCTCATGAGGCCATTCCCCCAAAGAACCCTCACCCCGGAGAGGA